>JALGAY010000010.1:4800000-6068720 GCA_029207805.1 Tribolium confusum
TAAATTATTTGTTTCATCTACGGCCAGCACAAAGTCTTCTTCCCTATCCGTTTTTGGGTGTAAGGATTTCACTGCTGCTAATACCTACAAGTATATAAATAAATTACAATTTTTTTACTATCATTATTAACATTACCTCTTGACGATTTTTTGGCAACGTAGGTAAAACTTTACGCCTGGCCATATACAAATTTCGTCTTGCACACTCTATGTCTTTCACGTTAATATCTGCCTTGAATTGGCTTTGTCCTAATTCGTTGTGAATAAGTTTGGTGGGCTTTTCACATATATCTTCAATTGCCTCTCTTTTTAAAGATGTGCTAAAAGCCTGTCTTCCAATATTTGGACATTTTTTATGGTGGTGTTCCACAATTTGGTCTATTATTAAATTTTCGTTTGAAACAGTTGTATAAATTTTAGCACCACATGAACGAATGTAACATCTCCAACGAATCACTCCATTTTTTCCCGTATAAGCTTTTGAAAATTTAAAAAAACCACTCACAAACATTTTTTTCCCTTTTTCACTGAGAATACTTTCCGCTTGTTGATTTGCCATTATTTCTAATAACAAACCGCTTCTGTCAAAGCAAACTGAAAGACTAAAATGTGACCGTAATTGAATTTTTCAAGTTAAATTTGACCACTCTCTTAAGGTAGATACCCCTCTCTTATTCTTTATCAAAACTATAAATATCAAACTTATTATTGTCAAACCCCCCCGCAGGTATTGGTGGTCGAATTGACCCGTCTTCTTAATCCGCAACTTTTACCATAAGAAGATTAAAAATATTTGGTGGTCAAATTGACCAACTCCGACACTATCCAGAATTAAATGTTCTTGAGATTGGTGTGTATACAACTTTGCACTACAGTCTCTTTTAGTGCACACCCAACGAATCTGGCCACACCTAGCCACATGCGCCTTACTAAATTTAAAATTATTAAAGCACATTAAAGGTTTTCCTTTTTCACTTGAAATAATACACCTTCCATCGTCACTTTTTTTTTAGTTCTTCACGATTTTACAAAAAGAACTAAACTGTGACTATAAGTTTTGCGTTTTATAAATGTTTGAAGGTTTTGGGTTGTAGGCGTTACCTACGTTTCAATTTTAAACTAATAATAGGCCACCATTTTCTGTATGTATAAATATAATTGGTAGCTGAATCTACCTAAACTCCCACTACAATATCACGAAAATTAGAACTTCAAAACTTTAAACAAATCAAATAGATTTTATTTTTTTTTATTTTATTATAATTACCATTTTATAATAAAACGGCAATTTTTTTGAAGTTTTTTAGATTATATCTAATGATGGAGCCACGTTTAGCAATACTGGGGGTGTAAATCTTTACAATGCCAAATAGACATTTTGAACATTTATTTTGATAATTTGTTGTGTTAGTTTTTCTTGATTTACACATTTACTAGATTAACTCTATTCTTGTCACTTTTGATGCTTTTATGTCACTGTCATGTAACACATAGAACGTCCAACTTACTTTGATCACTGATTTAAATGAAATTAAATATGGTATCCAGTAATCCATGCCAATAGTATTTTGGGATGCGGCTCAATTTTTTTCAGAAGTAACTTTTTCGTAAATAACTTAGTATAGTCTTTACAAAAAAAAATTTTTGCAATAATTTTTGTAGAAAGTAAGTTATAAATTTTGGTTCCCGTGTACATTGGAAAGTCTGTTACAATGAGCTTTTGGTAAACGTAGGGTTTCGTTATAATTTATTTAGGAGTTTTCATAATTTCATTAAAAACATAGAACCAATCGCCAAATTATGTCAAAAGAGACCGAAACCTCAAAAAATAAAGAAAAATCTGTAAAAGTTTAATCAAAAATAAAGGTCAGTTTCTATTAAATCTAATTGGTAATAAAATCTAACTCAACCCTTGCCGCTACACTAAGGATCTAAGTTAATCCGCACCATGGGGTGGTAGTGAAACTCGGCCCTAGGATTAGAGGCCTCCTGCATTCGTGGTTAAACTCGGTCACACTGGCTAATACTTTAACACTTACAGACGAAATAACATACCCATACTACTTACCCCTTCATATTGTCGAAACGGTTTTCTTCTTATTTTTTTATCTTCACCTGTTTAAAAGTTATTATGGTAGAAGCTTTCAATGTTACACCCTGTATAAAAAGTTTTTCCGATCTTTGGTTGTAAAAGTTTTTGGTTTTCTGTGCAAATTTAACGTTAATTTGGGGTAAACTTGACCGACTGAGTGAATTAAAAAACGGTGATATACAAAAAAACTTATGGATTATAGTGTAATATGATACAAAAAAGTCAAACAATTTTTTTTGAAAAGTGTTTTTAGTTAATAATGGCGAGGTAACTGTTAATTTTTAAAGGCGATTAACCGGTGATAGATTTATCTGGCCTGATGTAAAAAATAAAGATGACGTACTTGTAGAAAACATTAAAACTGTATTGGAAAACCCAAATGTACTTTGTCGAGGAGAGCTTTGTTTCAACGTTGATTTATTTTTATTTAATTTTTTATAAAAAATTGGAGCAAAAAACTGAGTTTAGCATATAGTTTTAGGATATGAGCATATTTTTTCTATTTAATCACTATTTTCTTTTATTAAATTTCTTAACAAATACTGAACTGCATATTTTTTAGTTGGTTTCAACGTTGACTTAATATATTTATGTTTTTATATAAAACATTATAGTACGGGATTGGGTTTGCTATATAGTTTTGGTCTATAAACATGTTATTTGTTCTTTGTGCTCGCCATTTTTTTTTAATACATGATTAGTACTTTACTGTTTATTTTTTACTTGGTTAACTTTACTCCAACTATCACAGAAACACGTTTTTAATGATATCTACATATGCGGTCAACTTCACCCCATATGGGATAAAATTGACCAAAGGCAGTTTTATTTTTTTTTCCAAAAAAGGAGAAACGAATTCTACAAATTTCCCAAGTCCCAGGGCTAAATAAGAACTATACTTAACTTATATTGAAGATAACTTTTTTTTTTCTAAAATTGCAAATAGGGTTTATTTTTAGTCAATGTTGAAAAGTGGTCAACTTTACCCAATTTTACGGTACATATCTTTGCACTGTTGATTGCATATAATAACAATTAACCAGACCTGGATGGTCTTATACTTACTTGTATTACTCGTTTTACTCTGGCAAATTGTACCGATATATCATCGTTCTTTGTCTTGGTATACCTTAGCGGACACAAGTGACGTCACAGCGACAGGGGTTGTATGTAGGTAACCTCTCTTGAGTAAGCTTGGTCTAGAATTATTAGTTGCGCAGATTATGTCACGCTTGCGCATTACCATAGTTGTTGGTTGGAGTGAAGAAGAAGCTTGAAGCAAGGAACCCATTGTTTTTTGCAGGAAATCACGAAGTACGTAGCTGTTGTGTTATATGCCGTGGTTCGTGGTAGTGTTGTCTAATTCTCTTGATGTGCGTATAGAAACTTATTTCACTGTGTGGACACACTCAACTTTGACTACATTAGTAAGTGAATTATTTTTTGAACTTTTGTTAACGTTTCTGACATCTGTACCACCCACAATTGGTAAGTGCATTTTTGATTTTCTGCATTTCTACGAATTGTGCGTATGGAACGTTTTAGAATGAATAAAATCTCAGTAAGACATAACTCTGTGAACACTGTTTGACGATACGCAGTAACGTTGTAAAAGCAAATTAAGCAAACATGACTCTTATTGACAATCACGTGATGACGTCTCTGACCAAACGGTCGAAAACGCAAGCGTTATTTAAACATATAAGACTAAATTTTGATAGCATAGAATGAAAATATTATTTTTTAATATCTGAATTATGGTTTCTTAAATCTAACGGACTTAGGGGCATTTTATTTCTTGAAAGGTACCGCAGCTTCACTATCAACACAAATTTTCGGCCCTAACGGTCATTTTGTTGTGTTCACTTTAAGTAAATTTGAATTTTGTCGTATCTCTTTGATTTCTGGTTTTCGAATGAAAGAAATCTTACAAATTTAATTGTTTAAAATTATCTATTTTTTGTTTTAATCTGAATTTGTTCGCAAGACCGCAGTTTCTCCTAAAACACAACTGACAACACTGGATAAAAATTTACATGGGGAGAAAACTTGTTGAGGTCATGATTTTAAGACTTTACGTAATAATTACGTAAAATTGCTTTAAATGATCATAATTTGGGTACGTAATATTTATTATTTTTTTTCATTTATGATTATAACTGATTAATTCATAGCGAATAGAATTAATATTGTAGCTATCGATTGATCTAGTGGTTGGACAACTTCTGATAAACACATACTCTTTTTTATTAATTTCACTCCCAACACAAAGAAAAGTATTCTAAATCGTTTATTTTTAACTGGAAGAATTTAATAGCAGTGAGGAATTTAAAGTCGAATAAAAAAACTAAGATAAAAACAGAATTTTTATACAACAAACTGAACAGAAAAACTATTTAAAAATGAACAATAAATGGAGAAAAAAGACAAACAAAATAGCAAACAATGAGGCTGTATTTTGTTCCAAAGCAGTTACTGGTAGGATTGTTATTTTTTGATTTATTCTGGTCTTTACTTTCCAGATCAGAACCGGAACTTTGACTTTCGGATTTTTTAGCGAGTCTTATTATTAAAGAAGGCACAGTACAAGTCAGACAGTTCTTCATTTTTTGTCGCCAGACTCTTATTATTAATTTTTCACAATGTTGGACACTATTTGCCCACAAAGTTGACGAGAAGTTTCCCAGAACTTGGGTCCATAAGTTTGCAACTTTATCTTTGTCAGTACTACTTACCTAGAGGTTTTTATTGTAATAAGTTTTACAATAAGCTCATGCCAGTTCTATTGGGTTGTACTGACAATGATAAGGTGGCAATCTCAATACGTCAATACCATTTTGTGCAAGTAGATTAGTCAACAATTTTTCTATATTATAGTTTCTTTATAAAAAAATGTTCGTGGAACGGGGCTGTTTTTTTTCCACTTTTACTTATGGATGATTGAAGAACATGTTCATTGTTTTGGGTACATTAAATGTTCATTACTGTTGAACGAGATACCTACGTGGTTAGTAAAAATAAGAAAATTTTAATAATTATATAAAAGTACTTACCGAAAAGACTGTTGAAAGTTTCACTTGAATTTTTCCAATTCAGTTGAATTTGTCGTTTACTAAAATTGGATGAAATTTGCTTAATTAAATTGTAGCACCGTAGAACAGCTTGTTTTATTGCCCCACTCAGTAAGTTTCTCGTTTTTCGTGGCATTTTAGAGCAAATCAGATTAACAATTTAGCGTTTCAATTTTAAATCGAATTGAAACTGTCAAAAATGATAGACCGGGATTTTTTTTTGTCTGAACAACCACTAAAAACCAAATTTATTTAGTAAATTTTGTTACTACCAACATAACTCAACAGGTGGTAGTTTTTTAATTTCTGGACAAGGTTTAGAAGTGGGTATTGATAATTAAATTATATTTGTACAAATTATTTGATTTTATTAATTTTAAATGTTTCTCAGATACACTAAAATATATACAATAATTTTCAGAATCAAAACGAACAACACACACCGCATTAAGTGCCTCACTTCCTATTCTGTTTATTTTTTATTTGTTTTTGCATCAGTAATTACAGAAAATACTCATTCAGTTTCCGCGTTGCTATGTGTCAAACACATGCGCTAACTCAGTGGCGTTAGTTTATTTATATTCATCTTGAAAAGTTTTATAATTCTTTAAATATTACCAAAACTCTTCTATTGGTTCTTCCAAAATTTTTTGTTTTTAAGTACTATATTTACTAGAATTGATTGAAATGTTTTTTTATTCCATATCAATTGTTGCACCATTTATACTTTCAAGAGAGCTAAAAATTTTAAACTTTCAAAAAACTAATCGGTCAGGTCAGGTAAAAATGATCTTGTAAATCAGCTGCGATGGTCATAAAGAAATTCTAAACACAATTTTAATATGAAAATTTGAATTTTTTTCTGGCTTTTTACTTATATCTCGAAACGAATTACATTCAGGTCCCAAATTTATTCATTTTAATTCTAAAAAGTTTCACGGATTTTTACATTTAATATTAAAAGTGTATAAATTAATTAAGATTGTTTAAATGTTCTGGTTTTAAAAAATGTGCTATAATATTTTTTAAGATTCTTGTACATATATAAAGGTTTTAAAAAACTTTAAAATGTTATTAAGAAATAACAAGATTGCTTTTGTACTACTATTGTTTAACTGTTCAAAAATTGATGTTACTATTTTAGAATTTCTTCCAACTGTGTAACTCTAACATAATTAAGGAGGATAGCGTGTTGCATGCTCAGCCATCTTGTTGATGACAGTTTGTGCATTTTTTAGGTAACACCTTTCAAAAAGTTTTTCATTTCATCAAGTTCTGCCGTTCGCTTAGCGGAAACCGAAAAATAACTGGCTATATTACAGACAAATTTTTCCGGCATGCGAGGTAATTTCGTGTAGATATTGTTTGCAACTAACGCCGAAAAATGACAATTGTAAAGAAGAATAATTAACGCTTTGGTTTCTGATTTTAAACGTGTCATAAAAGAATTATTTTTTCCTAGCATGACGCTGGCATTATCTGAAGCAAAGTCTATAATACTGTTTTTTTTTGTATTTAATAATATAATCCTTTAAAGCAATAAATAAATTTTTTGCATTACAGTTTTTGGCGTTTATTGTTACCAACTTTAATAGTATGTTCGCAATTTTGCCCAAATTGTCAACAAATTTGACAACAATGCACAATAATTTATTAAGTGAAATATCAGTGCTTTTATCTATTAGAACACTAAAATGTTTTTCTCTTAGTAATCCAGTCAAGCCAATAGCAATTTTTTGATCAATAACGTTTTTTATTATACTAACAGTTTTTGTAGACTTAATTGAACATCTTGTAAGATATACGACTCAGGCAAACAGTTTTTTAATACAGGTACTAAGTGTTCAACTACCTGAAAGGCTACATTATGATGAGCAAAAGAATATGCCAGTTTAATTTCAGTTTCTGAAACTTGCTTAGCGTGTAAAGAATATTTTTAAATTTTTTTTTTTTGAACTGATTGTTTTTTAACATTTACTAAGAATTTGTTCTTCTACAATTCAATTTATGCTAATACTTTTTTTTCTAACGCCTTTTTTTAAAAACAGCTGAAAATCGACATAGGGTGCGCTATATATTAAATACGCAAAATTATACCTAGAATTCAAATATGCTAAAAAACGAATTCTCATTTCAAAAAATTTCAAAGTTGACAGTCGTATCTCGATTTTGGGACATCTTGTATATCTTATTTTTTTTGTCAAAAAATGCGCGTTAAAAAATATCAGAACACGTGTCTGAGCGTTTTCCTGAAAAGCAACTCCCTGAATTTTTATCGAATTTATTCATTACATATGGTTCACACACTGTATAGAAAAATATTTTATAAGTTTTTTCAGAAACCTGACGTGATGACCAATTTTTGAGTACATTTTTAGAATATGCATAAAAAAGTACATAAGAGACACGTATTAGACATCAAAAAAAAAATTATGTTGATCAGTGTAACTATCGCTTTGAAAATATTTATTTTATCAAATAATTCGAAACTACTAATGTCTTTTATCGTCCCTTTCTGTTAAATGGATATGTAAATTTAAACAACATTTTTCTAATTTTTCTTTCTTAATTTTTTTATATTTACTAAAAAAATTAAAGACATTTGAAAAGTCTTTCATTGGTGAAATCTTTGTTAAATGGAATTTTTTACGATGTCAATAGTTGAAATTTTTTTAAAGTAATCTTTTGTGCTAATAGCAGATTCTTTGGCTAATTTATATAAAAAAGTGTTTTTTTTTTAAATTTTGTTAATAGAAACTGGTGAGAAATTTCGTTGGTCATCGATATATTTTTCAATATTTCTTGCTTTTTTAATTAAAACCTCAAAAGTTGCGTCTGTTTTTTCAATGGAAACAAAATTTTCTAGTAATTTTCAGACACTTCTCTATTGTAGCAGATCTAGTTTGAATTATTTTACTCAAAACATAAGTTTTTTCTAGAAAAAAAATGTCATATTGTTAAACTACAAATAAACATAAAAAATATATTTTGTTGCAACAGAATCAGTTATAAATTTTGCATTGGCATCTCTTGACTGTTCAATTGCTATTTCTAATAAACTGTCATATACTTCAGGTAGCTAAAAATAGAGAGGTCTGATCGCTTTAACTCTACTTTTCTACCGAAAATAATGACAAAAGGACGTGATTTTTAATAGTAGCAATTGTTGTTTAACATGCCCTACCACATTTTAAACAGAGAATGTAGTTTTTGATAAATTCTATAATTAATTGCCTCCATTGCTTTAGGAGGCGGATGAAGGATTGTTAGATCCTTTATTTATTTATTTATTTTAGGTCCCAGGAATAATTTCATTTTATTTTTCTAGTTTCGTAATTTTTAAAGTTTCCATATGTATTTATATAAAAAATATTTCTAAAAATGCGCCCCCAGATAAAGGCGTCCGTGTGAAATCACGCACTGAACACCCGCCAGCTACGGGCCTGCCTTCGATACTACCCATCTTGCGCATTAAAAACCTACTGACATATAAGAAGTGTTTTTTTACTACTAGTCTCAGAAGAGTTTGTCGAGAGGGTGTGAAATTGTTTTTCTCTCCTAGTAGTCAATAATGATTATTAACCAAGGGAGATAAAGTGCTAGAGTTGAGTGGATACCGACATTTAACTGTGTTGCCTGATACGAATATATTTGCAATTTTTATGAACGATAGATAAAAGTGTTGACGGAAAAAATAATGTCCGAAATTAGGTGCACTAGAAATACCTAATAAACAGTTTATTTAATATTTGTGATGTCAAGACAAGTTTGTTTAACACCGCACCTCATCTCTAATCTGCCATAACAAAATGGTGCGCTTGCGCGAAATATCTTGTCAAATGTCAAGTGTGATAGATCATACTCTTGATAACATCTATGCCAAACGTTAAAAAGCAGAATAAACGCATAATTAAAACGTTAATGTTTTAATAGTGAAATATTTTTGATCCAAGAAAATGGAAAAAGATAGTCATGTTTCAACCAACCAGTGATCAAATTCGTTGATTGCATTAAAAAAATGTATTTTTTTACAGCTATATACATATAAGTATGTACTTTGGTCTTGTCTTATTGTAAAAAACACTTTGTAGTGTGACGAAATAGAAAATTCTTTGAAAATTGGTAGGTAAATAAAGTTGTAAATAACATAACCTCAAACATAAGAACAGAAATTTTATTTTTAATTTATGCAGAATTAATAAAAATAACTACTATTAAAGCTGTAAATAATCAAAATAGGCTTTTATAAGGTTACACGTCAAGTGTGGAGCCCTGTGTATAGTTAATTTGACCATATGTTTTGTTGCAAATTCCATTGTTCAAGTTTCCGACCAGGAAAGCGGGGGCTGTCAACTTAAATCCTGAACTAGGGGTTCTGAAGACCTCAGTTGATGGAAAAACTACGCTATTTTGTTTTCCAGTACATAAATAGCTGCTGACACAAAAGATGCTAACAATAACGTCCTTTTGGGTTTTTATCTGTGAAGTTAAATTTTTGAAGCGTAAAAACGTAGTTAAATATCAGTCGTTTTTATTTTCATCAAATTTACTTTTCGACATTAAATAAAGACATGTTATGTTTAGTCTGGATGTGTGCTCGTTAAATGAGGTTATATTTTTATATGACATATAATAAATTAATGTGCTAGTAGTGAAAAAAATCATATATAAACCACGGTAGAGAAACCTATTATAGCCTCGCATCTATTATTGCTCTCGATGCTACGCATCTTGGGCACTAAACCCGCTGGGATATAAAAAGTTTTCTCTACATTGGTATATAATGTACTATTTTTCTACCCTGGTGTATAATGTATTAATATGTATTATGTAAATATGTATTAATTTTCTTTAACGAAAATATTATTCAGTTTTAATAGTAACTATTTAAAATAATTAATAAAAGCGAATACTAGAATTAATATGTTAAATCTGGTGTAATACCATAAATATATTAGTAGTGTAAAATAGCACTGAGGTCGCTGCTTTCCCCGTTACTCATTGCTTCGGGTCATACCCATCGGGGGGAAGTTCTAGTGTGGCGCAGTGTCAGCTTGGCGAAAAATTTCGCCATTTTGGAGTGCTACCAGCGTTTAGTTATATCACAAAATTTTTGGAAATCATCAATTTTAAAAACAAAAACATTATTTTAAGTGAAAAAACGGAAATAGTAGCTTTTTATGTTTAAGTGTGCAAAGTCGAAAAAATTAAAACAACGATTTGGGGAAATACAGCATTTATCTGAAAATAAAAAGTTTTCTACCACAATTCTAGTAAATAGAAGAATACATTAAAAATGTACTGTCAAAATCTTACTTGGTTTAGAATCTCTAATACAATTAGCAGTTTTAGTACTCCACCTGCTGAGATAAAGTAATTAGCTGGTCCGCATTTGGGCTGTTCATTTCAGGTAATAGAAGAGACCGATGAAAGTAAGGATTATTTGGTCCGCAAAAAGGATCCGTTTGTTCTGTCAAAGTGTGATTCGTTAGGCGTTAGGGTTTTGATGATTTTCTTGCAAAGTGTGGGCTAAAAGATTGGTTTTGTCATGAGTGAGATAAGTGTTGTTATGACTTAAATGAGTAAAGTGTTAAGGTTTTTGTTTTGTTATTTTTTAAATTTAGTCTGAATCATGTGATTCAATCATGGAAAATTCATCCCTTGGGTCTTGTACACATGGTGTAATATCACATGCATTAATGATCCTACGTTTGGATGGGTTTTCATACCGTTTTCGAACATTCGGCGAACTATTCGCAGAGGTCCATCAAGAGCCATCCAGAAATACTCTATAAGGACATCCAATTTGCACTACCTTGTACAAGATCTTAGCATGCACACTTAACAATAGTTGATCATTTGCTTGTTTTAAGAGACTATTTTGTTTTATCCCACTATTGAAATATGTATGTAGATTATGTTCAACATTTAAAAATGATACACAGGGAGATTGCACAGGGAGCTCCAAATAGTCATCAATATTATTACAGTTTACGTTTTGACGACCGTTTAAATGTTTATATTTTCACAGTTTTTGTCACACTTAATTCATAACTTTTGTGCAGAAAGTGGACTGTCTGTGGGTCGCTTTAATAAACGTTCTTGCTGTTTGCGCCGGCTCTTTAATATTGTTGTCTTTCTGTCTCTGTCAAACATCAAAACATGAAAAAGCTCTATTATATTATGTGGTTAACAGTTTAAACATTTTTTGGAACTCTATTTTTACTTACGGGCAAGGTGCGCTTTGGCCCCAAATATACATATTTTCAAACACTTTCTTAGTGTACCTGATCACCAAGTGGTCTGGGTCATGATAGTGTTCGTAAATTTTTATATACGACTATAAAAACTCCGTAATATAATATTTTATTGTCAGCTCGAAACGTTACTACTTATTTGTTTTATAATTATAAAATGGTTTTTATTGACCACATCCTTCTACAAATGTATAGTATAGTTATGCAAAAGGCTACTCAAAGCCTTGGTGAGCTTATATTGTTCACTTAACAGCTACACTTCATTTTTTAGTCTAGGTCATACTATTTTTTAGTGCTTTTTAAACCCTTCAAATATGTATAAAATATGTCTACAAGCTTTTATTTAAACACAAATTAAGATGCTGCAAATAAAAAACCAAATATCAAAAAATTTAGTAACACAATAAAGTAACAAAATTTTTTTACTGTTATAAAATTGTTTCTAGAGAAAGTGTTCTCAAAAGAGATAGCAGTGACAGAAACAGCTGCTCACTTACTCTAGTTAAATTTACACCTCACATATTTTTATAATTTCTGTCTTATGTTTTTTTAATGTTACTATAAAAAACATTGCTTAGTCTTTATCAACGTTACCAAATTCTCAGCCATTTTTGCTTCTATAATTTTGGTAGTTATTATTATATTTTTTCCTTCGGTTTCTTATAGAAAGTTCTACTTAACTTGTACATTGGGTTGGCATCAAATTTATTTTCAAGTACTTTTTTCGTTTACCCAATCGTCTTGCTATAATGCGAAGGGTGGCGACAGTTGTTTTTGGTGTACAAGAAGCAAGATTTCCCATGAATTTCTATGTTTTTGCGGGAACTTTTTAGGATTCTATATAAAATTTGTGGAGTTTTGAGTATTTCTATAAATTTCCAAGCATCGAGTAGTAATTTTTTTAAAGATTTTTGAAAAATTCTTAAGCATTTCGCGTGGTCTGTGCATGCGCAAGCTAGCTATTATACTACCATTAACTAAGAATAGGTTTATGCGGAGCGATAATAAGAAAGGAGGATAATAGGTTTCTGGAGAAGAAACGATAACTATAGGGCTCTGGAATTTTTTATCCATTTCGCAACAGTATGGAAAACAGAGTGACTTATCTGTTATGTTCCAATTTTGAGAATTTTGGTCGTTATTGCGTTATTGGTAATATGCGAAATATGGTTTTTAGTTTGGTACAAACCAGAAGTTAGATTTGATTTTAATATATAACCTAGCTTATAAACTCTAGCTAATTTCACTGTTTGCTTTCCAGAGTGTTGCGGATTGCATATAGAATACCCAAGACCTATGAGATTCCAAACAAGCACTGGTCAGGTCAGGTCAGGTCAGGTCAGGTTACATCTACTCAATTTTTTACTTTGCCAGCCCGGTATATGCGATGATCAGGCGACGATTTAGGGGAGGAATCAGACTGATCTAAATTTAAGATTATTGCTAACTTAATCTACATTTTTAATGTAAAATTACTTTTGTGCTTGGATTCTATCTGTATTTCTAGCAGATGAAAATTTTCATCTTCTTGGCTAGTTATCAAGTTTCTGATGTGCATAATTTAATCATTTGGGTTATTCAAGTTGTGTACTTTTGGTTTGGATTAGTGCTGTATTTTTTAAGCATGTTGTTTCTTCTTTTGTAGGTTTCTTTTGATATGTTATGTGTAAGTGCTTTTTCAAGTTTTTGTTTTATCCATACACATTTTTGGTCATTTGTTCTGTTTCTTGTATAATTTTTATTGTTTGTGGCAAAGAATCGTAGGATTATTGCTTTTGATTTAAGTATTTAAGAGCTCTAGGGTTTATTAAAGTTCCTAAAGTTGCAGTGACAATATTGAAAGAAATAGTACAACAGTGAGGATTTTTTGGGGGCTGTTAAGACACCAAAACCTGCTTGTTCTATAAGAACGCCTAAAGCTGCAACTAGGCACTATTACAGCACTTAAACTTGCTTTGAGAAATAATTGGTTATTATATCCTTATTTAGCGCTGTATGGTATGGATATTACGACAGCTTTTAACTACAACTGTGCTCCAGATTAGAGCAACAGAATAAATATTTATTTTTCTATTTTACGTAGCGCCGTATGGTCTTATAGAACCAAGCCAATTAGTGTATATTATTTGAACAAAACATCTTCGATAATAATTTGTTTTAAATAAAGTAGTTTGTATATTAATTAATAAACACGTGTTTATTGTGATACTAAAAATGGCTGAGCTCGTAAAAGCTTGGTGGATTGAGCATGAATAAACGTATAGTATTTTTTTCTATACCAATTTAGTACAACAAAAAAATATCAATTTTGACTGATAGCACGAGTTGTTACTTAATTTTTTTTTCGAAAATATTTTGAACTGTTAACGTTTTTATTTTGAACATACGATCTGACAGTGAGCTGTTGGTATAGTACCCTCTAATGATAATCGAGCAGGAGGCGAGGCATGAGACACAAATGACTTGAGCAAAAAACTGGTTCTCAAAGAAAGCCGTTTACGTGCTTAAAGTGTCGGCACGTGTCGCAGTCGGCAGAACCGTACTTAGATTTTTGGTGTGATATTTTTTTATGCTCGAATTTGCTAACAAAAATTTCTTACAACACATACTTGTTTTAATGAAATGTTTGTTGTCCAGTAATCACAACGAGGAGGCCTTGTCAAAAAAAAAATACATTCTAAAAAAATTAAATACTAAACAAACAATAAACGTATAACTTATAAAAATATTTAAAACAAAGTATAAATTTAATTACTAAGAACAGTAATAATAAATATACGTACTAGAATAAAAAATAACCAAAAATTAAAACATTTATTCGATGTATAAACTTTATGGAATTTAATATTTACTCACTTATTCTCAATTCAGTCTCTTACGTGAGTCATTCGGTCTCTTCTAGATTGATAATAAATTGTTCTCTTCTGGTCGTAATTAATTTTCCTACTTCTAAGTAGTAAGGTTCCTGCTCTACCTATTTCTTAATTTTCTTGTGTTAATCATCCGTGGTAATGTATAAGGCTTCTACCCTAATTATTTCGATGACTTTTTCATATAATTTTGGGAACAAATTTTTTCTTTGCAATCGTTTTTTTTAACTGGCTTCCTATTAGTTGTATTGGATTAAAGTGGCAAAAATATGGTTGCAACTTCACTACTGAGTGTCTAAATTTTTAGGCAATAGCATCTACCGCATAGTGTTTCTCCAATTTCTTTGTACGAACTACCTCTGACAATTGTTTCTTAGTGTAAGTTTCCTCAAAATATAAGTTATTTTTCATCAAAAATTCGCATTGGCTAGAACGATTGTGGTTTTTGCTCTCAATTTTAGTGGTAAACAGTTTTGGAACCCATCTTTAAACATTTCTGCATTTATATTTTTGTGTCAGTCTACGTTGCATTTATCTATTTTTTTCCTGATTATTTCAAGGCGCCGGCGCCGTCTATCTATTCTTTGCTTGATCCGCAATGGAAAATTATCAACTCTGATCCTTTATTAGCAGGCATGGCGACTTGACATTCTTGACAATTTCTTATGCCATCGGTTCATCCTTTCTTTGCGGTGTCGTACAAATATACTTCTCTTATCAGAAAATGAGAATGTGATTTAAGTCATGAATTATTTAACAAAGCAAGCGTTCTTAGATGATCAGTGCTTCTGTTAACAAGTTTTTAATTTATGACAAGACTGTCTTGCCATCACTATTGGTGATATGTCTGTTTTATTTCCCAATTTAACTGATATAATTAACGCTGCTTGAGTCCTGATAATGTTCAATGTTTGAACGAAACTAGTCGACCAAAGCAATTTTGCTTTATTTCTCGTCCCCGTAATTGGATTAACCTCACTATTAGTGTAAAACAGTTTATTTACATTTAATTAAATAAAGTTTTACCAATGCTACTACTAATTATGTTTCATAGTTGATATTTTGTGCCGTGTTTTTTCAGTTTATTTTACAGAAGCACTAATATATTGACCTTTTTTTTTAAGTGTTATAATAATTAAAAATTCTAATAAAAATTAATATGTTCCTTACAGCTATCATTTGCAATGAAATGAGGCATAGTTTTAGAAACATAATTATAAAGATGTTTTGTAAAAATTATCTTCATATTTTTAGTAAAAACTTTAAGCCAATTCTTTTGAATGATTTTTATAGAATGTTTAACTTATTTTGTAAGATCTCGTGTCGGTGCTTTTAAATGAAGTTCTTTTTCCCTGTCATTTATTTTATGAATTAAAAAAGTTGGTTTTTCTTCCGCAAATCTTTAACGCCTAATATTTTTTTTTCAATTAGTATATTTTTCTACAACTTTTTTGGCCATGTACTCTGCAAAATATACGTTGGAACATTTTTCCAGTTTTAGAGGAGCAGTTCCGAAAAAACTTGACGCATCAGAAAAAGTTGTCAAAAAGGATTCCACGTCACTTTTTTTGTTCTCGCCGGGGGCACTTGTGACCGTTTTATCCTCAAATAAGTTTTTGTCTTCATCGGGTTCGGAGTTTAAATTTTCTGGTGGTGTTAATAAATTATAAACTATTGTCGATTTGAACAAGCCAGCAAAAATACGACTTGTGGGGTTCCGACTATAGCCACCCATTGAAGAAATGTAAAAAAACTATTCTCCAGAGGATCTTGATTTAACCTACCTGTCAGCAAATAGGGTAATTGGTAGGTTGTAATTGTCAATTGGTAGTGAGAAAGTTGGTGATAGACTCAAAACGGTTATAACTTTTTCTGGTAATGTACGTTTAGTAAAGTTGTGGATTGTGTTGGTGATGCCAGTGATAGCTAGTACCTGTGTGTTTCTCAAATTATCAATCTTCTTAATGTTGTTTTTTTTTTTGTCTTTTGAAATTGGGCTTCTTTCTTCTTGTTTATGAGGGTTTTAAGTTTAGTCCAAGTATTTTTGTTGAGTGATGTTTCTACTTTTCTAACTAGTGAGATAATTTGTTGTTCTAGGGTCTTAATCTTCATAATCGTTATCTAAATTTCAAAATTGAGTGTTTTTTGCTTAATCATTTTGTTCAATAAGTCTACTTTATGGTCAAGGGAGTGTTCTTCAAGTTCAATGGTTGGTGTCCATCTGATGTTGTTAATATGTGAAGGAATTAGATCTTGTTTCCTGCACGATAATAGGAAGTTGCGTCTGTTCAGTAATGTCGCCATTTTGATGTTTTTTGTGAGTAACTGTTTGAAGAGTTTACAATTTTCTTCTCCTTGGAATCCTTTGATGTTGTTGAATATGCCTCGGTAATTATTAATTAATTGTGTCATCTTCCCTTGTTTTATATTAGTTAAAAGAATCCTTTAACTAATATACAACAAAGGAAGATGACACAATTATTAATAATATTTATTGCTGTCATGGAAAAAGTAAGGCACTTTTGCTGTTGTTCCAAGTTCTTTAAATAGTTTCTGATTCGTTGTAGACTGGTCACAAACTATAGCTATTGCTTTTAGCCTACAATTATCAATATTTAAAAAAAAATACGATTTTTATTAAAGTACTTAAATTACCAGAAACAACTCCACGTTCGGAAAAATAATGTGAAAGTGGTAACTTCCAGTCTTCATAAATTTCCCTTGCCATAAAAACCAACACACGTTTAGCAAGAACTGCTTTACTGCCGAACTCCCCCAAATTTTTGAATCCTACTCGTAAGACCATGCCAGAAGATTTACAAAACTCCACGTATTGTTTAATGTCCATTTCGTCAAAAAGCAATAAGCACTTTTTTTTTGTCTTCTATTGTATTTACTTTTTGTTGCAAAATTTCGAAATACTTTTGGTTGGATCCAGGTCTCATCTTAAAATTTCGGTTATATCGTCTGAGTGTCGTTATAGAAAGTAAAATAAATCTACTCCTCAGCAAGTGCTTATATGTTGACGGCGATTTATAGAAAAATGATAACGCTGCACGTTTTTCACTTTCACTCCAACTGTCTTCAGTTTATGATTTAATTGCATGTTTACCACGGTTTTCGGTAAAAATGGTAAGTCTTCAATTTTGCGTAATGTTTCCCTTTGAGGCTTGTCAAGTTTACGTTCATCATCAACAGAGCTTGCTAAATGGATGTTTGAAATTTTTTTTAATAAATTTAACACTTGGCGAAACAACACTGGACATAGAGGAAGAAGGCACTGATTTTTCCGGAGTAAGAAAGTGAACTTTAAGTTTAGGTTTTTTTTGGTATTTCACTGCTTCCACTACAAAAAAGACACCTTTTTGTAGACACAAGTAATCCAGTTGAATTTTTATTGCTTGTAGAAGGCATTGCTGAATATTTTCGAGCCAAAGGTGTATGTACGGCTTCATCGTGATGACAGGGAAGAGCACCAGTAGGAAGTCTTGTTGCGAACAACATTTCTCTTGGAAAATAATTGTTATAAAAAAAAAAATTGTTTCAGTTTTTCACTAGGAAGCAATGCGAGCGAAGCATTACCACAATATACAATCCACTTCCAACATCTAGCGTCGTCCTTAACGGGAAAAAAGAACTTTCTTAAATGTGGTGTATTTTTGTTCGAATTATGGCAGTTTATATAAAAACACTGATTTGCAGACATAATGCTGAAAACAATATTATAGCATATAGAAAATACCTATTACACTTTATATTATATACTCACAGTTGCAAGAAGCAAAAGGTTGAAAGGGTTGAGAGAGAGAGGGCGCTGTGGTGTGAGAAAATCACGCACTGTTTCTCCACGAGGTAGAGCACGAGCGAGCGAGGAAAGAGAGAGAAAGCAATACAACAAAAAAGAACGGATGAATACACGTCCGTCGTCTCGAAACACTTGCAGTTGACTTATTTCCGAAGAGGTAAAATCGATGTTGAAGCAAAAATTTGCCAAGTTCGAAAAGGTTAGGCAGAAATCGATGGATCGAATGGATTATCCGCGCGGATAAATATCGCGAGATAATTAAATCGCGAGTGTATGATAAAACGTGGGACAAGCGGCTTTGAAAGAGGAGTGAAACAAAATTTGATTCATAATTTTACGACAACTCGTTCAAGAGATATAAACGAGAGAAGCCTAATTAACACAATTAACGTTTTATTATTAATCCGCAACATGCGAGAAGACTGCGAGATGCGAGATGAGTTGCGCGAAGTCTACCTGACGAAATGAATGCGAGACTGAGAATGTCGCGCTGTTAATTATCGAGAAATTCACAAAATTAATTAATTGGTTAATTAATAAGACTTTTGATAAGGTTGCTGTAGGAATTGTAAGATGAAATTTATACGAAAAGACTTAAATTGAAATGAGCTTTTAGGTGTGCTCTATTATGCTTCGATATCTGTACAAGTGAGACCGTGAATTGAGGTTTTTTAGTTTCTTTTGTTTATTAGAGACCAGGTACCATATCTTTATTATAATTTTTGATCAGAGGCTGTCATGAAAAACAAAAATTCTAAAAACGTAGCGCGTAACTTATTTCACTTGATAATAAAATCATTTTACTGTCACTCTCAAAGGTAAAATTGGAATCTGATTTAAATTAAGATAATTTTGGGGGATTGTAAGGATGCATTTGCAAATCATTGTTGACAATGTTTTGGCAGTTGGTAAGTGGAATATTGACTTGTTGAGATAATCTTTTTAAAGACGTTTTAAGATTGTTCTTCATGACTTGCGTTACATTCTTAATATTCTCTGGAGAGTGCACTGTTTTTGTTTTTCCAGTACCTTCTTTCCGATTGACGCTGCCGGTTTCTCAAAAGGACGTGATAGTGAATTGGTATCAAAAAATGACTCTGTTATAATTTCTACTGGAAATTTATTCCGAAACTTGTCAAAACAAAGTCTGGATGAGTAAACCCATTCTCTGTTCGCTAAGTGCCTATTACGAAAATATGATTCTACCAAAAAAGTCTTTTGTTTAGCAGTAAACCCCATAATTTAAATCAAATTTAAATTTTACTTTTAACAGTTACAGCAAAATGACATTTATCAAGTGAATTAATCTAGGCGCTACGTTTTTAGAATTTTTTTTTTTCATGACAGCCTCTGATCAAAAATTATAATAAACATAAAATATGTTAGAAAGCTTGGGGTAAAAGCGTTCGGTCGAGGGATGACCGTGTACACAAAGTTGACAAAAGAAGGCAGTTTTTAGCTATGGAATGTCTCTAAAACACTGTTCAATACTAAGAGTACTGACTTGATGGAAATTGTGAATTTACGCAACACAGAAATATGTACAACAAAATTTTACTATTTGATTGTTTAAGTTTTTTTTCTCTATTCTGAAACATGGTAGTGAAACAAATAAGTCCTCACTAATTCTTTTTTTAAAGTGGAACCAAATAATTTCTATTTTTTAATTTTATATTTTGCTTCGCTTTTTTGATTATTATTTAAAAAATACGTAAAGTTATTTTGCATATTTACATATATCCGCCACATGTGACCACCCCATCAGGATCTTTGGTTTATGTTCCTCAAGCGCAACCACCCATGGATGTTTTATTGTTTAATCTGCATAACCCAAACAAGTGTATCATGTTTATATATTTTTAAAGTTTGTTTTAATAACCATTTGTTCCGTAAGTTATATAAGAAAATTTTACCCTAAATTGTATCAATTTTCATTAGAGTTTACTCTGAGTAGCTTGTGTGACTCAATAAAGTGTTTTTTAAAAACTTAATTCAGTTATTTCCAAATTTAATTATATGTAAAAAAAGTTAATAATAGACATGTGTGCTTAAAGATTAGAGAAATCATGGGATTTATTAAATATGTTTTTTCCCGAATTTTTTTAACTGATGCAGTCACATTGCAGATTATGGTAAAAAGTGTTCTAGCATCCAAGTACAGATTATGGTTTAAAAAATCGATTAAATATTAATAAAATTTGTTAAAAACCCAATACATAGTTGCAATATACCGGGTGTAAAGGAAATTAGACTCACTCCTTTTTTTAATAGTATTTTTTTAAATACAAAAACGAAACTTAAGAAGCTTATTATGTTAAGATTCAGTAAGAAATAAGCATTTCATGATTTACGGTTTAATCGGAAAAGACCCTAACTCTTGATTTTAAACAGAACACTTTGCATAGTTTTATATTTTTGGAATCTACGTTAAATTCTAAGTTCAATAGACTATTTTTTAGAACTTTCTGTAAAATAAAAAACATTTTTTGTAAATTTTCTTTTTTTTATCTCGCATACTGTGATGGTTTAAAAATATTTCTAAACCAATGTAGTGTTACCACTAATAAAATCCGATTTTTATTTGACTAGGTTTTTACAAATTATTTGTGTTGCCTGAATTAACAAATTCCATCAAATCGGTAATCTTATAGTAGTATTCTTTTAATTTTACCCGAAAGTTGTAAAATTGTGTCAAGTAACATTTCTCTATGCGCTAACACTAACACTTCTCTAAAGTTTTATCTTTTTTGTTACTACGCGAATGAGTGAAACAAAATACAAAGCCGTCAAGGGTTGTCTTCTTTACAGGGGAGAGTAAGTTGGAATACCAGTAGTTACTTATAGAGCTGGTGGAAAGCACGTGTCTTCTCTAAAAGCGAATGGGTCTAGCCTTGTCACACCTTTACGTGCAAAAGACGAGAATAAAACCCCTACCTACTCTGTGAATGCTACGAGTGGAAGTAAGAGAACCAGTCTATAGCGGGTCTTTTACAACATTTTTACAATCTTATTTTGCTTTGACTATACTATAGAATTGAACAGCATTCCAGAAAAATTCCATCGCCAAAAGTTGCCTTCTTTGGTTAATTTGCTGCAAGGTTATTTCTCGACCGAACGATTTCACCCCGACTTTTCAACCTGTTCACCATTAAACAAAAGAAGGCGAAAATCTCGAATCACGCCTTCACCTGTACAGGTATCAAGCTATAGTACAACACATCGAAAAGCCCTCTTTAATCGAAGTTTTTTCGTATAAATTTTATCTTGTAATTTGTACGGCATCCTTATGAAAAATTGCAATTAATTAACCAATTAACTCATCTCGTAAATTTCTCGATAATTAGAATTGCGACATGCTCAGTCTCGCATTCATTTCGTCAGGTAGGCTTTACGAAACCTATCTCGCATCTCGCGGTCTTCTTGCATGTTGCGGACTAATTATTAAACCGTTAATTGTGTTAATTAAGCTTTTTTCGTTTATACTTATCTCATGAACAGGTTGTCGTAAAATTACGAATCAAATTTCTTCCGCTTAAGACGCGAATTTGCGGTCTTATTTTGCCGAGGTGCCGAGGCCAATCTACCTACATATGCACCTTGCGGTAACTACAATTCAAACTAAAGTGAATTAACTGACGCATAGAAATTCAAATCTTTATTATTCAATATTTCTTTAATATTTACTTTAAAATTAAAGCGTTTTTAGACATATAATTTTTTTCAATTTTGTCGCGCTGTATTGGCTTTCCAGACAGACCACAATGCTTGATAACTTTAACGTCGACAAAGAGAGACGAAATAATGTTATCAACTATGATAAACATGTGAACTTGAGTTTTTCTAATCTACGTATTGGTTACTGGGTAACAATTAACAATTAGAAAAATTATACGACTTGCCCAATCTGAATTTTTGACTTAAGGGCAGTGTTGCGGTTGCTGCCAAGCTACAGTACTCACAATCTTTAAGTGTGAGTTATATTTATAACATAATAATACACAATATAATAAAAAAAATATCTTTAGAAGACTGTGATTTTTCTATATTATTTACATTAACAAATAGCATTTTACAGCCTTCTAAAAAATAATCTTTTTTGATTATATTGCATGTAGTTTAATTATTTGTGGATATATTTAAGTAAACTATTATTTGGCAGTTTAAAATTTAGTAGCCCTATCCACATATTTATGAGTACATATTTGTTGTGAACTAGATTTACGATGGTTATGTGATTTCCATTCATGACTTCTAGTATGTGGGACATTCTGTGAGGCGCTTAAAAACCTGAAAATTATAAAAATAAATTAAGTGTTTATTTACGTTAATTTAAAATACAGCACAATTTTTATAACACTACGTTGTGCTTCTTCGTTTCATTGTTGGAAAATCAAATTTTTAACACTTTGGACACAACAGTGTTAACAATTTCACTATTATTGCAGCTAACAACAATTTGGCTGCAAGACGTTAAATAACTACATGGGCTACACTTCTTTGGTAACTATACGTTACAAAGAAATGTAACGAGATGAATATCCACACTTAAATATGCAGGTATTTATAACGAATAGTGTGTTTTCTACATCTGGACTCAACTAACTAAATCAATAAAATATCCACCAGTCTATTGAGTTTAACAAAAAGCTCGCATAAACTGAGATTTTAGCAAATATAAAAACCTCGAATTTGTCTTTAAGACAGTCAGGACCGCCTCGAGGTACATACATGCAGGCCGATTATAATTTATAAATCGATAGAAATCTTTCGGGACTGGTATTTTTTTGCCGTTTATTGTTGGATTGTTGTTTTGTCTCCGGCGACTAATGGTGAATCCATTTTTTATCTATTGTTGCAAAGGAGGTCGTTACCATCTTATGGAAATCTAATGACCACTCAAATCGAGATTTTTTTATATCAATCGATAGCTCTTGATAGAAGGAGCAATTGATATCATTGCGCCAACTTTGTAGGTCATCAAATAAAGACCCTATTAAAGATTAAAAAATTAAAAACGGCAATACAAAATGCTTTGGCAAGAGTGAGAGCCAGTGAGGTCGAACAAATTCAGAGGTAGGAATGTTTGGAAGTCTATAAATCATCAAAGTTGGGTTGGGACCGCAATAATCTCGTGGTTTTAACAATAGGCGTAACGCCATGGGAGGGTGCATTAGGGTTTGGGATCTTCCAAATAATATTGAAAAAAGAAATTCACTTAAAATTAATTTTCAGGTAATTCTCTATTGCCTCCGTCAAGTGAAGAATGTAACAATTTTGTTGAAGAATATTTGACAATTTCTTGATGTCTAGCGTATCTCAAAAATCACATTACACTTGCTACATGTGCACAACACCCCACGGTTCTTGCTCCCGTTTTACAAGTACAGTATTAGTCATCAATAAAATCGTTGTCTTCAACAGGCGCATCTAACTGTAAAATTGCGTTTTGTATATGCGGTCTAAATCCAATCCACAGTTGATGTTTGGTCGCTTGTCTAAACCTAAAATACATTCTAGCTCTGAGAAGACCCTGTTCCTCTAGAAGTGCTTGAAAAGTGAAGTTGTCTTCGTTTTCTCTTTGCAGACGATCCTGAATATAACTATGTGCAAGCTTTAATTGATATACTCCAAATGTCAAATCTCTTAATTTTTGTAATGATAAAACTGGAAACTCTGGTAGATTTAGTTTATTGAGGTTGATCCATTCATCATCTTGAATCCGTCGCAAATGCAAACCCTCTACTTCTACATGAGCGTTTACAACATTTTCATAATCTGCTCATAACTCCTTCATTAATGCTGCTAGTTTCGCTGTGGCGCCTTGCATATGAATAGTCGGAAAATATTTATTAATTATTGCGCATGCAATGCGAAAAAAAGAACCAATATTTGGTACATGATGATTTGGTATTTGGCTTCTAAAGAATTTAAAAATATTATTAATGTGACCATTGCGAGCTTCCACAATCCAACGCGTTTTTGTTACAAGCCGCGCTTGTTTGTTTGTTTTGAATTTTTCAAAATCTGTCATCTTACGTCAGTGATCCAATATATTGCCTGAAAAGTCTGCCTAGGATTTTTTCACAAGCATGACAAAGTTTCACACCAATTTTATTTTAGCCAGGAATCGTCAAACTGAATGTTTTTTTATTATTTTTATTAATACATATTCATTTCTAAAACAAAACATTGCAAATTTTTTTTTGGCACGTTGGTTTAAAGGTTTTATTTCATAAACATTACTAATGTTTCTATGCGTTTCGCCTAGATTGTTGATTTTATTATAATAAGAATTATTATAATTAAATTAATATTTAGGTATCTGGTGATTAGTCGATTCTTGTTTATATAACAATAGTTGCATATTTTAAGACAAGCTAAGAAGAATTTACTTTCTATGAAGTCTTGGGTAATAGGGTAATAAAATCTAAATACCAAGAAAAATGTCTATTGAGCCCATACCTGGAGACAGAAAGACCAACCCACTTAATCCCCATAAATAACAAGTGATAGTTTTATAAACTTGGTGACAGAAGTCATTTAAACTTTAAATTAATCTAGCCACTTTATTTAAAAAAATACAAAGTTGACGCAATGGTACCCATTGCTCCTTATTTCAAGAGCTATCGATTGATATAAAAGATCTTGATTTCAGTGGTCATTAGATTTTCATAAGATGGGAACGATCTCCTTTACGCAAAAAAATTATTGGATTGCGCTCAAACATTCCCAAAATACCACCCAAGATGCGAGGTGTTCGTTTTCTCGATATAGCTACAGAGATAGCTATCTCGATTAACTACTTTGTGAACATTAAACATATTATTTCTTCAGCATTATTAGGACTTTTATTACCACGTTTAAAATTTGGAACACAAGATGAAGCAAATATTTTAGAGTAGAGTCTAGCTCGACCTTAATTTCTGTGGAGCTTAAGCTTATATAAAAAATATCTTTCTACAGCACATTTTTTTTATTTTTTATTTTTTTCATATTTTCTAAAATCTAAAAATTTAACGTTTTTTAAACTCTGAGTTTCTTTACCGTTTTCTCAAATGTAACGCGCTACACCAAAAATAATAAAACTTCACTGATAAACTAGTGAAAGGTGTTACCAAGTAGGAGGGGGAAGTGCTAGTCGTCGGCCTTGCTGACGACGACCTCCAGGTAAACTTTGAGCTGATGAGGACCATGTCGTGTTGATAAACACGGAGATATGTTATATTCAAATTTGTTTGAAGGTGGTATGGTAAACTTTAATTTGTTTGGATAGCTCCACCAGGGAGCAGGGCCTTCTTGGAGGAGTAAAATCAAACAACCAGTTCCGGTTGAGAGGTATATTCGACTCAAGCGTCGGGAATCGACTAATTTGAGCCAAGTCAAGTCAAAATCATTTATTTTTTCAATCACATTTACAATTTTTCTTAGAAACTATGACATTTGTTTAGAGCAAACATGGGCGCTGCTGAGGCTTGGCGCCTTTTCAGCGTAAGTGGCCTGTCTGACATTTGGGTGTACAGGTCATAGACCTTTTTACCCAGATCTGAACTGCTGGTACACATGGTAGAGTGCACCAGAGTAAAAATCTTTGTCAAGTATGCTGGCTCCTGGTGGTCATGCGTCAATCGGCTTGCAGTTGCGAGAGAGTACCCGCAGACCACCCAGTGGGCGACTGCCAATTCAGTGCATGCATACTGAACCAACAAATCGGACATGGAAATGTGAATGTTAATAATAAAAGGGGCTTACCTGCATCCTCTCGCCTGATGCGGTGCGATCGGATTGGCGTTGGCGCTTCGAGCGCTGGGGAGGAGGGGGGATTTGCCCTAAGGCAAATGTGTTGGATCGAGGGACAAAAGGGCCATCTTGGGTCTTTTGTGGCGGGAAGGGCCGTTTTCGTCGTAGTCAATTGCTTGACGGACGAGCGGATTGGGGTGTTTCTCAGCTTTGTGAAAAGTTCGAAGAGCAATCTCAAAAAGAAATTCTTTGAGGGAAGGCAATGTAGCTTCTCGAAGGAGTTGGGAATTTCTGACGAACCAGGGGGCATTGAAGGCCTGTCTGAGAAATTTGTTTTGGAAGACTTCCAACTTTTTGATCTGAGTCGAAGAAACGTGACTCCAAGTTGCGGAAGCATACGTGAGGGTAAGACGAATGATGGATTTGAAAAGTGTGAGCTTGTTCTGAATTGACATTTTGCTCTTTCGACAGGTCAGTGGGAAAAGTTGACCTGCGACCATCTTGGCTTTGGACAGGGCGCTGTCGATGTGCGGAATGAAGGTTAGGCGCTTGTCGAGTAGAACTCCCAGGTACTTGACCTGGTCCTTCCACTCAACGTCACGACCAAACATCTGAACTTGGCCTTCGGGCTGGACTTGACGGAGAGTGATAAGAAGAGCGGAGCTCTTTTCGGGGTTGACATCGATTCTCCAACGCCTGAACCAGGTTTGAAGAGTATCAATTGCCTCTTGGAGATAAACAGTGACCATTCTGGGCTCTTTTGAACGGGCAATGATTGCTGTGTCATCTGCGTAGACAGCCAGCTTTGCTCTGGAGGGTTGTGGAATGTCTGCTGTAAAAACAGCATAGAGAAGAGGGGACAAGATTGAACCTTATGGAACTCCTGCTTCGATTGGATGAGGGGTAGAAATAGAATCTCCAATTTTTGTCCTGAAGTTTCTGTCGGACAAAAATTAGTGGATAAGTTGAACCATTGCTAGAGGCACGCCAGCCTGAGAGAGCTTATAAATAAGTCCTTCATGCCAAACAGTGTCAAAAGCTTTGGACACATCTAAGAAGATTGCTCCGGTAACTTGCTTTTGCTCATTACTGATGGAGGCGAATTCTGTGAGACGAAGCAGTTGTTCGGTTGTGGAATGTTTGGGTCTGAAGCCAAATTGTTCATCTGGAATTGAATGATTTTCTTGGATGGTTTTTGAAAGTCTGGAATGGATAAGACGTTCTACCACTTTTCCCACTGCAGAGAGGAGACTGATAGGACGATGATTTTGGGGAAATTTGTGATGTTTCCCGGGTTTCGGAATGAAGATGACATTGGCTGATTTCCAGCGACTGGGAAAATGCCTGAACTGAAAAATTGAGTTTACCAAGGTCGTGAGAGCGACGATGAGTTTGTCTGGAAGGTTTTTCAACGCTTGGTTTGGAATGTTGTCAGGACCAGAAGCTTTTCGAGTTTTGAGCCCTTGGATGATTTTCTTCACCTCGTCCGGAGAAGAGGGAGTGATGGGGTTTGGAGGGTCTTCTCCAAGGAGGTCTTCGACCTGATCTTCGATGTCTTCAATGTGGTCTAAGTCTGCATTGATAATGTTGGCTCTGCATTGCAGTTCCAAACTATCGGCAAAGACTTCTGACTTTTCATCATCATTGAAGACGATTCCGCGGGGACCATGGATCGGGGGAAGAGGCTTCCTGTTGCTTCGAAGTGCTTTGGTCAGCTTCCAGAGTGTGTTGTCGGATGGATTGAGAGCCTGAAGTTTGGTTTCCCATTGTTGATTTCTGAAATCAAAAAGGGCTTTTTTAACTTTGAATTGGAGTTGGTTCGCTACCCGTTTGTCCATGGCAAGGTCGGACGGACGGGCAATGCGCCTGGCTCGATTTTTCTCCCTGATTTGGTTCACAATTTTCTGAGGAATTGAGAGACGATTTCTGGGGCTGGAAGTGATCTTTGTTGAAACCCTGATGGACTCCTGAATTTTTCCCTCGAAGTCTGCAACCGCTGCTTCGAGTTGTTCTTCGTTGTGAATCCTCCAGATTGCGCCGAAGTGGTCTGTGATGTGTTGACGAAAAAGATCCCAATCCGTTGAAGCGTGGCGAACCAGATCCGGTCCATTGGCCTCGTTTCCGATGTGCATCAGAACGGGGCTGTGGTCCGAACTCAACTCATCCAGCACTGTCATTTGGATTTGAAGTGGAACATTTTTGACAATCGCAATGTCCAGGATGTCCGGGAGACCTGTGGCAAAGTTGTGGTAAGTGGGTTCTCGCGTTCCCAAAACCACAACATCGTTTTGAACTTCAACGAATCTGTGAAGGCTTTGACCGTTTGGATTTGCTCGCCTGCTGTTCCAATCAGTGTGCTTGGCGTTGAAATCACCCGCAGCAATGATGGAAGCGTTGCCTGCAAACAAACTCCTCAGGTCGTTGTCGAGAAGTCGAACTCCAGGCCGGTTGTAGCACGAGAAGAGGTGGAGAGCGCCTCTGGTGGTTTCCACTTGGACTCCGGTTGCTTCCAGATGTTCGAAGTCCGGAGTATCTGCAACATGATGTTTAATATTTTGTCTTATGTAGATTGCGGTACCGCCCTTTGGTCCTGTTGGTCGGTCTGTCCTGTGGAGAGTGTATCCAGGGATTTTGGGGTCTGGGATGCCGTCGCGGAGATGAGTTTCACAAACCATCATCACGTCGGGATCATCACGGGCCATGAACTCATGGAGTTCGTTTCGGGCTGGTCTCAGGCCATTTGCGTTCCAGAAAATGACCTGGAGAGATTTTGCCTTGATGGGGTGTGAAGCCATTAGGAAGATGAGGCAAGAAGATGGACATAGGGGATAATTGCATCAAGCAATTCCCCCTTGTTTTTGGTTTTGTTTATTGAAAAGATGATTTGGGCACGCTGCAAGTCGAAATCTACTTGCTCGCGAGCTGAAAGGGCTTTTTCTGGGGCAGACTTAGAAGAGGTTGAATTTTTTGGAGAGGAGCTTTTGGTAGAGCTGGAGTCTGGGCCACAACTTTTGATGTTTTAGTTGTGGAAGATTTTGGGGCCACTTTCACTTTGGGGAAGTGAGGACAGCCTAAGTAACTGGCAGTGTGATTGCCACCGCAGTTGGCACACTTGGCTGGGGAATCTGGCTTCTTTTTGCAAGCTTGCGTCTCATGGGAGCCACCGCATTTGACGCAGCGAAAATTTGCGTGGCAATTTTTTGCTGAGTGATGAAAGCGTTGGCATCTATGGCATTGGGAGGCCTGGCCAAGCTTTCTGGGTTTTTCCACTGAGGTCATAAGATGACAGACCTCTTTTAAATCGAAGATTTGTTACTTATCGCCGGGGACTTCGATCATAAGCAATGGGAGTGGAGCCTTCCCGCGGGACATGCGGGAGACTTTAATTGGCTGGAAGCCTTTTTGATGAAGATCTTCCAGCACTTTTTCTGGCTTAACCCCCACTGGAATGGAGCGGAGGACCACTCGGAGAGTGCGCTCCTCAGCAAGGGTATAGGTATGGTATTGAATTTTGGATTGATCCAGAAGCCTGGTCAATCCTCGAAAGTCTTGACTTGTGATGGGTTGGACTCTGATCCCATGTTGACAATTTTTGGCTTTAGAAAAACCAATACCTGAATTTGCCATTTTTGTTGATATTTGAGTCCATTTTGAAGTGTCCCGGATGATTACTGGAGGGACTCGGCTTTTTGAGGAGTTCTCAGTCTCCTGTGAGACTGTGGTTGTGGAAGTAATTTGCCGATTTGATGGCATTGAATCATGATTTGGTCTCATATGGACAACTGAAGAGTCCATTTGAGTTAATAAAGTGCCAGAGGGTGTTTGGCGTGTTTGTTGTGGTGAGAAATTGGTTTTTTGTAGTCCCGTTTCAGACCGACTACGAGTTAGAGGAGGAAAATCTCGAGTGTAGGAAGAAGGCTGTCTTGTTTTTTGCTTGGGTTGAGAAATCAAGCAGGAATTTGCAGCCTGGTTGGTGGGATTGCTGAAATTGCTTTCATCGAAATCGATGTTGGAACAATTTTTCTGGTTTTTGCGTTTCTTTTTACGCTTTGGCTTAGTTTTCAAGCCGTCGGAATTGCTGGACCTCATCGTCTTCCGAAAGGCTCGAAAAACCATTGGAGGTATTTAAGGGCTGATTTTTTGGTCTTGGAGAATCAGGGGCGGAACGCTTTTTTCCGAATTTGAGAGGCTCATGGTCCATCTCGTCATCTGAATTGATTTCACCTGGAGCACTCAAGCACAGAGTCAGGGTCTTCATGGGTATTGGCATCTTCCTCAACAAGCCGCTGGAGTCTGTCCAGCCTCTCGTTGATGGGTACCAGGGCCGTTATGATCCCGTCACGAATGATGGATGAAAGTGCTTCAATCAACGCTCCATCGATTTCCATTTTAAAACGAGAAAGAAGAAAAAATAAATTAATAATTGTGCACAAAGCACGAGCAAATTCCGGTAGAGCGGCCGGCCAACCGTTGATGACGGTTGGGATGGCGCGGCAACCGCTGTTGCCACGCCCAAAAATGCGGGAAACGAGCACCGTTTTTTCGCAACTCTAGTAGCTCCTAGAGGTGCTACGGTGGTTTACTAACCTTACAAGTTTTCCTGGATGTCTTCCAGTTGTTCCCAGCAGGGATGGAAGTGTCCAAGTCGCACTAAAGAATCACTTGAAAAATTTGTTCGCACAAGAAAACACGTCCACTCGCGACGAGTGCCTGCGTCGAACTCGTAATTTGTGCCAGAAACCGGGCCATATTTATAGCCGGCTGCGCAGAGCGCGTCAGCCAATGGCATGCGTGCCGGTGTCTGACTGAGCCTCAGTGGGGGGAAGAATCTGATTGGCTTCCCATGCCGTCATGCTGGAATCTCATTGGTTCTCCATGACGTCAATGTGTGAAGGTTTACTCTGGTCAAATTTTACATATTAACAATTAAATGCTAGGAAATGACTAAACTACGGCCTATACTAATTATTTACAGCTATATTAATTACATTCTTACTTAGATTAGGCCTAAAAATCCCTGCACGGCAATAAAGGTGAAATAATTGAAATTTTGACAAATCGCTTACTTGATCTAGGATAGGTTGGATACTTTTTATTTTAGCCTCGTATACAGAGGGTCCAATGAAAAGTATGTACCTAGCTTTACTTTTTTTGAAAAATTTAAAGAAAAAATGCTTGGAAATTTTTAACCTTCTAACAGGGGTAAATTAGACTCTTAAAATTTTAAGCGAAAAGTGGGGTAGAGCAGTTTATCATTTTAGAGAGTAAAAAATTGTCTTTATAATGATATATCATTTGTTGTATTTTACTTGAACAGGTAGCACGGGTCAAAACAAAATTTGACCTTGACTTTAAAGTATAAAATTATAATAGTATAGGTCGTAATTAGACAAAAAAAATATATGCCATGAGAAAGTTAGCTTTTGTATCTAGAAGACCGTTTCAACGATGTTTTTAAAAACCAGTGATTTTAATTGAAGATGAAACCATACAAATAAATATGTTTATAATTTTTATTAAGTTTTATTATTAAAATAACTTATGAAAAAGTGGAAAATAATTTAAAAGTGCACGCTTTTACTTTTTCTTTTATGTGCATAAGTACTTTCTCGCAATAAACCCCAAATATAGTCTTCTATCATATTTTCATTGTATTGGCCTTGATAACGTTGTTCGAAGTTTATAATATCCTGATAAAAACGTTCTCCTTGTTCTTCTGAATATGCTCCCATCTTGTTTTAAAATTTATCTAAATGAGCATGCAGCATATGTACTTTTAATAACATCCTGCGGCCCATGATATTAAAGCTTTTTAACATGTCTTCAACTAACTTTTCATAGTTTTCAGCTTTGTTATTTCCTAAAAATCCAGAAACTATTGCTATAAAACTGTTCCAACACGCTTTCTGAGTACGATTCAGCAACTTTGAAAGTTTTTCATCAGCAAAAATTTGTCTAATTTGCGGACCAACAAAAACTCCAGCTTTAACCTTTGCTTCTGATAACTTCGGAAAAAACTTCTTCAAGTATCCAAAAGCTTCTGAGGTTTTATTCAGTTTTTTAATAAATTGTTTCTTTAACCCTAACTTAATGTGCAGAGGCGGCATTAACACTTTTTCCGCTTCAACAAGCTACTCAAATTTTACGTTTTGTTTTCCGACACAAAATTCTGTTTTTGCAGGTCATGACCGTTGAATATAGTGCTTAGCATCTGCTCTGCTATCCCATAAGCACAGATAACATGGATACTTTGTATATCCGCTCTGAAGTCTTATTAAAAATTCCACCATTTCGAAATCTCCAATCAGTTGCAAGTTATACAGTAATACCTCGTTAGTCCGGACTAATTAAAACCGGACACATCCGGATTATTGAAAAATCCGGATAAATGGACCATTTTAATAAATACACAAAAATCAGTTATTAAGAAAGTAAAAAAATGTTTATTATTAAAATTCGATTACCAACAGGTGAAACAATTGAATATGAGACTACATACGTATGTAATTACATATTATAAATGATACATTTATGTAATTTAATAAAAGTTTGTAATTTTTGTTTGATACAGTTTTGTACAATTTTTCATGAGAAATGCCTTTTCCTGAAGCCTCTGCAAAACCGTTATTTCTGCAGGCGAAACATCATTTTCTTTCGCCCACTCTAAGGCAATAGTTAAAGCCTTTATTGCTTCTTCGTTTTTAATCTTTTTTCTAATTGGCACTTGGCCATCGTCGCCGGAGTCGTTTTGGACGTTCTCTTCTAAAGGGAGTAAATTTTCATCTCCACAAATCCAAGACTGTACTTCAGCATCTGTCAAAACTTCTCCTCCCGTCTGTTGTAACATAGAAGAAACCAAATGGATATCCTGTCTTGCAGAAGCAATCTGTGATTTTCAAATGCTTAGAGGTAAATTGTCTTCGTCTTCATATTCATCGGAATTAGTGACTTCAGAACTCAAAAGTTTTCTCCATGATTTATTTATTGTGGCTGGGAAAATACTTTGCCATGCATGGGAAAGCCAAAAAACAGCATCTCTTAAAGTTAGGGACTTTATGCACATAGAAATGTCTTCTTCCTCGGATGATAAAATATGAGTTAATAAGCTTTTCCGATACGCTAGTTTTGTTAACTGAATAATATTTTGATCAAGAGGTTGAATGATGGCAGTTGTGTTTGGAGGGAGAGAAACATGATTGTGAAGTCTCCTGTTTCTGTATCAATTTTTTCTTCACCTCGTCCGTGACATGTAGCGTTATCGATTAGTAGTAGCGCCTTTTCCTCCAAATTTTGAGATTTTGAAAAGATTCTTACTTGTTTAACAAAAGTTTGGAGCCAATCACGAAAAATATCTGATGTCATCCAAGCATTCTTTGATGATTTGTAGTCGACAGATAACTCCACATTTTTAAATACTCTAGGATTTTTCGATTTTTCTATCACTAGAGGCTTTATTTTATGTGAGCCGTTGCTATTTGTACACAATAACAAGATCACTCTTTCTTTCGCAACTTTTCTACCAGGTGCTGTCTTTTCATGAGAATCTACCACCGTTTTGTCGGGAAGCATTTTCCAGAAAAGTGCGCTTTTATCACAATTGTAGATTTGCGAAGGACCGACACCTAGTTCCATTATTTTTTCTTTGACTTTTGACAGAAAAGGTGAAACAGCGGATTCATTACTTGACAATTTTTCTCCACAAACTCGGAGTCGCCTCAAGCCATATCTCGATTTAAATTTTGCCAACCATCCTCTGCTTGCTACGAAATTGTCTTTACCATACACTTCGACATAGATTTTTTTTGCCTTGGGAGCGAGAATGGCAAAAGAAACAGGGATATGTCTGGACCTTAGTGTACGAAACCAGTTATACAATCGCTTTTTCATTTCTGGGTATTCCGCCTGTCTTAATGTTTTCCTAGTATTAGGGACTTGCTGGTAACAATTGCCAACAAACTTTTCTATTTTCGCTTTATTTTTCTTAATGTCCGAAATTGTCGACGTCCCAACATTATACTTTTCTGCTAGACTCACACCACTCGCACCAGACTGTAATTTCTTCAAAATTTCATGTTTCTCTTTGATGCTCCAAGTCACATGCTTTCGCTTTGAAGCCGTATTGAATAGTACGTACTACCGGTTGCAGACAAGTTAAAACAATTCCGGCTATTTTAAATAAAAAGTGCCAATCCGGATTACGGAAACTTTTCACATCCGGACAACAAGATACACAATGAAGAAAATGGGAGTTCCCATTTACTGGATCATTCGGATTATTGGATGTTCGGATTAACGAGGTATTACTGTACTCGTGATACTTTACAGATTCAAGCAAGATTTTAACACTTTCATAATTTTCTTTTAGATGTACAGAGTGAGCGATTGGAAAAGATGAGTAATTTTTTGGCAAGTTTAAATCTCTTATCAAGTCGTTAAAATCTTCTGTAGTAATAAGATGGTGTGTTGGTTCTTCTGGTTAAAGTGAAAATTTCTCATCGAAATTACTTTGGCTGGAGCTCAGAGATGAGCTACTTTTGTATGATAATTTTTTTGGTGGCTCAGGTATTGGTCGTGTCAGGTCGTGTACAATTGGAGCAGAAGAAGATTCAAGGTCAGGATATTCGATAGGTTTTGCAATTTTACCCCTACGTCTTTTAGTTGGATCTACAATGCAAAAATAGCAGTCGCTGACGTGGTTTTTTGGTTCGCGCCAGATTCTTGGTACTGCAAATTTTATAGACTTTTTCTCACCTCGATACCAACCTAAAATAATGAAACAAAAATTAATATGTCTATTAAATTTGATTCACTGTTTAATCAAAAAGTGCTCACCTTCTAAACTTCTTCTACAATAATTACAAGCAACATGTGGAGCCCATGATTTGTCTTGATTCCGAACAGGGCAGTCAAAATATGCTTCGTAGGCTTTACAGAGAACGGTAGATATCTTTAGTTCATATTTCACGCCTCGGACTTTAATAAATTGACCACACATATAACAAAATGCATCAGCATCATATTTACACTTTCGGGATGACATTTTAATTTATTCTAGTCTTGTACAAAACACCTGATTGTTGTTTATCAGTCGAGTGCTATCAGGAGGCATTATGTGAACGTAAAAACCTCAGTCTGTCCTCGTAGTATTTTTGAATGTATTAGAATTGATTGTATTTATAGAAAAATTCGAAACTACAACTATCAGAAAAGCAAACTTTACATCAAAAAAGGTATTTTCTTTTAATTTTTGCCTATAATTAACCGAAAAATTATAAAATAAACGTTAGCCCAAATAACGAAATTTTTTTTGTAGAGTCGTAATGCAAAAACGCCTAAGGAAATTTAATTATGTAGTTTTAGTATTAGTAAAAAAGGCACCTAAATCTTAGGGGTGCAATTTACCACCGCCAGGAAGTTGAAAATGTGGGTTGCAAAATATTCTTAAAATGTGTCCGCTAGGTGCACATACTTTTTATTGGACTACTCTGTATCATTAAAAAACTGTTTACTGTATCATATCCATAGCATTTATAATGATAATATTGGGAAATGTGACGTTTTCAACTCTTGCTTTTGCATATAGTATATTTGCAAATACGCTGTGGCATTAATTTAGCTCTAACTTGAAAACTGTATTTCCTTTAAATTTTGAAGTTGTCTAAGGGCTGGTTTACAGAAGGTGACATTAACTTTAATCGCGAATTAAAAGTTAATCGCAATTAAATATTTAATTTACGTTGTGTATTGTGTAAACCGACCCTTAGTGTTGAAAACACAGAACAATATCAGCATAGATACAATTTTTATGTAAAACTTTGTGAATACTTTACATGACATATATACATAAGTACAGTACTTCTTATACAATCAATTTCACTAATGTGTATATTTTGACGAAAGGTTGTCCTGCATATTTGATTTATAGTAAAATATTTTTTTACAAATCGTATTTTGCACCTTCTTTGATATTTGTTTACTCTTAAGCTGATTCTTAAACAGAAACACACACAAAACACGTTTATGTTTAGTTTAATTCAGAAAAAAGTTTTTGGTTAGAATTTCACAGGTGAAACAAAGTTGTCAAGAATTTTTATATGAGAAAATTAAGTTCTCATACTTGTCTACATTTTTTTGAACAGTAGATTTTAGTTTTTTTTTTTAATTTAGGAATATATTACATCATATTTATTTAATATTTTTTACAATATTAGCGTTCTGTTGCCAGCGCTGCAGAACTTTTCGATTTGTAATATTAGTGTCTACAATGCATAAAAGAGAGATTATAGATAAGCACGGTGAAGAGAAAGGTGATGGATATTTTATTAGATATCGCAGTGCAAGTTGCAGCGTGGACTTCACTTTAAACTTAAGGTTTCTTTGTTGCATTATTGACGCGAACAGTTTTCTGAAAGTTTTAGAAAATGTGGTAAAACAATTTATTTAAATACTTCTTTAATTTGTTTCTTATTAGGTTCACTTATATCTTACATTTTTATAATGATTTTAGTTTAAAATGGATTTTCAAGTTAATAAATAAAAACCTGTGTTGTATAAAAGCTTCTATATTAGTTAGTGTCTTCTTGGTGATTTGCAGATATATTAATATAGGTTTTTGACATTTGTACTGCTCAAAAAAAATCCGATGATTTTGCAACTGGAACTCATCGAATTCAATTTCTATGAGCCAACGTTTTTTTCCCGCAAAGCTGCAACCATTTTTTCTTTGTGGCTTCCAATACTACACTTGACAAAAATTGTTACGTTTGGAAACTTCTCTAGAAAAACACTAAAGCGGTTCAAAAACAAAAGGTAAATTATTAACGATCAAATAAGTCATTTATGTTTTATAAACAGCTTATTATTGCACTTCATACACAGTTTTTTTCAATTATTTATTTTTTTCTTTCAGTGTTCATTAAAAGATCGAGCAATTATTCTGAAAACAGTTTTATACGTATTTTCTCATTAGTAATAATTATATCTTTGCAGTACGTATTCTGTTTAAAAATATTAACAAATTTTCAAAAGTGCAATTTATTTATAATTATTAGAAGTGTATATAGGGTGTGTCAAAAGTCGCGAAGATCCTTTAGTGGGCTAATTCCCACCATGAAAACAATACAAATTTTATAGAAAAAAAATTTCTAACTTCAAAATTTAAAAAGTTATAAGTATCTGAATTTGCAAAATAAAATTGAAATTGTCTTGATAGAGTTAAAAAAAATATGAAAAACGAAAAAAAAAAAAGAAACAATAAGGCATTTGAAATGAATGACGTATTCATAAATCTCAAGAAAATACCAAAATCTCAAGAAAATTAAAAAAAAAAACAAAAGAGTATTGAATTTTTTTAAATAGATTTTTGTGTTCCTTGAGGGTCTCCCATGTATCTCTTCAAAGGATCTTTGCGACTTTTGACACACCCCGTATATATTTTATAAATAAAGTTTATTAAGCGTTTTAATAAAATATAATTTATTCTTATTTATTTTAGAAATGAAAAATACCTAGCTGAATAAAACCGATTTGAATTTTGCGTCAAATTTTACTTCAGTATCTGTAGTTATAAAAACTACAGATTTTGATATTTAAAATTGAGATGTAGGACAGCAAATTCAAATCGTAAATTTGTAACAATTGTAGTTACTATCTTTATCTTTATAGGCCTATTTGTAGGGCGTATTTTTTATTAATAGAAATTTATACAATTTAAAATATAGAATTTATACAAATGACCATTTTTTGGAGTTCTTGTAATTGGAGAACTATAGGGCGATGACCCAATTGGGGTGAGGCAACAAAATGTGGGCGCCAGGACCGCACTCAGATTTATAATTCAGCATTGAATTTAAGACAAACATGAAATAAATGAAATATATAATTAGTTAGAATCACAACCAAAGATTGGTTGACTTACGGCGGGGTTTTTACCCCTGGCGCTGGCCATCATCATGATGATTCGATGACAGATGTACATCCAGGTGAGCGGAGCGGCCGATGTCCTGATGATTCTGAAAGAGGAGGGTTGACCCCTACCAGTCCCGGCTAAATAGCACGGCATTGCCTGTTACTCCCGACACACCCCGTCTGCGAACAGCACCCAGGATTTTTCTTCGGAGGATTGTAACAGTATAACAGCACCTAGCTAACAATTACTCTCGAGACTCAATTATCTGGGATCCCAGCGCCGCGGGTAGGTCGACCACTACCCCGGCCGTAGCTACCAAAGCTACCGGATGTGCTTTCACGTACCCACCAGGTACCGTACCACCAGATACAACATAACAATAAATATAACGCAACATTGTGCTACGTACCTACCAAAGGTACCAACAAACATAATAATAATTACAACGCAACTTTGTGCCACATACCTACCAAAGGTATTGAGTAATCATAACAATAATTATTATTTAGGCATCAATATGCCACATACCTGCTACAGGTACCAATGTGAATCTTACCAGATTATATCTACCGAAGAACATTACCTCTAACAAAGGTAATTACCAGAGTACGGTCCCTCAGCTCACGCATTTATGTTAGGGTCCAATATTACACAATCCGGCCCACTACTCGTACAGACACAAACACACACACACAACCAACTCACTTCACGGCTACTTTATGACTCCCCCAAATGCACCCTTGTGCTCTAGTTCTTTTAAAATAAACAAAATAAATTAGGAATTTATTTTTCATGGTTACTCCCTTAAAATCTCGCCTACATATTAAACTTGTTTTTTTATTATTGTTTTTACTTTATTATTTATGACTATTAATATATTATAATCAGGGATAGGCATAGAAATGTCTCGCCGACTCCTTGCACTCGCTTGCAGTCAGCTCGAGCGTCGAATCTAGGCTTGCCCATTGCTTTCCGTGCGTAACCGTATTAAAAACATTATATTCATCAATTAAGGAAAAATAAAAATACCAAATTATTACATACCAAAATCTTTATTTTTATTTATTACAATCAGAGCTAATCTGCAAAAAATAATCGACTTGTTAAGAAATTTAATTTTTATCGATTTTCTAAACAGTGAACCAAATTTGCGAAAAAAATATATTATACAAGACAAATCATTCACCTCACTAATAAGTGGGGTGAAATGGTGCATTGGCAAAAACAACCTTGAGTACAATAAACTATTAAAAGAAACAGTTCATTTTTGACTTTAACCACAGAACTTAATTTATGTTGTCAATAATTAGTTTTTATTTTATGTGGCGGGTATCACTTTGAAAAGAAATCCATTATAATTAGGGTTAAATGAGTAAAATAAATAGAATCCTTACATTTCTTTTTAATTTATTTACTTTCAACTAGTTTCATTTTTACGGCATTTTTAAGAATAATAGGATTAGAGCAAGGTATTCTTAGCAGGAAGTTTCAGATATAATTAATTAGTTTTTCATTAGACTTCGATTATTAAAATAAATATTAAAAACTTTTTCTAAATTTTCGGGTGTAAATTTTGTTTTTTTCGACGTGAAGACGTCTCCGAAACAGGAAAATGACCTTTCAACGTCGGAAGTACTTAAAGGCATAAATGTGAAATAAGACGTAAGGGAGTCGTATTTTAGACGGACAATCTGGTCAATAAACTCTTTAGAGGCAATTTGGTTTACGACATCTAAATCTGGATTTTTATGAAAAATAGAAACAATTTTTTTCTTAGACGTTCTCCAAAATCGCCTGGAATTTCTTTTAAAGAAGAAATAATAGAATTTAAATACGATATGCTGCTTTGCAGATCGTTGTCATGGCTTTCAAAATATTTTATCGCATTAGGTAAATGTCCAAATTTAGTGCTTATAAAATTTAGTTGATCAGCAACTTCTGGATGATGTACTGCCTCTTTAACTTTAATTATACTAACTGCATCGTCAGGAAAAGCATCTATAACAATTTTTATAGCTTCGAAGTTTGTGCAGTTAAATAGTACCGCTTCTTTCCACGTACCCCATCGAGTAATAACAGGTGCGGGTAGCAAGGGCAGATTAGGATACATTTCTTTATAAGTGGATACTCACGATGGTGATTTTAAAAATATCTATTTTATATTGCTTACTAATTTATCTGCAACTTTAAATTCATCTCTAATAAATTCGCAAATACGATGCAATGCATGTGCTACACATGTGATGTGCATCATATTAGGAAAATAATTTTTTAATGTTTTTCCTGCCTTTATCATGTAAGAAGCTACATCATAAATAGCAATATTTATGAAATAGCAATACTTTGTCCTCGTAGTTACCAAATTGTTTTAATATACTGTATAATGCTTCACGTATTACTTTTACTATATAATTCCCATTTACGCTATCATTAAATTTGGTAGCAATGAAATAAGGTTTAAAAGCTTTTGTCTCATTTAAAACGCCAATAAGAACATTTACAACACATCGACCTAGAATATCCAACGTTTCATTAGCTGTCACCCAAACATATTTTTCCTTAACATTGTCTTTAATGCTGTCAATAATTTTTGTATAATTTTTCGTAACATATACCTTGCGCATTACAGATTCATCTAGAGGTTTTCTTCCAGTATATTTTTCTAAAAATTGTTGAAGCTTTGGATTGTTTAACTTGGAAAGCGGAATATTAGCGGCAAAAAATGCTTCACATAAATCGGAATTAAAAGAATCGGTTAATTCGGGATTTAAGTTGTCGGTATATAGTTTTGTTTGAAGGGGATGATTAAATTCTTGTTTACGGTTTACAATTAAAAATGTAGAACACGCTCGGCAATAAATTTGGACATCATTGATAATTTCAAAATTGGGATCATCGTTTATCCACGAAGCAATTAACTGTTGTCTTTTTGAAGCCATTATAAATAAAAAAATAATTCAAAACTTATACAAAAGCAAAAATAAAATTATTCTGAGATAAAACTACGAAAAATATAAAAAAAAGATTATTAAAACAATAAATTTAAATTCTAAAAACGCAAAATAAAAGAGTTTCCGAAAAAAAAAATATTGATGCAAAATTGTAAAAACGTAATGTAAAAATTAAAAATTTCCGATAAAACTTTGAGATAAAATAAATAAAACGATTTTAAAAACGAAAGTAATTTGAATACAACACAATACTAGTAACACGAAAATTATAACTGAATAATAAAAGTAGAGAGACGACAGAGAGTTTTATTGCTATATGTATAAAAATTACTGTGAATTCGTTAAATAGGTAAGTAGGTAATATAAGTCGCTCTACTCCGGTGCGCACGCCAATGTATAGCGAACGCACCGCTTAGATTTCCCGCCGTGACATCGCAATGCCTACGTCTGATTATAATTTATACATCACTTAATACCCAATTGAATTAATATAAAATGTCACATATTTTTCTTAATTTAAATCGTAGTAGCAATAATTTTTTGTTATTTTGTAAAATATTATTTAGAACTTATGCTTAAATTAGTAATAAAACTGACTCATTAATAATTGTAAGTTTTATATATGTGATTCTTCAAACTAATTTTTAGAAGTCAACTTTTTTTTTATTTCGGGCTCAACATAAATTACAATAATTTTTTGCCTTTGCTTTTCAAATATGTTAATTTCATTTCAAATCTACATCAATTATTAAATCTAAAAGTTTTATTTGGCCACCTTTTATATGGTTGTTAAATAAAAAAATTTTTTTTAAAGTTTTATCTCTATTTAACCTCTTATACCAAAACGCTGAAGTTTTTCTGAGAGAATCGAGTAAGACACGCAGTCAAATGCCCTACTAAGGTCACACAACATTGCATCTATTGCGTGTCATCTACCCAGACCTTCAACTACGTGGTCCACCATATCGCGGAGAGCAGTAATTGTAGAATGGCTTTTTTTAAAACCAAATTGACTATTACTTAGTAGAATATATTTTTTGATAAATCGAAGTAATCTTTTTTTCACTAAGATTTCAATAATTTTATCTAAAATGGGAATGATTGCAATGCAATTAATCTTACACTCCAAACCAATTAATTAATCACCAGAACAAAGACAAATCCAATCAGTAACCAATGGAGAACTCCAGAAAAAACATCGTAGAAGAAAGAAGAAACTCTAAGCCACTTTTAATAACACTTACGCGAGAATTATTTAGGTTAAGAGTAACATTACTAAGTTCCTTTGGTGACAATGGTTCTACAAAGAATGACTGTGTATTTAATGTGCAATTTAAGGATTGACACGTATTTGGAGAAGCGTCTAGTTGTATTAAATCCACAAAGTTTTCTGCTATAGAGCAAAAAGTTATTGAAATCATCACTGGAAATCTCGGTATTTACTATGCAAGTATTACAATTTCTTTCAAAATTTAATAACTTTAAAAATCTCTCGATTTATTAGCTAAATTATTTAAAAACTGATTATAAGCATTTTTTTGGTGGTTGCAATAGTTTTGTTTATATTGTAAATGCAAACTTTTATAACATTTAATATCATTAGGAACTTTAGGCACCAGTTTTTAATATGGAAACGTTATTCATAAGGTTACGTCCCTCATCAGAAAACCATTTTACTGAAACATATAAATCTTTACACTCGATCTTTTTATACGAAAAATATTTCTCAAATAAGTAAGAGCAAGAATTAATTATAAAGTCAGAATTTAAATCTGTAATTTCTAGGGCTTCAATAAAAAGCCCCAAATTGCGGTTACTTTTATTACGAATTGTAATTGTGGTAGACTTTGGTTTTTTGAAATTTTTGTAAAGTAACGTAATCTGTTGAGCATAATGATCAGATAAACAAAGATCAATTACCTCTGACTCATGTAACCCATCATTTATATTAGTTAAAATCTTATCAATGCAACTTTTCGATGAAGAGCTAATTTTTGTAAAGGTATCGATTGTAACTCTTAAACCATGAGAATTTATTAGATTTAGCAATTTTTTTAGATTATCATTTGCTTTTTGCATTTTAAAGTCTAGGTTAAAATCACCTATCAAAACAATATCTGAAGACTTGTTTTAAATAAAATCTAGCAACAGAGCAAGTTGGTCTAGAAATATATCTACATTACCCAAACCGAATCTATATAAGCATATAACAACAGTTTTTACCTCATTTAGATAAATCCCACTAAACTCTGTATCACACTTTCGGAAGAAGCAAGAAAAATCCGTATGTGTGAATTTTATACCATCCCTTACAAAAAGAACAGTTTCTCTATGACGTAATATGCGCATTAATATTCAAATGCAGTTATTTAAGCGACCCTTTGCATTGCTGTAAATTGTAGTGTGTTATTGACTGCTGGTCTTCGCCCGGCGTGGATGAATATACCGCGTTACGTATGATTTTCCAGGTCAGATGTCTGGTTCCATTGGGTTTTCTATATTGTTTAAATTAATTGCCGTCTTGAAGGATGCATAGCGTTTAGGATATTTGGAGTCCAATTTAATACATGATACTTCTGGAAAAATATCGTGGAGCATGCTCACCAGGTCATTGCTTTTGGTTACAGGATAGAGTCTTGAAACACAGAGAATGGCTTTTTTGGGTGCTGCTTTTATCTTGTCACAAGCGTGAGTGCCAGTAACAGCCTTATTTCGTTGATTCCTGTCTATGTTCTTGTAGGTAATAGTTTTACATCTATTTTTTCTTTTTCTGATTGAATCTTCACTTTTCGGAGTTTCACGTTGAAGCATTTCTTAGTTTTTTCACCCATTTTTGTAGCAGCGATATTACTTTGAGTGCGTAGGTGTTCCTTTTTGCATACGACTTTGTTTACTTTTTCTTTATTTTTGTTTTTAGTTCTGTCCGCCGATGTATTATCAACGTTTTTTTGCGCTGGCAGCAAATGCAATTTTGCAATAATGCAATTTTATATCTTAATTATTGAATTAATGTGTCCTTTTACTTTTTTTAATAATATACGAGAATAATTGTGGACTTACATTTTCCCAATTTATCTCGTCGACTGATGTTTGTGTTTTCCCGTCTTCGGCATCTTCAATTATCTTGTGTTTTTCACAACACGTGATAGCTTTGATGCTGTAAAAAGTTGCATCTAGTACCTTAGCACAACTCGGATGAAACTGTTGTAGGCAAATTTTACATTTTACAGAATTTACCACTTTTGAGCCACACTTCTTACAGAGAACATTGACTTGTGTAGCCTCGTCACCCATCGCCGATGATGTTATTATTGGAAAGTGAGTTGATCATAGTCTAACATAACTTATTATTACATAATTAACATAATGATTTTATTAAAACATAACTTAGAAATAGGAAAGTTAAATCACGAAATCGATAAGTTGAAAGATCAACATAAACATAAAGTCAGTCCACAGTCACTTTTCATCCGCACACTCTTATAATAAAAGTGGGAAGACATATATTGGTGACGTGGAATTCCACACTAACGTGCGGAGGTTAAGAATTTTTATTCGGTTCCGCGATAAAGTGCTCGTTACTTAACCTTCCAGTAGTTAGTCGCGTGAAATTTTGAAGCGTCAGACCGTAAACCTAAAAATCTTAGCAAAATAGTAGTGAAAGCTAAATCTTAAAATTACCTATAAGAACATTTTAATAGCATACCTAACCACTGACAAAAAAAACAAAAAGTTAAGTTCATTCAGCATATTTATTTAAACGTACCACGAAGTTTTGAAAATAATGTTTTTATTTCGATACTACACATTATCGATAACATTAAAAAAAACAAAACTGGTAAATCCACAAACTCTAAATTAAACAATAATATACTTTTTTACAATAAAAAAATATAATCCAGACATGTTCCAAATTAGTTTACCTCATTTTCTCGGCACTTCTGGCGAATCTCAATAATATGTTCCAAGCACATGTATTTATTGCACTTAAAGCGGGTTCTTCGATTTTTTTTATTGCAGTAGCCACATCTTTCTGACAAGGCATTCTGTAGGTCCTCTTCACCATTAGCACCAGAAAGTTCTTGCAATCTTAATCTTAGGCTTTTCGGAAGATTGGTCATACCAGAACGTACTTGTAAACGAGGCCTGACTTGTAAACGAGGCCTGAGTAAATCACTGGCCAATTTTCTTAAAAAGTTTCTTCTTAAAATTTTAATGCGAGGGTTGTTTGGCTTACATCGATTTTATCATCATCGTGCATACTGGAAAGCAACAACATATTTTTTTTCTTTTTGGGAATGTAGGAGACCAGAATGCACTATTTCGAAAACACAAACATACTGGAATGTTCAGGTCACTGGGTTGGTTGAGAAAATTCTAATGGTAATTCTTTATTGTTTTTTCTCATGGTTCTAATTACAGTAAGAATATGGTTATTGACAAGATCCTGTACAAGTAGTAAAGATGTAAACCAAAGGGACTGGCGTTGACGCAATTTCAAGGTTTTCATCACTTTTATCCTGGTTTTGTCTTTGATCTTGACGGTCAGTTACATTCTGAGACTGAAATAAAATAATGTCAGTAGTATTATTTGGTTAGTTTGATCAAAGTTTGGTCAGTTGATCAAAGTCCAACATAACTTATTATTACATAATTAATATAATTATTTTATTAAAACGTAACCTAGAAATGGAAAAAATAAATCACGAAATAGATAAGTTGAAAGATCAATATAAACTTGATAGAAGAGGTAGAAAAACCGAATTTCTCCATCAACACAATAATGAACGTATCACTTGACGAAACAAAACTTATTCAACTAGAAAACATTGAACTTAGAAAGCAAAACAGGGTTTTACGTAAGCAAATTATACAATTTTAAGATCAAATTGAAATACTTCAAGATGATAAATTCAAAAATGAAGAAAAATATTCCAGCCACTTTTCATCCGCACACTCTTATAATAAAAGTGGAAAGACATATATTGATGACGTGGAATTCCACACTAACGTGCGGAGGTTATAAATTTTCATTCCGTTCTCCGATAAAGTGCTCGCTACTTAACCTTCCAGGGGGCGTTCGAGTTGAAGCACGAAAGAGCGAACAGAGCGAGCACAGGGTGTCTAACGTCACGTGAAAATGGTTCGCTTGATCTCGAACGCAAATAGCAGTGTAACGGGTTAAAATCTCATAACCTAAATATTCTATGAACAACGATAGTAAAAATTAAAAACAAAATCAGACTTTTTTTCAATAATATTGTTCTTTATTTTTAAATAATAGAAATGTCTGTAAAATTGCAAGTTTTGCGTTTTGCACTTGAAATGTTCTTTAATGACGATGATAATGAGGAAGAAAGGCCATTACTAAAAAAAGTTTGTAACTACGCTGAAGAGGCAGTTTCTTTATTTTCAGATCGTCAGGTCCATTTACATTTTCGAATGTCGCCTACTACATTTGAAAAGTTGTATCAAAAACTACAGCGCTTTGACGAACAAAGAAGGTTGGCAGGAACTCCAGAAGTTTGTATAGAAAAACAATTAATTGTTGCTCTTTGGTATTTAGCAAATATTGAAAGTTTCAGGTAATTATCGTAATATTTAGAAAGTAATTGCCATGACATGTTTCAGAAGTGTTGCAGATCGGTTTGGATTGAGCTCGTCTGCAACATGAAATTGTCTTTATAAAATATGTAGAAAACTTTTAAGAGTGAATTTAACTTTGAATTTAAGTTCATTTCTTAATGAAAACCAATGTTTAGAAACAATCCATCATTTTCAACGTAAAAACGATTTTCCTGGCGTGATTCAATTCATTGCGAATTCCTAAATATCTAATACACATATATTTAATTTTAGGTATAGTAGGTATTATCGATGAAGGTCATATTCCAATTATAGCTCCACAAAATAATCAAGCATCTTATATTAACCGAAAGGGATTTCATTCTGTATTGTTACAAGGTGTATGTAATTACAAAAAAATTTTCATTGATTGTTACACTGGCGAAGCAGGTTCAATTAATGATACTTGTCTTTTAAGAAATCTGATTTTGGTCAAACAATAAATAATCTAGGTTTTTCAGAAAATGGACACATATTAGGAGATAGTGCTTATCCTTTAACTGAAAAAATATTAACACCATATAAAGATAATGGCCACTTAACAAATATTGAACGTAACTACAACATAAAACTTGCCCAGAATCGATCAATTATCAAACATACATTTGCTTTGTTAAAAGGCCTGTTAAGGGGTGAGTAAATAACAAGACAAAGCTTCGATCAATACTATCAATAACTTTATTAAAACAAAAACAACAATATAAACCTAACCTACAGTGAATATAAAACAAAACTAGAACTTATATTAAATGATACTCTGTACATTTAAATGATATAATAAATTACATTTTGTCGGTCGCTGGAAAACCGTGCAACTGTCATAGTATTTTGCCCCCGCTGAAGTAAGCAAAACTGTGCTACACACATTTTGTTTAAATTGTTTCAACATGCGGAAATATTTGTTGCAATTTCCTTGAACCATAGGTCCCAATTAATGACCTATTGCATCTTGACATACATTTGTGTTTTACAGAAAAAAAAGGAAATACTCTGTTTAACGATGGTTAAACATATTGGCGACTCAACAAGATTGGCTTCTGCTTTCGGTGGTTTTTTCAGCGGCGGCACCAGCGTCGTAGATGTGTCTCACTGGTATCAGCGACTTGGTTGTGACCTCTTGCGGCTTATATGAGTCACTCGATGTTGAAGCTGCTTGCCTCTTCAGGAATGCAATTTAGTGGCGTCAATTCGATGCCCCGTTCTGTCTCTTGTGCTGCTGCACGTTGTCTTTTCTGTGATTTGGGCTTGCAAGTATCCACTTCACTACCATTCCAACCAATACTATTACGACAATGATTATGATTGTCGTTATTCCACTTGTTAGTGTGGATTGATGTGTAATGTGCCTCCATTGGGTCACATCTAGTTCTTCTTGTAGCGTTTCTTCTTGTAGTTTCAAATTCTTTAAATCGTCAAAGGATTCAATTTTCAACTTCATCTCGGATGTTTCCGCCCGGCGAAGACTTCTTTGACATTGTCAAGTTTACCACCATGGGTCTTGCGTAACCTGCCATTACCGGTAGACCCTGAAATCTTTTTGGAGTAAGTATTGTTCTTTTTGTAGATATCACACAATTTTGTGATATCACAATAATGCCTGTTGTATTGACTGTCGTTTCTTCGCGTACTCCGTTGCATGTTATCGCAATTTTTGTTTTCTTTTGGGCGATAAACATCCATGCGTTGTTTGTGTATAGTTTCTTCCAGATAAGTCCCGTCATTTTGTTTGCAACTACTGGACAAGATGTATTTTCTGATCGGCGGTAGAGTTCATCAATTACGCAGTTCGGGTTGTTCTCCACACTTCTTAAAACAGTTGGAGAACATACATATGCGTGTTTTTCAATTTTTACGCTGTTCTTAAGGTCTCAGTCACTCAACTTAAAATATCGTTGATTGTTATAATCAACTGCAATAATATCCGTTCCCACATCAAAGATCCAATATTGACTTTTTTTAATTTTTAAAGGTACTGGATTGGCTTTGACTAGTTCAAATTGAGCAATTTCTGCCATCACAAAGTACACATAGATGAATGTACTACCGTTTCTTTGAGTAACCACCGTTTTTATAATTGGACGAGACATTATTTCTATATGTTGTGGTAGTCTTGAGGTTGCTTCCGTTGTTATTATCTTTTCTATATGTGCAGCTGAAATAATTTCATAGATGCTTTCTTTTTCCAACTGCACATTGAGCAACGTGTGGTACAGATGAGTGATTTCTTCGATGTAGTTTTTTGCAATTTCGTACACGCGTAGTAAGTGAATTTCCAATTTGTTCCTGTCCACTCTGCTGTACCAGGCTTGCATATTGTTCACTACTCTAGTGGCCTCTTTTAACCTTATTTGAAATTGGTTTAGCTTGTTAACAACTCTGATTTCTGTATCATTGAATCTCGAGATAGCTTGTAACATGAATTTTGTTTGATGACTTGATGCTTGTATTAATTCGCGTTGATTTTTGTCTAATTCATCAATTTGTCGGTATACCTCATCATTGACTCCGAAATACTGATGTCAGAAAGGTGCCCCATAATCCTTTTTTTTCTCTTTTGTGAACTATTTTTTCAACTCGTTTCTTGATCCATTCCAGTTTCTTTTCTTATTGTTTCAGATGATCAATTAGCGATTTCCACTTTATTTCTTTCGCCAAATCTCTTGCACTGTAGCACAATTCTTCGGTTTGATTAATTACTTTGTGCACTCCGTTGACGTCTGCTTGTAATTGTGAATTTTTAAATTCCAATTCGATTCTAAAACTTCCTCTATCAATTCTTGCTTGTCCCAAATGTTCAATGTAAAGACCTGGTTTTGGGTGATCTATGTGATAACTTTGACACAACACTTTTTTGTTTAACTGAAGGATAAATAGTAATGCAATGACAACTTTTCTCCATGTGGATGATAAACTTCTTCTTGTGTGCGTAGGCTCGGAGCGAAGCTTATTCACTTTTTTATTTTAAACATTTTCTTGACCTTCTTTCTCTGACACTAACGGTATTAGTTTATGAATTGGCCTTTTCAACATTGTACCTTCTGCTTTTCTTAGTGACACAACTCGAATCAAGTCTTCCTTATCTTTGTGAACCTCAGTTATCTTCGCTAACGGCCATTTGCTTACAGAAATGTTGTCTTCTTTTATTATTACAACATCTCCTATACTTAAATTTTGTTTTTTCAATTTCCACTTGTTTATTTGTTGTAATTGATTTGGTCAACAAATATTTTGTTGACCAACTGTTCCAAAAATCTTTTTTCATTTGTTGTATGAGTTTCCATCGCCCAGTGAGTTCCATATTATCATCCGCCACCACTGGACTAGTTGGTGTTACTAATTTTCTTCCTACCAAAAAATGCCCAGGTGTGAGAATCGAAACATCATTAATCTCTTCTGTTAATTTGCATAAGGGCCGCAAATTTAAGCAAGCTTCAACTTGATACACTAACGTTGTGATTTTTTCAAATGTTAGTGTTGTGTTGAGATGATATTTTGCTGACTTGACCCCGGATTCCCAGATTCCACCAAAATGAGGAGCTGATGGAGGTGTAAAATGCCACTGGATGCCTGATCATCTCATTGATTTCATTGTGTAGTAGCTTGTTGCACCTACAAATGTTGTACCATTGTCTGAATATAAATTGGCACAAGTTCCTCTTCTTGCCATAAACCTTTTAAGTGCAGCTATAAAAGTTTCTGAGATCATATCACTCACTACCTCTAGATGTATTGCCTTTGTGGTGAAGCACACAAACAATGCTATGTACCCTTTATATGCTTTGTGTCCTCTTCCTTTTGTAGTTCTGATCATCATCGGTCCTGCATAATCAAGTCCTGAGTTTACAAATGCTGACGCTGGTGTTACTCGTATTGCCGGTAATTGACCCATAAGCTGCTCAGCTGTCTTTGCTTTATATCTTATGAACGTTATACATTGATTTATTACTCTCTTGACGGCTTTTTTTCTATTTGTTAACCAATATTTTCTTCTAATATATGCCAACGTCTGCTGATTTCCTCCATGTATGGTACGGTCGTGAGCTTGTCTAATTATCATTTCTGCTAATATACTTTTTCCTGATATGATTATTGGATGTTCTTCATCGTATTTCAGTAGTGCGTGTTTCAGTCTTCCGCCTACCTGTAAGACACCCTTATCGTCTATAAAGGGGTGTAAACTTGCAAGTACATTCTGTTTGGGTAATTGTTTTGTTCGGTGTAACAGGTTCTTTATCTCGTCAGCAAATGAATCATTTTGTTTACAGCAGAGTTGGGCGTTAGTCGAATAAAAATTTAGCCTATTAAAAAAACGACTAAAAAATTAGTCGGAATTTTTAATCGTAGAAAAGAAATGACTAAATTGAAAACGACTAAAATTTTATCCGACTAAAAATACAACTAAAAAAATCGGTTAAATATTTAGTCGTAAGTGATGACTAAAATTAAATTACTCTTATAAAAATTTAGTCGAATAAATTTTTAATCGGATAACAATTATCTTTTACCTTTTACCCAGAAATGAACAAAAATTATTCGATTGAGGTTGATGACTAAAATTTTAGTCGCCAAAAATAAGCGTACGATTAATTTTTTTGTCGCTAGTCGCAACTAAAAAAAAAACGATTTTAGTGCTTTTTTAGTTCAATAGCCTATGTTTGTGTTAACACTTAATTGTAATTTTTGTGTTTAAAGTTAAATATTAGATACTAATTTTCTATTGGCGGACAGCTCAACATTTATTAAAAATTTATTTATTAATAATTTATTAATTTTTTTAATAAAAATTGATCACAATGCAGTGATAATTTTTGGTCCTTACTATCCATAATGTGATATTATAGGGAATATTATTATAATGGAAGTTGTGTTTTTATTTTTTCTATCAGACTAAATTTGTATAAATAGGTATTAATAATAACAATTTGGGCAGTGTAATAATAGTCCGCAGTGTTAGAAGGGCAAACATTTATTTGAATTAAAAAACGACTAATAAATTAATCGAAATTTCATCTGCTAAATAACTAAATTTAAAATGTTTTGTTTAACCAGTTAGAAACTGATTTCATCGACTATTCAAAATTGTTATAAGGAAGGAAAATCGTTAAACAGTGAATAAATAAAAATCTTGATATTCTTAAGATGCAACATGTTATTGTAGATGTAAAAGATCTTTAAAAAATTTTGCGTTGGTTTTTAACACCACCCTTGTTTTGAAATGTTTATCGGACAATCTATTTGATTTGGCTTGATTTGTTATTGTGGCCCAACAAAAAAGTCTTTCAACGGATGCTGATAAAGGTAAGGGAGTGTTATATTCCAGAAACACTCTTTTAATTGAAGAAAAACAATTAAGACTTTTTAAGAGATGCAATTTTCTCGTGCGTGTGAGCACTGGGAAATCTTCTACAGGCTAATGCTGCCGAAATTCTTTCTAAATTTGGTGAAATCCAATGGCAAGTAATCCCAAGAAAGCTGCGTTTTTTTCCAGACCATATATCTGCAGTTGTACAAAAGTACTGTATGTCTTTAAATTTTAACGACAAATGACTTTTGACCTGCTCAAATAAAGTATCTATTTTTGTTGTTAATGCAGGGCGTGATAAAATTTTAAAAGTAGTACTGTAAGAATCTGTAAAATTTTTAAACATAGCTTTAAAAAATGGGTCCTCTACAGTTTTTAATGGAACCATTGAATGAATTATAAATTTTGTCAGGTCATTATCAAATTTTTCTTGTGAAAAACTCCTTATCATGTGTGAAGTGTTTTGCCCATGTTTTGTAATTTGGCTGCTGGTTTTCTTTTTTTTATATATATTCTAAATATTTATTTGCGTATTTACTTTCATGCCGTCGTAGAAAATTTGACGAAAAGTTGTTACTTCCTTATAATTTTTTTTAAAGGTTTGCATAACACAGAGTCCAAGCATAACGTTTTTGTTATTGAAGTTTTCTATTTCTTCAAAATATTTGCCATCTTAAATTGTTAAATGGCTTTTCATGGGCGTAGGATTTACTGTTTCTTCGTTATTTACTGTAATGTAATCACGATTTTGTTTAGGGGTTATCATTGAAAGTGATATTGTGGAAACATCAACACTACTAGAAGATTCAGATTCAAATTCAGAATTCATATTTTAGCAATTTCTGAAATAATCTGTACGCGAACTATGTAACGAGTAACGGCACACGAAAAGTTATTGATAGTGTGTAAACGTACACGAACAAATTAAAGAAAATTTGCATACATGCATATATATATATATATATATTCCACGTGTATAAAGTGAGCCCCGGCTGTGGAAAAACTGCGTTTGAAGTGAGGTCCGGTACAAAGTGAGGTCCAATATACGGACCTCACTTTGACAATCCTGTACAATTCATTTCAGCACCTTCCCCTACCACTACATAGGCATATCTGTTAAATTTAGCTGGACCTCACTTTCATCACACTATGGTCCAAGTTGTATATTTTAGTTCAACAGTTATGTGAGTGGTGGCGCTCTCCACGGTGTATAAATTCTAGACGTATACTTTGCAGATCGTGGCCATTACCTAGTGAGGACCGATGATGCGGCAACCGCGCAAGGTCCTCACTTTCCGCATAGTATATGTTTGAGGGGTTCACTTAACGGTGCATTTCTAAATACAATTATCAAACATTCCAAAGCATTGCAAGGTCACATTTAGACTTGTAGTGGCTGGCGGATTTTGTCCTTTCTGTATTATCAAACGGAGGACAGAATGTAATTGTTTCTTTCTTTTTCGTTTCTCATACAATAAGCGGCAAAAGTATGGGATATCCAAGATAACTTTAAGACTATTTATTTATTTAAAAATCGCTAAGGCAGGTCAATTTTATTTTTAAATTGGGCATTTTTTAAAATAACAATTTTTATACAAGGTATTTTAAAAATGATATACACATCAACTTTGTTTTGTTAAATAGAATCTTGTATTATTTATTGCATTTTAAATACTGTGACAAATTCTGGACATATCTTATAAATAATGTTTTATACCTATCTTCAACTGTTTTCGAAATATTGACAGTTAAATAAAAACAAAAAAAATATAATTAATTTTTTCTTCAGTTAATTGTTTAAATAACTACTCACAGATCATTTTGTAGTTAGATGTCTGTCTGTCTTTAACTTATTAAAGGTTGAAATAATATAAAAATTAAGAAAAAAGGATATTTATTATTATTGAACTCATTTTAAAAATCTATAGCATCCTAGAACTTTTTGGCAAATTACAAAATAGTGACAGTTAAAAACTTGTTGAAAACAATAAAATAAAAAAATTTAAAAATAAAATTGACCTGTATAAACATTTTTTTTATGTTCCATAATTTTGCCGCTTTTTGAAAACTTGTTTGTATCGGGTGTAAAAAATATTAGGCTTACCCCTTTTTCTAATAGTACCTTTTTAAATAAAAAAACGAGACTTGGAGAACTTATTATGTTAAAAATCCTCATTAATTAAGTAAAAAATAAACTTTTGATCACTTCCGGTTTTAACGGAAACAACCGTAACTTTGGATTTTTAAATAGAATACTATTATATTTTTATACTTTTAGAATCTACGTTAAATTCTGAGTCTCATACACTAATTTAAAAAAAATGTGATAATTGTTTTTGTAATTTTTGTTTTTTTATCTAGAATGCTGTAATAATAAAAAAATATTAAATAACGTAAGCAATCATTAAAAAATAAAACCTATCCCACAAATGATCTAATTTAGAAAAAACACGAATTTAAATTAGCATGAATTAGCTTTTCTGGTTTAATTTATTTTTTTCAGATGAAACAATAGTGGCTCACTTTGCTTTTGAAATTAACGTTTTATTTGTCAATTTGTTTAAAATTTGAAAAAAAAATTATGTTAAGAAAATATTTTAAACAAGTTAGCATTTTAACAATAAAATAAAATTAACAGTTATAAAACATAATTTGTTACTTTTCTTCTGTTTTACATTCTGCTTAAATTTAGATTAACTTTTAAGAATTTTTCCAAATATTTTAAATTTTTGTTTTTTTTATTATCAGAAAAAATGTATTTAAAATGTCGAAGAGCCACTATTATTCTATTTGAAAAAATTAAGTAAGACGAGAAAAACTAATTTATTTCAGTTTAAACTCCTGTATTTTCTAAATTAAAATATTTATGGCACTGGTTTTATTTTTTAGTTGTTGTCTTTTTATTTAGAAATATTTTTTAACCATCACAGCCTTCTAGATAACAATAAAAATTACCAAAAAATTTTTTTATCTTACAAAAAGTTATAAAGAGTAGTGTATTAAATTCGGAATTTACTGTGGATTTTTAAAATATAAAAACATGCACAGTATTTTATTTAAAAATCCAATGTTACAGTCGTTTTCGGTAAAACCCGAAGTGATAAAAGTTATTTTTCATTTACTTAATGGGGATTTTCTAACATCATATGTTTACTAAATATCATTGTTTTATTTAAAAGAAAATACTACTAACAAAAAGAGTGAGCCTAATTTCGTTTACACCCGGTATATGTTTTTTTCCTTAGTTGGCTCCTAATTGGGATAGCCTGTAAGCCATCTTAATACGAATAATAGTATTATTAGTATTATTGTTATTGATAATTTATGAAATTATAATAACGGTAAATTTAAAATCGTTTTATTATTAATAAAAAAATCGTTTTAAAAGATTTTTTCTGGCAAAAGCTCAATTCAGTCGTTGTGGCTGTTTTGCCAAAATAAAAAATATATTTAAAAATGTATTGGCTTTTGTGGGCGTTTCAAACTTTAAAAACCAATATCTCCGTTCAACATTGAACAAAATTTAAGTGACTTTATAGTTTTTTGTCACTTTTCAGCAATTAGGTATCGCAACAACTAAACCTTAACTTAAAAACTATGTTTTTAGAAAAACAAATTGTCACAGTATTTGTGATTAGAATGGCGTTACATTTATATTTTTTGTCGTTTTTGCAAATATAAATAATATAATAAATAAACTCTTAGGAAGAAATATCTAAAAGTTATGCTATCTATAATAAATGCATTTGTGTTTTATTTTGCAATGAAAGTGTCTTGTAGGTCTTAGACAAACAATGCAGGTATAAAGTAATAAAAGTAGGTAGACGCCCGGCCAGGCATCAGGCATCCCCTTCTGCTGGAATTTTTAGAGACCTTCGATTCTTTATTTTAATTTTTATCAAATAAATAAATAATAACTCTTAAATTATGCATCGGAAAATGTAAAACGGAAAAAAACTAAATTACCAAAGTATGCTCATATTGTTTAATGTATGGAATTAAGGTAAAATTTTGTTTTTCCGATCAAACACAAAATTAATTTATAAAACATTGTGTTAGTTTTTAAAAAAACATTATAAAAATTTTCATAATTTTCAATAAATTTTAGCAAAAAATAGCAAGTTTTTTCATGCAGCGCAAATTGAAATTAAAAGTTTTAATCTGTTTAAGTGCTATTTCTGGTCAAATTTTTCATTTATTCTTTCTTACTTATAGAAGAAGGTATTAGAAAACGAAAAATAGAGTGCTGCTTTTAAAAATAAAAGCTAGAAAATTTAAGTAAGAGCTGCTTATGGCTGCCTATTATATGGTTCATTATGTTTTATTAAATATAGTAGTTATTATTGTAATTAAAAACTATCGTAATAAAAAAGATTTATAATAATTGTCTTTGGTATAAATTCGAACATTTAGCTTATGTGCAATAAATAAATTGAAATTGTGACTGAATATTTATTATTGATTATTTCAATACTTTTTGGAAAAAAATTTGGAAAATTAATTTTTTAAATGTATTTTATAATTTTTGATAAATTTTGCCCACACAGGAAAGCAGGTGCTTTTATATAGTCAAAACCGCAATAAAAATTTTTTATTTGTTTACAAGTCAAAAATTGCATTGATTTTATGATTGAAAATGAGACTGTCTTAAGACATCTAATCTGTAGAGATAACACGAAAAAAATGTTTGCCAATTTTTATCATTTGTAATGCTATATTTCAAACTAAAATTTTGACACCTAATTTTAAATCATCCCGTAAAAATTTGTTTACTTTTGAGATATATTGTTAAAGTTTTTCGTCAAAAACTTCGTTGTAATACGCTGTGTATTTAAAAAAAAACAGCAACAAAGTCTTACACCAGGCAAAATTTATGCACATTTTTCAATCATAAGAAACTGAGATAATACATTGGGTTTAGTACAGAAACAACTTTTAATTTTTATTATTTCGCATTTCTTCTACAAGGACGATCATTTGTTAAAATTTCTAAACTAATTGCAAAAACACCTTGTATATTTACTAATTTTTGGAGACACTTTTTATTATTTATTTAATTGTTACTAATAGTATAAAAATATGTATTTGTTATTTAGTTTAAAATTTCATTCTGATTCTTCATTTAGTCGAAATTATTTACTTCTTATTATTTTTCTATTAGTTTACTTTTTACTATATTTACTTCATATAATATTAGGAAATCTTGATATCCTTAGAGCAGCGTTTCCCAATTAATTTTAGCCGCGGAACCCTTTTAGATTTGGAACATCAAGACGGAACCCGGTATAAAAGTAAAATACAAAAAATCAAGTTACATTTTAATGGGAGAAATGTGATCTTTTCTTCCTTTGGCAAATTCTTTTTATATCTGTTTTATATCTGAACCAAACGTTGGCCCTCGTCTCGGAGTAATTTAATTTGTACATTTATTTATTTTATTTTTTCTATTCGTGTGTTTTTTTAATCGTGGTTTTGTCTTTTCGGGGAACCCCTGCTTTTATCTCGCGGAACTCCAGGGTTCCGCGAAACCCAATTGAGAAACGCTGCCCTAGAGCAACAGTTTGAATACGGCCAGCACACGGCCCAGACGCCAAGCAAAACTTGGCAACATCGCATGGACCTCACTTTAATCATTTGATAAACATATACACACAAATCGGTCCTCACAAGAATCAGAGACTGAAACGTAAATATACGGTCCTCGCTTTGTTAACAAGACGATAAGGACCTCACTTTGACACGATATACACCAAAAAATTATATCCGCCACCTGTAATTCTTTAAGTGTATATTTGCGAGGAATCTATGAACTTTGATGTAGGAAACTGTAATCAACCTAGCGCGCCGCTGTATATCTGGTCCTTTTAGTGGTCCTCACTTGATACACGCTACGGTTGGACCTCACTTTGGTATCTGGCCATATATATATATATATATATATATATATATATATATATATATATATAGTTGGCGCACAAGGTGGCATCTATTCAAACAAGACACTAATTGGCATCCAGCAATATACACGGTGCATATTATTGTATATTCAGTTTATCAATCAAGGACTCATTGACATCCGGTGTATTTAGCGGTTCAGTTGACATCCCACTGTATATTTTATACACATTTAGTACACTTTGGCTTCTGTATATCACACATTGGCATCCGTGCGCTGTTGCCATGTATATCTTAACAAGTACTCTCTATTAAATACTAAAATTCACAGAGCGTAGATTTAATTTCAGGCCTGAGCCGACGGCAAAGTCTAAGCACTGTAAATTACCTAACGTACGACAACTGTATTAAATTTTTTGTACAAAATTTTTTAATTTTTTTAATATTTATAATCATAACTTATAATAAATACTATTTATACCTGTACCAGTAAGGGAGAATTAACTTCAGATTCACCCAAACAACATTTTTAGTATTTTTAGTTAATTTTAGTGCTGCCAACTTTGACGACTTGGTTCTTTGTACTTCATTAAAATTTTTGGATATTAAAAATTAAAGAAAGCATTTATTGCAAAAATTATACCTGTAAATTAATTTTTTTAACCAAATTAAATTCATATATGAATACATTAATTTTAAAGTAACTTGTCACTTTTAAAACTGTCAATTTACAATACCGGTATTGTAAATTGACGTTTAACTGACAAGTAATAATATAACCAACGTTCACGAGGACAAAACATATTTTTGTTGATTTCTTATTTTATCGCTACCATATCAAACTAGTGAATGTGAAAAATTAGTTTTTATAGATTTTTTGTTGGTGACATAATCGAGAAAAAAGCATCAATAATGCTTTTCCAAATAATTATTTGTTCCTAATAATTAATTGGAGAATATAGAGAAACATTAGACTTATTAAAAATATATTTTAGCCAAGTTTTAAAAATCTGTATTTATGATGATAATTACAATAATGGTTTATTACCACTAGACTAGAAATACATTATTTTACAAAAGTAAAAAAAAATAAATATAAAAATAGAAAATTAGATGAAAACATAAAATTAAATAAAATAAAACTCAACATACACTTTTAAGATCATTAAAATTGTTCGGTGAATGTTTTCCAATAGAGTAGAATGTCTTGTATAAATTAAGTATTTTATACTTTTTGTAAAAACAAAAAAAATTCTTTGTAGTATAATATAGTCTCAGTAAAATTATTTCGACTTGTTGTATGTTATGCATGTTTGCGTTTTGACTAAATTTATCAAAATTTTTAAATATTCATATTCGAGAATTCAAGACATTTATAAATAAACTTGAGATTGTAAAAATATCTCATCTTGTAATAAATTCTACAATTATTTCTATATTTAACATTTAGCATTTCTAATGTTCTATTTTTATACCACTTTTTTATCATCAATTTAATATCAATAAGTAACCCATTTTCTATTCTACTAAAAAGTGCTCTTACCTTATGATTCAGTAACATTATATTAAAAACTTTACAACCCAGAGTGGTATCATCTGCATAAAAAACTACATCTGCTTCTGATATAAATATAAACAAATTATTTAATAAACGAGTATATCAAAAAAAAAACAAATATCGATTGTAGAATCCTATGGTACCCTACAAAAAACATTACGTCTTTCGGAAAGCTTATCTTTTAGTTAAACTCTTTAAAATTTATTTATAAGGTAGGTATAATACTAACAAGTCATTTTTTAACTTTTTATTTAGAGTTTCTTTTTAATTATTAATCAGGCACTGGTGATAATTTTGGTTTCGCGAAAGCTTTGCTACTGTTATATAAGAATTTTGTTTAATTAAACTTGTAAGTTTGACGTGGATATTTATTCTTCAATTATTTGAAGAAAAATTACTTTGCCATGAGATAGAAAGTATTTAGTTATGTGTTGTTTTTCTAATAATCTAAATAATTAAATCAGGCTATTTATTTTGTTGATTATCATTTCTTCTTAACAATAGAGTAAATTTAAAATAAAAATTTATAATTTTAAAAACATGCTTTAATTTTTTATTTAGAAAAAAGTTAGTGTTGCTATATAGATCAATTATCCAATCAAATTTTTACAAAGTGACTAAAAATGACAATTTGAAGCAGCGACGTCACTACACTTAATGCACAGTCAATAAAAAATTATATTAGTAGTTCGTTTACTTACACTCGATCTACACATTTGTTACCTTCAATCAACACAGTCGAATACTGTAATAATGCTTTTACTCTCCAAGTTATGTAGTAGTACATGTAAAAGTTTCGACAATATAATTTGGTCGATGAGATAGCTTCTTGTACAATATAAAAACGCAAAGCTTCTAAGTACTTCTTTCTTATTTATATTATAAACAACAAAATAAAAACCAATAAAAAAATAACTAAACCCATTTCCATTCCAACAGAATCACTTTTAAAAACGATTGTAGGTACTATAACGGGTTTTGTGTTATGCATCGAAAATATAAAACATGATCAATAATTTCGTAATTTTTTTGTCAATATCTAGTTGCAATCGTTGAGGAAAATTTTTCAGTTTAGAAAATAGCTCTGTAGCCATAGTTACCAGCATGTGAAGGTTTCACTTTTGCTTACGTCTACTTTCGCTCACGCGTTTTCACTCACGCGTTTTTATTCACGCATAATTAAATTTCCATTTTTTAGGCAACATTTGATATTTAGCCGCATTAGCTTGTTCCAGGGTGTCCTCGGGGACAAATAATTCATCTTCGTTATCTATTTTCAATAGAATAATAGCAAAAAAGTTACTCAGAGTCGAAATCAATCCAATGAAATTGTAGAATTTGTTTAATTTGTTTGTTGTTTGTTTCCTTGACAACACATTTCTTCAACCTTGATTTGTAGGTATTTATTGTAGGAATAAATTGACATATTCTTTTTGCAAATAATTTCAAATTTTTTCAAGTTATAGATTTTCTAAAGAGGTATCGAACAAAACCAAATACAGCAATCGAGAGTAAGGTCGCTTTTGTTCACTTGAATTTCACCGTCCACATATTAAATTCGCGTAAGCGAAAGCTTCACCTTCCTCACTTTTACTGTAAATAACTATTATTTTAAAATTTTGTAATTTTTCATCAACGTATTTTTGCTAACAAAAAAACAAACTATAATTGTTGTTTTTTTATTTTTTAATTGAGCAATTTAATAAATTTAAATTAATATTTAAAAGTAATTTTGTGTTTTTAGTATCACTTAGTGACTTGCTGCTATTAATTTATCATTCAATAAAAATAAGTTAAGAAAAAATAAAAAAATATTCTCTTTTATGTACCAACATAATATGTCAACCAACAAAAGTAGGTTAAAATAAAGTCAAAATTTGGTGTTTATTGTCGTAGATAAACATTTACCACCAGTCTTGCTTTACAACTCATTACTTTGGCGTTTTTCTTTTTTTTTGATTTTAGTTATATATTTGTTATCTATGTATTTTTTTTTTCAGACAGTAACTTTGTTAACTTTCCTATTTCGTTAAGACTAAAGTTTATATTTTTTCAATTAGTTTTTATCCACGGTTTTATTCATGTATTTTTTAGAAATATTTGTAGCTATTTGCAAAGTTTTTTAAAAATCCTTTAGCCTCAAGCGCAAATGATGAGAAATGTTTATATTATATATTTATTTATAATAAAGATTATATATTTAATACGCCTATTTTTCAAAAAAACATTAACTTTAAAAATAATAAATTATAAACTTTCAATATTGAATTTTTAGAATTAAAACTTGTTTTATTTTCTCCTTTTTCTCAAGACTAATAAGAAAATATTTTAAGTTTTCGTGAAACATTTGATTTTATCAAAAATTGTTTTTCTTCTGTTTAGCATTTACTATACTGTTTAGTTACTGCGTAATGCAGTGCCCAACCATGCACCTTCATTGTTAAATTTTTTGAACCAATCTGATATTTTAGTTTGGTGCATATATTTAAAAAAAATCGCATTGGTCAAGAAACTTTGGCTTATATACGAACTTGAACTTAAAAAGATGCTTCGTATTTTTTTTATTAACGCAGCTAATGTTTATTTTTTTGCATCTACGATTTGTTGAATTGTTTATCTTATTATGCCAAATTAATACTAAATTCTTTCTTGTCAACAGTATTTAATAATTTTAATTATTAAACATGTAAATACCAACTGTCTGCTATTATTATATCTGAGACGACTAAGTTACAATTAAACAGAGCAATTGACATTCTAACACATACCTTGAAATGATGTTGAAATATATTCTTTAAATTTGATTGTAACCGTAAATTGATTCAATTTCCTAAATTTTATTTCGTTTTTTACTTTATTGTATTATTAAAAATATATACAGAGTGACATAAAAGTATGGAATAAAATTAATATTTTCTAAGATACTGTTTTTTTTAGAAAATCTTCAAGACAGGTCGATTTTATTTTTTTTACTGCGCACGTTTTTTACTTATTTTCAATTTTTTTAGACAACTGGTTTTTTGCTGTGACGTAATCGATTTTTTTTTAAATAGCATTGCCTATTTTTGATGTTGAATATTGAAACTACTTTTTTTTCTGCGTATAACAATATAACATTTATGGGGTCTAAAACAAAAACTTTATGTAATTTAACCAATTTAAATGTTTTATTTAAATTTATTTTATTTTATATTTTTCAAAAATGACGCAAATTTAACAGAATTATTGAACTAAATGTTCAAATTAACGTACTTCCGCTTCTTAGTAATAAAACAACCAATTTTCAAACTTCTTTCTCTTTAATCCTTGATTTTGTTGCAAATACCTTTGATTTTAAGAAGCTCTTTAAAAAAAACGTTAATGATCAAAACATTATCTAAATAATCTCTGACACCACGAGGGCAGTGTGCAGATGCACCGTCTTGTTTAAACCATACATTAGCTGCTGGTATGTCTAGATCCTTTTTATTGGAAAAAGTTCTGCTAATGGTGGTACTAACGAGTCGCAAAAACATCCAAATAAACTTGTCTAAATAATTTAACGTCAAAAAAATATGGTTCTAAAATGTAATTAGGTCAAAAAAGACACAACTGCCATATAAATAACTTAAAAAATTAATAACTTTCAAAGTACGATAGAAACCAATACTTGTAACAACATCCACAAAAATTGAATGTTTAGTGTGGTTTTGTCAATCAATACTTCTTAATTAGTCAAAAAATAAAAATTAATGTGCTACTAGCTTACGAAAATTAGTTGTATTATTACCAGAAAGCGAAAGAACTTCGATTTGGACATTTAGTTTAGTAATTCTGTTAAAGATTACATCTATTTTGAAAAATTTAATAAAACGTTCAATTTGGTTAAACTACTTAAAGTTTTTGCCTTAGATCCTATAAATGTTATACTGTTGTACTTAGAAAAAAGAGTAGTTCCTATATTTAACATCAAAGATAAGGGTTTCTATGTATTTAAAAAAAATATCGATTACGTTACAGCAAAAAACCAGTTGGCAAAAAAATTGAGAACAAGTGAAAAACGTGAGCAATAAAGAAATAAAATCGACCTGTTTTGACGTTTTACTAAAAAACAGTAACCTAGAAAATATAAATTTTATTCCACACTTTTATGTCACATTTTATAAAATTGATGAAAAACGTTTTTTCTGACGATTACTTTGTCTCTTAATCCAGTGAGTCGTTATATAAGTCGTTTTAGTAGTACGAATTTAGGTGCAACGTTGCCAATTTGATGCGGATGCCAATTTCACCGTGATTCCAATGACATCCAGATATACACGAATCGATTGCAGCGCCTCAGTACGACTCCTTGCTGAACTCAAGAGAATATTATTATACTTTTGGCGGTCAATTTGACGTCCACCACTTTTTTACGCCATCTGATAGAATGTGTGCTAAGTAAGCTTATGTCGATATTTTACGCTTATGTCAAATTGGCATCCGTATATTGGATGCCACCTTACCTCGGATGCCACCTTTACCGCAATTTTTACATGGGCGGATGCCACCTTAGCCTCTGTAAGTATATATATATATATATATATATATATATATATATGCATGTATATATATATATATTTATCTTTTCCACACTAATCGATTCTAAATAAAGAGAAAAAGATAAAACCAAAGTTTCAGAGGGACGCCATAAGGTGCATATGATGAAAAAGAACTGAATAATTTAGTTCTGTCAATTTAGCCTAGATGGCGCTGCGAATTTTTTAAATATACACCAGATGAATATATTTCTTTCATTATTCAGATGATGCTGCGTCTGTTCTGTATATTAGTTTTCACCATATGCACCTTACCGCGTCCTGTTCACGTGGCAACACTGTTCGTGTGCAGTGCGCGTGTGCACTAAAGATTTGCAAAAAGAATTGACTGACTGGTTTGTCTATCAGAGTTGGAAATATTTATGAAATTATAAGATTAATGAATTGACTTTTATTGACTGAAACAATAATTGGAATATTTTTTAAAAGTCATAAGGGTCATAATGATATATAATATAATTAAAACTTTTTGGTTATAATTATAATGATTATAATTTTCTGCTTATAATTATAATAATTATAATTTTCTGCAAATTTGCAAAAAACAGATTTTTTTAGAAGTTATAATCTCGAAGGCGCTGTAATTAAGATATTAATTAAAATTTATCAGAGTTTTGTTATAGAAGTTATTGTGTTAAATAAAAGACAAAAAAAAACAGTAATTTTTATGTGCACAAACTTTTGAAACACAAAATCGACAGTATTATTTAGATGACAACAAACCTCTTCTTAATTAAAAACTAATTTAGATAAGAAAGTTATTTAGGTGATTAAAAGCAAAATTTATAAAAAATTGTAACAACAGCACATATTGGTGGTTTTTTAATTATAGAAATTCTTAATGCTTGTATTGTAACCCAGGTAGTTTCGCTGTTTTCTAACAAAATGGTCGCGTTTCATAGAAAAATAAAAAAAGTTAAACCTAATACACATTCATTGCTTCTTTTTCACAGCACAAGTAAGTTTAGAACACTGGACCCTTAATTTTTAAGGTATGGTATGCAAATTACCAGACAATAAGATTATTTTACTTTTTTTTAATTTTAAGAGACAACTTTCTTGGTCTTTTACTTCCAAAATTATCTTTACCAATTTTTTTTTTATTAAAACTTACTTCTCTCAATGGGATATTTTTTGCTAAAATAACAATTTGTGCAAATTTTTGAAAAATTAAAAATAATTTAGTAAAAACTTGCTATAGACATTTAAAAACTAATAAAGCTGTGAAACGATATTTTGCGGAACATTTTTATTTTTCAAAGTAGTTATTTTGGAAAGTGTGTATTAAAAATAGTTATTTGTGTATCAAAGCCAAAAAGTATATTTTTCAGTTCAGTGTGATTTTAGTCACTGAAAAAGAGGCAAAGCCTGAAAACAGACAAGACCAAAATGAAAAGCATTTTGCAAAAGCAAATTGAAAAGCATTTTCACTTTCCAGCACACAAGACTACTTTATTTCAGACGTCTTTTTCATATATTGTACCATATATATTAAGTAACTGCTCTGATCTTTTAACAGTTGACACTTCCGTATATTTAAAAAAAAAATGTAAAAAACTAATTTTGTCGCAAAAACTTTCTGCAATTGATCTTAGCAAATTTTAATCTGTTGTATTATTTTGTGTTATGTTTATTGTAAGTATATTTATTAGTATTTTATTATGTTTTAACTATTTCTCTAGGTTAAATTATAAAATCAGATTTGTGTCTGCCATTTAACCTTTTGTACATTTTTGTTTTAATGTGCAATAAACTTTATTATTATTATTATTATTATTAAAATTAAAACACTTTTTGATCGTGGCGTACAAATTTTTTTGTCGTGTACTTCAGAAAAAATTATATCTTTGAGCAAGTTAACATTTTAACAATAGTCAGTTTTTGACCGCATCTAAATTTAATTTTTGTAAAGACCAACTAAAAAGGTTTATCAAAAATAAAATTTGACCAAACTACTGTTTTTCTTTAAAAAATTATTACAATAAGCTTGTTTCAACAACACTTTAGTTAAAAACAAAACGGAGCATGCGTAATAAAGCTTTGAAACGCAAAAATGCTACTGTTTATGCGCAATAATAATTCTGAACTGTACTAAATTATTGCTGTTAGAATCATCTTACTACTTAAAAAATCAAAAAAAATTACCTCGAAGCAGTCGAATATTGTGTTTATGTGTATTTCTCCAAAAACTGTTAAATTTGCTTTGCTTAAAAGTAGAGTTAAGTCTAAAGATGTACAAATAAGTAGTTACACGAATTATTTAATATTGAAATTATTCCCACTAAAAATATTTAAAAAACGAAATAATTAAATTATTATACAATATTTAAGTTGACAGTTTAAGTTTAATTCAAAGTTATAAACTACACAGTTGTAAATTGTAATATGTCGCTATTTAAAGATGAAAGGCAAACCGATGAAAATTAGAATCATTTTATATACTATTTAAAACAAAATGCATGGTACTCTTAAAAATTGATACAGATCGCAGGCAACTTGAAAGGATCTAATTTCTTAAAAAGCAATTCATAATTTGAGATTTGTAAGTTGTAATTTTATTTTAAATGCGGTTAAAAAAATAGAAGACTTTATGTTTGATTTTTTTTTGTAACTTGCGTGAAGATAAAGCAGTATCTTCACTTAAATAAATTTACTTAAATAAGCTATTAACTGATTATATGAGAGATGTTAACAGATGTTATGAAATTTTTGATAAAAATTTTTTTTGAGTAAAATGGATATTAGTACTAGATGCACTATAACTATAGATAATATTACAAAAAAATAAATCTTTTTTTTTTGAGTGTGTGTTTACAAGATTTTGAGTCATTTTTAATGCGAATAATTTTTTTGTTGTACGTAATTTTCAGTTTCATTTTGTTCCCTGCTTTTCGTGTTCAGTTTGTGTTTGTTCTTTACATAATGTGACAATTATAACATTTCTGACAACCAGCACTAACATAAATAACTAGCATTATTTAAAGAAAAGTTTTCTGAATGCTTTTTAGGCATCAAGAATCAGGATAGTCGTTTTATTCAGTTTTAATTCAATATCACTATGAACAAAATGTATCTTAGAAATTTGAAGAAAAAAGTAATAATTCAAAATTATTACGTGCATTTTTGGTTGTTCCATATTCCAAAAACGTAATATTTTACACATTTGTATTGTATACGATCCAAAGTAACTACAAAATTGTCTTTAGTTGTAATAATAATTTTAGAAATTTTACCCATTTTGCACAAAACGCAATAATTATTATTGACTTGATTGCTACATAAAAAAAGTAGTTTCTATAAAAACAAATTGCAGACTTCTGTTTACATCGAGAAAATTTTTATTAAAAATATTTTAACAAATTTTTTAATTAATTTGATGTTTTAGAAAGCTCTTGCTAAAAATAGTCCGACTATACATATACCGGGTGACTCAAGTTTTAACCGCACCTCAAAAACAGATATTTCTAATTAAGCAAAAATTCTCAAAATAATTGTAGTTAATATTTTCAAATATGTAGAAAAAGATTTTTCTCAAGTTTCAAATTGTTTACTTGTACGGTTTCTTTTTAACTTTTGCTTATTTGATTATAAATTAACGTTAACGATTTTTGTGTACATGTGTATTTTTTTGATGTAATGCACCAAGTGGTTAATTGAATTTTTGTGTCGCTTGTTTTTAATTAATATTTTATTATTGAAGCACTAACTTTTTCATAATTTATAAAAATGTCGTAAATTTTATTAAAAAAGGACTCCATCAAGAAAAGAAAAGGTGTTTCTTAAAACTTATGGCATTCGTTATCAAAATGGAACACGTCTATTGTGAAAATTGAAAAGCTAAGTTAGCTGGTAACTAATTGTCAGATCATAAATCTATTTTAATTCTTAGGATGTTCCTATTGGATATATTAATACTCCAACTTATCAAGTCATAAATTAGACTAAAATAGTTAATACATAATATAAAAATGGGTTTAAATCAAAGTCTAACATTTTTTTCAATAATAAATTTTGCAGATTGATTTTGTTAGATATTTTTGATCAATTAATGTAAAAAACAGGACAGAAGATTCTTGCCCGAAGTTATTTTCCTTCAGTTTTATAGATCAAATAAATTGCTAGAACAATCAACAAATAAGTATACAATTACGTGCGATTTTTAAAATATCATTAATTTTCTAATTTTGACTTAAAAATATGATTAGCATCTTCTAAAACTTTGTAATACTTATTTTGAAACAATTACGTCATATATTTTTTGATATTTTAATTTTAGAAATAAATACTTGTATGGTAATTTTGTTAATAACAAATTGCACAAAAATATAGCAGTCGGATATTTTATGTTACTTTTAACCTCTAGAACTTATGGAATGTTAAAATGCTTTAAGTAAATCGGTCTAAGTCGGAAAAAGTTTTAAGATAAACGCAAAATTGACTCAACTAACAAAAATGCATTTGTATTTTTAGTTTTCATTATTGTGACAACTATAAAATTTACTGGAAGTATGGCAACGTTGCGGACGCAACATGTGTTATAAAATGAAAGTAAATATACACGAGGACGCAGTATAGTGCCCACTATGAAAGTCTATATACACGGACGCAATGTCATGCTGATGATGAAAGGACGCAGTATTATACCAATAATGAAAACTTTTGATCTATAAGGTCTATTTTAAAACGGAACCGATATCTGAAATCGCAATTAAAATATTCACCAGGATCTATTTGTAAACTTCGATATATATATCTCCTTCTGGTGGACGCAGTAACGTGTGTTTCATGAAAGGACGCAGCATTGTGCGAGGGATGTAAATATATATATAATATATATATATATATATATATTATATAGATCTATACCTATATAAATAACTATTTTGTGCTGCTTAGTTTAGTTAGCATTCTATTTGTAACAAGTTTTGACGAAATTTTCAATTGAATTGTAGTTTATTTAATTAAATTTCTCAACTATCAACCAATGAACCAGTTATCTACATACAATTATTTAGACGTACAGTTAACATATGTTTTAATTGACTAACTTTTCCACCATTTTAATAGAAAAATACCTTTTCTATAACTTCAGAAAATCCAGTTATTTATATTTGCAGCTTTAATGAAATCACAAAACCAATAATTACTGTGCACGTTCAACAGGAATAATGTTATGAATAATTATAAAAGATAAAAACCAAATTGTATTCAACGGTAAAGCGTTGGATTTTTGTCAACTTGAGTGTGTCAAACATTTTTGTTTCTTTACTGTGCCCTAGATTAGTTCAAACGAGATGGTGATGGCGTATGAAAGGTTCTAGTTTCGTATGTAATATATTACGTATAGTGTTTTTTTCGTATAAGTACAGAGTGTATTAGAAATGATGGTCAAAAATTTAATCAGTAATACCGTGATATCAACAATTATCTTGATCGAAGGTGATCATGCATTTAAAAAATTGTGTGTTCTAGTTTCGTACATTTATTAATAGTCAAAATCTGACAAGCAGTTTTGGTCAAGTCTTCTCGTTTTCTAAGTTTTTTATTCATGGTTTTTTCTACGGAACACAAGATTTACATAATTGAAGCATATTTTGGAACTCGTGAGGTAGTAAAAGGAATTGTGCAGTACAGTCAGCTCTTGTGTTTGAGCGCACTTTACACACTTATTGGCAGTTATACTGAAAGACTTTTGTGCATGGCTTTCATGCGTTTTGTGAAACTGGGTCTATAACTTATATGAAAGGTGCTGGCATACCAACCATTCGTACAGAAGAAGTTGCTAATGATGTTAATGATGTCTTTACCTTTCACTTTTAGTTAATAATTTAGTTAAGTGATAACACATTTGATGATGCTTTTATGAGTTGTCAAAATTTCACAGCATTATGATAAACCATATGAAGTAAATGAGATGTACATACGTTTTCCATTTCATGACCACCCTTGATCAAAATAATTGTTGATATCACGGTACATCTCATCACAAGAAACGATTTGTCTATATACCATTTTTGCATCAGATGCTATAAATTTTAAATTTTGTAGGTCAGTGACGGGTATGGTATTTTGTACTAAATATTTAAATAACTTTATTACCATCATTTCTGATACACCCAATTGGCATATATTTCATAGGTATATTTAATAATTCCGTATATAAATTAATAGAATAAAAGAAAATAACGAGATAAAAGAGCTTTAGTAATTGCTCAAAAATTGTAAAGATTTGCAAGTTAAAACACAAGTTGATTCTGTAATAATAAATATTTCTAGAACCAATATAATGAGAAAGAGCTGGCTTAGGCTAGTTTTTGAGTTAAAATAATACAGTGCGGATGCCAAGTTTACAATTAATATAATAATGAATATAGGTTTTAAATATATTACAATAACATAACTCTAGTGAGATATATAATTGACATGACGTATTTCCATTAATTTTTAAAAGCCTTGCAGTCCATTGCAAAAAAAAACATAATAAGGCAATGTATATTTCCGCAAATAACACACTTTATGTTAATTGTATACAATAATTTTATTGTTTTTTATTATAAAAATGTTTTTTTTTATAATTTTGACTATGGGGGGTACGGCGGTCTTGAGCCTCCTCTATGACAAAAATAATTTTTTTGTATAGAAAACATATTAATAAAACAACAGATAAAACTATATTTACCGTTGCTTCCATTGGCATTGGGTCGCTGGTACCACCGACCCCGACTGCGATCCCGACTGCGATCCCGGCCGCGACCCCGGCCGCGACCCCGGCCGCGACCCTGACCGCGATCCTGGCCACTACCTCCTCCACACCCTCCTCCACGGCCGTTACCTCCTCCACGGCCGTTACCTCCTCCACGGCCGTTACCTCCTCCACGGTCGTTACCTCCTCCACCGCCGTTACCTCCTCCACGGCCCTTACCTCCGCCACGACCACGTTCACGGCCGTTACCTCTTCCACGAGCTCCTCCACGACTACGTCCAATACCTCGATCTTCCGTGGCTGGAGGACCAGGATGATAATCTAATTCCATCTGATGCATCTGATCTGCATCAGGTGCATCAGAATGCTTCGACCGCGACGGCGCCGGCGACGTATCCTGGGTCCCGGCAGCATTATCTTTACCCGTTTGTATTATGTTGTCTATATAATGAAAATTTATAATATACATACCATCTACAATTTTTTAAACCTCACGTACCGTCTCCTGCCATCTTTGTAGAACTTATTATCAAAGAAATCTATTATCGTAATAATGCTTGCCAACAGAGAAAAGAGAATATTTCCTAAATGTTTAATAAATAATATGATGCATCTATTGCATTGATCTAATTCCCACATATTCTTAAAAATTTATTTTATTTTTTATATAAACTTATTTTGAGAATATTATTTATCATATGTTTAAAACTTTCAATACTACTGAGTTGGTCATACTGTTTTATTAAAAAAACGCTTTCTAATCTTTACTTGAGATTGGTATTTATCAATCGAAAACATCGTCTGAATTATTTGCAAAATATTTCAGGCAATTACACTGTTCTAATAGTTCGTAAAAGTTGTAGTTTAAAAATGGTTCGAGTTTCAAGTTATAAAAGATCAAACCGATCTTGTGCGCAAAGACTACGCTACAAAAAATGGGAAGGCTCTGTACTCAAAACTAATGTCATTTTTGCACCGATAGAAACTACGGATAATAAATATGAAGAACAAATGACGTCACAATGTTGCTCTCACACTGTAGCAACAAGTAGCGATTCGAAAATAGACCGAAAGACGAGCAGTTTTTTGCGGGCAATCATGAAGAAGAAGAAGAAGAAGAGAGTGACTTAGAGAAATGCATTACGAAAAATCCAAATTGGGGACTTAGAAAATATGAAGCTCACATATTTTTGGCTAAACAGTCAGAGAATATTGGTGTAATAAAAAATAAGGAGTTTGTTGATATTTCCAGTCACGAATTAGAAAGAGAGAGAGAGTGCCGAAACAACCTTCCCCAATAGGTCACGTGCATAGGATTTTACCCCCCCTACACTGGAGGACCAACAAAGTCAGCTGATCCATTTGATTAGCATTGAGTTTACTGTTGTTGAAGTGATTTTCGTTGTTTTTTAACGTTTTTTTGAACATTTGGTGTCAGTTTTGTTATTATATATTTAATAAAAGGTTTAGTGAGCATTTTAAATATAAAAAATCTATTTTAATACATTTTTTTAGTGGACTTTTCGGTGTATTTAATTGGACTTGTGTTTTATTATCCAGGATGAGTGTGTTGCATTAGTTTTAAGGTTTAGTAATTGTTTTAAAATTAATACCTAATTAAAAATATAACTTTTTTTTAGTTGAGTAAATAAATACTAATAAATAGAATATTAGATTAAGGATTCTTTGTTGGTTATTAAGTTATACTTTCAAGTTTTTTTACGGATTTCCTAACATATAGGTTTGAAGGTATGTAAATATTTTAGTTATTTTGTGTAACTAAATTTTTAATTATTGCAGATAGACAACAATGTCCGGTCTAATGAGCGATTAGTTTATGCAGTTGAATGAAGAAAGTAAACAAAGATATCTTTTTAAGATAAATGCTATTGGGGGTGTAGACCCCTATATGTTGGATATTAACTGTTTGTCAACTAATCGAAGATTTTTCTAACATCTTATATTTTGATATTGTCAATTACTTGGTGAACACAAAAAGTGCTTACACCAAGGAAGAAATGTGTGCATACAAGGCCATGGAAGCTTATAACCAAGCTGTTTGTGGATGGGTGAAGAAAATTGGGGTAAAATTATTTGGTGATAATTGTCTGATAATAATTGGAAAGGTAAAATGTCATTAAATTTTATTGACTTTATAAAATTGTAGGTATTGCACTCACAAAGACTGAACGAAAAACTTTTAAATCCTTGGATTATTGGTAAAAAAATGGATATATTCAATCAGCCCATTGTGATTGTGTTGCGGGGTTAGGGGAAGTCTGTACCCACGTGTGTGCTGTTTTGTTTAATATTAATGAAATTGTGATTATTGTGAAGAATAAAGAAATGATAACAAGAACTGGTACAATCAGGGTTTTTATTTAAAATTAATAACAAACTTATTTGTTACAGAAGAAACACGTTTGTATAAAACTTTAAACTTTAAATGTATTTCATCCACTTTGTAGAGAATAAATTTATTCTATCATGATAATTATATATTACTTACCTACCTAACCTAAGAATTTTAACAGAAATTCAGAAAAATAAAAAATCTAAAAAATAGATTGGATTATCTAATTTACCAAACTGAAAAATTGTTTTATTTTAAATTGGGTATTCTAAATCCTAAAAGTATAACTACATATTGGTAACCTCTAATAATCACCAACAAAAAATCCTTAACCTAATATTTTATGTATTTATTCAACTAAAAAATAGTTATATTTTTAATTAGGTATTAATTTTAAAACAATTACTAAACCTTAAAACTAATGCAACACACTTATTCTGTATAAATCACCCAGATAAAAAACAAGTCCAATTAAACACACCGAAAAGTCCACTAAAAATATATATTAAAATAGATTTTTTATATTTAAAATGCTCACGAAACCTTCTATTAAATATATAATAACAAAACTGACACCAAAATGTTCAAAAAACGTTAAAAAACAACAAAAATCACTTCAACAACACTAAACTCAATGCTTATCAAATGGATCAACTGACTTTGTTGGTCCTCCAGTGTAGGGGGGGGTAAAATCCTATGCACGCGACCTATTGAGGGAAACCAAATTGTGGAGTTAGGGTACTTTTCAGATCAAGTATTAAAATTACAGTATGGTCACTGTCAAAGTTGTACTTTGGGAAGGCTTATAACAAAATCGGAAAGTAGAAAAGCATCGGGTTTAGTAAGTACAATTGTTTTACAGTGTGAACAATGTTGCAAAGAATTCAAAATTTCAACTGAAAATTCTAAATATTCTGTATCACAAATTACTACCGGCGCTGTTTGGGGAACACTTGCCACAGGAAGCACATATTCTCATTTAGAAGAACTTTTAAGTTGCATGAATATTCCAACAATACTAGACAATATGTTTTACAAAATGGAAAATGACTTGGGTAAAGAATGGAAATGGTCATTGATCCATCCAGATGAATGAAACAGGCAAAAAAGAAAGAGAATTTGCAATTGCTCAAAATCATCTTTGTCTTGATGGAACTCCATGGATAACAATTTATGTAGACGGCTGTTGGAGTAAAAGGTCATATGGAAATAATTATAATTTTCTTTCTGAAATGGTTGGAATCATTGGACGTCACACTGGCCAACTTCTCTTTGTAGCTGTAAGAAATAAATTTTGCTCTGTTTGTAGCAAAGCCGAACAAAATAATGAACTCCCAAACAACACGTGTGTTACAATAACTGGAACGACTCGGCACCGGCTATGGAATCAGATATGGTCGTAGAAGGATTCAACTGCAGTGAAGAAATGCATGGTGTTAGATACTGCAAATTTATTGCAGATGGTGATTCCAGTGTATTTGCGAAAATCCGAGGAAACGTCCAATATGGGGCTTTTGTAAAAAAAGTGTAATGTCCAAATCACGCCATAAAAAACTACGATAAGCATTTATTCAAAATAAAAGCTGATCTGCAGATAAACAAAGAAGGTAGAATACTGTTAAGAAAAGACAAAATCAAGAAATTAACAAAAAGAGCAAAATGTTTCATTTATGAACATTCCAAAAACGGCCAAAATGTAGATAATTTAAAAGGAGCCCTCCGAAATGTTTTTGGAGATCACAGCAAATGTACAGCTAGTATTTGTAACAACATTGGTGATATGTCTTTAAATAATTTACCTAATCTGAAAAAACATTTAATTTATGATCATTTAATAGGTGCTCTTAACTTATTAGTAAGGAAGGCACATTTATTGATTTAAAATAAAACTAACAACAGAGTAGAAAAGTTAATGAATACAGTTTCAAGATTTAATATGGGAAAGAGATTAAATTTGGTACAAAGAAGATCATATGAACGCAGAGTTCATCTAGCTGGGTTAAGATATAATCATTTTTTTAAACGGCATTCTAGTGCGTGGAAAAAAACAACAGGAAACAGTCCAGGCAAATATTTAGAAGAGTTTATGAAGAAATATGAACAAAAGACAAAAAAAGCAAATGCGCGGCATAGTGGTTGTAAAGAGAAAAAAAATACACAAAAAATAGCGAATAATGTTCATACCGAAGTCAATCGGGATTATGGCAAATATGCCGAACAACCCTCAGACGATGAAGAAACGGTAAACACAGAATCCGAGCTATTACTGCAAGGGATGCAAGTAAGCAACAAAATAAAAAAATATTTATATTACATTTAATTTTCTTACTACAAATTATGCTTTAGATATCTACCAAGGAAGAAAGACAAAAAATCCAAACATCAACAGTTGGGCAATTCGATAACACTTTATATGAGTATTATCGAAAACACAAACTTTTTGGTATAATTATAAACAGAAGGCCGTACACACCTTGCCACAACATTGTGAAAGATTGTTTAAAAGTAAACAGAAATATTTTAACCGAAGCAATGCAGTTTGGTATTTGCAAGGAAAATGTTGCTATTGAACTATTTAAGAAAGGAATGGCAGCAAAGGGTACTCTTCTCAATGTTGATAATAGTGGGTTGTGGGTAGATTTACAATATTGCTTTCTTGGAGCATCTTCTGATGGACTTGTAAGGGAAGAAAACGCTATAATTGAAGTGAAATGCCTTTATAGTGCCTGTAAAGCAGAAGTTTCTTTTATACAAGAAGCCATTGCATTAAAGAAAGCACCTTTCCTGAAAAATAAAAACGAGACAATTTCTCTGAAATTAAGTCATAATTACTACTATCAGGTAATTTGTAAATTTTATTTTTAAAAGAGAAATGTATACTAAGTTTTTTTTGTTTGTGACAGGTTCAGGGACAATTAAATGTTACACAAAAAGAAAAATATTACTTTATTGTGTACATCAGCGATACCGTAGACATTTTTTATACTGAGGTTTTTAGGGATGAAACGCTGTAGAACAATACGATGCTACCAAAGCTCATTCAGTTTTATAAGGAGTGTATTGCTTCAGAAATAATACGGGGAAATATTATGAAAAATAAAAAATGCAAAGATCCACCTTTTATTACGAAAGAAATTGAATTGCACCAAACACAAACAAAAAAAAGACACAAAGTTAGTGATAATTACAGGTATCATTAATTTGTTTGGGGTAGTAAAGTTTTGCATAAAAAAGCACAATTTTACTCTTTCACTAAATGTTAAAATGGTGCTGTGTAGTACGAGTATTAAAATACCACATAAAAGTTGCATGATAATTGAAAGGCAAAAGAAGGCAACAAAAAGTGGGTGCTTTAAAATATGTAAGTACAAATAAGACACACAACACTGTAATTTAATCATAGTTCAAACTAATTTGATTTTTATAGTAAGCTTTAATACCCCTTCAAAATACATAACTATAAATTATCAATTTTAGTGAAATAGATATTATTTAGATTAATTCATTTTTTACAATTTCTTTTTAATGAATGGCGGAATTTGAAATTATTTGATAGTTTGTAAATAACAGCGGTTTAGTGTAGGTAATCCTATTTAATAATAACTGCCATAACTTTTCATATTCTTTGTAAGATAAAAGAAGTTACGTTACAATTATTGTTTCTTGTTGTCATTCATTAATCATTTTCACAAGAAGAATGTATGTAATTCAGCCGCTATAAAATATTACTTACAATCATCCCTTATTAGTAAATCAATAAAAACTTATAATTATTCACAAGCGATAGTTCTTTCAAATAAGAGATTACGATTTATGACTCTTCTATGTAACTTAAATTTATGAATAATAAAACTTTGTTTTTCAAATAATTTTATTCAAACAAGCATCAAGACTGGTTTACAATTGATTGATTAAAAATGGAAAGAAGGGTTTATAATATAAACTTATTGTATCGGATTGGCTTCATAACACTTACTTATCTTAACCTTAGCTACAATATTTTAAGTTTTATATCGTTGGCGTGCGGTGAAAGTGTAAGATGACAATATAACACTGCTTGAAAATAAATTTGTTTTAGATTATACGCTGACTTTTTTGAGAATATCTGTCACATCAAAGCACCACGACAATTAACAGAACTTATGTAGCTTTATTTGTTGCAACTCATTCTTATAATGTTATATACTTTTTGCTGTCACAATATATTTAGTACTAATGTACAGCATTTTACATACAACACAGCTACTGTATAGTATTTCTGTCCAAGTTTTATCCACCATAAACTTTATAGTTATTGAAGTTAATTAGGGTCTAACCCCAAACATTTACAATCGGTGGCTGTTTTCACCGACAGATGGTTTAATGCCTGAGGCTTAAGATGCTTTTAAGGGTAATATTTCTCCAAAAGATAATACTTTTCATCATATACATTTACCTAAACATTCCTAGAGTTTGAAAGAAATAACGAAGTATACAGTGACTGTCGCAATATACAGTGACTCTGCTGTACCACTTTCAACTGGAATTAGACCTAAATATTCGTCTTTTATAATTATTCCATTATAATATCAAGCCAACACTGTTAAACATTTTTGCGTGGAAACATCTGTGCTTTCATCTATTATTAATGAAAACCAGGTATTTTTTAACGCCTCAGATACCTGACGCGAGTGTTCTGGTCCAGTTATTTCAGTGCATATTTTTGTCTCTTTTTTACGACCACACTGTAGATGTTTCGCAACTTCTGAATCATAGCATACTGAAGACAAAAATTGAGGTAAATGTTCAAGTAAACGAAATGGGAGGTTATGTTCTGCCAAAAACATAACCATCTTAATTTCAGCTTGCTTCATTCCTTCTTTTAATCTCTTCTTTTCTGTTGAATCTGTCATCAAAGCAGCAATTTGTGGAGTTGCACTTAAAGATTTCATTTTTCTGGTTCTTTTGCACTGCTGCCAAGCCTATTTATATGAGTAATTTCCCCAACTAAAACGTTATTGCACACTCTACATTGTGTTTTTCCAGTCTCAGGTATTTCTGTCAACCACTTTTCAGTATCCTTGGTTATCCATAATTTTTTAAATTTTAGCGTAAATGCATTTCTTTTCCGTTTTTTTCGCTTGTGAAGAAGACCTTGATTGTTGACGCTGTAATTTTCTTCCTCCATTGCAGGCTCTACTTCTATTGGTTGTGTTACTTTACTTAAATCAGTCACATCATGGTTAGAGTCCGCCCTGGTTACGTTTGTTGAAGTCGAAGCACGGGCAGCATTTTTTTAAACTTTTTTGCGAATGATAAATCTAAAATAAAATGGTAGAAATTACAATATTAACATTAATAAGGGTTTTCAATCTATATAACAACTTACTTTTCCATTTTGTGAGAAGTTTTCACTTTTTTTGTACACACTAACACTTACAGCCGGGGCCAAAGGAGAAGCACAGGTCAGGTAGTCGGGCCGGTAATACGCTCCCATTCTAATTTCTAAGACCTGAGTTTAGACCCAGGCCGATAACACAACAGTGTTCCGACTCAATTCATTGAAAAAACAGCATTTGTGAAAATATAAAATAATATCTTAAATTTTAATTTAGACTAATTCAATTTAGAGGAGAGTGCTTAAAAATTGTTTTGAACATCAATTGAAATTTAATTAGGCGTTTTCAGACTTTTATGCAACCCGCCTGACACCTCAGCTTCAGGACACCTTTTACATGGTGGCTTATGTGGAATAAACTTTGGGAATTTTTTTTCACGTATTTAGCGAACGATATTCAAATTATTACTCAAAGTGGCATAAACAATGGGATTAAGCCTATTTAATAATGTAGTTAAAACTAAATTTCTTTCAACTGTTTTTTTTAAATTAATTATTTTATTACAATAAATTCGCGGGCAAATTTTAAATTTTTCACAGTGATCTGTGACCAATGAGAAGTGTTCGTGCCAATAATGAGTTTTGACAGTTGTTGACATAAACAACTTTTTGATTCTTTAAGTTAACATTTTGTGGATTTTTAGGTGTCTTAAAGTGTTTTTATTGCTGTTTTTTTTAAATTTTTAGACTATTTCAAAGGTAGGTAGAATTCTTCCAATCATCAGTGGTGACGATGTTTATTAAAAGTGTAAAATTTTACAGGAAATCTCTTTCAACTTAATATTCCAAAATTACCCTCTACACATTACCTTGCCTTGACCGAAGGGTACTGACAATACTAAGTAAAAAGAATCCACCCCACAGCCAAGCAGTTGCACTCTTGCATTAACCGATCATTCTGGGGGTCCCAACTGGTCTTATGAGTTACTCATACGCTTCGGCATCGTCAAGGAGCCGCTTTCTTGCATCAACAGGGCATCCTGGGGGTCCCTATCTGGTCAGAATCTCGGTTCGCCCGCGTTCGAAAATAACACCACGGTCTCAAGCCATTTATTGTGAACAAACTAATTATTAGTGTAATCATAAATTACTGTAAATAAACTATTCTAAATAAAACCGATTACAGTACCTATTTATGATTCATAAACACGAGTGTTTTAAAAACCAAATATCTTGTATAATGATGCGAAATAGTTGTGGGATTTCTACGTAACAAAGTACAGGATATTTTCGGAGGTATTTCTAATATTCCTTTTAAAGAAAAAAACATGGACTATCTGTGGGAGATCAAATGCTTACTGTTTGTTCCGTTTTAGTAAATTTTTGTTCACCAGTATTTAACTAAAAAAAAACCGTATCAAATAAAAATTGGATATTTATAATCAATCATAAGGTAGTTATGTTTTATTATAATATTACAGCATATCATTCATTGTATGATCTATAAGAAAAAAAAATACCAACACCAACATAAATTGGCTGTATGACACTGACAATATAATACTAATATTAAAAAGATGGAAAAAATAAAGTTGAATAAGGCATTTAATTTTTCACTTTGGACAGAACTATTTCTTAGGTATTCTTTGAAGATTTAAGCGAGTTTTATGGTACCAAACTCTCTTGCAATTTGTATTGTTGCATTTCACCAGTTCCTTTCCATTATTGAACGTTTCACAAGGGCATGTAGGCACAATATTGTCTACCTACAAGAATAAATCAGTATTTGTAATTAAAAAGGTTTAATAAAACGTACCTTCTGTGAAGTTTGTGCTGTTTCAATAATATACACATCTTCAGTAGCTGGTGCTTTAAAATAAAATAATTCGTAATAATTTGACAATTGGATTTTCATCAATACATTTTCTGGAGAATTTTTGCAAACTTGGCTTCACATTCCTGGAGAAAGCATAAGTGAGGTTGTCACTTAATTGTGATTTTTCATCTTTAATGACTTCAGTAAACAGTCACCGTTTTTGCGAAAATATAAACTCACATTTGGAATAGCCCTAACAAAGCATCTATAATCACGCCACTCATGACTGTAAACAGCCTTAACCCCCGAAATGAGGTAGACATCCCTACCCTTGGTGTCTGGAGCTAAGTCTGTAAAATCTTGTACACCAGAGATCGATTTCATCATTAAACCAATAAACAACGAAAAGTCTTTTTGTTCGAATCCGTGACTCCTTCGATCCTCCCTCACATTTTGGTCCAAAGGAGCCGGATCAACCAACATCATCACGATCGAACACTCAGTGGAAATCGTCTTCAAGGGAAGATATCACGTCAAGTCGTCCACTTTGAGGTGAGGAAATTTATCGCTGAACTACCAATAGCATCCAGCCCAACCCTGTGGAAAGGGTCTTCACCGGAGGGTGCCAGGTCAACTCATCGAAACAGCTGTGCAAATCGTCACCAACACCAAGCTTACAGGCGGTGGAACCCATCAACGAGCCGTCATCATCGTCCAGACTTTTGGAAATCGCATCTTCCTCACAATCTATTACCCGTGAAATGAAATTTTTTCCAAATAAAAGTACGAAGAATGACCAGAGATTATGATTCCACTTGTCTCTAAAATGCGAACACCACATCACATGTAGGGTTGATTGACGTTATACTTACAATGCTTTACAAATTAATTACTTTAAAATATATAAAAAAGTCACTCAAAAGTCCAAAAAATACGATAAAAACACAAAAATAACAAACGTCATTAAAGTTCACTGACTTCTGTCAAAAGCAATCTTCACAAGCAACACAAGCAATCAAAAGTTACTAAAAAATGCGGGCAAATTTAAAAATTATCAAATTTCAATAATTAATTTAAAAAAAACAGTTGAAAGAAATTTAGTTTTAACTACATTATTAAATAGGCTAAATTCTATTGTTTATGCCACCTTGAGTAATAATTTGAATATCGTTCGCTAAATACGTGAAAAAAATTCCCAAAATTTATTTCACCATAAGCCACCATGTAAAAGGTGTCCTGAAGCTGATCGATGACGTCATTTGAAAAAGGTCTATTATGTTTTAATTTTTACTTTTAGTCGATTTCATTATAAAAATCTGGTGATAAATAAAAAAATAATTGTGACTAGATAAATATTTATTCCACTCTACCTGTACCTACCTCCCCGACCACCAGCAGAACAGAGCACTACATGGATTTCACCAACCTCAAAAGAATTAAAATACTAAATTTATGCGGAAATGTCAAATACTAGAGTTTACAGAAGAAAATATTTTCATAATAATTATTGATAAAACAAAATTGTAATGAAATTAACTGATTTTCAAATTGTAGTAATGGCGTAATGACAAGAGATAAATTGTAATGGAATCATTTCAATTGTAACGACAGGAACATCCCGAATATTTCTGGTCTGCATGTAGAAGCGCCTCAGCAAAGTGATATTCCTGTCTGTAGACGCTAGTGTCGTCACCGCGCTACCGCAGCGCCAGAGGCCACTCGGGCAGCGTCATTTGCGTCATTCCTAAACAAAATGGCTTCGTCTGGAGTCGTGTCGCGTGATTCCATGGTTTACAGATTAAAAATCTTGTTAAATTTAGAGTTTTGTGTGATATACTTTGGTGCATAAATATGTGAAAACAGAAACAAATTCTTAGTTTGTCTTAATTGTGTTTTCTCTGGTTAAAAATTGCAATTTGGGTATGAGTTTTTCGGTGTTTGTTTTTCTCAGTTGTGATTATCGGTTTTGGACATTGTTGTTGTGTATCTCCTCAATTTTAGCGTATATGGTCTTCCGTGGGCTGTGGTAAGTATCTAATTATTCATTTCGATAATTTTATTTCGAATCTCAGGTTAAGGTAAAATTGCGGTTAATGGTAAAACATTATTTCATAATATAGTAGAGTCTCGCTAACGTGAACTAATTAGAGTGTAACTCATTGTTCTCAACACTGGCAATCAAAAAGTCATCACAGTCTCGAAGCAAATTTTACCAAATTTAAACTGAAAATCAGCAGCATATATTAAAATAAAAAAAAAAAACATATATAGGGTCTTGTAAGGTCTAGAAGAAACTAGAGAAACTGGGTTTGAGAATTGTAATACATACTGTAACTATTAACAGTCAGTCACATTCAGTAGTTTACAGTACTGATTTACATTTGATACACATGAAATTTTTTCTTGCATTCTTAAAAATCATAAGTTAGGGTCATATCCGATGTAGTCAAAAGTGCTAAAACATTGCTTTATTATCTAATTAATGGCAATTTTCACGTCATTATTTTGATATTTTTTATTATTTTTTTTTGCAATAAATTTTATCTTTTCTACAGTTTATAAAGTTGTAGAAATAGTATATTATGTATCAAGGGAGAGAATTGTAGATTATTCTTGAGGTGAGATTTATAGCCAAGGGCGAAAGCTCGAGAGCTATAAGCATTGAAGCAATCATAGCATTTCTCTTAGTAGTAAGGTACTTGTACCAATTAAGGCCACGTTAAGGGAAAATTCCTCGTTATAGGCATATGAGTTCAATGGAATTTATTGTAAATACGTATGAATGTTAACTATAGTGTGTGGATATTTTATATTGATTATTATTTTTATTTAAGCCAAGAGAAAATTTTTATGCAAAGAAACATCTCGAAGTACCATTGGCCTTATTTAGAACACAGTGTTCATTATAAGGCCACTTGTGTAAAAGTACATAACAAGTGTATCTTTGACAAAAATATACATGTGTGTTGGTTATTACTACATAAAAATAATAAATAAGTCGTTTTCTAACAGAATTATCAAAATTTTTCAGTGGCCTTATTTGGAACATGGTGTTTATTATAAGGCCACTTATGTAAACGTAGCAACAAGTGTATAAAAAATATTTATTGGCAAATAGTAGTAGAAGAATAAAACGAATTTATCAAAACTCTGTAATCAGTAACTGTAAAATAAAATATTATTCTACGCATAAAACAAAACAAAATTGTGTATTTAACCTAACATTTCTAGTTCTTAGACAGGCTAAGCTTCATTAATTTCTTCGTTCTACTTCTTACTGGAGGTAAAGCTGTCCTTTCTGCCTTAAATAGGTCCCTCGTAACTACTTGAGCTGACGAGTTTATGGCTTTACGTCTTGGATTTGCTGCTGTTTTTATTTCTGGTGTAGGAAGCAATTCAGTAAAACTAGATGTGTTTAAGATTTCGTTATCTTTTGAAAGAGGTTGGTCGACTACTGGAGAAAGCTCAAGGTTTTCAGGCTGATTCGAACAAGAAGGAGCAGGATGCTGATTAATATCTGATGAAGAGGTTTGTAGCGGTGTCTTAAGATAGTCCGAAAGAGGCACTAGGTCGGAGTCTGACCAGTCAGAATCTGCCCCATTATTTCTGGAATTTTCACTAACTGGATTATCCTGCTGAAGATTTAATTAATTCCCTTGTAGTTCTTTCAGTCAAAACGCTTGGAGCAAAAGCTGTTTCGGGTATCGCATTAGGATTAAATGGGTATATTCCTGTTGCTCGAAACCCTGCCATTAGATTTTGTGGTGACATGGCTTTCGGCCAAACAGCACTAAGAATGCTTCCAAATCTACCTTTCGTAATTTTGCGTTCAGGTTCTTGAATCCAATATCTCAACACCTCCTCATCCAAAAAATGTTCAAATGAGCGAAACACACTTTTGTCAAGTGGCTGTAGTTCATGTGTGGTATTACTCGGAAGACATAGGAGTGTTATATTGTGTGAATTAGCAGTTTCTACAATGTTTGCATTCAAATGTGAGGAAGCCCCATCAAATATCAATAAGCAGTGTCCAGGTGATTTATATCGAGCAAAATGATCTATCCATTTGATAAAAGTGGATGTAGTCATGCTACCTTTAGTAGTCATTTCTACTGACGTACCCGGCGGCATGGTATCAATCCATTCAGGCTTCTGGCGTTTTCCTTTAAATAGTACCATGGGAGGGATAGACTGCCCAACTGCATTTCCACACGCTACTACTGTAACATTTTCAGCATGTTCTGGGGCAATAAGGTGTGGGGCAATAAGGTGAACACTTTTCGTCCCCTTTTTAGCAAGGACTTGCTGCTGGTAGTGAAGGTTAAGGCGGCATCCTTTCTCGTCCATATTGTAAATTAGTTGTGGTTGATTTATTAGCCTTAAGTCTATTAAAACGTTTTTTAACTTTTGAAAATAATCCTCCACAACAAAAATATTTACTTTTTGCGCTCTCGCTGGATTTAGAGATTGTGCTTTCCGTTGAGCTACGTCTGGATTCCTTTTATAAAACGCACTCATCTATTTTCTGCCCGCCAATTTTGTATTTTGAGAAAATGGATGCTGCATACCATTTTGTTCAACAAAAGTAAAGACACTTCTTCTTAGACATTTACTTGTCAGAGGCATTCCAACTTCTGCTAAACGGAAAATTCGTTTACATAATTCGTTTTCTTGGTCTTTAGTTAAAAGACTTTTACGACCTAGTCTTCGTTTGTTGCTTCCAGTAGAGATATGGTTTCTTAGCGTTCTACGAGAAATTTCATAGAGTTTGGATGCTGCAAGGACAGACATTCCATTAGCAATTGCTTCCAATGTCTGCTTTAATTGGTTTTCAGTCCAAGAGGCTCGTTTTTTATCCATTTTTGAAAAGTCTGAAAAGAAGATTAATTAAATTGGCATTGAAAAAATGTTATAAAAAATCTGGTGCCGAATAAGGCCATGGTGCATATTAAGGCCATGATGCCATTGGCTGTGGCTTTATTAAGATCACAATAATTTTTTATGAGTTACGTTATAACAAATATTTCACAAGTACATTAACAAAATACTTACCATATAAACAAGGTGTACCATTTACGGCAACATTTACATCCAAAATTATTCACCACACTTCATTAGATTATCAGGGAAATACAAGACTTCTGACCTACAATTTTATAACGTGTGAAATCAGAAATGGCAGTTGACCGTGTTTGAAACTACAGGTAACTGTGGAAAGTGAAAATATTATTCAGCATTTCTTATTATAGAGCTCTTTTCTTCTACGTTTGTACTTTTGTTAAAAGTTACTTATTTTCTCAAAAGAGGGCGGCTGACCTTATTCGGCGCAAGTACCTTATAGGAAAGCAAACCTAATAGTGAATTTTAATTTAAATTTTAAATCTAACAACAATGTCGTTTGGGACGGTTGATTGCACTGTTATAAAATATTTAAGTTATTTATTCCTTATTTCGCACAGTGAACCAGATGCTTGAAGTGCAAGGGACGGATGGTATCGTGTAGGTAGAGTTCGACCATCAATATTCTGCGTTTACAACATAATCCTGTGATTAACTTTTCGAAATTTTTACGACACTTAACCACAGTCCGCTGTAAAATCCTTTACCTACAAAACTAGATATTTCTTAAGCCTATTGTCAACATCTGGTCGGCACTATTTTTATTGGGGGTTTGCCGTCCAACCGTTATAAAGTTCTTGAAGAGTCAGAGCAATAATCGCAGAATATTTATAGTCGGACAATAAAGATATAGGCACCATTTAGCAGTATAAACAACATAACCATAGCAGTATTTGAATTTATTAGTCAATTCAAAATTTTGATAAAATCTATATTGAAACAAACTAGATACGTATTTACAAAAAAATCATGGTTTTAGATTATTTTCTGCAAAGCGAAATTATATAAAAATATAGTAAAGTAAGGATAAAGTAGTTGGGAAAAGAAAATTAAAAAGTTTGCTAATAAGTTAAAAATTAGTAATATTATTAGCTACAAGTTTAAAAAAACTACGATCATTTTTTATTTCTTAATAAAAAAAAATGAAAACTTTTATCAGATAAGTACAAATTATGCTGATGCGGTTCCCTAATTTTCATTGATCTACAAATTCTCGTTCAAAGGACCTTAACCCTCCGTTACTAAGGCGGTCGGATGAGACGTCGTTACTAAGGTCGGTCTGTGAGACCAATTTTTTGAAAATTGTTATTTTTTGTTTTAAACTAATTAATTGACTTATTGCGTGATGTTTTTAGATAAAATAAAAATTGTACAATTTATAACAACAATATTGATTTATTATTGTTTAAAAAATACTCAAAATATTGAACTTAGATACAACAGATAGAGCAGCAAATATTAAAATATATAAAGTTTATAAAAAATTTTTTGGTAAAAAGTAAAGTCGTTTCTATTTAAAAAAAAGTAGAAAAATATGTGTTAAATAATACATAGCAAATATTTAGTTAAAGTTATTGTTTAAATAATACCGGATTTTATGTACATTTGCAGTCGAATTATAGTGGTGTTAAATCCTCCATGCACATAAATTTAGGGCACTGGTAACACTTGTATTTAGTTTTCTTATTTTTTTCACCTAAGCAGTAAGAATATCTTGTATCAAGTATCAATCAGATTATCAATAGATTATTTTACAAGCATTCAGCATCGTCATCAACTTATAACATTTTTTCGTCAATTAATTCTTCCCACAATTTTATAAATTGTGTCTCTTTTTATTTATAATTGCCCTGAGCAAAGATTTAGCAACTAGGTATATCAAAATAACAACAAACTGTAAAATAATACAACTTGAAATTTGTAACGCGGTTATTAAGGTCGGTGTCACAGACCGATATTGTTTATAACTTAATAATATGTTGCTCTAATTCTATGTTATTTAGGCATAGACTGTGCAAGCAATATTTAAGAAGGTACCTAAAAGCGGAAATCATAATCTCAACAAAGACGAAAATTATCGATAAATTTTGAAACGATCGGTCTCTCAGACCGCACCTTAGTAACGGAGGGTTAATAAATGACGTCTTTGTGTTAAGTGGTCTATGAGCGATTGCACATTTGGAATGTCTGTGGAGGTTAACGATTCCTACCATGCTGTGCGACTGGTATAATCAAGATGATTACATATGATGTGAATTAATAGTACATCCCAATTATCAATATTCACACCTAATAACTTTAACGATTCTAAATTTAAGTGTAATTGATCTAACAATTGCCTGAGCGAGTTAGCAGGATCTTTAGCAACGGAGGGTAAACTAAATACATTGTTAACGTGATGCTGTACTATGATTTTCTTATTTTCATATCGCGTTTTTAATGTGGAAAAGGCAACGTTATAATTCGCTAAGTTTACGAGAAACGCCTCCCATATTGACAGTGGCGAATTTGAAGGTAGCCATTGAGAGACTGGAGTGAGAAAAGAGGTTGTAATTAGAAATTAATTGATGGTGAAATTAATTTTGTTGCCAGAATGAGAGACTTTGAGATTTTTGTCGAGACAAGACATGTCAAAAAAAGTTTTTGTGACAAATTTGATGTTTCATGTTTAGTACTGCATGTTTTATTTTAAAACCTTCGGTTAGCCAATGAGCTGAAAAACTCAAAAAACTGGCATTATTGTTCATGCAAGTTCACATATCTGATGTTACAGAAACAGCGCCAGCCCTAGTAGCACACTTATATAACGGCTATATAACCATTCAATATAACCGCTAGGTCCAAGATGTGACGCTTTTTTTAGCTAACTGTTATATAACCCGCGTTAGATTCAAATGGAAATGTTATATAACCGATATATATATCCGTGGTTATATTGTGGTTATATAACAGCAGTTATATCTCGGTTATATTGAGATTATATTTTATTATCTAACCGTTATATAAGCGTGGTTATATTGTGGTTACATAACAGCAGTTATATCTCGGTTATATTGAGGTTATATTTTGTTATCTAGCCGTTATATAAGCGTGGTTATATTGTAGTTATATAACCGCCGACATACCTCGCTTATATTGCGGTTATATTTTGTTATATAACCGTTATATAAGCATGGTTATATTGTAGTTATATAACCGCCGACATACCTTGCTTATATTGTGGTTATATAACCTTTTTTACATTTTTTTTTAATTTATTAAATAATACACATTGCATAAATGCATGTTATGATATTTATTAAAAGTAACAAAATATTTATACATATTATATTTACAAATAATTTAGTTTGTTTTTAATTTTTTAACTTTTTCTTTAACCTTTCTGGTCTGCACATTAAATATTGCCCAATCTTCTTATTAATTTCTTAGAGTAGTGTTTTAGGAAATTTTCTGGTAACGGCTACTACAAGAAAATAAAATAATATTATTATCAAACATCAAGTTTTTAATTATACATTTGGTACTCACCAACTATGCATTTATATAAAGATGTATCGGAAAATGTTCTTTTGTTTGTTTTTCCACATAGAGAAAATTCTAATGGAACTTCATATTTTATTAGCTTATTCAGTTAGAGATGAATACTTTTGTGTTGATTGATCCCTCCATAAAACAAAAGATGATCAATCTGTAAACAAATAACAATTGGAAATCATAAAAAAGGATTTAAAAAATTAAATAACCATTTTTTCACTGTTTTTCTTGTTTTTCAAATGTTGTGGACTGTATTTTCATTGGATTGAGGAGTAAAATAATATTCGGGTTTTTTTTGATTAACGTCTATTTACACTATTTACATGATTGAGTACAGTTACGCGATCATTTGAAATAATCCAGCTACAGCCGAATTTTCGAAATGGTGCCGGTAAGTTGTAAATCGTTTAGTCATAAATTTTTCTTAACAGAGACGGATAATTGACACCAAACCACACTATTTGGAAGCTAAAGAGGGTGTCTTTTGTTGGGAGATTTCAGGGTAGGTAGATGAGTTTTATGACCACAAAGCAAGATGTTTACGTCCAACAAGTGTGTTAAACAAAGATACAAACAGTGGCTGTTAAGAAAAATATTTGCATAGTGAAAGCGTATTTATTTTTCCAGCGCACTCAAAAATGTATGTACCTGTTATATAGGGTTTATTACCTTCTTGGAAATGCAAAGCCGATCTGGCATTTATACCTAAACATTCTCTTTTAGTGAATTAAGAAAGACAATTATTTATTTCTGAAAACTTAATAATGATGTAATATCAACTTTTTATTTCAAAGATTTTTTGTAAGTTTTGAATATGGAATTATTGCCCAAAAATTTTTAGATTCTACTTTTGTCTTTATACTTATTCGTAGAAAATACAATTACTCACAAAAGATTACGTTTGAATAAGCTAAATGTGCATAATTAATAAATAAAATTTTGTATACTTACATGATATACAAAAAACTATAAGCACTATTCACAGCTATTTGCACTAGAGTAAGAACACAAGCATATTATTTAAAATAAAAAAACTGCATTTTTAGTTATTTTCTAATAATATTATAAATGCCGTAGCACTCGATTTATTAACCACTTAAATATTGTTTTTTAAACAGTCTCAAAGACAACTTTCTAACTACAGATATTTTTTTAAAGGCATTTTTAAATACCTACGTAACTTAAAATCAGACAATAAATAAATATACTACGGTTTTGAAAAAAAAAAGATTATCTTGTATAACCGATATGTAAACTGCATCTAACATACACCATATTGCACAAATATATAATATAGCGGTTATATTTTCTTTATATAACTTTTGTTATATAAGCTAGATATAACCGTGATTAGTTAACCGATATATAAACTGCCTCTAACATATTCTATATGACACAACAAACATAATAGTTATATATCTGTTATATAACATTCGCTATATAAGCCAAACAAAACCAGGGTTAGATAACCGTTATATAACCTTCGCTATATAAGCCCAACATAACTAGGGTTAGGTAACCGTTATATAACTTTAGTCTAACCTAGGCCATATTGTCTAATGAATATAACGGTTATATATCTATTATATAACCACTGTTATATACGCCACATCTAACCAAGGTTAGATAACCGTTATATAACCTGAATCTAACATAACCATGGTTAGGTTCGTATATAGCGGTTATATAACGGCGATATAATTCTGGAATAATGTGCTACTAGGGAGCGGTTGTTTCGTTGAGTATTTTCTTAATTTTATTAACTGTTTTATTATACACATCCGGTATAATAGTTTGTGTGAAGTACATTCGACTGGGTATTTTATACCGTGGAAAAGCCTTATTTAAAAGTCTTTTAAATTCTGATTTTTCTACTATTGATTAGGGGTGGTTGATTTTCATTTCAAATAATCGATGATCGATTATTCAATTTAATCGATTATTTCAAATACGCTATTATTTATTACATTGATTAATTAATTAATCTTTATTAATTGAATTAAGTATTTAGAATTAACATTTGGAATTATAAAATTTCCTATAATTATAAAATTATAAAAATCCTACTACCTTACAAGCATTGAATAATTAATTGTTGCTTAATTGATTAATCGAGTAATCGATTAATAATAATAATAATAATCACGTAATAATCGATTAATTAATAATCGATTACTCAATAGTATTAATTTAAATAATAATATTAATTTTGATAAAAAGTATAATCGAATTGCAATTAATCAATTATTTTGCCCAGTCCTACTATTGATATAGGTTCATTATTGACAGCTATTATTTCGACTATCAGATAATGATACTCTATTGATTTTTTGTCGCTTAAACTTCATTTGTTTAGTTTTTCACAATCTTCAAGCTTTAATTGTCTCAAATTTTTTTGACTTGAAGAAGGTTCAGGCGCAAATTGTGTTCCATTATTTGGTAAAACTTCTTTCTTTTGAAGCTCTTCTAGATGTTTGTTTTTCACGTGAATAATTTTATGTAAAAATTCAAAAATGTTATCCGGTTTTTTAATTTGTGGTAAAGCCCAGCTATAAATGGGGTTTCAGTTGTGCAATTTCTGTAACTCACGGAAATTAAAGTGGGCCAAAATTGGCTAGAGGAAGATTTTGCCAAAGGTAGACCATTAATATTTACATGCATATTAGCGAAAATATTAGAAATTAAATCCGTACAGTTTTTCAATAAAGTTTTCAAGACTGGCAATCCTAAATGATAATATTTTTCTTTCTTTATAGTAAGCATATCACATGATAATTTGTTTGGTGTTCGCAAAAATGAGCCCGTGTTTTTTGAAAAAATATATCCATCTTTTTTAAAATGCTTAACGTTTCGTTGATGGCAGTTTGAGAAAGTATTATTCTGAAATTTAAGATCAAGTTTCTAATGTTAACAACGAAGTTGTCAAAGTTATTAAATGGTTCATCTTTATTGTCATTACTCTGATGTTTAAAATTTTGAAAAGAGTCAAGATTTTATGTGTCTGAAGCTTGATCTAAACTGGATGTTGTAGCGCCCTGTTTTTCGAAACAAAAAGGAAATTATATATTTATTGTAGAGAAATCTTAGTCTTACATTTCTCCTAATAAACACTAGTTTTTATTGTGCAGTCAAGGTCGAGAAAGTGTGTTACTATAGGGTTATCGATACCAGGAGGCGAGGAGTTTATCCATGATTTTACGTCTAAGAAGTCGTAAGTTAGAGCTCAAGAAAGATATCTAGCTTAAGAGTGTTTTGTAAACACACAGGTGTCAAGAAAACAGTGGCATAAGATTCTACTTACTGCGCTATTGTTACTTGTGACGGAGTTTATTTAAATGACCCAAAATGATTATAAACCCTACCGACAGTTCTTGGAACTCAAAACAATCAAGCTCATTCTTCGGAGGAGACGTCGTGCATCCATCGAGTGATACTTTTGAAAGTCTTTTTTCTAATATTCGAAGGTACCAAAAGACTGTCTTCACGCTGAAAGGATTAAGAAGCGATTTTGGGCTGAGGTTAAAATATTTTACTGAGTTAACCGTGTATTCTACCACTTATAGTGGAAGCTGTATTTTTAAGCAGCTAAAGAAAACACATTTTTGTATTTAACTTATCTTATTGCTTAGAAACCGATTTCATCCTCAACTTCTTCTGGCTCTAACAATTATCGTAATGTGATCTTACGTGTAGTTTTATTTCTAGTATTTGGTGAGTGGCTATAAATGTAATTTCTATGGAGAGCTTAAAAGATTCCTCAAAGGCATTTGGGTATTCTTATTTTATATTTATTCAAAACCGGATATAGCGAGTTGACTCTGTAACGTAGTTTTTCTGGAGACTATTGGCAGTTTATAATTGTGTCTACAGAGCTAAATGTGCTAAATGTAGCAATTGAATGCAAACAGTAAAACACGACAATCGTCACTCATTACCAGTAACCATTGAGTGCTATGGACTTGACGTATCATTTTTCTGTTTATTTGATGGTTTGGGTGTGCCAGTTCTGGTACAAAAACAGCATAAAGAGTTTTTGAACTCGGGGAATAAAGATTGCAATGAACGTTGAAAAAAGATCAATAAATTTTAATTTATCTTTACTACTGAAATTATTTTTACATAAATGGGACTTTCAAATAGCAAAAGATATAAGAAACTACTGTAAACAAGAAAATAGTAAAAAAATAATAGGAAGAACCTATACAAAACTAGAGATGCCATAAATTGTAAGAATGCTAATAGCTCAAATAGGCGTAGATAGGCGTAGATTTTTATTCCTTAGTAGGAGGAGGTCTTTATTTCTAAGATTCACAATTTAAGTGTCGCTATTTGGTTACCACCCACCGAGTTTAGTAATAGACCGGTTGAAGAACTGCTTCACTCTGTAACAATACCAAGAAGCCATTTGATAAAACTGTTTCACTTCTTTGACATTGGGTGGAGGGACGTTAATAATTGTGGAGACTTTTTATAGGATCAACGTGTAAGCCATCTTTGTCTGTCAACTACATAACCGAGGTACTGAAGACTAGAACGCTTTATACAATTTTTTCAACACAGATTTTTGTATTTCAAGGTGTTGTTGAACGTAGGTGTTACAATTATTAGGTCATCCAGATACTGGAAAAGGAACGGCTTTAGTTCATGACTTATAGTTTTATCTATTAGACGTTGAAAAACTGCAGGAGAGTTTGTAAGGCCAAATGTTAAATTTTGAAACTGAAACTTACTCTACAGGTTTTTTTTTAAATTTTATATTCGAAAGTCAAATTTTCAACAATAATAAATACGGTGCAAATTTATATCAATTATTTAGATCGCGTCACGTCACTTTATTTTGTGAATTCGTTTTGATTACAATTTGTCTCGTCGTTACGTGCAATTCGCTTCAAATGTGACGCTGTGACAGTGGCATTACGGTTGTTACTGTTGATAACGTGTGAAGTTGACCACAAAGCTTGTTCAAATTATATAAATTGGACCAAGCAATTAAATCTATTATATTAATATGCGGCATTTTCAGGCTATATTGAGCTACAGCCCACATTTTTTAATAAAATATATGTCAGCCGGAAAATGCCGCACATAAATTGGTATTATATTACCGAAATGAGCAGCACATAAATAACACATGATTCTGCACTTCTTTTTGGGCTAGAAAAAACAGTTTTTCCACCTCTCATTTTAAAAGTAAGAAACTTTATTGAAGCATATAATTTTAATTTCAACGCATAATTAGCACATAAAAAACACCTAAATTTTGCATAATTTTTTACCATATGTGCAATGAGAGTACAGTTCGACGGACATTAATACTAAGACTAGACTATGAGGTCACAGACTTAAACCGCAAAAGAAATTCTTCTATTTCGGGTGTGACTATTTCTTTCTGTTAAATCGTCTGTTTAGTACTTGGACCAAATTTTCTGACTCTGCTGTAGTCGCTTTTTTCGTCACTTTTAAATTATGACCAGCTTGATAAATATTGGAAGTGAGTGAGATATTGAGCGAGCAGGCTGTGTTTGAGGAGCTCTTCATTTCTAGTCGCTTCTGGTGAGATTTAATTTTTTTGAGTTTGTTTTCGTACAAGGTCTAAAGGTGGGAACAAACTTGAATATGCATGCGCTGAGTCGCTAAACATGGCATGTATTTGCGTGTTGACTCACGTCTGTGCATCAAGACACGTTTAGAACTTATTTTGCATGTGACACATGCATGTTTTCTCACTGCATTCTACTCATATCAGTATATATTTCAAAATGGCGGAAGAACTGTCGATTATGGGAGCTGTATGTGCAATAATGTCCCATTTATTTAAAAAAAGAAGACGAGAAAGACGGTGCTGGATTACCCACTTGTACACCAAACGGGGAGTTCTATTGTTACAAGACCTTTTGTTAAACGAGCCTCCTTACGGTCACTTTGAAATTTTTCTCCGAATGGATTTAGAAGACTATGAATTTTTACTTAACGCAATTGGTGCCAAAATTGCAAAACAAGACACACACCTAAGAAAATCTGTCTCAGTGAGAGAACGATTATTTATAACTACGTTTTTTGGCAACGTTGGGGATTCATACACTTGCAATACTTGTTCAAAGTATCCAGGCAACTAATTTTCACTATCATCCCAAAAGTTTGCTGTGCTCTAATAGAAGTTTTAAAGGATTATATAAAGGTACGTACAGAATAATATATAGGGTGTTAGGTAAATGTCCGGTCAACGCTCAGCTAGCAATAGCGTTCATCAGGTGTGACATAAGAGCTTAGTAACTTTTTACCAAAAGATCTTTAAAAACTATTAAAAAATCGGCAAAGATTTTCCACAAATTTTGTTACCCGCCTATGGATGTCTTATTGTACAATAATTAGCTTTAAAAATCGTAGCAACAAGTTTTGTATCTGAACAATTATCTCAAAAACTATAGAAGTCGCAGTTTTGGGACATGTTGCATTAGACCATACGCAAAGTACCCGTCGCTTAGCTCAAGCCTCAGGTGTCAGCCGTTCGTCCATAACGATTTTGAAATTAATAAAACAAATTTTATCTATATAAAAGTAAATTATTACAAGAACTAAACGAAGATGATGCTGATAGAAGGCTGCAGTTTTGTCAAGAAATGAGCCAGCCATGCATTGAAGATCCGGCGTTATTATTTAATATTTGTTTTTCCGACGAGTGTACATTTTATTTGGACGGTGCTTTGAATAGGCAAAATTTCTGTTACTGGGATAACACTAACCCACATTTATTACGTGAGGTTCATACGCAACATCCGGGAAAAATAAACGTTTAGTGCGGCATATTAGGAAACCATATTGTAGGACCACTTTTGTCTGAAGTTTATTTGCTATATGTTGGCCATAGGTCGTAAATCGCTGATTCTGCTGCTGTTTAGCTTTATAATGTGCAAAATTCTTTATAATCACATACATATTTTGTGCACGGCGACAGGTAGGCGCTTCAGCGGGTGGGTTATTAGTTGAACTATCTAACCTGAATTTTAAATAAAGTATATTTTTCTATTTAAAGTATTATAGTGATATTTGAGTCTGTTTTATCAAAATCAAAATAAAATTATATTTGATAAATTACAATTAATACCTAGATAAGTATAATTATAGACATACATGTGTTCCGGATAATAAAGACTTACTTACGTATTTATTAAAAAAAAGAAAGAAAGAAAAACACAAAACATAAAAAATATTGTTTTATTTACAACACTACACATTTATATTTACATGAATTAAATAAGTACCTATGTAAAAACACTAAACTTTAAAAAAACACATTTAACAAATTCGAATCTTGGAATAACGTTCATGTCGTATTCAAAATCTTTTTCTCTAAAAATTTTTTTCTATCCCGTACATTTTTATTTTGAATTTTTACAGGTTCAGATAAACTTTGACTTTTTACCTAAGTGTCAATCTGAAATTGTTGTAAAACATGTACCTATAAAGTTGTATAAAGATGGGTGTACAGACAAAAATTATTTGTATTTTTATTATTCTTATATTAAAGTAATTGCGGAGGCATAGCCTATAAGTTATAACGCAATATCATTACAATGAGACGCGGTGTCAGTTGCTAGCTTACCACATGTCGAGGGCTTGTTTGAAGTGCTAAACAGAGTTAGCGGTGACGACATTTTCTGCTAAGTTGTTCCTTAGATCAAACGCTTTGTTGGTCAGATAATTTTGTTGGGAGATTGTCCGAAATTTTTTTTTGCAATTTTAAAAGAGAGTCTACGTAAACCTTTGTGGCGAATTTGACAAAGTTTGTACCGTTCTGAGGAAGTAAGTTGTGAGTAATACGGAACATTTGTATCATATCAGCTCTATCTTGTCTGATCTCTAATTTTAATTGTTGTTTATCGTCCTATATATATTTATTTATTGTACTATTGGGATAGACGACTAATAAAAATGACTTATTGGCTGCCGACCAGTTTCGTGGAGTTTTTTAATTTTTTATTCACTTTTTCAAGGCTAAAATACAAATTAACGTTAAAAACATGGTATAAGTTATAAAATAAAAACAAACCTCAGCTCTTTTCAATTATACACATAATTATACATTACAATTTTCAATGACATTTCATTTACATTAATTCCAGTAGTTGGAGTCTGTCAAAATTTTTTATTATACATAGGCAACCCAACTTACTTAAAGTATAAAAAAAATATATAAAAATTTAAACTTATACATAAAAAAAAACAACAAAAATGTACATAAAAAAATTACTCGACCAAGTAATTATTTTTATATCCAAATCTTGTTAGGGGTTGGACACTTTTTTTGGTTTTTTTATTTTAATTTTCTTATTAAAATTCACATAATTTATTGAGATTTTCTGTGTATGTTTTATAGTTCATAGTTTTATTTTTGTTTATGTGCAGCATTTCACTGAACTCTCTTTTGTTTATTGGTTTCTTTGTCTAATATGGTGGTTTGTATGAAATTTAAATGATGTCCTACTTCATGTTTGTGATAGGCCAGAGCCGTTTTCTCTTTTTTTTTTTGCTTGTGTAATTTCGCAGGTGTGTCTGTGTTGATTGATTCTTTTTTTGATGTGTTGTGTCGTTTGGACCACGTAGATTAGGTCACAATTATTGCATGGAATTGCATATACTACATTTTTTTTATTTTCCATGTTGTTTGTGTCTTTTAGTTTGGTGTATACTGTACATATTGCTAATTTTATTCTGAGGTTAAAACGTTAAGTTCGTGTAGTTTTTAAAAATTGGTTTAAGTTTTTCCGAAATGACTTTAATGTATGGCTGTTCGGGGGTCAGTCGCAATAAAAAATAAATAAAGAAAAAACAAAACGATTAATGGGTGGCTTACCTTGTCAAACTGTACACTTCTCGAAGAGGCAGGCCTTTTCCAATTTGTTACGAGTGTCTTAGCGATGGTTCTTAACAAAGTCTTTTGTCACACAATCCGAGACGAACTGAACTCCGTTATTTCTTCCCCCCAAAACTACATATTTTTACGCGATACATTAAAATTAAAACAAATAAAATTCTCGCTTATACTCCCAAAAATGGTCCAACGAAAACGATAATTCAAAATTAAGTAATAGAATAAAACTTACGATTATTTGAGGCAAAACAATGGTAATTTATGATATTTATGGATTTCTATTGTAACTGTATTTTGTGGGTTATTTATTTCCTTGAAAAAATTTTGTATATTGGTTTTTATGAAATAATCTGGATAGTTGTTGTTGTGTAGTATTTGTTTTACTTTTTCTATATTATTAGAATGAAATTGATCTGAACTCAAGTTAGTTATTCTATAGAGCAAACCTTTTATGAGGGTTGATTTTTGGTTGTTAGTAAAAAATTGATGTCATCGGGTTTTTTTATACCAAACTGTTAGTATTTTGTTTTTCTGATCCCTAAATACTAGTATGTCTAAGAAAGGAATTTTTTTATCTTTCTCTATTTCAACGGTGAACTTGAGTTTAGGATGAAAATTGTTGAAAACTTTACAAACTGTGTCTATCTGTTGTTTACTCGTAGGTATAGCTAATAACGTATCGTCTACATAGACCATTAGTATTGGGATCTGGAAGGGTAATTCTTTTATTACTATGGTTATTAGTTCGTTCATTACTAGTGAGGCTGATCTCTAATGTTGGACTTTTGAGAATTTGTAACCGCTCACTGTAGGGCAACTGGGCCAATTTGTGGTTTCATCTCGTTACTGCATGTTGCACCTTCTCTAGTAGGTTTTTATCTTTAATTAAATTTGGTTTCTAAACAGGTATGGCAAATTCTAGGTGGGGTCTAATGTAAGTGGTATAGAGTTCACTGACCAATTCAGGAGATGGAAAAAGAAATGCTATTTTTAATATATAAAGTAGCCTTTGGGCGCTACTAGCCGTCTTTTTGCACTGTTCGGATCAAGACAGATTATTTGTAACGATTACACCGAAATCTAGATGAGAAGTTTTTTTGATTAGAGCCTGGTTTCCCAGTTATCATACCACTTGGAGACAGTGTTTAATTTTTCCTTCAAGTTTGCGGAATAGGGGTTACCATAAAGCTTTGTATCATCAGCATAGGCTGAGCAGCCGTCAAATCGCTACTGTATAAGATAAAAAGCACTGGGCTCAAAACTAATCCCTGATGGACACCACTGTCAACAGGGACAGACGAAGAGGAAGACTCACCAACTTTAACGACAGATAGAAATGATGAACTAAACTTTGCTTGAAAAGCACAGTAAAAAATTTGTAATAATAATACTAATAATAATAATCTCTATTGATGCCAACATTCAGAAGTATTCACTTACGTCAAAGACAATGAGAAAATAAAGCACTTAACAAAATTTAGATTATATAAAAATTAACTTAGAACTAATCTATAGCTAAGCAGCGCAAGTATGAGGAGCATTACTCAAAAACTCATTAGAACTATAAAATGCATTTGCTGTGAGATAGTTTTTTAAACGTAGTAATACATTCATAAAGTAATGTTATGAACAATTATAAAAGATATAAACCAAATTGAATTATTAATACTGACAAAGCGTTGGATTTTTGTCAACTTGCGAGTGTCAAAATTTTTTTTTTCTGGTGTCTTGGATTAGTTTAATCGAGGTGGCGATGGCATATGAAAGGTTCTAGTTTCGTATATAATATATTAGGTATATTTTTCGTATACATATATATTTTCGTATATATGTATTTCGTGTATTTTCTAATTTTGTATATAAATTAATAGAATAAAAAAAAAGATAAAATAGCACCAGTAGCTGCTTAAAAAATGTAATGATTCGCATGGTACGCAAGTTGATTTTGCAATAATATTCCTAGACATTAACATAACGAGAAAGAGCTTGCTTAGGACAGTTTTTGAATTAAAAATATACAATGCGGATGCTAAGTTTAAAAATAATATAAAATATGAAAGGTAATATAATTATGGCTTTAAATATATTAGAATAACATAACTCTTACGTGATAATTGCCATGATGTAGGTATCTCCATCATTTTTTAAAAGCTTTGCAGTCCATTGCAAAATTAAAAAAGAATCCACTTTACGACAATGTAGATTTCCTCAAATAACACACTTTATGTCAATTTTATATTATCACTCTTATTATTTTTAAGTATAAATATATATTTTTTTAAAGTATGCGGACGGTCTTGAGCAGGGCGGTCTTGGTCTTAAGACTGATCTATAAGAAAAATACATTTTTTCTTATAAAAAAACATTAACAAAACCAGATGAAACTATATTTAGGGTAAGCTGGTCTAGGAGTACGCACTTAAGATTCAAACTGTTCTAAAATAAATATAATACATTTCTACATAATCAGTGAAGCTTCTATTTTATACTTTATTATCACACTTTTCATAAAATAACATAACATGTAACAAAAATATACCAGTTTTGGAAAAAAATAAGGAAATGACAAAAATGAGAATTGCGTACTCTTAAAAGTGCTATTGGATAAGAGTACGCATGTTTGTCTGTAAGGGTATGCAGGGAAAATTGTCCCTAAATTTGGGTTTCCATTACTTGCAGTTGTCACAAATGAATATATTCTGACCTTTATAGCTGGTACAGGCTTCATGCCACCACTCCCCGCATTTGGAAGATCCAAGCCAGTCTTCTTTAGGTGGATCTATGTATACTTCACCACATGGCGGACATTTCCATATTTTCTTTCTGGGTGATTTCTTTGGAACTTTGGAAGGTTTTTTTACAAAAGACCTTTTTGTACTTTTAGTATTTTTAGTGATTTTTGGTTTTTTCTTTGGTACTTGTTTTGAGGCTGAACTCTCTTCGAGAGCCAATTTGTACGGAGACCCACTCAAAATGTCTGACTTTGATCTTTTTCTGTTTGATCTTGAGAATAATTCAGCTCTTGGCAGTGGGGCTGCATCTGCAAGCGACACGTGAGGCGGTGTAAGTGGTGCAGTGACTCCTTCTCTCAAAATATTTTGACTCTCTTCAATTAAAATATTTTCATTCTATAGTTGGTCAGATATCTCAACTGTGGGGCATGAGGACTTGTTCGACGTTGACGTGTTCACAACCTGTAATTGCTCCGATATTTCGACTGTAGGACATGAGGACAGTCGCTCCGCCACCTGATGGACTGGGTCATGAACTGGTTGGGAGTTTTGTTCATCTTGAGTTTCCGACAAAGGCCTTTCTATCACTGTGCTTGAAGAAGTCTTCTAGTCCAAAAATGTCCGCATTTAATGGGTGTATTTTGAAATTCTATATGGCATTCGCTGGTGTAGCTGCTCTGAGATAAGTTGGAGTTACAATTTGAGCTATTTGATAAACTGTTATCACTCGACCAAGATGATTACGCATCTACTTTTCATATTCCGATGCGTAAAAAGTCTTGAGGCTATTATCAATGACTACCATGACTGGTCACTTTCCCCCACTTCTTGGCTCAAATTGGTTCTACGCACCGCGTGATAGCGCAGAAACAAGAGAGATAAAAATTACCATACATTCGTATTATACTTTGACAAGTCAAATATTTAAATCGTACTAAAGTAGATACCGCGTCGTGTTTCTATTGGCGAACTGTTAAAACGTTGCTCAAATGTTGCGCTAATGATCCACTCAGTTGTTGTATTTTCGTCCAAGGTTCCTGAAAATTGAACCATGAACATCAAAGACACCGCCAAGAGTGACCAGTCATGGTAGTGATTGCTATGATGAACGCAGCGATCGAGTGGCTGAGTTTTGTGGCTGCTGTGTGGTGGTATTGTAAGAGCATAAATGTTGTTAGTTCGAAAGAAATTAACTGCCTGTAAGTGCAGTGTGACGTGTGGTTATCCAATATTAATAGAATTGGATTATCTTTGTTAGGCCTTGCGTGATCTCTAAAATGATGTAACCAGTCCAGAAACAAAGATCTGTTAATGTAGCTTGTATCAGACACCATTCCTACAGAAGAAGGAGGAGCCCCATTCAAAAGTCCAGCCTTCATACGCTTGCGAGGGAATATGAAAGCTGGTGGAATAAAATTCCCGGCGGCATTGACAGCATTCACGAGTGTTACGTTGGTACCACGTTTGGAAATGGTACTGGAAATTTTGTTCACACAGCGCTTGTCTTTTGTAGAAATTACCTTTGGTTATTTATTTGGGACTGTAGAGATTCCAGTCTCATCCATATTGTAAATTGCGTGAGGAGGAAACTTGTAGGTATCCATCAATTTTGTCAGATTGTCAAAGTAGCGATTGCACTGAGGCTTATTAAAGCTTATTGCTCGAGCAACACTTGTTGAGGCCGGTGTACGTAATGACAATTCTGGATGCCTTTTCACAAATAGCCGAAGCCACTCTGTACCAGCCATTTTTTTTAATTTTATTAAAGCGATGTCCTAACCTATTCTTTTCGGCAGAAGCATACACCACTTCTCGTATCTTTTTAGTAGTTTTTGTCCGTAAAACATGTTATCTATTTTTTTTATGTACTCGCACAGTTCTGATTCCATTTCCGGAGAAAAAGTTTGTGAGTATCTGCCTAGGCTTTTGGCGGGAGATGATCTTTTTAATCTCTTTCGCAAAGTACATTCATTCATTCTTAATGATTTAGCTATTGATCTTTTACTTTCACCTGCCTCGATGCGAGATTTTGCTTTAAGCCATTGTTCTGGTGTACAAAGACTTCTCTCGGTACTTCTTTTACGCCTAGACATCCTACAAACAGAAAAAAAATTAAAGTGCATTTAAAACTACTTATTAATTTAAAAAACATTGTGTGTAAGAGTGTGCGCGTACTCTTACAACACACTCGAGTGCGTACTCTTGCACATATTTTCTATATTCTAATCAAGCGAACAGCACTGCCATCTATGGCAATGACCGGGATGTTTTTTCGATTTGACACCTAGATAAATGTCTTGTCTGCCGGCCAGCATCGTCGTATTTTTTTTAAGTATTTATAGCTTAATTTCTAGTATACTTTTAAGATGCTATAAATATTTAAGAAAATAGGTAGAAATGTTTAAACTTACGTAATTTCTTTGTTCTTACAGCTTTTTTGTTTATTTTTCGGCACATCACCTTTTACTAGCTTGCACTTAAAAATCAAACTGAAGTTAGACACGTATTATTGACGAGGTCATGCTCATTGGCATTGCGTACTCTTATCGGATGCGTACTCTTAGACCAGCCTACCTTACCGTTGCTTGGATTTTCATTTTGTCGCTGGTACCGACTATTGGGAAACTAGCGATCTCGATCTCGACCTCTTCCAGGACCTCGGACTCGTCAATAACCTCGACCGCGTCTACGACTTTGACCGTGTCCACGACCTAGACTGCATTCACAGCCTCGACCTGTGTATACCTACATACATAAACTTCCCGTCTCTTCAGCGCCCTCTAAAATAGATTTGCCTCTTTGGAATTTTTTTTACCACCTAAATATAGTGGTACGATGTGGACAAACATCACCTTAGGCAAGAGTCATTTCTTCTAAGCAGTGGTCTACGTTTAAACCACACACGAAGTTATACCGCAAAACTGCCCGTATCTCATTTCGCGACAACGATGCTATAGCAAGCCGTTTGCGCTGTTACTACTAACAAATTTGTGAGCTCAGCGACTTGGCCCGGCAGTTAACTTTGCAAATATGAATACGTTTTAACTTACATCAACAGATATACTTGGTTGATTCATATTGCAAAACTTTTCTAGTGCCCTTTGTGTTATAATTAAATAGAAGAAATTTAATTATTTTTATGTGAATTTACTCATCTTTCATTATTTAATGGGAATTATTTTTTTTTAGTAATTACAAAGTTACCTAAGTAATGGTTAAGAATATAATTACACTGTAAGTTATTAAATAAAATAGAATGTACATTTTTAATAAATATAATAATACATATCATTTTCTGCATTTTCTAAGTCATCTAACAAGTTATCTGTAATAGGAATACTTTGATGTAATTTTTTTTTTATTAGAATAGTTTGGAGTTTTACCATTTTGTAGGTTATTATCTTCAATGTTCCTTCTCAATAGTTACTCTTCTCGTTTGGTATCCCAAGATTCTTAAAAAAAATGTATTCCTTCTTGGGAAAAATTTTAATAGTTGCTCATGGTTTCTTAACGTAATATCAATTCTCCGATATTCTTCGGGACGTCGGGGAAATGGCGCGCCATGGCGTTCCAGTTATTACTTGACGTAAAGACAACTATATTTGTGGTCTTTTTTCTGTAAATGTTTCACAAAGTGCCATACGTTGGGTTGTGGTCCTCCTATTATTTTTGTTATGTTTTTGTGGAATGACTTCACAGAATTTTTAGTTCTATGAGTTGTCTCATCAAGCGAAATATTTCGAGAGTTCCAATTCCTGCAAATGTACTGGATAAAATGACACAAATAAAATGCTTTTCTGGCAAAATATGTCGTCTTAACGACATTTTTGATAGCATTTATGCCATCCACAATAAAGTCACCTGGCAAAAGTAGCAACGCTATTGTCATGTTTACAACACTCGTAATTATGGCATTGTCACGGACGATTTGTGCCATGTTTAGGCGTCGAATTTTGCGGTAAACCGCTTTACAAAAATGGAGCCAACATCCCTTAATAACTGTAATTGGAAATGTGTGACGAATTGCCAATGTTAAGGCCATCTCAAAATATGACATAAAAGATGCGGCAAATTGTACATTAGGAATTAATTCTATTAATATTTGAAATATTGTTAAATATCTTGTTTTCTTTTAAACAATATACCAATGGAAAAGTTTACAAATTTAAAAGAGAACGACTAACTTGTCAACTAAAATGTGAGAAATTAGAAAAAACGTATAAAAAAACCTTATTATTAATCAAAATATGAATGCAGAATAATTGCACGGCCTCAAGTAAACGAGGTACTTACTACTCTGTAACTGGCATCGGCATCTAATTAGATGTCCATTAAAAAAGAAACTAGGATTGTGTCCAATAGAAAGCCCAAATCGGTTATTGTATCTATTGTAAAAAAAACGCTACATTAGTTATTATTTTTGTTTTAGATTAATAATTAATTACCTTGAATCTATTATTAAATACAAAAACATTTCTAAACTGTTTGGGATTGGGGGATATTCCATGTGTCTTGCTCTGTATAGAGACGATTTTATTTTGCGGAATCCGCCGTATTCCGAGGCTCCTTATTCATGATTTGCTTGGGCATCCAAAAACACATTTTCGATGGGAATAGAGGTTGTGCGAGCATTGTTTTACCTGTTTTAAAAATCTAAAAATATTTTTTTCACTATATTACATATTCGTATTATTTACTTACCTTGCTTCTGAAATCTCAGAAGGATTTGCAAGATGAGTATGGCAAGCTCTTGTGTTAAATATTCCATTTTTTTTCTATTAATCGGGCGGGACAATCTTGTTTTCGACAACGAAAATATCTATTAAAAATTAATTTTATAGTTTTCTCATTATAGTGATATCAAGGTTGACTTAAAGCAATAAAAACAAAACAAAAATTATCTATCATACATAAATCTTAATTGGGGTATTATAATATTAGTGGAACCCCCAAATTGGAAAAAATAGTACATTATACAACAAGACATGAAAGTAAGGTTTTCATCTCTATAGTGCTAAAAATTATTTTTACCTCTAGTTAAAAAAAGGTGTACTTTAATTCACAAGTTAAATTCGTTGATTTAACACTCGAATTTTTAAAACACTTTATTTTGAATTATTTTACACTACTTGTATTTTATAATTAACATTACACTTATTTTATTATTAACTGAAAAATACACTTTTTAAATTCGTCTTCTACACTTTTTAAATAAATTGATTAAAATTCTGAGACATGTACACAGCACAAGGCTAAGCTGGATACATCTTCGTCTGCCCTACTCTAACTAAAAGGTGGTATACAGTGAGAACCATTTGTATGGAATAACTTTGATAAAAGTTCAGGGACTTGTTTTTCAGGAAAACGCTTGAACACGTATTCTGTTATTTTTAACACGCATTTTTTGACAAAAAAATGGATATACAGGCGTCCCAACATCGAGATACGATCCTCAACTTTGAAATTTTAAATGAAAACCCCATTTTTTTCTAACACATCTGAATTCTACGTATAATTCTGCGTATTTTTATGTAGCACACACTATGTCGATTTTCAATTGTTTTTGAAAAAAAGCCGTGAACTATTTGAAATGAATAAATTCTATAAAAATTCAGGCATTTGTTTTTTAAGAAAACGCTTGGAGTCGTGTACTGTTATTTTTCAACGCGCATTTTTTGACAAAAAAAAATGGATATACAGGGTGTCTCAAAATCAAATTACGATCCTCAACTTTAAAATTTCAATTGAAAACTTAAATTTTTTTAACATACCTGAATTTTACGTATAATTTTGCGAATTTTTTATGTAGCACACACTATTTCAATTTTCAGTTGTTTTCGAAAAAAAAGGCGTGATCTATTTGAAATAAATAAATTCAATAAAAATTTAGGGATTCATACGTAGAATTCAGATACGCTAAAAAAATTGGGGTTCTCAATTAAAATTTTAAAGTTAAGGGTCGTATCTTGATTTTGGGACACCCTATATGTCCATTTTTTTTGTCAAAAATGCGCGTTAAAAAATAAGAGAATACGACCTCAAGCGTTTTTCTGAAAAACAAATCTTTGAATTTTTATCGAATTTATTCATTTCAAATGGTTCACGCCTTTTTTTTAAAAATAACTGAAAATCGACATAGTGTGTGCTACATAAAAATACGCAGAATTATACGTAGAATTCAGATGTGCTAGAAAAAAATGGAGTTTCTATTTGAAATTTCACCGTTGAGGGTCGTATCTCGATGTTGGGACATCCTGTACATCCAACTTTTTGTCAACAAATGGGCGTTAAAAAATAATAGAATACCTGTTCAATCGTTTTCCTAAAAAACAAATTCCTGAGTTTTTATCGAAGTTATTCCATACAAATGGTTCACACTGTATATATGATTCTAATATGATGACTCTGCAATTATTACACAAAGGGGTTACTATCTATGGATGTTATAAGTCCTCCCGCCCAAGACGGAGAACCATGGGGTTCGAAGCCGAACTATCAGGGGGAACAATGCCATCAGGAGAGCCACGTCTTGACTTCCTAAAAAGTACGAGTGGACACCTGAGGATCAAGTATCCGATGTAAGAGCCGATAATCAACGAAACCAATATGAGCCATTTGGTCATATTTTCATACTGACGTTCTGTTGATAGGTAAGGGTTGGTGGGTCGATTTTCTCCAGGTTTTCTTTTTTAGAAATCTAAAGAACCTTGTATTTTGTCCAAATCGCTGAGGTCGATGTTTTCTAAATTTAGCTTGTTGAATTGACCAGATCGTTGTTCCTCATCCGCATGAGAGATATCCAATTTCGGTAGTATGACGTTTTTGAATTCTGAGGGTGGTTCTTCATAATTTCGGGTAATAAAGGGTCCAATATGCATTTTACACGAGTCAGCAATTTCGAGGACACATGTACCTTCGAGATGGATTCGTTTTTCCAAATTTCTACATTTTTGAATGGCGATGATTTTTGATGGTACAATCACAATCCACTGATTATTCTTGATTTTTCAAACCTTGGGCGAATTTACGGAAATCTGAAGTGGTCTGCAATTTGATTGTTGTTTATAAAATATAAGTTGAATTTCGCAAGGGGCATTGTCTTTTGGTATTTCAACACTAGTTCCTTCGCAGATAAAATTTTCGGAGATGGCTTCTTTGCAGAGTGTTTCAGAATAGATATAATTTAGGTTATTTAGCAACAAAATTTGAGATTTTAGGTGAGGAACAGGTAGAGCGTAAAGGTGGTAATAATCATATTTACTACCCTCTACAATTGGGATTTCCTAAACAAAATTATCTGATTTCTTTTTGAATAATTTTTAATTTTGATTATGTTTTTAATGATCAATAAATTATCTAAATTTGCTTCAAAAGGCAATTTTCCCATAGTTATGTATTTTTTAATGTTTGAAATTTCTTGTAATAAATCATTTGGATCAACAATTGAACTGTGTAAAGTACCTAATTTTGAAAAGCTTACAGCGACTTCCATTTTCTCTAAAACTTCACTTATTGTTTGAAATTAAATTGTAATTTGGGATAATAACATTTGCGTTCTAAACAAGCCTTCAGGACCAATAAAATTTGATTCTAATTTTTTTGAGTGAGTTTTCTACATAAATTATTCTTGATTTCAAAATTAGCTGATTGTGGGTAATTGATTTAGAAATATCATCATATTTTTTGGTTGAATTTTGAAGAATTGTGATTTGATCGCCAATTAATGTCTTAATTTTATTTTGATTATTCGAAAGTGATATGATTGCTTTATCATAACGTTCAGCATTATGCTGGTCTAAATTTCTTGTTCAAGTTTTTATTACTGAACCAAATTCATTAATCAATCCACGTTTAAAACTTATCTGGAGTTTTGGGGTTAATTTGCTTAATCTGTGTTTCAATTTTGTTTTCCAATGTCTGAATAATATTATAAGAATTATAAAGATACTATTTACCATGGAGGAATTCTCTATGGCGGTTTTCAATTTCAAAAAGCGGGTACGATGAATGTTGAACTCATCAACGATAGGGGTAACATCATAAATTTGAATAAAGGACCAAAAGTTTATAATAGTATTTAGGCTTTTTCCGGTGCGAATAGGCAACATTCCTGGATGGGCTCGAGAACCCGTGACGTCAAAAATGCGCGAAATTTTGAAACACTGTCATTCCATAAAAATACCTTGAAAAAGTCAACCTTATTGCACATGTAAATAAGGTTGAATTTACAAAGATCAAATTTCAAGCGATGAATAAATACACTAAATAAAATAAATAAGACCTAAAAATATCGACATTCGATACCCTTAACATTTCATTTATAGCTAAGTCACGAATTAAAGCAAATTTACACTTAATAAAGAATTTAATGGAAAATAAAACGTTCGATGTACAGATTTCATTTATTTCTAAGGTGTAACGCAGGTCCAACATGAGCGAATTCCAGCGAACCATGCCGAACGTGAACGATTTTCTTCATTTGTCCTCGCGTTTGCGCGCTACTTCGCTACTCGGTCATCTTCGGTAGTTGCTTTACAGCTGTTCGGGTGACTTTGAGAGCACGAAGCTTACACGGTAATTTCTATTTTCAATTAATTTATCAATTATGCGCGAATTATTTGTAACTTCTGACTGGATTAAAACTAGAATGTTTAGAGTATTGGAGTTGAGTGTTTTTATGCCTTATTTGTGTTTTCATATGTGATTTTCATTCGGTCAAAGTTTATTTAGCTGTTATAGTTTCAACCTTATGCACTAGTGCAATAAGGGCGACTTTTGTAAGGTATATTTTTAGAATGACAGTGCTTCAAACGTTCGCGCTAAAATTACGACACACTTCTCCAGCTCATTGTCATTTAGGTTGTGAATTCTGAGTGGGGATGAATCCGAAAAGATGGAATACGTTATTCTGAAACATGAGGAATTCTTAGTTCTTTTAAATGAATAATTTCAGTTTTCTTTGTGTCTTTATTTTTAATTTTGACTTTATTATTTTCGAGTAATTCAATTAAGAAATACGGGCCTAAAAATTTATTTATTTTTATTACGTTTTTCATTTACATTATAAACTGTTTGACCGGGTTTAAATTAGTGTTGATCAGGTCCAAGATAATTTCGATTGTCCAAAACAGTCTCCTTGTTTGATTGTAATTTTTGAGAAATTTTATTATAAAGGTGTTTAAGTTTCTCCTTATGATTAGCAGCGTATTCCGTATAAAATGCAGTTTCAATTAAATCAGAGGGATCTCTAGCGTTGGTGTGACCAAAAGTTAATTCGTATGGGGTAAAATTGGTTGCTGAATGTATCGAGCTGTTGTATGCAATCATCGCGTATTTCATAAGCCTAAAGGGGTTATGGTCAGTATGAATTTGCCTGAGTGTCCTAAGATGTTCGATAATGGTGGAATGAAATCGTTCGATTATTGAATTCGATTCGTGGTGTCAAGGGGTAGTAAAATGAATATCAATATTATGCAATTTTAAAATTTCACGAATTGTATCATTTTTGAATTCAGCTTCATTGTCTATTGTAATTTGTTCCCGTATTCCGTAAAATCTAAAGTAATCAAGAATAGAGTCACATACTTCAATGGCTGTTTTTCCTTGAATAGGAAATGCTTGTCCTAATTTTGAAAAACCGTCCGTTATTGTTAAAAAATTTTAATTTTCAAATTTAAAAAGGTCAGCATGTAAAAGTTGAAAGAGTTTATTTAAAATTTGTCTGAGAGACTGAGTTTGAACAAAGGGGACATATAGTTTCTTCCGGGAATATTTGGATGTTTGACAAATTACACACTCATTGATATAAGAAGTTATATCAGTTTTCATATTTTTTCAGTTATAACTTCGTTGCATTTCCTTCATGCTGATATTTTATCAGCATTTTACGTTCGTCCTCGTCGCGAACGTAATTAACTAATTTGGTACATTTAATAAGTTTGGGACCATTGGCATAAAAATGTTCTGAATAAACGTTATTGAAGTTATTATACATTTTATCGTCATAAAAATAGATGTAAAAGGTTTTATTTTTAACAGTATAATTTTTAAGAAAGTCCAAAGTTAAATGTTTGTTGTTTTCTTTTGGTATTCGTACAATAAGAATTTTTAAATTTTTAAAAGTGTTTCTGGTAATATCAAGTTTATTGTACGGATTTGGTGATACTAAAATTTGTTTTTGTTTGTTATTTATTATGTAGTCAAGAATGCTTATGCCGTCATTTAATACATTTTCATTGTTTTCGGTGTGAACTGTTGTAAAATTGAACGAATCATCATTTAAATCGAGTTCAGGGACAAGGTTTAATATCTTCACCTGGAATTTTGATATTTTGTAAATTTTTTATTTTTAGTGATTTAGGTGTTTTTAGAGAACTAGCTGAAGGTGTTTCATCGGAATTTTGAAAATTTATATTTGAAGGGTTTTGAATATTCTGATCGAAATTTTGAGGGTTTATATTTGAAGGGTTTTGAATACTTATACAATACGATTTTGTATAAATAGTGTTTTGTTTCACACATTGCTACCTATAATGTTGAATTTCATTAGTAAGGTAAGTAAAGTTATCACAATAAAATTTGTCACGAAAGTCGTAACATGATTTTCAAACTTTTGATTTTTCTTCGCGATTGCAATGATTAAGACGTAACTGTTTTAAATATTCTTTTAAATAAATATTATCACGATAAGATGTTTTATTTATTTTCATAGGTTCTGTAAAGTTATATTTAAGTTCGTTAAACGGTTCGACATCTAGTGGTGAAGTAAAAGTGATTTCAACAGGATTTATATTTGAATTTGTAAACGTGGTTGTATTGTAGCCATAAAATTTTTAATTTTTACTAAGGCTTGAGGTGTTTTTGTTCCGTATCCCAATTGTATATAATTTATTATTGCGATTTTTCAAAATAATTTTGTGACTGAAAATTTGAATTTTGTGTTTTTTGGAAATAATTTTGGGGTTGATAATTTTGTTTTTGGTAGTTTTGATTTTGGTGTGGTTGAGATTTATTCGAATTTGGTTGTTTTAAATTTTGATTTTGACCGTGACAAAAATATTGAAAATTTTCTTCTTCTGTCACAAGAGCTATAGCTTTTTATAAAGAGTCGGGGTGTTGCAAAGGTACAGCAAGTTGCATTTGATATGGAAAACCGTTAATAAATGTTTTTAGCGCAAAATCGTTATTATGATCAATTTTTATTTGTCGTTCGCCTTCGTTCATTTGGGCTGCAGATAATTTTGAAAAGAGCAAACTACGCGTATCTTGTATATGAATTCCGAACTCAATTGGGTTTTTTTTGTCGTCGAATTGATATTAGGTCTTATATTAGACAGTCGATGCTTCTTTGATAAGAAAATGTCAAAATTTTGTATAGCGTCAAATGTTTTTAATTCGGAGCGTGAAGCAATTAAATCTGCCGCACGACCAGCCAATTTTGATAAAATTGTGTCAAAAATGGGTGCATTTACATCAGCAGCATCTCTAAAATTTAAATAAAGATTTTTTACTACTATTAATAAATATCTGTAATTGTTTGGGATTGCTATTAAATTATTTATTTTTTCTACTTTTCTACTTCTAAATTCACGTTATCTTTAATATTAATATTTCGTAAACTATTTCATCTCTCTTCTAATTTGTTTTCAATCATCAATTGTGGTAATAGTGAATAAAATTATCGGAAAGGATTTACATTAAACTAAGAATTGGAATTTTCATTCTTTGTTTCTTCTTTCTTTTTCTTAAAGACTAATACCAATAGGTTGCGTCGATGCTAGACTTGCCCTGAATTTTCGTTGGAGTAGGAACTTGGGTTGATGAATTGTTGAAACAAACCGGATCTTTCGATGTTTGAAAAAATACCGTCCAACACAATCCTATTGAATGCGCCAGTTAAATTCGTTGATTTAACACTCGAATTTTTAAAAACTTTATTTGATTTATTTTAGACTACTTGAAATTACACTTATTTATTATTAATTGAAAAATACACTTTGATTAATTATAATGAGAGATGCGCACAGCAGAAGGCTAAGCTGGATACTTCTTCGTCTGCTCTGCTCAACTAAAAGGTGGTATATACAGTAACGGCCAAAAGTAGAGAAACATCTCAATTTTCTATAAAGTTTTCAAAATTAGCGTATATGAAAATGTCTAGTTATTATTCATATATTAATCTCACTTTAAAAAAACAAACTGTAATAAGTGGGAGCATTTTTCATGTACTTGTAATTTAAAATTGTACTTTTTTTAATTTACGGCTGTCAAAAGTAGAGAAACAAAACAAATAATATCTGTTTATAATTATCCTTTATTAATATTTTGTGGCAAAACCTGTATTTTTTAGTACAGCCTGACAACGTCAAGGCATTGATGCTAACAGATTATTAATATAGTCTAAGAAGATTTGTTGCCATTCCGCCGACAACTTTTCAAACAATTCTTCTTTGATTAATATCAATCTTTGCATCCATGGTGATGATAATAATTGATTTTGTCGCAGGAATTTGGACTTAAAAATAAAACGCTGTTTACCTGGCTTGCCAATTAACAAAATCAATATTTAATTTTGCTTTGTTTCTGAATTTTTCGGGACATTTCCCCCTAATTTTATCATCTACGTAGTCCCACAGGTTCTCAATAGGATTTAGATCCGGGCTCTGTGCTGGCCATTTTAAAACTTTGACCTGTTGATTCCTTAAATATTCTTTAATTACTTTTGCCGTGTGTGTGGATCGTTGTCATGTTGGAAACTTCATGTAAGAGCCAAGTTATCTTCGGCATAAGGGAGCATGTGTTTTTGTAATATGTCTAGATATACATATCTGTCTATAATTTCTTTGATATTTATTAATGGCCTTATCTCGCGCCCAGGAAAACATCTTCATACTAGTATGTTCCCTCGACCCTGTTTAATTGTAGGTAGCGTGTATAGTCTATCTAGGGAAATAGTAGAGTGACTAAAGCAATAAAGTCGTAGCCATTGTTAACTTAACAAAGAGTGGTACTCAAGTTTGGTTGCATAGATGATGGGCTCGTTAAACCTACCTGCCTCGAGGTCTCGGGATTTCGGAAAAGCAACACAATCGGGTGACAGAAAAATTTACGGCGGGTTTATCCATCATCCCTGCAGCTTAACTCGAGTTCCGCTCTTTGTTAAGTTAACAATGGTTATGACTTTATTGCTTTAGTCATTCTACTATTTCGCTAGATTCAGTATATCTGGGATTGAAACATTCGTTCTTCGGACGTCGTACCCATCGCATTCCGTTCGAACCAAATAAATTAAACTTGCTTTCATCTGAAAACAAAAGGTTCTTTTACTTATTTATTGTCCATTCAAAATGATCCTGTTCAAACTGAAGTCGGAGATGTCTTTTTTTCCTGGAAATAAACGGTTTTTTCGCCGGTTTTCGTGCAGGTAAGTCACTTTCTTGAGGACGTCTTCGAATAGAACGAATTGATAATGGAAGATGGGGATATTGTTTCTTAATTCTACAGTTTTAGAGACTTTGCAATCTGTTTATCTGTTGCTAATGCTGTTTTCCGAGGCCTTCCAGATTTTGGCGGGTCTGATACATGTCTACGTTTTTTGTACGTTGATATTATTTTTGAGACAACCGATCTGTGCAAATTTAATTGTCTAGCAATTTCAATTTGCTTCACACCGTCTTCTAATTTAGGTAAAATTAATCTCTCCGATTTTTTTATGTCAGTTGACAAGGCAACTCCACGAGGCATTTTATTATAACACAAGAGGAAGACTGACCTACCTCAACTACAGTACAATAAATGATACTGACAATTTGATGCATTTTTTGCGATGTTTCTCTACTTTTGTCTTCTACAAATTGTAAAAAATGTTATCGTTGGCAATTGAAAGACATTATTTCTTTATTATTACAATCATTCCGTTTTGTGTCCTATAAGTACTTTAACAGTTGATTACTTAAGGTTTAGTACTCATATTTTTACTTGTTATTTAATAAATTGAAATGTTTCTTTACTTTTGTCCGATACTGTATAAGTGTATATGATTCTAATATGCTGACTGTACAATTATTACACAACGGGGTTACTATTCTATCGATATTATAACATATTACAATAACATAGCTGTTACGTGATAATTGATATGATGTATCTCCATTATTTTTTAAAAGCTTTGCAGTTCATTGCATTTTATCATTCTATTATTTTTAAATAGAAATATATATTTTTTTAAAGTATGCGGACGGCCTCGAGCAGGACGGTCTTGGTCTTGAGACTCATCTATGAAAAAATACATTTTTCTTATAAAAAAAAACATTAACGAAACCACAGATGAAACAATATTTACCGTTGCTTGGATTTTCATTTTGTCGCTGGTACCGACTATTGGGAAACTAGCGATTTCGACCTCTTCCAGGACCTCAGACTCGTCCACAACCTCGACCGCGTCTATGACTTAGACCGTGTCCACAACCTAGACTGCGTTCACAACCTCGACCTGTGTATATATACATAGCCTTTCCGTCCCTTCAGCGTTCTCCAAAATAAAATTGCCTCTTTGGAATTCTTTTTACCACCTAAATATAGTGGTACGTTGTGGACAAACATCACCTAGTGCAAGAGTAATTTCTTCTAAGCACTGGGCACTGGTCTACGTTTAAACTACACACCAAGTTCTACAGCAAAACTGCCTGTATCTCATTTTGCGACCACGATGCCACAGCAAGCAGTTTGCGCTGTTACTACTAACAAATTTGTGAACCCAGCGACTTGGCCCGGCAATTAACTTTGCAAATATGAATAAGTATGTTTTAACATACACCAACAGACAGACTCCTTCAGAACTTGGTTGATTTATATTGCAAGACTATTCTAGTACCCTTTGTATTATAGCTAAATAGAAGAAATTTAATTATTTTTTATGTGAATTTACTCAATTTTGATTATTTAAGGGGAATTATTATGTTTTTTGTAATTACTAAATTACCTAAGTAGTGGTTAAGAATATAATTACACTGTAAGTTATTAAATAAAATAGAATGTACATTTTTAATAAATATAATAATACGTATCATTTTCTGCATTTTCTAAGTCATCTAACAAGTTATCTGTAATAGGAATACTTTGATGTAATTTTTTTTTAGAATAATTTGGAGTTTTACCATTTTGTAGGTTATTATCTTCAATGTTCCTTTATAATAGTTACTCTTCTCGTTTGGTAACCCAAGATTCTTAAAAAAAATTTTATTCCTTCTTGGGAAAAATTTTGTCGAACTAATAGTTGCTCAGGGTTTCTTAACATAATATCAACTCTCCGATATTCTTCGCGACTTCGGGGAAATTACGCGCCATGGCGTTCCAGTTATTACTTGACGTAAAGACAACTATATTTGTGGTCTATTTTCTGTAAATGTTTCACAAAGTGCCATACGTTGGGGTGTGGTCCTCCTATTATTTTGTTATGTTTCTGTGGAATGACTTCACAGAATTACTAGTTCTATGAGTTGTCTCATCAAGCGAAATATCTGGAGAGTTCCAGTTCCTTCAAATGTACTGGATAAATTGACACAAATAAAATGCTCTTCTGGCAAAATATGTCGTCTTAACGACATTTTTGATAGCATTTATGCCATCTACAATAAAGTCACCTGGCAAAAGTAGCAACGCCATTGTCATGTTTACAACACTTGTAATTATGGCATTGTCACGGACGATTTGTGCCATGTTTAGGCGTCGAATTTTGTGGTATACCGCTTTACAAAAATTGAATCAACATCTCTTCTTAACTATAATTGGAAATGTGTGTCGAATTGCCGATCTTAAGGTCATCTCAAAATCAGATATAAAAGATGCGGCAAATTGTACATTAGGAGTTAAGACAAAATACAAACCCAATCAAATTGTCACAACAAATTTTACCAGTATTGAATTTTGAACAACGCGGAATTTATTCAGTATAAAACAAAGAATCAGTGATTACATGTTCTTATTTTAGACCTATGTATTACATTAACTTTCAATGAATTTATAATTTATCAAAAAGGGGCTTTATAACACGCCCCTCTTAAGCTTGAAATTTGTACTTAGGATTATTAGGTTGAAGCAACTTTCAACAATTGAATCATTATCATCAGCACTTATATTTGATTCGAAATTCTGGGCAGACAACTCTCTCAAGGATAAGCGAGTTGCCGAAATAGGAGGCGATGGAGGCGTGATAGTTATCTCTCTATTTTTTCTACAAACTGTTATCTTAAACATAGTAAACATAACAATTAACAAAAAAAAATTAAAACATAAGGAACAGTGGTATGAATCATTGAAGTATTTTGACATGCGTTTTAATTTATAATCATTTTTATTTTCTTTTAATTTATCTATACATGTTCTAATTCCTTATTAGTTTTATTTGCATATTTATAAATGAAAAATCAAATGGCCTTATTAAGAAATGTACCCAACATCGGAGCGTTATGTTAAAACAACTAAAAAAATTCTTTAAATTATATTTTAACAAAAAAATACTTTTAAAAAGTTCTTCTAATTAATTAGCATGCCTATGTGATTTTAAAAACAAGCACAACAGCTTATTTGTTTTGTTCACAAGTCATAAATTTTTCTAATGCGTAGATAAGATGTTCTCTATCGCCCTGAAACAATTTTTACATAAACACAATCAGGAACCAGGAATTTTTTTGACAATATAATCTGAAACATGTGCCAATCCCTGTATGTTTTCTGTTTTCACATTTTCGTCAAAGTCGTGATCTTTAAGCGAATCGACTTCCAACTCGACTTGCATAGCGGAAGTAGATACAGCTTAAATAAGTTTTTTCAATAAAGCATTCAAATTATTGAGCAAAAAATTCTCATCATCTTTGCAATTGCTTTGAGGGTTGCGTGGCATAACCAAGTTGTTAACCACACACGTTTTCAAAGCGGACATAAATTGATAACAACTGGTGTTAGTACTTGAAACACCATGTTGTCGAACACAACAAAACAAGTTCTCAATAGGATTTTGATTGAGCACCCGACCACACAAATTTTTCACTCTCAAACTTTGTAGTTGATTCCAAATAGCAATCATTGAACGAATTGTAACATTCCATTCATTAATAAAATGAAATTGGTTAGTTACATCTTTTCCGGAAATTTTGTTAAAAATTTTCCAATTAGATAATTTTGACAAATGATTCATCCAAAAATCAATATCTGGGGAGTTTTCTCTAACTGTACACCGTAATGGTTTACCACTACATTTACTATATTTTGTTACATCATTACACGAATCGAAAAGTTGATCAATTAAATGAACAAATTTAGCGATGTGAGCTGCACTAGCTGGCAACTTATTGTGTGACGCATAAGTTTCTAACTCACATGCAACACTGTAACAGTTACAGTGTAACTCAACTCACGTGCTACAACACCAACTTTTATCTTTGTATATGAATTTTTAAAATTAAAATGTTCATGTGTTAACTTATGGAGTAATTTAAATTTCTTCTTCTGATCCGATTCGAAAACCATTAGAATGTGCTCAAAATCTGTTCGTTTGCCTGGTTCAAATTCTATAAAATTCTGTAGCAACGCATTGCCAGTATTTTTTTAACAAATGATTAAGATCAAAAATTGTATTAATTTTCGCACCTCCAACGTCAAAATAATAGCCGGAGGGACTGTTGCTTATGGCAGAGACCAGCTGATTAAGATCTGCTCTATTGGTGGCACCTTAGTCCCAAACAGTATCAACAATTGAGGAGCTTGCGTGCAAAACCTGATATATCCACTTTTACAAATTTTCCAGGAGATGAAAAAACACCCTACATATTTGTTTAAAAAAATAATGTTATTTAGCGAAAACAGTTTAAAATTAATAGGGTTTGAAACAGGTTCCCAAAATTATATTGTGTTGTCTCATTCTTCATAACGTTGCCAAATTTCTAAAGGATGAGTTAGAGGATTTTGAAAACTTCGATGAACCCGAAATTCCAAATAATAATATGACCGTTTCATGCAATGAGGCAGATAACGTTAGACAAAAAGGACAACAAAGACGTTCCGAACTAGCTGAAATAATATACACATATTATATAAATCATTAGGTATAAATAAAAAGTAGCAATCATAATATTCTTTTATTGTAAAAATAAATACAACTAATCGTTCAAATCAAAGTATTCTTTTCTAGAGCTACTGTCTTGTATTACATTGTAATTTTGTTTCCTCAAGTTTTTTTCTTTCATTTTTAATACTTTTAGTTGTTTAAGCAAAACGAGTCTCTGCAATTCTGCGGCCGATAGCTTCTTTGTCTCTTCAGTTTCATATTGCAACAATATGCTACTGGAACTGTCTTTTTGGTTGCGGCACATCTTTATCAATGGAAGTTGACGGCCTTTCGTGTATGACTCCAGCAGAAATTGCTCCTAAACAATCATTATAAATTATACTCCTAATTCTTATAGACAAGAGTTAACTTTTATTACCTGGTATTTGTTTAATGGTAGGATTTGTGTCTCCTTGCATCAGCTCAAATAACTTTTTTCCCACTACTTCATTAAAATTTTTCTGGTGCCTGTTTTGCCGAGATCCGTTTCTTGCTTTAGGCGGGATCTCATATTGTTAATTTTTTTTAACAATTGCTGCACGGTAATTGTAGCACTAACAGACTGTTGATAACGCATTTTAAGGCTTTCCAGCGCTTCACTTTTGGCCTTACGCGCACTTGGTGTTTGCGACTTTTTGAAAATTATAGGATACTCTTTCAGCAATTCAACAAACCCTACAAGGGGTTCATTATCGCTGGCCGCCTCCACTTCACTATTACTCATACTCGTATGTCGCACACAACGGCACAACTCACTGAATATCTATCTTATGTTTTTCATATGATAACTTTTTGGTTAAAAGAAAAAATGTATACGATACGAGATCTGAGTATATGCTCATGTACATAAGAGTACAACCTCATAAAGATTATTTTGCGTTTATTCATATCCTTTAGAGTAGAAACTTGAATCAAATGCTCATACTCAAGAGCATAAGCTCAGAGTTTTAACTCCATTTTATTCATGAGACCCATTGTGTACTTAAGATATTTATTTAAATAGTGTTTATTAAAAGCATACCTTTTGGGAATTTTAATAGGGGTTGGAAGTTTGCAGATGATTTCAGTAGATGAAATTTCGGCTTTGTCAAAAACGTCAGGAAAGACATAAGCAAAAGCCCCAGTAAAATCAGAATGTCCCTTTGTCAAATACATACAGATAATATTTGGATCTGTTTGCTTCAGTTCTCCAATGAAGTGTTTTTTTCTTCATTTATTACTATTCGACTTGACAACAATTTCACCTCTTGAAACATTAGATAAATAATTATCACTCTTTTCCTGGAGATTTTCTTTCATACCCTGATCTGAACCAACTTCTTAGGTTTTTGTATCTGTATTATCATCACATTCAATTTTGAATTCAATGCACAAACAACAATTATTTGTTAAAAAAATATTCTCTTGTAGAATAAGATTTAGTATGTTTAATCCAGTTTCTCCATATACGCAAAAAATACTGTTACCACATATAATATACTCTGAAAGATAAGTCAAGTGCATTATCAAAAAATGAGGAAAGAATAAAATGCATCTTTTTTAAGAATGCGACTGTTTCAAGACTGTTTGGTACACTGCTTAAATGTAAAGTAGGTAACTGCTTCTAAACACTTACATACTTTTGGCAGCAAGGAAGTTCATTTTGTCTTCTGCAATTAAGTCCGATATTGTCAGCTGATGGTTTTTTCCCAATCTAGCCAATTAATTTTTAAAAATGTTTAACTGTAGCTTAGTCCCTAGAAGCCTGGGCTCACAAATTCAAGTTAGAAATCTCAGTAAACAAGACCAAGATTATGATTAATTCGTCCCCCAAAAGAGTACACAACAGGGATATAAAAATACGTATTCGAGACTCTCATCTCGAAGTGGTTGAATGCTTCAGATATCTAGGCATAAGTATAGACAGGAATCTAAAATTCCAACAACATATTAACACTGTATGCCAGAGAGCCAGAAACATTATCATAACTCTTCGAAAGTACGCTAGAGCGAATTGGAATCTCCCCACCGAAAAGTCTATAACCACTATCTATAAGCAAGCGATAGTCCCCATAGTATCCTATGCTGCTGAGGTGTGGGCTTCTAGGCTCACAATTTCAGCAATTCAACGCAAACTGTTGTCCCTATATGGGGCCGCCTCTAGGATAATAGCAAAATGTTACTCGTCTGTATCTACTGATGCCGCTGGAGTACTTGCCGGTATTCCTCCTCTGGATTTAGAAATTGCCAAAATCTCTTGCACCAGGTCAATCCGAAGAGAAGGCATAGCAAATTTTTTGGATATAAGATTGGATATGACAGAGTTTGACAGCGTGAGACATCTAAAACAATATCTTGACCTATTAGACATATGGCAATATAGATGGGAAAACTCCCAAAAAGGACGCATCACTTATGCATTTGTTCCCTGGGTTTCGACAGAACAAAATCAACGTCGCGCTGACTGGGGATTATCCCAGTTACTCTCCGGTCATGGAAATTTTAAAATTCATCTCTTAAGAATTGGGAAAGCAGATGACGGAAATTGCCCTTTATGGGATGAGATGACCCACCTCACCGCCTAATATCGTGTACTCGTTTTGAAGATGAACGTCTAGACCTTCTTATAAGCATTTACCCAAATCCATTTGATCTCACCTCTGTACAAGATTACCCACTGGACTTGCTCCTGCCTTTCACGAAAGATCTAGAGCCCCCCCCTGTTTCCTAGAAGAGTTAATTTATTAGGAGAAAAAGGGAGCGTGGTCTTTTGGCATTCTTTGAGAGCAGGAAATTAACTCCGGTCATTGATTGGAAACTCAGCTGGCAAACATATTATACAACATATATGTACCACTTGTTCTTATTGTACTATGTACCATTGGTTTTTTTTTATGCGCCCAATTTGGCGCTCTTGTATTGTTTAATCAATATATGTGCCCTTGTGGCACCTCCTTTTTTTTTTTGTAGCTTAGTAAGTTCCAAGCGGAAAAACAATACTTTTCTTTAACAGTCGAGTACGCAGTATTGTAATAATGTGCGTAGTATCTTGGAAATAAACTTCTTTTTTTTAGATAGATCAATCTATCAACCATGGCCAATCACAATTTTTCTGTGTGGGTAATGAGGTATTTATGCGTGTGGCTTTGAACAATCTTCTGCCACCGTCATGCAATACCTATTTCTTGACATTTAAATTTAGAGAGATTCTATTGGTCTAAGACATCTTGGTGCAAAAATCTGTTACCAATACCATATAAAGACAACCAAAAAAGTAGTGCTTCTGCTAGAGACTGAGCTAATATCACGTAAACATAATTCAATTTTTAAGAATTTTCGAAATAGTTTTGGATAGCAACTTCAGATGTGCCAACGTAAGAATCTTGCCGGGGAATTCCATTATTTAAGAGTAAAACAAAGCCTAAAATCTTGTTCAAACTGCTGTCGTATTCTAGTTTGTTCGAAAATTCTTGTACCATTTCCAGATATTTAAACAATTTTTGGTAAACTTCTCTCCTCTAAGTATTGAAGCAGACGATCAAGATCGAAAAAGCTACTTTTGTTTTTGTTCTACTTTGGTCAAGGAATTTGTTAATTGTGAAAAATAGAAGGCTTAGCATTTCTCAAATTAGCGTGCAGAATTTGATACAGCGTTCTTCCATCCATATAATAAACAAGAACAGCGAATCTTACAATTACTTCATCATAGGAATTTCGATTTGGACACAAATGCAAATTCTTTACTGAAATGTTCATTAACCTTCTAATAAAACGCTGATTTGAGATCTTGTTTGAAAAATTTTATGTTTTTTTGTTACTGGTAATATGTACATTTTCACATACTAGATTCGACAAGGGTTCAACCATTGAATAATAGTCTGTTATGCAAAACTGATTCTTTTTGACAATTTTTGCACCAGCGTGTTGTCTCAGCGCGCTGGCTTTTCTGATATGTAAAGTTTTCTATTTAGATAACTTAGAAAAATTATTTTTGAAACACTCAACAATAAAAGGTATGTCCAGTTTGGTGGCGCTTTTATTTAATGAATTTGTACCATCCTTTTTTACTGATATTCGTACTGGAATTTCTCATGTGTTCGTTTTTGGAAATATTCGTTGCTGCGTCTGGATCGTGAACCTGAGCCGTGCCTTGATATTTGTTCTATATCTCTGAGTACTGCCTTTAATAATACCACTAATACCGCTCCTAGTACCAGTCATACAACAAAAATACACACTAATTCCGACGCAATAAACAGTAATAAAAGGTAATACCATCAAAATACACACTAATACCGCTGTATTACGGTTTACTGCGGTTTACTCCTCGGTATAAACTATGGTCTAATAGTTATAAAAACATTTTTACTTACACTTTGCCTTGGAGACATTATTGTGGTTGAGGGTGTCGGTGGTGTTACGGTTGGGGTTGGGGCTGCGTTAACCGCGGCTTGAGCGTCAGCGTTTTCTTGCATTTTCTGCGTACGTCAGATACAGAACAGACATTTATAATATATTTATATAAATTATAATATATTTTGTATTTTTTACATGTTTAGTTTTGCAATTTAATGTTATAATTGAGTCCAAATTTTGGTAAATGTAGGTTTTTCGTAATAAAACATTTTTAACACACAATAGTGTTTCATTCATTTATACATCTTGATATTTTAACAAGTGCATAACCGGAACGGCAAATAAACATTATATATAAAATACAGCATTTAAACTAAGGCTTGGTCCTCTGTTTAAAACTTGGTCACTATAGAATGCTAAGTTTTAGTTTGAAGCGAAAATTGAATTGAAGCGGTATGTTTTAAGGCTGCGTTTCTGCGCCAGAGTGATCAATCATTAAACTAAAAAAAAAGATATTCAAGAGATGGCACCACATGTATTATTTCTTGAATCTATTTACTCAAGGTCAAATTCGCTAAAACTAATTTTCTATCTCTCTCTCTATTTATGTTTTATTTCGCTCCGAGTTTCGCTCTCGAATTATCTCAAATAGTCGAATTAGTTGTTGATCGGGGAAGACGGACTAGTAGTGGAGTAAAACCATCGCGCCGGTACGAGACTTCTTTCGTGCAAAAAATTTTTTTAAGGTGTAACCAGATGGGACCTTTACAGTCTTGTAAAGTATCATTTTGGCCATCTGAAATCGCTATCTACAACTTTTTTTAGTAGGACACAACTTTGTAAAATTATGTTTTTATGTCGGAGCAACAATTACTAAAATCGTGTTTTTCAAAACATACACCGCGTGTTAAATAAAAACACTTCTAGTTTTAGTTTCTCTATATTTTTGCTGGAGAACACAATTTTTCTCCAACACACAAAATGTAAACAAAAATCTATTGACAACGAAAAACTTCCTTGACAACACTATGACTACACTTTCATAGCCTGCTGGCTCAAACATTCTTAACATACCCCCCACCTTGGAAGGCTAATGCCTGACAAATACATAAATGAACATAGCTGACATTAAAAAACAGTGATAAAATTATGAGTCTTCATCACTTATTCTTACACCACGTATTAAGTCACTCGACTGGTAGCACACACATTTTTGTTACTGCTCGTTTCGTACACCCTGATGCAGTTTTCACTGATACCACCCTACCACACCATCCGTTGCCGGGTGTAGTTTAATCACTCGACCCAACTTCCATTTTAATGGAGGAAGTTTCTCATCTTGAAGTATAACTAGTTGACCGATTTTTAAGTTTGCACTGTACTGCTTCCACTTTGTTCTTTCTTGAAGTTCCGTCACGTATTCTCTTGACCATCTTCTCCACAACTGTTGAAATATCCTTTGCACTAATTTAAATCGATCTAGTCTATTAACTTGCACCTCTTGGACATCGTCTTCTGGTAAAGATGTAAGAGGTCGTCCAATTAAGAAGTGAGCTGGTGTCAATGGTTCGAAATCATTTGGGTCATTAGAGAGAGGACCCAAAGGCCGGGAATTCAAGATGGCCTCAATCTGAGTCAGGGCGGTGCACATTTCTTCAAACGTAAATACGTTATTTTCCATCATTTTAAATAAAAGGCTTTTACACGATTTTACCCCTGCTTCCCACAACCCACCCAGATGCGGACTGTGAGGGGGATTGAAACTCCACGTTATGTTATCTTTCATTAGCTCTTCTTGAAAAACTTTATCATTAGTATTGAGAAATTTATTTAGCTCTATCAACTGATTCCAAGCCCCAACGTAATTGGCTGCATTGTCTGATAGAATTTTCACGGGTTTACCTCGCCTAGCAATAAACGTTTTCAGGCAAGCCAAAAATGCATTTGTTGTTAAATTTGACACTAACTCTAAGTGCATAGCTTTAGTTGCAAGACAAATAAAAACGCACACGTAACATTTCGTAATCTTACATCCCCGACCCTTCCTGTCTTTAATTTGCAACGGCCCTGCGTAATCTGTACCACACACCGAAAACGGGGCGCTGGGAACCACACGTAATTTTGGGAGGTTTCCCATTATTGGATAATTCATTTTAGGTTTAGCCCGGCTACAGATTACGCAGTTATGAACGATTTGTCTCGCTAATATACGTCCTTTAATTGACCACAAATGAATCTCTTCAATTGGAGATCGAATCGACTTGATAATCTTTTCAACAAGTTCAACAAGCAATACCGCACTACACAATTCGAGTCGTAGAATCGTTAGAGATTTAAGAAGAGCTACACGCGAGTTTAAACACATTAGTTTAACCTGTACATCTCCACAACTAGATATACTTCTCAGATAAACACAAGCTCCGTATGCTTGAATAGATGCATCACAAAACGCATGCAATTGATACTTTTGAACATTGTCACAGATAACTTGTCTTGGCACTTGGCAAGCATTTAGTTCCGGCAATTGTAAACTAAATTTAGTCCATTTGGTATGCAAATCTAAACGAACTGATTCATCCCATGACAACTTTATTAACCACAATTCTTGTAGAATAATTTTTGCAGTCACAATGCATGGACCTAATAATCCAAGAGGATCGAATATTGTAGCAATTTGTGACAAAATGGTCCGCTTTGTAATTGAAGTAAATTTCTTTACTTGCTTCACCTCATACGTTAATACATCTGATTGAGGACACCAGACTAAACCTAACGTTTTCGTCTTTTCGACATTATATAAATTTACAGTATCGTTTTTTACATCTTCACCATTAAGCGCCTTTACTATTTCAGAACGATTTGATTTCCATTTTGTCAATGTAAAACATCCTCTACTTAAAATGTACTCTACTTGGTTAGCTAACTGAACTACCTGCTGAACACAACGACCACCACATATGAAATCATCAACATAAAAATCACTTTTTATGGCTTGACTCGCTAAAGCAAACTCATTTGAAAATTTATCAGCTAAATAATGTAAGCACCTAATAGCCAAAAAAGGAGCCGCGGACGTCCCGTAAGTCACGGTATTTAACTTGTATACCTCTGCCTTTGTTTCTTCCACTGACCCATGTTTTGGTGCCACAATTTCTTCAACTTCCCACAACGTTGTTAGATGCTGCATTAATTCTAAATTCGTTACTATGTTGCACGTTGTAAAATTTGCCGCTGTACTAAGTGTGTTTGTGCGACCAGAGACCACCCAACCTAATTTGGTTTTTTGTAAAACTACATCACCTACTTTATATTGACCCACAGATAACAATTGATAGAACAATTCTGCACCAAGAAGGACATCAATTTTTAAGGGATTATAAAACTCTGGATCCGATAAAATGATATTTGGCGGAATATTAAGCATAGAAACGTCCACTTGTTGGGCAGGAATCTTCTCACAAATTGTTGGTAACACAAAACACTTAATTAACTTACTAAAACTGTTTACATGTGACTGTATCGTAATAGTACACCTTTCTGATATATTTGTGGAGATTTGCCCAATACCAGTAACCACAAAATCAATATTTGATTTATTAACACCCAATGTTTTACACGCCTCGAAAGTAATAAAATTTGACTGGGAGGCAGAATCTAACAAAGCTCGCATTGTTACCCAATTTACATCCACATTTTTAACTCTAACTGTAGCCGTTGGCATTAAAACTATACCATCTTTTTTGGTATTTGACATAGATATTGTCTGAATAGGTTTTTCTACCGCACTAGTTGCCTCATTAATGTTCTCTTTCAACTCAACATTACAAGCATCTCTATCAAAATGTATTAAAGTATGATGTTTGCCTCTACACTTACGACAAGTACTGGCATTACACTTTCTACTGACATGATTTGGTTTTAAACAATTAAAGCACAATTTTAACTGTTTTATTTTCTTAGATTTATCATTTACATTTAGGTCTAAAAATGTTGAACAGTTATATATGGCATGATTTTTATGACACAAAGGACACACGGTTTGCTTCTCGCCACCAGAAGCCACAAATGATTTAGATTTTACTTGACCTTTTGTTTCACGAGAAATTGGCTGAATAGTATCAAGTAAATCTGCACGACTTTTCAAAAATTGTTTAAATTCTAACAATGACGGTGTCTGATCTTGTCTCATACGGTTTTTACATTCCTCCCACTCACGTAAAGATCTCTTGTCTAATTTACCCGTCATATTAAATATGATTAACGTATCCCACTGATTAGTAGGTTCACCAAGTAGTTCCAAGGCCCTCAAATGTTTTGTTATAGTGTCACCAATTTTCCGCAGCTCAGCTGCTGACTCCGAATGAAGCTGAGACATCCCGAATAATTTTTTCAAGTGATTATCTATTAATAATCTTTTGTTATTAAAACGCTCGCATAAACTGTCCCACGCTATCACGTAGTTTTCCGCCGAAAACTCTAAGGAATATATCACTTGAGCAGCACTCCCTTCTAATGCCGCTCTCAAGTAATGAAACTTTTGAATAGTACCTAATTTTGAGTTTTCGTGAATTAAAGACTGGAAGGTATCTCGAAATTCTAACCAGCTATCATAATCACCACTAAATTTTGGTAACGTAATTGTAGGTAAACGCACATCGTTTAGAAAATCAGAGTGATTATTACGTACTGTATATTGATTATGAATACTCTTGATGTCTGATGCACTTTCACCAGTGTCAAATTCACCGCTTTTTAAGAGCACATTAGCTCTTGCAATTAATTGGCAGAAATTACCTTCAATATGATCTCTTATGCTAACTTGCTCATCAACATTATCCGACAATACATCAATTTCACTTTGGAGCTCGTCAAATTGCTGAAATGCAATTTTGATTCTAGACAATCTTTCGTTCAATTCGTTTAAACGTTCGTTTGATAATTTACCCTCACTAACCTCATCTAGATACCTGTGGAAGTTTGTTGCCCTGGCTTTTAGATAACCACGTTTTTTGGTTAATACATCCATAATAAATATAGTTGCCTGTGACCTAAATTTTCCGCGCCATGCACACTCACCGTGGCTCAAATGGAGGACACCTTTAGACTTAGTAGAAAGAGGTTTTTCCTTTTGCCGTCAGTTTTTCATGTTTGGAGAGGATCTTTCACACACGTACAATAGTTTACTTCACTCTTCACAATTTCAACTCACCGCTGGCCGAAGACCAACGTTCCACCGGTTTCTTGTTATTTACTGGATAAGACTTCTTCACCAAGGCTTATGTTCACTTTTCACAACTTCAAAGTACTGCTGGTAGAAGACCAACGACGTTCCACTGGTTTTTCTTTATTCACTGGATAAGACTTCTTCACCAAGGCTTATCTTCACTTTTCACAACACTTCAATAATACTGCTTGCGAAGGACCAATGCTAACTTCACCTTTCACACCTTCGATATCTGGTTTTCACAACTTTGTAATCCGGTATTCACCACTAAATCCGGCTCGAAGGACCATTAAATGTTAAATAAAAACACTTCTAGTTTTAGTTTCTCTATATTTTTGCTGGAGAACACAATTTTTCTCCAACACACAAAATGTAAACAAAAATCTATTGACAACGAAAAACTTCCTTGACAACACTATGACTACACTTTCATAGCCTGCTGGCTCAAACATTCTTAACACCGCGCTTATAAATTAACTATTTAAGCTAAAATTATGAAATTTTGTCTACTTATAGAGAAAACCAGAGCGCATCTAACAGTAATAAGAATTTTTAAAAAAGTTTTTTGTTTTTGAGAAAGGGCTCTCCAAAATCACTAGTTGCGAAATTATACATTGACAATTTCACCCTGCGGGAAGCTATGTAAATTATTAAAAATTTGACCATATAATGTACATTTTCACATTCACAAAACTTTAAACAAGTTTTTGAAAAAAAAATGGAACAATAAACCTAATGGTCTCCGAAATATAATTTTTTTAAAACAAGGCTTTGCCGCGCTGCTTCGCGCAACACGCATTCAATCTACATACTCACACAGTAGTTCTTCGTTTGTACTCCTAACATTCTAACTATACGAGTATTATGAGTTATTTATGACTTACTTGAAGGTATTTTGATAGATATAATTATAAACCACAAAAGATAATTTACAAAATTTTATTAAAACAAAAATATTTTGATGTAAAAAAAATAAAGGCCAAATTTCTTCTTTGTCTTCATCTGATTTATCGTTGCTCTCTTCAACATTCCGAACATAATATTAGTGCACTTCAAGTTGCTACAGTTAGTCAGTGGACTAATGATGCACATAAACAAGAACGAAAAGATCGATTAACAGAGTCTTTGTTCGGAAAAATAATAAATAGAAGAGACACAACACCATGGACCATGTCAGGTTTTAGTAAAAAAAATTTTGTATGGTACCAACTACCGCAATGAAGCAATGAACTATGGCAAAGATAAAGAAAAATTTGCCATTAAAAAATTTGAATAAGAACGAAAAGTAAAAGTAATTCCTTTTGGATTATTTGTTGATAAGGAGTTTGGATATTTAGCAGCTTCTCCTGATAGTACTTTTCAGCAAAATTGATTGTATAAACTTTTGTTCAAGGGCTTATCGGAAATAATGGAATTTTAGAAGTAAAATGTTTATTCAGCGTTCATAAATCAGGAAAATTTTTGGAGGAGGTTATAGAGAAAAACAAAAAGAAAACTTTATTCTGTTTGTACTTAGATAAAAGAAAACCACGTCTCAAAACCTCTCATACCTAATTATTATTTTCAGGTTTTTAATATAACTTTGTTTACTTAATCTTACCAATTAAACTGTTGTTTTTCAGATTTAGAGCCAGTTGAATATTGCCAAAAAGATATTTGGTTTTTTATTATTTACATAAATGATTGGTCCCCTTTGTATGTTCAGACAATATTACGTAATGAGAACATATGGAAAAATACAATGTTGCCAAAATTAACCAAATTTTACATGGATTGTGTGGTGCTATAGTTAATTTACAGAAATATTCCAAAAGGTTTACTATGTAAAGAACCATCATATATGAAAAAAAAATACAAATAATTGTGTCTTTTGAAAATACGTTCTCAAGTAAGAGATGCAAAACCTCACAGTAACAGCTCAAGGATATAATTAATCAAATTTTTATATTCTTCGTTTCTTTTAGAGCATTTCCCCTAGCTTCGATGACTTTTTACTCTCTAATACCTCAAATGTGTTTGAAATTATCTATACATTTGTCATTTTTTTTATTTTAAAGTTATATCCACAAGCGAGAGATGCGAAATCTTACCACACATTGTATTTACAGTAATTTACACTATACATTTAGATTTTTTTTAATTTTGAAAGTATAAAAAGACTTGTTCCACTGACCCCTACCAAAATAAAATGTTGAAAATTATTTTTTACTATTATTTATTTCTTACATGAAGGCTTATATGAATTCTTAACAAACAGGATATGTATTGATATTTTCAATTAATTTTATTTCAAAACATTAGAAATATAAAAAAGCATCCATTCTAATAAAATTTGCCAAGTGGTCTAAACACTAATAAGACGGAAAATTATTCTTCCATTAGATTTGGTGTTTTATTATACAAATGATTCATTGTAGAACACTAAGATTTTGTGTATTGCCAAAAAAAATATTTTCTTCTAATCTTGTATAATTTCTAAAACTATAAACTATATTGAAAAAACAATCAAAATAAAAAACATCTGAATGCTTAATTTTAATCTGTACGTGACACACACTTTGATATAGGTACCACTTTCTGTAAAGAAAAAAGTATTTATTATTCCATTGTTAAGAACTTACAGTGCGTATTCTTGCAATAAACTTGAAAACAATAACATTTTTGAGTAGAAAATGAAGAGACCTTTCAAACGATATATCACAAGCCTATACTTTCCATTTAAAAAATTGGGGGTTGTACTTGTCATTCGAAGAGGGTTGAAGGTAGAAATCGCATTTTCACGTTGAAGGATGTCAATTTATAATTTAAATTTGACGTGTTTTTAAATTTTTTATAAATATGTACAGTAACCGAAATAATGAATTTATTTCATTTGGATTTTACACACTGTATATGCTTGAGCGTGGTGTAAACAGTGTGAAGTTTGAAATGGGAGAATCGTGGCGCCACCACCGCGCCAAGTGGTGAAAGTGCTGAACTAATATACGCAATGGCCGACAATATTATTGTGGAATTTATTTTTGCTATTTTACAAAAACAATTGATCGTAGGGCACTGCAATTTTGTGTAAAGCCGTAAAAAAATATTCTTTTTTGATCTTGTATAATTTGAAAAACAATAAACTGGTTAATTATTTTAACAATTTTCATCTGTTTCACTAATTAAAAATCACATGAAAGTTCAATTTTCATTTATTTGCTTGAAAAGGTACGTAACACAAACTTTGATACGACCTTTGGTGTAAAGAAAACGCTGTTTATCATCCTACTTTTAAAGATTTGTATATTTTTACAAGTGCATGTTATTCAAACTTGAAATGTCCGCCATATTGTCAAATGTGCTAGCCTTAAGTGGATAGGCTGTGATAATCACATACACCCAGTGTCATTTCTATCCGAACACTCCCTAGTGTAAATTTTTAAAAATTCTTGGATGTGTAATGATTTATGTCACTTGTTGTAGGGTGAAGAATTGTAAGAGCAAACTTTTTAATTTACTTAAACGTATGTTGACTACATAATAATCTATTACACGTTAATAATTAATAACTTATAATAATCCCCCGTCTTACATTTAGGTATACTATACTTATATCTATATTGTGCTTACCTAGCTATATTTCCTAACTAGGTTGAGGTGCAATCGATGAGGTCAACATTACACAACCAGGAAATATGTTTGAACTCTAAATTAAGCAGTGTGACCGTTTGCCCATCACAGATGTAAGTTGCTCTACGTTCTTTTTGGAGGGGAAATCTAGTGAAAAATTACTAGATGATAACTGCGAACTCGAACAATAAACTGAATTGAATATAAGTATGGACAACTTTTCTGGATTATGAAACTAGCAAACTAAGAATGGAAATAACTTACAGTACGAATTCACTGTTTTTAGATGGCCTGAATTATCCGGCGAATTCCCATTTTGCACAAGATTTTCTTTTGAGTCAGCTCAGGTGTGGTCAATGAGCGGGATTTTCAAAAAAATATATATTAAATTTAATTTTTTAATGTTAAGATTGTCACCGTTGACTTTTATTTACAATTCTATAAAAACGATCTATTTTTTTACATCTATGGTTTTTATTTAGAATGCTCGCTTAATTTAGTGCTTATAAAATTTAATTCATCAGCAACTTCTGTGTGACGTACTCCCTCTTTAACATTACTTACATTAACTACAAGTCCGATAATCAGATTATCCGTTTTAATGAAAGATGTTTTCTTGACAACTGACTAACAACAACTTACTATCATAATAACAAAAATAATTTTATGTACATATGGGCTTAAAAACTAATTTTAGAAATTACGTTTAAGTGTTTCATAAAACTCTTCATGAGAACAGTAATGACCCAAATAAGCTTATGGTTTATTCTAATAATCGAAACGTTTTTGTTCTATTTATAATGATGATATTCCAACATACCCCATCGAGTAATAACTGGTGCGGGTGGCGAGGGCAAATTAGGATACATTTCTTTATAACTCGATACTTGCGACGATGATTTTAAAAATACCTTTTTGATATTGCTTATCAATTACAATACCAATGCATGTGCTACACATGTGATGTGAATGATATTAGGAAAATAATTTTTTAATGTCTTTCCTGCCTTTATTATGTAAGCAGCTGCATCACTCACAAACAGCAATACTTTGTCCTCGTAGTTACCAAATTGTTTTAATATAACGTCTAATGCTTCACGTATTACTTTTATTATATAATCTCCATTTACGCTATCATTAAATTTGGTAGCAATTAAATAAGGTTTAAAAGGCATTGTCTCATTTAAAACACCAATAAGGACATTTATAACACATCGACCTAGAATGTCCAACGTTTCATCAGCTGGCACCATTATTTAACATATTTTCCCTTAAAATTCCCTTTAATGCTGTCAATAATGTTCGTATAATTTTTTGTAACATAGGTATAGCTTGCGCATCACAGGTTTTCTTTCACTATATTTTTCTAAAAATTGTTGTAGCTTTGGATTGTTCAACTTGGAAAGCGCAATATTAGCGGCCAAAAATGATTCACATGCTGTATGCTGTATCGCCACCTACACAGTTTGCCCGTTGAATGAGAAAATCGGGTTGCCGCACAGTGGGAAGATTATCAGAAAAATTGCGACATGAGCTAAAAAATCAAATTTGCATTTCTTTTTTTTATCTGGATATAACTGTTTTATATTAAATAAAGAATTTGAATTTAGTATAAAAAATTTTGTTGAGACTGTATTAACTTGAATATGCGAAAATGTATACGCTTCAATAAAATAATTTGTCAAAAAACAAGGCTGAGTAAAAAAAAGTATTGTACAACAATACTTTTAATGGAAGAGAGCTTTTTACTCTTACAGGGTAGAATGAACAATATAGTAACAGTATAACCCCAAATGGTATTTATTGCATCAACCATTACAATTAAATAAGCCACGTATGTAAAAAAATCTCATATAATCTCCAAAGTAAGAATAAAATAGTGAATGGCCAAAATTGGCCAAATAATTATGGTTAGTTATTCATTTTATTTTATTTGGGATTAACAGAGATAAATAGAAATGGCACGACCATCTCTGACAAAGCTGATTTACACTGGTTAAAATTCGTTTAAACTCTCGAATGATAATTTGACTTTCGTCTGAATTTGTATTTGCTATTGGAATTAAATAATGCAATCTTATTTGACTAAATTTTTTGGACACTTCAAGGTTATGTGCGCAGTAGACTAAAGAGTTGAGTTGTTCAGAAATTATATACAGGCTGTCTCTTAAGAAATGGTTTAAACTATAACTCTGTTATTTATTATCTAATTTTAGAAAATTTAATAAACAAATTCAATAATTTGAAGTCTACTCTAAAATGGCTTTACTTTGGTTTTTTATATATGGTTTACTATGATAAACAATAGGCAAGTTCTGTTTTACAAATTGACATCTATATATATTTTTACATTGTTTTGTAGATTTTTGTCATTACCATTTGATATGTAACAACTTATATTTGTTTATTTTTAAAAACAAATAAATAAAATAATTCACACTTTTTAAGAATTTTTTTAAAATGAAACAATTAGAAAAACAAACAAATTTGGAGCTTTTGTACCATTTATAATTTTAGCACACTAATGTGAAATGTGATATACAAATATGTATACATCAATCGATTTAGAAAATGATAAGTTGACTATTGTACATTTTAGTAGAACAAGTTAAAAAATCAAATGTAAAACCGTTTTATAGTAGACTTCAAATTATTAAATTTGCTTTTTTAAATCAATAAATACCGTATTTATGGCTTAGACCATTTTTAAGAAGACAACCTGTACATTTTTATCATATAAATTTATACCGTTTTTAGATTACTATTAGGTGATTAAGATTTATGGCCAGAAGACTTACATTTTTTTGCAGAATTTTGTTTTTGTTAAATCCTGTTTGTATATTTTATGTTTCTTTTTTTTTAAGTTACATATAGGTATGTGTATTTAGTATTTTCCTTTCATTTATACTTAAAAAAATCTAGTTTATAGTTAAATACCTAAACAGATAATATTTTATTTATTCATTTACAAGTAAATAGTCTTCACGATTAAATTACATTAATTTGCATTAGTTATAAAACGGTCTTGGGTGTAGTTAGTATTTACCAAGGTGTAAACTTTTACGAAATGTGAATCTGATACTACCGTGTATAATATATATTATGTATTATATACGAGAGTACAGACAATGTTCAGAAACCCTATTTCGTCCCACTGCGTGTCGGCTCGTTGTTGAAATACAATTCTATGCGCTTTACGAAATCACGACTCTTCCCTGACGATTCCACACATTTGGTCAGAATTGTTAGGAACGGGTTTATGATGGAATATTTATTGAGATTGCAAAAAACTATCCTTTAAAAATTATCAAAATTCGTACTTTTCAATGAAAACCGGTCAATTTAAGCATTTTTAAAAAATTGTATCTCGGATACCACTGAACCAATTTTAATGAATTCTACTTCAACTGGTGATTTAAAAAAAATTCAAAATGCCCACATAAAAAAATTTTTAAATAGACTTTTACAATTTTTTTTTCGAATTCTACGCAAAATCTCCAAAAACACTCAAAGGGGTCTAACGAGATATATATTAAAGTATCTTCAAAAAAATTTAAGATTTTCTGAACTATAATTTAATATAATAAAATTATAATTTCTCGATGTTGCATTTTCTGTGCAGTAGGGTATATTTGTGTATATGAAATAAAAATAAAGATGATATAAAATTATTCGGTTTATTCCATTCATAATTACAGTCACTTTACAGGTACTTACAAAAGAGTTATGGCCTTACTTAAATTACTTAATGCCTTTTTTATATTAGTTTTTCGGATTTAATTATTACAATGAGAAACAATTATTTATTCGCATTGGATAAAATTCACATTATTCTATGTGACTTAATACAGTTTTGAGACTTTGACATTTTCTTGTTTTCAGGCTGTAACCACTTTAAATGACGAAACATTTTTATTTTCAGGAATAAATTTATTATAAAATCTCTGTGCATTGCTGAACATCGGAAATGGATGAACCTTGGAAAATGTTCCTTCAATGAAGCTTCAAGTTGGTTTTTAATATTTTTTAAAACATTTTTGCCACATTTGTATACATCAAAAGCTTCAGCGAATACACGATGATGCGCTACGGTTGCGAAATTATCAGATGGTCGTCGCAAATATGTAATGTTAGTGGAACATGAATAATCTTTAAAAAATAGGAACAACTCATGATTGTCCGTTAGAAGAGCATCAGCCTTAACTAATACGTTCATACATTTTTTGCAGTTATATTTGTTAAATACTTTGTGAATTAGGTATCTTGCAACATAAACGTTTGTACATATCTTTAGCGTCAGTTAGGGGATATGTTCTCGTTATTTTCGTTTTTATGCAGTTCGGTGTCTTGGTCGTTATAATGAATATCAGGTTCGGCAACTTCATATATCGGATCACATCGACCATTATCAATATTGTCAAATGATAATACATTGTCGTCAGTGACCATGCAATTTGCTTTTCATTCATTTTATTTATTGTGTAACAAGATAAATACTCAGGATTCAAGTTAGGTAACTGTTTGTTATAGAATATAAGTGACTATGTAATGTACCGGTGTCCAATTTGGCACCAGTTACAAAATAAATGCACCCTTGTGGCGCCTTTTTTTAATCAACCCCCATCTGCAGACTATATTCACATTATGCTGAATAGCAAGACGGCACTGTTTAACAGAAGGAGTAGGATTATAACCTCCTCTATTTCTTATAACAGAGAAATAATTTTCGAGGGCAGCTTCATTCACAGAACCCGTCAACAAATATTTTACACCACCGTTTTTGAGATCATTTCACAACAACAAGATGGATTTTATTGTCCACTGAAATGCTTTCAAATAGTATATGTTATGGCGCAATTTATTGCTTTCAAATACTTGAATTTTTTGGAAATATTTCAAGCCTTTTTCCAGAGCGTCAACAGAATGATTGTTGTAAATGCAGAGGGGGCGCTTATAGGGATTTGGATCATGCAGAATTCTACTGTTCAATGCGTCAAAAATGTTGTCGATAGTCTTAATAAAGTCAGCAGTTTCAGACGCTGTCGGACTAACCAGCTGAGTTGTCATTGCGGCGGTCTTTATGGCTGCAGAAACCGTGTTTGAAAATATCTGGGTAGCATATTTCACACGCATTTTTTGAAAAATATTGGGCTTCATGTGAGCAGCCGTAATTTTTAACATTGCCCTTGTTGTCATACTGTTTTGATCAATTTCGTAAGTTTTTTGTAAATCAGACCATGAAATCATTTTCCCATCGACGGAAAACTGTAATTTGCGATTCATGAAATTGTTCCGTAAACTCTTAACTAAATGTGGAGCATCAAAGAGAATAAATATTTTTTTATCAGCGATTACAACTACGGGGTTGTTTTTCGTTGCCCCCAATAAATACAGAGGTTTTCGATTATTGGTGCCCTGATCACAAACCAGCACTTTAAGTTGAAATAATAATTTTTCAAGGTGTCGAAAATTTCAGAAATTATTTGCTGTAAATTATGATCTATTACCGGGCCAGCAGACATAAAATATCCAAAGGAAATCTTCCAATTCTGCAGCAAAACTGGTATTGAAGGTACCAAGACAGTGTTGGCCATCTTATCCTTTCTTCCTATAGATCCCAGATCTTGATACCCTTTAACAATGTCTTCAGGCTGTTTAAATTCTAACATATTTCTCAAAGAAAGCTCATCAAACATGACTACACACATTCTTTCACTGTCAGTCATAGTTTTTGCTTTCAGAGCTAATTTTCTTGTTAACTTGGTTTTCACTCCAGTTCTAAGATTGCAAACTTTTAACATAATTATTTTTATATTCTTGTGTCGAATGAACAGTTGTTAATGAATTTAGATTTTTTTCTAAAGTTTGAGTAAGGAAATGTAATTCATCTAATAATTTTTGATATTCTTTATCGTTTTTGTCATTTTGATTGGTAATAATTTGGTTTAAATCATCTTTATTAAAGTTTGAGTTTTTTTGATACTCTAAATTATTTTCAAAATTTTGGTTACTGTTCAAGATGTCATCTAAATCTTTATCTGTTAAAAGCGGTAATTCGTTAACAATTGGTATAATTGAATTATTATCGTTAGGCTCAGAATCGGTTTGATTATTATAGACTTCAATACATTTAGAAATGTTTAAGCCAAAATTTTGTTGATTATCCAATTGGCAGAAGGCAAATGTCATTTTGTGTTATACTTCTGGTATAATTATATTTTCGCTTAATCCGATTCTGGAATTAAAATTTCTCCGTTGTTTGTTGTGACAGGAATTTTGACATAATTATTTGTTAAAATATTTTGAGATTTAATTTTTTTTGAAGAGTATTGCAATAAAAATTTAATTTGAATGTTACTAATTTCTAATGTGTTTGTTTGATAAATTATTTTTGAGCCTAATCTTTGTAAATCTGCACTTCTTAGCAAACCGTCAAATTTTGTGCGCCAGTCAACATATAAATGAATTTTGTCTGGTATACCAAGTTCGTACAATAAAGGAGTTTCAATGTGTTAAACCCGGCAAAAGAATAGGAATCATTTCAACAATTAATTTTTTTATGTGAGTTGAGATTATAATTGAGTAATTTTTTATACAAAAATTAATTGATAAATAATCCCTACGTCTTTATTTTATTTGAGATTATAATATTACTAATTAATATTTAATATTATTAATATTACTACGTCTTTATTTTATTTCAATATTATTATTAATTTTTTTTGCCCTGTTTTTTAATTTTTTCTTTTTTGGGTTATTGGGGATGAGGGCTGATTTTTATTAAAAACAGATTTTACATATCCAGTTTCGTGGATTTTATTGTTCACTTCTTTAGACAATTACGCTACAAAAGACAATTACAAGCACAGTGACATAAAGATCTAGATTAAATCTTAATCTAACAACAAATTTATCGTCACATCGTAAAACAATTTGTCATGGCAGTGGTACCAATGGCTAAATTTGTGTATGCAACCCGTTTTAATGTTGTCTGTATAACCGGTTACATACTCAATTACAAACATGTATTACAAACCTTTTTACATTTAATTTTGTTCTTAATGTTAGTATAAACTTCATGTAAATTATTAACGTCGCTTTTAAAATTCATTGTGTTATTGTTTGTTATATGTATTGATTCGCTGAATTCCCTCTTTTTCCTATTATTTTCCCCATCCAAAATCTTAACTTTATTAAAATTTTTAGGTGGTGTCCCAAATTATGATGACGTGCAGCTAGAGCTGTTTTTTCGGGTTTTTGTTCTTGAGTCACATTACAACTATATTTATGTTGTGAAATTGGTTTTTTTAAATTTTGGGACGTCTGTCCAATATAGATTAAATCGCAGTTCTGACACGGAACTCCATACACTACATTAGTTTTTTCCTTCAATTCTTGTTTGTCCTTAAGGGTTGCGTAAAGACTACTAATTTTATTGTTAGTATAAAACGCTACTGTTGTATGGTTTTTAAATAAATATTTGAGATTTTCAGATAGCTCTTTCACATAGGGTAGTTTGTGATAAAATTTCTTTTTGTCGTCAATATTCAATTTTTTTTTTGTTTTTTTATTAAACCCTTGAATACTTTTTTTAATAAAGTTAGTAGGATAATTATTTTTGATTAATATTCGTTTGATAATGTTCATATTATTACTATGAAATTTATTATAACCTAAGGCTATGGTTCCATGTAATAAATTAAAAACTACTGTTTTTTATGACTTATAGCTCATTCACAATGAACATAATACGTAAGAAATACATAAGAGAAACGTCAAACGTAATGTTGAATGCGTGTAAAGCTAAGGCCGGTTTTCACAATGGACTAACGTAATTTTTATGTGTATGTGTCAACGTCAGATGAACATAAAGTTGAAACGAATCCAACTTTATGTACGCTTTACGTACAGATTTGGTAACTTTTAGGGTTTTTTGTGAGTTTATGATTTGTACCAACTTATACGTGGGGACACCAAATGAGTCCTAACCTCTGAAAAACAACTTTTGATCATGTAATTTTAATTACAACATTTTTTTCTTTGCCGATTTTGATTGGAGGGTCTAACTCAACAGCATTTTTTTTATATTATACTTATTTCTGTTTTTTTTTACGTAATTTTCTCACGGAGAGAAGACATAAAATTTAAATTAATTTTTTGTTCGTCGATATTTTTATATTTCATAAACAAATCAAGAAATAGTTAGGTTAGGATCAATGACAGGTGACAAAATTACGGTATGTACATTGTTAACACTGCGTGTAAAGATGGCGTTTACGATGACTTTATGCTTATGTATTTCTTATGAATTATGTTTATTGTGAATGAGCTATTAAAGAATGGTTTGATAACAGTTTCAATATTATGTTCAGAATATTTTTGACCGTCAAGGACAGAGACTAAAGAAGGTTTTTTAGATAAGAATTGAGAAAATCTTTCGAAAGCGGGTTGTGATTTTATAACTGAGTTTGATGTCCCAGAATCTATTAAAATGTTTATTCCCTACTAAATCAATATAGCCAAATAATACCTTAGTTACGGTAACTATTATGACATTCTTAAGTCCCTTGGGAGTTACAGAAGGGACTTAAGAATTCTTAACGCCCTCTAATTTTTATATTGAAAAGTGTTACTGAACTGGTGTACTAAAGTTCGAGAAGAGAAGAAATTCTGTTAAACAACAGTTTTTAAACGCCAATAATATTGTTTTTTTTTATATTCTTGCTTCCAGTGTTACTTTTTTCAACAATTCTTAAAATTTCTGATATTTTTTCTTGCACATTTCTTCCGATGTTACGGGCACTAAAACATGGGAATAAGTAAGTAAATATACATACCATATCTTAAAAATATGCCAGAAATATTATTGCATTTACATTTCTGCTGCTAGTATGGTTCTTTTTTAGCCATTCTTGAAATCGATGGTATTCTTTCTTGTACACAAATTCAAATTTTTTTGGTACTAATGCAGCACAAGCTTTCTCAGCTTTTTTTAATACTTCTGAAATATTGCTGTTTTTTTCGTTCTCACTCATTTTTTCAAATTTATAAATTTTTGTTTAAGCAATTGTCAAGAAATAAATACATAGTATCCAGGCCTAGCTAACTAACAGCAAATTTGTTTTTTAGATTTGTTTAGTAGGAAATAAAATTGTAATTTGTTTTCTGGATTTGTTTAGTAGGAAATAAAATTAATTATGTATCACGTGATTTACTGGATGTCAATAACCTCGGGCAACTTACAATCCCTCAGGCCTAATGGCCCTCTGGATTGTAATCTCTTTGCCCTCTGTAATTAACACCCTCATAATTTCCTTGTTACATAAATAACTATTAAATCAATTTTGGGTATATAAATACAGGGCAGTTTTGGTTTAAACTTATTTGAATTTAAATCTATGTTATTGAATTTTCGGAGGCCATTACTATAAAATTTTCCTCTAACTGATAATAGTCATTATCGGTGTCATCTTCGTTCGCATTAGGTTGATCGATACATAAGTCGGGTTCGTCTATTATTTCTTTCGTATTTTCAGTTTTTAAATTAAATAATTTTTTCAACGTATAATTCAGAGGTTGTAAATTTTTCGCAGTTTGATTCCAAGGTCAGTGGATTCTATTTCCATATGGTGTTCTTTGCGTATTAATTGTAGTTTGAACTAACATAGGTGTTGGTTTTTGATTTTGTTGACATTTTACTAGACTGGAACCAGGTTTTCTTCCAAAAACTTGTTTTTTACTACCAGTCTCAGAAGACATCATTATTTAGTTTGTCGAGAAAGTGTGAAGTTGATTTTCTCTCCTAGTAGTCAATAGTGATTATTGACCAAGGGAGATAAAATGCTAGAGTTGAGTGGATACCTATATTTAAGAGTGTTGCCTATTACAAATATATTCACAATTTTTATAAAACATGGATATTTATGCTAACCGGTGTTGTCGAAAAAAAAATAATGTCCTCCATTGTTAGTAATACCTAAGAAACAGTTTATTTAATTTTTGTGATCTGGAAACAAATTTGTTCAAATACCGCACTTCAACTCTAATCTGTCAAAAAAAAACTTGTGCGCATGTGCGAAATATCTTGTGTTAGGTCATTATCTTGACCACTGATTAGAATTCTATTGCAAACGTTAAAAAGATGATAATTGAGTTAAAATTTTAATAATGAGCTAGCCATTATTGTCACCCAACAACCAATCACCAAATCCGTTGGTTGAAATTTTAAGAAATATTGTAATTTTTTTCCAATTTTATATAAGTAAATTGGTCTTGTCTCATTGTAGTAAACACTTGTAATGTAATGAAATAAAAATTGTTTAAAAACTGGTAGGGATTACCGAATAAATAATATCGTAAATGAAAAATGACATAACCTCAAACAACACAAGAAGAGAAAATTTTATGTTTAATTTATGCATTTATTAGCGAGAATAATAGTTTATGGTACAGTTATGACAAGTCATATTTATTTCAGATTGGCCTTGATCAAGCGATTAAGCCTTGATTAGTTTCCACAGGAATATTAATTTTGGCATTCTGGAACGTTGAAGTTGAAGGTTGTTCCCCTAGGGATCCTGTTGAAAGGCTAGAACTTGGGGCTTGGAAAGATTGTTCTTGGCAAGATGCTCCTTGTACCATCCCAGCTATTCGTTTTTTATCTGCTATCGAATCTTCTACATAGCTCTCAGCTACTGTAGAACTTTTCCAAGCCCCATGTCGCTTAAGGGTTAAAATGTTGCTACCATTATCTGTTAAAAGTGTTGCAGATTCCTTCTCAGCGAGTGGCCAGTGTAAGTGTCTACGTTGGGCAGTTTTAAGTATTGTGCCACCTTTTTAGATACCCCAGTTATGGTATTGTGCCCCATATTTTGTCTTACCGGCCTTCCACCTCTAAACCCAATAAATTGTGACGTCCCTGAGACACGCAGCAACAGGTAGCCACAAACCAAGCCTAAAAAGGGAAAGGCGAAGAACAAGTTGAGAATGTGATTGTAGACAGGGTAGTACCCAAGTGTTCCCGACTAGACCAACGGCGACGGGGTGGGGCAGGATTTATCAGATGTTCGGGGCGCCACGACCTTGTTGGGGGTCTATCACCAGCCTCTAATGCCTACGCTCGATAGCTAAGGCCGAAGATAATGATCTTATGTGTTCTTCACTACCTAAATAGATAAAATTGGGGAGGGGAAGGGATAAGGAATCGTGAGACACCAATGAAAATCTCTACTACTTGTAAAATAAACAGTATAATAAAAGAAGTAATAAACAAGTGTATAACAATGAAAATATAAAACTTATAAACAACTAATAGCAGGTAAACTATATCGGGGTCGAATTGGCACTCGTCTCTCTAGTACTGAATACGTTACTATGTCAACCTAATGTTGTGACTGTTTATTGTTATTGGTTGTTGCCAATTGTTGCTATATTTTGGATTGCCGATGTGTCGGTTTGGTTTAAATAAAACTCAGTTGACAGTCAGTGTTGCCAATCTATTTCTAACTAAAACTAAAGTTACTACATTCTTCTCCTTGCTTTTTAATTGGAGAATCTACGAGGGGGTCTTATCTGATTTCTAGGCCGTAGCTGATGAGGTTTTGGAATAGGGTCATTGACTTCGGGTTCATCTGGAACATATGTGGTATCGCTGGTGAGCGGGCTGGAGTTGGGTGTTTCTTGTTCTGAACTGTCTTCTTCAAATGATTCATACGGGTCGTTAAATGGGTTTTTGTTGTGTAGTGGGGCATCTTCGTCTTCAAAGATTATCTCTGTTGGAGGATGTGCTTTTGTCTCTATGGGAGGAGGAGTGACTGGATGTTTATGAATTATGTTGGGAGGATTTTTTTGTGAGGTATCTGCTGGAGGAATAATAAGTTTAAAAAAGGAAGCGTTTCTTACTATGGTCTTATCTTCCCTTTTCGCTGTTATTTTAATTCTATCTATTTTGATTATTTTGTAGGGTTTCGTGTCATACCTAGGTGTTAAAGCGTTTTGTTTCTTTTGTTGACAGAGGACTACGTCTCCTGCTTTTAATTCATTTTCTTTTGTCCTTCTTCTTTTATCCGCATATATTTTTTCTTTTTCTCGTTTGATCTTGACTGTTGATTCTTTTTGTGATCGTGGGAGTTCTAATGATGGAAGGAAATCGTTGACTTGCCAAGTAAAAACTAGCTGAAAAGGTGAAATTGATGTCGTCGAATGTGGTGTGCTTCTATAATTCAGAAGAAAGTCTTGTAATTGCGAATCAAATTTCCCTGTTTCTATGTTGGCACAAATAAATGATTTTTTCACCGTTTTTACATGACGTTCTAGCATGCCGTTGCTTTCTGGCCATAAGGGAGTAACGCGGTGATGTTTAATTCCAAAGTTGTTTAAAAAATCACTAAATTCGTTTCCATTAAAAGGGGGACCGTTATCTGATGTGATTTGCCTGGGAAAGCCTACCAATGAAAAAGTTTTTAACAAAATTGGTTTTAAGTCATTAAACTGAGTAGATTTTACTGTTTCAATAAACGGGAATCTTGTGTATTCATCTACAATGATAATTACGTATTTATTGTTTGGAAATGGTCCTGCATAATCTATGTCTAGATGTGCAAAAGGTTGTTCAGGAATTTGTCTGAGTTGTATTGGATTTCTTCTTTTTTGTGTGTCTGTTGCTTGACATGCTAGACAACTTTTAATAATGTTCTCTGTATCCTTGTCTATGCCTGGGAACCAAATTTTTGATCTCAACAATTGTTTTGTCTTTGAGATTCCTTGATGTCCTCGATGGGCAAGTTGAATGGTTCTTTTCTGCAATGTTGTTGGAATTATTATTCGATGACCTCTTAAAATTATTTGGTTGTAGACAGAGAGTTCTTGTTTAATTGGTTTGTATGCTTTTAAACCAGGATTTTCCCATAATTTATCGTTTGAAGCTTTTATGGCGATTTTAACTAGTTGTAGTATTTTGTCATTGTTTGTGTGTTGTTTGATTGTTAATTTCTTTGGCATGTTTCGTTCTACTATATTTGCAATATATTCTTCAGTTTTGTTTTGTGTTTCACTTTGTTTTGATGGGTGTCTTAGTAATCAGATGGGTTTGTTTTTCCATCTTGGTGTACAATCTTGAAGTGGTATTTTTGTGTTTTTAATATAAGTCTTTCCACTCTAGCGCTAGGAGATGTTCTAGGGTTGTTCAGAATATGTGTAAGTGGTTTGTGGTCCGTGTGCAAAATGAAGTGGCTTTCAAGTATATACAGTTGAAAGTGTTTCAATGCCCATGATATTGCAAGCATCTCTTTTTCTAATTGACTGTATGCTTGTTCAGTTTTTGTTAGACAACGGCTGCCATATGCTATTATTTCATAGTTGTCATTGTTTTCTTGAGACAATATGGCTCCGAGTCCTGATGGACCTGCACCTACATGTATGTGTGTGTTTTTTCTTATATCGAAATATGCCAGCTTTCCTGCTTCATTTAAGAACTTCTTTATTCTCTCGAATTCTTGTTTATGACTTTCTGACCAAATCCATGGTGTTTCTTTTCGAATCAAACTTCTCATGTGTTTTGTGTTTTCAGCGAGATTCGGTAGAAATTTTGCTGTAAAATTGATCATACCTAAAAAACTTCTTGTTTCTGTTATGTTTGTTGGTGGTGTTAACTCATTGATTGCTTGAATTTTCTCTGGATCTGGATATACTCCATCTTTTGAGAAAATGTATCCAAAAAATTTTACTTTGTTCATACTGAAAGAACATTTGGCTTTGTTGAGTGTTAGGTTGTTTTCTTGGAGAGTTTCAAGTACTTCTGTTAAGTTTTCATCATGTTCTTGTTTAGTTCTACCAAATACCAAAATATCATCACTGATGTTGATGGCGTTTTAAATGTGTTGTAAGACTTGTCGAATTGTGTTCTGGAATACTTCTGCAGCGGTATTTATGCCGAAGTTTAGACGTTTGTACCTATATAATCCTACATGTGTTGCAAATGTTGTTATGTGTCGAGATTCTTCATCCAAAGTGAGTTGATGATAGCCTTCTTTTAAATCTAGTTTTGAAAATGTTGTGGCTCCGTTTAGTTTTGTAAGGATATCGTCGAACGTAGGTGCTACGTGTCTTTCTCGTTTTATAGCATTGTTTGCTGCTCTCATGTCCACACATAATCTAATCGATGATGGATCATTTGGTTTGGAGACTATAACAATAGGTGATACCCAGGGTGTAGCTCCATGTGCTTTCTCTATGATGTCTAGGTCTTCCAGTCGTTTAAGTTCTTTCTCTACTTTTTCTCTTAAATGAAAAGGAGTTCTTCTATTTGTTTGTGCTGTTCGTTGTACTGTTTTTTCAATGTAGAGTTTGACACTTTTGTTTTTCAATTTACCTGTACCCTTAAGCATTTAGGATATTTTGTTACAATTTGTCTCGAATTATTTGATGTTTGGGTTGCATACGTTATCTGTACTAAGTTTAGTGCTCTGGCTGTTTCGTATCCAAGCAGAGGTTCTGCAGTGCCTTTGATTACTATAATATCGGCTTTAGTTATGTTGTTCTTGTATTGAAATATCATTTTGGTTTTCCCCATTGTTTCTATCTTCTGATTTGTGTTATATGGAAGTATTATTATGTTATTATTGTTTAATCGCATCTTGTTTTTGAATAGTTTCCCACAAAGCTTGCTATTTATTGTGTTAATTGAAGATCCAGTGTTGATAATGAATTTTACTGGCTTGTTTTCTAAATTGATAATTGTTGTGGGAAGTTTTGTTTTGTTGTTGATGTTGTTTACTCTTAGATTGAAGGACTGGTCCGATGATTCGTCCGTTTCTTCATTCGCATAATTAACTCTCGCTTGATTCGGTTTACCTTGGCTGTTGCTGGAGAAACACACTTTGGCAAAATGTCCTTGTTTTTGGCATTTATAGCAAGTTATGTTTTTAGCTGGGCATGATTGTCTTCTATTTTTTTTTTTTTAGGTTATGTTGATCGTTGTTATTACGACACCTGTTTTTAGGCTGAAGTTCGTTTCGAATACTCGTCGCCAGTTGTTGTGACTGTTTATTGTTATTGGTTGTTGCCAATTGTTGCTATATCTTGGATTGCGGATGTGTCGGTTTGGTTTAAATAAAACTCAGTTGACAGTCAGTGTTGCCAATCTATTTCTAACTAAAACTAAAGTTACTACACCTAATTGCTCTGGACCGATCGTTGGGTCCTTATAAGTCTTAATTACGACTATTATTTGCGTGTGCTTGTGAACTGCTTTGGCCTCGACACGAAAAGATTGTCAAAACTCCGTTCTCCTCTCGCTAAGAGAAATCAGCTGATTCCGTCCGCGGTCGCGAGCCGGGTTAAATTTGCTATATCTATAACGAAGCCAGAAGGACGCAGAAACGACAGCAAAATAATTCTAAACAGAAAACTCGAATATTGCGAGTAAGGTATATAACCCGTACTGATGTTCTTTCAGTGTAAGTCTCGCCTGAAGGGCTCAAACTACTACGGTGTCAATCCACTCCGTCACACTTAAACAATAATTAAACAATAATAAACAATGGCCACTCGTGGTCGCAAATCGATTCGATCGTGACTCTATCGTATCTCACTGTGGCCTCTATGCCACCGGATCCAACAAGTACCGGTATGACGTACTCAACGACCGATACCGACAATAAGACAAACAAGAGGACTTATCTGCTCTCCTTTCCCCATCAACAGACTGGACGAACAGGAATAGTGGGCCACAATCGACACTGGGAGTCCACGGCTGGGTTCATCAATAGGGATGACCAACTCTGGTCCTAATTCAGGTCTCTGCTTGTAGTGTTGATTTGGGCTCATCCACTCGTGGTAACAACTCGGAATAAACCTTCGAGTTGGTGTAAAACACGAACTTGTAAGTCTTGTAAGAACTTGGATGTGATGAATGAAATCCTGGATCCTTGAAGGAATCGAATCTTGTGTAACCTCTGATGTTGTGATTGAAAATCCAATACACAAGAGGGAATAAAAAAACAGAAAAAGAAAATCTAAAAAGAGGGAAAACTAGAAAGCCTGAAAAGGGAAAAAACGTGTGAGGATTTTTCTAAGATGGCGTCACCACGAGGACGGCAATTTCGGCCTTCCTGCGATGGCAGCGAATTCATCGAGAGAAGAAATTGTAAATGTGTACGGCCAAACTGGATTTAAACGATACCTGTGCTGTTGGGCGGTTTCTCTGAGTGACTGTTGGTGGTGGGTTTAATCCGACACGTGGTCGAAGGTTTTGATTCCACACAACCTTATCTTACGCAGGGTTTTTGATCCGTCTATCCGACATCTGTCGCGTAGGAGCGTGTCAAATACTTCCAACTGAGAATACGTTCACAAATCCACACTCTCACAAAGAATTGCCGCTACGCCTCCAAACCACCAAAATGGACAACAACGTTTTTGCACAAAAATCGCCGTGCGTCTTCCTCGTCGATGGAAAAATATTAGTACGCAATCGCGGAAGCAGATCGGTCGAAACGAAATTTCCTACTGGGGGTTCAACTACTCGCTAGAGGCTAGAAGATGGCGCGTCATTTCAGCTTGACGTTAATTAAAATTTGCACGTTACAAAATACTTATTGGATATTGGATATGAATCCACAGGGGCTCCGTTATTACAAATTTTTATTCTAAACCGTTTTTGGTATGTGGAAATTTTATAATTATTAGATCATCTCTAACATCAAGTTTTGCAATTTCAAGTTCGCAGAGTTTATCAGATCTGCAACCCCCTGCTATGCCTATTATTAGAACTGACTGAAATTGTTGTAATTAATTGCTTTTAAATTGTTAGTAATATTGTAAAGAGGTTTACCTTAGTAGGTAAAAAAACTTCATCTAGGGCATCCTTTAAGAATTTAACCACCTGAATTTTTTCAAAGACCCCAGCTTTTTTAGGTGTGTATGAAGGAAGTATTTGCCTTTTGAAAAAAGCTATTAGTTAGTAAAATTTGGAAATATCTATGTTTTCCTTTAGTCTGAGGGTGGCTTTGAGCATGGAGTATTTAGCCCACAAACTAGAGGCTTTTTTGTTTTTAGATTCTTCTTGGAAATTTACTAGGACATTTTGAGACACAGGTGCAGATTTAGATTTGCACCAGTCCTTAAAATCACTGTATACTTTTAGGTAGAGTTCCTTCGATTTTTAAGGTAAAAGCGTCTTATCAACATCTCTAGCACTTTTTCTAATTTTGGGAGGAGTGTAAGACATTTTAAAACAATATTTTAACAGTAATAATGTAATAGCAACAAACTTGTCAATAACTGAAGTTGTTCATTTGTTTTCAAAACTTGCTTTTTATTTACTTTTTAATTAAATTAAATAAACGAGTAAGCCACTTTTATTATAAGTGTAATATATTAATGGACATGTTTTTAGTTTTGTTTTTTATAATGTATAATTTATACCTATTTAGTATTTACTATTGAAAAAAAGAATACGGAAGATTTTTTACGGTATTTGAATTTTAAAATTTAAGTTAATGTTGGTAGCGCTGCGGTGGTAAAAAACTTAAAACTTTTCACCAATCAATATTATAGTTTCCCAGATGAATTGCTTGAATGATTGGTATACGTAAACAGATCAATATTAAGCTGCCTAGATAAATAATTAGTTTAAATGATTTTTTTATAATACTACTACTGTGTTTTCTCTACCTTGGTATATAACGTACTATTATTAGTAAGAAGTTTTTGAGGTTGTGAAATCGGGTGGTTTATTGGATACTGAAAACCTGATGGCTTAAAATTTTGTGGATGGGCAAAATGCCCGGTCGCATATGGTGTTGGGTACGTTATTTGGCGAAAAGTATTCGAAAGTGAGCTTTGAAAATATTTAGGTTGTTGAAATGAGGCTGGAGGACCTTGATTTTTCTTGGGTATTTTTTGACATTTTCGTACAAATTCGCAATATTCCCATCATTCTTGTTTTCGGTTATCGTAAAACTTACATTTACTTAAACATGCTTCAATAGAATTGAACTCAAAATTGCAAAAGTTCTAAAGGCCCAATTTAAAAAGTTTTATGAGCTAACTGGTTATACTCGACTTTTTTATAAGCTAAATAATTAGCGTCTGTAATATTTAAAGAAACGTGTTGCATTAAATAGTTAAATACTTTAAGTAGTTTGCTATAATGATCCCTGTAAGTTTCATTTCTTTATTGTACGCATTGCATTAGGGCCAAAACCAAAAGTTCCTTGCTTCTTTGGTCACCATACTTTTGTAATAAGGATAGTCTAATTAATGGCCATCTGGTGACATTTTGATAGGCAATAAATTTTCTAGCGTCGTTTTTAATTTTTGATCGGATCGAGAAATTTATTAAATTATGTTAATCTGGTGATATCCGCGTGTTTAAATGTGTAAATAAATTATTAACTTCATTGATAAGAAGTGATAAATTTTGTCCAGGAAAATATTCTGGGATTGCATGCAATAACATTTTAATTTTGTCTTTAGGCAATGGGGTTGATCCATCAGTTGTTGTAGTCATACTTGAAACTTTACTAGTGTTATCTGGAGAAAGTTTTGACTCTTTTATTATATTGGTCTTTTGTCTAAAATAATTTATTTGATCTAAGATTTGATGTGTGTCTAGGTCAGATAAATTTAAATTATTGTCAGTCGCAGTTACCTCGGTTTCACTGTCCGTATCACTCATAATGGAAATAAAAATAAAGCAAGCAATTACTTAAACATGTAGGAAGGAAAAACAAAGGACTTACAACACCAAGACTTGCATTCTACAGTGGGGTCGTCCCTAGATATATTGCTTCAAAAATGGGGATGGTTCGGTTATCACACGAAGACTTGAAAGTCGCCTGGGGTTTGCAGGATACAGAATTCACCTTTGGTGGGTCACTATTCTTCACTGGAACCAATCAGTTGCGATATCCTGTTCACAACGCCAGTTATGTTTTTACCAATAAAAATAACGTTTCTATTTTTTTACACAATTATTTATTAAATTTAATCATACAATCCTGTTTGTTGATTGCTGAAATGTCCAGTGAATCAAAAAGTTGTGATGATCTGTACAAGAATATAAAATGGTAATGGCAATGTGTCTCAATAACTCTAATTATTTGTAAGATCCAAAATTACGTCCGACACCAAGTTTTTTTACGTCCGACAATGAAATGTCAAAATAACCAGCAGATATATGCATCATAATTCTGTCTTTGTTTATCAAATCATCAAATCTCTGTGTTCGTCAAACTCATATAATAGTCAGAGTTTCTGTGGACTCACGCAAACTTAAACTTTGGAGTTTCTGAAGGCTCACACAAATCTAGAGTTTCCACCAGACTCACGCAAACATAAACTTTGGAGTTTCTGACTTTACGAAACAGTGACTTGTTTAGACACTCAATATAACACAACCTTTATTTATATATATATATAAAACGTTAACACCCAACTACTGCGTTCTCCAACGTTTTTGCCAATACTTTTAACACAACTTAGGTCAATCAAATTAGCTCTGCCAGGAGTATAATTTATTCTTTCTCACTATCATGTCTTTGAGTTGCCATAAAAACAATACAGTAACAAAATACTCCTATCTTTATTTATTGATAATTTGAGGGCGGCAGAGTTTCATACGGTCACTGGTAAAAACACCCTTAAATCGCCTTCTGTCTCGAGATAAAGACTTCACATGGTATCTATCATTTGGGAGGCAATAGGTAATCAATACAGGTCCTATGAATCTCTGCACCAATTTTTCACTTGGAAGACCTTTAACCATAGGTGTTTGTCATATGGGGTCGGGTCAAATAAGGGAGCGTGCCCAGTACAAACTAAACTTTATTTCCCTACTATTTACATATTTATACTGTAACGGTATAACTTTTGGAAATTTTATTGCGCATAAACAAAAACACATAAGTACAGTCGGAAATTATAAATCGCTGGTCTGGGAGGCGTAAAGGAGTCTCAGAAATACTTGGGCACTATAACACCGTTATCACGACACCATCACGTGATGAACTAAAATAAAATAAGTCTAGTTTCAGTAGTTTTGGTCTCATAAGTAATTTAATAACTTACTGTTCTAGAGGATTTCTTATTATTATCTTTTAGTCCCAATCTCTTGAGGGAGTTGGATTAAGGCTTTTGTCCTCAATGTTTTTGCCTTATATTTGTGTTGTCTTGCGGTGATAAGTCAATGGGGTTGCGATGTTGACTTTGAGTGTTTTACAATCGCCCACTAAGAGATGTAGGCAGCACTCTTGGTTTATTTTAGAGCCCATGTTTCTTCTGTGAGCGTCGCGTCGTGTGTAGGGCATCTCGACGTGTTTTAAAGCCTTTTTGTCCTATTTGTTGTGTCCGTTCTCCAGAGCGTTGAGAGCTGGATTTCGCGTTTTCTTATTTCTTAAAAATTTAATAATTTAGTACGGATCATTTCATTTATTTTACGAATTTACAAAATAGGCGTTTTACTTACCTTCTCGCAAAAGTTTACGAAAAGTAAACAAATAACCTCATATTCACCTGTCATTTCTTAGGGATTTTCTGCGTTCGTTAAGAACGACTGAGGTGGGGATTTTTCGTCACTAAAACACGCAAGGACGGAAATCGGGTCTTTTTGGGGTGGACTCGGGCGAGTTAACATCACACCGTTGTGGAAATTTTCTTTATTATCTCGAATGAATTTAGTGCTATCTTGAAGTTACCGTCATACCGATTACCTATATCTAATTTCGTTTTGTCAAGAGTCCTCACAACTCATTCTATCTGAATATAGGACCCTCACTTGAGGTAATATTAATTTCTTTTGTCTTCGTAAAATTTATTCGTACTCATGTATTATCAGGGTCGTTACCTGGGGTCTTATCTCTTTATCACTCTCATTTGCGATTTTCGTTCATACGACCACCGCTCCCTGGATCCTGCTTTTCCCGGCAGGAAACTCCGAACACCGGACTTTCGCTTGGGCAAATTTCGTACATCGGCCAACGCCTTAACACGTGATCCTGTTTCTGCAGTCAGCCTTGAGCAGACTTCTAATACGAGATAAGTAACTATTTTAATAACACCAGGATTAGGCGGAAGGGGAACGATTTTAGTTATCTGTACTCATCCTATCTTCGCGGTACGCCTTTTACACCGTATAAACAGCTGACTAAAATTTGTTGTAAATTTTGTTTTTCTGTTGTCAGTTAAGCTCGAACCAGTTTAAAACAGATTTGACCCCATACTTAGTACCTTACCTAGGCCCTTTGATTGCCGGGGCAAATTTACGCTCCATGCGAGCTATGTTGATTTAGTTAAATTTGTTTGTTATCTTAAACTTCACTGAATATTTTATTTTTAAGTTTTTTGTGACTCTCATCACAGCTGTGAATTGGGAACCCAACTTTTGTTTTTTTACTTTTAGTTAAACATTTAAATTTTATTTTAAAATTTAATCGATTTAGTTCAATATTTTTATTAACAGAAATAAGTTTTTTTATTAAACGTTTCTTTAATATCATCTTTAAGTTTCTTTCTTGGTAAACGCAGTAGTCAGTAACTAACTGCTACAAAAAAGTTACTTGGCGCCCTCAGAACAAACCAAACCCACAGCCTGCTTTCCACTAAAATCTTGAGCGCGGGTTGTGTGCGTGGCCTCAAAAAAAAAGGTACGGTTTACGCTACAATACATATACTCCACTCCTATATCACATCTCCCCTTTTACAAAAAAAAAATAACAATTACTTTGGTTTTCTTACATTTCTTCTATATTTTGTGACACAGATTGTTCTTCTGGTGTGCGAAGAAGAATCCACACTATCTGAGTTTTCATTGCCTTCGTCTTCGCTTACATCTGTTTCAACTCTAATATCTACATCAACATTTATAACTCTATTATCTACATCTATTGTTGACCCCTCGTCGTCATCTACATCAACATTTATAACACTATTATCTACTTCTATTGTTGATTCTTCGTCTACATCAGTATCAGACATATTGTTATAAAGTTTTTCTGTATAATAAGGCTTTAAGTATATTCTATTCCTACGTATTATATTATTACTGTCATTTTCCTTAACTAGATATGATCTGTCATTAACTTTCTTAACTATACATCCTGTACCCATATGTCATTTTTTCTAATATAGACTTTATCATTTGTTTTAAAAGGTTCTAAATTCCTAGCCGATCTATCATAATAATATTTTTAAACATTTTGTCTAGATTTTAACTTACTACGCACTTGTTTAAAGTTTACATTTAAAGGTTCTAACATTGTGTTATTTATTGGTAACAACGATCTTGTTTTTCTATTGAAAAATAATTCACTCGGTGATAATATGTCCTGACTTATAGGTGAATTTCTATAGTCTAATAATGCAAGTTCTATTTTCGCACCTGACTTTACACATTTCTTAATAATATTTTTAACATTTTGAATTGCCTTTTCAACCATGCCATTTGACCTGGGATACATTGGACTCGATGTGACGTGTTGAAATTGCCATTCTTTTGCAAACTTTTCAAACATAAAACTTGAATACTGAGTACCACTATCCGAAACAAAAATCTGTGGTAGTCCTAACCTACCAAAGATATTTTTCAAATTTCTGATTACAATTTCTGACGTTGTGCTATTAACTTTACAAACTTCTACATACTTAGACAAATAATCAATTACAATTAAAAATTTATTGTTTTTCATCTTGTTTAAATCACACCCTACTTTTTGCCAAGGATAATCTGGAATAAGATGCGGCATCAACGGCTGTTTGAAATTATTTCTAGAAAATTTTTGACATATTTTACACGACATAACTTTGTTTTCGATATCACGATACATGCCCGGCCAATAAAGCAATTCCCTAGCTTTCCAAATACATTTACTAATCCCTAAATGGATTAAATGAATTAGACTAAGCATATCTTTCCTTAAGGATTGTGGTACAACTAAACAATTACCTTTATATACTAAATCGTCAATAATTACTAGTTCCGATCTTACATTGAAATATAATTTTGAACTCCCAACACATTGTGATTTAAAGTTAGGCCATTCTTCTTTTATATACTTTGAAACCATTTGTAATTCACTATCTTTACGCGTTTCTGTCTTCATCAGTGTAAGTTTTCTTTTTGATATTGGAAATTACTCTTTTAAAAAATTTACTTGAGCTTCGTATTCATTATCAAAAATTTTTGTGTCATCGTTCGGCATTTTAATTCTACTTAAAGCATCTGAAATATACATTTCTTTACCAGGTTTATACTGTATTTCTAAATCATATATCTGTAAATCTAAAAGCTTTCTCTGAATACGCATGGGACAATTAATTAAGGTTTTTTTTTATAAATGTGCATAAGAGGTTTATGATCTGTTTCGACAACAATTTTTTTTCCATAAATATACTGATGAAATTTTTTGCATCCATACACTATTGCTAACATTTTCTTTTCTATTTGTGCATAACATTTTTGACACTTATTTAATGACCTAGACGCGTAAGCCATTGGAGCACCTTCTTGTAACAAGGCTGCACCGAGACCATCTTTTGATGCATCTACTGATAAAATTAAAGATTTATTTGGATTATAAAATCTTAAAACTGGTTGTGTTGACAAAATTTTTTTTAATTTTTTAAACACTTTTTGCTGCTCAAAATTCTATTGGAAAATAACATTTTTCTTTAATAACTCCCTGGTATAAATTGATATACATTGGTATAAATTTGTGTAAATAATGTATAATACCTAAAAAACTTTGCAGCTCTTTAACATTGACTGGTTCTGGATAATTTTTAATTGATTGTATTTTATCGTCATCAGGTTTTACACCTTTGTCTGTAATTTTTTGTCCTATATAATTAACTTCATTAACTCTAAATTAACATTTGTCTGGATTGAACTTAACATTAAATGCGCGAGCCCTATTTAAAACTAACTCTAATCTTTTATCATGTTCTTCTTGATTTCTACCCCATACTAAAATATCGTCTATATAAATTTCTACTCCCTCAATATTTTCAAAACAATGCATGATTTTTCTCTGAAAAACCTCTGAAGAACTCTTTAAACCAAAGGGAAGTCTTTTAAACCTATATCTCCCAAATGGAGTATTAAATGTGCATAATTTTGAACTAGCTTCATCTAATTCTACATTCCAAAAACCACTGTTTGTATCTAAGACTCAAAAAACTTTAGCGTTTTGTAATTTACTAATGATATCCACATATGTGGGAATTGGAAAATACTCGCGCTTAATGGCCTTATTTAGATCTGTTGGATCAATACATATTCTAAAATCTCCGTTTGGTTTATCAACAATTACGAGTGAATTAACCCACTCGGTTGGCTCTAAGTCTTTCACAATGATATTTTGTTTTTCTAAACTTTCTAATTTAGATTTAAGTTTTACCAAAATTCCTTCAGGAAATCTTCTTGCCGCATGAACACTTGGTTTTACCGAAGGATCGACTTTGATGCTGTACTGGCCTGGCAGGCATCCTATACCTTGGAAAACATCTGGATACTTTTGGAAATAACTTCGGACATCGTTCACGCTGCACACCATCCTGGCTATATTTAATTTCTCAATTGTTTCTTTCCCTAAAACAGGTTGACCATTATTTTTTCTTATATACAAATCTATTTTACATGATATGCTTTTCAAAGTTACAGGTACTGTAATGTAGCCTAGAACTTTTATCTGACTTCCTGTATACCCTAATAATCTAGTATAATTTTGCCGGATTAATTGATTTTTGAAATATTTTTTGTACAAAAAAAATGGTGTAACACTGACATCCGCATTTATTACAATTAAAATGTTTATTTGATGAATAATGAGAATTTACACTTATCTGTTTTTTTTTGTTGCCTCTCCGATGGATGCTCTTTTCTCTGTCTGTAGCTCGCCTTGTTGGTACTTCCATTTTTTTCTTTCCTGACGTAGTCCTGCGCATTTGCAAAGGGTAACTACACTCTCTGGTTGTCTCTCTTCACTCTCTATACTTTTTGATTTTCTGTCCTCTTCTTGCTCATGGGATTCGTTTCCGTGCATAAAATTTCCAAATTCTTGCTTGTTATCTCTGCCGATTTACAGATTTCGATGGCCTTCACCAAATCCAAATTTTTTGTGCGCAAAAGTCTGTCTTTAACACCTTTGTCCTTGATGCCCAATATTAAACGATCTTTAATTAACGAATCACACAGAGTTCCGAATTGACAATTTGCTGATAATTGTCTTAATTGTGTAACGTACTCGTCTACATTCTCCTGTTCTTTTATATCTCTTGTGAAGAAAATATATCTTTCATACGTTTCGTTGATTGTTGGTATAAAAAAGTCATCAAATTTTTTCACCACTGCACTATATTCAGTTTTTTCTTCTGGATCATCGAATTCAAACGTGTTGTAATTTTTTAATGCTTTGTCCCCAACACAATTCAATAAAACCGCACATTTGTAGTTTTCACTTTCTTCTGTAATTTTTGTAATCATAAAAATGTCCATTTTTTGTTTGAAAAACTTCCATTCTGCAGCATTGTTATTTTCTAGCTTTAGCTCTTCAGGCGTTTTTGTTAGTCTACTCATTTTAACTGGCACTTTTTCCACTTTCCACTTTAAGGACTTCACTTTTATTTCACTTTCCACATTGAGGACTTTACTTTAGTTATTTTTTCACTGACTGCGCCATGTCATATGGGGTCGGGTCAAATAAGGGAGCGTGCCCAGTACAAACTAAACTTTATTCCTCTGCTATTTACATATACATATACCCCACTCCTATATCACAGTGTTCTTTCGATCATAACTATGTCTTCAATCTGATATTTTCGTGCTTCTAAACGATTTTTTTCGTTCCGTTTTTTCATACGAACCGCATTTTTCTCACACACGACTCTAGCTTTTTCACGTTTTACTGATAATTGCGCCTGTCTGCTCGCATCAATTCTGAGATTAAAATTTACATCGTTTGCTAACCAAGGTTTAAAACCGTATAAAAGTTCAAACGGTGCCTCACCGGTTGTCGCGTTAATAGTGCTGTATATTCCACGTTGTACTTCTGAAATTTTTGCTTCCAATTGGTCGTAGTCATCTCCAATAGCAACATCTCGCGATTATTCCCTTAATTTTGGTCAGTGAAGAAAATTTATTTAAGAGTGTTTCTACAACATCATTCTGGGATTCAGAAACGAAAACAAATTTTCTCTCTTCAGCTTGAGCTTCGGAATTCATGTCTAGGCGAAAATGCGATGAAGAGGAGTCAATGGATAAATTGGGATGCAGAAGCCAAGGGGGTCCCGCCCACCATAACGAGTGTGACAAAAGTTGTCATGAGGTGAGTCCACGACTAGCACAATCTGCAGGATTTTCCCGAGAAGTAGTGTGATACCAAGAAGAACTTGGGAATAACTTCATGTATATAATGTACTCGATTACCTACAAATGTTTTCCAGAGATGTGGAGACGAATGAATCCAGGTTTGCACAACTATCGAATCTGACCACCCATAGATACGGTCTATGGTTATAGAAACCTTTAATGTGTCAACTATTGCCTTCATTAACTTTGCCAACAACCAAGCGGCGCATAACTCGAGGCGCGGTATAGTGAGTTTTTTTAGAGGAGCAACCTTAGACTTTGCGCAAATTAATCTAACTTCAGTTTGTTGGTGCAGAGAGGTAGTTCTTAGATAAATAACGGCGGCGTATCCCGACTCACTCGCGTCGCAAAACCCGTGCAAAGTACATGATTTGAATTCTTGCGCAACTAAAGTGCGTGGAATTGACAGTTTTGTTAATCGCAGAAGCTCTGAACTAAATTCCGCCCAGCGAGTGACTACTTCAGCGGGAGGAGTATTATCCCAATCTAGCCTCCGAGTCCACAAATATTGAATCATCCTTTTGGCGAAAAAAGTCAGTGGTGTGAGAAATCCTACTGGATCGAAAATGCGAACCAGATCTGACAATAACGAGCGTTTGGTACACGGTCTCTCAATAGGAGTAATTTGATAAGTGAAACAATCAGTGTGAGGATCCCATCTGAGTCCGAGAATTTTTACAAATGAATTCGCTTCTTGGTCAAAATTTAAAACATGTGTGAGACAAAATTCAAATGGGATATTTTTCAACAATTCTCGGGAGAATTGCTGGCCCATTTCCTTAATTGAAAACCTCCTTTTTTAAGTAAGGCAATAAGCTCTTCACGAATCTGATGACCCTCAGAGACTGTAGAACATTCTGCAATTATATCATCGACATAGATGTTGTGACATAAGATTTTTGAAGCAAGTGGAAATGTATGAGCTTCAATCTGAGCAAGTTTCTCTATAACATGAAGAGCCAAATAAGGCGAGCACGCAACACCATATGTGACGGTGTTTAGCTGGTATTCATCAATTTGATCATCTGGTGAGAAACGCCATAAAATTTTTTGGAACCTACGATGTTCCGGCAAAATTAAGATCTGTCTAAAGATTTGTTTAATGTCAGCGGTAATAACATACAAATGGCAACGAAGTTGAGTAAGAATCTGAAATATATCTTGTTGCAATTTGGGACCTGCCAATAAAGTGCTATTTAGAAAGCGTCCATTTGTCGCTTTACTACTTGCATTGAATACAACACGATACTTAGTTGTAGGACTCTCTTTTTTCGATATGGAATGATGGGGAATGTAATAACCCTTAGATGTTCGCGAATCTAGTACAACTTGCATATGACCCGAATCAACATAGTCGCGCATAAAGGCCACATATTCATCTCGAAGGTCTTTATTTTGGTCTAGTCGACGTTCTAAAGCGAGAAATCTACGTAATGCAATCGAATATGAACCGGGAAAATTATGAACTTCATTTTTGAAAATCAACGGAACTACAAAACGGCTATAAGTGTCTTGATAATGAGACGATTCGAATATTTGATCAGCGAGTTCATCATCTGAACTTCTAAGAGAGTTACCAGGAGGCTCTTCCGTTTCCCAAAATTTTTTAATATTCTCTTCCAGCGATATTTCTTGATACGTCAAGCAAAAGGTTGTAATATTTTTTTGAGTCATCGCGCTGTTATTAGCATCTATTTTACCCATCAAGATTCAGCCAAATTTTGTATTTATCGCAGAGGGTTCATTGTGTTGACCGTGAATACAGCCCGATTCTAGAATCAACGGGAAAATATTCGCGCCCAATAACATATCTATCTCACGCGGAATATAAAATTTGTTATCTGCTAATTTTAAATTAACTGTATGCGGCCAGCAGATAGTTGATAGGGTAGTAGACGGCATGTAATTTCAAATTTCGCGAACAACAATTGCTTCAAGTTGAAAATTTGGAAACGACTTAGTAATTGGGCGGATCGTGCAAGAAACAGTTGTTGAAGTGCGAGTATTCATCTGACCTAAGCCATTGATGGCAAATGCCAATTGTCTTTTTGACAAACCAAGTTTCTCCGCGCAACTTTCGACAATGAAACTAGACTGACTTGCGCTTTCTAGTAGAACGCGAATGCGTTGTGGACATCCAACGTTATCGAGAATTTCAATGATGGCAGTAGATAAGAGAACCAAAGTGTCATTGTTGGGAATCGAATTTTCAAATGTACTAATTGTTTGAACGTCTTTGCTGTTAGAAGAAGAAGTGAGCTGATTGTGAGCGGGTGGATTATGTTGGTTAATGGAAGAATTCTGAGTAGGCCTTTGAACTCGCGGAAAATGCAACAAAGAATGATGTTTTAGCTCACACTCTCGGCAAACAGAAGACGAGTTGCAATTGCGCACATTGTGTTTGAAACCAAGACAATTTATACACCATTTATTTTGTTTAACTAAGTCAAAACGCATTTGAGGCGATTTTTCGAGAAAAAGAGGACACTTATAAATTGCGTGATGCGCGTTTGGACATTGCCGGCATGTTGATGAATCCGATTTTACAAAAAATGAGGATCTAGATCGTGGTCTTGAGAAAAACTTTGAATCGGACGTCTGTGTACAACTTGTTGTCTGTAGCTTGACATGTCAAAATCAAAAAATCTATCAGTGACCTAAGCGTCGGAATCTCAGTCGGTGATTTTTGAGCTAATTCAAAATTTGTAACAAGAGAGGAACAGAGGCGTTTTAATAACATGTTGCACAAAATAAAGTCCCAAGAATCAACCGGTAATTGCAGCGTTTTAAGAGCTTCTAAGTTCGCATCAAAAGTATTTAGTAAAGTCCGTAATTGAACCGAAGTATAGTTGTCAGGTAAAGTCGGTGCGCTTTCAATTTGTTGCCAGTACGATGTGGCCAACAGACGCTTGTTATCATATCTTTTTACGAGAGAGTCATATGCGTTCGCATAATTCTGATCCGTCATGGGAATTCTAGTAACAATAGACAGCGGTTCTTGGCTAATTGTTGATATTAAATAACTTAATTTTTCGATATTAGTGAGCGAGGCATGGTTATGTACGGTTGAATTATACATGTCTATAAATGTTTTCCACGATTTAATATCACCACTAAATTTAAACAATTCCATTCGGGGTAATGATCCTTTACGGGTGTATTACTAGCTGACGAAACGGTGGGCTGCAGAACTGGCGACTCTTTAAATATGTCATCATATTTAATCTGAATGTGAAAATAATCGTGATCGAATTGTTTTCGAATAATTTCCTGGGGTTCTTTATCGTCATTGTGAGTGACCAACTCTTCTACCAATTCATTATGTCGGTTATAAAAATCCGAGTGAATTTTACCGATGGAATTGTACCTGGCTTTGAGTTCAGGATACAACGTTTCATATAACGCTTCTTTTCTTGAAGCCCTATCCGCTATGCCCTTCAACTCCCCAAGTTGATTAATTGCAATTTGACGGAGGGCAGTTATTCTTTTAATTTTAGCTTGAGACATTTTAAATTCGAAAAGTAAATACGGACCAAAACACGACAGAGCTGCTTCAATTCAAAACGCGATAGCCAGCAGCAAAAAGGCGATAAGCGAACGAGATTGCGAGCGAAAAAGCAATGAAGGTTAGCCGTGTCAATGCTCTTTAATTGTAACGAAATTATTAGATAAATATTAGTTAAATCCAAAACCGAATATTTTATCACAACTGACGAAACGAAAATACCATTTATCCGGCTCGAAGGACCAATGTTTGAGGGCCAGTCGCGATAAAAAATAAGAGTATCAAAAACTGAGAACAAGAGAACGACAAATGGGTGGCTTACCTTTGTCCATACAGCTGCACCCCCACGTGGACCGGTCTTTCCTCATATTCCCCTTGCGTTGGGTTTGTGTTGTCCCGTACGCGTTTTGAAACGAACTGTTCTTACCTCCTTAATCTCTTTTCTGATTTTTTCTTCCTCTGACCACAAATGTTTGGGTTAGTTGTAATTTTGTTTTAGAGGATTTATTTTATTTGATATCCTTTGTTTTTTATTGGAAATTTTAAGAATTTAATTTGAAGAAGCATCAAATTCTGAAGAATTTTGTGAATTTATTTTCACTTTGCTGAGTAAAATTTGTGGAGGTAAATTATTTAAATCAACTTCGTTATCATCGCCATCTTTGTCGTTTGCGAAATAACCTTCTTCAGGAGAAAACAATCTCCATCAACTGCATTATCATCTACTTCTAAAAGTTCAATAAGTTCATGAAGTTTCAATCTGGAAAATTGCACACCAGATTACTTGACTCAAATGCTTTATAGTGTAGTGGCACTGCCTGGGGCCTGTTTCATAAAAGTGCCAAGACTAGTAATACCAGTGACTAGTAACTAGTCAAATATAATATTGACAAGTTTACGTTTTATAAAAAAAATAATTCTACAAATTACTTGTCTACTAGTGACAAGTAAATTTTTAACAAGTGATTTTACACTGGTTTTACTAGTATTCGTTTCATAAAGTAACTAGTCTTATCAAATTGGCTAGTATTAATAGTGTAAATTTGCTTGGTCGAATATTTACCGATTTAAATTAAAGTGTTTTTGATTTCTAAAAATGTGGTGAAGCGTTAGCGATGAAAATGACATTAATAATAATCGTAGAACGCCAGAGAACTTTCAAAGAAAGAACTAATTTTACGTTTACCACGTTGTACGATTTTAATGAGCGTTTTTGAATGAGTAGTGCGAAAACAGATACGTTGATTAAATACAATATGGTCAAAGCGTAAATTTCCTAATGTATGGAAACAAGCAATTGTAATACCAATTCAAAAACCTCATTCCGATTCATCAAACCCAACATCTTATAGACCAATTTCAATGACTTGCAGCAATCTGCAAGTTATTTGAAAAAATTGTAAACACCCGTCTTTTATGGTACATTGATGAAAACAATCTTTTTTTCAATGAACATACGGGTTTTCGTCAACACAGAAATTCAATTGACAACATTGTTCACCTTGAATCAGTTATCCATGACGCATTCTCATACGGACATAAAACACTCTGCGTGTTCTTTGATATAAAGAAAGCGTTTGATATGGTATGGAAAAACGAAATTCTCAAAAATCTAGAAAAGTGGAACATAAAAGGCAATATGTATCTTTTAATGAAAAATTTTCTAAGTCACTGACAGATACGAACAAGAGTAAATGGGATATTGTCGGACCCCAGAGAACTAGAAAATGGATGCCCTCAGGGTTCTGAATTAAGTCCTACACTATTTTTAATAGCTATAAACACCGTCTCATCATGTGTTTCTTTTTCCAATTCTCTATCAATTTTTGCAGATGATATTATAGTGTACACCAAAGGCAAGAATCTAAACACATTACAAGACAACATGCAAAAAATTCTAAACAAATTAACAGAATGGTCTAACAAAACCGGTTTACAATTTTCCACTGAAAAAACAAAATGCCTTGTATTCTCAAGAAGAGCACCTTTTAATCAAGTAACACTCAAGTTATACAGTGAGAACCATTTGTATGAAATAACTTCGATAAAAATTCAGGGATTTGTTTTTCTGGAAAACGCTTAAACAGGTATCCTGTTATTTTTCAACGCGCATTTTTTGACAAAAAATTGGGTATACAGCACTATGCAATTTTTCTAGAGAATCTAAAGACGATGATAGAATTTGGGCTGCTAATCAAGAACCATTAGAAAATATAGCTGATGAAGGCGAAAACCAACAAGAAGAGGTTTTGCCACAAATTCCCGTAAATGCAGAAAATAGATGGAGACTTATTATAAATCATTTTCGTTAAAGCGAAACAAAATTTAGTTTAATTTTAAATTTAATTATTTAATTTATTAAATATTTAATAATAAAACTTAAATACAATTTATAATAAATTTTAAAATGCAATTTATTTTTATTTAAAATACGATTTCATTTTAAGATAAATTTTTGGTATATTTGCAATGTGGAATGCCTTCATTTTTTCTAAAATAAATATTTCTAATTCAATTTTTCTACACTTTAATTCTAAGAAACGATTTTGTAGTTCTAACTTTTTCCTTTTTAGTGCAGTTTCATCATTTTTTTCTTCAGCAACAAAACTTTTTTTCTTATCTTAAAATAATAGAGAGTCCCAAAAAAAGATTTTCATTTAGTTACCTTTGAAATTATTTTACATGTTAATTTTTTTGTGCCGCTCTACTCTTTAAGTTTGAACTAATTTATTCTGTCACCTGTCAATCAAATGTCAATTCAGATTTGAAGTTTGAAAACTAATTTCCATTTCTGAATTTGCTTTACAAGAAAGCAGAAATGTACATTGTGGAAGAGAACACTTTCATTATTAATGCGTATTTTCGAAGTGGACGCTTAATAAATGAAGAATGAGTATATTCCATTCCGGAATGCAAAGTTCAGTTTCGACTGCAGTTTCCTTATAAGATTGTGGAAAAAATGGCCTTGTATCACCACGTACAACAAGTTGTTGAGAGATTTTGAACGACGGGAAGCGTTTTAAAGGGAAAATTTACTGGAAGACCACAAACTAGTGAAAATGTTGTCAACCAAGTCGAAGCACTCGTTGCACAAAATCCACATTTGTCTTTAAGTCGTTTGTCAGCTCAAACTGAAGTATCCGCTGAGACCGTCCGAAAGATTCTAAAAAAACGTTTGCACATGCATCCATACAAAATTTCAGTGGTGCAACAAATCTTACCTATAGATTACGACAGCCGGATGCAGTATTGCAACTTTTTTCAAGAAAACTTAAATGACGACAACGTTCTGGATGTAAGTTTTTTTTCGGACGTGGCCTGGTTTTATCTAAGTGGTTATCTGAATAGACAAAATTGCCGAACATGGTTTGCTGTTAATCCTCACAATTTCATCGAAGCCCCCTTACATCCTCTGAAGATTGGAATCTGGTTAGCTGTATCACGTCAAAGAATAGTAGGGCCAATATTCTTTCATGATACCATCAACGGCCAACGTTACAGAGAGCAATTGTTGACACCATTTTTGGAACAACTGCATCCTGATGAATTTGAGGGTGGTTTCTTCCAGCAAGATGGGGCCACTGCTCACATCACTCGAGAAAATTTGGCATTTCTTGAACAGTTCTTCCCAGGTCGAGTTGTGAGCCGGGGCACTTGGTCTGCGAGATCACCGGATCTAACCCCCTTAGACTTTTCAATTTTTGGATACCTTAAAGACGAGGTCTACAAGGAAGCAGTTAATAATTTAGATGAACTGATGGCAAGACTTACCTTGAAATGTGATGAAATTAGAGCGGAAATGCTGCAGCAGATCTTTCAGAACATGAAACGTCGTGTGCGTTTGTGCATGCAACAAAACGGTGTTCACTTCGAACATTTATTGTAAAATTAGCAATAAACATTTCTTTTTGGGCGTAGATGTTGTTTTTCGTTGACTAATAACGCTGATATGCAACATGATACAGGTGTTTATTATTGATAACCGCAAGGAACAACTGCCGCAAATTCTTGTCGCATACGGGTCCATTACCCCAGGAAAGTCGAAATTTCATAAAAAAGCTAGTTGAGGATGAATCAGCTTTATTTCTCGACGGATTATTTACATAATTTCCTAATTGTTTAACAGCGCACTTTGAGGTTATGTTAGCGAGGGTGAAACTGAAATTAGGCAACTGGCGCAATCGCCGAGTGTGTTTGCACTCTTGCTGGCCGGGTCAAGGGGACTTTGACCTTTAATGAACATCCAAAGCAGGAAAACTTTTTCTTTAAAAATTGCCGCTTGTAGAGAGACCGAATATATGGGGTTTTTCAATTTTCTTGTTACAACCTTAGTGACATTACTAGGTTTACTCGTTACCCCTATTTGCTAAAGCGGCATTTTTTATTTTACATGGGAAATTCATAGGCGACTAGATGAAAATCTTTTTTGGGGCCCTGTACAATAGAACAATGCATCAACACATGATATTGTAATAGTATTGTACTTATATTTGCAATACATATGTAAATACCTTGTTTTGTTTTATATTTTTTTATTTGTTCTTTAAAGTCGCTAAATTTGATGCTTTATTACCTAACTCGGCAACGCTGTTACTCAATATGAATCGCAGAAATATCAGGGCGCCAACACTGAAAAAAAAGCTGCTAAAGATTACTAAAATCATGTTGAAATTTAGAGTGACTGGGACGCTATCTACCGTAGCGTCAATGGACCATAACGTGTTTGCAGCAGATTTTATTCCAGTTCTAAACTCCTGATGTACGCAAAACTGCGTGCGCTATTTACCTATGTGCCCCTTCTTGCGTGAATCTCTGAAACTGACTTGAAATTACGCGGTGACTATGAACGGTAACTATGAACTTACGACAATAGCAAAAGGGTAACGCAAAGTTGCGTGATCGCAACTTAGCAAGTTGAATTCGGGCTCTAAGTCTTGAGTTTTCTAAATAATAATTTCATACTGTGAATATCAGATTCAATACTGTTATTACAAAGTAGGAAATTTGTATCACCTGTATAAGCTGTAATTTTTGCATTTTGATATTTAGTATTAGAAAACAAATCATTAATACATATTACGACGAACAAACTCGGCCTTAAAATTGAGCCTTGAGGAACCCTACGATTAGTGATTTTTTTGTGTTCTGCCACATAATTTATAATGTTAACCTGTTGTGATCTTTCTTGAAAGTATGACTTAAACGACTCTATGGTAATGTCGTTTCCCTGACTCCATACAATTCTAATTTTTTAATCAATAGATCATTACTAACGCAGTCAAAAGCTGTGCTGAACTCGATGAATAGACCAAAGCTATTTGACTTCTATGGATTGCTAGTACACTATCTTCAATAAAATTTGTTAGAGCTGAATTTACACTCTTTTGTTGATAACATATTGTGCTTGTCAAATAATTGATTATTTGTTTATTAACAACAGATTAAAATTTTTTTAGTTATTCTGGTACAGAGATTTATTGAACGATAGTTGCTGATCACTTCTGTTTTTTCTTTTTTTAAGTAGCGGGATGACTTTGGCATTGTTAAGGCTGTTTGGAAATGAAAAGTACCTTATTCTAGAGAGATATTAATTAAATGCGATAAAGGCTTACAAATAGTGTTTTTAATCAACTTGAATAGACTGTAAGATATTTTATCAAAACCAGCCGAACTAGCGTTTTTTAATAAAATTGTTAAAACTTCGTTTTCTGTTACTGCTTTTAAGAACATAGATGAACTCGGCTCTTTTATTGTTGTTGAATCCACATTACGGCTAGGGTTGGTTAGCAATTAGTGAATTATCAGCATTAGATACAAAATAATTATTAAATTTATTGGCGGATTTAAGTGGCAATAGCAATCTATCATTTTCAACAATATTACAAGATGAATTTTTTGTCGTAGTGTCTAAGGTATATTTAATAATACTCTAATCGTCCTTATTTTTGTAATTTGAAGTTGCTATAAAATAATCATTTTTTGTAACTGACAAATTTTTATATTTATTATTTAATTTAATACAAATTTCTTTGAATTGAGAATATTACCTACTAAGATCTGCAAACAGTGATACTCTTTGTCGAACAGATTGAAGTTTAGATGGTAAATCGTCAACTTTAGTTTTTTTTTAACATTACGTTCTTGTATATGTTTTATTGGAAGTGGTAGGTCAAAGTAGTACTTCAAGGTGTTCATAAACATGTTGAAGGCAATATTACAGTCGCGAAGGTTGTAAATAAAACAAAAATCAGTGTCTTGTAAATAATTACAAAAACGTGTAATATTGGTTTCACTGAAGATTCGTTTTTTCAATTGTATTTTTTTACTGTGTATTTTTTGTGCTATATTAATTTATACTCCAAAATGATCAAACAATAGTAATATGTCTTCAATAATTTTTTGGTCGTGGTTTGCTGTGCTTTTCTCTTTCTAGCATGAACGTAGGTTGACGTGATAAGTTTATATAATTTGCTGTCAACTATCTAAATGTTGTCTTATTTTTGCATTTAGGAGTTTTTGATAACGATCACATTGCAAATCATGATAATTGTATGCAGACGTTCAAGAATTTACTCTGCAGGATACTTCGGTGAGGAATACTATTCATTAAGTGCAACAAAATTTGTTCGAATAAAATTATAACCTCATAATGCTGACATATAAACACTGAGACGTCACAAATTTATTGCAGATTTATGACATTTCATTTATCTTCTCTGAAGCCCTATACCAGCGAAAGCGTTACCAACCCAAAAAAATTAATTGCAATAGTTACTTTTTAGCACGCAAATAGGTGGTGAATTGGCTAATACGACACCCAAATCAGTATCGTATTAGGCTTTGTTACAGACGCAATTAACTGTTACAAAGATATTTTATTTTTTCAACTACTCCAATTTGAGCTCATTTATTCAAACTTGTTTCACAATTGCTAACATTTTGCAAGTAATTAAAAAAACCGTTACATTAGGTCGAAGGAGCAAGAGTGACCTAAAACATCTGTCTGCTAGAGCTAGATTTTTGTTTAAATTGTTATTACTAAAATTAAGAACTTCTACGAAGATTTTATTAGCAAAATTAATGTCTGGAAACAGATTTGAAATTCCATCAATCAGTATACTCAAATTGTACTCTTAGGTTTTTTCAAATTATTGAAAATGATGATACATCGTCTGCTTTGATGACAGTTACAAGGTTATTCCAATGCAATAAAAAACGCTTTTTTAAGCATATTAGTTTTGCAAATTAAGGTTTATTGAAAAATGTATAATTTTCTTCTTCAGAGCTTACCAATGACACTGGCTGAGACTCTTATTGTTTCAACGACTGTTTTTTGAGATTGGTTAGCTTCCAGTTTACCAATAGCTCATCATTACAATTAAATATGTAAATTTGTAGATCCTGTAAATATGTATATTTCAAAATGTTTAAACTTTATTCAACAAGGGACTGTGATAATAATAAGTTGCTTCGTACCACTGTTAACGAAGAAGCACTTCAGTCAAGAACAAATTTACAGAGTTTTATTTTTCTACAAAAAATTATAAGCAGTGAGGTATTTATTGAAGAGATAAATAATAACGTTCAATTATGTGTTCCTAGAATTAACAATAGATCTCCAATTACCTTCTATTATAAAGTACCCAACACATTTCACAACTATAATTGTCCTTTGTTTACAGCATTTCGACTGTACAATTGTCTCCCATCTGATAAATTTGATATTTTTTATGTTAATTTTAAAAGTTATGTAATAAAGAATAACTTATTATCATTGTGGCAGCCATAGATTTCTTTGTATTTGTTGTTGCAAATGTTAATATAGTATTTTGTCTTGTATTTATTCTACTTTTATGTTCATGGTTTATGTAATATATATACATCTTATGTTTCCATTACGGACAGTAATATCTGTTGGAAAAAATAAACTTTATTATTATTATTTATTATCATGCTATGGATTCCGGCAAACTATTTTGCCCTGCGTTTTTATTCAATTATGACATGGGTGTTAACAGTTTGAGTTAAAGTATTGAAACATGTTTTAATGCTTTAAATTAGCTTACAATAACATGTTCTTTCACCATTTATTGAAAGAGATTCTAAAGTTGTATTGTTACCTAATTTCGGCAACACACGTTGGTGCCAGCCCGCTCTCGGGTTGGGCGTGGGGAGGGGAAGAAAAAAAATTGGGCGCCATTAGTTGTTTTCCCTCAACTAGACGGGTGAAGAAAGGAAAAACACCCGTTATACCTCTACTGAGTTTAATAATTAAAAAAATTAAAGGTTTTTTTTAATCAAAAGTTAAGTGAATAATGAAAATACTAAAAAAATTAAATATCGAAAATGTCACCGCTGAACAAAAAATAAGGCAAAATGAATTAATTAAAAAAAAAGAAATATTACGGTCCTGTTAACGGCTGGTTTGTTCAGAGACGATTTGCAAAGACCGGCTTATTAAATCTTACACAAGGTATAATACAGAATATTTTATTGTTATGTTATTATATTAATATTATGGTCGTGAAGCGACACAATTCCAGGATAACAACGAAATAACTAAAGATGGAGTTAGAGGAGAGAAAAAACGGTAACTCGAACGTTCCGGCGTGTCCGCACTTAAAGGTAAAATTTCCCTGACCGTGTTGCTCTGGGTGCTCCGGGTGTTAACGGGCTACCTCGCACGAGGGGCTAAGGGCTCCGGAAACGGCAGAGTAGACTGGGCTTAGGTGGTGTTGGCGGAGGATAACGTCCGGAAGATGAAAATATGGTGATCTTTGCTCCCTCGATAAAACTACCATACAATTGAAGCCTACAAATCGTGAGAGCACGATAAATGATATGAAGAGACTTACGGCTCATTAAAACCAATTCAGTACTTTCGATCTTGGGCGGCTTCCACGTGTGGACGATTGTTGTCTCTTGAGCTACGACGAGGTTGAAAAAATCTCACTCACAGATCACAATACGACATGCGATACTTAAAAGTTGATGACTTGGAATTTTCTTAATACAATCGGATTTAACTCAACTATTTAGATGAGACACGGCTCCCGTACTATAGCTGAACCGAAAATGTTTAAACGGTTTTTTTGCTCCGCGTTTTAAAGAACAAGCTGAAGAAAAAAGTGATAACTGAAAAAAGATTTTAAATGTACGCGCTAAACAAGAGATAAGAGCAAAACTAGGGACTTTAAGAATGTAACTGAAAATGGCATTTAAAGGTTAGATTTAAAGTCAAGTAGCTAAGTAACAACAACGTGGGCAAGTAAACTGAGGCCCCCATAGCTCACATGGGAACCCCTAGGGCAGGCGAAAGGAAAAGGGTGGCTATTCGGCCCCAACGAATAACATTTGCGACGATGAAGCACCAACTTGAGGTGTCTGTTTTTTAACAGAGACATTTACAATGACCTTGGACAACGAAAGGCTATGGCATTTGAGTTTGCCTAGGACTAAATGCTGGACGCACCGAGCCACGTAAAAATGAAGAAAACCTTATGAGAAAGTTGATACAAAGAAAGGGACAACCCAGAAGGAACATGATCTTTGACTCTCTGACGCCAGTCGTTCTGCGGCCGTTAAGGGCATTAAAACCCTACCCTGATTGGTCCTTCTAAGTCAGGATGAATTTCTGTCCGTAACAGTATATAGATTATACTAGTATTTTTAGTTTAGGCGAACTCTTCTAATTGTTTTGAGCACTGTATTTTAACATTTACGTGGCAGTTTTTAACAAAAATAATGTAATTGCCATAAAATACCTATTGTTTTTGCCACGTAAATTAAGAAGATTTAAGAGAAAACGTGTTTTTTACACTTACAGGCATTCAAAGCGTTTATCTTGTTTGAATTGAAAACCCAGCATTATGACGTCACGCTTGCACGTAAGTTTGTCAGCTGCTTGGATCGCGTCTTGTTCTTAATATTAGTATTTTCTGTTTCTGTCTGTGTTCGGGACAATGACGTGTGTTTAATTTATTTTAAATTAATTATAACTGTGTTAGTACAATTCACATAATTAATATATAACTTTGACGTTCAAGTGCCGTGTTTGATATGGTTAGTAATTATAAGTAATTTATTAGTGTCTTACATTGAAAATAGACATTTTGTGTGAGTTGTGTGCAGTATATCAAAACACAAAAAAAAAACACTTTGGTGCACACAGGTTGTGTTAACGACAAAAATTCTTGTGCGCCTTAAGGCTACTGGAGAACGGGCTGAGGGGTAAGTCCACTTTTGTATGACAGTTTACTTTTGTTACTACATTTTTGAACTATTAAATGACGTCACAATGATATTTTTCCGAGGAGATGCATGAAAACAAAATTTCGAGTTTTATGTGATGTCGTAGATAACATGTGTGCAAGCGCTTATTCCTAGTCCAGAAAACAGAGAAACGTCAAAAACTGCAATTTGCAGAGGTAACTTTTAATGGTTTTCATCGAACTTTACGTGGCGTCAATTTAAACAAAATGCATATTCACTTTCTCAAAACTTTCCAGATTTAATATTTTTATGCTAACCCAAAATTTTAATGGCTCAAAACATTTTGAACTTACTACATAATAGGTATTATTGCCGCTTCTATCAGTAAAACAGACTGATCATCAAGTGTAGGACGTGTTGTTGAATAGTGAACCATATTTTCTTCTGGAACCTGTATTTTGAAAGATTGAACTTTTTTGGTTGCGAAATTTTTACTACATTTACATTTACTGTAGTCTTATAAAAATAAACTCTAGGGCTTAAGGAAATAACATGAAGTTAGTACATTGTGTTTTTGAAAAATGAAGGGTTACTAACTCTTAAACAGTGATCCTAATGGCCTAATTACACTATTCAATTTCCTTCAAAGATACCATCCAATTAATTGAACATAAATAAATATTGTATGAAGTCGGGCGAGGTGCTAGCATCTAAGATTCAAGATATTGAATGAAACGTCAAAAAAAAATCAATATGACGTTGTATTATTTAACCTCAAAAAAATTTTAGTATGCATCACGGGCAACTCAACAAAATAAAGAAAGTGGCGTTAATAAGCGTCATAGCTATCAACACCATAGCACTACAGAACTTTAAATCGATGAAAACATTCAGAAAACACATGTCGCCTGTTTCCATCTTTTATTTTTCGTAGTTGTTTGCATGCTTCCATCAAATTATTTGATCCAAGTAACCTTCAAAGTGGACGTTTATTATTATTATTATTATTATTAATCATCCGTGGAACTCGCCTCCGTCTCACTCCTAATCTGTCTCCGCGCACTAACCTGTGGATGGCGAGATGAACGTAGCACTGGAAAACTCATTTTTGTTATTAATATATATAATAGCTTTCAGGCTTTCGGGCCCATGGCTTCAATTTTTTCTACAATTTTCCTCCATATTTTTCTGTTCTTGCTCCCTTTAATCCAGTCCCAGACTTCTATCTACTCCCCTTACCATCCCCAACCATCTTTTTTCGGTCTCCCTTTTCTTCTTTTACTTCCTTCTCCTCCCAGTAGCGCTTTTTTTGTGTGCCTAACCACCGTATTCTTTGACCCTTTAGCTTTTGGATTATGCTTGGGTATCCATATATATCCATTACTTCTTTATTTGTTCTTCTTCTCCAGACGCTTTCCTCATTTTTCACTCCCCCAAACACCTTTGTTAGTGCTTTTCTCTTCCATCTTTTCAACTTTTTTGAGGTGCTTTGGGTCATGCTCTACGTTTCACATCCATATACCACTGCTGGCTGGATTACAGTTCTATAGATTCTAATTTTTGTTTTTTTTTGAGACTAGTTTGTTTCTCAACACCGTGTTTAATACCCCTAACGCTTTCGTTCCTTTCGTTAGTCTCTTATCTATTTCCATTATTTTTTTATTATTTTTATTTACCTAACCTTGAGGTACTCATGTCTGTCTACTCTTTGAAAACAATAATTTCTGCCATTTTGTCCTATCACTTCTAGGTCTCCTTGTACTCCTCTTCCGTTTGTTTCCCTATACTTTGTCTTGCTTTCATTTACCTCCAGTCCCTACTTTCTCGCACTCTCTTCTAAATTTGTAAACACTTCCTTTATCTCTCTCCTGGTTCTTGCAATTACTGCCACATCGTCTGCATACGCAATCACCTGCTGCTTACTGTAATATATTACATTCTCTATTCTTATCTGACTTTCCCTCCTGATTTTTTCCAATACTAAATTAAACAGAAATGTTGACAGCGGGTCGCCCTGTCTTAACCCCTTTCGAATTGGCAACGCTTTTGTCACGCTTCCATTCCCTATTACCTTGCCCGTCAAAGCTTCTAACGTCATTTTTATTAATCTGGTAAGCTTATTTGGTATTGCTAGATTGTCTATTGCCTGGTACATCATTGTACGATCGATTGTATCGTAGGCCCTTTTAAAATCTATAAACAATATATGTAGAGGCAGCTTTTGTTTGTAACTATTTTGCTGTATCATTTTTAGAGTAAAAATTTGATTGATCGTTGATGTCCTTACCTTAAAACCTCCTTGATATTCTCCCACCACTTTCTCAGCATATTCACTTAACCTCTTGCGTATTATCATTGCTAATATTTTATATGTAACGTCTAGTAGGGATATTCCACAATAATTTTTACAAATAGTAGCATCTCCTTTTTTGAATATTGGACATATAAGGCTAATTTTCCTTTTTTCTGGTATTTTCTTCTCCGTCCAACTTCTTATTATTAGTTCTGTTACTTTATCTCGTAACCTCTTTCTCTTATTTTTTATTATCTCGCTAGTTATTCCATTTTCCCCTGGACTCTTAAAATTCTTCAATTTTTTTTATTAGTTTTTCTGTCTCTTTCTTTCTCCGTTCCTCCACCGATTCTCTTTCTCTTATGTTTTTTTCGTTTTCTTGTCTACTCACACGTATTCCGTTTTCATCTTCATTTAACAGTTCTTGGAATTACTCCACCCATTTTCCACTTTTCTCCGTCAACTCCTTTAACAGCTCACCTTCCTTACTTCTGCAATACCTTGGTCTTTCTTTCTTGGTTGTATTTTGCTTTACTTCTTGGTAAAAATTTTTTATTTCCTTATTAACCATTCGGTCTTCTACCTTTCTTGCTTTTCCTTCCCAGTATTTACGTTTTTTCTTTCTGCATACTTGTTTAGCAATCCTCCTTTTCTTCTTTCCTCCATTTCTTTCTTTACTTCTTTCTATATTCTTCATTGCTTCTATTTTTGCTTTATTTCTCTTTCTCAGCGCATTTTCACACTCTTTGTGAAACCAGTTTTTGTCTGTTTTTTTTCTTGACTCCCTTGAAACCATTTGTCTGCATTTTCTCCCAGTGCTTTTTCAATTTTTATCCACTTTACCTCTACACTTTCCTTTTCCTCAAGCCCTCCCAAAAATTTTTCTGAATCATTTTCAAACTTCTCTTTCAATTCCCTCGTTCTTATTTTCCTTTCGTCATATTTTTTCAGTCTGTTTACTTTCTCCATCTTTCTTCTTGGTGTCTCTTGTCTTACTTTAGTAATTACTAACAAATGATCTGTATTCGAATCTGCTCCTCTATAGCTTCTCACATTTGTCACTGCCTTTGTATTTCTTTTATCCACAAGTATATGATCTATTTGGTTATAGGTTTTATCATCTGGAGAGACCCACGTGCCTTAGATATTTACATCTTTTTTATCGAAGTAGGTACTCATTATTCTGAACCTATTTTCCGTCGCAAGATCTATCAACATCTTCCCGTTCTCGTTCGACTTAATGTGCTTGCTTTTCCCCCTCTGCTATCTTCTGATGTTCGGGCTCTCTCCCTACCTTAGCGTTCTAATCTTTTCTATTTGCTGTTCGATTTTTTGGTAATAATAATAATAATAATATTTATTTGTGTTTGTACATATACAATGTTTACACACGTCATATAAAAGGAAAAAAAAAAAATAAAATACATCAAGAAAATATTAAACTAAATCTACTAAGTTATCTTCAAGTAATTCTACATACGAGTAAAAACTCTTCTTTGAAAGAAATGATTTAATACAAGTCTTAAAATTGGTAAGAGGCAAATTTCTTGTTGTTGTAGGGAGTTTATTAAAAGATTTTGGACCCCAAAAGGAGATGCTGAAACGACTTTTTTTTCGTCTATGAAAGTTAATATGGATATTGTCTTGGTCTCTTAAGTTGAGAATATGGAGTTCTCCCCGTTTAGTAAACTCTTCAATGTGTGTCTTAACATATAGCAGACAAGAAAGTATATACACACATGGAAGTGTAAGAATTTTCAATTCAGAAAAGTAATACCTACAATCCTCCTGATACTTTACCCAGCAATTATTCTTATAGCTCTTCTCTGCATTTTAAATAATCGTTCTGAAGCAAAAGAATGTCCCCAAACCTAAATTTCGTAACTCAAACGTGAGTGAATATACGCATAGTAAACGGAAATTAAATTTTTTTTAGAAACACAGTTGCTCAAAAATTTTAACAAAAAGGTATTTTTTGCAAAATGACTGATAATATTATCAATATGACAATGCCATGTAAGATGCAAATCCAAACGAAGACCTAGAAAGTTGACAGATTCTTAAGTGAAAAAATCGAGAGTAATCTGTTTTAAAGAAAAGTAAAATGTTATTGCCTTAGAGTCATTTAGAAATAAGTTATTTGACGCAAACCATTGAGATAAGGAAGTTTGTATTTGCGATAGATCATTTTTTAAGGCATTAATGTCATTATTATTTTTCAATAAAGAAGTATCATCAGCAAACAAAATAATATTTTCGTTGGGAAAAACCCTATTAATATCATTAATGTACAATAAAAAAATAACGGGCCCCAAGACAGAACCTTGAGGAACACCATGTTTTACTGGTAGCCAGGAAGAGTTATCATCCAAATACGAAACCATTTTATACCTAGGTTTTAAATAAGACATTAATAAATTCAAAGCATTTTTTGAAAATTTATAGTTGGTAAGAATTTTTTCAATAATTTGAAATGAAACGCAATCAAACGCTTTGGTTAGGTCACAAAGAATAACCCCGCAATAAGAATTATCTTCGAATGTTTTATTGATATAAGAAATTAGTTTAGAGATGGCTAAAATTGTTGATTTGTTTTTTCTAAAACCAAACTGACCAGCAGTAAACAGATTATTTGATTCAAAATGCGATAAAATTTGTGCCTGCAGTGCTCGTTCAAAAATTTTACTCAAGACCGGTGTTATTGAAATTAGACGATAATTATTTAGTTCATTTTGATCACTCTTTTTAAGTAAGGGAAGAATTTTAGATTTTTTTAAAATTTTAGGATATATCCCTGATCTAATAAATTTATTCAAAAGTGCTATTGATGGATAAATAATTATATGTTGTATGGACTTGATCATTTTATAATTAAGGTGAACGAGGTAAACATTATGATGAACATTTAAAGTAGAAGTGTTTTTAAGACCAGAGATTCATCATGTTTTAATCCAAAAATAAAAAATAAAAATTGCCTAGTGTTTTCTCATCATAAGGAAGCTTTTTAGGGGGCGGCCCAAAATTTTTTTTTATATAAATAGGGTGTCCGACTGGCCGTGGCGTTCCCGACTTACCGAACTCGACCAGCCCACCACGTGTGGGGTTCTCGGTGGTTTTCGTTGGCGGATCGCTCACAGAGACAATGCCCATTTTAAGCTACCATTTATATATACACAACATCCATAGTTTTCAGTCGGATTCGAACCGACATCGATTTGACGCTAGTGGCTTGAACTGTGCGACCGCTACCACTAGGCTGCTGCCGAACTTAGCTCGAAATTAGTTTAGGCTTTACGTTAATGTCTCTTTTTACTGAGCCACACAGCGAGTCTTTGCAATCAGGATTAATTTCTTTTGATTCAATTTTCGATTGTAGAACTTTATAATCGCAACTGAACTTTTTTTTTATAAAAAGGGCCACTGGTCGTGGCGTTTCTGGCTTACTGAGCCCCGTGTCCGACTGAACACACCACGTGTGGGGTTCTCGGTCGTCTTTGTTGGCGGACCGCTCACGGAGACAATGTCCATTGTAAGCTACCTTTCATCCATTCACAACATCTATAGTTTTCAGTCGGACTCGAACCGACATCGAATTGGCGCCAGTATATTGGATTGTGCAACCGCTACCACTAGGCTAGTGTTGACTTTAGCTCAAAATTAGCTTAAACTTCACGGCAATGTATGTTTTTACTGAGCCAAAGAGAAAGCCTTTGCAATCAGGATTAAGTTCCTTTGATTCAACGTTTGGTTATGGATCTTTATAATCAAAACTCGAAATTATTTTAGGCTTCATGTCAATGTCCGGTTTTACTGGGCCAAAGAGCGAGTTTTTGCAATTAGGATTAAGTGTTTTAAGCAGTAAATTATAGAGTGGGCGGTCTTATCAGTTAAACCTTGTAAATTGAATGTTAACTAAAAATTTTGAATATCATTTCAATTTAACTCTTCTAATCGATTATTTGAAAGTTTTGTGAAGGAGGCAAGCAACGGAAGTTTTCTTGATGGCACAGATCTAAATAAGTTTTATTGCTGACGTTATGGATTTGAAAAATATTATATGTTGTTTCAATGTACTCAATGTTTTATTGTGACATACTGTTTAGTGTTTATTTATTTATTTATTTATTGTTTTAAAGCATTAGCTCTACAGTGAGTTAATAAGGAAGGTCCTCTCTTAAGTATACTCTGTCCTGGCGTGCCTGAAATTTTTTTCATTGGCAACACAATCACAGACTGACAACTGCAAATTTCGACAGCATTTTTCCCGTTTTCGGTCTGTACAGGTTTACTACAAAATTTGTTTGTTAACTTAAATAATTGAAGAATAGTAAAGAGGTGCCCGTCAGAGATAAGTGCAACAAACCGCTGATTTGCAGGGCGTATTTGTAGTGGGGAATACTCTGTCTGCTGTCTGTTGGAAATGGAAAAACTTGTAGCAATTTGTTTTGGTCTATTACGAAGTGCTCTCAATTTTATACTCCTGTCGATGATGATCTATGAAATCTCGGACCTTTTTTTTTCCTAGTTAAAGGCATAGAATTGGCTCTTCTTGTGACTTGTAAATATATCTCATGCGTCCTTTTTATTCTTCATTACACTAACCAATTTTAAAACAATTCTTATGTTTTTCTAAAAAAATTAGCTGATTTGATCGAACGACTTACTTGCTTTAAACCACGGTTAAACTAACGGGCCAGTTAAATTCGTTTTCAGAAACCGGACCTAAGTCTCTTTCACAACAAGGTGTGGTGGCCGAATCCCCACAATGAGGTCCTCTGCTGCGGTTGGTGTAGTTTGAAAGATCCCTGTAATTGTCAGACAGGCTAAGCGCTGGACCCGTGCTAAATTCTTTTTGGCCCAGGACGCACCGATATGGTGTAAGACCCCAGGTTCTGCCAACAGCTCTTCTGCACGCCCAGAGCGTGCTGGTAACTGTTTGCATCTTATATTGTGTGTGTGTTCTCCAGGTCAAACGGGAGTCAAAAGTAACCCCAAATATTTAACCTTGGGATCTACCCGTAGCTGTTCGCGGAAAAGCAGAGAGGTCACATAATGGTCCCACCGTCTTTTGGTAAAAATAACATGGCCTGTTTTCTTCAGATTCCTCAACGAACCTGAGTGCCCTACGCGTGAGCTCTCCGACCATATTTACGAACTTGCCTTTTATCAGAATGGCTATGTCATCAGCATAGCCCAGGCAATATACGCCAAGCTCATTTAGCTTGTGAAAAAGATCGTCTACTGTGAGGTCATGGTGAATTTATTATCAATATGAATGCTAGTTACTACCATATGTTTATTATAATTTTTGATCAGAAGTTGCTGTGAAATACAAAAATCTTAAAAACGTAGCACCTAACTTATTTCACTTGATCATACATAACCTCACTTGAAGTTTCATGTTTTCGAACACATTGGTAAGAGTTGCAGGAGTGATATTGTTTATCTCTTTCTGAATATGATTTTTTAGTTGTTCAATATTATTGACTGGCTCTCTAATAATGATTTCTTCTGGATATTTATTCCGAAACTCATCAAAACAAAGTCTGGATGAGTAAACCTATTCTCCGTTCGCTCAGTGCCCATTACGAAAATATGATTCTACCAAAAAAATCTTCTGTTCTGCAGTAAACTCCATGATACGAATCAAATTTAAATTGTATTTTTGACAGTGATAGCAGAATGACATTTATCAAGTGAATTAATTTAGGCGCTACGTTTTTAGAATTTGTATTATTCATGGCAATCTCTGATCAAAAATTATAATAAACAAACGGTAGTTGTAACAAAATCCCAAGTTATTTGATTAGCATCGTCATAAAACATTAATTCACTATGGTTAGTGACGGGGTTCAATTTTTGTGACAGGTTTAACTTCTTCTTTCCTAAGATTAATTTTAAATAATCGGCCGATATGGTCAGATGAGCATAAATCTAAGGGTTGAATTATGATATCGCTACGGTAGATATTGCAAAAAACATTGCCCAATGTTACATTAAGCCTAGTGGGAAAAATAACAAGGGGATGAAGGTTATAACTCAAAAATAAATCTAGTATTCGCGCCCTTTTAGAACAATTATTATTTTCAGAATTCTTATTAAAGTCAACTCTAATAATCAGTTTACATTTATCAAGAATTAACCTATCTAATAAAGTAGTTAACGTTTTAAGATATGTATTAAAGTCAGCAAGAGGTGAGCGGTAAAGATTAACAATTTTGAAATTGTAGGGTAAAATATATTTCTTTGATAAATTAAAGCTCGGATTTTTCGGTACCGTCTCAGTAGCTTCTACAGCGCAGAACCTATGCGGCGTGATGTATTATATACTTTACAATCACTGAACTAGAATGTCTAGAACTGACATTCTGTAAAAATTTGATGAGCCCGACATAACCTATAAGATTTGTTTACATCTCCCACAGCACCAGTGGCGGTTCGTTCTTGAAGGAGGGAAATATAAATAAAAAAATAAATAAATGTATGAAAGCGACTACAATTTATTAATTAATACAATTAATTACAATTAACCATTATTCATGGCAAATCAAAATCAGTTTCTTAAATTTTGTTCTTAATGATTTATTTTCACTCAATTTAGAGGCTTCATAATAAAATCTGACGTGTATATATTTTTTTAACATTAAATGGATAAATTGACCGGAATGGTTTCTCTAAATTTTGCCATCAAAAACGTGGTTTTTAAAAGGAGCAAAAATATTCGATGGAAGATCTCGAATTGTTCTGTTGATTATTTAGAGTGTTCGCTCATCTTGTAAAAAAAGTTCACGTTGAGCTTTTAAATATCGCACAATCAGTTCACCTTCACGACATACTGTTATTGTAAACTGTGATGCTTTTTGCAAACTGCCGTAGCTTTTGCGATTTACAATTGTGATGTCAGTTTGGCACCATTTAATATCTGAAGACATGTCTGGCATGTTATAATTTCTTATCGATTTGACGACAAATGCTGCAATATAAGCAACCACGTCTTTGCAGTAATATGTTAAATGCCATGCTTCTGAACTAAGATAGTCGTGGTCATCCACAAAATGTCTTTGTTGCAATAAACTTTCCTCTTCTTGGGCAACATTCTCGCCATTATTATTTCGAGTAAGGCTATTTGCACTCGAACAATATAAAATTGATGCTGATGCCAACGCTACTATTAAGATAACTATTAAGATTTTGCTTAACAATATTTTGTATATTATAAAAAAGAATTGAAAAGAAATTGTTTTTGATGTGCACACTTTTCGTCTGGAGCCTATTCTTTTTCTTCTTCTTCTTCTCTTCTTTGGCCTCAGCTGCCAAGGCTATGTAGCCAAGTGGTGGGTTTCCACCTCAAAGGTTGAAAACATTGCAGACCCTTCAGCAGGAAACTTCTTCAGCCCCACCGGGTTTACACTACTTCCGGATCGCGCTACACACTATTAAAGCAAGCCGGTCAAGGGACAGTAAGCATTCACCGATTTAACAAGCATCGCATCACAGGTACAGCGACACCGCACTAACATATTTACTAAAAGCTTGTATGATAGGATAAGAAGGAATCTGAGAAATAAAGAAGGAATAATATAACGGAGTGCACAGGTTGGAAATTTTCTGCAGCCGACAGTAAAAACTAGAAGAGTACGTTTTGTACAAAGGGCACCCAAACAGTACATGATTTATGTCGCCCTCTGCCCCACAATCGCATACAGGAGTGGCTCGCCTAGATATTCTGTGCATGTATACTGGAGTTAGACAGTGCCTACTGCGTATCCTACAAATGGCAATTATCGTAGCTCGCGAGAAAGGTACATCAGAGAATTATATCTTGTTTCGAGGAGTTTTTAAAAAGGGCTATAGGGCGGTAGGACTCCGCCTTTTCAGGATCCTTCAGGGGTTTCAGGATAGGCGTGATGAGCTGTGTCTTCCATGCCAGGGGGATCATCAACCGATCTCGCAGAATCTGCACTCAGCCTGAACTCCTTTCAGGTTGAGGTAGGTATCTTGAGACGGATTGTTTTTATAAGCGGCGAAACTGGCCCTCCTTTCCTGTACTTTTGCAGAACATTCTGCGTTCCACCACGGCAGGGAATGTCTTCTTGGTCTTTTTCCCGAATTTTTCGGAATTGAGATCTCAGCTGATTGTAGGATGGCCTCGCTCCAAGCCAGATAGCTATGTGGTATATTCCGACTTCTTAGTTTCTGGGAGAAATGTCACAGGTAACTTGTGAAATTTTGCCTGAGCAGACGGGTGCGTGAGAACTGCCACTCCCTCAGCCTCATCTTGTCTGTCGTTTCTGACAATAGAAAAATTATGAAATTTGAAGTTAACTTGTGGGGATAAAAAGGTTTCATTTAAAATAATAATACCCGGGAGATAAGAATTACATATAGATGAAAGCGTGACTTTATTGCGCCGAACATTACGTAAGTTCTATTGTAGGATCTTCATTGTCAGAGTTTACTTGCGAGCGGGGTGCATGAACATCGGCGATATCAGTGGTGCGGAGAACATTGTTCTCCTGGGGCGTGAGCGACTCAATCAGTTGGCTTTGGCCAAAACTATCCGGCTCCTTAAGATGCCGTTTATACGCGGCATTTTCAATAATAGGAGAAATCGGCAAAGGTGAATGTGTAAACAGTACCTGCGAGTAAGCGGCATGATCATAACCCTCTTGACGAACTGGAGCAGGGCGTAGTTTTCCTTGCGATCTAGTACAAGTACTTCGAGTATTCTGTCTTTGAACAATACTTAGGGCAGGCGAAGGCGATTACAACGACTGTGGATAGGAGGAGTTGTTACGCTTGAGCGGAGGAAACTCTGTTCGTTGTTCATCCAAGTTGAAGGTGAGAGGGCCCGTTTGTTCGAGTGCTTCCTTGTACGAAAGACCTGATGCTACCAATTCATTGATCTTCCTTTGTCTATTAAATTCTTTGCAGGAACGGTCTGTAGCCAAATGAACTTTGGCGCAATGTAGGCATGTAGGCCAAGGATTAGGACAGATACTAGTAGGATGTTCTTCCGTACATTTAGCGCACCTTTGTTTGCCTCTGCAGAGCCTTTCAGTGTAGCCAAACCTTAAATATTTTTCACATATTACTACAGGATTAATGAACGGCTCAACTTCCAAGTTAGTATGAAAAAGCTCCAATTCCTTCGGCAGTGTTCTCCCAGAGAATGTTATGACAAATGACGTGGCCGGCACTCGTGTCCTAATTTCCTCTTTCTGAATCCATCTATTAAGTTGGCGGACCCCGAGGATTTCTCGTTGCGTGACGCCTGTGGCGGCCTTAGCGTACAGTCTAATATCCTCTTCTGTTATGGTTAGGCTCACTTTCCGAGTAATGCCCTTAGATGTAATTAATTTTTGTGGTATAAATAGTTGGTAACCTGCTTTACCTAAAAAGGCATTTTTTAAGAAATCATTGGCAGCTTTTGGCGATGATAGTTCAACCGCCAATCAAGTGGCACTACGTCTAGAAATATTTTTGATGGATGTAGACGCTATATTATTTTGGAATAGTAGCTTACCAATTGCCAACGGATGCAAGTTTTCTACGTTTTTGTCTTTCGACTCAATGATTACAAGGAGAAGGCTCTTATCCTGCACCACATCATATTCTAGCTTTTTTCTAATTAGCGGTTGAGCACTGCGCTGGAGCAATAGAATTTCTTCACAACTAGCCGAGCCCCTTAATTGATTGGCCACCTTATCCAATTCTTGATAAGCTGCTCTTAAATGCGCCTGGGTGTTTAAATCTACTCCATTGGCTTCATTAATTTTTTTAAGAAGTCTTAGCGTCTCTGCTGATAAGATAATATTCAATTGATCCGATAAAACAAAAATCTGTTTTTTACTGCGAATGTGGGATTGGACAGAATTAGTGTCGTTTAAGGAAGTCAGATCAGGATCAGGGGGTTTAGGTAAAGGAGGGGGCGAGGTCATCTCGTCTCCATTTTGAGTTGTCATGCTTCTCCTAACCTCTAAAGGTTAGGGAGGATTGCCTTTCACGAGAAAAATTATCTACTTGATTGCTTCAAGCACGATTTATAGGAATAAAGCACTAACCTCGTCTCTAAGCTCGCTTGTCCAAGTTTTTGTCCCGTTTTCCGCTAAGATTTTCGCCAAAACTCTGCGAACCAACCATCTCGTTTTCGAACACTCTCGCTCGGGCGTTTTTTTTCCTGGAGCCTGTTCTCTTTTATACCGTAGAGACTGAGAGGCCGATTAACATCGGAAAAACCGGAGGTACACTTCTAGACTCTTGAAGAGTTGATTAAGTAGGAGAATCACTGATATGCAATTTTGTTTGTACCATTATTGTGTTCATTGTCTATCAGTACACCTTATTTTTATTATTCTAGCACTAACGAATTTATCCTGTTTACTACGTAATCCAGCCTGACTGGATGTTTCTTAGAATAAATTAGCCATTTAATATCTGCTGGAACATGTAACAGTGCTTGGAAGGTTGTATTGACATAACAACTTTCTATAGGGTAGGAGCATCGGTTGTGGCCACTTTTAGCGCTTTACTTACTTTAAAAATGGGCATTTATTAAACTATGAGAATTCTCCTTATGTTATACCACCTGAGGAGTCCAGTACATTATTAAGTATTGACTTTTAGCAAATTAGTAATAATAAATTTGATTTGATTTGCAAAAATAAATAAAATGTTCAAACTCTTAAAAAACACCAGTTTTGGCCACTCTTGCACCAGTTGTTGCCACACAATGCACCTGTTGTGGCCACTCCAACATATAAAATAAAATCAAAGAAAAAGTATTTTGTTAATAAAAATACATGTTTTATTAAATTCAAATAAAATTAAAATTCATATAACAAAAATATATAATATAGAAATAAAAACAAAATAAGCAATTAAGGCATAAACTTTTTCAATTGTTTTATTTCGGGTATTGAATACACTCCTCGCATATTAACCGCATGAGGCTCATCAATCACCAAGACTATATCATCAATGCGATACCAAAGAAGATCATTTTTTTTCTGGCTATTTCCAATTATCTCTGTCACTTCTGGTCATAGCACAACAGTAATATTCCTCCTCTTGTATATTAAGTACTTTGGCCGGATACAGTTCCTGGTTATATCTAATTACCACATATTATCCTATATTTATTACTCGCGTAGTTGCTGTGGTTGCACTGGTAGAAACTATACTACTTTTATTCTTCTTTTTATTTTTTTGGTCACTCTCTCACCTACTTGCTTTTGTATTTCAGTCTTAGTTTCTGTTTCATCAGTCTTAGGAGTTTATCAGTCTTTGATTTTGTTTTGATTTTTTCACTGGCTCTTTTGAGTTTTTTTTTTTGTCTTCATTCTTTTCTTTAAATTTTCCTTTCCGTTTGGGCAGTTTTTTTATATTTTCTTTTGCCTCCAGGAGTTCCAACCATTTATCGGAAGTAATGACTGATGGTAAATTAACTCTGGTTTTTGGTTTCTTCTCTCCTTCTATTTTATTGTTACACCATACATTAACGTCATTTAACACTTCACTAACAGTCTTTTTTTTAATTCACAAAAATGTAGAGCCGAGGTAGTAGACCTCTTGTATCTAAAGCCAAAGTGATTTTTAACAAATAACTTCGTGTTTACGAAATAATCTGCCAACTGAATTGCTAACACTTTTTCCATAATTTTAGCAACGAGAGGCAAGATAGAGATAGGACGGTAATTGTTCTTATCACTTGGGTCGCCTTTTTTAGGACTGGGGTTACAATTGCCTGTTTTAAACTGTCAGGGACAATATTATTGTCTATACATAGATTAATTAATTTTATAAGTGGACTTATTACTATGTTAACACTTAATCTAAAAAGTTCAACATTAAGTCCATACTGATCTTTAGATTTTTTTGGTTTAAGACCTGAAATCATATCCCTCATGTGACATTCGGACACTTGACTAAAACTGAAGTATAAGGAATTATTATCACACAAAGTTTTGTCCATTAAAGCTATAGGATCTTTTCTTATCGTAGGCAACGTATTAACAATATTACTAGCAGCTGTGATAAAGAAGCTGTTGAATTCATTTTTGTTAATATTACAAACTGTATTATGTTTTGAGCGAGAACTATTATTATTGATAACAGTCCACATGGCTTTATTTTTTGTTCGTAGCGGTATTAATAAATTTTGTATTAGCCTTTATTTTCGAGGCGCGCATAGCTTTTCGATAAATTGACCTAACTGCATTTCTCCAATTTTTGACATAGTGATCATTAGTGCATTTATACAGATCATCAATAAAGTTAGTGCATTTATACAGATCATCAATAAAGTTTAACTTGTCCTTCAACTGACTTAATTCTCTTGTAAACCAATTAACTTTAACAGTGTTGTTATATTTTAACAGACGTTTTTCGGGAAATGCAGTAAGGTGACAGTCATGGATAATCTTGTTAAAATGCTTAAATTTATCTTGGATGTCCCAATCAGCAAAGTTAACAAATGAAAAATCTAGATTTGGCACATGTTCATAGAACAGCGCTTTACCAGCCTCCGTTATGGGGCGGTATTTGACTATTTCACGCCTTGGTATATTATCTGAATGTTTAAGTAATAAAGTGAGACCCAAGTGATCAGAGATACCTAAATTAATAGGTGATATGTTGTACTTTATTAAGTCTAAATTGCTAAATATATTATCGATACAATTATTTTGATGAGTTGCAAAGTTTACTGATTGCTTTAATCTAAAACTAAACATAATATTACGAAGTTTTACTATTTTTATCTTCAAATAACACATTAAAATCACCACCGACCACAATATTATTGTTAATTAAATCTACACTCTTTAATGCTTCCGAGAGGATTGCTATGAATTCGCCAAAATTACCGCTCGGTGATCGATAAATAGAAATTACCACTAGATGAAGTTTGAGCACACGAATCGCTGATATTTCGCACGTTTTTTCAACTGAAAGTTTCGTCAGATGACTTAAATCTTGACATTCCATAGAATGATGTGTTAGAATTAGGGAATCTCCATAGCCTTTCGCTCTACAGAACTGGGATACGATGTTGTAGTTTTCCATGTGGTATACTTCAGCTTCGACAGTTGTTAACCAGTGCTCACTTAAACATATAATTGAAAATTGATTATTATTACCGCTGAGGGAAGCCTCCAGTTGGTCTTGTTTATTTCTTAAGGATTGAAAATTTTGGAACAGTAGTTTGGTTGTGTTTCTGCTTAACTTTGAGCAGCCAGAGGGCGCGGACGCAACTTCGGCTTTGTTGAGCGGAAAAAACGATTGGAATATATGCCAGTGCGCCAAAACTCTTCTTTTAACGCATCATCTAGATGTGATGCATAAACTGTTACTTTAAAATTGGAATAACTTTCCGGGTATTTCGATGCAATTTCCTCACAGAGTGGTTCCGGAAATTTTTCACCCACAAACGATTTGACATCTTCAGCCGTGGTATCTGCGGAAAACCCAGAGGAGAAAACGGCAGCATATCGTTCAGCCACTTTGATGGACGCAGCACCAGTAAAAGATCCCACTTTTCCCGAACGTTTCTTTCTTCTGGTTACCCAGGTCCATTCCTTATTTTTGACATGTTCCGAGGACACGCTTGCTTTTTCAAGTAAACATATTTCGTCAATACTGATTAATTCCTCGAGTGTCTCAGGTTGATTTGCAATGATTTTCTGGGAGTTCTTGTCATTATTGTGCGGTTTCCTTTTGGATTTATGATGTTTGCCCGTTTTTTTTGCGGGTACGGCGGCTGCGATAGCAGGCCGGGCTGACGATTCACCTTGGTTAGTATCGGTAGTCACTTTTTGCTTGCTAACACTCTCTACCTTCGATAAACTAATAACTTCGTTTAATAACCGAATTTTATCACGTAGTTCATTAATGAGTTTATCTTTCTGTTTCAATATATAACAGAAGAGTTTGTAAGTCATTTCTTTAGTATCCATTACATCGTCCGCGTCGAAAAACGCGTCGTTTTCTTCACAAATTTTGCAACAAACAAAATTGTCTGACAATCCACAATTTCGCACAACTTTTATGAAAAGTACTTAAACACTTAACGCATCTAATTGGATTAGTTAAACCCACACTATTACACCTTTTACAGGAGCGTACTAATTTTGCGTCTGTTTTCGTCATGACAGCACCATAGTTATTAGCTTTAGTCGTTAAATTATTTTTCAAGAATTGGGATAGGTATCCCGAATGAAAATTCTATTATTACATATACAGTCCCTCGACAAAAGATTTGTTCCAACCACCTTGAGGACCGTACAGTGTACGACCTCGCTCAAGCGCAATGAATAAACGGCGTTCCAACCCAAAACTGACGGTACACTGTACGATCCCTACCTGCGTTCCAACCAACCTTTGGATCGTACATGGGACGATCTCGTGGCGGTCATTTCGATACATGGTTCTAGAGTAGGTACTGGTTGGACTATCATGCGCACTGTGAATTTTCGTTGAGTTAGATCAAATAAGTTTGAATTTTTTTTATTAAATTCTTAATATGGGCGATATTGATAAAAAAGACAGTGATATTTCATCAATATCTGATTTGAGTAGTGATGATGAAATGTTGATAAATAAACCTCGCATAAAAAATTACGATTGACGCTACCGGGCTCTCGAAAAGACGTGATCGTGTTTTTCGAATTGGTATAAAAATTTGACTCTATTATGATTTCTTCTGGAAATTTCTCTCGAAACTCGTCAAAACAAAGTCTGGATGAGTAAACCCGTTCTCCATTCGCTAAGTGTCTATTACGAAAATATGATTCTACTAAAAAAATCTTCTGTTCTGCAATAAACCCTATAATTCAAATCAAATCTAAATTTTACTTTTGACAGTGACAGCAAAATGACATTTATCAAGTGAATTAATCTAGGCGCTACGTTTTTAGAATTTTTGTTTTTCATGACAGCCTCTGATCAAAAATTATAATAAACATATGGTAGTTTTTACATTATTTTTAAATGGTTAGTGATAGTGGGTTTCCATTAAAAGCAAACTTACATACGTCATACAAAACCAGAGGAAATTTAACTAGAAGGCAGCAAAATTATAATTTAAAATTAGCAAAAAATCGTTATGTCTTAGAACACTGTTTTGGAATATTAAAACAAAAATTTCGTCAGTTATATTATATTAAATTGCAAAATATTAGGGTATTGGTACACTTTATCAGGGCAGCATGTGTATTGCACAATATAGCGATTGATGATTAAATTCTATTTAACAGGTTAAGTGCCATATGAGTCCTACCTGGTCTCACAGTTATTTTTGTTCTATATGCTGCGTGAGTCCACATTAGTCTCACATGTTGTTCGTTGCTATTGAGCATGAGCTGCATAGCTCCACAACGGTCTTACGCAGGCATTTAATTCTTACAGTATCAAAATCTAGGCGGCCTCTTCGCCTAAAAAGCACATTTGGCCTGGTTATAGGTGAGACCAACCTGGTATCACGCGGCTCGCAAAACCAATAAGCATAATAACAATTTGTAAGTCATTTTTCTAATTTCTTTTATTTAATTAAATTTGTTGCTCCTATAATTAAAATAACTACATACTCTAACATAACAAAATAAAATGTATATAGAAGAAGTATACAAAAATTCTGTAAAATTAAGTTATTTTGTTACATTGTGTGTTTTGAAGAAACACTCAAGACAGTAATGCTTTTGACATGCATCATATATCAAGGTAGTTTCTGGGCACTTTTTTATAGCTTCTTTTCTTCCCAGTTCATTTCTCACATTACTATAGCACTCTACGCATCTTCTTCTACCAGAACGTCCAACGTCTCGAAGTTTGTGCTTGTTATTTTGATTGTCTGGTAGCACCTGTTCTTCAGATAAGTTTACTTTTAGAAAAGCAGAAACTAATTCTTCTTTGAATTGTGTAATCGACATTTTTACATTTGCTATTTGCTGATGGACAACATAAGCGTTTTCTATACCATTTTATCCCTTTACGCAAAAGAGAATTGTAACTTTTTTTTTTGATCTGAGATGTCTATAAATGATTTATATTTATTATATTCTAAAACATTTCTTGGTTTTTGAACGTCTCCTTGTGTTCTAGATATTGTCACCATTTCGTCTGTATATTTTGTACTAAGCATAAGCACATCTCTTTTGTCTCTCCATTTTTGGATTACAATTCCTGAATTACTTTCTTCTGCAATTGATTCTCCGAAGCGCATTGATTTCGGAGCGCATGGTTTTTGATTTATTTTTTTTCTTTTCAATTTAAATTCGTTGTATGAAGAACTTGACTCACTTTCTTGGTATTTATCAGAAAGGTAAACATCGCCAAACAAAGATTTATCATCGTCACTAGTTTCTTCATTAGACAGAGCTTCTTGCCACAATTGCTCAATTTTTTTTTGTTGTTCATACTCCTGCATCGCTGCGTTTATTGTTTCAAAGTGGAGAAATTATATGCACACACAGATCACAGAAACAAGTTGAAACGTACAATTTGTGTGGTGACTCATTGGTCTCACGCGGCAATTTGCTTTAAAAAAAAGTGGATGAAGCCGCGGGAGACCAATGTGTCACCAAATTTTAAAACAAAAATTTTTTTGTTTTAAAAACATTAATTCTAAAAAAGAAACATACATAGTTCATATCTTGGCAAAACATTATAGTTAAAGAAAAAAAAATATGTAGCCAGTAGTCCCAATAATTTTCAACTCATTGTGGCACTTAACCTGTTAATAGGTTACAGCCTAATGAAATAGATGTACCAGTTGTTCCTCAACATGAAAATGATGACAAAGATAAAGATGAGGATGAAGATATTTCAATAAGAAATACAGAATTTTAGAATTTTGTTAACACTTCAACCAACGCTTTTTCATTTAAAATTTCGTGCGAAACTGTACCACCAGTACCACCACAAGACGGTCATCAATCCGTTCCAACCCCTTGCAAAAACCTCGGCAGTGTCATGTAACCACATGCGCATTAAAACGGTACAAACAGTACACGGTATCGTCCCGTGTATCGTACAGAAACCGCTGCGCTGGTTAGAACAAACTTAAAGTGTCCCGTTGTGCCGGGCCGCGGCCGTTCTCTGGACCGACCTTACCGCAATTAAGTGAAGGGATTAGCGACCCTTTCGGCCGGCAGGTCATATTTTTGACCACTACCGCAACTAAGACACACTGACACTACCAGTGTCAATTTTGTAAGCAGGATGTACTTACCTCCTGCTAAGGGATAACCCAGATATAGTCAAAAAAATATTATGGGCTTGTACCGAAAGCTTATTAAAGAAATTTTAGGAATTATAAATCTTTGCCACAGGTAACATGGGTGCAAATTAAAACTTTTTGAGAATTATTTGAAAATTTTCACGTGATACAAAATTTCGAGGTAACATACATATAGGATGTTTCACGACTGATAATGAGCATGCGAAGCTGAAAATACAACCAGCAATACAATTCCAAAGTTAACGTAGTTATTTATTTTTATTTACAAATACGGTTTAAAGATTATTCGGTTAACTGAAGACAAACTAATGTCACTTGCTTGTAAGATCATTCTTTGGCTTACATGTGAACAGGACCTGTAGCTGTTCTTGCTCTTGGCTTTTTCAAAGGTGGCTAATTTTTCCTTAAGTCGTTCGAATATGGTGTCAGCAAGAGCTCTTCTACCCGGAAAACGTTGACTGTACAAACTCATCGCGGCAGAAGCATTTTTTGTCATATATCATCATCATGTCGGTTTTTTCATTGTTTGAATACATTTTCTTTATCGGTGACAGATTTGACAAAAAAAAATTGAAGTCAGTATCATCCACCTTAACTCTGGAATTGTATTGCTGGTTGTATTTTCAGCTTCGCAGGCTCATTATCAGTCATGAAACAGTCTGTAGATCACCGTTCTGCTTATAGTTCTATTGTATCACGTAGAATATAAAAATACCAGCCAAGATTGTGCCTATTGAATACACGCCTAATAAATTGTCAAAAAATTTGAAAGATGCAAATACATCCTTCAATTTAGTTTTTATTATAACATACAGAAGAACTTGAAATCAAACTGATGAAAATTTTCTTTATGTAGATTTCCTCTCTACACTCATCCTACAACCCAGATCGCGAAAATTTTTAATAATAACAAAACAAGTTAGGGTCGTTTTTAGACGATCTATTCGATATGTTTGTGAAATATCAAGATTTTTTTAACTTTGAATCGAATTTTTTAAGCAAATCTGACAGTTGACTCAATACAACAGATTTATTGTGATGGAAAGAAAATAATGATGCTTTTATGTTCAAGACCTCCTATGCTAACCAAATTTATTAAAAATAGTCAAACAACTCATGCCATGCTGACCGGTGTAATTTTTGCCTTATCATTTGTGATTAGAATAGTGACACACTTATATTTTTATATTTTGTAGTTTTTGCAAAAATCATATAATAATTAAACTTTGCACAGATGATTTAATTCTAATACCGCATCTTTCTTATCGTTTGTCGATCACCTTGTTTTTTTTTCCCTTGCCAGACTTTACGCTTGGCATTTACAACTAGATTCCTATATTTATTAACATTATTATTATTATTTCTTACAATAATAATTATTATAATTCGGTGCACATAAATTTCGGACAAGCTAATCCTTTTTACCTGTGGATTCACAAAGGCCTATTAATTCGAAATACGAATTCCCGATGCTCCGATACATGTATTTTCCTTGATATTAAATTAGGATGATTATTATTATTATTACTAATAAAGTCAAAATGATCACATACTGTTTATTACTTAAAGTTTTTCCCAGTTTCGAAAATTTAGATACTTTTTGAGTAGTGGGAAAATTTTTTTTAAAACATTATTGGTATGATCCGATTTTTAACTATGTTAAATTATTAACTCTAACTCAATTAAATTATTTGATTTTGAGAAATTTTTCTAATTACGGCTTGAATTTAGAGCTGTTTCATTTGCTTAAGCCCGAAGACTTTTGAATTTTCAATTTCATTTTTTTCATTCTAATAAGCATTTGGACAAACCCAATGTTTCGAGGAATTGATTGTTATTAGGACAGTCGTCTTAAACATATTATAGACCCCCCGCGGCCAAGTGCCCCAAAGATTTGAACAGGAATTCTAGTATAGAATTATGCTACAGTAAAATTCTTGACGGAAATTAAGGTCGGTTAGTAAAAGCACAGAATTTGACTATTTGCTCAAAAATTATTTTTTTTGATTTTTGAATTTGTAAGTGAAAAATTACCAAAAAATTGTGAAATGTATCTTAGTAATATCTATTTATGTGTGGAAAATTTCAAGACTTTAGAAGTGGTTTTGAGTGTTTCCGGACCCGGTATAAATATCTTGAAAATTTTAGATAGTTCCCTTTTACACAAAATGATTTTTGAACTTCGAATATAACATGTTTAGGACACAAGCTATCATTTCCAAAAAAATCAACTTTTTCTCTTGAAACCTCCACTATTTAAGGATCCTCTAAACGGTGCTGCGATTCTAACTCTGTCCCTTCTTTTATAATAAGCGGCAACTCAAAGTACAAGAATACTATTTCACAAGAGTTTTACCACATGTTACAATGATATTACTAAGACGTACTGTCTTAACGCTGTCTCAAAAAAAAAAAACTCTCTAAGAGTTTCTCTCACTCTTAGTGTGAGCTAGTTTGTTAGATCTCTACAAAATAGCCTCCGCGCTGTACCACTAAGCTTTCCGAGAACTTATTAAAGGTTCCGTTCCGATTTATTATTTATTTTGATTCTTTACTTTGAAACAGTAATGATACATTCAAGGAATCAAAACATAAAAGACATTTTACAATTTTATGAAATTCTAATAACCCAAGTGTTTCAGAGTTTGGCAAACATAGGTATACTTTTTCGTGAAAAAGAATATATATATATATATATTTATTTTTAGGCAATTTAATTGATTAATAAAAGTAAATAATTTTATGAAAAAAATATGCCGCTGTTATTGATGTGACTATTGATATATTTTGGCATTTTTAAAAGTTTAAATTATTTTAATTCATAACAAAAATTAATCATATTCGTAAATAGTCGCTAAAAATTATGTTTTTATTAGATCAATGAAATATTAATATTAATTTTTATTAATATTAATTAATATTTAAAAAATATATTAATTGATTAATAAAAGTAAATAATACATTAATAACAGTACTTTTTATAATTTGTCATCTTTAATTATTAGACTGGTACGTATTTACTAAAAATTTGTTAATAGTTTCTGTTTTTCTGTAAAAAAGTTGTATGTATGTAAAATATTGTACAATTTCCATACCATTGTTGGTCTTTTTAGCCCTGAAGAGAAGAAGCTTTAACTATTAAAGCGAAACGTCGGCCTGATAAACGTTAGTTTTCTTTCGACCTGATCCTGTTAAGACTAAATTCATCAAAGTGAATAATTTCATGAAAAAAATATGCAGCTGTCATTGATGTGACTACATATTAATATATTTTGGTATTTTTAAAGGTTTTTTTTATTTAAATATTAAGCGCATCGACCGCATCGGTCATTAGCGCATTGGTATAGTAGTTTTGCATTTTTGTGTTACATTTGGTCATATACATTAATTATTTTTAGGTATTTTAGGATATGTTCTACATTTGAGTGTGGTGCTTGCATTAGTCCAGCCCCTATACATTGTTGGGCAGTTTTTGGGCATTCGAATAGATGTGAAACATCCAATTGGTTATTGCAGCACTGCGGGGGTTCCTTTTTTTTCGATCAGGTACATGTGAGTTAGCCGAGTGTGTCTATTTATGAGTCTATTTATTATGACCTCTTCTCTGCGATTTAGTTTGCATTTGTCGTTGTCCGAAATTTGTAGGCATGCAGTTAGTTTTCTCCTTTGGTCCGTGTTTTGATGTTTTCTTTTTGCTTCTGTTTTGAGGAAGTTTTTTAGATCTGTTTTCTCTACGTAGGGGTCTGTGATGTCTGGATTTGATTGAGCCATGGTAACTTCTTTTGCTATTTTGTCTGCTGCTTCGTTGCCATCAATTTCACTATGAGATGGAATCCATATTAAGACGACTTCTTTTTGTTGAAGGGTTATTTCGTTTAGGAGGGATCTGATTTCATAGGCTAGGTGGTTGGGTGGTTGGAAGTGTTGGATTGTGAGTAAAGAGCTCAGTGAGTCTGAACAGATTAAAAATTTTTGTTTGGAGGAAGACTTGATTTCTTGGAGGGTGTGTTTCACTGTTTTTAGTTCGGCTGTGTAGATACTTGTCATGTCAGAATATTTTATTCTTATCGTTTTGTTGTTATTTATGATAGCTGCACCAACTCCAGTGTCATTTTTAGAAGCATCAGTGTAATAGCAGGTGAAATTTTTGTATATTGTAGCAACTTTTTCACAAAACATGGCTTGGTATTTTTCTGGGTTTGTATCTTCCTTCGGGTATTCTCGTAGGCTTAGGTCTATTATTGGAGGCGAGTCTGTCCAGAATGGGAGAGTAAGTGGGCAATGTTCGTTAATCTGATTAATATCGATCTTTAAAGAGTTTAAATAATTTTGGGCTCGGATGTTTATTGGTTTTCTTGCGGTTCGGTTAGTTCTATATAAGTTGGCATTATTTTGGTTTATAAGAGATTTGTGATTAGTGTTTTTTTTATTACTGAGTACGTTGGTAAGATATGACAGTTCAAGTAGTTCTCTCCTGAGAGTTAGGGTAGATTCATTGGAGATTTTGTATAAATTACTAACCGGTGTAGATCTTAGGGTTCCTAGTGCTAGACGGATGCCTTGATTATGTATTGGATTGAGTAATTTAAGAACCGTTTTGTTAGTATTTGCGTAAATAGTGGACGCATAGTCTATTTTGGATCTAATCACCGTTTTATAGAAAAGTAGTAGTGTTTGCTGGTCGGCTCCCCATGTGTTGTTCGAGAGGGTCTTCATCATATTTAGGCATTTTATACATTCTATTTTAAGATTTTGAATGTGGTCCTTGAAGTTTATTTTTTGGTCGAAGGTGACGCCTAGGAATTTAATGGTTTTAGTTTGAGTAAGTTTTTCCTTGTTGAGATATAATGTAATATCGGCTTTAAGTTTCTTATGTTTGTAAAATTGTACTATTTTAGTTTTGGAAGTCTAAAATTTTGCACCTGTTTTTTCGGTCTATCCAATTATTTTGTTTAGACTTTTTTGAAGTTGATGTTGTGTGGAGTTTTAAAAGTTTAAATTATTTTAATTTATAAAAAAAATAATTATATTCATAAATAGTCGCTAAAAATTATGTTTTTATTAGATTAACAAACAAGTTTTAATAATGTGGTTGTATAAAATCAGATTTTTAGTAGACAAAACCAACCAATAATAACAATTTTATAGTTTAGATTTTTAATTAAAACAACAAATATCACAAGTTTTATTTTTCAAGTTGAATTAACAGGTAGGTAGGTATTGTATAACAATTTTTATTTAATTAGTGTATCTATTAAAAAATAAACAGTGATTTCTTATGTGAAATGCTTTAAATGGTAGTTTCAACTTCTAGAACTTAAAGTCTTTCAATACTAATAATAAAGAAAAGATAATTTAATAGTTGTAGAGATACACAAAAAAGCGAATTTAGACCTTTTGAAGATAAAACATTTTTAATTATTAATTTAAGTAAAAATCACGAATTGACAGTTTTCTTTTCCGCCGTGAATCTACCAATACAGGTAATAATGCTCCCATATAAAATTTTGTAAACTTTTGTAACATTTTTTCACAAAAATTTTCGTCTTTCAAGATAACTTTAATGTGCAGCCTTTTTTCGGTGTAGACAACAAAATAACATTTTTTAATGCCTGTAACCATCATCTGTCCTTGCACTTGGTACATATACATCTTATTACTTTTCAATTTTTCATTTTCGTCTACTATCGATAGAAGGTTATTTTTTTGGCTAAAGCAGCTTCTGTTGGTGTCATATTTCGCGCCCTGACAGGACATTTTATTTCTGCTAAAGCTGAATTATTCTCTAAAATCCTGTCGGGACTGGCTTCCAGAAAAGGATATTTTGTTGAAACAATTAGTCTCGTTTTTTTGGTTTTTTAAGTGTCTTTTCTTCAAATAGTGTAACCATTTGGTTCAATCCCCAATTTAGCATTTCCAAAATTGAAGGTAATGAAATTTAATGCTAGCGGGAATTCCTAAATATTTTCACTATTTAATTCTCAATAACGGCCACCCTTCCTTTACCTGGTCGCGACACCTAAATTTGGGGGTGTTGGTCAGTAGCGTGCCGCGGTCAGGTTAACCCCTGCTGGATGTCCTAATACCCAAATCGGCAACAGGACACTTGCGCGCCGGTTGAGGATTAAGCGAAAATGTTTAATCCCATAAATAAATTGTATCCTTAGATTATTTTTAACAAAAAAACCTCCCTTTTTAAAAAGTTAGTTGTTTTCTTTGTCGACATAATTATGAAAATTTCTAAATTTCTGACGTATTTACAGTGAAAGGCAAAATAATCTTTTAGTACGTCTAAATAAAAACCTCCTTTACGTACCTGTAATTTTTAAAATAAAATCTTCTATAACTTAACCTTTTCTGACTCCTTTTATTTCCATATTGTGCCAATTTTATCAACAAATGCATAAGTCCAAAATTTGGTTCATTATTATAGTAGAAGTTCCTTCATCAACATGAAGACCATGGTAAAGTGTTAAACGTTACACTAGTGCAATTTTCGATAACTTGCACTAGTTCAGTATTATCGCTGTCAGAAAATGTCATGACATGTCATAGGAGTGAAAGGATGATGCACTTGCATTTGAGATATTAATATTGAAAATTACTGTCTTCAATATGGAAAATAGTTGGAAAAAAGCAGTTAAGTGGTTTTACCTGCTTTAATGACCCGGCGCGCAAGTGTCCTGTAATTAAAGAGTATCCAGCGCGTTACTGTCCTGTTGGATTAGGAGTACCTGCGGATTTCATTGACCGCGGCGCGCAAGTGACTCATGCCCAAATTTGGCACCAAACCTTATCAGGTCAAAACGTATTATTACTTAATCCTTGAAAAGATATTTAATTATTCTTAGAAGATAAATACATTGTAAGCCTGTACACTTATTTCTGTTATGAAGGTACAGTCCGTTTGTCTAAACAAGCGTCATTTAAAAAACATTAATTATAACAAAAAAACAATATATTTTAGGTAATTTGACAACGCACCTGTCTTTAAAAATGTATTGTATATAACATATTAAAAAATCAAAGTTTTTGTTTAAGTTTTAATTACAGAAAAACGAAAAAAATGAATATAAATAAATTTTTCTATAATATAAACACTTTTTTTAAAAAACTAACAACGCACCTGCCTAGACAATTAAAAAAGCTTTCATTTGATGTGTAATTATAGGTGAAACAGTTAACTATAAAAGAACTATGCAAAAAAAAAGAAAATGAACCCCTTTAGAGGACCCTTAAAGTGTAGTGGGCTCCGTTTATGTCAGAGCGACGAGAAGCGAGTAGTTACGTCGGCGTCGCGTCCGACAAAACATACCATTTACCCTATTTAGGTACCAGCTCTCAAAGCGGTGTCTTTTTGACTTAAACTAAACATATTATGTTAAAGTTTTTATGATTTTTTTTCGTTGATAGTTTCTTGAAATATGATGAAACGTTAAATTTTTATTTAATAATCTAATCCTAAAATGCATTTTGCATCTAAAGAACATAAGTTTTGCCTTGTCAATGAACTTTATATTTTTGGCTTGTTCCATATGTAATTTCAAATAATTTGATCTTTTTGTCCAAATCGATACCATTCATATTTTCGAAAATTTGGTTTAATTCCTCCAATTTCTTCATAAATATAGAACATGGCTTGTAAAGAAAACCTTCTGAAAGACAGTCACATCACGTATATGTATTTTCAGTAAATTGTGTTGTTGGACAGCCTAAAAACATAAAAAAAATTATTTATTATTTTATTTATTTTCTATTTTCTTCTTAAAATACCCAAATACTTAAACAAAATAAATGATTTTCGTTTATAACATGCAAATCTTGGAGTATATGCCTTACATATGTATGTACTTACTAAATGTAGATATATACAGTGTGAACCATTTGTATGGAATAACATCGATAAAAATTTAGGGATTTATTTTTTAAAAAAACGCTTGAACACGTATCCTGTTATTTTTTAACGCGCATTTTTTGACAAAAAAAAAATGTATATACAGGATGTCCCAAAATTGAAATACGACCCTCAACTTTGAAATTTTAAATGGAAACCCCATTTTTTTAGTATATCTGAATTTTACGTGTAATTCTGCGTATTTTTATGTAGCACACACTATGTCGATTTTTTGTTGTTTTTGAAAAAAAGGCGTAATACTATTTGAATGTAATAACTTTGATAAAAATTCAGATATGCTCAAACATGGTTCGCCTTTTAAGTGAAACACAAAGAATAGAAATTCTTATAATGAGTGGTTGTGGTAATCGTACCAGAACGCTAACGGAGGTATGTCAAATGTTCAATGCGAAGTACCCCGATCGGTCCATATCACAGGCAACAGTAAGCAAAGTAAAGCAGAGATTTCGTGAATCTGGTCATGTTCGAGATGCTCCTAAAGTACGTCCAAATGTCAAAATTAATGAAAACACCAAGTTGAATATGTTACTGAGTGTTGAAGAAAATGCGCACACATCGGGCAGACAAATTGCCAGGGAACATAACGTGAGCCAGACATCGGTGTTACGTATTTTAAAAGCTGAAAAGATATATCCGTACAAAGTTACCCTGGTACAGGAGTTGAATGATGATGATGGTGATCGCAGGATTGAGTTCTGCGAAACAGTAATGAATTTGTGTCAGGCAAATCCTGACTTTATAAGCAAAATTCTTCTTTCTGATGAAGCGACATTCTGTTTAAATGGCACCGTCAATAAACAAAATTGTCGATACTGGAGCAGAGAAAATCCTCATTGGATGATGGAAGCCAACACTCAATATCCAAGAAAAGTTAACGTTTGGGCAGGGATTATTGAACATCAGAGAATTGGTCCTTATTTTTTCGAAGGTTCTTTAGACGCGGAAATTTATCAACGGTTTTTGGAAACTTTTCTATTGCCTACATTAAAACGACTTTACCCTGCCGACGACAACCCAAATGAAATCGATCGACGTCTTTAGTTTCAGCAGGACGGAGCGCCACCGCATTTTGCACATAATGTTAGGAATTATCTAAATACCGCCTTTCCCGGTAGATGGATTGGTAGGCGTGGTGCAATAGAGTGGCCAGCCCGTTCACCGGACTTGAGTCCACTGGATTTCTTTCTGTGGGGCTACCTAAAATCGAAAGTGTACGTCAACAGGCCAGATAATATAGAAGACTTGAAACGAAAAATACGGGAAGAAGTTGAACAAATAAGTCCTCAAACTATACAAAATGTATTTCAAGAGTTTGAACATCGGCTTGCCTATTGTCAAGAAGTGAATGGCTTACATTTTGAGCATTTATTATAATTTTTCTCTCGAATGTTATTTATGTTAAGTTTCATTATTAAAAATTAACAACACGTTTTTTCTAACGCCTTTATTTCAAAAACAACTGAAAATTGACATATTGTGTGCTACATAAAAAATACGCAAAATTATACGTAGAATTCAGATATGCTAAAAAAAATGGGATTCTCATTTAAAATTTCAAAGTTGAGGATTGTATCTCGATTTTGGAACACTTTGTATATACAATTTTTTTGGCAAAAAGTGCGTGTTAAAAAATAACAAGACACGTGCCAAAACGTTTTTCTGAAAAACAAATCTCTAAATTTTTATCAAAGTTATTTCGTTCAAATGCTATTACACATTCTTTTCAAAAACATCAAAAAATCGACATAGTGTGTGCTACATAAAAATACGCAGAATTACACGTAAAATTCAGACGTGCTAAAAAAAATAGAGTTTCCATTTAAAATTTCAAAGTTGAGGGTCGTATCTCAATTTTGGGACACCCTGTATATACAATTTTTTTGTCAAAAAATGCTCGCTAAAAAATTACAGGATACGTTGTAACGGTTGTTTCCGTGTCGGGTTCTGGGTATCGTAGAGAGAGAGAAGAACAGCTTTAAGGGGGTTTATTTACAATAATAACTATGTACAAATAATAAAAATAAAATAATAATTCTCAAATTAAAACGAATCCTCTAATAATATATATACGGCCTCGTCCCCGGCGGTCCCTCGTCCTCGACTCCTCGTCGTCGGCTTCTCGTCCTCGTCTCCTCGCCCTCGGTTCCTCGTCCTTGACGTGTCGGCACTTGTAATGGAAGGGAGGTAGGATTCACCCACAGGTTGATGCTCCGTGGGTAGCGGTATCGGAGAGAAAGCCCTTAGGTTAATGCTCTAGAGGTGGACGGGTCTGGGGGTGGCTACTTACAGGGATAATGCTCCTGCAAGTATGAAAGTATAGGCGCAATATATAGCCTTTGTTTGTGGGCGAGGGGTATGAGAGGAGTATTGTAGCGGTGGTTCTCGGTGTGGTGGGAATTATACCACCACTACTGCCCTGACGTATACGTATGACGTCGCGGTCACGCGGTCCGAATCAGCTGCTGGGCGTTATATTGTTTTGTTTACTGAATTCATAGAACGCTTCGTTACACCCTCCTCTTCCTTTAAAAAAAACTCTTTATAATATGGAGAGTTTTCCAGGTCTCCATGCTGTGTCTGCGGTCCATTTGCTGTAAGTAGATTATTAAGGGACGGGTTTAGGACTTTAGAATGGATTTTTTTCTTCTTCTCTTCCAGTTTGGGATTAACTTGGTTTTGCTCGGCTTCCGGAAAACTGTGATTAGGTTCTGCCGGTGTTCTGCGTTTGTGCAAGTGATGTCATCTAAGTCCACTTTAGAAAAATTTTTTGCTTCCGGGAGTTTGTCTAAGATGCCGTTATACGGGGAAGCGGATAGGCATCTTTTTGAGGTACGGAGTCAATGTTTCGGAACTCGATGCAGAAACTATTTTTCTTATTTTTCTTAGAGTCTGCAGGTTTATTATAAAATCACGACCATTTTCGTGCGGCTTTTGGAACCTCCGGAAAATTTCTTCTTTCAAGCTTTTTCGGTACTCTCTCGGAAAATAAAACGCTTCGAAAATTTCAATAAAATTGTCCCAAGTGCGGATAGTATGCTTATAATTTCGGTACCATAAAATAGCTTGATTTTTTAACAACACGGGCAGAGCACGTACCAGTTGTTCCTTTCCGATCATATAGGTCTCCGCCAGCTCCTCGATTCGCTCGATGAAAGCGACGGCGTCGGTTTTTCTGTCGAAGGTGACCTTCCATTTTCGGACTTGGTTTAATAACTCACTATCTGTCCACAGCCAGGTCTCCATTTCACCATCTTCTTGGCTGGCTTCTTCTCCTTGCTCTCATGTACCCTGTCTCAATAAAGTCAATTTTCTTCGGACTCGCTGCTCGGGCGCCAAATTTGTAACGGTTGTTTCCGTGTCGGGTTCTGGGTATCGTAGAGAGAGAGAAGAGCAGTTTTGATGGGATTTTATTTACAATAATAACTATGTACAAATAATAAAGATAAAATAATAATTCTCAAATTAAAACGAATCCTCTAATAATATATATACGACCTCGTCCCCGGCGATCCCTCGTCCTCGACTCCTCGTCGTCGTCTTCTCGTCCTCGTCTCCTCGCCCTCGGTTCCTCGTCCTTGACGTGTCGGCTTCGGTGGCTCGCACATGTAATAGAAGGGAGGTAGGTTTCACCCACAGGTTGATGCTCCGTGGGTAGCGGTTTCGGAGAGGACTCTACCAACGGGTTAATGCTCCGTGGGTAGCGGTATCGGAGAGAAAGCCCCTAGGTTAATGCTCCAGGGGTGGACGGGTCTGAGGGTGGCTACTTACAGGGATAATGCTCCTGCAAGTATGAAAGTATCGGTGGCGGTAGGCGCAATATATAGCCTTCGTTTGTGGGCGAGGGGTATGAGAGCAGTATCGTAGCGAAGCGTTGGTGGTGGTTCTCGGTGTGGTGGGAATTATACCACCACTACTGCCCTGACGTATACGTATGACGTCGCGGTCACGCGGTCCGAATCAGCTGCTGGGCGTTATCTTGTTTTTTTTAATGAATTCTTAGAACGCTTCGTTACAACGTGTTCAAGCATTTTTCTAAAAAATAAATCCCTAAATTTTTATCAAAGTTATTCCATACAAATGGTTCACACTGTATAGTTTATTTCAAAATAAATGCGATCTCAGTACGCTGTAAAAATTTGAATTTAAGGTAGTTACACTGCTGTATTTAGTACTTTTATTTATAACGAAGAGGTGGTATTAGATTTCCAACTATATTTGTCATCATTGACATTATTGATTTTCTTTGATTTTGACGGTTTGAGTTTTTGCGTTTTTTGTTTTCTTTCTAAGCATTTCTTGTTTGTTATTTTGTTGATTAACTGTTTTTTAAGACACTTTTCTTGGCATCAGTTTTTTTACGGTAAAAAATGTGTTTTGACATTTGAAGTTATGTAAATTATTTTTTTAGAAAATGAAATTGTTTATTTTTGCATTTCTGCTCTACTACTTGTTGCATACGGCTTTAAATAATTGAGATATGGCCCCTTACCTTACCCAAAGGGAGTTTAATGCGGTGTATCATTGTTACAACGAATTTTTTATGGACTCATGAACTCAAAAAAGAGTCACACAAATGTTTAACGATGGTGCTTTGGTATTTGAGGTACTAATATTTTAAATAATAATGCAAATAATTATATTTAATTTATATTCAAGATAAGCCCTGCTATCGTACGCCGTGTACTCAGTAAGAAAAATTCTGGAGTATCTTATTTACCTACAAAACCAAAAGAGTGGAAAGGAGTCCTAGAGTTTTATAATTATGGTTTTAAAGAAGAAATTAATAGTCTTATTTACACAAAAATTAAAAGTAATCAACATTTGACCCTTGAGGCTATATAACTTTGCAAGGGAATGTCTTGATCTTACTCAGTCCCACAACTTTATTTCGTATAATGAAGTCAATTGGTTATAGCTATAAAAAAGTTAATAGACGAAAAATTCTTATCGAAAGACAACAAATAATTAATTTAAGGATTTAGTTTTGTGCGAAATATCTTCAACTACTGCAGGAATATGAGGAAGGCAAACTAAAGTTTATATATCTGGATGAGACATGGGTATACCAATACGGTATTCAGATTTGTCGCTGGGTACTAGAAAGCTTTAAGGAAGGTCTTCCTACAAAGTTTAAGGGTAAAGGAAGGCGATTTACTGCCCTGAATGCTGGATGTGACACTGGCTTTATACCAAGATGTGATTTAATTCTTGACAGCAAAATTGACACCAGACGCTATTATAAAACTATGAATATCATAATATTAATTCATATTATTAAAACTATGTTGTTAAAGTGTTAAACATAATCCCAAGTTGTTCGATGTCTGCAATCACAGAATATTAGTATTTATATTAAAAGTTACCTGAAACTACTTAATTAATGTAAAATAGTGCAATATAGATGGTCTTACTAAGCAATTTTTATAGCAAAATTCGAAATTTTACACAACAATAAATAACAATGAGTTTGACATTTTTAACCTCAAATACTTTTTTGAAAATCAAACTAAAGGTCGTTTACATTTTAGTAACAAAATTCTAGGGTTGGTTTACACAATCAGCGCCTACTGAGATTGCATTTATTTTGAAATTGAACAATACATAACATACATACATATTGCGTACATAACATACAACTAGTTAGCACAAATGAAAGCTATAATACCATATTTTTTATCCCAGATTGCACAACCACAACTACCTACAACTACTACGTCTTCATTTTACATACGACCTTTGTTACGCCACATTGTAATAACTTAAAATGTTTTCCTTTGGTTTTCTGAAAAAATGCAGAAAAAATCCGTTTTATTTTTTTAAACAATGCCCCTTTTTTACCAAGAGATGAATCTTCTTTTCTTAGTTTAAAAGCTATATATCCTCTAATATTCTCCAATCCATCATATTCTAAATCAGTCAATTCGGAGATCTCTTCCGAATTTGTTTGTACTTGATCGTCCATAGTGACATTAAATTTTTTTATAAACTTTCCATTTATTACATGATCTTGATCATCTAAAGTAGATGCAAATGAGCTGTCCAAATTAAAATCTTTAATATTGGCCTCATCAGATATTACCGCTTGATTTCTGCCAGAATGTATTTTCGTAGACGATATTTAAAGTCTAAGGGCCAGATTTCAAGTCGAAGTTACGTTGACTCAACTCAAAAAAACACGCAATTATTGCGATTAGACTTGCGTCTAATTTCAAGTACGATAAATGATTCAAAATTCACGCAAATTGCGATATCTGATTGCGATTGGTCCTAGCGGTATCTCAACTGATTTGCGTGAACGCAAAACGTGTTTCCCGCTGTTCATTCGCGCGTTTTTACACGTGTTTGACATGTGTTTTGTGTGTTTGACAAGTGGTTAATAATGGCGGGTTTTGATGTTGCTCGTGAAGTTTTATTTGGAATTGCCGGAGGAGTTTTTAGCGATGATATGAATCACGATCAAGAAAGTTGCGAAGTATTGTCCCATTTCTATTGGTAGCGTGATTTCCCCAAAGGCCAGTGTGGCAATTAAAGTCTCCAACAATACATTTTTTAAAAGGGTTAAATAACGAAATTTGTTTCCAAAATTCCTCAGTTAGAAGTATGCCCGGAGGAGAATACACTGTAATTATGCAAAAATCACGAACTCTCACTCCAGTAATACTAATTCTCTCGGACAGTTAAGGAAAATTATCCACAGCTGAAATAATGATATTTTTCGAACAAGTAAGGCAGCATCTCCCTTTCCATCAGGACGAGAGTGAAGAATAGTTCTAAACCCTGATAAGCGGAAGTCTTAATTAGGTTTAATCCATGTTTCTGACAATAATATAATATCGGGACAAGATTTTTGAATTAAAAATTGAAGACCATGAAAATTAGAGTTACAACTTCTAATATTCCAATGAACAATTTTTAGTACTCCTCCATCTCTTCGTTGTTCTCCCATGGGATAAAGTTGATAGGACATATCTGTCATAGTGGTGAAGAGCAAGAGGGTTCCCTAAGAATCCCTTTTAACCTAAATGAGATTCCTGAACGAGTTCTTTTCCAACGGACTCGACTTGACCGGCGTGTGTTCAATTATTGTATGTTGCCCAGCTATTAACACCTTTCCTGGAAAAAAATACACAAAGAGCACGTTACGAACACCGTACACCTATGCATAAGTTGTACATAGCACTCCAGTTTTTTTGCATCTGGTATTTTTCAGTGGCTGGTAGGCAGCAGCGGTCGTGTCTCACAAGGAAATGCTTCTGTTGTTATAACAGAAGTAACAGAAGCTCTTGTTGAGATTGCACCACAGTTTGTGGTGGTTTGGGGTTGCTCGTCATGGAACTGGCATGCCAAATGTCTTCGGTGTAATTGATTGCACACACGTTAGGATGCAAGTACCAACACAGGCTCCGGAACAATACTTCAATCGACATTTGTATCACTCCATAAATGTTTAATTGATTGCAGGGCCAGACTTGAAAATATACAATGTTTTGGCCAGATATCCTGGATTCAATCACGATTCGTATATATGAACAATCAGCAGTGTTCATTGGAGCACTGGTTCTCAAAGTGTGGGTCGGGACTCCTTAGGGGGTCGCGTTAAACATTTGAAGGGGTCGCAAAAAATTTTTCGAACGGAAAAAAAAATAACCAAAACAATACAAATTACAACACAAGTTTAAAAAATTCTTTAAAAAAAAACAAAAACAAAACATTTAATAAAAAACAAAAGAGAACTGCCACAAAAACGTATCACATCTTGTTATTAACGTAAGGTATGTGCCTGTTTAAAAATTTGTAACTAACTTTTCAAATCTAGGTTCTGTATTTGAAACACACACAATTATGTTGTTTTCTAATTCCAACTGGTTTCTTATTTTTGTTTTAATGTTTGTCATAGACGAAAAACTTAACTCGCATAGATAAGATGTGGCAAATGGGATCAAACACTTAAGAGCTTCGTGCGCCAGCTCTGGAAATTCAGTCATTCGTTTGATCCAAAATTGATCTGGACTATGGGCAAAAAAGTTAATTTTAACATACCATCACTTTCTATCTCGATTGGTTTTATTTTTAAGTTGGTTGGCAGTTTAGCCTCTATATAAGAATTTTCTAATAATGGATTAAGTATCTACCTGTAATCTTCATATTTTTGTCGAGTCTCTTCAGGGAAGTAGTCACACAATTTTAATTTCAAACTAGTCAAAGTATCTATCATCTTTGCAAAAACATGCTCAGCTTGCGTCAAATCGTTTTGATCAATTTCTACTATCAGTTGTTCAATGCATTCAAATGAGTCAAATTCTTTTGTTTTAATAGAGTTCGACCATAAATCCAGTTTTTTAACAAATGCCTTAATTTTGCCAGTGGCTGTTATAATGTTAATATCTCGGCCCTGCAGACTTCTATTTAAAATATTTAGGTGTTCAAAAATGTCAGCAAGAAAAGTCAGTTTGAGAAGGCAAAAAAAATCAGTAAATAATTTTTCATATTCCAAATTTTGACCTTGTAAGTACACCAACAGTTCTGATCTTAATTCGAAAACTTTTTTCAAAACGTTACCTCGGTAAAGCCATCTTACTTCTGTGTGAAAAAGAAGATTTTTGTATAAAGATCCCATCTCCTCGCAAATTTTTCTAAAGATACGAGTCTGCAACGCTCTTCCTTTTATAACATTTACAATTTTAATTACAGTTTTCATAACAGAATCTATTTCAGAAGGCAAACATTTTGACGCAAGAGGTTCGCGATGTAAAAAACAGTGTGTCCATGAAGTATTTGGCATAATTTTTTATAATTGTACAATAAGACCAGATCTGTACCCTGTCATAGCCTTGGCGCCATCGGTACATATAGCAACACATTTCTCCCAGTCAATATTGTACTTTTCAGTTTTTCTTTTAAAAGTGTCGAATAAACATTTTCCGGTTGTGTTGAGCTCTAAAGGCGTACAAAATAAAATATCGTCTTTAACTTCATTTTATGTATCGTATCTTACAAATGTTACAAACTGAGCACAGTTAGAAATGTCTGTGGATTCGTCCATCTGGAGTGAAAAGTATGTGCATTTTTTTAAGTTTTCAACCGTTTAAGCTTAAATATCTTCTGCCATAATTCTTCTTTAAATGGTATTGTTAGACAAAGGTATTTTTTTCAGTTTTTCAGCTTCTTTTTTACCTATCATTATTTCTACCATTTCAACACCTGCAGGTAAAATTAGATTTTCAGCAATTGTATAGGGTTTACTGTTTTTTGCAATGCGGAATGCCACTTTATAAGTTGCTAGTAATGCTTTTTCGTTAAGATTAATAGCTGCCGTAAAAGTTGCTTGCTTTTTGTGGAAACACTTCAGCTTTCTTTCAAAAAATTCTAACGGATTTTTTTTTGTCTGGATGTTTACTATTTAAATGTCGCAGTAGTTTGGATGGCTTCAAACTTTCTTGCGATAATACTTCTCCACAAACAACGCACTGTGGTTTGTTTGAAATAACAGTAAAACCATTCCTGAGATATTCGTTGCTGTACAATCTGTTTTTCTTTTTTTAGTGTTATTTTCAGATGTGGACGGTTCTAATGTTCTTTTTAGAAATTCCATAGTCGTTACCAGTAACCCACAGCAGACAGCACAGCACTATTAGGTAGACATCATTTCAAATGAGAACAGCATGTATGAGTCATCACTATAAATCGGCGCTCTCGTCCGGACCGAGTCTATTTTTAATTAGGGAAGGTCGCTCTCCATGTGCGCGCGTACTTTGCTGTCAAGAGTGCTAGAGTGCTAACATAGCAACAGCTAAAACAGCAGCGTCTTCCTATGCCTTTGTTCTCCGTTTTTCTGTCTTTCGTTGTTGTTCTAAACTCAATTTATTAATATAATCGTTTTAAACTTAATAAATAACATTATTTGAAAATGCCTCTTAATAAAAAGCAACTTGTTACGCTCATGATCATATTTTACTTGTCAGATCGTGATGACTCAGATGTGCTGTTCTCGTTTGAAATGGAGTTTACTCATCCTAGATAGAAGGAGCACGTAGTATTTCTGTCCTTATTCCGCTTCTACGCATCTTACACGCCAAGATGGATTTGACTAACAATACCGCGGGTCGCAAACAAAATTTAAATTTGTGACTAAGGGGGGTGGGGGTCTTTATTGGGAACCACTGCATTAGAGGAAGGTGGCGTTTTCCCTGAGGGATGTCTCGTAGGTGATTCTGGGTACCCACAAGAAGCATGGCTAATGACACCTGTGGTCAACGTAACAGCTGCAGCTGAACTGTTGTACAACTCTGTCTACATTTCAACAAGAAATCCGATTGAACGAACAAATGGTGTTTTGAAAATTTGTTGGAGAGTGTTGGACCGTCCACTGGCCTATGAACCAGATAAAAAGTGTGTAGAATAACAACAGTTTTTTAATATTTACACAGATTACAAACTCGATGTAGAAGATCTCCAGGAGTATCCTCTCCATGACGACTTCCCTTGCCAAGAAGCTGGAAATGCAAATTATATTGATGTTTGCAGGGATCTCATACACAGGCATTTCACTTTGTAGTTTTTATCGCTGTTTTTTTTTGTTTTTTTTTACATGCACTTATTTTATGTTACTCAATTTATGGTATTGCTTAGAGTAAAATGTGTGTTAAATAAAACAAAGGTTTAGTAATTTTAATTTATTAAACATTATTTTAACACAACAATACTAAAGAAAACAAGTAATTATTTTTCAAATTTTCTTTTTTTTTAGTTCAACTATCTTTTCCAACAATTTAATTCCTCTAGTTTTTAATGCGTTGTGAACTCTCATTTCACCTAGAACATCCCTCAAGAGAGAGTTTGTTTCTTGTTGGAATTGTCTGCTTTCTCTTATTTCGTCTAGTGTTTGCATTTTTGCACGCTTCCTTTTAAGTGGTCTTGATGGACCTGCTCTAGATGTGGAAGCAGCCGGAGTGTCAGGAATCGCGAGACTGTCAGGAATTACAGGAGTTGCTGGAAGAGGTTAAGGAACTGTTATAACAAAACAGTACATGTTCATGTGTCGAATTTTTAATGTATAAAATCCATAGTTGTAAAGAGTTGAGTCTGTTGGCATTTAGTAATTTTTAGTAATTAGTTGTCAGCAATGTTTGTATTAAATAAATTTATATTGCAATAATTTCAATATTGCAAATAAGTGCAAGCGTCAATGTTGTTTTATCATAAAATTAATATTATATGCAACTGTTTGAAAATTTTTCCGACAGAGGAAAAATCAAACGAATCAATACAGAATTGCCAATAGCCACTTTGTACTTCAATTGCTATACTTTACTTTCTATAGTAACTGGAACGTCTTCAGGTATTTCGGCAGGTAGGAGAGTATTTGGGAGGTCAAAGGTACCTAAATAAATATAAATTTCATTAAATTATTAAATTAATGAAATTAAATAATATAAAATAATAATTAAATTTTACTAAGCGCAGTAATATAAAGCTTCATTGTTTATAATTTGATCTTTCCTTATCCTGTAATTGGGTGTACCCTGTTGGATATTGTACATTAATAATAATAAATTGTTAATATTAAATTAGATTTTATTAAATTGTAAACATTAGATGGTATAAAATGTAGCTGTTAAAAAATGCCTGTAATAAATTTTATACAAATTGGGTAAATAATAATTGTAAATCCTGTAAAAAATTGATATTTTTTTTTTCTTACCAGCACTGTTAGAGCTGTCCACTGTGATGTAGATAGAAGTGGAGGTGGAAGGTCTGTCTCTGAACAATGTAGTGTAAAAAATACTTGACATAATTCAGCAAATTATTCTTTCCTACCAACATTTTTGGTGTCTTCCACTTGCACACTGGTCTCAATAGTGAACTTTGATGAACTTTCAATGTCTGTAAGCAAAGTCAAATGGATATTTTAACAATAAATTTGTCAATAAAAAACCATCTTTTTGGTTTGGGAAAGCTGAAGGTGTCAATTCCCCCAACTTCAATCGAGTCCAATCCAATAAGTTGTACAATTTTGGATTCAACGGCTGTTAAAGGTGTGTGAGCCTCATTTTCTCCACCCCCAGTTTTTTTTCCTCTCTTTTAATTTGATTTGTCTTCTATTTTGTCCGGGACTTGAGGTCCTGATTTTTTTTTTTATTTCTTTCAGGCCTCGGCGAGCAGGCGCAATCGCGTTGGCAGCATTCAAAACTTGTTTCCAACCATGATCTCGATGGAATTGGTTGATACTGGCCCCCTTTAGGGGCTCAAACAAAACGCTTCGTCGTCTATCAATTTCTTCTACCAAAACGGTTCACCTGGTGTGAAATTTTTTGCCCTAATATAAAATTATTTCCATTAAATTTACTTTGCGACATTTTTTATCAAAATATATTATAAAATGGGACTACTTACCTTTTGTTTTCCCTTGTTTAATACAAAACTGAACCAACTTGAAATTCAAATTTAAGAAAATGTGACAGTGACAGGAAGAATATTCATTCTTCCGGCGACCACTGGCCGAGACAAATTGGTACCATGCCAAACAAATCTGACATTTATTAGAAGCCTTGAAGAAGAATCAATAAAGGATTCGAAACGTTGGCCTTATAAAACAGTTTTTATTTTTTGCCTTGTCGTCCACTTCCCCGTAACACCAAATTTCGAATTAAAAAAATGGACGTAATTCACCAAAATAATTTCCTCTAATGTTTTTATTACATCAAACAAAATGTTTTTTGATAATTGAGAATTGTACCTAAAATAAAGAACAAATATTTTATGAAGCTATGTTTGTAAAAAATACTGAAAAAATATAGGTTGCTTCCAATTTGAAAATAATCTTTTCAACATTATGGCTTGTACATTGTTAGACGAGACCAAAACGGTATCATTTTTTTTGTCATATTCCCATGATATTTTCAATTTGTCAGCACCAATCATTCAAATTCGTTTTAGTTCTGAAAAATTTGCATTTTGCATGATGGCTAGAGATACCTGCGAAATCCCAGGTTCCATTTTTATCCTCTGCGCCCATTTTCTTAACGTGGCCCTTGGTCAAGCTGCATGTAGCACTATGGGATTTGAAATATCATTCATCTGTTTTCCTTGTGATCTTTTTTGTCAATTTTGTAACTTTCTTAACTGGTTTTCTAAAAATATTGCCGTAATAGGATATTTTAAAGTCAGATTTTCTTTTTTCAATTTATCAATTTGGAATTTGCACCTATCAATTTTATCCTGTGGTTTTCGCACCTTATTTTTTTTATGATTTTCAAATTTTCAACATATTTAGGTGTTCTAAAACAATTAATAAAAAAATAGGAATAAATGAAATATTTAGTATAATAAATTATTCTCACCGTTCAGAAAAAGGAGTTCGTAATTGAATATTATTGAACATTTCTCATCTAGTTTCTACGATGGGAGTAGCTATACTTTCTTCTCCTTGGCGCTAATAAAATATTATTTTAAATTTTTTGTATGTTACTTCTAGTATTTAATATGGAGAAAATAACTTTGATTAAAGCAGGCTCTGATCTGTCAGTTGTATTTGGTTTTGCTCGACCAATCAAAAGAGCTAGCTCTAATTCCGTTATTCTCGCTCTTATCGTGTTAAGCATTACTGTTCAGCACAAATACCTTTTTTTTTTTAATTTTAAGACGTATATTGAAATAAAAAATATGTACATTTCATTTCAGACAAAGAGAGAACACCCTGAAAAGAGAAGAATGCACAGTATGGAACCGTCTTACGACATGACATCATACAGCACCCTCCTCCCTCCATGGCATCCTCCTGCCTGGGTTAATTAATTTCTACATGTCACTGTTACATTGTATCACATATATCACATAATTCAAGTTCTTCCCCTTCCTAACTTGTCCTCTTCTCTTTCGTCATGTTCCTTAATTTTCATAATTTTCCCCATGCAGTTCGTAATTGCTTGCCAATTGCTTTCAGACTTTAGCATATTTGGTACCAGGTTTTTCACATCGATGTTGGCTCCAATTTCTTCCGATAGAGACATCCTCTCTTCAGTAAACCGCTCACATATAAAGAAGGTGTGCTGTGCATCGTCTACCTCACCATCGCAGTATCTGCAACTTTCATTTGGGTATTTCTGAATTTTTTTGCAAAGGAAGGATTGAAAGCACCCATGTCCGGTAAACAGTTGCGTTGCATGGTGTGTGAGGAAGCCATGTGGTCGGTCTATCCATTGCCTCACGTCGGGTATTAGATTTCTTGTCCACGAAGCGCAGTCGTCCCACAATTCTTGCCACATGTCCGTGTTTTCTACTTCAACGGGTGGTATACCTGCGAGCACCAGTGCGCTCATTGTTGATACTGTCCGATATGCACGAATCATTTTAATAGCCATTTTTCTTTGTATTGAGTTTAGCAGGGTTTTGTTTTTATTAAGTTTGAGAGCGTGATTCTTCCAGATTTTTGAGGCATACCATAGAACAGATTTTCCCACTGACATCAGGAGCTTCCTCTTGGTTGTAGTACCGCCGATGTTTGGTAGGAGTCTATTGATTTGTGCCAGTTTCTTTTCTGTCTTTTTAGCAGCGTATTCCACATGAGCACGGAAACTTAAGTTACGATCCAACATCACTCCCAAATATTTAATGCTGTACTTTGGCACCACCACTTTGTCTTTCAGCTTGAAGTTAGCTTCGATTCTGCGTTTGCCTACTAGCAGGACAGCCTCTGTTTTTTCTATAGCCAGTTCGAGGTTGTGTTGTTCAAACCAGGTCGTTGCAGTGCTTAGTGCTTCATTTGCAATTTGTACTAGTTGGTCCTTGGTGCGTGCCATTATCAATATGCCCACGTCATCGGCGTAGGCCACAAGTCTAACGCCTAGTGGGAATTCTAGTTGTAGAAGTGAATCATAAAAGATATTCCACAACTGAGGTCCAAGTACCGAACCCTGTGGTACTCCACATGTAATCTCCGTTGTAGTGTTACCAAAGGTAATTGAACGGTTTGTTAGGTAGGATTTGATTGCTCTTATCAAGTAGGGTTCAACCTCTCGGTTAACCAAAGCTGTTATTATCTCATCCCATTGTACCGAATTAAAAGCGTTTTTTATGTCCAGTGTGATAAACGCGCAGAAGTCTTTGCGTCCCCATGTGCCTCCGTTTGCCATAGTGGCAAAGTCCCACACCACTTTCAGTGCGTCGGTTGTTGACTTTCCGGGTCTAAAGCACAAATACCTAGTAGTCGGAAATTTAATGTCATTATCAAATATTTCCTGCGTAGGCTCTGCTTTCATAATAGTTGAATTTTCTTTTTGGACCCTAATAAAAGGTCGGTTTTAACTCATAATATATACTTATATATTAACATATTATTACTGCTCAACAGAAGTATAAGCTTGAAATTTAAAGCCGTCAATTGTTTTATGCGCTGTATTTACAATGAAATTACTTATATCTCCTCCTTGTACACTAAAAATATATGTGAAGTTTATTGAGTTTATCGGAATTAGGAATTAAATTATGGTCCTTTTACTCTCATGTTTTATTTTTTCAACTGCAACATGTTTCGACCAGTTGAAGCAGTTGTAGCAGTTGAAAAAATAAAACATGAGAGTAAAAGGACCATAATTTAATTCCTAATTCCAATTAATCAAACTTTCACAATGGATCAAAACTATTGTTAAATGAATACTTACTTATTATTTAGGAACAAAGTAGAATTCTCTGAACCAGTTTCAACAAATAGTACTTTTAAACTTGGAACTGCCTCTAATTTTAATCTTCTGTAAGTTGGAGTATAACCCAAAATTCTGACATCATACCGCATTTGGTAATCTTCATCTTGGAAATGATCAGAACATATTCTTGCACTGTCCACATTGAATTTGTTTTTTCGCTTACATTTACTTATGGACTGTTTTTTAATGTCATCGTGAATGGGGAAACGAAAAAAAAAAATTTTGGGCGATAGTTTAGTAGCATGATGTTTTATTTTTTATTATTGTTATTTTTACAACCAAATACTGCACAGTACACCATTTTGTAAGGGATTAAAATTATACTAAGTACACGGAATTTATAATAATTAGAAAATTACAGAACATTGATACATAGTGAAAATACTAATTTACAATATTTTTTTAATTTCAAATTCTAAGTTTATGTAGAAATTTTACCTGGTAATAGTTCTCGTTAGAAAGATGCTAAATATCCCAACTTGAGTTATCTAAATGTTTATAGTTTTTGAGATATACAGTGTAAAAGTTTTTGTTTAAAAACATGGTTGTCATACGTCGTGTGTCGGTAAAAAAATATTTTTTTGAGAAGAAATTTCTACAGCCTGTATCTTAAAAACCATCAATATTTTGAAAAGTTAAATTTGGGCATTTACCTTCGTTTTAAGGAGAACTAGCACCAGGTAAAGTTTCTGCATATACTTTAAACACACCCTGTATATCAAAAAAACTGCCAATTACTTCGTGTCTGGTACAAAAACACATTTTACAAATTATAAACATTAACATCCTTTTAATAAAGATTATCACCCGGTAAAATTTCTAACTTGTTACATTTTGGGAATTTTGGACTCTTATCTGAAGTGTGGTTCTTATCTTTTTTAGATAGTTAGCTAGTTTTAATATTAGGGTTAGGGTATTTAATCTTAGTTTAAAGTTTTTACAATGATTTACTGGAAATTAGATAATAAATGACCAGGGAGCGCTCGACCAATCCCAACATCGCAAGCTGCCGAGACTATATTTGTGGGCCACGCCCACTCCCAAGCGGTTATAAATATAGCTCGATCCGGCAGCTTGCAGTGATCAACCCTGATAAGAGCCAGGATCTAATCATGTGTAGACGGCGAAACAACTACAATGATGTCACAAATGTCTCAATGTTCGGCCGGGATATTCCGTGGGTTAACCAGGTGAAATATTTGGGTTTGATATTAGACAAAAGACTGACCTTTAATGCTCATGTTGACTATGCCGAAAGCAAAGGCAAGATGGCATTGGGACAGTTGTCATGTCTTGTAAACAGAAGAAGCAAGTTGTCCATCAACAACAAGCTGCTGTTGTACAAATCAGTCATCCTACCACAAATCACCTATGCTTCGACTGCATGGGCCGACCAGTCTAGCAAAACTCGAATGCATAAACTTCAAGTCCTTTAAAACTGATTCCTTCGCATCGCCTTCAATGCACCTTGGTTCGTTCGAAACAACCAACTGCATAGAGAAGCAAAGATGCCACTGATGAAGGAAACTCTCCACGAGATGGCGCTGCGCACCCTCACGAAAGCGACCACACATCCGAACTCACTTCTCAGGGAAGCCCTCTCCTATGAAGAAGCTGGGTACCAGGACACTGTGGTCTAACGGGTAACGAGAGGGCTAACGTTCTGGCCCGAGAGGGTTCACAAATGGACTTTATCGGGGCAGAACCGGCTCTTGGCGTTACCAAAAGACGACAGAAAGACACACTTTATAAGTGGATAGAATTTCGCCATCTTTCTGAATGGCAGTTTCAAGATGGCATGCGCCAATCCAGGCTTTTTATTAAAGGACCGGACAAGGTACGCAGTGAAAACCTGATGCGTCTCAATCGTAGAGACCTTCAGTTAGTGGTAGGCATGTACACAGGACATTGCCTACTAAAAAGACACCTGCACGTCATTGGACTCAGCGAGGACGAGATTTGCAGAGGTTGTGCTGAAGATGAGGAAACTCCTCTTCATATTCTCTGTTACTGCCCTGCATTTGCAGGCATCAGAGATTTATACCTGGGCTCTCGAAATCTGAAGCCCACCGCTATCGAGAAGGTTCCTGCAGACAAGGTACTGAGGTTCATCAGAGGCACAGGGCTACTGCAGTAGTACTATTCCGAGAGGTAGCACACAATGGGCGTAGGCCTTGGTGTGCGGCTCGCGCTTCGGGCCCCTCTTGTATAAAAAAAATCGTGGGATTCCCCAGGAACGATTTAATATTTTTCTTTTTCAGGTTTACTCTTTTACGCTGAAAGCGTGCCATTTGGATCCGACAGAGAACAAGGGCCAATGGCCTGAAATCTCTACGTCAGAGGAGGTTTAGTGGGTATGTCCGACTTGCACACACCATCGGTACGAGTCCCACACTCCCAGCCTTCAAAGGGTGGCGTGCGCAATCGCATTCCTCCTTCCCAAAAAAAAAAAGCTTGCAGTGAGTCGCAAAGCGAGTCGACTCCTGGGGCAAAAGCTAAATATTGTTTTATTTTCCTGCCTCCTGCCCCAAACCAAAATAAATAAACAACTATAAAGTTTGACATCGACACAACACCAAACGTTCTCCTGGACCAAGCCACCGACGACATCTTTGACCCAAATTTTGTTGTTAATGGGGAATAAGTTAACGATTGTATTTTTCAATACAAATAAAAAATCGTCAAACTAAAATAAACTAAATTGTTTAATTGCAACAACTAACATACCTAGTTGAATATTTAAATTAAATTTCTTTATTTGGCATCATGTGTAGAAATTTTACCATCATTTATTTAGAGTTGATTAAAAAGGTCTCGTAATTAAATGTGTTTGTCTACCGTAAATTTAGGTAATTAATAGATATTTTACTTACCCTACAGTTGTAAACACTAGATAATCACTTTTTTTACACAATAAATTTTAGTACATTTAACTAAAAAACACGCCCCTTAATCAATCATTTTTTAGCTTCGAATCACCGAATCCAAAAAACTACACATTTCTAACTCCAAAACTAACAAAAAAAAAATAAAATTTAGAAAAAATCACACCCCTTAAATTTATAAAATAACGAGAGCGCAAATCGATGTGTCAGCAAGCAGATGACCGAAGGTCTTGGCCAGAGGCTAACTTTACTGCGTTTAAGGGGTAGATTTTTTGACAAAAAGATATGATTTTAAGGAACTAATATTTTACTGCTGCGATTTTTCTCGACCTAGTTTCGGCAAGTTTTATTTTTTTAGTTAGCTTCAGGACTTTTAAATTTTACAATAAGCTTTTTTGTTGTATTATATTATACGTAGGTGCCTACTATGTTTTTCGTTCATGTTAAGTATTTACTTAACGCTAATGCAGTTAACAATAAAGCTGAAATAAAATTAAAAATAACACATACTGTAACTGTTATGAAAATTGCAATCTGTGTGGCTGCCGATAAAAAGATAGTGAATCTTTTTATAAACAACCTTAAATAAAATAATTTATACATTACTTTGCATAATAAAACGTATCTACTGCTTATTACTTTATTTAAATATTTATTTTAACCTAAGACCATTTTTTCTGATCGTTGCCAATTTGAAAAAACAAAAATAAAAAAATTATTTAATATGAAAACGTATCAATAAGTTACACTCTGAGAGTAATACGAGATTATTTATTCTCAGAAAAAAATGTTTATTAACTTTTGTTTTATCTATACAGTATATCTTAAATTAACCATTCAAGAAATCTTCTTTATTCAACAAAAATACCAAAGGATCATTTTTTTCTGTTGCAAAATCTAAAAAATACCATCACAACAAGATATACGTGATAAAATTTTTAAAACTCATGAAAAAAAGATTTTAAGTGGGCATGGGAATAAAAGAGTAACAAATCGCGATATACAAATTGCACTAATTAACAATAATTGAAAAAGGAAACTAAGCAAAAAAGAAAAACGATTAGTTGTGTCTAATGTAGGCCATCCGTTTCTTTCTTAAGCACGTATCATAAGCTATTCTTTTTAAGAAATCTTGCTTTAACCTACATAAATCTATCGTAATGTATTTGGCACAGGAAAGGGTCTCAGTTCTTCCACACGTGCACTACCTGATACAGCAAATAGTACTCCCAGCTGACCATGGACATTTGCGAGATTTCGACACCACAATTTCTGTGTGAAGCAATAAAGCCTGGCGACGAAAGCTGTGTATAAGGCGAGTGTCTTACAATGAAATATGGCGTTGGGTGTCCGACGTTTATGATATCCTGGACTCCAAAACCATATAAGCAGTTTCAGATGATTAAGCTTCTCAGTTTATCTGCTGTGTAGCCACCTAAAATAGTTTTAATTAATAATTATACTGTAGACATAGCTTTTTTTAAATCTGGCAACATTTAGCTTAGAACATTTTCTAACCCTAATAAAGTCCATGACCGACTTGGTATAAAAAACTGCTTAATTTAATTTGTACCTAACCTACTTGTGGTGGCCCGATGTCACCAGAGACTGCAAATAACAGGCCTGGGTTTGCACTGATTGTCATGACATATTGTTCTTGGCGCCTCCAATGGATCATAACAAAGAGGGTCATCGTCTGTGGCCAACCTAATGGAGTTCATAACCTCCAGCAGGCTTTGGGTACTTCCAATGGCATCCAGGCTCTCTTCTACTGTCTCTCGTGCTGTCTCCTGAGATGGTGAATTATACCCAGAGTCACCTTGGTTGCTCACTTGACGAACACTATTTACAGGATGCATCATCTCTGTAAAACAATAACAGCAAATGAAAAATGAGGGGTATGGAAAATAAAAAATTGTGCAATTAAGAAATGATTGCAACTTCAAATATTAGATAAAAAATAATTATGATCACACAAAACCAGCACCAAAGTTAATTACATTTTCCATGCTTATTTACAAATTAATTCAAGCTACGGCAATTGATCCGAATCTGACCCTTTAGCCTTTTAAAGAATTCGTGATAGAAACCGTTTCCTGAACTTTCAATTCAATTCTGGGTAAAATATTTAAAGCGCCAATCATGAGGATTCTTGGCGACACATTTACATAAGTTAATTATTTGCAGTAAGTGTTATATTTAGTTACATATCGAAAGCTTTGGCAACCAATGGGGCTTACTGCTACGTCTATTAAGAATACATGTACCTCGAGGACAAATGAGAACATTTGGGAACAATTGAGAATAAAAAGATGATGAGTAAGAATGAACAAGAGCAAAAAACCCTAAAAATAATTAGGTCATGTAAATTGATAATGAAACAAAAAAGAAGACAAAATAGTAATAGAATATTACACTACCAAAGTGGCAACAATCTTATTTGCAAATATTAAAGAATAGCTATAAATCTTTCTCCCAAGATAGAAAAATGATAGAATGTACCAAAGAATAATAATAAAATTATACAAATGAGAAATCGTAACTATGCAACTGAATTAAAGATTATTCAAGTTTTTTAATGACCGACATTTTTTCAATGGTTCTTGAAATTTAACTTCCTTGCGTATTACTTTGACTTTGTCTTGGTTAATTCCCTTTGTATTAGATTTAATCTTAAAATTTAACGTAAAACGCCCATAATTATCTCGGGGTGGTAAAATTAACAACTCCTTTTTGATTATAGGATATATTATTAATTTTTCAATATTTTACTACAGTTGTAGGATTAACTTTATATTTTTCAAAAAAGGAATTAATAGAATTATTTAAGAAATCATAAGATTTTAAAAGTTTTACAAAATCATTAAGGCTTGACATTTCTTTATTTATACAGGTTGTTCCAACGGTCCGAAAAAGCTCTATAACTTGTTTATTTTAAGAGATATTATTTTTTTCTTTTTTTTAGATTATCGCTGTCTTTTTCATGCACATTTTAAAAATATTGCGGTTTATATACAGGGTGCCCCAATATTAAAAAAACACTAAAGTTATGTTTTTTTTAATGTTTTTTAATTTTAATAACTTTTATAAAAGTTATTTTTATTTATCTGTTATTAATTTTGATTTGTGGTGCTTTTTTTACTAGAATTTTTAAAATGCAGGGGTCTGTCTAAAAATTTGTATTTTCTAAATGCTTGCACACCAGTTAAACTAAGTAACGCCATTTGATTCCTGAATGCTTGCCGCATCTTTTAAGTGTTTACTCAACATCAACTCAACTCAGTGGCATCTGCCTACTGCAATTTTTTAAACTGACAAATTAAAAATGTCAAAAACTCATTTTTTTCAAATGGCACCCTATTTTTATTATTGTACCAATCAAAAGATGTTTTGACAAGCTTTCCATAAATATAAGGTTTGTATAGTCTAGTATAAAATTCTAAGTTGCTACCCTAAATTAATTAAATTTTGATAAACTTTTCTGTTTTGCCCATTACGAAAATATGATTCTACTAAAAAAATCTTCTGTACTGCAGTGAACCCCATAATTCAAATCAAATCTAAATTTTACTTTTTTACTACGTTTTTAGAATTTTTGTTTCTCATGACAGTCTCTGATCAAAAATTATAATAAACATATGGTATGAAATGTATTATCGTAATAATGCTTGCCAACAGAGAAACGAGAATATCTCCTAAATGTTTAATAAATAATAAGATGCATCTATGTTTGAAAGGATTTAATTCCCACATATTTTTAAAAAATTATTTTATTTTTTATTTAAAATTATTCTTAGAATATCATTTTTTATAAATTTAAAACTTTCAATACTATTGAGTTGGTCATACTGTTTTATTAAAAAAAACGCTTTCTAATCTTTACTGGAGATTGGTATTTATCAATAGAAAACATCGTCTGAATTATTTGCAAAATATTTCAGGCAATTACACTGTTGTGGTAATGATGGTTAAAAAATTGGTCTGTAATTTCTCATTGTTTGTCATAGTTTAAAAATGGTTTGAGTTTCAAGTTATAAAAAATCAAAACGAATGAAAATATTTTTTTAGTTTGTCGTGGATGGCCCCTTTCATGATGGCTGCGGTGGTAGGACGGTCTTGAGCCCCCTCTATGACAAAAATACATTTTCTGTACAGAAAAATACTAATGAAACCATAGATAAAACGATATTTACCGTTGCCTCTATGCTCAATAATGTGTCGCTGGTACGTATTATTAGGGTACCAGCGACCCCGATCGCGACCCCGACCGCGACCTCGTCCACGACCTCGATCTTGAGAATTATGTCATCTACGTCTACGATCTCGATCATCTCTAGGATAATCTACAGCATTATCTACAGAATCAGGTGCATTAGAATGCCCCGACCCCGCTGTGTTTGCGGCAAGATTATTTATAATTTTTTAAACCTCACGTACCATCTTTGCACACCTTATCAAAATAAAGTTATTATCGCAATTGTTTTTGTAATATTATTTAAGGCACGATAAGCAGCAAGACGACTATGAGGAGCTTCGTAACGTCTTCTGTAAATTATTCTATGTTTAACGAAAGGTGTACTGGTCAATTTTTGATTATATTGTTGATTTATCTGTAAGAATTGTACAGTGGGACGAAGTAGGGAAACTGGACATTGCCCGTCCGTACTCTCGTATACATGATCGTATCAGATTTGTATTTGGTAAAAGTTTACACCTTAGTAAATACTAACTATACCTAAGACCGCTTCTGATATTTCCGTTTTTAATTTATTGGTGAGGACTATTTACTTGTAAACGAATAAATAAAATATTATCTGTTTAGGTATTTAATATACAAACAGGATTTAACAAAACACAAAATTCTGTGGAAAGCAAAGGTAAGTTTTCTGACTATAAATCTTATCAACAGTAATCTAAAAACGGTATGAATTTATGTTATGAATATCTACAGGTTGTTTTCTAAAAAATGGTCTTAGGTATAAATATGGTATTTGTTGATTGAAAAAAAAAGGAAATTCAATGATTTGAAGTTTACTTTAGAACGGCTTTACATTTGATTTTTTAACATGTTCTACTAAAATATACAGTAGTCAACTTTTCATTTTCTAAATCGGTTGATGTATAATTGGATATCACATTATTCTACTAAAATTATAAATAAACCTCAAAATTTGTTTTTTTTATTGATTGTTTTGTTAAAAAAAATTTTTTTTAAAGTGTATTAAAGGAATTATTTTATTTATTCGGTTTTAATAAAAACAAATGTAAATTGTTACATATCAAATGATTCAGGAAAAAATCTACAAAATAATGTAGAAATAAATATAGATGTCAATTTGGGAAACAAATCTTGCTTATTGTATATCATAGTAGACCATATAAAAAAAATCAAAAGTAAAGCCATTTTATAGTAGACTTCAAATTATTGAATTTGTTTTTTCAGATCAGATGTAATTAAAAGGTGATAAAATATATTTTCATTTGTTGCGGCATGATTAGTTTTACGTGCTCACATTTTCATGTTGAGGAACTGGTACATGTACTTCATTAGGTTGTAACATATTAAATGAAAATTCATCATCAATCGCTATATTGTATAATACACAAGCTGCCCTAGTAAAGTGTACCAATACCCTAATAATTTGCAGTTTAATATAACTGACGAAATGTAGGTTTTAATATTCCAAAATAGTGTTTGATGACAACATTTTTTTGCTACTTGTAAATTATAATTTTGCTGCCTTCTAGTTTAATTTCTTTTGTTTTTGTATGGCATATGTAAGTTTGCTTTTAATGAATATTCATTATCAGTAACCATTTAAAATTGATGTAAAAACTACGTTAAAAATCTTTAAAATAACAAATATTTCTAAATAATTTTGAGTTGGAATTCCGTTAATTCATTTGCTTTGAGTTCTTGATTTCCAATCGTTTCTGCTGTCCTTTGCCGTAGAATGTTATGGGCAGCGAATACTATATTGGTGAGCTGGCATCCTACTGTGATGTTTTTGTATCGATCTGCATTTTTTTTAAAAGCAAGGGTGTATAGCTTGTAGTATGAGCTTAGTATGAATATAAAAACCCTTAACTTTTTGTCTTTGTCTACTTCTGCCATTATTTTCTTTCCAGTCGAGATTCGGATTCCGGTGTCTGGGTCAACCAGCTGATTTTCTGCTTTCCTTTTCTCTCTTGTGGAGGCTGTTGCAGTGGTTTCCATTGGTGCTTATTAAAAATATATATAGAAATATAACCTTACCGTGATTGTGCAAGATAAAATCGGTGTCCGATAATTTGAACTCGTTGTCAAGCTTCTTCTAGTTAGGCTTGAATGAATTGCCTGTTCGAAGTCGATTACAACCCTCTTTGGTTTTAAAGTACAACACATCAAATCGCACTTTTGTTTTAATATATGAAACAATTTATTAGCGTATGTGGTCTTTATTTTACTTTTTTAAAGACAAAATACCACTGACACAAAAAACTCATTGCAATATGTATCAATAGTGAAGAGTTGTTCAAAAAAATGTGAGCAAAATTCGAATGTTCTTCCTATGTAAAGCGTATCTCTTAAAACTTCTTTATTAGATTTACATGAAAATATAAAAATATTTTTCTATAGATTATTACACAACATGAATTGTTCTTTTTTACTTGTTTTTAAATTATAAGAATTTAGAAACATTTGAACTTCTTCGATTGATTTTAATAGTTTTGGTACTAATTGTAGCAGAGCATTTCTTATATAAACTGCTTCACTAAACTTAAGGAGTTTGTTAGAAATTAAAAAATGTAAATAAAAACACATCATACAGTGTAAAAATAAATATTTCACATCTATGTAAACCAGATAATATCAATTTTAAACAAAAAAACAAAATCATTTTTAAATAAATCAAAAAATAGAAATATTCTAAATACACATATTGCAGTTGAGCAAACTTTTTTTTATTAAGATGGATTAAATTGCCAGTATGCTCACCCCGTTTATTAATTACGGCCTGACAACGCCTAGGCATATTCAAAATTAAATTATTTATTTTGTTTTGTGAAGTTTGAGCCTACAAATTGAGGGAGAACTACCCTTAATTGTTGGAGGGTTTGTGGTGGTGGTTGACATACATCTAAGGCTTTTTGAAGCATGTCTCAAGCGTGTTCGATCGGGTTCAGATCGAGAGACATTGATGGGAACTCCAGAAAGGGAATGATGAGTTTCCAGAGCATTCTCTGCAATCGCAGCTTTGGTGCGGCCTGGCATTATCATCCAAAAACAAAAAAATTTTTAATCTCTGCATGAAACAAGAGCAGAATATCATTAAAAAACCTTTCTACGCATATACAGCAGAGGTCATGTTGCCCTCAAGCACCAATAAGTCGACACGATCATTCAAACAGATGCCGCCCTAAACCGACACTGTACCACCACGAAAAGGATGAATTTTTGGTACAGGACGACGATGTCTTGGTATCCTAAGCGTTGTCTAGACACGCAGGCGACAGTTATCGGAAAATCGTCCATAGCTCAGTTCATCCGTAAAGAGTACGGAGTTCCACTGATCCTGCCAAAGAACATGTTTGGCAACTCATTGTAATCCTGGCGTTTATCCTCTACAAGCAACGGAACTCTTCAAAGAGGACACCGTGACAATAAGTTAACTTTCTCAAGACATCTTTAAACTGTTTCTATGGAAACTATACTACCAGTAGCATTAAGGAGTCTTTGTCGTAGCATCTTGCAGGTACTGAAAGGCCCTCTTCGTGCTGAAAGGGTCAAAAAGCAGTCTTGAGCTGCAATTGTAAATCTCGGGCGTCTACTTCTTGGTTTCTCAGCCACAATTTCTATATCGCGATATTAATTTATTTATTAATTTAGAAATTACACTCACGCTAACTTGGAAGTGATTAGCTACATCGACTTGAAGTCGACCTGCTTTGACTATTCCGACAGCCATACTTGCTTTTTCTACTGTTAATTTACGCCTGGGCATAATTACGTTATAACGAAGACACTTTTTTCTAAATACAACACTTTTACAAACTCTGTCGTTCAGCAAATTGTTAGATTTTACAAAAGTGCTTGCGGAAAATCAGTTTTATGATTTATGCGTATTATTTCTTGATCGAAATGTGTTACTACTGCAAAATAGAAAAGAAATTCAAACCTCATTAATATTTCGCTCTCAAAATCTAATGTATCGCTACTATCTAAAATGTATGAATGAGTTAAAGATTTGCCTCCAGGTGTAAATAATTTTAAAATAATTTTTTTATGAACTGGGATTATATTGCTTTGAACATCCTTTAAATTTTTTTTCTGATACTTGAGTTAAATTAAGGTTTTTAATTGCTTTGAGTTTCACTAAACTGGTGACTACTCTTGAATCAATGATTGGTGTAAATTGAGAGTTATTATATTTTAAACGAGAAGCGTTTTTACATAAAACAAAAATGTTATTTTTTCCACATTGAGCATTATACGAACGAGCGCCATCTCCCGTTTTTGAAGGACGAGCTTTTTACATGGTTACTTTTAAAATATTTACTTGTTTCTGCCGTACATTTGCGTCTAAGGTGTCCAAAATTTTTGCAGGTTACAGGATATTGTAACCCACTTTCGGCGCACTTCTTGACTTCCTGGTGTAGCTTCTCGAGCGCCAGCCCCTGGGGTCGGTGATATCAAGGGGGGTGCGCCTCTAATGTTCAGTTGCTCGGGAGAGCTCAGTGGAGACGAATAAACCAGCGTTGCCGGTCAGTGTGTGCGTAAAAAGGGAATTAAAACTCCGAGTACTAACATACAATTTATTCAACAAAACAAAGCCAGTTTCCGACAAATATTAAAAATTAAAGCAAACAAGCGAAAGCAACAAGCTAAAGGCAAAACTAAATTCACAATACTACCGGAGCACCACAAGCGTCTCTGATTACGGGTTATACGAGAAAGCAAATTTGGGGTTGAAATAATGAGATTCGCTCCGAGGACGGCTTGGGTAGGCATCTTCATCCTAGTGTTGAGATGGGGGAAGTATGCTCCAGGGATGGTTCTGACGACTCAGGCCAAGTCTCATTAATCGGGGATCGGCAATGGGGTTCAGCCGGGCCATCCTCCTCACTGGAGGTGCCCCAATTGACTTGGTGTTGTCCTCGTCGTTTTACAACGACAACTAAGTCCCGGGCTCCGGGACTGGTTGGTCGCGACATAGTAACAAGAATCATATAATAAATTCCTGACATACCTGCCACAATCGGGTTGAACTCTATTGGGTTTGCCTTTTCCGGGTTTGCCACTTTGGAACTCGATATTTTCGGAGTGAACGACGACGACGCGACGGAAGGAAAGAAAAAAGATTCCGTCACGATGGAAAGAGTAGGGACTCGAGGAAGAAATGAAAAGGATTGCGTTTGTACAAATAGGAGAGGTATAAATCTTAAAACCGGCGAGGAAGTTGAAGAGGACGAAGAGGAAGAAGATGCCGTCAGCGTTACAGGCATAGTTGGGCTAACGCTCTCTACCGCCGATAACATTGTCGGTGGAGAGCGAGAGACTAATCCGGGGGAGAAATTCATAGGCTCCTCGGCCGGGACGGCGGCCCTGGGAGGCTCCTAAAGGCGCCGGACTGCAGCGACAGCAGACAAATCTCATCACTCATCACAGACTGTTTTTACTAATCTAAAGCTCTTATCTCTAATTATTACAGAAATATCACAGTACTTATCACAAATAAAATTGCCTACTTTGGCCATTTGCTTGTTGGGTTTGCAGATTATTGCTACCCCAACATTTATTTCATCTATTGTTTTTTTTTAGTAGGTCCATTGCTGTTTTGCTTCAGTTTAATTTAGATTGCGACTAGTGCTTGCTTGATGTCCCTCCTGGCCGCAGCGGAAGCATGCGTCTGTGGATAACCTGGTCTCTCTGGCACATACTTTAGCTGTATGGCCGTAGCCGTGTCAATTGTAGCACCCGGTAGATACCAGGTTTTTATCTACACGACACATGTTCTATCCCACTTGTATCCTCTGTTTACCGAGTTTTTTGTTGCATCTGCCGCCGGAAGGACTGCGACGACTGTTAGTGCTCTCCCCGGTGTCGGTTTCCTTAATTCATTGATTTCGATAAGATCAACTAATCTACTGTCGCCGTATAAGTCTTTGCTTACTGCTATTTTAATTTCATCTGCATTGACAGCATGATCAAGGTCTTTAATTAAAACTGCGGTCGTGTCCCTGTATATCGACTGTGTGCTCCATTTGTTTTCAGATGGCTTCGCGCAAAACTTCATTTTTTTTACTCTTTGCTGGAGCCAGTTTTATAGGTATCTTACCATTTCTAGTTGCTGTTAATGACTTCACTTGTGCATCGAATTTAGTGATGTCAATTTTAGTTTTTATTTCCTTGGTTAGCTCTTCTGGCTGGTTTTTTTGTCTTTCCTTTCGACATAATATCGATATAATAGAAAATATATTAAAGTAATCTAGTATATAAAATACTTATACCTATAATCTGTTTTTTAATTAAAAAAACACCAACACTGCAATTTTTCACAAAATACAACCGACAACACTGGAGAAAAAATGACATGGGGGAAACATGGGTGAACATGTTTTATGAGGTTATGTTGTAAAAACGTAAGCTAACAAACTTTATTATTATGTTAAATAAAAGGGTTTTTAAAGATATTTTTATGTTGACTTGATATAAAAATGCATTAAACGTCCGATTCGACAATGACACAAAGTGGAAAAATCGCATAAACCAAAACGGGTCGACACCTTAACCTAGGACAAGGCAAAAACCCTTGGTTGCTAAAATTAGTTGTAAACTCTGAGCTTTACTATTTGTATCTAGAATATTGAAAACTATATAACTTGATATTAAGTGTAATAAAGTGTAAATTGGGCAAAATGTTTGATGACAGGGTTGGCCCCCAAGATTGGTTTTCAAGTTTGGCTCAAAATCCTCAAGGTTTTAACGATCATACAACACTTGGGTACGTACATGGCTCTGACATGTTATGGTCAATAAATCTATGTATATCAATCGAATAAAAAATACCACATAAAATTTTACTATTATGTAAATGAAGAAAGCTATACTTATATGTATGTATGTAAATACTATGTATTTTTTTAAAAACAAGAGTTTAATAATGGTTTAAAATTGAACTAAAAAAGATTAAAAACAGTAAACTACCGATAAAACAAGAAAGGAATTTACGCAACAAATAACAGAAACAGAAATAGAATAAGCAAAACAACAAAAAGAGAGACAATATTTGGGACTGAACTACAGTTATTGGTAGTGTTGGTATTCTCTGACTCGTTCTGATCTTCATTCTCTAGATCTGAATAGGAGCCTTCACTTTCACTTTCGGAGTCCTCGCCAAGCCTTATTATTATTGGAGGGACATTAAATATGGTACAATTTCCCATTTCTCGGCGCCAATCCTCTGCTATTAAATTTTCGCAGTGTTTGATACTATTGGCCCACATGTTTGGCGAAAAGTGACTCAGAGCTTCTGTCCATAAGTTTGCCACTCTACCTTTGTCAGTGCTATTTTGCTGTATAAACTTATTGTAATAAGATTTACAATAAGCCCATGCCAGCTCAATAGGGTTGTACTGACAATGGTAGGGAGGCAATCTTAATACATCTATACCATTCTGTGCAAGTAAGTTATCTATTTCATATACAACTTTATGTCTCTCAAGGGTAGGTTCAATCATAGCCCATAATTGTTTGTTCGTTGCTTTATTGTTGTATTCTATGTTTTTAGTTTTTAAGTAATTTTCTAGAACAGATTTTTTTGATGATTTTGTCGGGGGTTTTTGTATTCGCACAGAATGGTATGGAGCGTTGTCCATTATAATGACAATCTTTGCGTTTTTAAAGGGTACAAGTGCAGGCAATAGTTGTTGAGTCACCCATTTCCTAAATATGTCTGAGTTCATTGTTTTATGGTAATCCCGATCATTACTCTTTGATGAGAATAGGAGACTGCACCCATCAAGGAATCCAGCTGAACATCCTGCATGTAATACAGTAAAGCGTTCACCTTCAGACATTTTTAATTTAATATTTTTTGTTGGTATCTTATCATTAACCCAAGTTTTACGTTGAGATCCATGTTTATATACCCACGTTTCATCCAAATAAATGAACATTACATTTGCATAGACGTTTTTATACTGCATATATTTTTGCAAAAATTTTACTCTCTTAGCAGCAACATAAGGTCTCTCGCTCAAAATTTTTCTGTTGTTTTCAAGTTTGTATTTGAATCCCATTTCTCCTAAAATTTTATGTAGGGTACTTCTTGACCCTGTAAATTCTAATTCTTCTTTAGCGATTTTAAGCAATTCATTTAGATTAAAATATGTCCCAGTTTTTTTAAGGTCAACGATTTTTCTACACAATTCCTCTTTAAAAAAGTGGTCATGTAATGAAAGGCTTTTTTTTCTTCCACCGTTACTTTTTGATGATTTAAGTACCTCTCCGGTCTTGTTAGTATGCAGAATATTATTAATCGTTGAACAAGACACCTATGTGATTAGTAAAAATATCAAGATTTAAATTTTTCTAATACAAAAGTACCTACCGCAAAGACTTCCGAAAGTTTATAGTGAATTTGACGTTGACTGAAATCAGGCAAGATTTCCTCAATCAACTTGGAACATCGTATTACTGCCTCCTTCATAGCGGCGTTTAGTAAATGCCTGGTTTTACGCGGCATTTTGTTACAAATTTTTAAAAATCTGGCGCTTGAATTTTAAATCAATTTAAATTGTCAAAATTGACAAATCGTCAGCATTTTATGGGCAGCCAACTACTTAGAACCAAAATTTATTTAGTACAATTTTGTTACTACCAACATAATTCAACAGGTGGTGTTTTTTTAATTAAAAAACAGATAATACTAAATTTTTATATACTTAATTTATATTATATAAAGTAAACTATTTACCTTTCTGTGGTGGAGTTACAAATACTTGTCGCCTAAAGCTTTCAACATGACTATATTATAATCATCATGTTGTAATCCTGCCCGTAATGTAGTGGTTGGAAGTAACATGAACATGTTTAGTCCTAGCTTTGTGATGACGTCTTTTAGAGTACTATGTGGTATAGAACTACTTACGGTTGATAGGAGAATTCGGTTGGCGGGTGTTCTTATTTTGAATTCCGTGTTTTGCATAGTAATTGTTTTAATACTCTAAGTGAGGTGATCTACTAAAGAGTTTGCAGATAAGTAGCCACTAGCTATTCTTTTATTAAAAATAATAGATGCAGAAAGAATGTTTTTAGGTTCTGTTATAGTGCCGTTATATTGTAGTTTAGGTCCCGTTTTACGTAGTCCATTAGTTGAAAATCTTCAGAAGCATAAATTTTTGTTTGGTTTCTTTTTGGAAAATTAATAGCAGGTGTTGATTTGATGTAAACACTTTTGTGTAGCTAACATTTGAGTTAATTAATTTTTGAACAGCATTTTTTGATTTTTATTATTAATTTTAGTTTGGTTTTATATTTAATTGTTTAGCTCTTGCAAAATATAGGACTATATTTATCTTACAATTAGAAAATTACTTGTATTTTTAATTTGGTTATTTTTTTTTGAATATGGCTGAATGTTTAACAAAATTTGACAATGTATTTACATACATCAAAAAACTGAGGTTTTTTGCAAACTGTGTTTGCAAAATATTTTGTTGTAATCAAAAAAGCAACAGCTTCAACAGCACATTGGGACAACCAAACATTAAGAGAATTTGGAAGAAATGTCAAAAAAAGAGTTTCTTGAGGATATTTGCAATGTGTTTTTTTTGCAAATATACCCCCTAAAATGCTAAATAACACAGCAGAAGTTTTTTTTCTAAAAAAATAGACAAGACGAGATATTCCCGACGAGCCTACAGTCCGAAAAAATTATGTGAAAAGTGAATATACCAAATTGCTTTTCCCATTTTTTCTACTTGAGATTGCGACTTCTTTTACCGTTTATTGAATTGTCTTATCTCCTAAATCATATTCCATACTTTGAAGATTCAGGTCTGACGTTTTTTTCAGTAGTACCTACCTATACATGTTTTTAATTATCTGTACCACCTGGTATCTGAGAATTGACCCACGGCACAAGCTAGGAAATATGTGTACGTTTACGGTATATACTAACACTATTCTATCGTACACATTCTGTTCATCAGAAAATAAGTAAGGTCTGGCAGCCCTGAGATCTCAGTCTATTATTGAAATACCAAAAACCAAAACAAATGTGAGTCGATCCTTTGTGATTACAAAGCTAGAATGGGTCAATATTATAAAACAATATTTACAAATTCGTGTTAAAATAAACGAAATTAAAGATCGTTTATTTTTACATTATGAACATATAAAATATTGTAAAGCAGTTGTTAGAATAAACTCAATAGAATCTGTACCCACCAAAATAGCCGAAATTTTGCACTTGGAAAACCCTTAAGAATACACAGACCATTGTTTCCGTAGAAGCTCAACCACCTTGTTAGTAAACAGAGGTGAGGATCTATTATCTCTAAAAAGGCATGGTGGTTGGAAAAGCTGAAATGTGGCGGAAGGCTATGTTCAAGAGTCACTGAAAAGGAAAATTCAAGTCGTGGAAATGATGAAAGAACCATCAACCTCAAAACGAATAAATCAAACCTCAAATGAAGTAAATCAGTCATCAACTTCTAATCAACCTAACTTGCCATCAATACAAGTTGATTTTAATAATACATTTGGAACAAACATTCAGTCAAATCGAAAGATTCCAGGTTTGTTTTCGGGCCTAAAATATAGTACAATAACCGTAAATATTTATAATAATTGTACGGTAGAAAAAGAATGTAGGAATGAAAGTGGGTGTAAAGAATAATTATTGTTATAAGGGTTTGTTTCGTTTATTGTAATTGATCTTGATTTGGTAAAAAATATTATATCGTTCAAACAAATTGTTTTATTAGAAAATCACGCATAGATTTCTGATAAAGATAAAGAATACTGGATCTGGTTGAAAGTCAAGAGAGTACGGGAGACAGGCTTTTCAATTTTCTGCAAACAAAAGTTAGATTAAGTTAGGTACAAATAAATTCTAAAAACCAATAAAACGTATCCAAATGCGGCCTAAATACTCTGTCATTGCTTGCATAATTTTCTTTAAAACTTGTTCAAAGTACTTTCCAGTACTTTTATTCACACTTTTTACTTCTAAATTGATATTTACTAGGAGATTCAACATTTGACCATAATGACCATAGAAAAGAATAATTATAGAATAATGACATTTATTAACTAGACACGAACACAGGTTTTGAATAGAGAACGCTGTAGCGGTTTATTTTTTACATTTTGTTCTATATAAAAGTGCATATTATTTTTAAAATTTATTAACTGTAAGTTTTTCCAAAATATACTTTTATACCTATAATTTCGTATTCTTGTTAGTAATGGGTATCCACTCTTGAACTATGCATTGTCTGTGGTCTCACACGTTTGACGTAAGACCTGTGACGTTTAGCGATTTCTTCAATTTCCTATTTTTTTATTAAATATAGCTTTATTTGTGGAAATATTTTAGGCACGTACACTTTGATACATGCACTTTAATATTGCAAGGCTAGGTTTTTCCTTAAGCATCTCCTGTGGTAGTTCTAACCGTACCATGTGAGAGCCGGTGTTTTTTTCGTTTTTACCGCACAGTTTCTGAAAGTCCGGCTTACTATTGGTGGATACATGACTGTGATAACCCATTTACAATACGAGAGGACAAAAACACTATTTTTGCACTTATACTAAATTTTTGCAGGTAATCTAAAATTTAATTAACTGTTTTTTTAAGCGCTTTGTCCTTTTGTTGTGATAATAAATAATAGAATAGAATAGTTTAATGCTCAATTATGTTACAGTTCATTGGATCACAATGTGATATAGCATACGTCGAAAAATAAACAGAAAAAGAGAACAACAAATAAATTAATGAAATATTCAACAGAATAGCAATTAAGACAACTAATACAAGAAGAGTTATGCAAAATATTCTTGAACAGTGTAATACGCTTTAGTAATTAACCACTTCTTCATCGCATTTTCAAATTTGTTTAGGTTTTCAGTAATAGTGATTTCACAAGAGAGGTGACTATAAATTTTTATCAGCATACCTATAACGTTGGAACAGTTTATTGCAGTTACGTGTTACGTAATTATTAACGTCCCCATACCTCTGGAATTTTAGTATATACATACAGTATATGGTAAGTATTTTATAATTAATAAAAAAAGGTTTACAATGAGTTGTTCTTGATAGTTTCAGTAATGTTCTTATAATTCTTTTTTGTATTACAAATAACTTGTCAACGTGGACAGAGCTTTCCCAACGAAGTAAATCATAATTTAGGACCGAATTTACACTCGAGTGATAATACATTATAAAAGTATTAGTATCTAAAATTAATCTTAAATGATAAATATAATAACAGCATTTTGACAATTTTGAGCTGACATGGGCTTCATGTTCTTCCCATGACAAAAAAAACTCGTTTAGAAGATAGAATATGAAGATCTTCTATGCTATGAGCTGTTACTAAACTCGAAGTGTCATCTGCAAAAAGCCATGGATCCATTATATTATTGCAAAAAGAAGTGGCCCGAGGATACTGCCTTGTGGAACACCTGTATTATTATTTATTATACAGGGTTATTCACGTAAGATGACGAGCCTGATCAGGTAAAAATGCAACCCAAAATACGATTTACAAAGCTAACTGGATCTCTCTTGCATTATCATAATCCACATAAAACATAGATAGCTGCTAGCTATTTTAACAAAATTGCAAAACTGGAGCCTCTTGGGGTAATCTGTCGGTTTTAACTCTTGAACAAGTTGTACATGGTATGGATGAAACTTATTGTCTTTCAAAACTCTACAAACCAACAATTGACTAATTTATATCTCTTTTTGACGGATATGTGGATTTTTGGTTGCCACTTTAATAACTGCGACTTCATTTTCAGAGATGAAGTTTGAGCACACGAATCGCTGATATTTCGCACGTTTTTTCAACTGAAAGTTTCGTCAGATGACTTAAATCTTGACATTCCATAGAATGATGTGTTAGAATTAGGGAACCTCCATAGCCTTTCGCTCTACAGAAGTGGGACACGATGTTGTAGTTTTCCATGTGGTATACTTCAGCTTCGACAGTTGTTAACCAGTGCTCACTTAAACATATAATTAAAAATTCATTATTATTACCGCTGAGGGAAGCCTCCAGTTGGTCTTGTTTATTTCCTAAGGATTGAATATTCTGGAACAGTAGTTTGGTTGTGTTTCTGCTTAACTTAGAGCAGCCAGAGGGCGCGGACGCAACTTCGGCTTTGTTGAACGGAAAAAACTATTGAAATATATGCCAGTGGGCCAAAACTTTTCTTTTAACGCATCATCTAGATGTGATGCATAAACTGTTACTTTAAAATTGGAATAACTTTCCGGGTATTTCAATGGAATTTCCTCACAGAGTGCTTCCGGAAATTTTCCACCCACAAACGATTTGACATCTTCAGCCGTGGTATCGCGGAAAACCCAGAGCAGAAAACGGCAGCATATCGTTCAGCCACTTTGATGGACGCAGCACCAGCAAAAAATCCCACTTTTCCCAAACGTTTCTTTCTTCTGGTTACCGAGGTCCATTCCTTATTTTTGACATGTTCCCAGGACACGCTTGCTTTTTAAGGTAAACATATTTCGTCAATACTGACTACTTCCTCGAGTGTCTCAGGTTGATTTGCAATGATTTCCTGGGGGTTCTTGTCATTATTGTGCGGTTTCCTTTTGAAATTATGATGTTTGCCCGTTTTTTTTGCGGGTACAGCGGCTGCGATAGCAGGCCGGGCTGACGATTCACCTGGGTTAGTATCGGTAGTCACTTTTTGCTTGCTAACACTCTCTACCTTTGATAAGCTAATAACTTCGTTTAATAACCAAATTTTATCTCATAGTTCATTAATGAGTTCATCTTTCTGTTTCAATATATAACAGAAGAGTTTGGAAGTCATTTCTTTAGTATCCATTACATCATCTGCGTCGAAAAACGCGTCGTTTTCTTCACAAATTTTGCAACAAACAAAATTGTCCTCGTCAATTACATCACTGTCAATCCACAATTTCGCACTACTTTTATGAAAAGTACTTCAACACTTAACACATGTAATTGGATTAGTTAAACCCACAATATTACACCTTTTACAGGAGTGTACTAATTGGATTTTAATACATCTGGATGCAATTGCCTTAACATAATACTCTTTGATGCGGCCAATTAGATGTAATACAGTTGGATAGGTAAAACGTTTTACTTGTAAATTATTTGTTTCGTTGTCCTCTTCCAAACAGTCACACATTTACTCGGGTTCATGACCAGAAGGAGTGACAACTTGTTCATTGTTATCATACGGAATGTTCTAGCATCTCATTGTCTGGCCACTTCTCACCAAAACGTTTTTTTAGCAACATGTTTATATCGTTTATCTTCCCCTGAGTTAGTACCTTATTACAGTTGATTATTTTAAGTTTTGGTACAATGTCAATTTTAAACCCTCTTTTCATAGTTGAACTATAACATTTTCCAGTATCAACATTATAAAACTTTTTCATTTTTACATCAATTTTTAGTTTAAGTTGTTTCGTTGCTGGATTTGTTATCATTCTCTTTTTATGTGAATTCTCTTAACGTCTCTAATACCATTCAACTTTTTCATAGAATCTGGAAAACTTTTTATATCCATTATTTTCCAGTCTTGTCCTAATTCATGCACTTTTCCTCTATCTGAGTACACGGTAGTATATTCTGGTCGCGAGATAATTTCTTCTCTTTTTTTTTGAATTCTTTTTGTACAATTCCAAAGACACGATCGGGGGGCATATAAGAATGTCCTGTAACAGGATAGATCACAACAACATCCTCAAGGAGTAAAGGAGCTTTGTTAAAAAGCCACCAACATAAACAAAACATAAACTATGTCTGTAGAAATGATAAAAAGGCGGAGGATATTTCTACTGGACCTTTCCCAGCCTCTATTTCGGTCCACGTAATTGTGTATATTGTGTACCTTAGCCAGAAAGAGGCAGTTTCCAAGCCGAAGGAAGAGATGAGACCTCCTGAGGTGCACACATTATTTTTTATCCTACTCAAAATAAAAAACTTTTAACGGTAAAAAAACTGACGGAAAGGTGACCCAACCTTAAAATATTTCGTAATGACTTGACCGTAATAAGAAGAAATCCGCAGAGTTTTTTATTTTTACCTGATTATTGTTAAAAATGTTGCATGTCGACGTACTTTCTATGTAAAAATACATTTTTCAAACAAATACAAAAGCTGACGGAAAATTTGAAATTTAAAGCTGTCAAACTCAAACAATTGACAGACACAGGTTGCAGAATTATCGACATATCTTAAAGAAAAAAATAAATGAAAAATTTGTGAACATTTCACCATGGATATTAAGCTACTATTACAATTTAATAAATTTTTGTTTAAAAAATTACATTTTTACAATTAGTATTCCGTACTTTTCAAATTTAGAAAGTAGAGGGCGCTACTATGCCTGACAGATAGGGATCTGTAATGTCCGCGTATTTCCACAATAATTTAAATCAAGACGCTCTAGCTAGAACAAATAAAAAAATCAATTAAATTATTAACAATGTAAAATATAGCCTCGACCAGCAAAAACTGTGGCAGTAGTGAGGAATCAATGAATTGTACTCCCGAAGAGATTGTGAACAAGGCACAAGAAGTTACTTTGAATCTCATTCCGGACATTTCAAAACAAAAATATCTGGCAGCTTACAAACAGTTTATGGATTGGTGTGGTTCAAAGAAAATTTCCAAATGTAGCCAGAATGTGATGCTAGCGTACCTATCCGAGCTTTCAGAAAAATATAAAAGTTCTACAATGTGGTCTATTTAGTCCATGTTAAAGGTCACTCTAGTTATAAATCAAAATATAAGTATTGATGAGTACAAAAAAGTTAAGCAATATTTGAAAAAACTTTCGGTTGTCCACACTCCAAAAAAAATCAAATATCTTTACTAAAGAAGATATAAATAAATTTCTAACAACTGCGCCAGACGAAATATATTTACTAGAAAAGGTAAAATTATCAAAATAATTCTGTAGTTGCTGACATTTTGTAATTTCAGGTTGTATTAATCATTGGTATCACAGGTGCTTGCCGGTCTAATGAATTAACAAACATTACGATTGACGATTTGATTGTAAAAGAAGACATAATTATTGTTAAAGTGCCGGATACCAAAACTTGTCGGCCCCGAACTTTTACAATTTGCAATCTTGACAAAGACGTTACGGACATTGTTTCAATTTGCATAAAATATTTTAATTTGCGCCCCACCAATTTAACTTCACGGAGAGTCTTTATAAAATATACTCGAGGCAAATATTATGGTCAAAATGTTGGCCATAACACAATTGGTAAAATACCCTCAAAAATAGCGACTTTTTTAAATTTGACCAATGCAAAAGCTTATACGGGCCACTGCTTTAGACAAACCTCCGCTACGTTGTTAGCAAATTCTGGCTCTGACATATTAGAATTAAAAAGACATGGCGGTTGGCGCTCTAGTAGTGTGGCGGAGGGGTACGTGAAAGACTCAATTGAGAATAAAATTGCAATTGCAAGGAAAATTTTGGCTGGAACATCTGCCTCTGCCCTACCCGCAACAGAAATTTTGGCTAACCCTTCCGTTCCCTTAACACAAATTTCGGCTAACCCTCCCGTTTCTCCAACAGAAATTTTGCCAGCAACTACCCAAGAATCATCAGTCATTCCAGAAATTTTACGGACGATATTCAGGTGTCAAATTTAAGTAAACAAGGAGTTTCCTTTATCAATTGCGTCCTTCACAATCCTGTTTTTAATATTAATAAGGAATAAATTATGTAACTAAATGTAGGTTGTTCTCTATATATAAATATTCTAATCTGTTTATTTCATTTAAAATTAATTTAATTTTGAGGTGTTCATAAATTTCTTTTTGAAATTAAAGTTATGCTAGTTTACCTAACAATAATTGCACCCATTTGTTTTTTTGTTTTGTTTAAAAAATTTTGTTTAAAAAAATTATTTGGTACTCAGCTCCAGAAAATGGATGTTGAAATTGTTTTGCGGATGTAATATCTTTTGACTGGGAGTTTAAAAGATCAAATAATTTGTCAATATTGCCAATGAATTCAACAGTTGTCTTTGCTGAACCCGGCAAAGCATTTGTTAACATGTAAAGAAACATGCCTGAAGCGACATGTTCACTGAAAATCTAAGCCGCCAAATATAATCTCATTTTTTGAAAATTATTGGAATTAAGATGTGCGTCTGTTAACTTAGGTGCTGCCCTAAATTCTAATTGCTTCTCTTATTCGTAAAAATCAACTAGATGTTTTTTTTCAATTGACCCATTACTTAAAGGGCCTACACTAAGTAGATCGTATAATCTATATTTGAAAAATACGTTTCTTAGTGATTTTAATAAGTGACAAGGGTCAAACTTGTAATATTTTTTTTTATTTTCAAACATAAAATATGGGCGATCAGGGCATACCTACACCTAACTGTTTAGCTAATGTATAAAAATTAGAACCCATATCGGAAACTAACTGCCTTACATTCAACCCAGCTAATTGCAAATTATACATTGTTTTAAAAATTATCTGTTTCAAATTATCTCCTGAGCATGTGGTGTTTACAAACATAGGAAACAAGTTGCTTCCAATTAACGTGGAATCCTCTTACCATTAAAACCGCTACATTATTTGCAAGTGTTGACTTTTATTAATAATTAAATTGTTCGAATCCTACAATTTCATCATTTTTTATATCATAGAACAAATGCGATTTTAGAGACATTTCATCTACGACTGAAGTACACTCTCGTGCTTCAAAAGTCATTTTCTCAATTTTTGATTTTATTGCATCAAAAATAAATTTATTGATTCCAGCATTGATAACCAATTTTCTTCCACACATTCTTTGTAATGTTCTGACACTTGCTACAAGAAACGTAGTCTCTAAAAATCTATAAGTAGCCGGCGAAGAAAAAAAGTTTTAGGGCAACTTTTTATATTGGGAAGAGTAAAAACATCCTGAAACCTTTTGGATATTTTTGTTTGTATTTTAGCGTAAGTTTTCACTAACATTGATAAATTTTTAGACAAAAACCTGTTCCAAAGTTCGGAAAAAAGAGTTAATTTTTGTTGTGTAGGACTTGCTGACCTCCGTAATCGTTTTTGCTGATTTTCCAGCTCATAACGCAATTTTCGCTTTCGCGGTGTGTTGCGCAAAGATGTTCGTGTTTGGACACTATGGTGTTCTGGCGTAGAAGACGTTGTTGGCTTCTGAGCAGAGGTTAAATGCACATAAGCCGTTTCCAGTGTTGCAGTAACTTCCGTTTCCAACAAACTTGTTGCGACTAAAATTTTTATTAAACGAGTTTCAAAGTAAATATTGTGACACTATATATAATTCAATAATTTTATATCTATTCTATGTGCAATAGAATCATTTTGTTTCTCGAAATTGTCATTTTCGACATATTTTTTACTAAAATTTTTAAAAAATTTTGGTGTTTTGGTTTGTTGCTTTAAATTTTTGTACATAAAACTTAATGTTCTTTATAAAAAACTACACCAAGATAAACAACATTTATTGGATTTGTTTTAATCATGGTTTTCAATAACAATTGTAACAAATATTCTCATCACAATTAATTTCATTGAGAAAATCTATTCCTGTCATACATTTTAAATAAACCTTGTTAATAACGTTCATGAGAACTTATTCAGTATTTGTTGATCACGGTGTATTTTGTAGCATTTACTAAACGTTAGTACAAATTGTCTGCTTACTGCTAAGTCAAGCTTATTCCATTCTTTCATTTTTGAATTGAGTACTTAAACTTAAAAAATTAAAGAATGGATTTATCTTGTTTTGGCAGTAAGCAGACGATGGCGATGTAGTGATTTACAAAGAACAACTTACACATTTGTTGTTGCGGACTTTGTGTAGGTGTGGTTGATTTATTTACTTCTTCCTGTACCTCTTCTACTTTTTTAGCTATAAAAAGTTGGACTTAAATTAATGTTAAAACGATACTAAATATATGTTTTTTTTTGTTTAAGAAAATTTAATATTTCTTCAAATCGAGTACATAGCAACTCCGGAAAAAGAAGTTCAAATAAATATTACCTCGTTCTATAATGTTCTTTATATGTTCATAAATACATATACATATATTACGCTTTAAGGGAATTTTGACAATGACAATAGTTTTAAAGAAAAAATAGACTTTATAAATAATATTTTAGAATACAAAGACAAAAAAATCAGTACAAAATATAATCGAATTACCAGAGATACTAAAACTAAAGAACTTTTAAATAAAGTAGAAGCAAAAGAATTTGCTTTTGTTTATGACAAGAGAGTTATTTAAAAAAACTTTGATACAATACCGTTTGGATTTTCACCCTTTTCATTGTTAATTAATAATAAATCAACTGAAAACTAACTGAAGATTTGTTATAAAAATCATTATTATTATACAAACATAAATTTACTGAATATTAATTTTGCTTCTAAATAATTTGCAAATTGTTCATTTCTTTTTTAATTTCATTTTTTATAACTACCCCTAGTTCCTCCCGTATAATCGTCCGAAGATCTTCTTTGATGAGTCAATTGATTGAATTGACTTTTCCATATTCGATAATGCATCAGCTAGTATGGCCACTTTCTCAGTATCGGCAACATGGTACACTTTTTTTGTAAACTTTTTTTTAAAAAGAGCAGCCTGCAATAATAAACATGAGATAAAATGTTTTCCACATAAATTACTTTTTTGATAAGAGACATACATGCAAACACTTGGACACATGTAGGTACTTAACATAGAATTAACAGAACAAGTTAAAATAATATATCAAGTCAGCTTGGAGATAGAGATAACAATATTTTTGATAAAACCAGACCATAGAGACATAGACATAAAAGGGGCCAAACATATGAAACCAGCACAAACAACTACATGAATACTGAATATTGATGTACATAACATTACATTAGTTGTGTTTTGCTCTGTCCCGATTCGGCTTGTTGGCAAAATTTGGTATATTATCATTATCTGGGGTTTTGCTGAGTCGTGCACTATGTCTTTTGCTCATTTTATTTTTCAACCTGAAACATAAAGCGGTAGAATAAAAAAAATATTCCGGTTTTTGACTTGTGTAAACACTTTCTGTTATGAAAGTAATATTGAAAGACGTGAAATATTTTTATATCTCATATGTTGAAATTAGGTAATACCACTATTATCTAGACCTAAGATTTTAAATACAATTTGCTAAACTCATCTAGTACTTACCTGATTGATTCGTATGTGCGAACATGTGTATAACCAGCAGCCTTTTCTCAGTGCACATACTATAACTGCGGTATGTTCTCTCCGTTTTTAACGCTTCTCTCTCCTTTTTGACGTTTGTGGCAGTTTTGCAGTATGTCACCGGTATGTCAAATGACACATGACAGAAACGTAAACATTGAAAAGTCACTAGAAAAATAAATTGGGATTTGAGTTGGACGTTTGAAAGTAAATATTATGTTTGGCGAGACACACACTGCAGTAAGTTGTATGATAAATGTTAGGAAGGTTAAAAATCAGCAGGATTCATGTTTGCGTTGTAGTTACACAATTGTATTATTAAGACGTGGAACCTATACCTAATATGAATCGGCAAAAGAAGCAAGAAGTGGCTATTGCTGCCTTAATAGATAATAACATTACCCCACAACTCTTCAATGGACTTGTGATGGAACTGTGGAGGCAATGCGAAATAGGATCGTGCATATGGATGACTCCCTTATAAGAGAAAAAAACATCTAAAGTTTCCGTTGATTTATGAACCATGAATCAGCATATACCTGGACGTCGATTTTTGTATTATAATATTACATAAATTGTATTGATGTAATTCTCACAGAAATCAACAATTTAACACAAAAGATGATTAAATGGTCAATACAGAAACAATATGTCGTAATCAATACACAGATTGAGAAACGAGCTAGATTCTCAGGTAATATTAGGATTGAGAAAACATGCAATTAAAAACCTACATGAGCAGTAGCCCTAAAAGTCATATTTTGCAGGTATCATAGGGCAGGGAGGAAAGATTGCACTCACATCAAATGAAAAGTACCCAAGTGGCAACGTCTAGTTATCAATATTAAAAATTGAAACATTTAACAACAGTGTAGGAGGTTGTTACATATGAAAGACTGTTTCCACATTTTTGTGGGGTACTTAGATTTCATCCTTTATGTAGAAATTTCAATGATCTGGCCGCAGAAGTAGCTAGTGATGAATATGGCGACAATGTTGAGCTGGGGAAGTGGACAGAGAGGGGTTGAATAACGAGGGAAAATTTGTAACAATTTAGGATAGGAAAATGTTTATATGCTGAGTATTTCACATGTAACACAAATCCTTTTGCATGTGTCCTTAAGGGTATATACTACTTGTAGTAGTAGCACTGGTCGACCAGTTAGGAGGATGTATCGTGGCTTGATGCTGGTACAGTGCTGAACACGGAATGAGGACAAGACTTATTTCAAAAATTGCGGGATAAAACAGGTACCTCCTATTTTACTTTAAACTGTTGTCATCAGAACAGTACGCACAATGTTCTTGTTGTACGTGTGTGATTCAAGGTTTTGTGTGTAATTGTAGTTTATATACTGTGTGAAGTAACACTGGACTTAGGAATAAAATTCAAAGTTTATGGAAACGGTGTTTTTTTTTATTAGTACAGTTTTTATGGCATTATGGAAATTCACTTGTCGCTGGATGCTGTGTTCGTCCGGCGCCTTTTTAAAGAACTCTGGGGTATCGATGTAACACATGCCAGTACTACGGCCTGTTAGTAGTTCTGTTCGTGTATAAGCTTGTTTCGTTCTTAAACAAGCCAATTTTGCCCAAAAATTATATGTACTTGCTCAGAGTGCAGGGTAGAATGCTTCCATCGTTTGTGTATGCTGCACACAGCTGATATAGCTTTTATACACATTTAAAACTTATTGACTGTTATAATTACACTCTATTTACTAATAACAGCAACTTTTTATTTATTTTCTTTTAGAACGATAAGGATAACCTCACTTTTTTTTGTAAACAAAGTCCTCTATTTTGACGTTTCCACCATTTAAATCCACATACCGCTATAACATACCGCTAACATACCTGAATCTGATCAGGGTTAAAACTTTCGGTATGTCTTACCAACATTAGATAATTAAATTTGGTCAAAAAATCCAAAAATCAGTTGGTATGACATACCGCTTATGTAAGTAAGAAAACGAACGGTATGTTAGCGGTATATCATAAGAGAGACAACACCATGAAAAAATAAAGATACAACATATCGATCGGTTATAGTATGTGCTGGTAAGTGCATTGAGAAAAGCCTGAATATTACACGGAGGACTCGGGAGAGGAGATAAGTAGGCTTATAGACGAGGAAAATTGAAGCGGTGCGAGGCAAGGGGAATGAAGCGATGTAGCATATGCAACCCGCAAGGTGCACCCAGCTTCTTAATCAGAAACATGGGTATAAACGTTATTTTCATGTATAATTAGAATCTCAACAAAGTTAACGCTTGATGCAAGAGAAGAAATGAAAAACACAACACATAACTCAAAAGAATATGACATTTATTTCCATTTTTACAATAATAATTATTAATTGTAATACATAACTTAGCTCAATATATAATTTATGTAAACGCATTATAATTAAAAAAAAATTTGAAATAATAAAAAAACGTTGAATTAAGAAAAAAGAATTTGGAACTACAGCCTATTTTTTTATCTATTTGAAAAAAAAAATGATTTGAAAATGTAATTTACAAATTTAAGATTACCTTCGTATGTATTTTACTTTACACACCTGGGTACAATAATAAGTCTTATACAAAAATATGCTTCTTAAATCAATTGAGTTACCGACACTAAATTAAAAAAATAGGCTATAATAGACGTTATTAATTTCCACTAAATATAATTGCTTTAGTAAACAATTGCCGCTTTGAACTTGATTTTTCTATTACCTTTTTAGAAATGTAATGTAATCGTATATCAATATATTTTTTGGCAATTGCTCTTAATAGCATAATCAAATGATTAGCTAATGGAAACTGATTTTTGCAATGTGTTTGCAGCACACTAAATATATCTTTCCCCCGAAAAAATTTTAAAACGCGTGAAGTTAAATATTCACTTGTGAATTTGTTTTTCATATAATCACCACCGCTTTCCAACAATGCTTGCCTAATACATTTTTCGCAAATTTCACATACTTGCAAAACATCATTTGATGGGTACATCAATCCTTCCCTGTCTTTTGTGGCAGTTAATAAACAAATATTTCTATTGGAATAGTCAATTAAAGAATTTAAACACGTGTTACATTTTAACACCTTAGTTAAATGTTTAACGACAAAACCTGCTATGTAGCCAATAATGTGTTTTGAAACAATAGTAATTTCCTGAAAGGATTCTAAATATGAATGATCAGTTTCTTCTTCGATTACAATATTTCCATCTTCTTCTAAACGATAACCAGGAGTGGTGAAATTTATTCTTTGCTCAGAAGACAGCGTTTTACAATGTAAAACAGAAATTTCTTCCAACGGTATGCAATTACTTTTATCATGTGCCTTAATTTGCAAATGAATTAAATTTTTTTTATATGCAGAAATAAACTGTTTTGTGGTCGGATTGTTGTTGTTACCCCCATGAGTCCTTAAAATTCCAAAAAACAGTTCGATATGATCCTGACTAAATTTATGCGTTGGGATATAATCCAATATTCTGTTTTGTTCTTGACAAATTTCACTAAACATTGTTTGTAAGCTTTTAATACATATTAAAAAGTTTTTTTTTATTTTTATCTTTGTATCCTCTAAATTTTCCCGTTGGAGTTACTCTATTTCAGGCTTCCGTGATTTCAGGTTGGGTGCACCAACATGGCGATAAGCCACGCATGGGCAATACATCGGCTTCACAAATATGTTTTAATGTCTCCTCCCGAGTCCTCCGTGGAATATTAAGATGAAATACGAGACTTCCAAATTTAGAACGGTTGCTGTCTTGAGTATTTAGGTTTGTATAGTCGGCGCAGTTGGAATTATTAGGCTTTCTGCTGAATGGTGCATCGATGGGAGCAATGAAACTGCTTTAATTTTTTATTTTTGGCACATGCGACAGAATAATAAAGTCTTTGGTGAATTCATTATGATTATTATTATTAGAATAAGCTCTACAGGCAAGGTGCCTATTACAGAGCTATGATTTATCAGTTACTATAGACGTTAAATCATTTAATCCACACGGAAAAATATCAATGGCTGGTTGCAAGTTATTAAAATTGTTGCACACAAGCAAGGGTGAGAATTTAAGAACATTTATTCGACACTGAGGTATATAAAATGGTTGTAAAATACGACAAACTCGAGTGGGAGCACGAATAGGAATTTTTCCAAGAAAAAGAAGTTATAATCAATTAAACCATGAAGAATTTTATACAAAAATATGAACGAATAGATTAATATTCTATCTTCCAAACTTAGAAAAAAAAATTCCTTTAAAAGAAGTTCATGCGAATATCCTTGTACCTATGGGATATGTTTGAGTTTTAAGGTAGTGAAGATGTTTTAAAAATTGTCATTATACTTTTTCTATGTCTTTTATGTGCGTTTGATGAAAAAGTGACCAAATAATACTAGCGTATTCTATCCTAGAGCAAACAAATCAATTGTATAAATTGATGGCGACATCTAACTTAGAAAATTCTTATGAGTTTCTTATAATAAATCCTAACATTTTGTAGCTGGAATGATTAATATTGTTAAAGTGTCTAGTAAAACGAAGTTCTGAATCGAAACATACCCTAAGATCCATCACAGTATCACTACGTTGCAATATATTACTGCCCATTTCATAATTAACGAGAACTCGATTGTGTTTGTTAGAGAATGTAACAACCATACATTTATCAGAATTGATTTCGATATTATTTTTTTGGCACCATAGAATTATGCCATCTAAAGAATTTTGCAAAATAATGACATCGTCACGTTTATTAATGAGTAAAAATATTTTCATATCATGCGCATAAATAAGAGAAGGTACGTCAACAATTTTAACAATACCACTAATGTAAAGGTTAACAAATAATGGACCAAGAAGTGATCCCTGTGGAACACTCGACAACACATAAATCGTTTTAGACATAAATCCATTACATGTAATAAATTGTTTTCTATCACAAAAATGCGACTCTAGAAGCTTTGTTAACTGCGTTGAAAAACCAAATGATTCAAATTTAGAAATTAAGATAGTATGATCGACTTTATCAAACGCCTTTAAAAAGTCGGTGTAAACAACATGGACCTGAGACCCAAGTTCCGAAGATTCTGCCAAGAACTGAACAAAGCTACACAAGTTGGTGCATGTAGAACGACCACGAAAAAAACAATGTTGTTCACCACATATAAGTCTTTTCACATGATTGTTAATTGCTTTGAATAAAAGTGTTTCATAGATTTTCGAGAAATTTGATAAGAGAACAACAGGTCTACAATTCTCGATACAATTTTAATTGCCTTTTTTATAGATGGGTGTTATTAGTGAATTTTTCCATATTTCAGGATAGATGCATGATTTTATAGAAACATTAAAAATTATTGTTAATGGTTTCACCAAAAATTTTCCGAATATTTTTATTATAAATATACTGGAAATAGACTGGAATACAGTCTGGACCGGAGGTACTTTGTGTCTTTAATTTGTTTAAAGCGTGCAAAACATCGTTTTCAGTAAATTCATTCAAATAAAGAGTATAAAGTCCATCTAAATAACTATTTTTACCAGAGCAAGAAGACATATTGTATGAAGTGCAAGATGAGGAAAAATGATCCCCAAATGCATTTACAATTTCTTCAGGATTTTATATTTTGAATCATTTAAAGTCATAGTAGATAGTAAGTTATTGTTAGATCTTTTAGTTTTAATGTAACGCCAGAAAAACTTAGTATCTGATTTAATTTCATCTTCTGGACCAAGCCATTTGGTGCATGTAGAAAAAAAAGAAAAACAAAACACAACACCAAATCAAAGAGGTATATTTGGCACCTACAAAACAAGGCAGAATCTTAAAAATTTATATGTTTATATAATAATTTTTAATTATTTTTATCATATGCCAAAAGAAATTTATTATTTTAAAAAAGGTATCTCCCGATAAACCACAAAAGTCTATAAAGTGTTCAATAAGTGACTAAACTCAGTATCGCAAATTTCACCGTCGTGTTTTAAATTTCTTTTCAAAAATGGCCGGAAATTCGATTTCATTGTTTAATAGAGCCAGAATAGTGGCTTTACATAAAGAAGGCCTATCAAATCATCAAATTGCAGACAGACTCGATATTCCTAGGAGTTCCGTCATTCGGATTGTCCATTTGTATCAACAAACCGGAGGCGTCGAACGAAGACATGGAACTGGCCGTCCTAGAGTTACAAATGAAAGACAGGATCGTTACTTGACAAATTTTGTGCGTCGGAATCGAAACGTTTCAGTAACAGCGGTTCGTGATCACTTTTTGAGAACTTATCGGTCAGTAATTTCAAGGTCCACGATTCATCGAAGGCTTCATTCTGCAAATTTAAGATCGAGACGAGTTTTAAGAGTACCTAGACTATCTCCGCAACATATCGCTGCTCCTTTACAATGGGCACAGGAGCATAGAAACTGGCTTTTACTTCAGTGGCAAAACGTAATGTTTTCCGATGAGACACGATTTGGCTTAGTGAGTGATAACCGTCGTCTAAGGGTCTGGAGAGCACCAGGTAGGCAAGAAAGACTTCAATTTCCTAGGGAAGTTGTCCCATACCACGGAGGATCAGTCATGTTTTGGGGCGGTATCATGTGGATCCGTCGCACAGTGGTCGGAAATCACACAAAAGTTGGCCAAAAGTAGAGATATAATTCGACGGTCTTGAAATTTAGCGTAGAAAGGTTTTTTTGGTCGCTGATTACAAATTTAAAATCGAAATTCAAAAATTCAAAATGGCGGATTCAATATGGCTGACAAGTGTTGTGAAAACTAACTTAAATTAAACAAAAATCAGCACAGACTATTTATATGGGTTCCTCATAACAACTTTAATTTTAAAATTCGAAAATTTAAAATGGCAGATACAATATGGCTGAGAAGTGTTTTGAAAACTAAGTTGAATTAAACGAAAATCAGTACAGACTAATTTTTGGGGGTTTCTGATAACTTATAATTAAAATTTTAAATTCAAAATGGCGGATTCAATATGGGTGAGAAGTATTTTGAATAAAATTAAACTACACAAAACATCGTAAAAATTTTTTAATTTTTTTAGGATAATAATTTTAAAAAAACAAACATTATTAATAGTAAGAGAGATGAAACAAACAGGGCCAAAATATTTTGCAAAAATAGTTTTATTTCTACTTTAACCGATTAATAATTTACACAGGTATAAATGCACATTTAAACCCAAAGTCGATGTTGAGGAAAAGTATTCTACAACCTGTATAATTAGGTAAACAAAAAAAATTAAGAAATTAAAGAGGCATAAAAAAGTGGGTAGTAAAAACTATGAGTAGATACAAAAATTATTAACTACTTAAGTAAAATTATAATAAAATAAATCGCAAATCTCTAAGAGAAAAAATTGTATAAAGTGGCAATAGACACAAAAATAATTTTTATTGTCCGTCTTTATATTAAACTAAACCATCTTTGGTTACTCACTATCACTTTGACTAACATCATAAAAAAATATGAAAAAAAGAATAACATAAAAAAAAAGATGGCGACCGCACTGGACACATAGGTAAAACTGTGTCCGGCTTGCAACGAGGTAAATGATGACGACGCTTTGACAGCAAAGTGCAGTGGCATGTGTGAGGTTGAAGTCGTAGGTTTCGTTTATTCTATTTGGGTCATTACAAGCTGCGCTAGTAAGTTGTCAGGACCAAATTATACGACAAAATTCCTTAATTGACGCTTTGAATAAGAAAATATTCGGTCTAAAAAAGGTAGTAAATGAAGTTAAAAGTGATAAGAAACAAGAAGATAACGATAAAACTATCGCAACTGTAAAAACAATAAACAAGGATGTATTAGGATCGGGGGTGAATGCACCCAAAAATATTTGGAACGGTATCCCAGCTACCAAAATTGTGGAACATAAGGCTTTACCTACCCAAGTTCAATCCGCTGGTAGACCTTCCGCCTCGATGCCAACGGCAGGCTCACTTACTCAGGATGGTAACGTCTCCGTTGTAGCGGCATCGGAACCTGATGGTTTTCAGTTACCTAAACGCAGAAATATGCTATCAAAGAGGAAGGACAGTTATTGGTACTGCCAAAATTGGATCAAATGGCGATTTTGAAATAAAAGCTAAGGAAAGAAAAGCATGGTTTTACGTGGGCAGTCTAGAAAAAACAACAACTGAGGAAGATGTAAAGAAGTATATCAAAAATAAATGCACGGAAGTAAACGCATTATCAGTCTCAGCGTTAAACTGCATCGGTCGTAGTCAATCCTTTTGTGTGGGGGTGGACTTTAATCTAAAAGAAAAACTTTTGGAACCTTCGTTTTGGCCTTGTGGAGTTACCATACGCAGGTTTAACTTATCTTTTAAAAACAAGAACAGTCAGAATTTAACGCCAAGCAATAACGCAAAAAGGAATTTCTCAAGAAGAATTCAAACATGCAGTGAAAGTATGGAATAATTTTAAGATTAAAAACTTGGGTGAATGGCGTGATTTATACTTAAAACTAGATGTTTTGCTGTTAACTGATGTATTTGAAAATTTTAGAGACTTATGTTTGGAAAAGAGTTATGGACTCGATCCTGTTTGGTATTATACAACTCCAGTGTTAGCTTGGGACTGTATGCTCAAATATATTTCAGTGGAATTGGAATTACTAACTGATTATGAAATGTATTTGTTTTTTAAAAAGGGAATTAGAGGAGGTATTTCACAGTGTAGTAACAGGTATTCGCAAGCAGATGAAAATACTCAGATTATCTATATAGATGCTAATAATCTATATGGATGGGCTTTATCTCAGAAATTACCAGAAAAAGACTTTAAATGGTTAACTTGTGATGAAATTAAAAATGTTGACGGTATATTGGTACCAGATAGTGATACGGGTTATGTTTTGGAAGTCGATTTAGCATTTCCAGTAGACTTAGCTATCCATAACAAATTCAATGATCTCCCTTTAGCTCCGGAAAATAGAATTCCACCGGGCAGAAAAGTAGAAAAACTACTTTGTCATTTATATAAAAAGAAAAATTTTATAATTCATTACAAAACATTAAAACTTTACAAAAGTTTAGGTATTAGAATAACAAAGGTTCACAGAGGTATAAAATTTGCTCAGTCAAATTTCATAGCACCATATGTAAAATTTAATACTGAACAAAGACAAAAGGCGAAAAATGATTTTAAAAAAGATTTCTGAAAATTATAGGTTAATGCCCCATATGGTAAGTCTATGCAATCTGTTAGAAATCAACAAAATATTAAATTATATTGTGATGAAGAAAAATTACAAAAAGCGATAAACAAACCTAATTTTAAACACAGAACTATATTTAGCAAACACCTGGCAGCAGTTCACAATTTTAAAACAAAAGTATTGTTTAATAAACCAATTTATATTGGGCAAACTGTATTAGATTTATCGAAATTGTTAATGTATAACTTCCATTAGAATGTAATTAAAAAAAAATTTAATGAAAACGTAAAACTTCTTTATGGAGATACTGATAGCTTTATATATGAGATTAAAAATGCCGAGTTCTATGAATTTATGAAGAACAATCCCGACTATTTTGATACATCTGATTATCCAAAGAATCATCCATTATATTCGGATAAAAATAAGAAAGTAATAGGAAAGTTCAAAGATGAATTGAATGGTATTAAGATATTAGAATGCATAGGTTTAAGGTCAAAAATGTACAGTTACAGAACTGAAACGTCTCTTCCGAAAAAATTAAAAGGTATTAAAAAAGCAGTATTGAAGAAAGAAATAAGTTTTGAAGATTACAAAAATTGCTTGTTTAATCAAAAAGAATACTTCCATAGACAGAAAGTGATCAGGAGTCATAAACATGATATATTTACTGAAGAAGTAAAGAAAAAGTCTCTAAGTTGGAATGATGATAAAAGATACCTTTTATCTAATTCTACAAATACATTAGCTTATGGACACGTATTAGTATCATCATAATAGGTACACTCGCGGACAAAATAAATGACACCCCAATAGTATCGGCAATAATTTGAGGGGTTGGACCGTGACCGTTGTCATAAATCTTGTCGCTCATAAACTTAGCATTTCATGAACAGGTCAATATCGGATCTTAAACTTTGTTTAAAATTAATAAATATTATAAATTGCAAATTTTGCTAAAGTGGTAAAGTCATGAATTGTATTACGTAATATTTTATTATATTTTTGGATAAAGATACTTTTTGCTTATAAATATCATTATTTATTATTATGTTTTAGTAGCTATGCATTTGTTGTTATAGTTATTATAAATTAAATTAACATTTATATTGGCATTAATAGATTAATAAAAATCTTAAGTCATTAACATTATTAATCTAATATTAATAAACGTTAATAAGTAGGTGATAAATTGCATTTTTTTGAATTAAGAAATATCACCATTTGCTTATAAAAAATAATGACTTTTACTCTGCCTACTATGATCAGTATTTTACCTGCTTAAGAATACAACTTGCTATTTCATTCAAGCTATTACAGTTTAGTGAAAAGGATATTAAATAGCATTAAATCGACTAATAAGGGAGAAACAATGATTTTCCCAAAAGTACCGCTTAATTGTATTTGCTTAAGAATTTGTAAGATTTTGTGAATTATAAATTTCAGAGAAAGATATCATGAATGAATCTCTCGAACTAGCTGCTATCAGTTGAATTAAATCCAAATTCAATTTTTTAGGCATTTCGACGCTTTCAAATAAGAACACTGTAATAAAAAAATTAGTTAACTTGTCATCCATTAGACAAAGCGTTTTTTACTTGAATAAACCCACATTCTTTTATAAAAAAATATTTTATAAAATATTTGACGGTGTAATAACCACATTTATAAAATATTTTACAAATGTAATAAAATATTTATAGTTTCAAAACCTTAAAAAAAATCACAGCTTTATAATAATGTTAGGAACAAAAACCAATTATAAAAAATTTTTTATGACCTTAAAAAAAATAAACAATTATTTTGCTATGTTTTTGTTTCCTTATTTTAGTAAAGTATATATGTCATTATATTTTTATCATACGCTAAATTAGCCTTAAATTCTTCCACTAAAAATAAAAAAAATATTATATTATATTATTGCTCAATTCAAAAGCAATGTTAAGTTTATGAGCGACAAGATTTATGACAACGATCACGGTCCAACCCCTCAAATTATTGCAGATACTATTGGGGTGTCATTTATTTTGTCCGCGAGTGTACGTTCATGGACATTGTTAAATAAATCGCTATTTTTTATTAGTGTTGAAGTAATAAATTAAGAAAACAATAATTACAATTACGATAATAAACATAAGAACAAAAATAATAATTTTTAATTTATTAACTTGTTAAATGAGACTTGAAAACCTTTTTCGGAATTTGGATATTCTTCATTGAATATGTTTAAATTTTTGAATACAGTACTTTCCATTTAATTTACAATTTTTAAGTTTTTTTATTTATTGTTCTCATATTTTTAGTATGTCTTTCAAATATTTTCAGAGTTCATTTCTTTACATCATCGAAGTTTGATGGTATTACTACTGTTTTAATTCTTAATTCTGCTAGTTTCTTAGGATCATAATTATTGTAGTTGTCTAATTTATATTCCAATTCATCTATTTTATTATTAGCGGATTCTAGTTCACAATCTGTCATAATTCAAGGAATAAATTAGCTGCTTTTCTTGCAATGTATTTATCTACAACTTCTTGTTTGAAACCAACTATTTTTGCTCCATCTTCTAATCTGTCTATTTCAGTAATAATAGGTTTTAAATCTTTTTTCCATTTTTCTTTCTCATCGTTGGGAATGTATGAAACTAGTTTGTCCATTTATGACTGAAAAGTTTCTAAAGATTTACTAATTAATTCATCTGCTTCTTCATATAAACTTATATGTTTACGACTACCTGCTTTGTGTTCTACATTATCGAATATTTTTTTATTTTTTGTTTTGCTTTTTTTCTCTTTTGTTCCCAATTGTTCCGATTTGTTCTCTTTTGTTCCGGATTGCTCTGGTTTGTTCCCGTTTGTTCTCGTTTTACATGCAATCTTAATTCCAACTGAATTTAGTCCCATATTTAGGGAATTTCTGGAAATACTTTTAGATTTTCAAAAATCTGTCTTTGTTAGTTTTTTATTTACGGTAGAATTGAGATATTCAATGGCAAAATTACGATTTCTCATTTGCGTTACTTCATTGATATTTTTTGGTACGTTTAATTTTTTTATCTTGAGTAAAAGATTTGTAACTATTTTTAAATCGTTGGAGTTCAGATTGTTGTCTTGTTTTTAATGGTGTATAATACTCTGCCACTATTTTGTTCTCTTTTGTATTGGTCATTTTTTTATTTAATTAAAAAAAATTATGTAATTATGCTCTTTCGATAAATCGCAGCAATAAGATTGGTGTCGGACAGGTTAAGGCATGTTGAATCTTAAGTTTATGATTTATTAACAAATGTAGATAAGTAGACAAAAAACTTTTGACCATGAGTCAAGTCAATATAGTTTGTCAAGTTTATAAATAAAGATACACAAAAAAAATCCACTCTAATTGTAAAGCCAAGATATATATCAAAATACAATCAAATATACATACATAACGAAGAATTTAAAAAGTATAGAAATTGATGTTAAAAGAGCCGGGGGACGGACTAATTATAGATTTATAAACAGCTTGCAGCCTTCAATACATCTGCACCAATAAATAGTTCATAGGTAATTGCAGGAAATTGCTCAGGGCGAAAAATGAGACTTGTGTATGAGATTAAGATTTAAGTGAACGGCATAAACATTAACGATTTGAAATTAATGTTTAAATGAATTACAAAATTATTGATTTCAATAACATCAAATACACCTTATTTATAATTTGATTAATTGAAATAGTTAAATACTTTTTCAATGGAAAAGAATTAAATTTCAGATTCAAGTAGAAGCCTGATGTATTTCCTATATGCCATTATATTATGCTAATTTGTTTGAGATTTAAAAATTGTTTTTTTATAATTTTTTTAGTGATACCTATTGTAAACTGGTTTATAATCTTTTATGTACAATAAAAGATTATAAACAAGGGGTTACAATCTTTTTGTAGTCTCAGTGAGATGAATAAATGAAAAAAGATATTCTCAGTTTAAACTTGTATTATTCTTTTATTGCAGAAAGATGTTAGGTTTGCGTGCATTAATACTAAGTTCAGTCAGATTTCGAGGGATTCGAACAAATGCATATACAAATAGAAAAGCACGAATGAAGGAAATTAGAAAATTACAGGAAAAAGTAAAAAAATTAGCTCAAGAAGTTGCAATAGAGACAAAAAAACAAGAAAAAGCAGTTGCAATAGAGAGAAGAGAACGAGAAAAAGCAGTTGCAATAGAGAGAAGAGAACGAGAAAAAGCAGTTGCAATAGAGAGAAGAGAACGAGAAAAAGCAGTTGCAATAGAGAGAAGAGAACGAGAAAAAGCAGTTACAATAGAGAGAAGAGAATGAGAAAAAGCAGATGGTAAACTAAATAAACTGATTTCAATTCTGGTAATGCGACAATATGCAAACCATATAAAAACGCAAATAATAGAAAAAGTGTTTTTAAAAGAAAATAACAAGATCAAAGATATACGAGACATTGAAGGCTATGTGAAGAGAGAGGGAGAAAGCAATTCACTACAAAGGTGGATGGACCTTAATAACCGTTTGTTCATATCAGAAGGTTTTGATCTACTAGATGTCCGAGACGATATTCACTATTTTGTAGAAAAAGGGAACGACAAGGCCCATCCAAAAATCGATTTCAACACGTTTTTTGAAGGATTTTCATGTAGTGAATTAGATTAATAATAATAATAATAATAATAATAATAATAATAATAATAATAATAATAATAATGTGTATTTGCTTTAAAGTGATACATATTGTCACAAGCATAATCAATAAATAATACAGAAACAAAATAATAAAACATTTACATGTACAAGTTTGACAAAATTTCACTGGCATCATCAACATGATACAGTGGAAACTTTAACAGGTTTTCTTTAATAACATTTAAAAAAATAGTTTCGGGAAGTGCAGCAATTTTTCTCGGCAACATATTGAAGTAAGTTGGGCCGTAATAATTTGAGCTATTTCGACTTGTATTAGTGCGGGTGTATTTGAGTTGTATTTTGTCATTTTTACGTGTGCAGTAACTGTGATTTTCAAAATGGTTTCTATAAGAACTTAAATTTCTTTTTACATATAGAAGGCATACATAAACATACATTGATGGAACTGTTAATATACCCAAGTTTTTAAAAGATTCTTTGACATCGTCTCGATATTTTAGCCCTTCTATTGCACGTATCGCTTTTCGTTGAATTTTGAAAATCCTATTGGTGTGGCTAGTGTGGCCCCAAATAAAAATTGCATAAGAGAAACAGCTCTGAAATAAAGCAAAGTATACCATTTTTAATATAGATAAGTTTACTGACAATTTCAATTTTTTTAAAAGATACACAGTTTTAACTAATTTAGTACAGATCACATCTACATGTTTGTCCCAGGATAGCCGAGGATCTAGTTCAATCCCTAGGAAGGTAACATGTCTAGGATTATTGGTTTCGAGTTCTCTTGAGGAAAATATCATTGAGCAGGTCTTATTTTGGTTTAAAAGTAAACCATGTTGTGTAAACCATTCACAAGCAGTCGACTGCGTTGATAGTAATCCATTTTTTACTGAAATTAAGTCATCAGCTCTTACGGTTATAGTGGTATCATCTGCGTATAGTATAATTTTACTGTTAATTGATGAGGCAAAATTGTTTATAAAAACTAGAAACAGTAAGGGGTCCAAAATGGATCCCTGTGGAACTCCAATTTCAATGTTTAGTGGCGATCAAGTTATGTTATTATAGTGCGTTACTTGCTTCCTGTTTGTAATATAACTATTTAATAGAGATAAAGACATATCTTGAACACCTATTTCTGATAATTTACAACTTAATATATTAAAATCAACACAGTCAAATGCCTTAGAGAGGTCACAGAAAGTTACTCCAACATATTGGTTTTTATTAATACCTTCACAGATTTCCACAACTAGATCATTTATTGCTGCGACAGTACTTCTATTTTTCCTGAAACCATATTGGGCTTCAGATAATATAAAATTTGACTCCAAATACTTTGCAAGTTGCAAGAATAAGACTTCAAATTCAAATATTTTTCCAAGGATGGGAATGACGGAGATTGGTCTATAGTTACTATATTCATTTACATCATTCTTTTTAAATACAGGAATCACTTTCGACATTTTCAAACAATTGGGAAAAATGCCTTTATTATTAACTTAGTAAGAGGAAATAAAATGATATTAATGACATACTTAATCATTACAATATTTAAACCATATATGTCTCTAGTGGGTTTATTATTGAAGGTTCTAATTACATCTCTCATTTGAACAAAACTTATATTTAGAAAATTGAAAGAACTTTGAATATTTTTTATGTTTATATCTTCATTAAACTTCGGTATTTCCATTTGAGCTTTAAGATCTTTAATAACATTCACAAAATAATGGTTAAAACCATCTGCATTTAATGTTTTTGAAAATTCAGTATGTCTCGATTTATTCGTTTCTTTGTTGACTATATTCCAGGCATCCTTGGAAATATTTGTGGAATTAGACAGATAATTACTGGTATGCTGTTTTTTTAAATTAGTTAATTTATTATTGAGATATATTTTATATTGTTTATATGATGATTTAAAAAATTCAATATGAGGATATTGATGTTTTAAATTATAAAACAAAGTAACAGTATCTTGCAACTTAAAAAGCTCAGGATCATTTAAGTAATTAACTTTGCTTATATTATGGTGGTCTTTATTTCTTGCAACATTTTTTACTGAAAATGCGATGTCTGCTTCATTTATCAAAATATTCTGAAAATTTTCCCATTTACTGTTTAGATCCATACCAGTCTCATCAATAAAATTCCAACTATATTTGCTGAGATTATTAAAAAAATTGTATAAACCAATTTCGGTTACAGGTCTAGTTTTGATTAAATCATTGAGGTTATGTTCATACTTTTGTACTAAATGCTGATACGGAATTTTCAAAGATATGACTTTATGATCAGATATATGTGTGTCTAAAACGCTGGTAAAACTTTGTTAAAGATTGTTGGGTAAATATTGTATTCATATTGTGATTCCTAATAAAATGGTTAAAATTTGGATTAAATGTATAATTTGCATCCCTTTTTCGTGGCTGGATTTGTAACTTGGATATTTGTTTTTCACAGGTATGTTTCTTCTTATTCTATTTGTGAATGTTTGGTCTCCTGTTATATTCAATGGCAAAATTACGATTTCTCATTTGCGTTACTTCATTGATATTTCTTAGTATATTTAGTTTTTTATCTTGAGTAAAAGATTTGTAACTAATTTTAAATTGTTGAAGTTCAGATGGTTGTCTGATTTTTAATGGTGTGTAATACTCTGCTACAATTTTGTTCTCCTTCATAAGAGGCGTATTTTTATTTACTACAAAAAATTTATTGATATTGAGATATTTAAATTCTAATTGTAATAAGTCTAGAATCAATAGCTATAACAAGTCTTCTGAGTTTAAGGATGCTTTTAAAAATAAGCTTTTTTTTAGAAAGAATAGTAAATCGAATTGGTTGTTTGAAAAAATGTGTATTATCATGTGTATTACATCTTATTAAGTAATTTTTTACTTATTCTACAACTATTAGTATCTAATTACTCCTAATATTTACTAAACAGGGAAGAATAGTTTATGAAAATAATTAATAGGCAAGCTAGAAAGGACAATGACGTATAGTAAATAAATGAAATGAATAAAAAATCCTACTTTAATTGTAAACAAAGCGAATTAATATTAAAGTTATTTACTACCCTTTGTTAATGATGAAGATGTTTGAAATAAATATTTTCTTAGCGGATAAAATAATTCGATTTGAATTTGTATTTTTAAGCATTAATAGTTTTGCACTACACGTTAGTTTCTGGTCGATTTACAGAAGGCAATTGCAATTAAATGTTAATGCGCAGTTAGCTTGTGAAGTTGACGATTGGTTCAATTTTATCACATGATCAGTTTAACCCACCTTTGTTTGCAATTAGCTTAATGATGCTTATATAAAACACCTCTTAATCTATTAAAATATAACATATAGTGGAATGGATTATTTAGGAAAATATTACAACTTGTGCTCGAAAAATCGAAATGCTTGAAAAAACCAGCCTGGATAATTCCCTGGCAACCCACTAAATAAAAAAATGCCTTTATCGTAACACGGACTTTATCTGTCTAGTGGTCTAAACATATAAGTGAAACTTCTACTAGCAAAATTCTGTCAGTAAAATGTCACTTTTATCACTTTCGGAAAAGTATCTTATTTAGTGTATCAGTTGGTTAGTATTTACATCATACTGGAACAAAGAAACAAGAAAAAAAATATGAACTCTAGTTAGCGATAGCTAAGTTCAAATAGATAAGACTTCAAAGGCGCTTTGCATATTGATCAGCGGTTATTCAACTATTTGAATACTCTAAAAAACGGATCTTGAATATTTAACTATAAAGTGAGTTGTTAGTAATTAATTAATTAATTAATTAATTAATTAAATAAAAAGGTGAATAGTTCCTAACATTCTTATTAATAGATATTGTTTTAAGTAAATATTTTTTGTATGTACTATCACGATCACGGAATTTTGAACGACTTGTCATTTCGTTGCTATCAAAGTGTAAACTGCTTTAGGGACAACTAACCCCACTTTCAAGAATTATCATTCTTGTCATCTCGACAAGAAAAGCAAAAAGATAAGTTTCAAATTTAATGTACAAACGTCATAATGACAATAAAGAGCAGCTTACAATTGATTTTTTGGAATTGAGAGAAAACTGCCGTTCGAAATTCCGTGATCGTGATAGTATTATTAGTTGACACTTCAAAGCTGTGGAAACTATTTTCAGCCTTATGATTGTTTGATAAATGCAGAAATTATAAATAAGAGAACTACAACAATGGTAATTTATAGATTTTTATAACATTAAAATGAAATGAGTTTCAGGTGGACATTATCACTATGGATTTATTAAATGGTATCAGTTGGTATCAGTTGGTATTATTAAATGGTATCATATTGGTACTAGTTCTTCTCGTCACTTTGGTATTCATAATTTGTAAGGACCATATTTCATATAAAGCCAGATAAAATTATACCTGCAATATTTTTTTAGATTCATTAATAAAAAAAAACAGCTCAACGAATACAAGCAACAGCTCAACGAACACAAGCAACAGATCAACGAATACAAGCAACAGATCAAAAAATACGAGCAGAAGAAGGAACAGTTAGTCAACAAATATGAGCAAAAGATGGATGTGGAAGCCCAACTGAGAGAGTCTTTGGTAAGATAATACACTAAAAACTAATTTATACATTTTATCAACACCCTATCTGTTTTAAAACTAATTTGCTAATTTCTTGGTAACAGAAAGATGCTCAGCATAAATGGGAATTAGACAAGTCGCGAATAAAACTCTCTTTGGTAAGATAATACACTAAAGACGAATTTATACATTTTGTCAACACTCTATCTGTTTTAAAACTAATTTGCTAATATCTTGGTAAATATTTTAGGAAAAAACGAAACTCGATTACCTCTATGCAACAAAAAAATTATCAGCTCGAGGAGCTGTCAAGCTATTTCAGAATCGTCATGTATTTAAAAATAAAGGAAACAAGAAAACTGCACGAGAAATGTGAGATTTATTTGTCGAAGAAGATGATATGGGAAAAGAAATTATGAATAAACTGGAGGAAGCAAAATGCAACAATCTAGTATCATTCATAACTACTTCAGTGAGGGGCTGAGAATAGTTTACTTAGTCAAAACAGAATTTAGACATTGCGATCTTATATTTTTGCAAAACATCTACTCGGCTCTGCCTCTGAGTCCTTCGGATATTGTTGTCTTAGATAACAAATCCCAGTTTTTGTACTCGCCAAATAAAAATTTGTAACAACTGCAATAAGTTAAAAACCCCTATTTTATAATTTCCTTAGTCAACATCACCCCATCATTAAAATACTAAGCTTTTGTGACATGCAAACTAAAAAAAATCAGCTAAAAATTTAAAAGTATTGATTGTTGATCAGAATAAGAACAACTTCTATACCGGAAAATATTGCTTTATAGTTTATCCGTTTTCGATGTTTCGGCGTATTTTTGAAGAAAACCAACGTTAGACCATCGACCGTCTTCTGTTTAATAAAAACGCTCAAAAGTCAAAATGCGTTATTCGTTATCAAATTTAAGCGATGCACGATCGAGCGTATTCAGCGTATTACGTGTGCATTTACCTTTAAAAAATAAATTTAATTTGGATACAATAATTGTTATGTACACTAGTGCGTAGCATGCGAAGCGAATTTCATTTTTTTAATAAGAAAATTAGGACAGACACTATAAGATCTTCAATTCGAAAACGACTGTACAAGAGCCATTATGGATGTGTTGGCAAGATAATTGCTTTCAGTCCAAGAGGTCTCGGGTTCGAACCCCCGCGAATCCAACTTTTTTTTTTAATTTCGTAATATTGCACAATTTGATGTATTATTGTAGCTGATTAGAAATTAAAATGGACAAGACATAAATAGCTCAGTTAGTAAAGAGTTAGACAGATAATTACAAGGTTTTGAGTTCGATTCCTATCGCCGCCTTTTTTTATTGAGAATGCAGTTGTTCTTAAATCACCTTGTAAACATCTATATATGACTGTTTTCTAGAATGACGCAGAGAAGGAAAGAATTCTAAGAATGGACCAAACATCGAAGATTTTGAATTTTGCATGAGCTGAATGACAATGACATTGAACTCGAATCCTTTCCAATTTTTGACATACTGCTCTAGAATTTATTACAGTAAATCAAGTAGGTAGTCGATATTTTTTTTACTGTTTTAGTATATAAGTTTTGTTCGTTGAATGCTGTTTAGTGTAATAAATAATTGATTTTTATCTTTTAAAAACAGTGCTTTTATTTCTAATTAACTTAAAACTGATCAGGTCGACGGAAACAGTATATTATGCATTATATGCATTATGCATTCTAATATTATATTATAAACGCCACTTTAGTCACGAGCGAAGCGTCTGCAATGCTTTAATCGATCTTCGGTCCTCAGCTGTTTCACCAGATTGTATTATTTTTCGCTAGATGGCAGGTTTGTATTAACTAATATAAACAATCGTAGATGGGGAGCGTAATACTTGGTCCAGAGTTTAATAAAAACGCTCAAAAGTCAAAATGCGTTATTCGTTATTAAATTTAAGCGCTACACGATCGAGCGTATTACGTGCGTGTTTATCTTTAAGAAATAAATTTAGATACAATTATTCTTATGTACACTATAATTCAATTCGGACAAAGTCCTCATGAGCGTCCACAAAGCGTGAGCAAAGCTCACTACGAACCGACGGCGAGTGGACTAGTGCGTAGCATGCGAAGCAAATTTCATTTTTTTAATCAATAGGAAAATTAGCATAATACCTATATTCAATCCGAAAATGACTGTATAAGATCCATTATAGGCGTGTTAGTAAGATATTAGCGTTCAATCCAAGGGGTCTCGGATTCGAATTGTTGCGAATCCAACTTTTTTTAAATTTCGTAATATTGCGCAATTTGATGTATTATTGTAGCTGATTAGAAATCGCTTCGCTTATGAGGACCTTGTCCGAATTATAATGGACAAGATCTAAATAGCTCAGTTAGTAAAGAGTTAGACAGATAATTACAAGGTTTTGAGTTCGATTCCTATCGCCGCCTTTTTTTTATTGAGAATGCAGTTGTTCTTAAATCTGAACTGGTGAGATCTCGAGTGGCCATAGAGATTGAGGACCCACGAAGATTGACGGGCAACTGAGTGCTGCCAAATATTCTCAAAACATTTCTCGGTTTTGGGACTCTTCCATCTATTCATGACTTACAGTAATATCGAACAACAATGACCTGTCTGTCCTGTTGATTCGCCAAAGGCTCATGCGTCGAAGACAAATTCAGGATTGATGGTCGTGCCGATGATTCTCCTCGATAGACACATACCTATAAACGGTATAAGCTGTCGTGAAAGAGGAGATGCTGTAAGAATAGATAGGATTGTAGTCGGAATGAAAACGGGGAATGTTTTGCACTTATTTTTATTAATTCTGTAAATATTCTGAATCCAAGAATTATCATGAAAACAAATATTTCCATGCCATGACAACGTTTACGTTCACGTTTTTGTTAAAATTACCAACGCTTGATTAACGTTACAGGTTGTCGTATACGTGTGATATTTTTTGATAATTAAGACACAAACCGAACATGTTTACGATAACATTAAAGTTTTAATAGCGACCTCTAAATGAAAATCCATAATGGAGTGTTCAGATATTTTAGTAGATTTCGAACAATTAGGTGTATCTTTTTTATGTGCGTATAATAGTTGAATACAGTTGGGGTATGCAAAATTTATTTGGTAATAATTTTTAACACTTTTGCCATGTGCCAGTTGGCTTGGTTCAGAAATGAAAAGCTATTTTTGGGGTATCTAAAAACTAGAAATTTTATAAAGGTTTTTCCTTTTTTTTATAGTAATTTTACTTGGATTGTCGAGGATTTTAAGTCACTTTAAGTTGTTTTTCATTGATTTTTTCCATGCGCCAATAGGCTTGGTTCAGAAATGAAAAGCTGTTTTGAGGTGTGTGAAATCTGGAGATTTGACAATGGTTTTGAGGTAATTTTACTTGATTTTTGCATGCGCCAATTGGCTTGGTCCAGAAATGAAAAGCTATTTTTGGGTTGTCTAAAATCAAGGCATTTTGTAAGTTTTTTATAGATCTTTTTCAGATGGTTACTTTTGGGAAAACAGTAAATTTGTAGGATTCTACACTGTCTTTCGTGTGCCCAAATTTTGGTGGCCTACACATATTTGGGGTGGATAAAAATTAATGATTTTTGAGAGGTATTAGGCCCTATTCGATTGTTTGCTTTTGGGCAAACAGCTAAATTTGTAAGATTTTGCTTTGATTTTTAAGACGCCAAATGTCCTGGTCCAGAAGTAAAAAGTCATTTTGGGGGCTTAAAAACAAGGCATTTTGTAGGTTTTTTAGATTTTTTCTTATGTTTACTTTTAGAAAAACAACAAATTTGTACAATTCTACCCTGTTTTTTCATGTGCCCAATTTTTGGTGGTCTACACATATTTGGATACTTTTGGGGTGGATAAAAATTAATGCATTTTGAGTGATCTTAGACCTTTTTTAGTTGTTGATTTTTGGGAAAACAGTTAAATTTGTAAGATTCTACCTTGATTTTTAAGACGCCAAATGTCCTGGCCCAGAAGTAACATTTTATATACTACTCGCCCTCCATAATTAACGTTTAAATAACTTATATCTAAAACTAATAGTAATACTTATAATTAATCAATGCTTTAGCATATATTCTGGTTCTCTAGGAAAACAAGTTGTATATTTAACAAGATTTTATAATGTAGTACCGGGATTGCAATTTAAAGCATACTGTAATCTTATTATGGGACAAAAACATGGTGTACAGCCAGGGTCAAAGCAAATGCACAGGTCAGGTAGTCAGGCCGCTAATACGCTCCCATTCTAATACTTGTGTTTACACCCAGGCCGATAACCCAACACGGTTTCGACTCAATTCATTGAAAAGTTGCATTTGTGAAAATATAAAATAAATTAAATTTTAATTTAGACTAATTCAATTTAGAGGAGAATGCTTAAAAATTGCCTTGAACATCAATTGAAATTTGATTACGTTTTAATTCTTATTTTTAGTCATTTTAATTATTATAAAAGTCGGGTGATAAATTAAAAAATTATTGTGACTTTATATTAAGTGAATTGCAAAAAAACTGTTTAAAGATTACTAGTAATTCTTTTAAAATAATATATTAAATATTGATTTTTACAATCAAATAAATTATTAAAAACTCTTGTTTTAAAAAAATTAAATTTGAAAAATAGAGTGGTATTAATTGTTAAAAATAAAACATTTAATAAAATATATAAAAATATTATCACTTTGTTCTAAATTCATTGTTTTTATAAAACCCTGCTTTCATTATAACAAGTTAATAACGGTAAGTTTACATTAAACTTTTTATAACATATTGCAATATTTAAAACAGGCCAACACTGTGCAAAAATATATATTTATAAAAACAAACTAATAAACACTTAAAATAAAAATTAAACCTATAAATTAAGAAACCAAACTTTTAGAGACTATGATTATTACCTTTTTATGAATTAACATCTTATCGTTTCTGACTCAAACACTTTCATTACATACAGTAACCTCTTGCAGTAATATTTATTTCTTGCAAAATTTTATATTTCAATAACATAATGAAAAATTGCTTGATAATATTTTTATATATTTTATCAAATGTTTTATTTTTAACAATTAATACCACTCCATTTTACAAATTTATTTTTTTTTTAAACAAGAGTTTTTAATAATTTATTTGTTTGAAAAAATCAATAATGATTATATTATTTTAAAAGGTTTACTAGTAATTTTTAAACAGTTTTTTTGTAATTCACTTAATATTCTTCCAACTTTAATTATAAAATTTGTGTTTTAAAAGTAAAGTAAATATTTGTAATTTACTTATAACAATATTTTTTTAATTTATCACCCGACTTTTATAATAATTAAAATGACTAAAAATAAAAATTAAAACATAATCAAATTTCAATTGATGTTCAAGGCAATTTTTAAGCATTCTCCTCTAGTTTGACTAAATTGAATTAGTCTAAATTAAAATTTAATTTATTTTATATTTTCACAAATGCAACTTTTCAATGAATTGAGTCGAAACCGTGTTCGGTTATCGGCCTGGGTCTAAACACAAGTATTAGAATGAGAGCGTATTAGCGGCCTGACTACCTGACCTGTGCATTTGCTTTGACCCTGGCTGTACCACAAGGGACCGTCCTCGGTCCTCTGCTGTTACTGTTGTACATTAATGACATCGCTAAGGTTGTAAAGTACTGTAAAATGTCATTATTTGCTGACGATACGATGTTATACATATCAGGTACTAATCTTGTAGAGATGAATTCAAGAATTAATAGCGATCTTGATAGCATTTTCAAGTTTTTAAATAATAATACTCTGTGTGTTAACGTTAGTAAATGTAAAGCCCTTGTAATTAAAAATAACTAAAGCCCCTTAGATACATCCTTTGTAAATATAAAACTAAACAACCAAAACATTGAAATTGTAAGTAAAATTAAATATTTAGGAGTTATTATTGATGACAGGTTAACATTTCTTCAACATACACAATATATACTCAACAAAATGTCAAAAAAGATTTATCTTATTAGAAGGATTAGTAAAAATCTCAGTTGTGACACTAAATTACTGTTGTATACATCTATTGTGGCGCCACATATCGAGTTTTGTACAAGTATCTTATTAGGTCTACCAAGCTATGCAATAAATGATCTACAAGTAATGCAAAATAAAGTAATGAGAGTTATTTTAAATTGTAGTAGATATACACCAACTAAATATATGTTGTTATGTTTAAATTTTCTAAATATTTATCAAAAAATCGTTTATAATGTTTTAGTGTTTATATATAAAATAAAACATAACATGTTACCTGGATATCTTTGTGAAAAACTAAATTATAATTTTGATAGGCAGAAACGTTTTTTAAGAAACGAAAATAATTTTGATATAGGCTTTTGTAGAACTAATAAGCGTTTTAATTCTGTTTTCTTTAAAGGTTTATGTATGTATAATAATTTGCCACGTGAACTAAAACTTTGTTGTAATTTTCAACAGTTTAAATGTTTGTTAAAGCAATACGTCCTTGATACTATACCAATGTAATGTCGTTTATCCCCTATATGTACTTTATTGCTTATATGTAACTTTATTACTTCTTTTTGTATTTAACAATCTTTTGATTAATAAACATCCTTATTATTATTATTAAATAAATTCTGTGACATCGTCCCCTCGGTTGGTGGCAACCACAAGGGTAGGTCATAAAAATCTCAAGTCGCTTAAACTGACAGATTTCATGGAAACATTGACCGAAATGACCAAATTTAATAATTAATTGCGGTTAAACCGTAAATCGTGCCACAATGGCCCAATGACATGAAATGATTAGTTTTTCAAGAAGAATTCGCTGTAAAAATTTGAATTTGATCCGAGCATGTCCACTTACCCATAAGGTGCCTGCCATCTCCTTTACCTCAAAACGAATTTTTAGCCAATGTGTATAACCCACAACTCTCGGATCACGCAGAAACTTGCCTTAACTTTTTCGTTACAAACTCAGTTAAATAATTCAAATTTTAGTAAAAAACATATTTTTATTTATAGACCTATCACCGATATTGGATTATTTAAATTATACAGTATGCTTGAAAATGCAAATTGGAATTTTCTTAACGATACAATTATTAGTGGATCGCGAGCATTTGATAATTTGATAATGATAATTTTATTAACTTTGTAAACTTTTCATTTCCTTTAAAAGAATGTCAGATTTCTAATAGGCAAAAAACGGTAACACGAGTAACCGGTTTACACCTAAATTTAAAAAAAATACGTGAAGCACTTCAATTCCACTACGAACTACTTCAACAAGCTAAAATTGAAGTAGATACATAGAAGATTTAGAAACTATTATCCGCGCAAACTTCACAATGCTAAACGACTTTCAAATGATCAATATATGACACATTCTTCGAATAAAATGAAGGCTATGTGGGAGCTCATAAGAGATAATAAGAGTAACAAAGCTCAATCCACAAACATTAATATTAGTGCTGATAATTTTAACAATTACTTTGTTAACATACCGTCGGTGAACAATCGCAAAAAGATCAAGATTCTTTTAAGAAATATTTAACACCCGTTAACAAAAAATTCGAGTTTAAAGAGGTAACGTTCAACGACGTTCGATCTGCAATTAAAATTCTAAATAAAACCATAAGCAAAGACTGTTACGGAGTAAACGCAGTTATTATGAAAAATATGTGTAATGTTTTATATGTATATTCCACTCACTAAAGTCTTCAATAAATGTATTCGAGCAAATATTTTCCCTGATAAACTAAAGACAGCTAAAGTAGTGCCGATTTTCAAAAAAGGTGATCCAAGTCAGTTGTCTAACTATAGACCTATATCTCTCATACCGGTCGTGGCCAAAGTATTTGAAATACTGTTAAAAATTCAAATTACAGCATTTTTTGAAGAAAACAATATTTACAACTCGTCTCAATATGGGTTTAGAAACAATAAATCTACGACACTCGCTATCAGCTCTATTATTAATGAAATTGTATACGGTTTTGAACATAAGCTGCACTCGCATTTACTATGTTTTGATTTGACGAAAACTTTTGATTCAGTTAACCATCGTACTCTGCTAGAAAAGCTTAAGAATTATGGTTTTCAACCTAACAGTTTAGCATTAATAGAATCCTACTTATCAGACAGATATCAATACGTATCGGTCAATCAAAATAAATCAACTTTGTTAAAAATTAATAAAGGAGTACCACAGGGTTCTGTTTTAGGCCCTACCCTGTTCCTAATATTTATTAATGATCTACCGAATGTTAATAAATTAGGCTCTTTTGTGTTATTTGCTGACGACACGTCTTTTATCACACCGCACAACTGCATTAATTCTCTGAATAATGTAATTTCTGATGCTTCTAACATCATCGAGTGGTTTACTGCAAACAGTTTAACATCTTATAGAAACAAATTGCAAAGCATAATCTTCTCCTTAAGGTTACCACAGATTAATCGCTAACACATAACATTTCTTGGGTTGCAAATAGATTCTACATTGTCGTGGAAACACCATGTGAATTATTTGGCGGCTAAAGCTTCATTAAAAATATTCTTGCTGAGACGTCTTAAAGGAATTGTCTCACCAGAAGTGGTTAGATCAGCTTATTTTAGTAGCATCCACAATTTGCTTTCTTATGGCATATTAATATGGGGGCATACGCCTCATTTTACAAAATTATTTGGATTACAACGTAAATGCATTAGGATAATTTCAGGCCTCGGCTATCGGGACGACTGTCGTTCATTTTATCGGAAACTCAACATACTCACGATGCCTTCAATGTACATCTGGCAATGTTTACTATACTTGCATACGACATTAACAATTACGCATCGCATGAACATAAGTACTCTACTAGACACAAGTCTCTTATAAAATTAGATTTTACCAGGTTAAATAAATCACGGTATAGTCTTTCATATTTCTGCACCAAATTTTACAATGCACTGCCTATATGGATAAAAAACCATAATTTCAAAGTCTTCAAAAAGACTATTAAGAGGTATCTAGTTAACGAAGCCTTCTACAGCTTTGAGGAATACTTTGAAGTGGTACCAAATTATATACATTAGACGAGTGTAAATTTATTTTGTAAATTTTAACACAATAAATTGTTATTATGTTAAACCCGGCAAAAGAATAGGAATCATTTCAACACTTAATTTTTTTTATGTGAGTTGAAATTATAATTGATTAATTTTTTATACAAAAATTAATTGATAAATAATCCCTACGTCTTTTACACACCACTGACCCGGCAGTATAAACTTATAGTCAGGCAAGACATCATTACGGATAACATTATCAAGTAATGATGCTAAAAAAATAAATGAAATGAAATGAAAAAGATGTAAGGAACAAATTTCCTTACTTGACGTCAAGCGTGACTACAAATCGCCTCCCACGCAACTTTGTTCTTGTTGTGTTAGTGTAGTGTCATTAATGTTAAAAAAATTTTTTGACGATGTTGCATGTGTTCAAAACTATTGATTTTTGTATTTCAATTATTAGGTTTGAATTTAATTTTAATAATTTTAAATTTTTATTAAAAGTTTTTGGCACAATTCCTGTGGCCGACATAATCATTGGAAGTATTTTAACTGTCTGCAGGTTCCATGAATTTTTGATTTCGCCAGCAAGTAACATGTATTTTGACATTTTTGTAGTGTATGTTGTGTGTATATTGTGTGAATTTGGAACCGCAATGTCAATCAAGTAGGCCTGTTGGTCGATCTTTGAAATTAAGATTATGTCTGGACGGTTAGCAGTTATGTTTAAGTCAGTCAATATAGTTCTATCCCAATATAATTTATAATTATTATTTTGAAGATATGGCTTTTATTATTATTAACATCTGAAAGTTCGTCTGCGTTACTACTTTTAATGTCTTTATGTTGCTATAGTAAGCCAAGAACTTCTCCTGGAAGTTGAGTCACTTTTTTGTGTGGAAGTGGGCGCATGTTTGTTATGACTGGGTCTGACGAGATAAAGAGTTGACGAAAGACATCCTCCATATTTTCTTTTCTAGAAAATTTTCTGGATTAGCTTTCCCTAAAACTTCTAAAATCTTTGTTTCTAGCTTCAGAAGCTTCTTCAGAAAGTTGTCCAATCGGAAGAGTCACATGTTTCACAATTTCCGGGCCATGCATAAGAATTTTGTGCACGGTAACAGGCATGGAATAGCATTTATACTTTTGAACAAATAAACGTGCAGTTTCTAAAGTATAGTTACGGAAAAGTTCATCATTTATTTCGCGACCACTAGATATAGTTATTAAAATAATTTTTAAATCTATAAATTATGTCGATGTCTACACCAGTAATTTTCGAAGTCACCTCATGATTAGCAAAAAAGCGACGAGCCGTATTACCGTTATTGCTATTTCCATACCCTTGTTTTGGTTTATTTACTATTAGCTCTAATTCAGACTTAAACAGTGCTTGGATACGATGCTTTCTAATTTGTATGACAAATGCAATAAGCATTCGAAGCATCGAATCCACGCATGTGGAGTACTTAATTCAAATTTATAAGCAGATTTATTAACTGGCAAAGAAGCTATTTTGTCTAGATCATTCATAATTTTGGGGGTTACTTGGCAAATGTAACAACGCTGTGTTGAAGCATTATGAGTTATAGCATTACATACTTTACCATCAATCATACTTAAAATCAATGTATGTTTAACTGTTACGGAAAATGATGAAAATAATGTTACAGTGAAAACAAGTTTGTTTATTTGTTGCTCTATACGTAATTTTTCTCGTAATGTATTTTCCACAGTTTCCTTTGTAAAGCAAACTTTTATGGGCCTGCAGTACCTTACGGAAGACGGTCTTGGATTTTCCCACACAATTACTTTATGACCATGTTAATCCTGGCAAAACATCTGTAGCGGGACAAATGAAATTTGAAATAACGACGAATCTGCTGAAGAGAAATCGCTAAACTTTTGTTTATATTCGCTGTTACTAGAAAACCCATCCATACCCCATTTAGCGATCAAACTAAGATTTGATAATTGGTTCTGAGACAATGTAGCTAGTACTTCGCGCTCTATCTGAAGCAATCGATTTGTAGTATGATCTAAAATGGATTGTAATGACACTTCTGCATAAGCTTCTGTGACTATAATATTATCAGGATAACATAGTTTTTTTGCTGATAATACCGCACCATAAGATGGATACAAAGACAAACCTTTTTCCTTAAATAGTTTTTGCTGATAGATGTACTGGTGTTTTTTTAGATTGGATTCTACGACCAAAGACAAAGCCTTGATATCAGTCAAAGATGCAGGTTACTGTTGCATTTGTACTAGGGCATTTTGATACCTATTTGCTCGACCAGGAGAACCCCATGTTACATCTTTAACAATTTTTGCAGCGTTAACCTTTCCCTCTTTTCTCAAATTCATTTGAGCAGCGTAGCTAAGCTCCATTGAGGAAAAAGCTTCTCGAACCGGTTCGCTTTTTCTTCTCTTCGATCGTTCGCTACACTCATCGAACAAGATATTTCGTCTTCCATATATTTGTTTTTTTTTTTTTTTTTGAAAAAGATATATTTTGTTCTAACCAAGTATTATTCTTTTCTAAAAACTGTCCTTTGGTGTATTTAGCAGCTCGCCATTTTTCCCGAAATTTATAAAGAAATGCCGTCAGGACTGCAGACTCAGGTTCATTAACGGTCGATCCTGTTTTTTCACAATTTTTTTTAATTATCGCATTTTTTTGTCTTGAAATGTCTTCGAATCCGGTAGATCGAGCAATTTCGAACCGTTCAAGACGCGAAAAAGCTACTTGTGCGCAGTCTGTAACAACATAAAACGAATTAAAACGCAGTTTGAGAAAACCACCGATTTCCACTTAATAAAATTAAATTGCAAACAAGCAGGCATGACCTGGGACGGGATTTTCTTACACAGTTTTTAAAAACACTCTAACGGACAAACTAATGCTAATTTGAAGGTGGAAATTAGTAGAAATATTAACTAATGCATGATTGTTTATAATAAAAATATCATAAATAAAACTACTTAAACAAATGCATTGAGTTAAAACTTAAAATTGAACTTATAGTCCTTTCTACAGGCCATTACATAAACTGAGAAATAAAACAAAAAAAAACAGTAAAATAAACAGTTCAATATTTTATATAATTGGCAAGTTCCGCGCGCACAAATCTTTCTCAGAATTGAGGTCAAATTTGATCTGAGCGCTACCTCGAATACATGAACTATAACTTTTTTTGCATAGGTGCGTTATTATCCGTTGATAAACAGCAATCAACAACCAAGATAATTTTTACCTATTGCAACTTTTACTTTTTGCCTTTTGGCCGGATAATTGGCGTTTTTCGACCACTATGCGTCGTACAGCGGCTTGTTAACAAATGAAATCATGGCGAAGAACTAAGGCTGAGAACAGTAGAGCAAATATTTACTCATTTATCTAATGTATGAAAATTTTTAGAATGACAAATATTTGTGAAAAATTTATTGACAGTATATCAACTAGATTACGAAAACGTATTAAAATTAATGGGTATCACACAGTATCATACTAGTATCAAAATGGATTTAAGTTAGGTTTTAATAAAATTTATTTAATTTTTTTTAATACACACATTATTATGTGCACACTCTAAAGTCATTTTTTTAAATTAAAAACAAGTACAATTTTCAAAAGCTAAAACAATTATTACGGGTTAAAAGATATAACTTAACTTTTTTAGTTTAATAATTTGCTGGTTTGTAAGAAACAATATTTAACATACTATTTTAAGTTATCACTATTTACTTTAAGACAGTTTCTTTGCAATTTTAATTATTAAATTTGTGTTTTAATAATAAATTAAATAGTTATCTAGTAACAAATATTTTTTAAATTATCACCCGATTTTTATAATTAAATTGACTAAAAATAAAAATTAAAACATAATTAAATTTCAATTGATGTTCAAGGCAATTTTTAAGCATTCTTCTCTAAATTGAATTAGTCTAACTAAAAATTTAAGATATTTTATATTTTCACAAATGCAGTTTATTTAATGAATTGAGTCGGAACTCTGTTGGGTTATCGGCTTGGGTCTAAACAAACTCAGGTCTTAGAAATTAGAATGGGAGCGTATTAGCGGCCCGGCTACCTGACCTGTGCTTCTTCTTTGGCCCTGGCTGTACCTATAGCTCGTACAATGACTGGAGACATTTATGCGGAAAACATTATTCGGACAATTATTCAACCCTTACGTAATGAAATCGGAGAAAATTTCATCTTTATGGATGACAACGCAACGCCTCACCGCACCCGAAGAGTACAAGGCGCATTAGAAGATGTAAATATTCAACGATTACCATGGCCAGCAAATTCTCCCGATATGAATCCTATCGAGAATTTGTGGGATTACGTTGCTAACGCTATCCACAGTAGAAATAACCATCCCATAACTCTTGAAGAATTAACAAACGCTGCACAAGCAGAGTGGAACAATATATCCCAAGAAACAATTAATAACCTCATTGGTTCAATGCCCAGACGTGTCATGGCATCACTCCAGAATAGAGGAAGACACACAGAGTATTAAGCAATTTTGTTTCAGTTTTCTGTATGGTTTTTCTCATTTCCTGTTAATCATTGAATATCAATCTGTTGTTAAAAAATTGTTTTTTTGCTTTCTTGACCGTTCATTTTTAATTAAGTCGGAGCCACATACTAATAATGTACTAATGTAGATGATACTTTAGAACCAAATATTTACTTTAATGTTTTGAATAAAATTTTTTACATTAGCCAGAGGGTCTAAGACTTTTGGCAATATGTGTAGTAAAATAGCTTGTGAAAGAATTGTAAAAGACGCGCTAGACGTTGCTGTTTCACTTTCTCTTAAAGAAGTGGATAGAAAGCTCATAGGTTGAGTAGGGATAACTATTTCTTTCCTTGTTGGACGTACGCTAAAAGATACCCAAACAAAAAAGAGTCCGCTACTCCCTTAGCCATGTGCTTCTTGAACACCGTAACGCCCTACCCAGAAATTCCCAAAATGTTTTCCGCAAAATGCATAATAGGTACTTAAAGAGGATTAGGCTTATTGCAATTATTGTAAACTGTTTGAGATTCTCTGGTGTTACTTATAGAGCTAGTGGAAAGCACGTGTCTTCTCTAAAAGCGGTTCGGTCTAGCTTTGTCTCACCATTACGTGCATCAGAAGAGGATAAAAGACTTTGCCCGGGCTACTCTACAAATGCTGTGAGTGGAAGTAAGGAAACCAGTCTATAGCGGATCTTTTACAACACTTTCACAATCTTATTTTGCTTTGACTACACTTCCAAGTTTTTTTGGTTTTTATATTTTTTTAAGAGTGTAGCAACACCTGAGTAATGAGTAGGTACCCATAAATTTCATGAGAGCGGTTTTGCTCATTCATCAAAAACCTTATAAAAATTCTACTAGTACCAATTTCATACAAACAGTTGTCTCATTGTTTGACTCACCTATTTCGCTTGCATTTCAACCCTGAACAGGTCCGGACTCGTGCTGTTGCATCACGGCAAATTCTAAAGTGACCAACCGTTCATATCCTGCTTGTGCTGATTCTAAATTTGCCATGTTGATTGTTCTTAAAGTTCTTACTGTATTTAGAATAGTCACTACTGTATACCTACCCAAATCCAATATGGTTTTAATGACAGGGTTCTATTGTATTAAAGGTAATGGTAGTAACAAAGGAAAGGTGCCGCTCGACAATAAAACTATAAACATAAATCTTCTTACTGGTACTAGCCGGACCTCGACTCAGGCAAACAAATTTGATTTACAACAGACTTCGACAACCCTTTGAGTAGCATCATTATGACGGTCCTAATGACAATTGCAGTGTCGTGAAAACCATATTGAATTTGGATAGGTATAATCAATACATCACTAGAACCAAATCCCTCAATCAACGCCGGCCACGAAAAAAATAACCAAAACATTTTTGTTTCAATACCAACCGTTTACTATGGCAGGCAACTTGCTCTCTAGTGCGATATATTACTAGTTTTATAATATTGTCAACTGAAGGGTTTTGGGTCCAGGTAATGAGCTGGAAGGATGGATTCCAGCAATGAGGCAAATACGATTTCTAAGGTTTATTATAAAACTAAGTCAAGTTACATAACTACTATACTCGCTTAGCGGTGCCACACTCAATAATTATTGCTGAGTGGCAAGTGATCTATTTATTAACTTTGTGACAATATTCTAACAAACTGACTAACAAACTAAACAAACAGAATTCAATATTTGTAAGCAAAAATACTTATTGCAGATTCATTACAAAATGGATTGAATGATAATGATACACATATATAAGAAAAAAAATTATAATCAATTGACAAATTGTTTCAATGTTGGTAACTCCATCTACAACTAGTTATATGAGTCTCATTTCCATGATAATTTAGCAAGGTTCCAATACAATTTCCAAACTTTTGACAATGACAATTGATTATTGAAAAAAAAACAACTTTCCAAAAATTACAAAAAAAAATGGATTAAAGGATATCACAACACCTCTTCAAAACTTGCGCTGTTTTGCCACAGATTCTTATTTAAAAAGAACCTTACGTTTTATTCCACGTTTCCAAGGCTCATGATTTAGATATAAGTATTTCCCCCTTGAGAACAGTGTAACATCCTTCAGTGTTGACATTCTTATACGTTTACTTGGTATGACACCAAATATATTCGTGAAAGCATCTCCAAGTATTGTGCCTCGTCCATAGATGGAATAATCATGAATGATTCAATGAATGAATGAGAATCACCTCCAATGTCCACTTCATCCTTTAATATTAGAAATATAAGATGACAAACGATTGGGAAAACACACATTTGGGTGTCTAAATAGTTTGGAACAAATACCCATGTTTATTTGTCTTCTCCACATAGTCCATCATGTATCATCTTTCGTAACAGAATTTGTTTATTAGGTGTTGGAAGATCCTGACCGACAATAGCTTTTACAGTATCTGTGACAGCAGATCTGGAAGATTCAGGATAACAATGAATTTTACTTCACTGCTTTTCGGTGTGATCAAAACCAATTATATCCTTCAATGCATCTACATTGTCAGTTCATATAACAAATAGAACAAATATGTAATAAGGATAACGGAGGATAGACTATGAAAAAAAAAAGTTGCAGTTGTAAATTAGTCGACGTTTCGCTGATTTTTCTCAGCTTCCTCAGGATTTTACTCAGTTATTAAGAAGAACAAATGCCCATGTTTGTTTGTCTTCTCCACGTAGGCCATAATGTATCATATTTCGTAACAGATCTTGTTTGTTAGGTGTCAGAAGACCCTAACCGACAATAACTTTTACGGCTCCTGTGACAGCAGATCTGGAAAATTCAGGAAAACAATCAATTCAACTCCGCTGCTCTTTGGTGGGATCAAAACCAATTATATCCTTCAATGCATCTACATTGTCAGTTCTTATAACCGGTATCATCTTGTATTCCATGCTCTCATCTGTTATATCTTCTAGAAATGATAGCAGTCTTCTGACTAGATAAAGATAGAGGTAATAGGTGCCCGGCATATCATCCTTTTTCTGTTCTACAAGAACATCTGAAACTTTATTGTACAGTGGGTCTTGAGCAATTATTTGCAACAAACTCGATCGTGTACCTAAGGTTTCAAGTTTGTTATAGATTTCTAATACCAGTGGTATTAGGTGGTGCAAATCATCACGACTAATGGGAATGCAGTTTGAATCTAGTACAATTTTATTGGCTCCTGAAAGTTTTCTTCATATCTCCAGCTCGAGGCCAGCCCAAAAAACATTATTTTTTTCTGTGGACATGACTATATGTGTGTATTAAGTTTACTCAAGTTAATAATTACCAAATTACACACAGAGTCGCTCAAAAGCATTGTGCGCAAGACCATGTTTCCATATTTTTCTGTTTCCCTATCGTAGAAATCCTGTGTCACTGGACTAAGAATATGAAAACATTTTTGTGATTCTTCAAAGAAGCAATTGGATGTGACTGTTTCATCTATGCAAAAAAGAACAGTATTGGCTCTTGAATTACCCTCGTTGGTGAGATATCTTACATATTCCTAATAAGTGGTGAGTTTGTTGAGGTTCTCCTGATCCCTTTTCCATTTTAAGTATGAAAAAATTGGATGTTGGCCAAAATTTGTGGTGAATCTGGTGATCCTTTGGATGAAATGCTGTCGGAATTATTTATTTTTAATTTCCTCTAAACAGAAAACAGTTCCTATGTCATAATGGGTCCACTAGTTAGTAAGCGGATTAAAGAACAAACAATTCAGTTGTGCTTTTGTATCCATCATTTACACAATATGTATTGAATGTATTGTTTTCTGAATGTGTTGCAATAATATGAATGCATAGGCGCTTTTTTTAAAAAATACAACTCACTGATTTTTAATGATATAACAACTAAATGCATCGACATTCACTGCCTCCAGTAATAAAAGCATTGTGAAATAAAAAAATATATAATCAATATTTTCCTTTTGCTCAGTAAGGAAATAACTCAGCATTCGAAATATTGAATTTCACATTTTCTTTGTACCTGCATGTGCACCATCAATTGGAACAGCTGCATTAATAGTAATAATACTGTAAATAAAAAACCGGTATCTAAAACGCGTGGCGTTTTATCTCTAAAATTAGTTCCCTTATTAGTAGTTTTCATATTTGCTGTGTATCTGCAGTTTATCAGTTTTGTGTTTTTTGTGTGTCTTTGTCCGCTGTAGTCAGTCGGGCTTAGACCTTGTTGGAATAAAAGTTTATTTTAAAGGAATAAAATTATTCTTCAGCACCCATTCCAACGCAAATACATAACAGTGGCGACAAAGATTTTGTAACAACAAACTCGCGAAGATAGTGCTCGTGAAATAAGTGATTTTTTTTTCTTCGAGCAGTGTGAAAAAGTGTAACACAGTCGGGGGGAAAGGAAAAAAACATGGCTTTTGTAACTTCTGGAGCGCCCCAGTTTAACCATTCGACATCCAATTTTGATACTTTTAAGAATTGTTTGAAACAGTTTTTTATTGGAAACAATATTATGAAGAGGACCGAAAAAAAGATATCCCTATCAATGCGCTCAATGAAGAAACTTATCTCTTGGTACGAGACTTTTGTTTTCCAAAAACACTAACGGATAAAACGTACTCTCAGTTAATTAAAACCATTTCTAACCATTTTCAACCGGTGAAATCGTATTTTTCACAAAGTTTAAAGTTTTTTTCTGCAAAAAAGTCACCACAAGAAAATGTAGCAACGTGGAGTGCACGCGTGAAAAGTCTAGCAGCTTCGTGTGGGTTTGGCGAGGAACTTGATGTTGCAATGCGGGATGCTTTTGTTTTGGGATTAGGTGATGTAAAAATTATGGACCGACTCTTTGAAGAAGACTCCAGCAATGGTGTAAATATTTTTTTAAAAAATGGTAAAGATCAAGCTCAAGCCAAGGAAGCCGAGGTGATGGAACATTCGGACATGTCAAAAGACCGTGAAATGGATGAAAATGGGTAATATTAGGTTAGGTGCGAGCGAATGGATTGTCAGTGGCGTGATTTTGCGTTATTATTTACACTTTATTTATCGTTATTTAAAGGCGGTACACCTTAAGGGCACATTGACAGTCACTCAATCAATCAGTATTTGATAGTAATAGACTATAATAGGTTCTCTCATTTAAGTAGTAAATATATTTTGGGTACATTCGAGACAACGACGCTGATGGGTTTACAGCGCTTATGTAGACCATTTGAATGAATAACACGCGCGCGCTGAATTACACCGATTAATTAGCTGGCCAATTGCTCAGCCTCACTAGGACGCCTAAGCTTAATTATTATCGAAATTCGAAGCGGAGATGCAATGTCATAAGGAAAAATAGAAGTGGAGTATTTAAGCAAGCTGGTGAATATTCGTCGCCAGGTCAACATCTACGTCTGTGGCATCTTATCCTGGAAGAGAATATTTTGTGCGGCAACAGTGTAATGTCTGTGACTGTAAAAGTCATAAATCGATTCAATGCAAGTTTCGTTGCCATAAGTGCCATAAGTGTGGTGTAAAAGGACATTTAGCTTCGGTGTGTAATAAGAAAATTCGACATTTTTTGGAAGAGGCCGCAGTACCAGGACCGATCAGATGGAGGAAGACCCAATTTTTCATTTAAATAATTTTGACAATAACGGTAATTTCGAACCAGTGTATGTTAATTTGACCATAAATAATGTTCCTATAAGCTTCGAAATCGAATCCGGATTTACACATTGCGCAATTTTGGAAAAATTACACTAAAAACATTTCAAGCAACAAAAAATGTATTCAAACGATTTATTGAGTTTAAAACCAATAAAATTTTTACAGATAAATGCTAAGTATAATAATAATTATCATTCACTTAAAGTTTATGTTGTTAAGAATGGGGGACCACCTTTATTAGGGAGAAATGCGATGCATATGTTAAAATTAACAATCGCAAAAGCAAATAAATGAACCATCAGATATAAACGCTTTGTTTTGCAAATCAAAATCTAGGTCAGTTCAAATGTTACGTAATAAGTATTCTGAAATTTTTGAGAGTGGCATCGGCACATGTAACAAATGTATTGTAAAGTCACATTACAATTAAAGGAGGGAACCATTCCAAAATATTATAACCCAAGGTCAGTTCATTTTGCTTTAAAACCTAAAATTGAAGAGGTAATTGATCGATTAGTTTCTCATAAAGTATTAGGTCCTGTTGATTTTTCTGACAGGGGTACGCCAATTATACCAATGCTCAAACCGTTACAAATTGTCATGTCTCGTGACTCGTGGCGTACTATAGGCGTGCAGTAGCAAAAACAGCTGACAGATGTCTGCAACGGATTTTTTTAACGAGCTGTTATCCATAGCACCTGCACTGTCAAAGGAGTAGTCTACGTATAAGAGTCTGCAAGTTTGTAATGAAATCACGACCATTTTCGTGCGGTTTCTGAACCCTCCGGAAAATTTCTTCTTCCAGGCCTTCCTGGTATTCTTTCGGAAAATAGAACGTTTTGAAAATCCTTATAAAGTCGTTCCAAGTGCGGATAGAATCCTTGTGATTTCGGTACCACAAAATCGCTTGATTTCTTAATAATTCGGGTAAAGCACTTATCAGTTGATCTCTTTTGATCCTGTATGCCTCTGCCAGCTCCTCAATTCGCTCAATGAAAGCGACGGCGTCGGTTCTTCCGTCGAACGTGATATTCCATTTGCGAACTTGGTTCATTAATTCCCTGTGACTCGAGAGATCTGTCAACGGACTGGTCTCCACAGGCACTGTTCTTGGAACCTGGTGGACGGTTGTGAGTCGTGGCGGTGGCATATACGTTGTGTTTTCGGTGGCTAGCGGTTTAAAATTCCAAACATCCATGTAGCTGGCGGTGGTTACGGTTTCCACTTTTCTTTTTGGAATGGCACCGGTTGACGGATTTATCAGCGGTGGAAACGCAAAATATGTCGGCTTCATCGTCTCTGGCTTCGTCACGATGGGGTTTGGTACTGGCTCACTGACCCCAAAAGCTACGGGCTGTTTTAGTACATACCCGCGTAGACGACGTCGTAACTCTTCGACGGTTCCTTCGGACGATAACCCAAATCGCTTCAGGTCGGACACCAATTCATGTTTTTTCATGCGGTAAATCCATCCAATCCGTCTATTTCCATCCAATCCGCTTGCTTCAGTATCGGCGTCTATGTCATCGTCGGTGGACACCATCTTCTTGGCTGGCTTCTTCACGTTGCTCTCTCATACCCTGTCTCAATAAGTCGATTATCTTCGGACTTTCTGCTCGGGCGCCAAATTTGTAACGGTTGTTTCCGTGTCGGGTTCTGAGTATCGTAGAGAGAGAGAAGAGCGGCTTTGCTGGGGTTTTATTTACAATAATAACTATGTACAAATAATAAAAAATAAAATAATGTTTCTCAAATTAAAACAAATCTTCTAAACAATATGTATACGGTCTCGTTCTCGGCGGTCCCTCGTCCTCGACTCCTTGTCGTCGGCTTCTCGTCCTCGACTCCATGACGTGTCGGCTTCGGTGGCTCGCACTTGTACTGGAGGGTCGGAGAGGACTCTACAAACGGGATAATGCTCCGTGGGTAGCGGTATCGGAGAGGAAGCCCCTAGGATAATGCTCCAGGGGTGGACGGGTCTGGGGGTGGCTACTTACGAGGATAATGCTCCCGCAAGTATGGAGCTATCGGTGGCGGTAGGCGCAATATATAGCCTTCGTTTGTAGGCGAGGGGTATGAGAGGAATATCGTAGCGAAGCGTTGGTGGTGGTTCTCGGTGTGGTGGGAATTATACCACCACTACTGCCCTGACGTATACGTATGACGTCGCGGTCACGCGGTCCGAATCAGCTGCTGGGCGTTATCTGGTTTTGTTTACTGAACTATTAGGAATTATTAGAACGCTTCGTTACACCGCAATCACAAAGAAGCTTACACTCGACTAATTTCACAAGTGTTATACGAATATAAAATGCAATAACAGAATTCAATTTTAGTAAAATCTGTAGATACAAATATTATAATTATCCTGGTTTAGCAGATCCAAAACAAAAATTATCTCTTTTTATTGATTTAAGCCATGAATCAAAAATAAAATTTATTTCAATACCAAAAGTAGTAAACCATTATCAAGTAAAAATTTGTAGATTTTTTTTTGGGACACCTATATATCCAATTACGCGGACGATGTGGCAATAATCGCAAGAACCACAAAGGTGATAAAGGAAATGTTTAAAAATCTGGAAGAGAGTGCGAGAAGGTATGGACTGGAGGTAAATGAAAGCAAGACAAAGTATATGGGAACAAACGAAAGAGAAGTACAAGGAGACCTGGAAGTGATAGGACAAAATGGCAGAAAGTATTGCTTTCAAAGAGTAGACAGATATGAGTATCTAGGGGTTACGGTAAATGGAACTAGTGATGAAATAATGGAAATAGAAAAGAGACTAACTAAAGGAACGAAAGCGTTAGGGGCATTAAACACGGTGTTGAGAAGCAAAATAGTGTCGAGAAAAACAAAAATTAGAATATATAGAACTGTAATCCAGCCAGCAGTGCTATATGGATGTGAAATGTGGATCATGACCCAAAGCACCTCGGAAAAGTTGGAAAGGTGGGAGAGAAAAGCACTAAGAAAGGTGTTTGGGGGAGTGAAAGATAAGGAAGGCAACTGGAGAAGAAGAACAAATAAAGAAGTAATGGACATATATGGATACCCAAGCATAACCCAAAAGGTAAAGGGTCAAAGAGTGCGGTGGTTAGGTCACGTAGGGAGGATGGCGTCGCATAGGCATACAAAAAAAGCGCTACTGGGAGGAAAAGGAAGCAAAAGAAAAAGAGGGAGACCGAGAAAGAGATGGTCGGAGATGGTAAAAGACGATCTAAAGGGAGTAGGAGTCCGGGACTGGATGGAAGGGAGCAAGAACAGAAAAAACTGGAGAAAAACTATCGAAAAAATTGAAGCCATGGGCCCGAGGGCCTGAAGAGCTATTGTATATATATCCAATTTTTTTGACAAGAAATGCGCGTTAAAAATAAACAGGATGAGTGAGCAATTGTCATCGAAACGAGACGGTTGGTTCGCAGAGTTTTGGCGGAAATCCTAGCGGGAAACGGGACAAAAACTCCGACAAGCGAGCTTAGGGACGAGGTTAGTGGTTTCTTCCTATAAATCGTTAAATCGTGCTTGAAGCAAGCAAGTAGATAATTTTTCTCGTGAAAGGTAATCCTCCCTAACCTTTAGAGGTTAGAAGAAGCATGGCAACTCAAAATGGGGGCGAGATGGCCTCGCCCCCTCCTTTACCTAAACCCCCTGATCCTGATCTGACTTCCTTAAACGACACTAATTCTGTTCAATCCCACATTCGCAGTAAAAAACAGATTTTTGTTTTATCGGATCAATTGAATATTATCTTATCAGCAGAGACGCTAAAACTTCTAAAAAAAATTAATGAATCCAATGGAGTAAATTTAAACACCCAGGCGCATTTAAGAGCAGCTTATCAAGAATTGGATAAGGTAGCCAATCAATTAACTTTTTTCCTTATTCCTAATCTCCTACCGCATGCGCGAACGAGCCAATCATACACTATTTTTTTGACAGAACATATGACATTTCTCTCCATTGAGTTTACAATATTTATAGAAGGCTTGTTGGCAGAAAGCTCGAGACAGATCGTCAGATAGGCGTTTTGATTTGTTTAGTGTTCTTGTTATATGATAGTGGCTGAGATAACTCTTATGTTGTTTTAATTCATATTATGATCAATATTACTTTGTTTTTAAGTTGAATGCGCTCTCTACTTTTTTATAGTTCAGTGAACTTCCAAGATGTGTTTGAAATTTCAAACCAAGGTGGCGTGGTTTTAATGCCGCCAATTCCTACTGGGCATGCGGTATCAAAAATTTCTTAATAAGGAAAAAGGTTGATTAAGGGGCTCGGCTAGTTGTGAAGAAATTCTATTGCTCCAGCGCAGTGCTCAACCGCTAATTAGGAAAAAGCTTGAATATGATGTGGTGCAGGATGAGGGCCCTTTCCTTGGGGTCAATTCTTGACGGTATAAGAATTAGTTCGTATACGAAATTATTCGTATTTGAAATTTCGAATGTGAAATGCAAACTCTATTCTTAAGTCACATACGAAAAAATTGTAATCGAATGCTTTTGACGTTCGTATGTAAATTTTACAACACTGTACATTTAATAAATTTACTTTAAAATCAAGATGCCTTAAATAAATTTTTCTATTATGTTTGTCAGATGTCTGTCACAGTGCATCATTTTACGGTAGTTTTGTCGGTTTTATAAAAAAATACTCGTAATAACAAAATGCAGAAAGAACAAAACATAGAAGTGAAGCCTGTGACAAAAAAGCCGCGTTTAGGTTCGATATCACATGACCAAAAATCTGTGATAATTGAATTCTTAAAGATGCACCCCCGCATTAATTCGTGGAAAATATTCAAACACTTTTACGCACAAAGATGCACAAAAATTATGGAGCGAGCTGACCGATCACCTTAACTCGATGGCAGGAGCAAAGAAAACGTGGGTACAATGGAGAAAAGTAATATGTAATAGTTATTAAGTATCAAAATTATTTTAACTTTTATGTTTATTAATAGACATGGCATGATTTACGAACTCATACAAAATCTAAGAACATGACAATTACAAAGTCGAAATCAGTAACAGGAGTAACATGTGCTAGTAAAGAAAAATTGAGTGCTGCAGAAGAAGAAATTTTATCTATGATTGGACCTACTGCTATTGAGGGACATCAAAAAGTTTCTGAGAGTGAAGTTAATACTGAAATTAATGATGCTGTACAATCAGAAATTATGGACCAGCTACCACCACTCATTGTCAATCAAAATATAGAATTAGAACAATATAATTTATCACCTAAACAAAAAAAAAATAAAGACAATAATAAAAGCGATTATAAAACAAATTTATTAGAAGAAATAAAAGAAAAGAATATAATTAAAAAGGAATATTACAAACGTAAGCTAGAATTAATGGAAAAAGATATTAATATCAAAAAAGGGGAATTAAATGTGACATTAAACAAAATTTTAGACAAATTACAATAAATGTTTTAAGTATTATTCCCTCAATACATATAAGACTCGCCTTAGGCGATTTTGCGGAGACCCTTTTTTGCATCAAGTCGTAAAACAAACAAGTGGATTTTATCCAGCCGACCAGCTTTGTTTTCGATGTCACAAAGCGTAAAATAACTGGTTATTATCCACGTGAACACGCTGGCTGGAGCACCGCACGTGCGATGGACACAGGGTTAGATTCAGTTTAATTTACTTGTGCCGTGATACAGTGACACAGTGACAGTGAAGTGATCTCTGGTGAAACGTAATTTTTCTGATTATTGTAGTAATATCTAGCTGTTGTGTGTGCATTTTATTTGTTTTTTTTTTTTGGTTCGGTTCTATAAAAAAATTAACCATGTTTCGACCATGGGAATTTCCACAGGCTTCGACATCAGAAAATAATTTTGATGCTAATATTGATAACGATTGTGTTGTCGTGCGCTCAAATTGTTATAATCGCTGGTGACGTCATAAGAAAAGAAAGTCACGAGCATGTGCAGTAGCCGAGCCGAGCCGAGACGACTTGACGGAAACCCGAGCAGACGCAGAGAGGCGAGTTGCGGCAGGGACGGCTATCCAACGGGAATTTTTGGTAGAGAGTTCAGCCATCTTGAATAGCTCTGCGACGCCATTAATTAATAAAGTGATTTAAGCTGGTTATCTAGTTTTATTTCGTCTAAAATTGTTAACAATTGTAATGATGAAAATGAATGGGCATATGAAGAAAATGATTTAAATGCACCCCCAAAGAAAAGGCAACGAGTTCATTTGAATGAACTGGCCAAACAGATATGTTTAAGTGTTTACAATAATTTGTTAAAAAGAAAAGATCCGAATGACACAAACAGCGTTATTAAGGAAGCGGCAGAATTAACTGACATTCCATATAGGACAATGTGTAAACTAGTAAAAAATGGAATTACAAAAAGAAAGCGCCGATCTGATGCCGGAAAGCCAAGAGAATTAGATTCGTCTTTGATTAAGTTATTAAGAACCACTGTTTACGAGTTTTATAAAAAAAATAAAATTCCAACAGTAGACATGATCTTTAAAAAATTGCTTGAAATGGAATACGACATTGCTTGCTGTAGAAATACTCTACGCAATTGGTTAAAAAAAATTTGCTTTAAATTTAAGATTATAAATAAGAGACAAGAAGTTCTAGAAATCAAAAGAATTGTAGAATGGCGCTGTTTGTACTTACAAGCAATACAGAAATACAGAAACGAACAAAGATCAATTTATTACTTAGACGAGACGTGGTATGACACCCACGATACCGCTAAAAAAGGATGGACAGATGATAGCCGAAATTGTCAAGTGACAGCTTTACCCCATAATAAAGGAACTCGCTTGATAATCCTTCATTGTGGCTCAAGTGACGGGTGGACCGATAATTGTTTAAAATTATGCGGAAAAAAAATGGAAGACTGCAATGTTGATTACCACCAAAATATGCAGTCAGAGATTTTTGAGGAATGGTTTGAAAAAGCTTTAATTCCCAGCTTAAAACCAAATAGTGTCGTAGTGATGGACAACGCTCCTTATCATTCTAGACAATTGACGAAAATTCCTAATTCTAGGTCACGTAAAGCCGAAATACAAGATTTTTTGAGAGAAAATGACTAGTATTTCGAAGAGACTTACAAAAAAGAGCAGTGGATTGAAGTATTGAACACTAAAAAATTTAAAAAAAAAATATGTAACGGATGAAATGGCAAAAAAATATGGACATACAGTTTTACGATTACCTCCATATTTCTGCATATTTAATCCAATAGAACTTGTGTGGGGTCAACTAAAAAAGAGAAATAGACGAAAGAACTGTTTTCCAAAATTTGACAAAAAAGTTGTGGAATTAATAAAAAATGAAGTTGCTAATATCACAGCGGCAGATTGGAAAACTAAGATAGAAAAAGTAATAGAATATGAAAATCAGTTTAGAAGTCTCCAAAGGATAGTGACAAACAATGGGTCTGAGCAATTTATTATAAAGGTTGGTGAAGACAGTGAAAGTGAATTCGACGACAATATTACTGAGTGCAGTGAAAAATGATTCATTTTGACTAGATTAAACTTTTTTAGACAAACTGCAGGAAAATCTAAGAAGTTTCTTTTTTTATTATATTCTTTATTTGTTGAATGTATTTTTTATGCACGCATTGCGGATTACTTTAATTTTTTATTTAGAATTTTATTTTAACTTGCATGTGCTTTGCATTTAAGCATGCTATAATAATATTTGGGTTTTTTACGCTTTTTTTTAAGAATATATTTTTATTTTTGGCAAGAAATCCTCATACCTCCACGTGGTTCTTGCTGGGTGATAACAGTTTAATATATTTTATACATCAAATTGTTATCAGCTAAAGAGGACATTTTTTAATTTTTACTTTAGTAAGTTTTTTATGTATCTAAATATTTTCAAAGCCGACCCTGTGATGCAGCGGACTGGTGTAGTAAGCCAGCGATGATTGAAATATGATCGAACCGGTTTGCATTTAAATATTGAATTGGTCGTCTGTATTCTGAGATTTTCTTTTATCTCTCTCCCTCTGCCGTATAGTTGTTGAGGCAACAATACATACTTGCAGTATTTATTTTTAATTGTCATACTAAAAACCAATTAATTACACAAAATACAAATACTAACTATAGCACAAATACAGCACAACACAGCATTAAACTCAGAAAAAGTTATTTATAATTCTATTTTGTACTTGTCTACCATCTTGAAGATCCTGATTTACTCGTCCACGTCTTTCTTCATTTTGCTCTATATAGGCTTCGTCGTTAAATAATCCAAAGTCAATATTGTTCTGTTCAAACTCTTCCATTTCCTCTGGTTCGGGCACGTTATGCACAATGCACATATTGTGCAGGACAACACATGCATTTATAATTTTTGATGCTTGTACAGGGGCACAGTGCAAGACTCGATGCTTTAGCAAACAGCGGAAACGCATTTTCAACAACCCATTGCATCGTTCTATAGTAGTACTTACTCGTTTAAATATTTCGTTGTATGCGTGTTCGGGTGTATTTGGTTCCGGATTGTGCAACGGTATTTGCAACCAACGCCGTAAAGGGTAACCTGAATCTCCTAGCAAAAAGTAATTCGGGTGTTGCTAATACGTCGCACTAGTTCTTCTACTCGAGAATTGTGCCAAATTTAGGTATCATGAGTACTGCCAGGAAAGCGCGCATTCACGTTTGTAATTCGTAAGTTAGAATCACAAATTAGCTGAACATTAATAGAATGATAGCCTTTTCGGTTGATATAAATGTGCTTAGGGTGGATATTATGATTGCTAGGTAGTGGAACGATGGCCACATGAGTGCAACCAATTACTCCTATTACTCCAGGCATTTGATGTTTGGTATAAAATTCTTATCGTACTCTGTCCAACTCTTGAATTGTACTGGGAAACTTTACCCACGTACTAAAAACTCGTGGTTGATTCAAAGCAGTTACTACTTCTGAAACTGACCTGCTTACACTTGGCTGACTGACAGCACAAAATGAATTGTATCCAATATTAGTCTGATAAGAGCCTGTGGCAAAAAATGTAATGCCACTGATACCTTTGTATCTTTAGAGAGAGCCGATCGCCTTGTAAGAGCTGCTAAATATTCATCAATTATTTCTAAAAGCTCTCTCGTTAAATTTTTTGTTAAGCGAAACATTTTTATGAACATTCTATCAGACAATATTTCAAAAGCGTTCTGTTTTTAAAAAACTCGCTGGGGAGCTCTTTCGTGTAATAATTCTTCTAAGAGTATTTCTTCCATTAGGTGCACACTTTAACACCAAATACAGTTCCAAATTAAATAAGTAATATAATGACGTTTGTCACATTTGCATACGAATTTTTGATCATATGTCATATAAGCAAACAAAGTACAATTCGTATACGAAATGTAGACGCATGCGAATTTTGTGAGTCAAGAATACAATTTGTCAGTTCGCATACGAAATTTTAACTTTGCGTATACGAATTGGTTTCAAGAATTGACCCCCTTGTAATCATTGAGTCGAAAGACAAAAACGTAGGGAACTTGCATCCGTTGGCAATTGGTAAGCTACTATTCCAAAATAATATAGCGTCTACATCCATCAAAAATATTTCTAGACGTAGTGCCACTCGAGTGGCGGTTGAACTATCATCGCCAAAAGCTGCCAATAATATCTGAAAAAATGCCTTTTTAGATAAAGCAGGTTACCAACTATTTATACCACAAAAATTAATTACATCTAAGGGCATTATTCGGAAAGTGAGTCTAAGTATTACAGAAGAGGATATTAGACTATACGCTAAGGCCGTCACAGGCATCACGCAACGAGAAATCCTCGAGGTCCGCCAACTTAATAGATGGACTCAGAAAGAGGGAATTAGGACACGAGTGCCGGCCACGTCATTTGTCATAACATTCTCTGAAAGAACACTGCCGAAGAAATTGGAGCTTTTTCATGCTCACTTGGAAGTTGAGCCGTTTATTAATCCTGTAGTAATATGTGAAAAATGTTTAAGGTTTGGCCACACTGAAAGGCTCTGCAAGGGCAAACAGAGGTGCGCTAAATGTACGGAAGGACATTCCACTAGTATCTGTCCTAATCCTTGGCCTACATGCCAACATTGCGCCAAAAGTCACTTGGCTACAGACCGTTCCTGCGAAGAATTTATTAGACAAAGGAAGATCAATGAATTGGTAGCATCAGGTCTTTCGTACAAGGAGGCACTCAAACCAACGGGCCCTCTCACCTTCAACTTGAATGAACAACGAACAGAGTTTCCTTCGCTCAAGCGTAACAACTCCTCCTATGCACAGTCGTTGCAGTCGCTTTCGCCTGCCCTAAGTATTGTTCAAAGACAGAATACTCGAAGTACTTGTACTAGATCGCAAGGAAAACTACGCCCTGCTCCAGTTCGTCAGGAGGGTTATGATCATGCCGCTTACTCGCAGGTACTTTTTACACATTCACCTTTGCCGATTTCTCCTATCATCGGAAATGCCGCGTATAAACGGCATCTTAGGGAGCCGGATAGTTTTGGCCAAAGCCAACTGATTGAGTCGCTCACGCCCCAGGAGAACAATGTTCTCCGCACCACTGTTATCGCCGATGTTCATGCACCGCGCTCGCAAGTAAACTCTGACAATGAAGATCCTACAATGGAACTTACGTAGTGTTCGGAGCAATAAAGTCACGCTTTCATCTATATATACGTCGCACGACTGATGCTTTAAATAAATACCTTCATACTGTTAAGAATGCAACACATATATGTATATATGTCGCCACAATATTCGTAGACATCTCAGGAGCATTCGACAATGTATGGTGGCCGGCTGTCATAAAGTCTCTTATAAGGAAGCGGGTGCCGAAATACCTTGCGGCGCTAGTAAAGAGTTACTTCACTCACAGGACTGTCGAATTCCGGGAAGACGAAATAATGGTCAGTAAGAAATGTAGTAAGGGGTGTCCGCAGGGCTCTGTACTGGAACCCACTTTATGGAATTGTCTTTTCGACACGTACTTGAACATTCATGACAACAATAAGACTTTTACTGAGATTGCCTACGCTGATGACCTGGAGATTTTTGTAAAACCTAAACAAAGACAGAACATGAAAGTAAAGCTTCAGGAAGTGACCCAGTCTCTTGAAGCCTGGGCTCAAAAGTTCAAATTAGAAACTTCAGTAAACAAGACAAAGATAATTCGTCTCCTAACAGAGTACACAATAGGGATATAAACATACGTACTGGAGATTCTTATCTTAAAGTGGTCGAATGCTTTAGGTACCTGGACATAAGCATTGACCAAGCATAAGCATAAGCCAAATGGATCTAGCAACTGAAATACCTATTAACACACACCTCGAAGCCGTAGCCATATCTGCTCATATAAGACAAAAAATTTCTATACGCAATATATACATACCACCTTTAACGCCAATATCAGTTCAAGACCTACTAAACTTCTATCAGCAGCTACCTCATCCTTGCATTATCTTGGGCGACTTTAATGCACATAGCACACTCTGGGGGTGTTTCTCCACATCACCGACCGATACTGTTATTGAAGAATTTATAGAAAGCGCTAATTTAGTGCTTCTAAATAACGGCGCTTGGACAAGACCCAACCTCAACCATAGAAATGGTTCATGAATCGATTTAACGTTAAGTAACCCACAGATTTCCCCACTATTGTCATGGGCTACACTATCATACACCTACAGTAACGATCACTATCCTATATTACTTGAAAACAGTCTAGAAAATTACGACGGTTACCACGCGAAGCCCTGTGTTTGGAAACTCCATACTGCAAGCTGAAAAAAATACGTCGAAGAAAATGATTATCATCTGCCTCGTGTTGATCCAAACATTAGAGACCTTCAACAGCACTATTATAACAGCAGCTATAAAATGGATAGAAAAGTCAAATCTAGGACATCAAAGGAAGAGGCTACCATGGTGGAATTTAGATTGTAAAGAGGCAGTAAAAAAATAGCAAACAAGCGTACAACAGATAGAAACGACACCCACACCTAGCAAATCTCCTTGAATTTAAAAAACTAAGGGCCAGAGCTCGCTACATTATAAAACAGAGCAAGAGATTGTCATGGGAAAATTACGTGGCAACAATTACACCAAATACCACATCTAACGAGGTCTGGAAAAAAGTAAAACTATTAACAGGTGCAAATGTTAAACTTAGTCCTCGCTCACTGCTGTACTAGTTATAGATGCCAATAAAATTGTTGAAGCCTTTGCTGAACAATTTATATCGGTCACGCTAGATAGAAACTACAATAAAACTTTTATAAATTTGAAGATAACGGGCTCAAGGACAAATAAAACAATTTAACTTCTATCCAACATTTCGACCGTGATTTATTTCAGTCTTTATCAAGGATTTCAGTTATAGTTTATAATAAAATTCGACACTTAATTAATTTTGCAGCCATATCAATCAATTGACAGATGACGAAAAGCAGGCCGCTATTAACGTCATTTTTTAATTATTTCATATAGAAGGTCGTGATTACAAACATCGCGGTTGATAATACAATAATGCAAATAATTTGTTAAATCCTGTTGGTAAATTTTAATTTTTTTTTCCAAGGAAACTGTTACAGGAAAAACCAAAGCAAGCAGGTTTGGAATAAAAGAGACTACAGTTAGTTTTGTGATATTCATGTTTTAAAATTTTCCCGTCACGTTTTAAGACATCATCAGTCAGAAATAGAAGTTCAAAAAAATTTAGTGTTGAGGGTGAAGGGTAAGTGTAGAAAGATACTTTCTCAAAAATTACGAAACAAAAAAAACTTTTAAAAAGCACCATTTCTACAAATGTAGTCCCTTCTAAAAAGCCGGAGAAAGTGTGAGAAAACCGGAATATAAAGATTTGGACAAACCAACTGCATCTACATATCTTCCTTACAAATTTTGTAGAGGATTTTATAAAAAAAAAGTATCTGTGTAGACACATGAAAAATTGTCATTTTAATGACGGTGATAAACCTGAAAGAGTAAATACACAAAGTGCAGAACAATCTCTTTTTTTACCTATAGAGAAAATGACGTTTTACGGAAAAATATCTTTCCAACAATGCGTGCTGATTGTAGTAAAAACAGATCCCCTGATTTGTGCTGTTGCGTGACGATATTTAAAAAGTCATCGTGAAAAACAATTCTGGATGTCTGCTTCGAGAAAAATGCGACAGTTGGCCACTTGCTTATAAAAATTTAAAAAAAAGGTCAGTCAGAAGTGTTAAGTGCCTTGGATTCATCAAATTACATGTTATCGTAGAATGCACTAAAAAAATTCCCCGATTTGATCCGGAGACAGAAACTTATGGTGGTCCATCGTTAGCGCTGCACATAGAAACCGAGTTGAGATGTTCTATCGATGTGGCACATAATATGACACTTAAAAAAAACTTGGAGTAAAGAAATCATTGACAAATTGAAGGATCTAAAAGAACTAGTCATTAATGAATGGCGACATAAAGTTTGACTCTTGCAAATAATGATATACAGCAAAAGATGTGAAACAAACATGCTCTGATTCCATTAGCAAAGAATCTAACTACACTAAGAAGTTACCTGCTTTCAGAAGGCCTAAAATATAGAAGTACTCTAAACCAAAATCTACACGACAAAAAAGCATTTACGGGGTTACTGGAAAAAACATATGTCCAACTGCTTCTCTTAAACAGAAAAAGAGTCGGTGAGCTGCAGAGAATAACATTAGTTTCTTACAACGTCAATATTAACTCAAGCGGTAGTGAGTTTGATAAGCGCAATACCGAAAGTGAGAGGGTTTTGATGATTTCTTTCAAAAGAATCATTATCAAGTTCGAGAAGTTCCAGTATTGTTCACAAAAGATATAGTTAAAAGTACTAATCTTTTAGTTCAATTGCGAGACACTTTCGTTAAAAAATCAAATCCATATTTATTTCCAAATATGAAATCTACAACAAGCATAAGTGGAACAAGAGCTGTTTACAAGCATGTAAGAGCTGCTGGAGTAACAAATGCAGCAGCACGAACATTGACAAAACTACGTAACCATCTTGCAACATTAACTTATCTCCGTGCCTCGATTATCCGTTCTCTCAATTACCCGTGCAAGAGTCCCAATTCACTTATCCGTGCTTTTCATTTTTCAACGTTCTATTTGCACTCGATTATCCGTGCCTACGTGACAAAAATCGCATGATTCGCAGATATACTCTAAATGTTTTGTCTATCTTTTGGCATTTCTCCCGAAATTAAGAATGGATTTGCAATTTGCAGTTCATTTCAGTTTTATTTCTACTGTTATACAGAGTGCACCATTTACTTTTCTAAAAATATTGAACAACTTAGAACCTTCTCAAGGTATTAATGAGAATAGTGTAGAACAGTGGTTAACTTGCGACGCAAACCAATCGGGATATGAGGAAAAGATGTAGAAATTGAAACTGAATCTAAAATATTACCAGCGACGGTATTACCTAATACATACAGAGAGTCTACAACAATTTTTAGAGCAAGAAAATGACACCAATTATAACGATGTTTTAATGATGCAAAAAATTCGTACAAATATTAAAACAAAAATGTACCAAAAAACAAAACAGTTATTAATTAGTAATTTTTTTGAATAATTTTTTGTTCTTTGTTTATGTTATGTATGTGTTTATGTTTATTATGTTTGTTAATGTTATGTATTATGTGAAATAAAATTATATTTCAATTATCCGTGCTTTTCGATTATTCGGCAGGCAGGTAACTGATGGTTAGAACCGTTAATCGGGTTTTACTGTATAGGTTGCCCAATAATGTTTACCAAATGGCAAAAGTGTCAAAGGTACTCTTACTTAACGAGAAAGGAGAAGCGCCTAAATATAAAGGAAAAACTTTAGATGAAATTAGTATTTCCATGGATGTACCAGATAATAAAGATTCAGATGTTGACAATTTCGATGACGATAATATTTTTAATGAACACAATGGTACAGAGGGAATTCGATGGGTTATTATTTTTTATATATTATTTTGAATTTTAGTAGATATCCTACGTAAGCAACACTGCAAAAAAACCTAAACGAATTCTTCAACCTTAGACAGAACCCAAAAAGAAGTAGCTCTTGCCTACTTTAATACTCACTTGCAAAAGAAAATTCCACCAAAAAACGAGACTCTTCAACTGATTTATCAAAATAAAGAGTTTTTTTTCTAACAAAAGTTAGGGAAAAAATAAAACTTTTTGTTAACACCTACAACTAAAATATATAGCAGTGCTTTCAGTTCAAAATCTATTGTTTTATTTACCTATACTATTTGAATTCTCAGATTGTATTTTCTTTTTTTTTGCACAGTACTTAACACCATGATTTATATTCAAATAAATCTTTTTACGAAATTTTGTTTTAATTAATGAGCTTCATTTTTCTTTCACAATTTGTTTAGGCCAAAGCTGCAATATACCTTACTAATGTGTTTTTACTTTGTACGACAGAAGTAGTTTATGAAGTATGAAGAACAGTAAGAACTTCCACTTTTAACGTAACTTATTAAATTACTTTTTTAATTAATAACAACTGTTCATTTAAAAAAGTTGTCAAGTGTGCTATGAGATTTTGATAAAAGAAAATGTAGCGAAGAAGTTATGTCGGAACTTGATACACAGCTTTTCGTTGCGCGCGCAGTCGTAATTTGTCGTCGTAACTGACAGTACGGCAGCCGAATTAAACTAAGACATACTTCAAAATGTTTTTATTTTTTCAAAGCACACTTGACAACTTTTTTTAATGAACACTTGTTAATAAAACGATTTCAAACAAATCATTATTGCAGTTGTTACAAATAATCAATAATAATGAAATTACTATTATTGGTACGTATATTAAGTTGGCTTACTGGTTACCCCAATTTCGAGCCAACTAAAAAAAACACACAACACATTAACAAGTACATAAGAAACAAAGAATGAGAAGCAATTACGTGAACATTCTGTCCTCTGCCTTCCTACAGACAGCAGACCAGCCACCACTGGTTTAACTGTCCCATTTAAATGCCTTTGAAAGCGTTATTAAATCCTATACGAAGAAAATAGCAACTCAATGTTTAACAATCGTTTCTAGAAATTCAACGGCTGCAACATATACTATGTGTTAAATAGCCCCCTTACCTCTTGGTCAAATATACACTATGCGCTAAATTTGTATATTAGTCCTCAGTTTGTACCGGACCTCACTTCAAACGCCGTTTTTATTCAGCTGGGACTCACTTGGTATAACTGGAACACTTTGTAGTCCTCTCAAATATATTTATGCATCTTATTATTTATTAGACATTTAAGAAATATTCTGTTTTCCCTTTAGTGCGCTAATAACTTTCTTTCGATAAGAAGAGTGCAAAGATCGCAGCTGATGGTATGTGGGATTTAAAAAATTGTAGATTTGTACGTATATTATAAATTTTCATTAAATAGACAACAAAATGGAAACCAAGCAACTTCAGCGTTCTGATGTTGAGAAATCGTTTTGACAAAACTGAGAACTGATTATCGTCAACTACAACGTGAACGCAAGAAAGCAAAGTTATTGAAGATCAAAATGTAGAGATATACGGTCAAATATCAAAAAGGCGCTCAGCCAGAGTTAGAAAATGTTATGGTCGAGGTAGTACAAAGAACTGCATTTTTTTCTACACCTCTATTGGCGAAAGATTTGATTTTCTTCAAGACATAAAGATTGCATCTTTGGATGATGCAATACCTCTAGTAGTAACACTATTGGTGAAGAGGCCAAAAATGTATATTTAGAATTTCCAGACCAAGAAAGAAAATTGAACTTCGTTGCTGAGGTCTCTACATTTTTACAATTAAGCAATAATCCAAGTCCCGGGGAGAGCAGCGATTTGGAAAGATCGACACTACCCCCTGAAATAGAACAGTCTGCAAAGATATTTCCACAATATATGAACAGCGGATCAACTCTTACGAAAAAAGTTAGGATATGACCTTGTAACAGATTGTTAGATGTAATTATTTTGTGTGGGTTTTATTTGTAAATTGTGTTCGCCATTGCTCGGTAATTTTCGGGACACGAGAATGTGGTGGCGCGAGGACGTGCGCAAGAGACAGTCCACTTTAGATCTCATCAGAGAACACAAGTTTGCATTTTTGAGTTTGTTGTTATGTCATTTTCAATAAAAGGCATTAACATTTTGGTCCAGTCGAGCCCGGATACAATGTCCGAGTGAAAACCAGTGGAAAGTTTGTTCATTTGTGAGAATCGTGGCCGTGGTATAGTGCAACCAGCTGCAACGGCGGTATCAGCGATCCAGGCATAACCAGTTCAATCCAGCCATAACCAGTTCAATCCAGCCATCCGGCAGCATTACAGCAAGGTCAGACGTTTTCGTCAATTTTCCTAGAATTGTCCCAGTAAATCACAATCATGTCTCCCAAAACTTCCAAATCGTCTAAAAACAATGACTTAAAATCATTAATTGCCTCGCGAGACAACATCGTAGGCCAGTTGGAAGAATTTTCGTCATTTTTCAATGAATTAGATATTTCTAACCTAACCAAATCAATTATTACACAATTGCAAATCAGATTAGACGAAATAAAACCTCTTTATAAACAATTTAATGAAATTCAGCCACAAATCATTTCAACAGAAAATCTTGAAGGTCATGACTATCATAAACAACAAGCACATTACTTCGTGGAAGTATATTTTCGTACAGTTTCTGAACTCACCGATACAATCCATGAGTACAAGACAGAACAAGAGCCAAAAAACACTTACTTCGAAAATTGAAAAAGAAATTCCGTCATTAGAAAACGATATCAAATTACCACAAATTAACATTCCCAATTTTAATGGAGACTACAAAAATTGGTTTAGTTTTTTTTGATCTTTTTGAAGCCATAATTCATAAAAACAATAAAATATCAGACATGCAGAAACTCTTGTATTTAAAAACACATTTAAGCGGTTCAGCAGCCCAAACAATTGAGTCCCTAACAGTAACAGGCGACAATTATCACAATGCACGTCAGTTGTTGATTGATAGGTTTGACAATAAACAATATATTGCAAATGCACATCTACAATCACTCTTTGAATTACCAACTGTAAAGAAAGATTCTGCCGTAGAATTAAGAAAATTAATAAGCGATGTCAAACAACATCTCAGCGCACTCTCTTCAATTGGTTTACCTGTAACAATATGGGATGCGATGATTATTCACATCATCAAGCAAAGATTAGATCACATCACACGCAAAGATTGGGAATTATCACACACCAATCAAGAGTTTCCCACATTAAAAGAATTGTTAAAATTTTTAGAACAAAGATGTTCGGCTTTAGAAACCATCAACCTCGATCAACAAGTTAGAAGACCAGCAACATCAAGAACACTTATTTTTCTTGACACCAACAAAGAAGTATGCAAACTTTGCAAGTCAGAACATCCTATTTTTAAATGCGATAGGTTTTTAAAACAGACTCATAAAGACAAAATAAATACAATCAAAGCTTTAGGAATTTGTTGCAATTGTTTAAAATCAGGTCATCTATCATCCGAATGCACATCAGGAAGTTGTAAGAAATGTAAAGGTCGACATAATACATTGTTACACAAAGAAAAATCAAGTATGACATTAACAGAAAGAACTGTTGATGAAGGCAATCAAAACAATAATGATATTCCTATCCAAAGGGCTGTGTCATTAAACACTAACACATTTAGTTTTCAACCGAAAGCAACTCAAGTTTTGCTGGCCACAGCTGTAGTGAAAATTCAAGATTCAAATGGAAGATGGCAAAATTGTCGTTGCCTCTTAGACAGCGCATCACAATCAAATTTCGCAACAGAATCATTAGTCAAGCAACTAAAATTGCCAGTCACGTCATCTTTCACAACTGTAAGTGGTATTAACCAAACAAAATCATCAGTCAATAATACGACAACAATCAAAATAAAGTCAAATACAAGCAAATATACGAAAGAACTGGCATTTTTAATTTTGCCGGAAATTACGACCAAACACCCTGAAGCGTTTATTGATTGCAATAGTTGGAAACTTCCAAACATTAAAATGGCCGATCCTAGATTTTTTGAACCCAATTCAATAGATTTGCTTCTGGGAGCAGAAATATATTTTGAGATTTTACAACGAAATCAAATCAAATTAGGACAAGGATTACCGACACTACAGAGCACTGTATTTGGTTGGATAATCTCTGGAAAATACGACAATACCAAAAGTAAACACATACAGTGTTACACGACATTTAATTTAGAGTATCAAATGTCGAAATTTTGGGAAATGGAAGATTGCAACCATAAATCTAAAACATTGACACAAGCTGAACAACAATGTGAGGATAATTTCTGTAACACAACAAGGAGAAATGATGATGGGCGTTTCATCGTAACGTTACCGTTAAAAAAGAATGTCAATCAACTAGGAAATTCGAGAAAGACAGCACTTCAAAGATTTCAATATCTAGAGAAAAAATTGCAAAACAACATGGAATTACGAAAGCAATATAACAAATTTATGGAAGAATATGAATCATTAGGACACATGGAACAAATTGAGACACAGAATTTGGAAGGAAAACTAGCGTATTATATGCCACACCACGCAGTCATCAAGAATAGTAGCAGAACCACGAAACTGAGAGTTGTTTTCGATGCATCGAGCAAGACTTCTACAGGCATTTGATTGAATAACACATTGTTGGTAGGACCAACAATTCAAGAAGAGCTTTTTACAATTCTATTTCGTTTTCGATTGCACAGATATGTTTTGACCGCAGATGTGGTGAAGATGTATCGACAAATATTAGTTGAAGAAAATCATAGCAATTTGCAATTGATATTATGGAGAAACTCTGCAGAAGAAGAACTCAAAACATATCGTCTCAAAACAGTCACATATGGAACAGCTTCAGCTCCATTTAGAGCAATAAGATGCCTTCAAGAATTAGCAAATTCAGAAGAGGCAGATGACACTACAGCAAAAACCATTAAGGAAGATTTTTACGTAGACGATATGCTTACCGGTTCGCAATCAAAACAAGAACTTATAAACAAAAGAGACAAATTGATTCAAATTCTACGAAGTGGTGGATTTGAATTGAACAAATGGGGATCCAACGACGATGATACTTTGCAAGACATTAAAGAATGTAATTTGACTTCATAACTAATTATATTTGACAAAAATGAAGAAATAAAGACATTAGGATTAGCTTGGAACACTAAAGAAGACGTATTCTTGTATAGAATCCCAGATAATAGCAATGTACAACTGACAAAAAGAAGGTTATTATCTAACATCGCTCGCATTTACGATCCCTTAGGATTAATTGGACCCATTTTAACAGCTGCCAAGCTTATCATGCAAGAAATGTGGAAATTGAAAATCGGTTGGGACGAAGCAGTTCCTTCAGAATTGGCACTTCAATGGTTGCATGTACAAAGTAAATTACAATTTCTACCTCAATTAAAAATTAAGCGACACATCATTCCAATGGATTTAGATGAAACTAAATTTGAAATACATGGATTTGCAGATGCTTCATCCAAGGCATATGGTGCATGTATTTATTTAAGAAGTAAGAACAAAATTGGTCAAACAAGCTGCAAATTATTATGTGCGAAGTCTAGAGTAGCACCATTAAAGAAAATTACTATTCCACGCTTAGAATTAAGTGCAGCACTTCTACTAGCGCAGCTTTTTAGAAAGATCGTATTAGTGCTCAATATACCAATCAAGAAAGTTTTTCTATGGTCAGACTCTACAATTACACTTTCATGGATAAAGGCTTCATCAACAAATTACAAACCATTTGTGGCGAACAGAATTTCCGAAATACAACAATTAACTCCAGAAGCCACATGGTTACATATCTCTTCGGAACATAATCCAGCTGACATTCTTTCAAGAGGTTCCACAGCAGACCAATTAATCAATAACCAATTATAGTGGTCAGGCCCTGATTGGTTATCATTTGAAAATTCCTGGTCTACTCAACCTTCAACTTTAGACAACGATGTATCCGAATTAAGAAGGAAGAACGAAACTTCGCTAATAAACATTACATCATACACAGATTTATTTAAACGATATTCGTCATTAACTCATTTGAAAAGGGTTGTTGCCCTTTGTATCAGATTTAGCAACAATTGCAAATTGTCCAAATCAGAACGTCAAACAGGCCCATTAACTCCGACAGAGTTGCAATTTAGGTTAACACGATTAGTAAAAATGGTTCAACAAGAATGTTTTTATGAAGAAATTCAGAACCTGAAATCCAATTTTTTACTTTCACCAAAATCAAGACTTTTGTGTTTAGCTCCATTTTTAGACAAACAAGGTGGATTGCGTGTGGGAGGTCGTTTAAAGCTTTCCAAGTTTGACGTAAATCAAAAACATCCCATACTTTTACCTTCAAAACATGACTTTGCCAAACTATTGTTTAGAGACATGCATTTACAGCTGTGTCATGCAGGTCCTCAATTATTATTATCACAAATTCGTCAGAAGTATTGGCCTATTTCAGGTAGAAACTTGGCAAAACAAACAGTACGCACGTGTGTTACATGTTTCAGATTCAAACCAATTTCGATAAATACACAAATGGGTGATTTGCCAGAACATAGAACACTGATTCAGTTTCCTTTCAACACAACTGGTGTTGATTATGGTGGCCCCTTTATAATAAAAGATAGAAAGGGTAGAGGTGCCAAACTAACCAAGTGTTACATCTGTTTGTTCGTATGTTTTTCGACCCGAGCAATTCATTTAGAAGTAGTCACAGATTTGACTTCCGAATGTTTTATAGCAGCTCTCAGACGTTTCACAGCACGTAGAGACAAACCTCAACGTATATATTCAGACAATGGAACCAATTTTTGCGGAGCAAATCATAAACTACAAGCTTTGTTTGAATTTATCCAAACCCGCGATAACCAAATTAAGACATTTGCTTCAGAACAAAACATTGAGTGGCATTTCATTCCTCCTCACTCTCCTAACTTTGGAGGATTGTGGGAGGCGGGTATAAAGAGTACTAAATATTACATTAAACGAGTTGTCGGCAATACAACTCTCACATATAAAGAATTATCCACTTTATTAACGCAAATTGAATCAATCCTTAATTCAAGACCAATAAGTCCAATGTCATCCGATCCTAATGATTTTCAACCTCTGACCTCTTCCCATTTTTTGCTTGGACAATCTTCTTCAACAGTTCCAGATGCAAATCGTGTGTCAGTGAAGACTTCCCGCGGAGTGATGGGGGGGCCTGTCCGTGAATTGTGTGTGTTGCCGATTGAACGACATAAGTGAGGTGCAACACTGACTCTATAAATAATTTTTAATCATTGTATATATTGTATATGTTTTTCTTTTCGTTTGAAGATATCGTTCAAGGCGGGGGGAATATGTTAGATGTAATTATTTTGTGTGGGTTTTATTTGTAAATTGTGTTCGCCATTGCTCGGTAATTTTCGGGACACGAGAATGTGGTGGCGCGAGGACGTGCACAAGAGACAGTCCACTTTAGATCTCATCAGAGAACACAAGTTTGCATTTTTGAGTTTGTTGTTATGCCATTTTCAATAAAAGGCATTAACAAGATAAAGGCCCATTTATTGTTTTAGAATCCAAAGAGCGAAATATAGTAAACTTTCATCCTTTGGCTATTAGAAAACTGCTTTACCAAAATCAAATTGCGTCCACATCGATAAAGAATATCTCACGAAGGGACACCACAAGAGTTGCAGTAGAATTATCGACAACGAAATCAGGCAATGAATTTCTTATCCAATTCCTTTCTAATAAATAAGGGATATAATCTCTTTATTCTACAAAAACTCATAACCACTAAAGGTATAATTCGTAAAAGATGCAGAAGCATCTACACTAAAAACATTCTCAATCACCTACAAGCTCATTGCGGGTTACATAAGTCTGAATTACTAGAAGTCCAACAGCTGAATAGATGGGTAACGAAGGAAGAAGGTAAGAGGGAGAAAGTTCCGACCTTTTCCTTTGTAATTAACATTACCAGGAAAAAATCTACCTTCTGAAGTAAGACTCTTTTATACTCAACTAAAACTAGAACCTTTTGTGAATCCAGTAACAATCTGTACTAAATGTCTACGTTTTGGACATTCGGAAAGATTATGTAGAGGGAAAGCCAGATGTGCAAAATGCACAGAGGGACACCTGACAGCAGATTGCAGCTCTACCGTGACCATTTGTTTACACTGTGGGCAAGCTCACTTAGCAACAAATAGAGCGCGTAATAAATTTCTTAGACAAAAGAAGATCAATGAAGCTATGGCAATCTTCGGCTTTTCCTTCCAAGAGGCTAACGAGACGTCTCCCACAGCTCAATTTCAAGAGGTAGTTCAGGAGTTCCCGCCACTAAAAAAGGGGCTAGTTTTTGTCCAAAATCAGGTTTCAATGATGCCTAGAAATCTAGTTCCTTCAGTGTCGCAGCCTAGAAGTATCTCGCAACCAACCCTCAACCGCTCCTTAAAACGTAGCTTGACCTCTCCATAATCTGGGTATGAGTTGGCAGCTTATAATAAGCAATTACTTCGGCTTCCTATATATAGGTCTTTCTTCCCCTATAATTAATAGAATACAATACCAACGCAACTTAGGGTCGACCCTCTCTTTGAGCGGGGATTCAGTCGAATTCTCACAGAAATCATCTCCAAATAACAGATCGTGTGCTTCATATCAACAGTTATATCACAAAATTTTCATCTTTTCACACAGGGCCTCCTCGGATCTCCGCCCTCTGATATCGAACATAGTTACTCTCAGCGTCTCTTAAACTCATCAGATCAACCTCTTGTTAATGAAACTTTTATAATGGAACATTAGAGGTTTTCGCAGCAACAAAGTTACACATTCAGTGATTTGCCACTCGGTAAAACCTCACAAAATTCTACGAAATGAAACATTCCTCAATCCTAAAACTCTTTAATTATTGTACCTTTTGGTTGGATAGACCTGATGGTGCAGATGGGATTTCAATTCTTGATCATCCCTCGGTTTCAGTAGAACTTCTTTCTTTTCGTTCTCCTTATAAGTGTCAGAACGGGTGTAAGTATTAGGGATCAAAACTCGGAATTTTCATGTAATAAATATCTACAACCCCCACATGAGACTTAATTATCAGTTCTACTCCTCCCTTATATACACGTTATCGGACAAACCTTTTGTGATCATGAGGGACCTGAATGCACAACACTTATCGTGGGGATCTGGACAATCAAATACCTTGAAACGGACAAGATCCAAATTTGTGTCAATTCAATATCATTAGGTCAGTAGCGTCACAATAGTTTTTTTTTAACAGATCAGAATAAATTCAAAATGTAAAATATAGGAAAAGCAAACAAAACAAGATTTTATTGAACAATAATTATTATGAATTAAAAGTATGACTTATTTTTTTGTTATTTACTTTAAAATAGATCAGTCTCTTCTTTAAATTTTAAATTTTTCTTTGGAAATGAATATGATCCAAATTTTTTACGTTCTCGTTTAAATTTTTCGGTAACGCAGCACATGATTCTGAATTTAATGAGACCTTGGAAAAGCAGAAAATGGAAGGTACAGCATGCTTCTTCAGTATTTTCCCATAAATTTCCCACTAATTTTCTAAAAAATATTCGCCACATAATTTTCCATGTTTTAGTGAAACCCTGTTCATATGCTTTGCCCAACAGCACGCTTATATGAGTTTTTCAAGATAGATTTGAAGACTACCATCTTCGGTTCTATTTTTACATTTTTTTGCACTGCAGCTTCACAATAAATGTCTCAACGAATGTCACAATGACAGCTATTTTAATAAAATAAATAACAAATAGGCTGTGGAAAAAGTGATCCACCAATCAAGTTAGATCACGCTTTTTGCCCTACTCTTATAAAAATACTATATATAATCCGTTCACTTATTATTTTTCTCTTGGTTGGCTACGATAATTTGACAGATTTCAGCCTGTATATATGAATGACATCCAGAATTGAAATTAGGTTATGTCCATTTAATCTTGGGTTATGGCATTCCTATATACACGTTGCCAAATTTTGTTTCACATCGGTTTCTTACAGATTTTTTTTATTGCCACTAAATTTTGCTGTACTTAAAATATAAAATAATTCCAAAAAAGAAAATTATTAGCCTGTAGATTAAGCAACAGCTGACTGCTGTGAAATCGAACCTAGTGATTTTAGTTCTGAAAAACCTAAAAACAAAATTTCATGGCAAACCAAGAGAAAAATAATAAGTAAACGGACTATAGGTACTCTAAACGACCCAATATCAAATCGCCATCTATCGGTTAATATTGAAAACGAAAAAAAATTTAAAATCCTGACGTCACCAATTATAGTCTGACGTCATAAATTTTTGAGTAATTAAAAATATTTGGGCTAAACAAATTCCAATCAAATCAAAATTAGCGTGGAAAATGTGTAATAATTAGTATTGTGAAAAAATATCGAAGAATCTGTACAATAAAAATTTTATTAAATAATTTTGCAAACTTAGAACTTTAATAAAGTTGTTGTCCCGGCTAGAATTTATTTTGACATCATTGTTGCCAATGGTGATAGCGGGTGTTACCAATTTTTCGTTGATATTTCTTCAACTGCTCACCAGTGATTGAAAAGATTTGACATATATTTTTCGAGAAATTCCCACCTCTTAAATATATGCATAATGTAAGTCGATTATAATTTCGTTTGATGATTTTCTAAAAATAATTTTACAGCTTTTCGTTCATTAAATTTTGAGGTTATCCACGGAACGTATTCCCAAATAAATCAAATATTTCCAAGCTGTACATAAAGTGTTCTATAACAAACTATATGTATAATGGTGCCCCAAAGAGTAGCTCATATCCTTATTAACGATTGTTTTAGTTTAATTTGTCGAGTTGTATTGTTTATTTGTACAATGGCATTGTTTGGTGGTCAATTTTATGCTTGGCAAAGATTGAAGCGACAGCAGACGAGGAGGTTAAAATTGTCTTGAAGGCAACTTCGAGATAATGAAAACCCTTTTGAATTGCCAGAAAACCAGTTTATCCCAGTTTTCCGTCTAAGTAGAGAGGCTGCCAGGCACTTTGTTGAGTTAGTTGAGCCCCATATGCAGGAGGGACTATTTATCGCAAATAACTGCATTTTTGAGAGTATGTGTTGTTTACCTGGGAATTTGTTTTAATTAACAGAATTAAATTCTTCAAAGTGTTCACCTCGTTACACTTTTATGAAACGGGGAGTTATCAACGAAGTGTGGGAAATAGTTTCCTAACTTGCTGCAGCCAAACCGTCGTTAGGCGCGATATTAATGAGATTATTAATATTGTTGTGCATAACATTTTGCCACTGTGGGTGTGTTTCCCCCGAAGTGACGAGGAAAGACGAAAAACAAGAGCAAAGTAGTATTATTGTAATATTGTATAGGTTGTGCTGTATTTTACAAAGGTAAACAAACGTTCTACCTAATTTATTTTTAAAAATTGTAGTTTTCAAGCACGTCACAGAATGCCTCATATATTAGGGATCGTAGATGAAAGCCATATAGCCATCGTGAAGTCGGTCCACAATAAACATTTTTATATAAATAGAAAAAGATATCACAGTCTAAACTGCCAAATTGTTAAATAACTATGTATATCTACATATACCAAAATCACTTCTATTTGGTTAACTTAACTTTAACTTGCCATAGTAATGAGTCAGTCACTACACCTCAGTAGACCAAATAAAAGTAATAATAGTAACGAGTTAAATATAAAAAATATAAATATTTTGGTATAATACTAACTACTTAATAATTATATTGTTTCTTTGTAGATATGTGAATCACAATTAAAAATTGTAAGTATTGTGGTATGATGGCCTGGCAGCACCCACGACTCATACATCTGGCGAACAAGCCGTATGGGGCAGATGATAAGGACATTATTTAAAGATGGAGATAGGAAGGGCGTTATTATAGGTATTTCTAATTTTTAAGTGATACATAGTAAAAAAAAGTACTTTTAGGAGACTACGGATACCCGTATTTACCGTGGTTGATGATCCCAGTAACACATCTCAGAACACCAAGGAAGCAGAGATTCAATCGTCGATTTGTGCATACACGCAGCACTGTGGAGAGATGCATTAGAGTTTTAAAAGCCAGACCCTTCTTAAAGACCAAACATTGCACTACTCACCACAGACATGCTCAAAAATTGTACTAACATGTGCGGTACTGTATAATATTGTAGTACATTTTCGATTAGATTAACCTTTGCCCCTGTGGGATAAAATTGACAGAGCTCTCCCAAAGCCTGTTAATCCACCTGCTCACGATCTTGTTTACCGGCGATAAAACCAGCAGCGCCCCATAGAATATATTAATCAAAATTTTTGGTAATAAAATTGCTGTGTAAGTTGGGAATTTTCTAGATGTTTTTATTTTTTTTATTTTAGAGAATATTTAAGTCACGGCGGATTTGTAGTACTATGTATAACAGTTTTAAGTGAAAGATGCAGGGAGAATTGTAAGAATAATAATAGTATAATATATATAAAAACATGCAAAATAGTATAATTTATACGCGTTGCATAGGACAATGATTGTTGCACGAATAGATTTTGAGCACGACGAGCGAAACAAGGAATGATCAAAAAGAATGAGAGCAACCATTTGACTTAAGCAACAAGTGTAATATAGTATTTTTGATGATTTTATTTTATCTACATTTTTTGTAAAAAGCAAAATTTTGCGTGCTACATAGTAGTCCTATTATATGCTATAAAGCACCAAAATGAAAGTTATGATAATATTGTCTTGTCTTTTTTTCTTAATTTTGACATTGACGCTTGTTTAAAGTAGATAATAGGTTTCTTAAAGATGTGAATTATGAAAAATTATAAAAAACACTAAAGTTACTGGAACATATTAACTTTATTTAAAAGTTAAGCTACAAAAAATGTTAAAGGAAAAAGTTGGAATAGATCAAAAATAATATAGACCTAACATACGTTTAAAGATAATAAAAAGTTAAACAACTCGAGTTGTTAATTTCTTTTTCATCTCTAGTGCCTAAACTTTTAGAGAAAAAAAAATATCGCTTCTTCGACTTTTGATACCAAATTTAATTCTTTACAACTTTTGCTCTTGACATTTTGTGGTATATTTGAAAAATTTTTTTTTTATTTCTTTGGGACTCTAATAACTGCTCCCTATAACGTACTTTTTTTAGAGAGGAAACTTTCATGGGTAATTTCGATCAACCTAAACAGTGTCAAACTTTTACTGGCCTATAAAATATAAAACATCTTACTCGCCACACATTAATTATTCTTTTTAATTTTTCAAAATATTTATTAGCTCTTTTAACAAGTTATTTGTTTCTCTTTGATTTTGAGATAGTTCTTTTGTTAGATTATTTGTTTATATTTGATTATTAGCTAATCCATTGATTTGATTTGATATACATATTTTTCAACACCCGGTTTTGTGTCTCCGTCAAAGCCACAAAGTGCTCGGCGGTTTCTTCCGCCGTAAACTTCCTCCTTTTCTTAGGTGGTGGTGGATCTATTTAAAAATCAAAAATAATGTCTACCAATCACAATAAATACAGGTGATTTTTTATTTGCTCCCGCCCGAGATTTCAAAAATAGGCAACACATTATACAGGGTGAGTCAAGTTATATCCGCACGTCTTAAAACACGGAAAAAAATTATGAATTTTATATATTACGATAAAGTGGTATCTAATCTACCTCCAAATTTTTTTTTTTGTTCTAGCAATTTATTTGACCTATAAAACTAAAGAAAAATGATTTCGAGCAAAAATTTTACGTCTTGTTTTTTACATCAACTGATCAAAACTGTGTAACAAAATCAAACTGCAAAATTTATAATTAAAAAAAAATGTTAGATTTTAAATAAAGCCCATTTTTATATTATTTGTCAAATATTTTAGTCTAATTTATGACTTGCTAAGTTGGAGTAATAATAAATCCCCTGCTTATCACCGTCACTATTGAAGTAGATTTATGACCAGCCCCTGGGTATTACCTACCCAATTTGGTCGGTTGGCTGCATCCAGGGCCGGAGTAAATAAAATTGTTCTTCTTAATCTTAGAACTGTTTTTGCTTTTTTAGGTTTAATTTTCAACAAAAAATTTTAAGAAAATTAACAAATAAAAGCAAAACTTCAATAAAAAATTTTTGTTTAAATTAAAACTCTGTCCAATAGTTTTAAGATAAAAGAAAGAATGTACGATAAAATATTACCAAAAAAAATAATGAAATTATATGTTAAATATTACAGCAAATGTCAAAATGGTGTCCATCTGCTTGAAGGCATAAACGAATTCTTCTTTTAAAGTTATCATGAATTCTTGCCGCCAGATTTAATTCGTTTATCCCTTCAAAAACCTTTAAAAAACACTTGATCCACACACACTTAAAACTATAAAATTGTCTGAAATACTAAAGTAAACACTAACACTAAACTAACGAACTAAAAACAAGAAAGAGAAAATCAAAAACGCGTAACCAAATTTAAAAAATATTAAAAACCAGTGCCAAGAAGAAATAAGTAATCACAACTCAAAATTGTAATCAGAAATGAAATGATTGTTGTGTTTGTCTGATAGGAGTACAATAATTTACCTGATAGATTAGAAAGCTTGACTCTCGTCTACATAATGGGTTTTCATCATTTCTTTCAAAAAGATTAACATTCCATTTACAATAAACACATAAAATAAATGGGCGAATTTTCATCGCAGAGCAACTAGTCCCTAATCTGATCAGGATTTACCTAGAAATTCCGAATATCAGATACGACAAATGCTAATGCAAAATTTACTTTTAATCAAAGTTTTGACGTCATTCTAACTAAAATTTTCTGTAAAAAAACACTCCAAGTGTTGATCGGCAATAGAGATCATGCAAAAATAAATTGACAATCCGGTCCTGGAAACTTGCAATCAGCTGTCTTAACCTTCAAGTTTTCACAATAGACGCGTGCGAGGTTTATGACAAATACCATAAATTTCGAGAACCACCACTCTAATGGGGTCCTTTTTTGAATAAAATTTACAACTCTCTCATAAATTATCAGAGAGTCAGTGCTTCAATATCAAAATGTTAGTCAGTGCTTCAATATCAAAATGTTAATTAAAAACAAACCACACATTTGCTCAAAAATTTAATAAGCCACTTTGATGCATTGTATCAAAATACACCTGTACACAAAAAATCGTTAACATCAATTTATAATTAAATGAGCAAAAGTGAAAAAAGTAACCGTACATGTAAACAATTTGAAACTTGGAGAAAATCTTCTTCTATTTGCAAATATCACCTACAAATTTTTGGTGAATTTTTGCTCACTTAGAAATGGCTGTTTTTGGGGTGCGGATATAACTTGACTCACACTGTACAAGCGATAAGCAACTTTGGGAAAAATCATCACGTGACACGGTTAATTATCGATTCAGTGCACAAAACAAATCTTCATGCAGGCTGTCAAGCGACATTAGCTGCAACTCGGCAAAAATATTGGCCAATCGCAGGTAGAGATACTGTCCAAAAGGTAATTCGCAAATGTATAACTTGCTTTAGACTTAAACCCGTGTCATATGAACAATTAATGGGAGATTTACCTGAGACACGCATAGGACAGGCGCGACCATTCAGTGTTTCGGCGGTAGATTTTGCTGGACCTATAATTTTGAAAAAGTCATAGAAGAACAAACAGAACAATTAAGGGGTATATCGTAATTTTTGTATGTTGTGCAACGCGCGCGCGTTGCACATTGATTTGGTGTGTAATTGCACAACCATTTCTTTTTTAAACGCATTAAACGTTTCACGTCCAAACGTGGCAAAGTTGCAACAATCATCTCAGATAATGCGAAAAATTTTGTAGGCGCGAATCGCGAATTAAAAGATTTAGAAAAATTTATAAAATCAGAACAATTTTTAAAGGAAATGTACACATTGCTGACGATGGTCGAGAGTTGCTTGAATCCCGTCCCTTGTCCTCCTTGTCCAATAACTCCTCCAATCAACAAGCCCTGGTCGTAATCAAGGAACACACTCAACCACTCCACTGGATCTTAGGACACATCACCGACCTCCATCCAGGAGCAGGCAAATTAGTGCGGGTAGTGAGTGTTAAAACGATACGTGGCATTGTAAAACGCCCGATTACAAAACTGTGTGTTACCAATAGAAAAAGACGCGACAAGTGCATAACTGACTTTGAATAAAAAACTTTATTATTATTACTTTTTTTTTCAAACACTTTGTTATTTCTGTGTCATTCAATTGGTTCGAGGTTATTGTGTGCATGTCATCATCACTACATAATTGTAATTTAGACTATAATTTTTATTTTACTTAAGTTTTTTATTTTGTATTTTTATTTTTTTTTAAAGACTTCGTCTTTAGGGGGGAGTGTGTTAAGTGCTGCGCACTTAAACCCTCAGACACACCCACCATTAAGGGTGGGACAGAACGCCAGTTCTTAGTATATTGTTATGTTAAGAGTCTGACCACCGACACCGAGACGAGCACCACACTCTTACGTTTTTGTTAATAAACCATGCTACAAGTTACTCCGCCTTTTCTTTAAAAATTTAGTTGGAAACTTCCAACATAAAAAAACGCTGTGTAGTCGTCTAGCTAGCTACTAAAACATTGAAACTTGAATTGGTCGATAGCGGTATAATTAGTTCGGTACTACTATCGACCAATTCAAGAATTCAAGTTTCAATGTATTATCGCTTGACGGGTGCGAGTAGTTAGCTAGACGACTACACGGCGTTTTTGTTCCCTTATTTCGTCCGAGCTCTAGTTATCATGCTAGTAAGGAAAACACCGACATATTTGTACAACCTTAAATATATATTGTAGATTTCTATTAATTTATTGTACATTTCCACAAAAAAATGGTTATCAACCTTTACACTCACAATATTTATATAATTAAAATGTTTAAAATACGTGCAAAAATCAAAGAAAGAATAACATTATTCCACTCAAAGAATGCCCATTAGACCTTGTGGGAAAACAAAATAAATAAAAAATAATCTCTTTAAAAGCCACTGGAAATGAGGAGCTCCTCAAACACAGCCTGCTCGCACAATGGGTAGTATTTATAAAAATAAGTTGTTATAAATAATTGGCTTATTAACCTTAACGTTTTTATTATTTCTAAAACCTGACTAGTTTCGCTCAATTCTGAGCATTTTCAAAGGGAATAATACAAAACAATCAACATTTAATTCATAATAACTAACAATAAAAACATGTGTTTTGTCACGAAACGATCTGTCAAGAAATAAACATCTAAAATGTCAAAGTCCTCAAAGAGGTACTGAAAGTAAGTACTGAAATTCTTTCAATTTTATCAAGTCCGCACCTTTGCGTCTATCAGTTAGCCGCATTTTATGAACATACAATATTTATCTTATATTGATGAATTGAAAATTAAAAAATTACAACTAGGTATTCTTAACTAATTAAAACTAATCTTTGTTTTAATTGACCAAAACATCTTTCAATGATAACACGTTCTTGTTTTAAAAGGTTATACTGATCAACATGATTTTTTTTGATGTCTAATACGTGTCTCTTGTGTACTTTTTTATGCAGATTCTAAAAATGTAATCAAAAATTGGCCATCAAGTCAGGTTTCTGAAACAACTTATACAATACTTTTCTCTACAGTGTGAACCATTTGTAATGAATAAATTCAATAAAAATTCAGAGAGTTACCTTTCAGAAATACGCTCGGACACGTGTCCTGTTACTTTCTAACGCGCATCTTTTGACACAAAAATTAGATATGCAGGGTGTCCAAAATCGAGATACAACTCTCAATTTTGAAATTTTAAATGAGAACCTCAATGTTTTTTAGCATATTTGAATTCTACGTATAATTTTGCGTATTTTTTATGTATCACACCCTATCTCGATTTTCAGTTGTTTTTGAAAAAAAGACGTGAACTATCTGTAATAAATAAATTCGATAAAAATTGAGGGATTTGCCTTTCAGAAAAACGCTTGGACACGTATCCTGTTATTTTTCAACATTTACTATGAATTTATATTTCTACAATTCAATTTATGTTGATAGTTTAATTTTTTTTCTAACGCTTTTTTTTTCAAAAACAACTAAAAATCGACATAGGGTGTGCTATAAAAAAATACGCAAAATTATACGTAGAATTCAAATATGCTGAAAAACATTAGGGCTCTCCTTTAAAATTTGAAAGTTGAAGGTCGTATCTCGATTTTTTAACACCCTGAATATCTAATTTGTTTATCAAAAAATGCGCGTTAAAAAATAACAGGACACGTGTCCGAGCGTTTTTATGAAAGGCAACTCCCCAAATTTTTATGGAATTTGTTCATTACAAATGGTTCACACTATAGAAAAATATTTTATAAGTTTTTTTAGAAACCTGACGTGATGGCCAACTTTTGAGTACATTTTTAGAATCTGCATAAAAAAGTACATAAGAAACACGTACTAGACATAAAAAAAATCATGTTGACCAGTGTAAGCGCCATAATATGTACATATTTAGTTAGCAATGTTAGCATAGAGTAAAAATTTTTAATTTACTTATTTTATTTTCTGCGAAACCTGACGTGATAGAAAAAAAATGTTTATATTGTAATTATCTCATATATAAAATAAAATTTGTATATAATTTATTTAAAAAAATAAAAAAAAATAAAATTTGTTGTCTAGTGTTATTGAAAGCGATTTGTTCGGGAATAACTGGGTTTCAAAAAGGTGTCATTAAACATATTTCGATTCCGTATCCTTGATCACCAAGAAGTACTACATGGTTAAATATTCTTAAGCGACGACATATATCACTATTTCGCCAAATACGATTGTCGTGAACAGAACCAGGCCACTCAGCAGATACACTTATAAAATATTCATCCGCGTTGCCAGTGGCCTGCACATTTATCGCTGGAAAGTGTTTTCTGCATATGTAGTCATTACCATGTCGATTTTGATACACTTTTTTTATTTTTATAAGTGTACAATCAATTGCACCTATTGCTGTAGGAAAATTATATTTCCTCTGCCAACGCTGTTTTTCGGAATTTATTTCTTTATCGTTTTGCGATTTTGCGAAATTTAATCCATGCTTCAGCTTTTTCCAGCACTTTTTCGGCTACAAGATGGATAGTTCGGGATACTGTCGGTTGGCTTACGCCGAAATGTTTTCCTTTTCCCACTTCAAATCCTACACATTATATAATTTTATAGTAAACATATTTTTACAAATATGATGTTTACCTGGATCGGCAAGGTAACATAAAACAATCTTCATTTTTGTTTCTGCATCGATCTCACCACCTCTAGTTTCTTCACTACGTCCGATGAAATATTCTGCCATCCATTGGACACTATTAGGTGTAAATCTATATAATTTTACATAATCTTTTTCAGGGGGATTTTCGCGTCTTGTTTTGTAATGTTTGGGAGCTCTTGCAAAACCTAACATTGCAAAACTTATAGTCATTAGCATGCTCTATAGCAGACTTATATTTTTGTAAGCATCTACTGATATTTTATAGTATTTCTTTTATAAATATGCATACAAGTAAATACTTAATTCAATAAGTACATTCACAATAATGAAAATTTTTACTTTTTCAGTATCAGCATATACTGTTATAGTTAGCACTTTCGTAATTTTTTTAATACAAACTGAAGTATTTACCAATAAAAATACAAGAATCAGTAAATACTAGTTTTTATAAATACCACCCAATATCTCACTCATTTTCAATATCTATCAAGCTTGTCACAATTTCAAAGAAGTGATGAAAAAAGCGGCTAAAACAGAGTCAGGAAATTTGTTCCAAGTACTAAACACACGATTTAACAGAAAGAATTGGTCACACCTAGAATGGAAGAATTTCTTTTGTGGTTTAAATCTGTGACCTCATAGTCTAGTCTTAGTATTAATGTCCGTCGAGCTGTACCCTCATTGCACATATCGTAAAAAACCTATGCAAAATTTAGGTGCTTTTTATGTACTAATTATGTGTTGAAATTAAAATATTGCGCCCCAATAATTTTTTTTGTTTTTAAAAGGGGACGTAAAAACACTATTTTTTCTAGCCAAAAAAGAAGTGCAGAATTATGTGCTGTTTATGTGCTACTCATTCCTGTAAATAATACCAATTTACGAGTATGTACGGCATTCTCCGGCTGATAACGCATTATTTTATGAGAAAGTGTGGGCTGTAGCTTAACATAGCTCGAAAATGCCACACATTAATATAATAGATTTAATTGCTTGGTCCAATTTATATAATTTGAACAGGCTCCGTGGCCAACTTCACATGTTATCAACAGTAACAGCCGTAGTGCCCAATGTCACAGCGTCACATTTGAAGCGAATTGCACGTAACGACGACACAAATTATAATCAAAACAAATTCACAAAATAAAGTGACGTGACGCGATCTAAATAACTGATATAAATTTGTACCGTATTTATTATTGTTGAATATTCGACTTTCGAATATAAAATTCAAAAAAAAAACCCTGGAGTGTAAGTTTCAGTTTCAAAATTTAACATTTGGCCTTACAAACTCTCCAGCAGTTTTTCAACGTCTAATAGATAAAACTATAGGTCATGAACTAAAACCGTTTCTTTTCCAGTATCTGGATGACCTAATAATTGTAACACCTACGTACAACAACACACTGAAATACAAAAATCTGTGTTGAAAAAATTGTATAGAAGTACCTCGGTTATGTAGTTGACAGACAAAGATGGCTTACACGTTGATCCTATAAAAAGTCTCCACAATTATTAACGTCCCTCCACCCAACATCAAAGAAGTGAAACAGTTTTATGGAATGGCTTCTTGGTATTGTTACAGAGTGAAGCAGTTCTTCAACCGGTGTATTACTAAACTCGGTGGGTGGTAACCATAGTAAAGTTTTTCCATAAGAGATAAAAATAGCGACACTTAAGTTGTGAATCTTAGAAATAAAGACCTCCTCCTACCAAGGAATAAAGACCTACGCCTATTTGAGCTATTAGCATTCTTACAAAGAGGTTAGATAGGAAGAAGAGAGTACAACTTGAAAAAAATGGACTTGCCGCCTTCACTGCGCAAAGCTATAAACTGGTAAGCAGGCGCACCACGAGGTTGAAGTCAGTAGCGTCACACAATGTAGTGTAAAAAGTTTAAACAATGAATAAAAACACAACAAAACCACAACAACAATAACAAAGAATATTAACAATTAATTCACAAATACCAAAAAAAATCAGTAAAAAAAATCAAAACAACGTTTGTTTGTAAACAACCAAACAAAAACTAGCGTCCTGCGTCAGCTACGCCACTGTGCGAGACCAGAGACGACCAAACATGATCTGTCAAGTCTGCGCTTCATTTGAAACCTGTCATAAACTGGTACCAAGCTGGTACCAAACTGTTTACATGGGAAGTATAAGGCGTACTCTCTCCTTTCTATCTAACCTCCTTGCATTCTTATAATTTATGACATCTCTAGTTTTGTATAGGTTTCTTCCCATTATTATTTCCTATTTTTTTTTTACTATTTTCTTGTTTATAGTAGTTTCTTATACCTTTTGCTATTTGAAAGTCCCATTTATGTAAAAATAATTTCAGTAGTAAAGACAAATTAAAATTTATTGATCTTTTTTCAACATTCATTGCAATCTTTATATCCTGAGTTCAAAAACTTCATGCTGATTTTTGTACCAGAATTGGCACACCCAAACCATCAAATAAACAGAAAAATGTTACGTCAGCTCCATAGCACTCGATGGTTAGTGATAATGAGTGACGATTGCCGTGTTTTACTGTTTACATTCAATTGCTACATTTAGCTCTGTAGACACAATTTTAAACTGCCAATAGTCTCCAGAAAAACTACGTTAGAGAGTCAACTCGCTATATCCGGTTTTGAATAAATATAAAAAAAGAATACCCAAATGCCTTTGGGACTCGTTTAAGACTATCCATAGAAATTACTTTTATTAAGCCACTCATCAAATACTAGGAGTAAGACGACACGTAAGATCACATTACAATAATTATTAAAGCCAAAAGAAGTTGAGAATGAAAACGGTTTCTTGGTTTCTTCTCGGTTGAAAAAGCAATAAGATAAAAGATAAGTTACATACAAAAATGTGTTTTTTTAGCTGCTTAAAAATACAGCTTCCACTATAAGTGGTAGAATACACAGTTAACTCAGTAAAATATATTAACCTCAGCCCAAAATCGCTTCATAACCCTTTCAGCGTGAAGACAGTCTTTTGGTACCTTCGAATGTTAGAAAAAAGACTTTTGCATGTCCCAGAAACCAAGTATCACTCGATGGGTGCACGACGTCTCCTCCAAAAAAATTCCAGTAACTCCAGAACATATGTGCGAATCTAACGATAGATATGTACTCTTATCATGTCATTTAATGTTTCTCTCATCTCTTTAATTTTTTATTGTCGGTTTAAATCACAAAGTGTTTTTTTTTAGGCTTTTTCACGACACATACCTACACCCACGAAGCAGTAACCAAAGAATTGTCTAGAATCTTATTGACTGACATCCCAACTATTTACACATTTAATGAGACAAATCATCCACGGTTATCATAAACGGTAAGATTAACAGATACGTCTATTGTATATTTTATACAGTAAGAATATCCACCGGGGTTTGCTCCGGGGTTTGCTCCGCGCTAGCTGACCTCGGAGCTGCTCCAATGGCAGCAATTGGTTCATCTTCAAGATGATTAGTAAGTATTAAGATGAACCACTTAATAACTCTGACAACGTCGTTATTAACATTAGGAACTGTATTTTAAAATTCAGAATAATACTTTCTCAAACTGCCATAAACAAAACGTTTAGCATTTCCAAAAAGATGGATATGTTTTTCCAAGAAACACGGGCTCATTTTTGCGAACACCAAACAAATTATCATGTGATGTGCTTACTATAAAGGATAAAAAACACTATCATTTAGTATTTAACTTTAGTAGCACGGATTTAATTTCTAATATTTTCACTAATTTGGATGTAAATATTAATGGTCTACCTTTGGCAAAATCTTCCTCTAGCCAATTTTGACCCATTTTAATTTCCATGAGTTACAAAAATTGCATAACTGAAACACCATTTATAGCTAGCTAGACTTTACCACAGATTAAAAAATCGGATAACATTTTTGAATTTTCACATAAATTTATAGACACATATGTATAACTATTTATAAAAAATGGTGATGAAATTAATAACCTGATGGTTTATCCTAAAATTAGAAATTTTGATGAATTTAGATTTAACAGGATCAGGACCAAAGAAACTAACGTTTATCAGGCCGACGTTTCACTTTATTAGTTAAAGCTTCTTCAGGGCAGTCTGATAATTAAATTTAACAAAGCGAAACGTCGGCCTGATAAACGTTAGTTTCTTTCGTCCTGATCCTGTTAAATCTAAAATTCATCAATTTTATCATGGATGTCATCAACACTTAAAATTTTATTTGCGATGCACCTCCGAAATCATTTGTTTTAAACGTGAAGGGACACACAAAATATCAAAGCTGCACAAAATGCTCTGAGGGAAGAACATTTATTAACGGTCAGGTGACTTTTACAAACCTTCAATGCAGTACTTCGTACAGATCAGTCATGTAGGGACAAAATTGATAAAGAATATCATCAGAGAATTAGTCCCTTAGAAGAACTTGGGATTAGATTTGTCACCAAAGTACTTTTGGACTACATGCATCTTGTGTGTTTAGGTGTTGCCAAGAAGTTATTTAATTTTGTTGAGTCGCTGACCGCGGTAAAAATCCGCTAAATGCCCACTTGTTTTAATGAGACAACATCCACACCTAAAGCAAGAGTTACAGTATCGTTTATCTCAAGCGCTTTATTTTACCAATATCGTGAGAACTGCATTCCGTAACCCTAACAAAATCACGGAAATTAACGGGAGATTCACGCTGCAAGTTGAATATTTGACGTTTATTATTGCGGCTGTTTTGGAACGGATCGACATCACGGTTAGTGATGGGGTCGTGTCGTATTTTTACCTGTGCCACACGGTCGTGTCATGTGTGTCGTGTTCGTAAATTTTGTTTGTGTGTGAAATCATTCGTGTTTGTGTTGTAAAAAATTTTTTTTGTCGTGATTGCGTCTGTACAGTAAAATTTTCGTGTCACGTGACACGAGAAAAGACTTTTTATAGGTATGTACAAATGGTCCGTGCGCATAACAGAATTGGAATTTTTTAAAAACAGTGTATGTAAGCAACTTTCGTAATTCGCATCAGTTGTGTATTTTCCTTATTGATAACACCTTTGCTAAACTGTGAATCTGTAAAGGGTGAAGTGTGAACATTATGATCTTTCAATCAAAAATTATCAACATGGTCGATAGCAGTGAAGACACAATAACTAAGGCAAAAAAAGAAGAAGATTTGAGAAAAGATTCTGAAAACGTGGATTCAAAATATTTATTTTACAAGCCAGACAACTCAAGAAGCAATGTTTGGGATTTATTTGATCTTATCAAATAATTTGAAGCCTGTTTTACATGATGTGGCACTATGGTCTCAAAAATTAATCAATCACTGCGAATTTGCAGTTACAGATTCCGGTGTACTGAAAGATCTAAAAATTGCCGCAAAAATTTCATTAAGACGAAGATTTCTAGCAACAGAAATTCATAATGTAGCTTTATTTTTAAATCCAAATTTTAAAGGTTTAAAGATTTTGACTGAAGCTCAAAAAGAAAATACACTGAGCGCCGTAAAAATCATGTTAGAAGATCTTAACGACAATCAAACAGGAACAGAAAAAAGAAAAATATATCACGACGAAGAGAAAAATGAAAATGAGAATACCCATCAAGAAAATATTAATTTACTATTCAAAGAATTTCAAGATGAAAACACGGAGTTAAACACTTCACAGCTGACAAATCCAGTGAAGTGGGAAATAAGCAACTACACCAAACGTGTATTTAAAAATTCTGCAAACATATTAGAATTTTGGAACAAAAATTTGGAATATCCTCTTCTACGCAAATTGGCACGACGAATTTTATGTACGCCAGCAAGTTCGGCTACTTCTGAAAGAATATTTTCTACTTCTGGAAGTATTCTAGAAACAAGAAGGACAAGATTAAATCCTTCCAATTTAGACAAAATGTTGTTTTTACATGAATACGAGAAAAATTAACCTTTTTTATATTCTTTTTATATATTTTTTGTCTTATTATAAATGTAAACTAATGGACAAATAAAATACGTTTTCTATGTTTTGCTTTTTATGCGTAACACCAAAAAAACGTGTTTTATAGTTCGTGTTTTGTGCGTGACACGAAAAATTTTCCAAAAAACATTTTCGTGTCGTGTCGTCAGAGGCAAATTTTCGTGCGTGTATGATCGTGTTTTGTAAAATCAGTTCGTGCGTAATCGTGTTCGTGTTAGAATAAGTCGACACAACTCCATCTCTACTTAGCACTCTATAGTAACCAAGTTTTAAACTCAATCACTAAAGAGGTCCAAGTACTAATAAGTTTTAGTTTGAAGCGAAAATAAAGTTGAAAACATAAATAGTTTGATATTTTAAACGTGGCGCCAAATTTTTAAGAAGATTTCTTTTAATTTTTTTCTTAGAACTTGAAATGACCGATGATAGATGGAGCAAGAAGCGCGTGTTTCCAATGAGGAAGCGAGAGAGTGGTATCTATTTCCTTCTTTATCTATGGTCACTATACTAGATACTAATTGCTATACTGTTGTAATGTATAACTCCCCCACCAGCAACTATTATTGTGCCGAGGGTTTATAAGGGATGTTTACCGATAAACCCGGGCAGTGGCAGTGGCAGTAGCAGGTAGTAGAGAGAGTGGCAGTGGCTGCTGGCAGTTGGTAGACAAGTCGAAAAGTCCGAAATGTAATATATAAGTAACTCCAGTAGCACCGACTTTTATTTTACCATCCTAACCATCAACCCCCCAACAATGGTGTCAGGTGTGGTGGTTGTGTGTTGTGTAAATGTGATATGGTACCTCAGTGGTATGAAGAAATGCATATCATTCAAAAAAGGGAAGATGGTACCGGTGTTAAAATAGAAAAGGTCGGAGTTCTAATTGATAACTAAATCGTACCGATATACATACTCAAGAAAATTCTAAGTTCTCACATGTTCTGTAAATCAAGTGGATTTTTTTCCCTCTTTCCTCAAGTTCTCAATTGTGAAGTGAAATTTAGTTTGGAACTGGGTGACTTTGAGTTGTGCCGGTTGAAGTTGCGTTAAGTGAAACGCGAAATCAGCGAATGTGTCAGTGTGATAGGGTGTAAGCGAGTGCGCGAGTGCCCCACGATTCATCAAAACCTGGAGCAGCATCCTGTGATATCCTGGACAACTACATCTGGGCGCGCTGCAAATCACTACAACAGCAAGTTTCATCCTGCAGCGGTTAACGATAAGTGTTTGTTTGGTAAAAACTGTTTTCTCGCTTCTTTAAATGCAAATTTCTGTTATGTCGCCACTTATGTTTAAACTCATAATTCGTTAATAACTTTAAAGTACTTAGTAGTAGTAGAATCAATTATTCATCAGTATTTGTCATACTTAAATAAACGAGAATCAAAATCTTGAAAACGAATCCCAAGATCCGGATAACGACGAAATGGCATATTCGGTCGATGTAGCGCTAAAAATGGTTCCCGAATTCGCCGGGAATCGAGACGATTTGCACAAATTTGTTACCTGTGTAAATATTGTAAATGGCATGTGTACAACAAACGGTCACAGAACAAGTTTATTAAACGTAGTTAAAACCAAATTATCTGGTCCCGCATACGATTTAATTAAATATAAAACCTTTAATTCCTGGGATGAATTACGCTTAGAATTAGAACAGCAGTATGGCGAAAAAAGATCAATTGCTCAAATTCAATCAGAACTTCTTAGCATAAAACAAGGCAAGGATACTGTCAGAGACTTTGCTAACAAAATAATTAAATTAAAAAGCGATTTAGACGATATTTGTATTAAGGAACAAGGCCCCGACTCTGCAGTAATTGTCCAAAATTTAAACAAGCATTCAGCTCTTAAAGCATTTGTCGACGGAGTAGATAGTTCGATCAAATTAATTATAAAAGCCTCACGATTTGACGATTTATATCAAGCTATCGAAGCTGCTTGTGAAGAAGAAAAGTCAGTAACTTCAAGTAATGAAAATGCCCGTAAATCAGTGCAAAATTGTTCATGGTGTGGTAGAAATAATCACAAATCTAGCCAATGTTACTTTAACCGATCTGGGCCATCAAATAGCGCTCCTCTTTCTAATCGCCAATATTTGTCGCGAACACAACAACCTTTTAATAATAATCAACAAACCAATTTTTGTCGCTACTGTAAATTAAGGGGTCATACGATTGAAGTGTGTAGGAAGCGAGCATACAATAATTCACATTATCAAAACCGGGGAAATAATTCTGAGTCCAATGAAAATCGGTCTCAGTCATCAAATTCTAATATAGAACAAAAATTTGCCGGGAAACGACCAGCGACCGCGTTCACAGGGCAGTGAAACTCGGATTCGCGATTTAAGAACTGCTCAGTAAGCGATAATTATCAAAATAAACAAAATAACGGTTTAACTCCTGAAGCAAACATCCACTGCATTAACAATCAAAAGACTCAAAATTATGTAACAATACCGCTAGATTTAGCAGCATCAAAATCTGCTCAGTTACTTTTGGACACGGGCGCTCAAATTTGTTTGTATAAATTTGATAAAGCTGATGAAAACTTTCAAATTTTCGCAGAAAATAAAATTAAACTTAAAGGAATAACCGAACAATGTGTTGAATCTTTAGGAGTGTGTCAGGCAAGAATTTCATTAGGTGACTTATTTATTGTGCATCCTTTTCACATAGTACCCTCGGATTTTCCCATCTCGTTCGATGGAATTCTAGGTAATGATCTCTTAGAAAAACACGGTGCAATAATAAACTTCAATAAACTTCAACAATTGAAACCAGATTGCTCGTTCGAAATTTTTCCTAAACCCACCAAAGCTGTAAATATCTCCAATAAAACTGAGCCGCCTCAACAAAATTTCCTGATACCAGGAACGTCCGAATTTATTGTCAGAGTTGCCGACAATGGTCTTTACCCTAAACTTTGTTTACAAAAGGAGTTATCTCCTGGTTTATTTGTACCCAATTGCATTGTCCAAAGCACGAACAAGTTTTATGCGATAAACGTCATAAATACCAATGAATTCCCTGCGACATTCCATCCCAAAGATTTAGAGTTTCACGATCTCGATGGCTACGACGTATTAACATTATCCACCACTTTGCATCATAAAAAGTTAAAAACTCTCGAATCACTAATACCAATGGGTCACATAAATTCCGAAGAACGCGATTCAATTCTTACTATTTGCAAGAAATTCAACGATATATTCCATTTAGACGGTGACAAACTTACCCATACAGATGCTGTTAAGCATCAAATTTCACTTCTGTCTAAAAAAACCTGTCTTCGTTAAACCATATCGTTTGCCAGAAAATCAGAAACCCGAAATTCGTCAGCAAATTCAGCAAATGCTAGATAATGATATCATTGAAAATAGTAATTCACCGTACAACTCGCCAATTTTAATCGTGCCAAAAAAACCAGATCATGAGGGAAATAAACGGTGGCGTTTAGTAGTAGATTTCCGCAAATTAAACGACATTACAGAATCTGACGCTTACCCGTTACCTAACATTTCAGAAATCTTAGAGCAGTTAGGCCACTCAAAATATTTTTCTGTTATTGATTTAGCTACTGGATTTCATCAAATTTTATTGGCAGATGAAAGTAAGCCCCTAACAGCCTTCTCTTTTGAGGGGCATTATCAATACAAGCGTCTCCCGATGGGTTTAAAATCATCTCCTTCGTCTTTTCAACGATTAATGAACACGGTACTTTCTGGCTTACAAGGTGTGAAATGTTTTGTATATCTCGATGATATTGTTGTGTACGGTTGTTCATTACGCGATCATAATGCAAAGCTTGTAGATATTTTCGAACGATTAAGATCGTACAACTTAAAACTGCAACCTTCAAAATGTAATTTTCTGCAAAAAGAAATCACTTATTTAGGACATGTTATTTCAGAGAAAGGGATTAAACCCGATCCAGGTAAAATATCGGCAGTTATGAATTATCCGAGACCCAAAAACCCAGATAATGTCAAATCATTCCTTGGCCTCACATCTTATTATCGGAAATTTATAGATAATTTTTCAAAAATAGCATATCCAATGAATAATCTTTTAAAAAAAATACACCTTTTGTCTGGACTTCAGCTTGCGAAGAATCATTTATAGAATTAAAAAATAAATTAACAAATCCCCCGATCCTACAATTTCCCAACTATGCTAACGAGTTTATTATCACCACTGATGCGAGTCAAAATGCAATCGGAGCCGTTCTTTCACAGGGTTCAATCGGAAGAGACCTTCCTATTGCATACGCGTCGCGTACTTTAAATAAGGCAGAACAAAATTACTCAACAATTGAACGCGAACTCTTAGCAATAGTATACGCGGTTCAACATTTTCGTCCTTACGTATATGGTAAAAAATTCAAAATTGTGACAGACCATAAACCATTAATATATCTTTTTTCCATGTCTAATCCTTCATCGCGTCTAATGAGATTTAGATTGAAGCTTGAAGAATATGAGTATGAGGTGATCTACAAACCTGGAAAAGCAAATTCAAATGCCGACGCTTTAAGTCGCATTTATTGTCCTACAAGTTCAGCCTCGAATCCAGATTACAAGTCGAAGCTATCGTACAACGATTATGTTTCAAATATTCGTAATAAAGTTATTACTAATAACAACATAATTGATTTTTCAGACTCTGTTGATAATTGCGCGTTAGAATTCAGTTTTCTATATTTCGCAGATAAAGAATTTTGTGTCCATAATGACTACCACAACAGTATTTAAGAGTTAAAAGCGCAAAATAAGGGTTTAAGAGAAATAGCATATTTAAAATCCGACGAAAGGTTTTTCATTTACTCTATCATAAAAAACACACCAAATGATGATTGCTCATACGAAAATATCTTTCATGCGTTAGTTAATTTAAAACATTTTTGTCTAAATAATAACATTGATAAATTAGCCCTTTCAAGTAAAACTTTAACCACCCAAAAAATTAAAATCTCAGATGTCTGTACAATGCTAAGATATATATTTAAAAACACGTCAATAAAAATTCTGATTTTTCACAACAAAAAAGACAATCTATCACAATATAAAATAAATGAAATTCTCAGAGAACATCATGTTACGCCTTTAGGAGGACACCAGGGCATCAATCGTACGTATAAACGTATAAAAAATGTTCACCAGTGGCATAACATGTACACAGATATCAAAAAATTTATCAATTCTTGCGAGAAATGTCAAAAAAATAAAGTTTCGAAAAAAAACAAAAATGCCTATGAAAATAACAACCACAGCTTCAAAACCGTTCGAAAAAGTATCAATAGATATTGCAGGTCCATTTCCAATAACTGAAAAGGGTAACAAATACATTTTTACAATAATTGACGATTTAAGTAAATTTTTAATCGCAGTCCCTCTTCTAAATCAAGAATCTTCAACAGTCGCAAAATCTTTTGTTGAAAATGTAATTTCTCAACACGGCATTCCTAATTCAATAATTAGTGATCAAGGCACAAATTTTATGAGCCAGTTATTTAAGGATATTTGCAAACTTCTTTCAATTAAAAAATTACATAGTACCAGTCACCATCCCCAGACCCAAGGCAGCGTCGAAAGGTCTCATAGAACGCTAAACGAATATTTACGCAGTTTTACGAATAGTGAAACAAATAACTGGGATGAATTCTTGCCCTATGGAAGTTTTACGTATAATACAACCCCTCATACGGCCACAACATTTACTCCATTTGAACTAATGTATGGCCGAACCGCTGTCTTACCCTCTTCAATCAAAAGAAAACCCGAAATTGTATATAATTATAATGATTACTGTAAAGAGTTAAAGTCGCGTTTGCAATATACTCAGCAATTAGCAAGAGAAAAATTAATAATTCACAAACAAAAATCTAACGAGGAGTACGACAAAAATATAAATCCGCTTCACATTTGCGTAGGTGATCAGGTTTTAGTATCAAACGAATCGGTAATAGGAAAAAAAAATAAAACCACTATTTAATGGACCCTTTGAAGTTATTAACATAAATGAACAAAATTGCACTGTCCTTGTAAATAGAAAGCCAGTCGTAATTCATTTAAATAGATTAAAGAAATTTATTCCTAAGGGGACATCAATCAGTTAAACTTATGATTTTTTTTTCGCTCAATTACTGTTCGCTATTACTTAATTTAATTTTTTTTAAATTCATTATAATTAGATCTCTAGCATTAAGTTTTTTTTTTCTTCTCTCTCTCAACAATTGTTTTACTGTAAAATATTTTCCTTCTCTGTTTACTTTATTAAGAATTAGTTTTTTTTTATTATTTAGGTAATTAGGCATTTCTTGTAAATAGCTTTAGGTTTCTTGATATTGTTTCTAGTTTTAAGCTATATTGGTATTTTGCAAAATTTTCTTTCCGTTTAGTCACAAATTTATACTTTTTTTTGTCTCAAAAAATTGCAACAATGTACAATTTTTTTTATTAGGGGGGAGGTGTTGTAATGTATAACTCCCCCACCAGCAACTATTATTGTGCCGAGGGTTTATAAGGGATGTTTACCGATGAACCCGGGCAGTGGCAGTAGCAGGTAGTAGAGAGAGTGGCAGTGGCTGCTGGCAGTTGGTAGACAAGTGGAAAAGTCCGAAATGTAATATATAAGAGCTCTACCTAAATATCAAACGTGCCGCACATGCGCATTTATAAAAACGTCAAATATTAGACAGAACTGTCAAAAAGATTGAGTCGGTTGAGTTAACCTCTAAAACTAAAACAAGTGTATAAACGACAAAAGGAGGAAAAACATTTTATTGTGATTACATCGGCACAATGTCAGAACATCACTGGAACAAAACAGTTATTTTGTTGTCGGAAAAAACGTTTGTTTTTCTATTTTCCGTTTTGTAACCTGGCTTTTAGGTAAGTCTGTTTTGTTAATGTGTGAATTAACTTCTAACAGTTTTGTACGTAAGTACACAAAATCATCTGTACTTGTACACTGATCAATAATCGAATTGAAAATGTTTTTGCACTGTTGTAGCAAATTACTGGAATCTACTATGTCTCTTTTACAGATTTCATCCATTCGTAAATCAAGTTCTTGTTCCAAATTTGTCTCGGAAGTAGAAGGCTGATCAAATTTCTGTTCCAAATTTTTGTCTGAAGTTGAAGGCTCATCGAGAAACGGGCTTTTTACATCTTTTTCACTTCCATTTTCAACTTTCTGAGTAATATACATGGCAACTAAATGCATATGTTTACAAAAGTTATTTTTTACAGAAGCCTCGTAGCAGGAACATCTGAAACGATGAATGCAGCTGTTACAACTTCTGCAACGAAGAGTTCGACAGTTGCAATTTTCATTGACCATATCCACTTCGTAAAAGTCAATTTTAGATTGAGAGTGAACAAGAAATTTTTTTGAGTCTTTTTTTGCAACTGCTTTAAAACTCATCTCCATTGCACGTTTGTGAAATTTATTTACAAAAAGATCGCGATGAGTAGCAGTGGGTCTTAAAACCGAAGCAACTCTTTTCCAAGACTTGTCCAAGATGAGTTTATCCAGAGCATCAAGGCACGTTTTTAAACGTCTCACTGTTTTGCCCGAAAAGTAATTATATTTCAAATTTTGGTGAAGGGCTTCTAAGTGCATGTTAGTGTTAATACCAGCATTGGTTCTGTAACAATGAGCCCAGGAAGCTACTCGTTGTTCATTTTGAAAGTAATTTTTTTCCAAATAATTTAAAAATACATTTTCATTGTTAGATACTAAGTAGTGAATTATATTATTTTTTAACCGTAAAAATTCGTTTTTTTCTGTTTCTTTTAGCAATGTATTAAGATCCTCTTGGACCTTATGTCTTTTTTCTGTATCTGATATTTTTGCTTTAGCTTGAGTAACCCAGTTCTTCTTGATATGCCACGTGCATAAAAGTCGTTGTCCCACAGAGCCCATTACATTTTGCCAAGCATTAAAATATACAGCTGTATCGTCAGTCATAAGATATTGTGGAATCAAAACGCCGATTAACTTTTTTAATTCCTGTAGTAACACTTCTACGATTATAGTGTCTCTTCTGTTGCTTATTAAGAAAACAGCAGGGTGTCCAATGTGTTGATCATCCAGTACAAGAATTGTAGTTAACTCAAAATTGTATGGATTAGTCCCATGTGTTCCATCAATGCATATGATCCGGGGTCCATATGTGACAAGCATGTACTTCATTTCATTGTTCATATAAGCTAAGGCAAAATCGTCAACTTCTAGTATGTCGTGTTTGTCCCCAATTTTTTTAAAAATAAAAACATTGTTGTGATTTGCATTCCACTCTGCCACTTTCATTTCAACTGCAATAAAGTCCGCTTTATTTCGTTTGCCAGTGAGATTATTTTTTTCGGCCAAATACTGAATGTCTTTTAGATTTAATAAATTTAGTCTGCTACAGTCATTGCCTTTCATTTCTCTAGCTTTTTTTAAAATGGTATTACTCCTAGACGAATTTGTTCAACAATGTCGTTTTTTTCAGTTTCAGTTAAAGGTTGGCAACGGAGTTCTAGTTTATGGCCAACATGAGTGGGTACAAATTCTACAAAAACCTGTCACGGTGCACTTCTGCTCTAATTCTAGAAGTACAAACCCCAGGAAGTTTAATACTTCCGCTGATTTTTGAACTACGAACTAAGCACCGGGATTGAAATTTTCCGAGATTGCTTCGATGGCATTCGTAATAAAACACTTTTCCAATAGTACTTTCCATGCTTCTTGTTGCATTAAGCATATAGAAAGACTTGGTTTCCTTTTCTACTCTTTCTTTCCACGTTTGAAATGTAGTCTCTGTATTAAATTCAAGACGTTTATTTTCAAATTTAATATTGTGGATGTCCGTGTGATGTTTCGTTAAAGTAGAAAATGATGGAAAACTTAGTTTAGGTGGAGTACATAAAGGACAAATAATATTCGAAGACCTTTTGCAGTTTTCTGAATTGTCTTTATGTTTTGTCCTCAAATGTCTATTTCTGCTGGACACACTTTGAAATTCTTTCATGCAGTGATCGCATTTGATCGTTGCTTTGTTACTACTTAAGCTAAAAAATGTACAGGTATTTAATTAAAATACTTTTTACAAAAAATATTTACTTACCTAGACATTGTAATTTACAATAAACTACCACAGAAACTAGTATAAGTCTTTAAACAACAGCACAATAATTAATGATATGAACACTAGAGAAATTACAGAGATTCAAGAGGCGGAAATGCTAAAGCGAAATTGGAGGGAAACTGGGAAACATCTGGAAAAATAGTCCGGTCAGTTTACCCAACATACTTTCCGATGAATCACTCAAACCGGATGTAAAGCGGAAGATGTCTTTTTTGAAATGTCTTAAATTTAATCATGATTTTTTAAATCTGATGGCAACTCAATCTCTGTTAATTATTGTTAATAAAGATAAAAAAAATGTATGAAGATGTTACTGTTTCACTGTAGCAGAAAAAAATTCCCCGAAACCATGGAAATTACTATGATTAAATATGATAATAATAATAAACTTTATTATGCTGAGATTTACAAAAAATTTACACTCGTAAATGAAATAAATTTCTCAAAAGTTTAAAAAGGATTATGAATTAATAATGAATTTACAACAGATTGAATTTATTGAAATCAAGGTTTTTAGTGTTGTCAGGCAATATGATGTAAAATTGTATACAGCAATAATTTGAAGTTTGAACTGTTTCTAGTTCTAGCAAGTCTGAGAATGCTTTAATTAAATGGTGGTTTCTGGTAGCGTAAGTGTGATTAAATCGTTCATAAATATTAACATTGTGTTATGCAAAAATAAAAGACACTCTGTAGTATATACCAAGCTGTTAAAATTTTGAAAGTTTTAAAAATTCACTAAAATCATCTCTAAAGCCAATTCCAGCAATAAGTCTAACACAATTTATACTTAAATACGTTTTTTGCATGAGGAGAGTGCTGCCATGTAATAATTGCATATGAAATTATTTGGCCATGTACTAAAGCATGGTAACCAGTAATCACCGTCGCATTTAGTTGACGACAAGACAAATAAATAGTTTAGTTGAAAGTTTATAGAGACTAAATGGTCTGTATTCTGTATGAATTTCCCATTTCATAGAAGAGTCATGAAAAACGCCTCGTAGTTTTATAGGTTCATTGTAAGGCACATTTTTAATTGTTGAAAATACGATATTTTGTGTTTTATTATGATTTGCTAATAAACAGTTTATAGAAAACCAATTCGTTACTTTTTCCGATAATAAAACTCATAGCGATAAGTGGACGGAAACATGGATTTATCTCATCCCTATTTTTTAAATTTGCCGCTTAATTTTACTTTTTGAAATAAATTTGGAACTGCGCAAGTGCGGCACGTTTGAGATTTAGGTAAAGCTATATATAAGTAACTCCCGTAACACCGACTTTTATTTTACCATTCTAACCATCAACTCCCCAACAATACTGTGAACAGCTATTACGGCGTCATTCCATTATTAATTAAAATGTAACATCAAAAATAAATTGTTAACAGAAAAATGCACTCACCCTAGGTATTTTCCAACAGCCTTAACAAGAGGAAAAATCTAACTGTCGACTGTTCTTTCCCACATTTGTGCACATACGAAATGTTTATATTCAAAGTTCAACCTTGTAATTAATTAGCACGCACCATGAAGAAATAAAACACGGCATTTTTTTAAACAATTAATAAAGGCAGTTACTGATTTTAAACTTAATCCGACACAAGATACGACCACGTGTTCTAAGCAACAGCACAGTTTTACTGATAAAAGGACGCTGGATAAGTGGATACAATCGTGATCATTGCCATGCGCCACGGATGAAGTGTGCACGCGCCCGAAAACACTTGCGCTGAAAACGCTACGAATTACAATTATAATACTGAACTTGATTGTTCTACTGTCTATTTTTTTTATGAAACCACCACCTGTTGCATCATGTTGGTATCAAATTAATTTCCCTACAACAATAATTTCTATTTGTTGAGTTTGTAATACATCTGTCACAATTTATGTCAGAGGTCAGATTATTTTGAATATTTTGCCACAATGCCACGAAAACGGCGAAATTTGCTTCAAGGAGAACACAAGTCCATGGCGTTCCATTCGAATTGAATTGAGACTCCCTGAATTTGACACACTTGTACATTTTGCTAACATAACCTGTCTTCGTGTCTGTCACAGATCACGCCTTGTCATTACCCTTTTTTACCCCATGTCAGATAAATGCGAGATTGCCAAATCTCTTTTGAGAGAAAATGCAATGTTGGTGGTTTTATAAAAAAAATAGACTGTAAGTGTTTTTGTTTCATTTAACCATTAAGAATCGCGTCGACTGTATTCGCGTAGATTGTATCAATGACGAACTATGACGTTTCACTCTTGTCGGTGTCTTTGATGTTCGTGGTTTAATTTTCGGGGATCTCGGACGACTGAGTGGATCTTTAGCACAACTTTTTAACAGTTCGCCAATAGAAACACGACGCGGTATCTACTCTAGTACAATTTAAATATTTGATTTGTCAAAGTATAATACAAATTGTAAGTAATTTTGAAATATTTAAGACTTTCGGAATTAAGGGAAGGTGATTTGTTTAGTAGAAAAAGTGTAACAAAAATGAACAGTTGATTGTTAGAGGGTTTTTTATAAAATAATTTGTTTTTGTGTAAAATAGACAACTCTTAATACAGTTTCGCATTTGCGTTGCCTACTTTTAATTCATCTTTGATGCAATGACAATAAAAAGTCAGATCATAAGAAAAACTTTTAACTAGACCATATGCAACAATAAAAAAACAATTCTGGGGGTGGCCGCCTATATATTTACAATAAAAGTATATAAATTACCAATACAAAATAAATACAAATTCAAAAAAGTTTAAAAGCCTAAAATAAGTTACATTCGATAGATGACAAATTGATGTCATAATATAAGAAAAAAAAATATTGAATTCTTATTTACAAAAGGCAAAAATAAAACTAAACCTATTACAAAAACGTTTAGAATGAAACCTCCCCTAAAATTCTGAACTTGCGCCCACAGATGTTTTTTTTTAAACAAAATATTACAAAATAAAGTAAAATTAGATAATCGTGCTTATAAGATGAAAATTACGATGTAGATAACCTAAAAAAGGCATATTTAGCAAACTTTTCTTTAACGAAATAATGTAAACTTACGTTTATGTTCGATCTCTTTCAACATTCCTTTATAAAAATCAAATTTACATACTCCATAGCAACAGGTTTGAAACGTAGCAACGCTACAAATAGAGCAGCGATGCATATTTTATTTGATAACGAAACAGACGTCCAACAGCAAATCTACAGAACAATCTGTGTTTTTTTCATTGCTTTCACTAAAAAATGAAATTTTAAAAAATAAAATAAAAAAAATTGTATTACCAAGAATAGGTTGTGGCCTTGACCAAATGGAGTGGTCCACCATAAAAAAAATGATTAATTTTGTATTAGGCGATGTAGATGTAAAAATTGTAATTTGTTCCATATAAATAAATTTTTAAAGTTACTTTTTTCCTATTTATGACCTATGTGATTTGCCGGAAATTCATGAATGCTTTACTATAAATACTAATTTGTTAAGAAAACAATTAAATATGCTACAAAAAAATGACACCAACATTGTAAATTTGGTTTCCATGAAAAGAATAACGGAGAGAAAAATGTAACTTTATTAAATAATCTTTAAAAAACTTAATTTATAACACTGTTACCGTTTCTAAAATGCGCCTAAATAATAACTACTCTCTAAAGCAATAAAAAATGCCCCTATTTTTTGGGATATATGTGTGCGTATTGTTGATTGCATATATAAACATTCAAATTTTTTATAAAATACATACATGCCAATTCTGTGAAAGCTTATTGTTCCTTTCAGCACTAAACTTACTTTTAAAACACTCATATGGTTATTCTATTATGGTATTATTCTGTAAACTCCACATTTGTGAAACACAAATGTTGTTGACCTGTAAAACCAAGTCTTACTGTTAGAACTTCAAATATAATAAACCTACCTTTTAATATACACAGAAGACAATTAGTAGGTAGCTTCCGTTGAGTTTTTACAAAATTCAAAATGCCTGCTATTAACATTTTATAATTCGTCCTTATAAACGAGGAGCACCAAAACAAATTTATACATGTCCCATTTCCTGTAGAATTGCGGATTAAAAGGCCTAGCAGTACCAAAAACTGAATCTGCTTCAATTTTTTACACCCTTCAAACCCCCAAAACCAACCTCTGTTAAAAACTATTTATTATTATAAATAAAAATGCGGATATTCAAACCACAAATTTTTTTATAAATAAAAGTCCAAGTGATATTGACTGAACAATAATCGACAAAGCTTAAATCAGTTCGAAAGCTTGAAACCGAGTGCCCGAGGCCACCAAACTCCAGACGTTTCTCGTCACGGCAATTCCCAGCCTCCGGCGTTTCCGCGTCCCTTGCCAAGAACCTTTTGGGTCCATGACATCATCGCTCAAGTACCGCCGCCGAGATCAGGGCAGGAATTCGAAAAATGTTAACACCTCCAAAGACACCAATCTCTTTGTTTGCATACTGTTAGGGTTTTGGTATTTAGAGCACAAAGTTCTTCTGACACCACTTTATTTAAGGAAAATAAAGAACCATTTAATTATGGAACCTTTCGTACAGCGATTTATCTCACAAACAATCTCGAAATCAACTCGAAAATCTAACTAACTATAAAATCTGCTCTTAATCCCTTATATTAACTTTGTTATTGGGTTGGGCTAAAACATCCCTCTTTTGTCTTAAGAGATTTTATTGGATTTTATCTGTGATGTGATTGGTTGGAAATAGCGAAGGGTTTTCCCTTAAAGTTATAATTTACCATATGGTACCAAATGTATCCATACGTTTAAAGTTATACAAAATAGGGATGTTATTCCTAAACATTGCAGTTTTAAATATTATCTCTAAAACTTAAAATAATACAAGTGTTTCCAACAGTTGCTTGCGGTTTGTGCAAAGCAGGTGGTTTCTTGTATTATCAATAAATAAGATGTACGGCCTAAACAGTGGTGGTACATAACACACCTCCCCTTATAAAAATTTTGTTAAGAATACAAAAATGCTTGACAAAATTGAATGTAAAATAATAAAAAAAAAGCACAAATAAAATTAAATTTGAACATCTAATAATATTAAGAAACTAGTGTCAGAATTAACTGAAAAAGTCTACAATAAAAAATAACATACGATATAAAAACTATAAAGATATAAAAAAAATATGCATAAAATGAAATAATAATAAAACATAAAATAAGTGTTCGATTTAACATAAAACCTAATTAAATGATGAATATATAAGTAAATAATTCGCACTTCCATGTGAAGGGGCCTAAATAAACAGTCTTTAATATAGTCTTTGTGTTTGTTTGTTTTTCACACTTCTGGTGTTAGGCACTACACTGATACTTTATTTTAAACTTCTGTGTCACTTTGATTATTTAGAATAACCATAAACACTAACACATTCACAACTGGAAGAGTGCTCGTTTCATCACAGGCGAAGGAGACTTCTTTTTCCTTGGTAGTGGAGGTCTAGAACGTGGAACAGAGTCGCATTGAAGATTGGTAGACTCTGTGATTGTACATTCGTTGTTTAATGATGTTTGTTCGCGTCCTTCAACAATCGACTTTAGGGAACTCATTCGGAGATCTTGTTGCGATCCTACGGCTAGATATATTTTGTTGTTTGCAATTGAATTTTTGCTATTTATGCAGATTTCAAAGATATTGCAATTTAGATTTCTTTTTGGAAAAAATCTTTCGATAATTGGAAGTTTGGAGAAATTAAAGCAATTGCAGCAGCAACAGTAACAAAATATAAGCAATGAAATGACTAATAAGATAGAAGACTAAACCATTGGACTTTTTTGCTTATGAAGGGTTTGTTGAGATTATCTTGAATTATAGCATCGAATTGAGCAAGTTTGTCGTGTGCATTTTGCAGTTCTTCTAGATTAAGATTTTTCAGATCGATAGGTTCCATTTCTTCGGATTTGATGATGTCTATCTTCTTAATGCAGCAGTCATCTTGGTTGAGGTTGATGTCTGGCATGTAGTTTGTATAATTAGATGAAGAATTACTGTTGGCAATGAGAACAGTTGATCCGGTGTAACAACGACATTTAGATTGCAGTGTGAGTATGCCGGATTTTTCGATGCGAACTTCGGCAGGGGCAACTCCGTAGCAGTGGATTGTTGCCATGGTAGGATTAGAGGTTAAAAAGAACCAGGAATTTTGGGATAGGGTATGCCATATTTCCATGTTGGCTTTGAGAACTTTAATTGGACAATCTTTCGGGACTTTTGTAGTGAGTTTGTTTTTTAGTAGTGTTTCACAAACTGGTTGCTCCGTAGTTAATTGAATAATTGAATCTTTACAAATATATTTACGTGGACTTAAATTTTGACATGAAGACAAATTCTTTAGACGACTGTTATAGTGTTGTGAGATTGAAATGTTTCAATGAAACTTTCGTTGAAATTTTTGAAACTTTTGGAAAGTTTCAAGAGTATAAAGTTTCTTAAGTTTCAACTGTGTCGGTAAAATAGATTTCTTTAGAGACAATAAAATGTTATTTTCCATTTTTGGTTACACTTTTAGTATACAGGGTGAGTCTGCTAAAAGTGTTTCTTAACTTTTCTCAAAAACTGTTTATCCCATCAACTTCAAAGTTTGGCATTAAAAACTTTGTTTTTTGCACTACACAGGTGAATTTCTTCAAAAATTTTCTAATATTCTTTCTAATTAATATTAATTAAGTTGTTCAAAAAAATCTAAATATTTCCAATTTGTAACATTATTCTAAAAGGAAAGATTTCAAAACATTATTTTGTGCAAAAAATATTTTTAAAAAAATGTAGATAACCCCAAAAAATAATAACATTTATTTGATTCCTAAGACGCGTTTTGGTGCAGCACTGCCAAGCTTAACTTGCCATCTGCCGTAACTCGACAATACCTACCCCTCTAGAGTCTGATCCCACCCACCCTCTTAGAAAAAAATGGCGTATTTAAGTTTGAAATTTTATATTTTTTCGAGTTATCTACAATTTTTTAAAAATATTTTTTGCACAAAATAATAATTTAACATCTTTTCTTTTAGAATAATGTTAAAAATTGAAAATATTTAGATTTTTTTGAAGAAATTAATTATTATTAATTAGAACAAATATTAGAAAAATTCTGAAAAAATTCACCTGTGTAGTGCAAAAAACAAAGTTTTTAATGCCAAACTTTAAAGTTGATGTGATAACTAGTTTTTGAGAAAAGTTAAGAAACACTTTTAGCAGACTCACCCTGTATAGTGATAGCGACAGTGAGTCATAACTGCATTTTTTGTATGTTGATAACCTACTGGGCAGACCAGTATAGTATACATTAGTTCTGAAGTACGGTTATCGTTGGTAAAACCAAAATTTTGTAGTGTCAAAAAAAACCTTAAGTTTCAAAAGTTTCATAAGTTTCATGAAACTTTTCATGAAATATTTCACAATTATAAATTTTATGAAACTTCACAACCCTACCTGTGATGCTCAAAACAGGAAAACTTTTACAGCAACAGTTTTTCAATGCATTACATTTTTAACAATGTAAAAAAAGTTTTACTTAAAGCATCATTTCGTATAATTTTATACAAAGAAATGTTCCCTAACTTGTGTCTACCCCCACAACCTGTAATTATACGATGGGGAGCTTGGTTAGAAGCTGCTTTTCTTTATTCTCAAAATTTTGCAAACATACGATCTTTTATAGAAAAGTTAACAGACACTGCAACAAGTATTAAAGAATGTAAAAAGGTTTATTTACGAAAATTTTAGACAAATAGCAAAAACACTACAGTTTCTAGCACGACAGAATATTGAACTTGCTACGTCGATTTTTAAAATGGGCAGTCTTTTTAACCAATTAAAAAATGTAGATGCAAATTTTACCACAAAATTGCAGCACAAAATTGATCTAGTAATTTCACGCAATCACGGTTATAATATTTTAAAAGAAATTGCAACCAATTCATTTTCCAACCAAAAAATCTCTTCCAAATATGGCCCGTTAGTTCCAGGCTTTACATTTGCGCCAGTTACCAGTTGTACCGTCGAAAGGACATTTTCTAGATTCAAAGACATTTTAATATCTAAACGGTCTCATTTTCTGAAGTAAATTTAGAAAAAATCATAATAATTCAATAATTTCACCAAACAGGAACCGAGAGTCGAGGAAAATTAAGATAAAGTCAGTGTATTTAAATATTTAAATACATGTATTAAAAGATTTACTTATTTAATTTTCATTAATTGTATTATATTTTATTTATTTTATAAATATGTTATTAAATACATTTCTATTTTGTATTTTAAAAGTTATTTTATTACAATTGTCCCCCAAATTTTTAATTCTTGTAAGTAATATTGCGTACCTAGTTTTAAAGCCGTTAGCTATGAGTATTGACACTTTACAAGCAAAAAAAATTCTTACTTAGGATATGTACTGGTAGATTTAAAATTTGGTTCCGAAATACGAAATATTATAATTAGTAATAACTATAATAAGTGTAGAAACTCACTTTGATTAAATTTTAGATTTTATGATATGATATGTTTATTTGTGACATAATACAGAGTATTTCACACACGTCTAAGAGAATATATTGACAATATAACTCATTGAGAGAGAATATTATTTATGAAAATAATTAACAAATTCCTCAATGCTATAAAATGCATTTACAGTTAATATCTGTTTTACAGTTGATTTAAAAATTTTGAAATCGAGGTCCTTTATGGTAGTAGGCAAAAGATTGTACAGTTCGGTACAGAAGTAACCTGTGCTGTTTCTTGTAAGAGATAATCTGAGAAAATTTGCTCTAAGTAAGTCCCGATGTCTGGTAGCGTAAGTAAGATGAAAAGAATTATAATTTTTTATGTTTTGGTGTGTAAATAAAAGACACTGAAAAATATAAATGCAAGGAACGGTTAAAATTTTGAATTGCTGGAAAACACTTTTACACTCACTCCGATAATTAAGGCTAGCTATAATTCTAATGCATTTTCTTTGTATTTTAAAAACTTGAGCAGCATGAGTGGAATGGCCCCATGCTAGAATTGCATATGAAATTATACTGTGAAATATGGCATGGTAGGCAGTCAACAGGGTTTCAGTTGAAACAGAATGCGAGAGTTGTCTGAAAATATATAGTTTTTTGGATAGTTTCGTGGTTATGAAATTGACATGTTCTTTCCAGGTTAAGCCTGAATCAATAAAAACACCTAACAGTTTAACAGGTTAATCGGTTATGTTCAATTTACTCAGAGAGAATATTATTTCTTGAGATTTATCGCGATTGATTGTCAATCTGTTATTTATAAACCATTCATTTATTTGAGACTCGATACGAGTTTTATTAACGTGAATATCATCTAGTGCCGTGTAATTGTTGTAAACAGTGGTATCATCAGCAAACAGTAAAAAATTTAAACTGGTTATTGAGAGGGGAATATCATTAATAAAGATTAGGCATAAAGTTGGACCAAGCACGGAGCCCTGAGGTACTCCCTGAGGTACTTGATTTCTAGATTCATAGATTTTTTTGGTTGACAACAACAAACTGATTTCTGTTAGTTAAATATGAACTTAATAAAGCCACACTGTCGTCAGTGTGGCTTTATAATTTTAATTTATAAAGCAAAAGGTTATGTGTTACACAATCAAACGCTTTGGTTAAGTCTAAGCACAAAACATGTGTATGTTTTTTCTCTTCGAAACCAGTCAAGATTTTTTCGCTAAGGCTAGTTAGTTATTGCTAAAGTAGTCGAACGATTGTCCCTGAACCCGAATTGACAAGGAGAGTACAGATTATTATTTTCAAAATATATATCAATTTGATTTTTGAGTAGGTGTTCGAATACTTTGCTTAAAATAGGAACCAATGAAATAGGTCTGTAATTGTTTGCGTTTTCACAGTCGCCCATTTTATGAATGGGAACTACTTTTGAGGTTTTGAGAAATGAAGGAAATGTTTTTCTTTTATGCATCTATTTAAGATTTCTGTAAGTGGAACGAGAATTACATTAGTCAGCATTTTAATAATTTTTGTGTTAATACCATAGGCATCTTTGCTTTGTGACCTTTTAACTTTACCAATCGCTTCTCTAACTTCATTGTACGACACTTCCTGAAAGTTAAATTCGGCATTATTTGTAAAAAAGGGATGAGTTGGTTGTGTCAGTATTATTGGGCTTAGGCAATATGTTTATTGTGTCGGCTGCTATGTTGACAAAGAACTTATTTAAATCATCGGGTTATAGTGAGTTCGGAAGTTTCAGTAAATGATTTGTGTTTAAGTTTATTAAATCCCACATGGCGCATTGTTTATTGTTTAAATTAGTTATAAATTTATTATTGAATAATTTTTTAGCAGAAGAGAAACCTCTACGATAAATATTTCTGAACGAGTTAAAAGCTTCTGATGATATTAAACTATATTTTTTTTAATTCATACAATAATCTTAAAGTATCACGCATTTTTCTCAAATGAGGGGTAAACCATTTATTATTTGTTTTAAAAATAGGACTGCCTGGATTTATTTTCTTAATTTTTAATGGAAAGTGACTATTTACACTATCAACTAAAATTTTGTGAAAATGAGAAAAAACATTTTCGGCCCTTAAAGTGGTATTATTCACAAAATCGCAATAAAAATTTTCGAAATAATCATAGAGATTAAATAACCCTTTTTCAGTGATTGGTCTATATTCAAATTGTGTAATTTGTTCGGTGTATTTAATTGATGAAGGGTGTAATTTTTTCGGTGTATTTAATTGATGAAGGGAGAAAAAAACTCATGCATCTGATAACAGTGGATTGTAAACTTTCAACTAAGTATTCAGAAACTAAAAAAATTGTCAAAATGTTATCTAAACATGAGTAGCCACGGGTATTTTTTGTAACCGTTGGATGCAGACCGTAAGAGTAAAAGGTATCTAGAAGCATGGAGGCATGCTAAGACGAAGTGCCAAAATACATTAAAGTCTCCGATGATTATATATTTGTTATTTTTATTCATGATTTTGTTTAAAAGAGTATTAAGATTATTAAAAAATGCATCAAAATCTCCTAGAGGCGAACGATAAATGGTTATAATTTTTAAATTTTTATGAAGCGTAATGCCAGCAAATTCAAAATTCAACTCATCACTTTGGATATTAATACATTTACAATTGGACTCACAGACTTATAAATAAAAATACTTATTCCACCATGTATATGCTTTGATCTGCAAAAACTTGAAACGGCAACATAATTTTTTAGGTAAAGGACGTCGATTTCACATTTTTTTAACCAATGTTCATTAATACACAATATTTCAATAGGACCATCGGTGTTTAGAAATACTTCAAGTTCAAGTAATTTGTTTCTTATACACTGTATGTTTAAATGAAATAAGTTATATATTTATTTTACAATTGTTGTTGTTGCTTTTAGTTTGTCGTGCTCTCTTGCTGGTCTTGTACATTTGTATTCTTCTTGTTGTCTATTATTTCTTTCCACGAGAGACGCCTGATTTGATTTTCCACTATTAGAAGCTTGAATACTTTTTTTCTTGTCTATGGGTTGCTGTTCAGTTTTTCCTGATTGCTATATTTGGTAGCACGTATTTCGTTTAACTTTTTTCACTTGTTCCACATACACACTACACAATGAATGGAAACGCGAGTGATTTGTGTCCACATTTTTATCCGGATCCGTGTTTTCTCTATTTGCTCGGACACAATTTACACAGTGAATACCTTCGCTATCACATTCATCTTCTACATGATCTGTATCACCACATTTTAAGCAGATTTGATCTTCCTGGCAATTTCCTGACACATGATTAAATCCTCCATATTTATAACAGCGAAGAATGATGTAATATTCGTAAACACTGCACCTGTTCCAGTCAATATATAATGTTTTTAATCTCATACGTTCAGAAAACGTTGATGGATCAACTTTGATAATAAAAGTTGATAATAGCAAAATAGGCAGTTCACATTTTTTACATGTTATAAGTTTCCAATTTAATATGTTTTTTAATGTTGGATTCTGATTTGTTATGTATGATTTCAATTCCTCTTCTCCATAACTCTCATTCATTCCCACAATTTTAATTTTTGGAATTCTAAGTTCAACGCTTCTTGTCTCAAATATATCACCTAAATTTGTTTCAACGACATTTTTTAGTTTTTCGGTTTCCTCCCGACTTTTTAAATTTATCACAATATTTCCGTCTTTCGTTTGCCTACTCGCTGAATTCCAACTTCTATCTCGTTTGGTTTAACATTTTGTTTTAGAAATTGCAACAATTTATTATAATCAAGCCCTTTTTTTGATTGTAGAATAAGAGCATTCCTTGGTCTTTTTACTATATCACTGTAATTAACGACTTTACCTATGTATGGTTCGGCCTGTAATGTACGATGCGTATTAATTTTCAGTTTTTATTTCAATTCATTTATTTTGGAGCTTAAAGTGGTGTTTATTTCCATTTTAGAAACGACCTGAGTAGACTATACATTTTTTCGACTTGTTCATTGCCGCTATGTAGAGATAAAGAAAGAAAATACAAAGTATTCTTTTGTAAAACAACTGTTGACAGATGAAATGCAAAAAGAATTTATACATTCCTACCCTTAAATCTTGAATTATTTATAATCCATATTTTGTATTTAAATACTTTTAAATAAATTGCTAATTTGATTGTAGTTGCAATTAAACACATTTTCAAAAATTGTATTTGAAATACATTTAATTACATTGCTGAAAAAATATTTGTATTTGTTTTTAAATACTTTTAAAAATGTATTTTTAACAACACTGGATAAAGTAGGTACATATGTAATTACTTGCTTATTTAGCGTTAATACAGACCCTTGCTAACGCGCGTCTTTGGGTTACCATGACAAATCTACAGCTCAGTGAACTCAGGACCTTGGCAATGCGTCGCTCGTTAATAACGCAACATACGTGAACTGGTCGACTGGACTTAGGTACCGAAAAATCCGGGCTCTAATTATCAACAACGTAATTTGAAATCTAACAAACCACAAAATAATTTCCGTTTCTGTGTAAACGATAAACCGCCTTATCTGGTGGTGGTAGAAACTACAGATGCGGACAAAAACTTAGGTCAGCTTTCAATGCTGAAGTTAGGTAAATTATTATTTAATACGCGTAGACATCAACCTGAAAAAACTTTAAAAGGGACCGGAATAGTCTTGCGGTCATCTTTACAACTGCACATAAAGCAAATGAATTTTTAAATGATAAGGAGTTCCTTCCTATTAAAAGAAAAACTGACAGCATTTTGTCCTCAATATGTGATAATGTTTTGAATGTTGATCCCGACTATAGTGAGAAAAACATTTTAACAAATATCAAAACCAGAGAGGGTCCCAAGGTGGCTGCGGTAACACGCATGTTTCGTAAAGTTTAGAAAGAGGGTGACGATGAGGTGATGCAACCTTTAGCTATTATTCAAGTCACTTCTCACAGTAAGATTTTGCCAAAAAAAGTTTTTATTTATACCTGTGCTTTTGATGTGGAAATTTATGTTTACCCAGTATTAAAATAATTTAAATATTTGAGATATGGACATACTCATAATTTATGTCGTAACCGAAGACGTCCCAAATGTTTAAAAGAGCACAAAATTAGGGATTGTACAATTGGATCCCATGCTCCATTTTCAAAATAGAGAGTTTTAAAAAATCACCGGCCGCCACTGGTCACCAGTCTTATCAAGCAAGGGCTTTGAAGAACAGTTTCATGAGTCCAAGCTTGATGTGAAGTGGTGGAAGAAGGATATGTTCTTGGCGTATCAGTGGTTCATGAATCACGTTTGCTTTTCCATATTTTATATTTTGGTAGGTTTTTATTACAAACTCCCTGATTTTTTGTCTTTGCTTTTGTAAACAAAATTTGCCACATAAATAACAAAAGCTGTTGGGGTTGTTAACACAAGATTTTCGTAGCAAACTCATATTTTTCCAGACAAAAAGCACTTTTAAACTTAAAATAAGACACAAACTGATAATTTCAAGGCCTAATAGCAACAATTAGTAAAATTGTTGTAACTAAATACGTGAATTTTTTGTGTTCAGTTGTAGTCAAAAGCGCAGCAGCGCTGACTAGAATATTTCAAATAATAATATACGAAAAATTTCTTGTATTTTGTTTATCTCAAAAACCAGAGTCAATCCAAAAAAGTAAATGCATACTGTGTGTGTCTAATACAAGTGTTTACAAAAACCGTTAACAAAATAAATGCCGCAGATTTTTTTATATTTTTGTTCCGCAGTGTAATTAGTCATTAGTGATATAGGCAAATGCCTGAACACCTTTAATACGAAGAGGAAAAAGAAGAAAAGGAAACCTTATATAATCTTAAAAACTCTCCTACTCTTACTCATTTAATTTTTCGGACAAGAAAAATAGAATGCATTTTTAACGTACCACATAATGTAGACTTAGTTCCCAGTTTTTTGTATATATATATATACATATATATATATATATATATATATATAGATCTTTAGTACAAAGTCAGACCAATTGGAATTCCATACAATCCCGCTCCAAGAAATAGCGTAGATTCGAACCAAAGTCAGGCGTATATTTTTTTTTGTAATTTTTTAAGCTTAATTCTGCAATATATACACGGCTAACTCATAAAAAAAATTTGAATTTTATACGAAATATTTCGTACTATCCTGAGCCTATTGAAAATGCAGCAAACCTGAGCCAGACTTGTATATGTTTACATATACAAGACTATCTTGAGCCAACAGTTTTGACAAACCTGAGCCATATATATAATATACCGACAATCCTGCTCCATAGCAACAGCAATGACTAAGCCGTATGTATATACCACAATAATCACAAGTTAAATTTTTACCGACAATCCTGCCCCATAGCAACAGTAATAACAGCTGAACTTTATTTCACTTACGGAGTGTTTTATTTTATATCGACAGTCATGATGCATGTCGATGTTCACGCAACAGGAAAGACTAAAATTTAGTTTACTTAAGTAATGTAAATATTAAAAAAAGCTATTGTTTTTCAAATAAAGTAAGAATTTTCTAACAAGATAAAAATATATTAATAGTTAGAAAATTTTATACTTTGAACGTGGTAATTTTTTTCACTTAATAGTAAAAAAGAAAATAAGAAGAGCAACATTTTTTTCATGTTTTTTTTATGTTTTTTATTGTTTTATGGTTAGTTTATTATGAATTAAATGTTGATTGTTTTATATTATTCCCTTTGAAAATGCTCAAAATGGAGCGAAACTAGTCAGCTTTTTGAAAGAATATAAAACGTTAAGGTTAATAAGACAATTATTTCCAATAACAAAAAATATTATATGCAGGGTGAAATAAAAATATATTTCATATTTTTTAAGTTAATAAAAAAAACGCCAAAACAAGTCGGTTTAATTTTTTGATTGCGCAGGTTTCTCTCTTATATTAGAAAAAATTCTAACCAGTCTTTTGCTGTAGCATACCTAATCGATGATTCTTTTAAATAGCAACCTCTATTTTCTGTGGTGAATATTTTTACTATTTTTTTTTTCAGAGTATAACAGTATAAGATTTATAGGATCTAAAATAAATACTTTAAGTAATTTAACCAATTTAAATGTTTTATTAAATCTTCTAAAATAAACGCAATTTTTATCAGAATTACTGAACTAAATGTTTAAATTGCCGTCCTTCTGTTTCTTGGCAATAACACAACTAATTTTCGAACTCCGTTAGCACATTATTCCTCATTTATCAACTAATTAAGCAATACTGATTTGTAGATCTTTTTCTTAAATTTTCTAAATCTCTTAATTTTGTTGCAAATACAGTGCTCAACAATTGAAATAAAACACACTAAAATTTTAACAAAGTTTAATATCTTGTAACTTCTGGAAAAAAATATTATTTGAGATGATCTTTTTTTTTTGGTAGCTAATTTCTTATACTTTAAGATGCTTAATAGAGCGTTTTTCGCAAATTTGTAGTTTATGTTATACAAGGTTTCAAAGACATTCTTTGCAAAAAACGAAAACTTTAGACTGCTCCCATTTAAAAAAAAATTGGATTGTTTTAATGGGTCCCAGAATAGCGCTGGATTAATCCTTCAACACAGTTTTACAGATTTTGAGCTACACAATTTATAAGTGTAGCAATAATTCCAAAAAAACTGTTTTTTGCGCATTAAGCAATAATTTTTTTAATTGATGTAAAATTTTACCTCTTTTTAGATTATTCTAAAAATAAAAGTTTGAACTTAAAATTCGAAAAGCAACGGCAAACATACTGTTTACATTTTGTTTAGAAAAACACCTCGAAAGATGACCAACTTTTTAAATAGCTTCGAATTTTAGTTTACTAAAACAATAATAAAAATTTAAATGTGTATTAAGACACTTAACTTATTTTTGTATCTCAACATCCTTGTAGCATTAGTTCATTTAGTATTGGTCGGTGATTGCATCTGATTTTTAAAAACATATTTTTAGAAAAATATTGAAGTTTTTTCTAACTTAAACAACTCGTTACAACAATACGGACGCTACTGTTAGCTATCTACAATAATTATTGTTTCATTAAAAACAAGCCGTTTAGATAAACAAAAATTTTAATAATTGATTTTGTCGCAGGAATTTAGACTTAGAAATAAAACGCTGTTTACCTGGCTTTTAGCCTGGCTTTTAGGATAGCCAGGTAAACAGCGTTTTATTTCTAAGTCTAAATTCCTGCGACAAAATCAATTATTATCATCACCATGGATGCAAATACTGATATTTAAAAATTTTAATTTTCTTCTAAAAACATGGCATTAAAAATTGTATTTAAACACTAATTCATACCGAGTAAACTAATGTTACAAAAGTCTTCAGATTTAAACCCAAGTCATGTTTTGAAATACACGTTTAAATTTTTATTATTGTTATACCAGACTAAAATTCAGAGCTGTTTAGAAAATTAATCATTTTTGGAAGCCTTTTATTACACGAAATGTTAACCGTATGACTACCACTCTTTTCAGAATTCTAGTTTGAGAATTTCTAGTTACAGAATTTTTTACAGAATTCTAGTTTAAGTGTAAAAAAATTTACACCTATTATCAAAATTATTGTTTATAGTGTAAAAATTTTTTTTTAGATTTTGGCTTTAACTTATAAACGTGTATTTAGACACATAACTTATTTTTTGTTTCTCAACATTCTTGTAGCATTAGTTTATTTGGTATTGGTCGGTGATTAGATCCGATTCTTAAAAGCACATTTTTAGGTAAAAATTGAAGCTTTTTTTAACTTAAACAGCTCGTTACTACGATACGGACGCTACTGTTAGCTATCCACAACTGTTTTATTAGAAACAAGCAATTTAGATGAGCAAAAATTTTAATTTTTTTTTTAAAAACATAGCTTCAAAGATCGTATTTAACCACCAATTTAAACTGAGTAAATTAATGCTACAAAAGTTTTAAGATTTAAAACACAATCACGTTTCTAAATAAACGTTTAAGTTTTTATGATTGCCTTACCAAACTAAAATTCGGAGCTGTTTAAAAATTTGGTCATTTAGAGAAGTTTTTTTTCTACACAAAATGTTAACAGTATGTTTACCGTTGCTTTTTCAATTTTAATTTTAAGTTTAAACTTTTATTTTTAGAATAATCTTAAAAGAGGTAAAATTTTACATCAATTAAAAAAATTATTGCTTAATGCGCAAAAAACAGTTTTTTTTAGATTATTGCTTTAATTTATAAGTGTAACTTAAAATCTGTAAAACTGTATTAAGGGCTTAATCCAGTGCGCTTCCAGGACCCATCAAAAAAATAAAAAATTTTTTTTTGTTAAAGTGGGAGCAGTCTAAACTTTTCGTTTTTTGCAGAGCCTGTCTTTCACACCCTGTATGATGACTTAAATTACAAGTTTACAATAAACGCTCTATTAAACATTTTGAACAAAGGATTTGGACATACCTTGTCCAATGAATATGTCTTCAAAAAAATACGATCTTAAAATGTATCTGACAAAACCAAGAGATTTGGAGAATTTACATAAAAGAATCACAATTTAGTGCCGCTTAATTAGTCAAAAATAATAAATTATGTGCTAACAGACTTTGAAAAAATTGATTTTATTATTGCCAGGAAACAAAAAGACGTCAATTTAAATATTTAGTTCAATAATTCTGTAAATAATAATACAATTTAGAACAAGAGATAAAGGAGCTGCTTCAAAAGCAAATGAGATAATTTTACAATATAAAAAAAACTAATTTTATATTTCAAATTTATGATTATATTTGCAGTTGAACAAACTGTGAATGTTATGGTATTGCAATTTATTTAGCTTTTTTATTAAAAAAAAAAATTATACCGCACATAGGGTTTATAGTAGCGTTCCACAGTACAAGTGTTTGTTAAAAACGGAAACAAAAAAAAGGTTTTAAACAGCTGAAAAAGAAACAGTTTTAATTTTATAGGCGCTAAAAAATAAAAACTTTCAAATTTACAGATTTTCCTACGTCTCTGATACAAAAAATTCGTTGTCTTAGCAACGCAAGCATTGTTAAAATTATAAAAATTACGTTTAATTAACGTCAAGTTGGTTTGAACGATTTAGTTTCGACGTATTAATTTTGACTAAATACCATGAATTATCGCAATCTTAATGTCTACGAGTATTCCATTGCTGACTGAAATAATGTAGTGCGCAATTTCTTTTATTTGTATAATACAATCCTGAGCCAGTTTGTTTTATTTTATTAATTCTAAGAAACTGCTGGCTCAGGATTGTATATACAAATATATACAAAATACGCCACTGCAGCGCCACCATTTCAGAGCGCGGCAAAAACCGTAACTACAAATTGGAGATTCATACAATTCTGAGCCAAAAAAAAAATTTGCCAGTGCACTGTGGGGGCCTTAAATATGCGGTTTATAAGGGTCCGCCATCCTGAGCCATATATTTGGCTCAGGTCCGTCAGAATGGCTCAGGATGTACCGCTCGCAAACATATTTCTGGCTCAGGTTTGTACTAAAGCGCTATATATATATATATATATATATATATATATATATATATATATATATATATATATATATATGGCCAGATACCAAAGTGAGGTCCAACCGTAGCGTGTATCAAGTGAGGACCACTAAAAGGACCAGATATACAGCGGCGCGCTAGGTTGATTACAGTTTTCTACATCAAAGTTCATAGATTCCTCGCAAATATACACTTAAAAAATTACAGATGGCGGATATAATTTTTCGGTGTATATCGTGTCAAAGTGAGGTCCCTATCGTCTTGTTACCCAAGTGAGGTCCGTATATTTACATTACAGTCTCTGATTCTTGTGAGGACCGATTTGTGTGTATATGTTTATCAAATGATTAAAGTGAGGTCCATGCGATGTTGCCAAGTTTTGCTTGGCGTCTGGGCCGTGTGCTGGCCGTATTCAAAGTGTTACTCTAGGGCAGCGTTTCTCAATTGGGTTTCGCGGAACCCTGGGGTTCCACGAGATAAAAGCAGGGGTTCCGCGAAAAGACAAAACCACGATTAAAAAAACACACGAATAGAAAAAATAAAATAAATAAATGTACAAATTAAATTACTCCGAGACGAGGGCCAACGTTTGGTCCAGATATAAAACAGATATAAAAAGAATTTGCCAAAGGAAGAAAAGATCACATTTCTCCCATTAAAATGTAACTTGATTTTTTGTATTTTACTTTTATACCGGGTTCCGTCTTGATGTTCCAAATCTAAAAGGGTTCCGCGGCTAAAATTAATTGGGAAACGCTGTTCTAGGGATGTCAAGATTTCCTAATATTATATGAAGTAAATATAGTAAAAAGTAAAATAATAGAAAAATAATAAGAAGTAAATAATTTCGACTAAATAAAGAATCAGAATGAAATTTTAAACTAAATAACAAATACATATTTTTATACTATTAGTAACAATTAAATAAATAATAAAAAGTGTCTTCAAAAATTAGTAAATATACAAGGTGTTTTTGCAATTAGTTTAGAAATTTTAACAAATGATCGTCCTTGTAGAAGAAATGCGAAATAATAAAAATAAAAAGTTGTTTTTGTACTAAACCCAATGTATTATCTCAGTTTCTTATGATTGAAATATGTGCATAAATTTTGCCTGGTGTAAGACTTTGTTGCTGTTTTTTTTTTAAATACACAGCGTATTACAACGAAGTTTTTGACGAAAAACTTTAACAATATATCTCAAAAGTAAACAAATTTTTACGGGATGATTTAAAATTAGGTGTCAAAATTTTAGTTTGAAATATAGCATTACAAATGATAAAAATTGGCAAACATTTTTTTTGTGTTATCTCTACAGATTAGATGTCTTAAGACAGTCTCATTTTCAATCATAAAATCAATGCAATTTTTGACTTGTAAACAAATAAAAAAATTTTATTGCGGTTTTGACTATATAAAAGCACCTGCTTTCCTGTGTGGGCAAAATTTATCAAAAATTATAAAATACATTTAAAAAATAAGTTTTCTAAATTTTTTCCAGAAAGTATTGAAATAATCAATAATAAATATTCAGTCACAATTTCAATTTATTTATTGCACATAAGCTAAATGTTCGAATTTATACCAAAGACAATTATTATAAATCTTTTTTATTACGTTAGTTTTTAATTACAATAATAACTACTATATTTAATAAAACATAATGAACCATATATTAATCAGCTTTTACTTAAATTTTCTAGCTTTTATTTTTAAAAGCAGCACTCTATTTTTCGTTTTCTAATACTTTCTTCTATAAGTAAGAAAGAATAAATAAAAAATTTGACCAGAAATAGCACTTAAACAGATTAAAACTTTTAATTTCAATTTGCGCTGCATGAAAAAACTTGCTATTTTTTGACTAAAATTTATTGAAAATTATGAAAATTTTTATAATGTTTTTTTAAAAACTAACACAATGTTTTATAAATTAATTTTGTGTTTGATCGGAAAAACAAAATTTTACCTTAATTCCATACATTAAACAATATGAGCATACTTTGGTAATTTAGTTTTTTTCCGTTTTACATTTTCCGATGCATTATTTAAGAGTTATTATTTATTTATTTGATAAAAATTAAAATAAAGAATCGAAGTTCTCCAAAAATTCCAACAGAAGGGGATGCCTGATGCCTCGCCGGGCGTCTACCTACTTTTATTACTTTATACCTGCATTGTTTGTCTAAGACCTACAAGACACTTTCATTGCAAAATAAAACACAAATGCATTTATTATAGATAGCATAACTTTTAGATATTTCTTCCTAAGAGTTTATTTATTATATTATTTATATTTGCAAAAACGACAAAAAATATAAATGTAACGCCATTCTAATCACAAATACTGTGACAATTTGTTTTTCTAAAAACATAGTTTTTAAGTTAAGGTTTAGTTGTTGCGATACCTAATTGCTGAAAAGTGACAAAAAACTATAAAGTCACTTAAAATTTTGTTCAATGTTGAACGGAGATATTGGTTTTTAAAGTTTGAAACGCCCACAAAAGCCAATACATTTTTAAATATATTTTTTATTTTGGCAAAACAGCCACAACGACTGAATTGAGCTTTTGCCAGAAAAAATCTTTTAAAATGATTTTTTTTATTAATAATAAAACGATTTTAAATTTACCGTTATTATAATTTTATAAATTATCAATAACAATAATACTAATAATACTATTATTCGTATTAAGATGGCTTACAGGCTATCCCAATTAGGAGCCAACTAGGGAAAAAAACATATACCGGGTGTAAACGAAATTAGGCTCGCTCTTTTTTTAGTAGTATTTTCTTTTAAATAAAACAATAATATATTTAGTAAACATATGATGTTAGAAAATCCCCATTAAGTAAAGGAAAAATAACTTTTATCACTTCCGGTTTTACCGAAAACGACTGTAACATTGGATTTTTAAATAAAATACTATGCATGTTTTTATATTTTTAAAATCCACAGTAAATTCCGAATTTAATACACTACTCTTTATAACTTTCTGTAAGATAAAAAAATTTTTGGTAATTTTTATTGTTATCTAGAAGGCTGTGATGGTTAAAAAATATTTCTAAATAAAAAGACAACAACTAAAAAATAAAACCAGTGCCATAAATATTTTAATTTAGAAAATACAGGAGTTTAAACTGAAATAAATTAGTTTTTCTCGTCTTACTCAATTTTTTCAAATAGAATAATAGTGGCTCTTCGACATTTTAAATACATTTTTTCTGATAATAAAAAAAAACAAAAATTTAAAATATTTGGAAAAATTCTTAAAAGTTAATCTAAATTTAAGCAGCATGTAAAACAGAAGAAAAGTAACAAATTATGTTTTATAACTGTTAATTTTATTTTATTGTTAAAATGCTAACTTGTTTAAAATATTTTCTTAACATAAAATTTTTTTCAAATTTTAAACAAATTGACAAATAAAACGTTAATTTTAAAAGCAAAGTGAGCCACTATTGTTTCATCTGAAAAAAATGAATTAAACCAGAAAAGCTAATTCATGCTAATTTAAATTCGTGTTTTTTCTAAATTAGATCATTTGTGGGACAGGTTTTATTTTTTAATGATTGCCTACATTATTTAATATTTTTTTTATTATCACAGCCTTCTAGATAAAAAAACAAAAATTACAAAAAAAAATTATCACATTTTTTTTTAAATTAGTGTATGAGACTCAGAATTTAACGTAGATTCTAAAAGTATAAAAATATAATAGTATTCTATTTAAAAATCCAAAGTTACGGTTGTTTCCGTTAAAACCGGAAGTGATCAAAAGTTTATTTTTTACTTAATTAATGAGGATTTTTTAACATAATAAGTTCTCCAAGTCTCGTTTTTTTATTTAAAAAGGTACTATTAGAAAAAGGGGTAAGCCTAATATTTTTTACACCCGATACAAACAAGTTTTCAAAAAGCGGCAAAATTATGGAACATAAAAAAAATGTTTATATAGGTCAATTTTATTTTTAAATTTTTTTATTTTATTGTTTTCAACAAGTTTTTAACTGTCACTATTTTGTAATTTGCCAAAAAGTTCTAGGATGCTATAGATTTTTAAAATGAGTTCAATAATAATAAATATCCTTTTTTCTTAATTTTTATATTATTTCAACCTTTAATAAGTTAAAGACAGACAGACATCTAACTACAAAATAATCTGTGAGTAGTTATTTAAACAATTAACTGAAAAAAAAATTAAATATATTTTTTTTTGTTTTTATTTAACTGTCAATATTTCGAAAACAGTTGAAGATAGGTATAAAACATTATTTATAAGATATGTCCAGAATTTGTTATAGTATTTAAAATGCAATAAATAATACAAGATTCTATTTAAAAAAACAAAGTTGATGTCTGTATTTCATTTTTAAAATACCTTGTATAAAAATTGTTATTTTAAAAAATGCCTAATTTAAAAAAAAATTGACCTGTCTTAGCGATTTTTAAATAAATAAATAGTTTTAAAGTTATCTTGGATATTCCATACTTTTGCCGCTTATTGTATGAGAAACGAAAAAGAAAGAAACAATTACATTCTGTCCTCCGTTTGATAATACAGAAAGGACAAAATCCGCCAGCCACTACAAGTCTAAATGTGACCTTGCAATGCTTTGGAATGTTTGATAATTGTATTTAGAAATGCACCGTTAAGTGAAACCCTCAAATATATACTATGCGGAAAGTGAGGACCATGCGCGGTTGCCGCATCATCGGTCCTCACTAGGTAATGGCCACGATCTGCAAAGTATACGTCTAGAATTTATACACCGTGGAGAGCGCCACCACTCACATAACTGTTGAACTAAAATATACAACTTGGACCATAGTGTGATGAAAGTGAGGTCCAGCTAAATTTAACAGATATGCCTATGTAGTGGTAGGGGAAGGTGCTGGAATGAATTGTACAGGATTGTCAAAGTGAGGTCCGTATATTGGACCTCACTTTGTACCGGACCTCACTTCAAACGCAGTTTTTCCACAGCCGGGGCTCACTTTATACACGTGGAATATATATATATATATATATATATATATATATATATATATATATATAAGAAATATATTATAAATATATATAAATATATATATTAATAAGAAATATAAAGCTCATCTTAAATTCAAAAAGTCTCACTCATGCTCTGATCTCGAACAATTTAGAATTCTAAGAACTCTTGTCAAAAAACAAATTCGCGCTGCATATTCTGTCTATTTACATAAGATAGAGAGTAACATAAGATAGAGAGTAATCTGTTATACATGATCCGCGTAGTTTCTGGAAGTTTGTGAGAACTAGGAAAGGATATAATAACTTACCTGGAGTAATGTATATTGATGGTAAAGAATATGATAATGCAGATGCTATTGTCAACGCTTTTAGTGTATACTTTCGAAATGTTTACAATATCTCTGATGCATCTAACGTAATCGCTATAGAGAACCAATTCTTACAAACCCCATCTATCTCTGTTACTAAGTTTTCTTTAAATGATGTATTAACTGCTTTAAAAAAAAATCAAAAATAAAAGTACTGCAGGTATAGATGAAATGTCTTGTTTTATAGTTAGAGACTGTGCTCAAATTTTTTCAGAGCCCTTGCTATATATCTTCAATTTGATATTAAAAACCGGGCATTTTCCATCTGTATGGAAAAAAGCGTTAGTGTGTCCTATTTTGAAAAAAGGCGATCCTTCCCACATTAATAACTACAGACCAATTTCCATATTATGTAACTTTTCGAAAGTGTTTGAAATGATTCTTTATAAATATATTTACAATGATGTACAAAACCTCATTTCTGAACACCAGCACGGATTTACGAAAAAAAGATCTACCATCTCTAACTTGGCGTGTTTCACTGAATATGTATCGGACATTCTAGACTCTCAAGGTCAAGTTGATGTTATATATATGGATACACAAAAAGCGTTCGATCAAATTGATCATTATGTACTTCTTGAAAAACTGAAACATTTTGGTTTTACTGAATCGCTGTGTAATCTCTTTAATTCATATATTTTCGACCGTGAGCAAATAGTTGTATGTGATCATCACCGATCGGCTCCTTATTCCGTTGCATCAGGTGTTCCCCAAGGATCCAATTTAGGACCGCTGTTATTTTTATTATTCATTAATGAGCTTCCCAGTTTGTTGAAATGTAAAAAGCTTCTTTTTGCGGATGATTTAAAACTCTTTTGTAGTATTAACAGTTTCGAAGATTGTGTAAGCTTACAGAGTGATATAAACTTAGTAATTAATTGGTGTAATAAAAATAAACTTTGTATAAATGTTAGTAAATGTTTCGTAATTACGTATACTAGAAAAAAGAACATCTTAGAATTTCATTACAATATCAATTCTGCTTTGTTGAATCGTTGCTTCAGTACTAAGGACTTAGGTGTTTTTTTTGGACTCTAAATTAACATTTAATAATCATGTTCTTTCTATAATCAAATCTGGTTAAGGTGTTTTGGGGTTTTTGTATAGAAACTGTCGTAATTTTAAAAATCTAAATAATTGTTTAGTTACACTGTACTTTTGTCTAGTAAGGTCTAAATTAGAATATTGCTCAGTAATATGGTCTCCTGTTTACAAGATCTATATAACCACAATTAAAAAAATTCAACGAAAATTTCTCAAATTTTTAGTATTCCTTTCTGGTGGTACCTATCCTCCAAGAGGTTATGATTATCAATTACTTTTAAATAGATTTAAATTTGAATCTCTCGAAACACGAAGATTTCTCGGATCTGTCGCATTTATATATAAAATCATTCATTTTTCGAATATTCTTGTTCCGAGAAGTAATGCGCGACAACATGTTACTTTTTATCATAAACGAACCAACACTAATGTTCTGTTCAGGTCGCCTCTGAGTACCGCTTGCAGAAACGTCAACTCAGTTTCCTATGTTATCGATCTATTTTTTGATTCGATAAAGATTGTGTTGTCTTCCTGTAGAAGCTATCAAGTTATGTAAATTGTTTATTGTTTATTTTGTAATTACTATTAATATTTTAATTTCTATTGTCATTAATTAGATTTTTTTTCTGTTTGACAATAAATCAATTATTATTATTATTATTATTATTATTATTATTATTATTATTATTATCACAGTTCAAGGCAAGCTAGGAATCGGAGTCTTTTCGAAATCTTTTACAGAACCAGGGGAGGAATATATTATACTTTCTTGTTTTTTTTTTAATTTACAAGAACAGAAGGGTTTAGAATAAAATTTTACAAATGAACCTTAAAATATAAATTTTTTTACGCGGTTTTTGTGCTTGATCAAAATACTAGTTTTTTAAAAAAAAAAAACGTTGTATCTCCTTATCTTTGGTTTTTTATCGACAAAATAAAAGGGATTTAGAATTAAAAGGTTAACAAAAATGTATAAAATTCAAATAATTATATTCTCTGATTTTTAGTAATTTTTATACCCATGACCTGTACAAATATTGTCACTTTTCTTTTTAGATGATAGAAAACGAAACGTATTTATCAATGTTCTACTATGTACCATAATGTACAATAGATTTAGTTTTCATTTCTATCTTTATTTAAAAATACGCGGTTTTATTACAGCACTGCTAAGTTCAATGGAGTCATGGATATATAATTCAAAATTCAGGCATAATATATTTTATATTATTCTACGAATACATCTATCTAATATTTTTTTTACAGCAAATTGCAGAACCTATCTCAGTCTCAAAGACCTGATCCATCTCAGCAGCAACAGCAAAGGGAACCACCACAACAACTAAGACCTAATCCATCTCAACATCAACAGCAAAAAGGAGAACCACAACAACAAAGACTTAGTTCATCTCAACATCAACAGCAAAGAGGAAGAGCACAACAACAAAGTCTAAGTTCATCGGAACAGCAACAAACATCCAATCATTATCTCCTCCTTCAAAAGAAGTAAGTCTTTCACTTTGGGAAGGAAGCGATTGTCTTTCAAAACCGCGCACTATAATTCCTGGAACAAGAGGAAGAAAGATCAAAGTAGAGAGCAATCATTTAGCTTTAAATTTGGGTAACTTAAAAAAAGCTTATCATTACGATGTAGCAATAACTCCTGACACTCCGAAATCTTTACTTCGCGATGTGATGAAACATTTCGGTCAAAAAAATTACCCAAAATATCATCCAGCTTTTGATGGTCGTAAGAATCTTTATTCCCCCATAAACCTCCTATTTGGTGATTCTGACTCAAAAAGCGACACAATTAAAGTTCAAGGAGATAACCGTCTAAGAGAATTTAAAGTCGAAGTAAAACTAGCGAGAACTGTGGATTTGACTCTTCTACATAACACTTTTATGACAGTCGCCTCAAGACGCTCTTCAGTGTTTAGATATAGTTCTAAGGAACGCTCCTGTTAACACCTGTATAAGTGCCGAAAGATGTTTTTTTACTCGTCCGAAAGATCAAATTATACCTCTTGGAGAAGGCATGGAGATATATTACGGTTTTTATCAATCTGCCATTAGAGGTTGGAAAGCTTTATTAAATGTCGACGTCGCACATAAAGCATTTTCAAAATGTTTGAACCTTTTGGATCTTACTTGTGAGCTGGGAAGCGATTACAGAAATACTATGACTAGAGGTCTATCAGCTTGATAGACCTCTTAATTGTGTAGTTGAGGAGACTTTAAAGAAGTTTATAAGACAGTTAAAAGTAGAGTACGAGATTACCGGAAAAAGCAGTACAAAGCGAGTTTACAGAGTCAATGATTTAGGACCTCCACCATATCAAGCCAGATTTACACTAGATAATGGAACAGTGACTACTGTTGAAAAATATTACGAAAACGAGAAACGGTACAAACTTCGTTATCCACACTTACCAACTCTTTGGGTTGGTTCTAGAGAATGTGAATCAAAAATTTTACTACCATTGGAATTCTGCACGGTTGTGGCTGGACAAGCTGTCAACCGTAAGATGAGTGAAAACCAAACAAGTGCAATGATCAAGAAAGCGGCAACTTCGACCGATGTTCGAAAGGATAAAATTATGAAATCTTTAAACGATACAAAATATAACAAAGATGCCTGTGTTAGAGAATTTGGATTTTCGGTTAATAACAGGTTCGAACAATTGGATGCACGAGTTTTACAACCACCGTCTTTACTCTATGCTGACAATGCTGAAATCAGACCGACCAAAGGTGTGTGGAGAGCCGACAGGAATCGGTTTTTTGTAGGAGCCCCCATCAGCAAATGGACGATAGCTTGTTTTACAAGGTATCCAAATAGATCAATGGAGCAATTGGCTGATATGGTGAGTTGATTACTTTTTTTTAACTTTTTTATTGTTACGTGTGTAATATCAATATTACATTGCATTTTTTATGCATATCTTTTATTCTTTTTTTGTTTTAAATAGCTGATTAGATCGTTAAGAATATAAGTGTCTTTTTGTTTTATGTTAAAGTCGATGTGATGAAGTCGAGGTCGGCAACTGGGCAAAGTACAGGGTGTCCCATCGTATATGCATAGTGGAATTTTGAACCCGTAGAATAAAAGGAAAAAAATTAAACTTGTTAACTAACCATTCACTTATTAGGCGCTACAATAATCTTAAAAATATTAGCGATTTGTTAGTCCGTTTAACATTGTCAAAATTTTTAGTTATTCTGTCACTTTCCTGTCATGCTCAAAAAAGTTGAAAATTTTGGATTTCAATTAAAATAAGAATGTTAAAATATTACAAACAGTTAGCCAGTTGTTCGATCAACAACTGCACCTAACTGAAACATGCTGTTAAAATTTAATAAATGAATAAATTTCAGCTCCAAATGCCTGGTAAATTAAGGTTAATTTTATTGTATGTCATTTTAAAAGTTGTGCCATGTTGCCAAATGTATTTTGGGTGTAAACTGCAATGTTGGTAGTTTTTTGAAAAGTAAATAAACTTTAAATATCTTTCTTAAAGTGACGTCTCGTTTTAATCAAAGATATCTCTATTGGTAATAGATTTTAATTAATTTTAGTTGCGCAAGCTGACTTCCTTATATATGAGTATTATTTGTAGGCAAACGTTTATTTATATTCAAATGGGCAAAACTTAAAAATAAAACCGTACAAGTAAACAATTTGAAACTTGTAGAAAATTTTCTTCTATTTGAAAATATGTATCACCCAAATTTTTTTTTTTAGAATTTTTGCTTAATTAGAAATAGTTGTTTTTGGGGTGCGGGTAAAAGTTGATTTACCCGGTAGAGTACATTGTGTTTTAGATGACTTAGGTGATTATAGGACATATGTACTTTGTTATTCTCTAAATAAAACAAAAATTATAAAAATTACAATTTTCAACAATTTACTTTATATTCTGAAAAGTTAACTGTTAGAATTTTACAACTGTTTACTTTTTAGCACATGAATTATTGTAGTTGAACAGTTACTCTGCTTTTTTTTATTTTGACAACTGTCATGTCACTCATGTCATCTATGAATGAACATTGGTGACTCATGTTACTTCACACACCGATTAAATATTTTGAATACTTTTTTTATTAAAAGTACATAATTTAGTTATTAAATAATTCCTGTAACTATGGATAAATTAATCGTGATTTTATTGTGTAAAATGTTTTAAATGACCTTATACATATTCGTTTTGGTCGAGCCGCCTGTGGACATTTCTACTCTCATGGACTTGAAAACTTTTAACTTCGGTAATAAATAAGGCACTTTAGCCGTTTTTATAGAGATACATAAAAATGCGATTTTGGACCGCTTGAAGGTAAATTATATTATATTTTTTGACGTTCAATCTGTTTTTCCCATTACGTGTTTTTTCTGTCTGCTCTCTCTGCTGTTTAAAAAAAATTTAGAACACTTAATTTTTTACTTTGTAAAATGATAAAAGGTAGATGGTAAAGTTGATATTATATTTAATTATAATTTGTCAACGTGACACATTAAAGTGGCTAGCTGCACAATAAAAATGGCGTATATATACATAGTTTTGAATAAGCGTACATGAACTTTTTAATCGTCAATGACCGGTAAAGTTTGTGTCACGAACTTATTCCTTTTTGTAATAAAACTTTACAACGTAAGAAAAGATTTACTTTATTTTTAAAGATTCTTATTGCTGTTTCTTTCTCCATCATCGCCTAAAATGCAACGAACACAAAACCTATTAAAAATGTCACACCTCGTGTCACATTTTCTATCTTCTTTCAGCTTAATGCGACAACAAATACAAAGCTTGTAGGATAAGTGTTATATCGTTGTATTATTAACTTGTACCGTTGTAACTCAAACATTCTTCTTCATATAAAAAGTAACCAAAATATTAGCACCAGTTTACAAATTTGTCTTTATTTAATGCATTCTACTATGTTAGAAAACATGATATTATCAAAGATTAGAAGTGATTTTTTTACAATTTTTATAAACTTAAAAGTTCAACAAAGATTTTGTTATAACTTACACTCTGTGTTTTTTTTTGTTGTTTATTGTTGTTTTATTTAAAAAACACCAGTTAGTTAGATACTAAAAAACCAGTTAAATCATTTTGTTACTCTATTAAGGTTCAGAGTTTTATTGTGAAACTCGTCCTAATTATTATTGTGATAACTAAAAACATTTTGCAATAATAATGTCGTGAAATAACAAAATTTTTATTTTGACATTGATAATAGCAATGGTAAATAATACAGAAACAGTGCTAGGTTCTAAAAATAACCAATTTGAAAAATATAATTCTAATTCTAATTCTATTAAAAAAAGATTTTATAAAACAAGGTAAAACAAACACTTCGAACACAGAATAATTTCTGTAAAGTTAAATCTCCAGTTTTCAACCCCAATCAGCCCTAATTTTTCTTTGACGTTTATTACTCAAATACTTAAATATTTTTGTACCTGACGGATTAGCAATCTCGATGTTTTACCATAACAATTTATTAAGTGAATCCTCAATAATTTATTGACTAGATAATTATATTTTTGTATCTAGGTTTAATAACATTTGTTTCTAAATGAAACTGTAAGCTTTTAAAAAAATATTTTTTTAACGCAGCGGTCATTGCTTATAGATGTCACTTCAATACCTAAGAAATTAAAATTTTGGGAATAAGAGTTTTGTATCGGATTTTGTAGCAGCAACAAAGTTTTTTGAAATGTAATCTCCAAAATTACAATATTTTCGTTATTTAAATGTTTTGTTGATTTGTGTTCTGTCAAAAGTCAATTTCACACGAAGCTGTAGGTCATAGTTTGAGGTATGCTCTAAAAGTTTTATTACAAAAAGGAATAAGACCGTGACACAGGCTATACGTGCTGGGCTCACACGAATTCGCCACCGCACATTACCAAGTCAATATAGATTATTATAGAGAAAAAAACCTAATAATGCTTAATTAGGTAAAAATCTAATTAAGAGAATTAATCTAACAACATATAATAATACAATCTAACAACAATGCTGTTTGGGACAAACGCACTGCAGTATATTATTTAGTTATTTATTGCTTTTTTGTCACAATGAAGCAGAAGCTCAAAGTGGAAGAAACGGATGGGGCAATTAAGCATAAAGACACTGTTTAGCATCATAAACAATTTGAACAGTGTACACAAGTACAAATATCTCGAATGGCAATGTTGTTAGATTTACAATTTAAGTCAAAATTTACTAAGGAGTTGGTTTCTCTACATCTTGGTTTTTCTAAAATATTTATAATTGAATTTAGGTATACTTATCTTCTTCTTTGTTTGTAAGTATAGGCACAAAGCTAGAAATTTTTTAGGTATACTACGTCTCACGGTCTAATCCCCATTTGTAACAAAACTTTCAACGCACGTAAAGATTCACGTTCTTACTGCTGTCTCTTTCTACATCATGGCCTAACATGCAATGAACGCAAAACTTATTGTATTAATTATGTTACACTTTTCATCTTTTTTCAGCTTAACGCGACGACAAAGACAGCTTCTAGGTTCTAGGGTACTATTAGAAACTCGAATGCAAATCAGATGGTAGCGCAGTCAATAACCTCAGCGTAATTCAGTACTTAAGAAATTAAAACTTTAGGTATAAGAGTATAATTTCTTGTATTCAATACAGTTGCAACCACAAAAATTTCTGCAATGTAGCTTCCAAAATTACAATATTTTTGTTATTCCAATGTTTTGTTTTTGTTTTGTCAAATGTTAATTTCACACGAAGCTATACTTCGTAGATTGAGGCATACTCTAATAATTTTATTGCAGATGAGAATAAGACGGTGAGTCGAACTATACTAAAAATTGTTCTAAATGTTCTCTGCAACTTGCTAATATTCCCGGCTAATAGAATAGTTTTCACTGAAATGTAACGGCTGTTTTGCTTCATAGATTATGAATTATGAAAGTGAGAATGAAATGAAAATTATAAAACACATTCATCGATGTTTATGTTTATAAATAGACTAAATGATTTTTAAACTTAAATCTTACCTGAAATAACAGGTGTACATAAATACAGTGAGAACCATTTGTATGGAATAACTACGATAAAAATTCAGAGATTTGTTTTTCAGGAAAACGCTTGAACACGTATCATGTTATTTTTCAACGCGCATTTTTTGACAAAAAAGTTGGATATACAGAATGTCCCAATACTGAGGTACGACCCCCAACTTTAAAATTTCAAATGGAAACCTCATTTTTTTAGCATATTTGAATTCTACGTATAATTTTGCGTATTTTTATGTAGCACACACTATGTCGATTTTCAGTTGTTTTTGAAAAAAAGGCGTGAACCTTTTAAAATGAATAAATTCGATAAAAATTTAAGGATTTGTTTTTCAGGAAAACGCTTGAAATCCTATCCTGTTAATTTCCAACGCGCATTTTTTCACAAACATTTTAGCATAAAATGCGCGTTGGAATTTAACAGGATAGGATTTTAAGCGTTTTCATGAAAAACAAATTCTCCCTAAATTTTTATTGTATTTATTCATTTCAAATAGTTTACGCCTTTTTTTCAAAAACAACTGAAAATTGACATAGTGTTGCTACATAAAAAATATACAAAATTATACGTAGAATTCAGATATGCTAAAAAAATGGAGTTTTTATTTGAAATTTCAAATTTGAGGGTCGTATATCGATGTTGGGACAGCTTGTATATGCAATTTTTTTGTCAAAAAATGCGCGTTGAAAAATAACAGTATACGTATTCAAGTGTTTTTCTAAAAAAAATTCCTGAATTTTTATCAATGTTATTACATACAAATGGTTTTCACTCTATGTAAAAACATGTAAAGATTTAAAAATTAAAAACAAACAAGCGTTTCTTAAAGAAATATTGCTGATATACGTAATGGATAATAAATTATGTAATCACTAATTTTAATATACAGGGTGATTTTTTTTATCTGCCCTCGCCCGAAACTCCAAAAATAGGCAACACGTTATACAAACGAAAAGTAAGTTAATTAATTAAATAATGTGGCATAAAATAATCCAAATAAATTGACTCTAGAAGCACTGTTAAAGGTATTGTCAACAATGTTGACATTAATTTACAACTCTTTAGGCTTTAATTTTGAAAATAAAATTTTCAATGTATAATGTGTTGCCTATTTTTTGAGTTTCGGGCGGGAACGATTAAAAAAATCATCCTGTATATTTCTGTGTTGTTATTCTACACGAATGATATTAACAACTGTTATTTTATTATAAAATAATACATTGTTGAAGAATTAATTGAGGTAAACAGTGTGAGGTGCCAAATGCCTAGTGGGAAAAATCTTTAATCTATGATTTAATGCCCAGTTTGATTAGGTTTATCATGGCTTACTACAATTGACAGACATTAGGTTTAGTCTTTTTTTATCGTTTTTTTTCTACATTTAAGGTTTTTTTCCTACTCTTACTAATCTAATTATTCACATACTGCAGACGATCTGCTAAAAGCTCTTATCTGACCATAAATAAATTTTTACAAAGTTTTATTTTGAATATCAATTTATTCACCCTCTAAATATTGTACATGTAATATGTACAAAATGTATAAAATAAAATTAATAATTTTGTTTATATTCGGTTTACAAAATGGCCAATACCAGCGGTATGCAAATTACTGCGAGAGCCCTTCCTATATTCACCCACATTGGGGGCCGCCAAAGCTTGCAAGACATTACCGACTACTTCTCCAAGAAAAGAGATTTTGACCTAATTTTTGTAGTAGTCCCAAACAGTGGTCCTCACTATTCATTTGTAAAAAAAGCTGCGGAATTAAGCATTGGTTGTCTTACGCAATGCATTAAAGAACGCACTATAGGAAAGCTCAATCCGCAAATAGTTGGCAATATTCTGCTTAAGGTTAACAGCAAGCTTAACGGAACGAATCACTCTTTTGCTTTACCTTCACGCCCGCCGATAATGCAGAGACCTTGCATGATTATGGGTGCTGAGGCTGACGTAACCCATCCATCCCCAGATGCTAAAGACATCCCGAGTGTCGCGGCGGTTACAGCTTCCCATGATCCTAAAGCTTTCAAATACAACATCTGCTGGCGGCTACAGCCCCCAAACGTTGAAATAATTGAGGATCTTTTAAATATTACTAGGGAGCAGCTAATGTTTTTCTATAAGCAGACTGGTCATAAACCGGAAAAAATCGTATTTTTCCGTGATGGAGTGTCTGAAAGCGGAGATTTCAGCGATACAGAAGGCGTGTAAAGCGTTGCAGAGAGAAGATTACGAGCCGACAATTACGTTCCTTGTAGTGCAGAAGAGGCATCATACACGATTGTTTCCGATGGATCGTAGAGATTCAGAAGATAAGAATTGTAATGTTCCGGCAGGAACGTGTGTAGATACGCATATTACTAATCCTACTATGCAGAATTTCTATTTAGTGTCCCATGCAAGTATACGAGTGGCCAAACCTACCAAGTACTGCACTTTATGGAATGATAATGACATGAGTAATGATGATATTGAAGAATTGGCATACTATCTTTGTCATACGTTTACGAGATGTAATAGGTTGGTGAGTTATCCGACACCGACGTACTACGCTCACTTAGCAGCTGCTACGGCTAAAGTCTATATTGAAAATGATAAGTTGAATTTGGATCATTTACAGAGACATCAGCAGACTTATCAAATACAGGAGAGTATTTTGAGAGGAAAACCGATGTTTTTTGTTTAAATGACATGACTTAATTAATTACCTTTGGAACTTTGTTTTTTCTTTAAATGTTTTTTTTTGTTTGTTTAATTTTTTCTAAATAATATTTGTATGAGGAATTACATAATAAAATTATTATCAGCATAACCGTGTTTTAATTTATACTGGTTACTGAGAACAAGTTCTTGCACTGGTTAAAAAAGTTAAAACATTTATGGTTTTCTTTACTAGGGTAAAACGAATAAGCGTTGGAAATTTGTGTATTATGCGTTCTCATGATCTCTACCTTTGAAGAGCTGTGTTGTATGATCAAAGACGCTTTCTTAAATTATGAAAATGTCCTCTGTACACATTTCTAGGGTACAGAAGTGTTTACGGCAAGATATTTGTACAAAATCTGTTAAAGAAATGGTGGTAATTAAAAAAAACTTGTAAAAAATAAATCAAAATACCTACTACTAAAAGTTAAAATATATTTTATCAAGTTTCTTAATTTTTTACTCAATTTTTGGGTACAACTCTTTTATTTCTTACTGTAAGTGTTTACACTGAAAACTCTTAATTTGATTGTCGACTTTTTTTAGATGTATATAGGATCAAATACGTAGCAAACAGTTTAGAACAACGGAGACTTTTTTTAAAAAAAATGGCAATCATAGTGATTGCATATGTCAAAAAATAACCCTCCGCCGTCCCGTTGAGTACCTGCCTAAAAACTATAATTCAGAAGTTTTTTAGAGGTGGGGGAAACGAGTAAAATGGCCAAAGCAATTAAATTTTTATTTATTTTAATTTTATTCTGCATCCTTATTATAATTATTTCCGAACTATGCTATGTACTGTGCTCGTAGAGATAAGTGGGCCGACTTCTTAAAACCCTTCTATAAACCGAACAATACCCATTGTCCACTATATTGACAAGGATAATCACCGTAAGGATGGATGTTGATTTATGACAGGTCCCTCTGCCAGATGCCCCCCAATACACTCAAATACCTACCAAGATTATTTTAATTCTAACTATGACCCTGCTTATTTTATTTAGAGTCGGTTTAAAGAAGACGAATTAAATATCCAATTGTAATTAACTTTTAATTCGCTGTTAACTTGGCTTTTCTGATATCTGAGTGGTCAAAACTGCATTGCGAATAAACTATTTAATTGCTAATAAAGTTAATGTTAGTTTTGTAAACCGACTCTTAGGGCTAGTTTACAGAAAGTGACATTGACTTTAATTGCGATTAAACATTTAATTCGCAATCAAGTATCTATTATACAGAAAGTTCAATTTATTAATCACAAATTAAAAATTAATCGCAATTAAATATTTGATTCAGTTTTTGTAATCTGACCTTTAATGTAACGTTTGTTTTTACTTTTGAGGTATTGCAATTAATTTAAAGTACATACATGTAAAATAATTTAGAAACATGTGAAAATTAAAACTGTTTTAACATGAAGTGTCAAAAAGCTTCATTAATATGCAGGAATGATAATCTAAACTTGCAAAGTTTATTTTACCTCAGTACCTGCTCATTTTACCTGGCATTGGTTTTTAATTCTTCTCCAAACATAATAAGATAGACCGATAATGGGGTTATAATCAAAGACAGATTTATATTAACAGTACTGACTTCAGACGTGCATTAACTTAAGAATACTGACAATTTCAATTAATTTTATAATAAGGGTGTTCTATTGCCATCATAAAGTGTTTGATACAATTTTTTAGATAGATAACAGATAAAAATTTATCAATAAAGAGCATTTAACAATTAGTATATTATGCAACTAGCATTTAATGATGACACGATTATGACAATTATGAATACGAGTGTCTTTAATCGCCCGTTAAATGCAAGTAGCATATGCTATTTTTTCCACTACAACCCGCAACAAAGAAACTAATTTGAACTGTCATAATTTTAAATGTTTCATGCGTATGTCATATTGGTTATTAGTTTAATGTTGTTAGGATACCGCTGTAATACGGCTTTTTGATTGGTCTCAAATTTGTGCCAAAATGAAGAATTTGTATATTAATGACAATCAATAAAGTACAAGTTATAGATAATTAACACATTCATTAGAATATAAGAGTTAAAAAACTATTTTTGTTGACCAACTTATAACAAAAAGTTTTTCTTTTCAATGCTTGTGAAACTAATAAAAATATTTCGGGATTTGTAAATAAAGTTAAAAAATAAAACAACATATTTTTTTAAGATATTTAATTTTCAAATACACTATCATTATCATCACTTTCGTCATTTACATTAATCATTAATTCGACATTTTCAAATTTTCTATAGTTATTTTCAATTTTAACAACTTTTTTAATAGTTTTTTCCCAAGTTATATTTATAACGTTATCGGTTTCTTTTTTTATTACATCTACTATTTTATTTTTAATACTACAACACCTATTACTTTTTCTTATAGCCCTTTTTAATTGCCCCCATACTAGTTCAATTGGATTAAAAATACAATAGTATGGAGGCAATCTTAAAACAGCGTGTCCTAACTGCTTTGCTTTCTCGTCTACAAAGTATTTCTTTTCAAAACTTTTGGTCCTTAAGACTTCTAATAGTTACTTTTTAGTATAATGTTCTTCATAGTATAACTCATGCTTCATTAAAAAACTTTTAATTTCTTCTTTGCACGATCCAGTATTGGGAATTTTTTCAATCTGCCTGGAATGATAAGGGGCATTATCCATGACGATGACGCTGTTTGGAGGTAGTTTCGGAAGCAAATTGTTTTCCAACCAGTTTTCAAACAGATCCGCTGTCATGTCCTCATGATAGTCTAATTTGCAATCTTTAATTCTTTTTCCTGACAACAGAAGAGCACCGTTGACCCAGCCGTCTACCAGAGAACAATAGAGAAGCGTCAATCGTTTTACAGCATGTTAGAAAATTCGGCATAGTTTAAAACTAAATTAATCTACCTTCTATTTTTTGTACAAAATAGAAAGAATAAATCCTATTTTATGAAATTTACGTCCCAATATATGCCTAACAGATATAATATTCCGTAAATTTTAAATTTACGAAATGTTCGTATGTGAACATATCTTTTTAACTCCAGAAATTCGTTAAACATGGTTGACCTTGAATTTTTAAATTAAACTGTTGTGGCAAACCTTCTTTATCTACCAAAATCGTATTAAATGTTACTAACTTTTGACAGTTCTGAAATGTTTATCATTTTTATAACCTCAATTTAATAAATATTAATTTGTTTTTCTGGTTCATGTAAAATAAATAACTTACAACGATAATCTTTAATACATTTTATTAGGTAACAAAACGACAATACAAAGTTTCTATAAAGAGTCGCTAATAACATTGAAAAATCCAAATCAACAAATTTTTAAATACACCAATTTATAAGTTCTATAAGTGGAAAATACAGTAAATTAGTTGATTACACTTCGAACAAATTTGAAATTTGGTTATCCTAATCAACTTGATTACAGTAGGTGAGTTATAGTAAAAGAAATAGATACATGAAACTCAATATAAAAGTCTGATGATAAGTGCACAATAGTTTATGGTCAGAGAATTATTGGTGGCATAAATAAATAACAAAACACCAGGCGCTAACTCCAAATTCTTGGGTAGACGGATTAAGAAATTGTTGTAAAATTTGTCGCCTAAGTGCCTGTTTTCTAGGAGTGTTTGATGATAAACTAGCACCAGTTTGTGTACCACTGCTGCTAAAAGAAGTTGACGGGTACATATCTTCATCTGAAAGTATTTTGGAAGATGTGGAAGGCATCACCGATGTCGAAGGCAACAACGGCAAATCTGTCTGTCCTTCAGAGGCAGAAGGGATTTCAGTCGCTCCTCCTAAAAGTTAGAAATACATTTACATATTACATTTCACTATTAAGTTACTAAACTATATAAATATTTTAGATTTAACAGAAGAATTGCGAAGAAAATAATAAATTATAGTCACCTATCACGTGTTTTGTGGGAGCAGCATCAAATTGGAGCCTATTTCTTTGCGGATTGGAAAACATTCTATCTTCAAAGTGTGCTGCACAAATTTTGTACCTTCTGAAATATTTTTCGTCTTTGTCTAACAAATCTCTTCTGCCACATGCTAACGCCCATACTTTGAATCTGTTAATAGATAGACAAAGTGTTTACTTAGCTGATACATACAATGAATTGTTTTTAAGTAAGGTGTTATTAAATTTAATTATTTATTACAACTGTATTAATATTTTTCTGAAATAAGTATGTAAATACGTACAGTCACGTGTGAGAATGTTACACCTCTCGACAAAAAAAAATTATGCTAAAAATGTAAAGCTCCAAATGCGTCTATATCGAGTACAATTTTTCAAAGAAATCGTTATTAATTTATAACACAAAAAATGATTGTTGCAGTTTCGGGTCAGTATTTTAAGATCCGAACGGGACTATAAAACTAACAATTTTTACACACGTGACTGTACATTTTACTACAATCACGTAACTTAACAAAATTTTGGCAAATTTGGTAAATTGATTAGATAAATTGATAATTATGCAGTTTTTTCTGCTTTACATTGTTCAATTTTACAAATAGCACATTGCATTGAGAGATTTGCTAAAATAATTTAATTTAAGTGATTTAAACAAGCCTTTATTGCTTAAGTTACGTTAATTTACATAATTGTAATCAAAGTTTACGTGTTTGTATCAGTTTGGTTTGCACTTACCTGTAAGGTTCTTTAGGGAATACAAAAAAGCTCAAGTTAGAGTTATTTCTAGTGTTTTTGCATAGTGAATCACTGCAATACACAGTCTTCTTTTTTTTGTCCATATTGTTTTTGTACACTAACACGAATTTAACACTAGTTAAATACTAACACTAATAAAACACTAAATTTATTAGAATAGTTATTTCCTTTGTAATAAAAAGCATATGACCTTTAATAAAAGTAGTTACGATGATAGTACGTTTTTTTTATAATAGTTTTAATAAAAATAAAACAGAATATAAAAAAACAGCCGATAAAAATTGTTTACAATAACCGTTCCTAATAATTTATATAAACAATAATATGTGTAAGTTACAAGCTTATATTGAATATAAATCAATAATGGTAAGCGTTATTTTATACTATTAGCTGTTTAGGTGGTTCAAAGACTTCTAAATCAGTTTGCAATAATTTTGAATTTGGCGCCACAAAAAGATCGTTGAACATGAAAAGTTTGGTAAAACTTGCGTTTGCATATTGGGGTTTTTGACGCTTCTCTATTGTTCTCTGCTCTAATTCTGTTATCCCTAAGTTGCGCTCATTTTTCGTTACACTTCTGCTGGTATATGCCACTGGGTGCATTTGTTGGTCCTTGCCTAATTGTAATAACACAGCACCCAAACCTTTAAGACTTGCATCAACTCGAAGTTCACAATCTTTGCTCGGATCAAACCTCTGTAGAACGGGTGTTGATGTCATTTTTTCTTTTAGTGTTTTGAACGCAATATCTTGTTCGCTGCTCCAAACAAATGGTTTATCTTTTTTAGTGGCTTCTTGAAGAGGTCGGGTAATCACGGAATAATTTTTTATAAATTTTCTATAATAATTACACATTCCGAGGAAACTCTGGATATCTTTAACGGTTCGAGGTTCAGGTAGAGGTAGAGCCCCTGACAATACTGCACTAGTTTTACGTCGATTAATATCTTCGACACTTGTCAATATTCTAATCAATTGTTACCTCCCATTTTATCATATATATTCTCTGTTTGAAGGGCAACTTTTTGTTTCTGGACGAAAACAAAGCCATTACATAATTCGTCATGGTAATTAAATTATAAAGTTTTGTGTCACTCCACACAACTTTATGTGAGAATAGCAAGTTTTCTTTGTCACATTACGTTCTTCCGTACACTTGCTTCCTATGATTTACAAAAATTTGGTAATTAATTACATGTGCGACATCGTTTTTATTTGATGGGAGAATTTCTTTTAATTTTTTTTTTTTTCAATTTTTAAAACAATAAATAATGATTTTATAGTCCTCTTACTCTTCACGCTTCATTAACAAAATTTAGTTGTTTTATGATTCAGTTCCTTTTGTAAAAATTCTCACGGATCTTATCATGAATAAATAAAATTCAAACTGTTCAACAAATAATTTTCAAATATCAAAAACTACCCATCACAAAACAATACAAGTTGTATGCGTAACGGCGTTTCTAAAGCATCTGCTAGACCGCTATAGTTTTGAAGTTTACAGGAACTGTCAAAATATTTTTGTTTTGAATGTTTCGTCGGTTGTGTGTGTAAAGTGTAATTGACAGTTGACATTTACGTGGTGTTTCAAAATAAATAAAAAATAAGTAATAAGAGTGATTTAGTGATTTTAAAAATTGTTAAAAAGTTTGAAAACGTAAAAAAATAACGAGATATGTACATTACATTCAATTCGCTATTTTTTCCTCGTTGGAAAAAACCAAACACATTTTTTTCTCCAAAATTTTTTTTTTTGAAAAATATAAAAAAAAACAAATCTTTGCCACCAGATTCGTGTTTTTTTTTATTGTGCTCGTAGAGATAAGTTGGCCGACTTTTTAAAACCCTTCTATAAACCGAACAATACCCATTGTACACTATATTGACAAGGATAATCACCGTAAGGATGGATCTTAATTTATGACAGGTCTCTCTGCCAGATGTCCCCCAATACACTCAAATACCTACCAAGATTATTTTAATTCTAACTATGACCCTGTTTATTTTATTTAGAGTCGGTTTACAGAAGACGAATTAAATATCCAATTGTAATTAACTTTTAATTCGCTGTTAACTTGGCTTTTCTGATATCTGAGTGGTCAAAACTGCATTGCGAATAAACTATTTCATTGTTATTAAAGTTAATGTTAGTTTTGTAAACCGACTCTTAGGGCTAGTTTACAGAAAGTGACATTGACTTTAATTGCGATTAAACATTTAATTCGCAATCAAGTATCTATTATACAGAAAGTTCAATTTATTAATCACAAATTAAAAATTAATCGCAATTAAATATTTGATTCAGTTTTTGTAATCTGACTTTTAATGTAACGTTTGTTTTTACTTTTGAGGTATTGCAATTAATTTAAAGTACATACATGTAAAATAATTTAGAAACATGTGAAAATTAAAACTGTTTTAACATGAAGTGTCAAAAAGCTTCATTAATATGCAGGAATGATAATCTAAACTTGCAAAGTTTATTTTACCTCAGTACCTGCTCATTTTACCTGGCATTGGTTTTTAATTCTTCTCCAAACTTAATAAGATAGACCGATAATGGGGTTATAATCAAAGACAGATTTATATTAACAGTACTGACTTCAGACGTGCATTAACTTAAGAATACTAACAATTTCAATTAATTTTATAATAAGGGTGTTCTATTGCCATCATAAAGTGTTTGATACAATTTTTTAGATAGATAACAGATAAAAATTTATCAATAAAGAGCATTTAACAATTAGTATATTATGCAACTAGCATTTAATGATGACACGATTATGACAATTATGAATACGAGTGTCTTTAATCGCCCGTTAAATGCAAGTAGCATATAATTATATCCACGCAACTTGACCACCCAAATAGATCACCCCATCAGGATGTTTAGTCTATATTAATCAAATGTATTCACCCTAGGATGTTTACTATTTAGTCTGATTCAAACAAGTACATCTTGTTCTATACATTTCAAAGACTTATTTGTAATTGATATAAGAAACTAATTGTCCTGTAGGTTATATAAGGGCCTTTTACCCAAAATTGTATTAGTTCTCATTAGTTCTCATTAGAGTGTACTCTGAAGAGCTTGTGTGAATTAATAAAATCATTTTTTTAAAAAATCGGTTTAGTTATTTCCGAATTTAATTGGCGCTGCGAACAGGATACCCAAGCGAAGATTCTATCGAAGAAACTCCGATCTCTCTCAAGAGTTTGTTGGGTACGAAAACACCTGGAAGTGATCCACTGGGCCCTTATTGGTCAACTCTAAGTCCACTAGGCCATCCGATCCACTTCGCGGAAGACTTTCACCTGAGGCCATCCAAATGCAGGCGGCTTTCCTGTAAGTCCTTCCATATTTTATAATATACATGTCTCGTGATAGATCGCGATCACCTTTACGTAATAAAAATAATTCAATTAATTCAATTCACGAAGAAGAAGAAGATTTATTCGTAAATTTACCAGATTCTAGAAACTTGCAACGAAACAATTTTTTAAATTCGAATTTTGCCGAAACCGAATCAGACGTAAATATGGCAATTACAGTTAGTCAAACCGAAATGTCAATGGCAAAAGATATGTTGCCGGAATACTCCGGAGGTTCAAAAAATTTAGCTTATTTTATAAAGCAAGTAGAAACTTATTTGTCTTATTTAAAGAAACCAGAAGAAGGTTGCTTGTTTAATTGTTTATTATTTGAACAAATTAAATCAAAATTAATTGGCGACGCAAGAGATGTATTAATCTCTAGTAATTGTACCAAATGGTCAGAATTAAAGAACGCTTTGCTAAATCGCTTTGGTGACCCGCGCTCCGAAGAATTATTAGCAAACGATCTGCATACATGTTTTCAATTAAATTACGAAAGTTACGAAGATTATTATGAACGACTCAAAAGCAAGCTACAAATTTTATTAGAGCATATAAGTCTTAGAACTCCAATTAGAGACATTTTGATTAATAAAATCGAAATGTATGAAAATCAAGCATTAGCAACATTTAAGTCCGGAATAATCGAACCCTATTGTACACATTTAATGTCTTTACCCGTATTAACATTAGAAAATGCATTAATTGAATGTCGGAAATTTGACAACAACAAAGCCCAAATTAATTTCATGAACTTTATGCGACAAAATTCGCGAAAACCAGCAAAAGTTAATTATCCACATAATCAAAAAACAAAATATAATTATCAGTCAATGCGTCCAGCATTTACAAACAATTTCCCAAATCCATCTTCTCATGCTCAAGGCTTTTCTAAACCCCAAATTAACTCATTTCCTACTGGACCTATTGATATAAAACCAAAAGCCGTACCACCACAAAAATTTTGGACAAATTCCCAAGTATTTGGAAAGAAAAAGGAAGAAAAACCAGTCCCAATGTCAATATGTACAAAAAATAGCGTACGTCCTCCAGTAAACAACCCTTCACATTACAGTAATAATTACAATAATTTTAGAAATAGTAACAATTTCCGAAACTATAATAATTTTAGGCCAAATCGCCAACAAAACTTTACTTTCGAAGAATTACATAATACACAAGCCGATTATAACGAGAACGAAAGTTCTAATGAACAATTTTTTGAAAATAACGAAGTCGGTTATCACCAAAATTCGCAATCACAGGAAAATTTTCAAGAAATTGCCTCATGTTCACAACAGACTTAAACTCTCTCTCTAACAAACCCAAACTCCCTTTTATCACAATCCCTAGTTTAAATTTAAAAATCCTTATAGACTCTGGCGCATCAAATAGTATTATTAATCCAGGACCTGCACATAAATATTTCCAAAATTATTTTTTCAAAAAACCTTTTGTAATTAAATCACTTAATAATACAATCAAAAATGATCAAAATATTTCATACCCTCTACTTCAAGAATATGGCATTAAAGAAAAACTCTCATTTCATGTATTACAATGGCATGACAGATATGATGCTTTATTAAGCAGTCACGACTTTCAAAAACTAAACGCAAAAATTAATTATGAAAATCAGACCCTGGAAATTGATAACATAAAAATCCCATTTTTTATTGAACTTAACCCACTAAATTTTATACCCTTCTCACAAGAAATTAATAATCACATACGAATACTTGTGAACATTGAAAACGGTGCAGTAATTATTCCCGAACTAATCAATAAGAACATAACGATTCCCGAATCAATTGCTATTGCAAAGAATGGAATTTGCACAATTCCTATCCCTGAAATTGATATTACGGAAATACATTGGCAACAACTTATTGACGTACAACCACTTGTTAATGTTGATATTAGAAAACCTAATGCTATAAAAAGCAATATTAATATTCCTAAAGTAATTAGAACATCTCATTTAAATCCTGAAGAAAAAGATGAAATTTTAAAACTCTGTTCTCAATTTAAAAATATTTTTTATGACGAAAATTCTAATCTTTCATTCACAAACGCAGTAAAACATAAAATTAGAACGACAGACGAGGAACCGATTTATTGTAAATCATACAGGTATCCGCATCATTTAAAAACTGAAATCCAAAATCAAATACAAAAATTACTAGATAATAAAATTATAAGACCCTCGATATCGCCATACAGTAGTCCTGTATGGATTGTTCCTAAAAAGATGGATGTATCTGGTAAAAAGAAATGGCGTCTCGTTATAGATTATAGAAAGTTAAACGAAAAAACTGTAGAGGACAAATATCCTCTACCACGAATAGATGAAATTTTAGACAATTTAGGAAAATGCACATATTTTACAACGTTAGATTTGGCGCAAGGATTCCACCAGATAGAAATGGATCCAGAGAGTATTGAAAAAACAGCATTCTCGGTAAACAATGGACATTACGAATATGTCAGAATGCCATTTGGACTAAAGAACGCGCCTTCAACTTTCCAAAGAGTCATGGATAATATTTTACGCGAATATCTTTATAAATCATGCTTTGTCTACATGGACGATGTTGTAATTTTTTCAAAATCTTTACATGAACATTTAGTCCACATTAAACAAATTTTTAATAAATTAAAAGAATTCAATTTAAAAGTCTAATTAGACAAGTCCGAATTTCTCTGTAAAGAAGTTGCTTTTCTTGGACATGTAATTACACCTAATGGAATTAAACCAAATCCTTCAAAAATTGAAGCGGTACAAAAATACCCCCTACCAAAAACAACAAAAGAAATTAAAGCATTTTTAGGACTAGTCGGATATTACCGTCGGTTTTTACAAAATTTTGCAAAAATCGTTTCCCCATTCACAAAATGTTTAAAAAAGGGTGCAAAAATTGATATAAGTGATCAAAATTATTTAGAAGCTTTCCATAAATGCAAAGATTTATTAACAAATGCTCCGGTATTAGCATACCCAGATTTTACAAAAACTTTCAATTTAACCACAGACGCGAGTAATATTGCAATTGGTAGCGTTCTCTCCCAAAATAACAGACCAATAGCATTTTATTCAAGAACTTTAAATTCAGCTGAGAAAAATTACTCAACAATAGAAAGGGAATTATTAGCAATAGTTGAAAGCACTAAACATTTTAGACCTTATTTATATGGTAAACATTTTGAAATCGAAACAGATCATAAACCTCTCGTTTGGTTGTTTTCTCTTAAAGATCCAAATTCAAGACTAGTAAAATGGAGACTACGTTTAGAAGAATTCGATTATTCCATAAAATATAAAAAAGGTAAAGAGAATTCTGTAGCTGACGCCCTGTCGAGGATAGAAATTAATATACGAGAAACAATAGATAATGAAGATTTAGATTTGATATCGATATTACCTCAAGTTGATGACGACGAAGACCTAACACCTGATGAAGCAGACGAAATCCTAGCCCAGAAAGAAATACAAGACAATATTTCAAACGCCGACACGCAACATACATCTACAGAAAATCCCGTGTTTAGCATGCCAATTTCCGAAAAACCGCTAAATCATTTTACAAACAGAATAGTTATTAAAACGGGTGATTTATACAATATCTCTTACACGCGACCATTTAAAAAACATCATCACGTAATTACTGTAAGAAAAGGTCATGAATTAGAAAATCTTACAAATGCATTAAAAGAAATTATTAATCCAAAACAATTGTATGGAATCTATTTCGTCGAAAAAGAAACTGAACCTATTTTCCGTACGCTATGTTCTCATCTTTTTAATAATACGTTACAAATAACAAAATGCAACATTTTGTGTAGAGATCTCGAAAAACCAGATCAACAAAATGAAGCAATTAACGAATATCATAATAATAATCATAATGGTATTTTAGAAACTTATAACCACTTGAGACAAACTGTTTATTGGCCAGACATGAAAACGAAAATTAACAAAATTATTAATGATTGTGAAATTTGCTTACAAAGTAAATATGAAAGACACCCCTATCGAGTACCTTTTTCAGGCCCACTATTAGCCAAAAGGCCTTTTGAAGTCATCCATGTTGACACGTTCAGTTTCGATAATAGTAAATTTCTCACAATAATAGACTTATTTTCAAAATATTCACAAGCATACTTTATTACTGATTTATCAGCAATAACCATTTTAAACAAATTACGTCATTACTTCGCACACCACAACTACCCTACAAAAATTATATGCGATGAAGGAAAAGAATTTAAAAACAATGTTCTCCAAGAATTTTGCAAACTATTCAAAATAAATCTGCATTTCACTACAAATTACAACCCCAGCTCCAATTCGCCAATTGAAAGAATACATTCTACTCTTCTTGAAAAAATCAGAACACTTAAAATTCAAAATCCTAAGGAATCCCCTCAAAACATAATGATATCAGCCGTATTAATTTATAACCAATCAGTTCATTCAACTACTGGGTTTACACCATTTAGCCTTTTATACGGTCCTTACGAAAATTTGAATGCACATGAAATAGATCTTGATAAAACAGTTTTTGAAGCATACAATGACAAAAGAAAAAACGAACTCCTACCATTTTTTGAACAAGTTTATCACAAACAATTGAATCACGGTACAAAAATTTTAGAAAAGAGAAACAAAGACTTAAAAGATACTGTCCAGATTAATGAACCCGTAGTATACATGAAAAAACAAAAGATTAGAAAAGCCGACCCTTGCTATGAAAAAGTAAACATAACAAGTATTAATAAAAACAAAATCGAAGGTAAAAGAGAGAAATCAAAATTTCCAGCCAACGCTCACCCTAGAAATATAAAGAGACTGAGAAAAACATTTTCTTTGCAGACTAACCCTTCTATCAACCAGCCTGGCCCTTCGCGTAGAAAGGATCCAGAGTAATGGATACTTTTTAGAAGACATCGGTACTTCCAAAACTATAAACCACTATCATAAGTTTTACTTTTATTTTAATATTACTAACGTAGAACGTAGCTATAAAAATTTATTATCTAACGCTTATATATTAGAACTTAAATCTAAACAAGACTCTCCCTATTTAATTGAAGCTTTAAAAAAATACCTGCATGCAAATCGAAGATGCTCTTCAAAAATTTAATTATCGATCCAAACGTTCTTTAATTGACGGTTTGGGTTCTACAATACGTTTCATAACAGGAAATCTAGACCAAGATGATTTAAAGGAAATTAAGGAAAAATTTAAGGAAAAAACTATTAAAAAAGTTGTTAAAATTGAAAATAACTGTAGAAAATTTGAAAATGTCGAATTAATGATTAATGTAAATGACGAAAGTGATGATAATGATAGTGTATTTGAAAATTAAGTTTCTTAAAAAAATATGTTGTTTTATTTTTTAACTTTATTTACAAATCCCGAAATATTTTTATTAGTTTCACAAGCATTGAAAAGAAAAACTTTTTGTTATAAGTTGGTCAACAAAAATAGTTTTTTAACTCTTATATTCTAATGAATGTGTTAATTATCTATAACTTGTACTTTATTGATTGTCATTAATATACAAATTCTTCATTTTGGCACAAATTTGAGACCAATCAAAAAGCCGTATTACAGCGGTACCCTAACAACATTAAACTAATAACCAATATGACATACGCATGAAACATTTAAAATTATGACAGTTCAAATTAGTTTCTTTGTTGCGGGTTGTAGTGGAAAAAATAGCATATGCTACTTGCATTTAACGGGCGATTAAAGACACTCGTATTCATAATTGTCATAATCGTGTCATCATTAAATGCTAGTTGAATAATATACTAATTGTTAAATGCTCTTTATTGATAAATTTTTATCTGTTATCTATCTAAAAAATTGTATCAAACACTTTATGATGGCAATAGAACACCCTTATTATAAAATTAATTGAAATTGTCAGTATTCTTAAGTTAATGCACGTCTGAAGTCAGTACTGTTAATATAAATCTGTCTTTGATTATAACCCCATTATCGGTCTATCTTATTAAGTTTGGAGAAGAATTAAAAACCAATGCCAGGTAAAATGAGCAGGTACTGAGGTAAAATAAACTTTGCAAGTTTAGATTATCATTCCTGCATATTAATGAAGCTTTTTGACACTTCATGTTAAAACAGTTTTAATTTTCACATGTTTCTAAATTATTTTACATGTATGTACTTTAAATTAATTGCAATACCTCAAAAGTAAAAACAAACGTTACATTAAAGGTCAGATTACAAAAACTGAATCAAATATTTAATTGCGATTAATTTTTAATTTGTGATTAATAAATTGAACTTTCTGTATAATAGATACTTGATTGCGAATTAAATGTTTAATCGCAATTAAAGTCAATGTCACTTTCTGTAAACTAGCCCTAAGAGTCGGTTTACAAAACTAACATTAACTTTATTAGCAATTAAATAGTTTATTCGCAATGCAGTTTTGACCACTCAGATATCAGAAAAGCCAAGTTAACAGCGAATTAAAAGTTAATTACAATTGGATATTTAATTCGTCTTCTTTAAACCGACTCTAAATAAAATAAGCAGGGTCATAGTTAGAATTAAAATAATCTTGGTAGGTATTTGAGTGTATTGGGGGGCATCTGGCAGAGGGACCTGTCATAAATCAACATCCATCCTTACGGTGATTATCCTTGTCAATATAGTGGACAATGGGTATTGTTCGGTTTATAGAAGGGTTTTAAGAAGTCGGCCCACTTATCTCTACGAGCACAGTATGTTCATTTTGATAAATAAAAATGTATAGTTGAGTAATTAGCAGGAACTTAGAAAAAAAGTATACACTTGGTTTAACTGGCTGACGTTTCGGCTTTATTTTTTTAAGCCTTTATCAAAGCTAGAAAAATGTAATGTTGTTACAAGTTAATGTTTAGACTGTAATTATTACCTAGAAATCTTACAAATTAAGTGAACCTATGGAGCCTCGTTGACATACATATTAAAGTTCTTCGTTAAATTCGATATAAATAGAGTATGTAAAAATATAAAATTGTATATAGATAAAATTATGTCAGTATAGATAAAATTGTATAACAGAGAAAAATGACAAAACGTTGACTTTGCACAAATTAAAAGATTATGTATAACCTAAAACAACTATAGATAGTAAAACTTTCTAAAAATTAACAAAACTAAGTCAGAAACCAACAATACATATCTTAATATTGGGACATATAATTAAAAACAATGAATATTGTTACAGAATTCAAATCACTTAACATTGTCAGTTGTTGGATTTATAAATAAGATTATCATAAATGTAACTGAGCTTTTTAACGTCCTTCTTAAAATTCACAGTATCATTACTTCTTATGTGCATCATTTCACTGATACATCTCTTATACAAGTTGTTTTCATAATCTATTATTTTTGTATCTTTGAAATTCCACACATGGTTGTCAATGTAAAAATGTTGGGTGACAGCAGTTTTTTCAAAATTTGTATTAGCTATAAGTTTGCAATCGTTACGGTGTTGCGCAATTCGGTTTTTGAGATATTGGGATGTTTGTCCAATATATACTTTACTTCAGGTAGAACCATGAATTTTATATACAACCATTGATCTCATTTCTTTGGGAATAGTATCTTTTAGTTTCGTAAAAAGTTGGGACGTGGTTTTGGTATTATATGTCGCAAACGAACAACCTAGCGGTTTAAATATTTTATCAATTTTGTTGGTCAATGTCGGGATGTATGGGAGTCTATAATATTTGTTGTTAATGTTAATTTTTTTGTATGTGTTGGTATATAAAGAATTGTTATGTGACGTCGAAAATTTGTGAATAAGTCTATTAATAAGATATTTAGGATAATTGTTATTTTTAAGTATTTCTCTAATTTTCTTTAGGTTTTCATCATGAAATTTTTGATGACTTCCAAGTTCCTGCTAATTACTCAACTATACCAACATCATGGATGCAAATACAGACATTATTAATAAAAATGTATTTATTTGTTTTGATATTTGAGGTATAAAACATATTCCGAATGAAATTAGTGATATTTTCACTTTATTTATTACAAGTTATACTTTGCTAGAGAAAGGTTTTATTGAAATTCGAAACATTGGTTTACTACATTGGGGTTGTAAATTATTGGAAAAGAAACTCAACCACGTTGTAAATCATTCTTAGCTCAAACATTTTCAGTAAAAATTCAATTTGAGCGACCCCTGAGCGAGAGTAAGTGTCGTCTACTTTGACTACCGCCACTAGAAGTTGAAACAGTTTTTAGCTGTTTATAACATCTTTCTATGTATAACCCTCCACATAGCGCAGTTCAAATAAAGTCTCATGTGACTGTTAATGGCTGGTTAAAAAATTTCTTTTTTTAAAATTTATTTCTACAAAATGTACCGTAAGACAAAAATCACATTGATGTTTGAAGTTTGAAAAAGTCGAAAAATATAGTTCTGTCCGGTTTTGAATGTCAATAAAGTTAGCAGAACATTTTTAGCAGAACATGTATTTCTTTGCAGGAAAATTTAAAGCTAATTAAGAGCTAATTAGATGCTCTAATTAAAAATTTTGTGCTCGTATTTAAAAAAAAACAACAATGGAAATATTTTAAGCCTATTACGAGCTAATTAATCGTACTAGTTAAAAATATACTTAAAAAATTATCGCACAAATATTTAAAAATGTGTATGTTTAGCTGCCTATCTTTCAAATAATTTTAAGCTGTATTTTCACATTTTAGCTTAGTTTAGGGCAAAACGGTGGTATTTCATATTAAAATTTTTAATTAATTTAATAATTTTATTTTGTTTCACCTTCCTTGAGTGTTATAATCACTCCTAAAAACTTTTTTTTTGAAATTTATTTGGCAATTGTGCGCATGCGCAAACCTCCCTTTTTTTTTTCAAAGACGGACCCTTTTTTCACATCGATTTTTCAACATAACTAGATCGTAATTAACTTAAAATATTTTCATTATGATATCTACGTTTAATGTGATAATTTAATGTTGGTCTGCTAACTTTTTGTTAAGCTAGCAGAACATATTTTTTTTTAATGCAAACATTAGATTTTTAATTATAGCATTTAATTGGTTTTTAATTAGCTTGTAATATTTTTATTATAATCTTTATGTTTGATTTGATATTTTGTTGTTTTCAGCTAGCTTTTCATTATGCCAGCAGAACATCTGTTTTTTTTTTAATAAGCGAGTATTACATTTTTAATTATAGCATTTAATTAGCTTGTAATAAGCTTGAAATATTTTTATTATTATATTTATGTTTTATGTCATATTTTATTGTTGCTCTGCTAACTTTTTATTAAGCTATCAGAACATGTTTTTTTTTAAATACGAGCACAAAATTTTTAATTAGAGCATTTAATTAGCTCATAATTAGCTTTATATTTCCCTGCAAAGAAATATATGTTCTGCTAACTTTATTGACATCGGTTTTGATGCGCTTTGAACCATTGTGCGGCGTCCCAGAGCCCTCCGTCACCAGCCGCCACTGATAACTAACACAAAATCTTCTTTTTTTTTTGTCAAAATAGAATATTTGAAACAGAGAAAATTTTAATGATTGTAGTATAAAACACATCCGCAGTTTTTTATTTTATTGGTCCAAGCCACTAGATTTCCTGCATCGTTTTTATATCGTACAGACTAATTGAGGAGCTTGCGTGCAAAACCCGATATATCAACTTTTATAAATTTTTCAGGAGATGAAAAAAACACCCTACATATTTGTTTCAAAAAATAGTGTTATTTAGCGAAAACAGTTTAAATTTAATAGGGTTATGCAAGTGATAAACATATATTTTTTTGTATAAAAAGTAAACAATTTGGCGTTATTAGCAAAAAACTATTGGATATATCCAGTTTTGCTCACAAATGACATACACTGAGCGAAAAAATTATTTATTTTTCTTGAAATAAACAAATTTAAATTGGTATTTGCAGAGAGAACAAGAAAATTAAATATGTACTGCAGCCTCTTCGTTCAGATTATTGCACAGCTTCTTGGGTTTCATTCGGTTCTTCGTTTCTCCCCCATTACTGTGTAATAATTTTTTATACCACAAAAGGTCTTTCCTCTTTAGCCAATCTTCCCCAAAATATTTTTTTTCTTAAATGTTTTAAGTTTCTTTTCTTTTTATCTGGATATATCCGCTGTTGTTTGCAAAATTTAGATAGATATAACCGATTTTGCTTTAAATGTCGAACTTTATTAAACGTTTTTACGAGGATTTAAACGGTTTTGGTTGCAAACGCATATATGGGCCTATAGATATCACAACTTAGATCCAAAAATCACCAAAACATGATTTTTTGTGAAAAGTGGATATATCCGGTTTTGCATGCAAGCTCCTCAATTGTTCAGGTGAAAGCATTGCTTAATCTTAAATAAATAAATCTTTTTTGTTAAAATATGCAATCTGTCTAGTTTGGGATAAAACTTTTTAGCAGGTGTTTTATAGTTAGAATATGTGGAATAACTAGCTCACAAACCATTTCACACAAAATAAATGGACCAAAGTTTACGAAAAACTTTGAAATAATTCTATCGCCACAATGTAACGGAAACAGTGTTTTAAAAAAGTTGTAATTTAAAACAAGTTGAATGGCAATCGAGACAACAGTGTGCATGTGGAAGCGCCTCAGCAACGTAAAATTCCTGTCTGTAGACGCTAGTGTCGTGACCGCGCTACCGCAGCGCCAGCGGCCAACGCCAATCGCCATTGCTAAACAAAATGGCTTCGTCTGGCGTCGTGTCGCGTGTTTTGATGGTTTAAAGATTAAAAATGTTGTTAAAATTAGACTTTTGTGTAATATATTTTGGTGCATAAGTATATGAAAACAGAAACAAATTCCTAGTTTGCCTTAATTGTGTTTTCTCTAGTTAAAAAATGCAATTTGGGTATGAGATTTTCGTTTTGTCTTTCTCAGTTGGTGATTATCGGTTTTGAACATTGTTGTTGTGTAAGTATCTCCTCTATTTCAACGTAGATGGTCGTCCGTGGACTGTGGTAAGTATATATTATTAATTTCGATAATTTTATTTCGAATGTCAGGTTAAGGTAAAATTGCAGTTAAAGTTAAAACATTATTTCATAATATAGTAGAGTCTCGCTAACGTGAACTAATTAGAGTGTAACTTAGTGTTCCCAACACTAGCAATCAAAAAGTTATCACAGTCTCTAAACAAATTTTACCAAATTTAAACTGAAAATCACCAGCATACATTTAAATAAAAAAAAAAAAAAAAAAAAAAACATAGGGTCTTCTAAGTCTAGAAGAAACTAGAGAAACTTGGTTTGAGAATTGTAATGCTGTAACTGTTAACAGTCACATTCAGTAGTTTACAGTACTGATTTACATTTGATACACATGAAACTTTTTCTTGAATTTTTAATAATCATAAGTTAAGGTCATATCCGATGTACTCAGAAGTGCTAAAACATTGCCTTATTATTTAATTAATGGCAATCTTCACGTCATTATTTTGTTAAATATATATATTTTTTGCAATAAATTTTATTTTTTCCACAGTCATTAAGTTGTAGAAATAGTATATTATGTATCAAGGGAGAGAATTGTAGATTATTCCTGACGTGGGATTTATAGCCAAAGGCGAAAGCTCGAGACCTATAAGCACCGAAGCAATGATAGCATTTCTCTCAGTTGTATAGGAAAGCAAACCTAATAGTGAATTTTAATTTAAATTGTGAATCTAACAACAATGGCGTTTGCAATAAAGTATTTAAGACTCAATTTAACTGTCCCGTGTGTTCCACCTGAGGGGAATCGGTGTGTTACGAGGTAGCTGGTAGGTTGTATAGTATTTCTGTCCAAGTTTTATCCACCATAAACTTTATAGTTATTGGTCCAACCCCAAACATTTACAATCGGTGGCCGGTTTCGCCGACAGATGGTTCGATGCCTGAGGCTTAAGACGCTTTTAAGGGTAATATTTCTCCAAAAGATAATACTTTTCATCATATACATTTACCTAAACATTTCGAGAGTTTGAAAGAAATAACGAACTTAGCAAGGCACGTGCTCTATTTGTGAATTAAAAAATCTGTTTTCGCATTCACCATTATTGAACTAATCAATAAATCGTTATTCAAATGTTTAATATCGATCCAAAATCAAAAAAAGGAATCAAATAATAAAGTTATCAGTTGCAAAATTCGTCGTACACAGTAATGAATACAACCTAGATAACAGATTAAAGTTTGTTACCTACTTTCCAAATATTCTAAGAAGGTACAGAATTACCTACCAGATATTGTTTTAATAGGTATTTGTTTAGAATTGTTTACACATGGTCAGGGATGGAAATCATAGAATGAAGGTAAATTTTAAGAATTTTAAGTTCTTATTAGGTATTATTGTTTACGTAAATAATAGACTGTAACTAAAAATACACACAAAAATTTATTGTTTAATGTGTCTCTAATAGTGCATATTACCTGATTGAGTATAGTCTAATAATATTACAATATACATGAAATGCTAGTTTTAAACTACAAGTTTTACACCACATAAAATAAACAATGTAATGAATACCCATCTAAATATTTAAAGTAGCAACAGCACATAATATTCTAATAATATTTTTTGTGTCATTCTGGAACAATAATCTTGTTTATAATGACCCATATTAAGGTAAAATCTTTGTTTCTGTGGCACTGTTACTAAACAACAATGACATATAAATACATATAAGTGTTAAATGCATGATTAAGAAGCAATAACATACAAAATTACTAGAAATGGCTAGAACTATTAGAATGGCTAGAAGAATTATCTATTGGTTACTAAAATTAATAAATTATAAGAACAATTATTGTATGTATTCGTATATACTACAGTTTTAATTATCATTTATGATTAATTATCATCGCTAATGACTCTGAAAATTAAAAACATTTTTTGTGCGATAATATCCATACATTTATAAAAATTATTTAAATCATAGTAGTAAAAATTTAAATCATGTAAGCGGTATAAAAATATCAAATAACAAGGAGTTGTCAATAATAATGAATGAACCAAGCGGTGAAGAACACAATTTACCCAAAGATTACTTATTTTCGCGAGGAGAATATAAGCAATATTTATTTACATAAGACCCACTATCAAATTTAACAAAATATATATCAACTACCTATTAAGAATATCTGGTAGGTAATTCTGTACCTTCTTCGAATATTTGGAAAGTAGGTAACAAACTTTAATCTGTTTTCTAGGTAATACATATTATTAATTACTGTGTACGACACATTTTGCAACAGGTAAGTTTATTATTTGATTTCTTTTTTTTATTTCGGATCGCCATTGAACATTTGAATAACGATTTATTTATTACTTCAATAATGGTCAATGCGACGGCAGATTTTTTAATTCACAAATAGAGCACGTGCCTTGCTAAGTTCGTTATTGCTTTCAAAGTATTGGAATGTTTAGGTAAATGTATATGATGAAAAGTATTATCTTTTGGATAAATATTACCCTTAAAAGCATCTTAAGCCTCAGGCATCGAACCATCTGTCGGTGAAAACACCCACCGTCTGTAAATGTTTGTGGTTGGACCCTAATTAACTTCAATAACAATAAAGTTTATGGTGTATAAAACTTGGACAGAAATACTATACGTTCAAGCCTTACCCACCATATCTTTTCGCAAACTTTTAGGTGGAAGGGATATTTCAAGTTTGAAGGTTTCATCACTTTTATCAGAGCTTGACTTGTTAAATTATTAGCGAAGCGGATCGGTGAGTCTATTTAAGGGGAAAACATTTTTCGGGGTGGAATGATATGAGACCTACACCATATTTTAAAGAAATGTTCAAGTTAACATATTCCCATTTTACGACCTGGTGCTTTAGTTATGACAAAAGTTATAAGGGTTTAAAGTCAGAAATTTACGATTTTTTTTTCTGGTGCACTATTGAATGATAAACACATATTACTCGAAAACTATCAAGCGTAAGTGACAATTTTTATTTTGATAAGTATAATACAACATGTATAATAAGTTCATGTTAAAAAAGTTTAGTAATTTGAATGTAATTACTATGAAAAAATTAATTTAATTGAGAAATTATCGACTAAAATTGTAATGTACTGCATTTGAATAAGCATAACTTTTTATTTCACGATATGGATGTACAATTTTTTTATACCAGCCGAATCCTTGATGCTTTGGCAACATTTTTATTCGTATAACCTATTGTGGCGTTTTAGAAATAAAGGCTCTAAAGCGATTTGAACGTGAACTTGTTTCCTTTCGCGGATCATTTGACGGGAATAAGAGAGAGATAAATAAACATGTGCGGTGAAGGGATAGAAAGAGATAGACTGAACCAGTATAATTGTGATATATTTAATATTTAATAAATATTTAGTTGATATATTTATTTATGCAAGCAAAGTAAAACAAAACATAATTGAGCAAATAAAGACATTTTACCCTAGAAAAGTAGACTGAAATGAGTTGTTTTTGAAAAAAAGGAAATTTAATTTGCTTAATTAATAGATTTTAATTCGTTGAAAAAAATATAAAATTTACAGTATTTTTAATATAATTCTAAATGAAACGATGTTGAAACATTGTTGTGTAAAAAAATATTTAAAAAAAATGTAGATAACTACAAAAAATAACAAAATTAATTTTTTTGTAAAATCTATTTTGGTGCAGCACTGCCACGTTACTCGACAATGGGCTGGACACATACTGTGTACTGTTCAGTTTCTTTGTTTTTCCCACTTTATTGGAAAAAATGGCGTAATTCTAATTAGTTTTCACAATGAGTGCAAATAAATTAAAATTTTAACAAAGTAAACAGAATTTTTGAGATTGACATTTGCGATTGATATGTTATTGAACGTCTTTGAATTTTTGATTGGAAAGATGATACCTAAAATGTGGTCTATAAAACAATATTATAGGTCAATAATTGACAAATTATGGTCTGGAAGGATTTCGAATTGCCATATCCCTGGTGTGTCTTGGATCCACCATCTCTGGCAACATACATTTATTGTAAAATGTTACCAGTTTATCCTCCATTTTTGTTCGCCACATAATATCATCTCTTTTAATCTAAAATAATATTTATGTAAATATACAGGATTACGTGACATAATTTTTATTTGAGATACTGCACCACAAATGAGAAAAATCTGCACACATTTTCTTATCTTAACATAATAACAGACTTTTTAATATGAGCATAAAATTTTTTTTTTAATGTATCTCGAAAACCACTAACCGATTTTTATCAAATTTGATAAACAAAGAAGATTAAATATGTTTTTTTTATTGATAACAGTAAAATTTTGCTACACATCTTAATTTCCGGTTGCGGTACTTTTGTTGCCCTTTTTGGGTAATTATCCAATTTTTTTCTAACCTCCAATTTTTGTAGCAAAAATAAATATGCCAAGAAATTTTAAATAAAAATATAAAAACGCAAAATTTTGCTAAAACTTTTTGATTTATTTACGTTTGAAATATGCAAAAGAATTTTAAATTCCAACTTCGGCGTTTTCTAGCTCCTAAACCAGGGATTGGCAACCTATGACCCGTAGGTCACCGAGTGATCCATTTGGTAATTTCAAGTGAGTCACTTTAGTTCCGAAAACAAAGTATAAGATATACAAAAAAAGTTTTCTTATTCCCAAAAATTTTATTTGCAAAGTTATGAACGTACCAAATTTGAATCCAGAATAACATATAAAAATATCACTTAAAGTTAAAGCTATCTTTGTAATTATTTTTTTAATAAAATATATCTTATTATTTACTAAAATGCTGTTTTTATACGAAAATATCTCTGACTCAAACGTCTCTTTAATACTCGCATTTTGGTTGATTTTGACTCGCGGCTAAAAAGGTTGCCGATCCCTGTCCTAAACGGTGGAATTTAGCATAGAGGTAAGTTGTGTTAAATCGCTTTATTTTAATCTGAAAAACCTGTAGTTGCCCCATGTTAAATAAAATTGTTATTTGTTTTATAGTTGTTAATTTTTAGGTTATAATATTGTTATCAGTTGAGATAAAACAAGATTTTTTATAGATTTTTATTATTAATTGTAGTACTGTATTTCAGATTAAAATTATGCCACGTAATTTTCAACCACTCTATATGTAAAATATAATAATGAGTGATACATATTGGGTAAAATGCATAAAAATTTAGCAAATGGTTTTGCTTGATTAAAACAAGACAAACTTATGCAATTAGCCGGAGCTAAAAGATGACTACTTGGTAAAAGCTTTGCTACTCTTTATGCATATCACCCAATATATCCAATTGTAAAATGTTTGAAAACTTACATCGTAGTATATAATTAATTTTTTTTTAAATATACTACATCTATTACAAAATTTATTCAATTAGCTTTGTACCTTTTGAAATTTCAAGTCCAAAGGAGTCCACACAACAAAGTAACGAAATTTTTTGTTAGTTATTTGAAGTTGGTCTTGAATTTGATACATGTGATTATGGTTATTTTTTAAGCATAATTGTCAATTTACAATATTTGCAATTTTTTTTATAGCTTCTTCTACAGAAAATTTTTCTGCAGAAGCTGGGCACTTTACTTCAAAAATTCCATCATCCTCTATTAAACCATCTGGGGTATCACCTTTTAAAATATAAAGAATAGGTTTTATTTATTTCACATGTACAGATAATGTTACCAACCTAAAAAGTTGTAAACTGGATGAATAAACAGACCACATTCTGACACTTTGAATCTAATCATTTCTTCAAAGTCTTCTATAGCAACTTTTTCATGGGTTTTTCCATATTCAGTTGCCCGATTGCCTAAGAAATTTGTATAAACCAAATTTTTAACTAATTTTGCACATAAAGTCTTTGGCAACATTTTACAAACAGTTTCAAAATTTGAAGCTGTTAACCGTAATGCACGTTCCTGCTTCCACGAAGCAGAAAAGTTTTGTTGACTTGTATTTAATTCAATAAATTGTATTTCTTCAAGTGATTTCGATAAATTTGCTAAAAATCTCTGTCTTTAAATTCTTGTTCCGTAATATCAGGAACGCCTCCGTAGTCTTCGCCTGCCTCTTTAGATTTTATAACTTTTTTGTAATTAATCTTCTTTTTTATAGTCTTTTTTTGATATTTTTCGAGACTACATACTTTTTGATTTATATATATTTGGGTGGGTCGTCCTAGATTTTACAAAAATTTTTCATAATAATTTTTTTGCTGTTGTATGAAATAGCAGCAGCTTGACATCTTAATTGGTATCCTCCTTTGAAAGAAAAATTTACTCTTTTTCCTCCCACATATTTACATACTACAGCATTATACAATTCTGCTGAATTGTTGTCCATGTCCAAAATAAGGCTGTGTGCATTATTTACCAAACGATAAATAATGTATAAAATTTCTTTATACAGATCGCACTCTCTTATTTCGTTTATTTTTGAGTCGTCATCAGGAGAAGTTTTTGTACAAAAATATCCAAAACATGACATTCTTTGTGTTCGCTAAAGATATGACTTGGTGCATTCAAAATATCACGTTTTAGAGCTGCTATTTGCTCTTCTAACGCTTTGTTTTCCGATTTACGAAATTGTACAGCTTTGGTAATAGCAGTTCTAAAACGTAGGATATTGTCTGCCAGACATTTTTTAAGTTGAAAAGGAATTAATTTATTATTGCTTGTATATTTTTTGCGGAAAGTTTTTTTTAACTTTGTACTAAAATTTCTTAGAAGATGGTTTTTGCATTCTACCTTTTCTACTATATTATTTCCGTACGGTTTGGCATCCGGAATTTTTTTCATGACGCTGCTGTCTCCATTCCCTACTAATTTCTTATAAATAGTCTATGTACTGTCAGAAGCGTAAAGATTGTCACCCCTATAAAACTTGCCGGGTCGGAAGAGGCTGAACTGAAACCGCACCATAAATATCTTTGAGTTACAAATTTCCATAAATAGCATTTACCAATTTTTTCTCGACACAGATGAATATTGGTGCTTTGCCTGTTAATATCAATTATATTTTAATCGTTTAATATTAAATACATAATTCATTATAAATTTTAAAATCACAAAACTAGAAAAAAATGAGACTACTCGTTGGTGGTTAATTGTAAACTCAAACTAATAGTAATAACGCAAATTTTTATTAGTTTTTGTAACTTGTTTATAAGCAGATCTCTTTAGATCATTCAACCTCTTTAGTTTAGAATAAATATCGGGCAGGTATGAATGAACGCTATAGGTGGTTCAAACACATTCAACAATTTGCTGGAAGCCAATTGCTAAAAAATTTGAGTGATTTTAAAAAGGGCTACAAATAACTATGCAGCAAAAATAATACATATGTTTTTAAAGTGCGTATTTTATAATAATATTTTAAATTTATAAATATAGGGTGTAATCCAATGTTACACAAAAGATGCATGTAGTAAAAATTCTGTGAATAAACTGTGTAGGTCGAATTAGGGAAAGATTGTCAGAAATAGTAAAACCGGATGAATGGCCCCTGATTAATTATTATTAATCATTCCACATTTAAAATTTATATATTTTTAAAGATATAGGGTGTAATCCAATATCAAATATTTTTGATGAAGTGCTGGTAGGTGCAAGTGCTGGTGGATGGTAGGTATATACAAAAAAAATTAGAAAACAAAAGGCTTCTTTTCTTATTCTAAATTTAATTACTTACATCTACCCGATTGTTTTTGATACGTTTGCATACGTATGCCCATGGTCAATGGCGAGAATAGGATTTCAAATCTGTATTTTCAAAACAGGATATCAGACCCAAATTCTGTTGTAAGAGGTTACTATTGAGACCACATAGAACACTACTTTAGTAAAAAAATTTTAAAATAAATTTTTCAAAATTATGAGCACTTGAAATTTGATTTTGTAAAAATGTTTTTTTTTTTAAATTTAATTAGCTTATTACATTTTGTAAAATTAAAATTATTTAACACTGTTATAAATTAACTATAAACTGTTTCTAAAAATTTAAATTTAATTTGCTCTATTTTATTTAGCAACTTTTGCACAAAGTAAACTTATAAGTCTATAATTATTAAATTAAAAAACAATATACTAAATAAGGTTTAAATTGTACATTTATTTTTTTTTTGGCTCAAAAATTAAAAAAAAAGCACATTTAATTTTCTTTCAGTTTTACTTATTTTAATAGCTAAAATATACTTCAGCAAATAATTTATTAAATTTGATAGAATGATGTAATTTTCAATTTAATTTTATTTAATAATTTAAATTTAATAAAAATTAATTTATTAAATATTAAACAAGCAGGCTATCTTTTTGTCATCTGCCGCCTGTATTTTGTCATCTCTTACTCGCATCAAATAATAATTTGTGTGACTTAATCATCACACGTTCATATCGCTCTAGAGTTTTTGCTTTATTTCTAAAACGCCACAATAGGTGAAATAAAATTTGCAATTGATATCGTGAAATAAAAAGTTATGCTTATTTAAAAGCAGCAGTACATAACAATTTTAATTGATAATTTCTCAATTAAAATATTTTTTTAAAGTGATTAGTTTAAATTACTAGACTTTTTTAATATAAAAGTATTATGTATGGTGTACTGTATTTATAAAAAAGAATCTTTGACTTGCAGCTAATGGTTTATTATAAGTAATCTGCTTTTTATTAGTAGCGCACCATGAAAAAAAATTACAAATTTTGACTTTAAACTCTTTTAAATAATTTTTGTCGTGATCAAAGCAGAAGGTCTGTCTAACGAGAATATGATAATTTGAACTTTTCTCTAAAAGATAGTATAAGTCCCATATTTTTCAACATTGATTTTTTTTTAAAGATTTAGACATCGAATTCGCTTCACTATTTTCATTTGGATACTGCGGTGGGAGGAGCTTAAGACTTACGTTTAGCGTCAAGAGAGGGCGTCACCTCCTAAGCAAACAAAATACATTCGTGCAACGTCTTGCTAATTATCATTTTGTTTACTTAAAACTGAAACTTTTTATTAAAAGTTTTAGTGATAATAACAGCCAAACGTATGTACTTTCGTCCTACACAGTAGTTGGAACGCCGTTTATTCATTGCGCTTGAGCGGGATCGTACACTGTACTGTCCTCAGGGTGATTGGAACAAACTTAACCATAGCAGTATTTGAATTTATTAGTCAATTCAAAATTTTGATAAAATCCACATTGAAACAAACTAGATATGTATTTACAAAAAAATCATGGTTTTATATTATTTTCTGCAAAGCGAAATTATAGAAAAATATAGAAAAATAAGGATAAAATAGTTAGGAAAAGCAAATTAAAAAGTTTGCTAATAAGTTAAAAATTAGTAATATTATTAACTACAAGTTTAAAAACACTACGATTATTTTTTATTTTTTAATAAAAAAATGAAGACTCTTTTTCATCAGATGAGTACAAATTATCTTGATGCCGTTTCTTGTTCAAAGGACTCTAATAAATGACGTCTTTGTGTTAAGTGGTCTATGAGCGATTGCACATTTGGAATGTCTGTGGAGGTTAACAATTCCTCGCATGCTGTGCGGCTGGTATAATCAAGATGATTACATATGATGTGAATTAATATTACATTCCAATTATCAATATTAACACCTAATAACTTTAACGATTCAATTACAGATCTAACAGTTGCCTGAGCGAGTTAGCAGGATCTTTAGCAACTGAGGGTAAACTAAGTAAATTATTAACGTGATGCTTTACTATGATTTTCTTATTTTTATATCGCGTTTTTACTGTGGAAAAGGCAACGCCATGATTCGCTAAGTTTACAAGAAACGCCTCCCATATTGACAGTGGCGAATTTGAAGGTAGCCATTGAGAGACTGGAGTGAGAAAAGAGGGTGTAATTAGGAATTAATTGATGGTGAAATGAATTTTGTTGCCAGAGTGAGAGACTTTGAGATTTTTGTCGAGACAAGCCCGAACAGAGTGTTCGAGAACAATTTGCACTCGCTTTTTCTCGAAGGGGAACAGGTCAAAAAAGTTTTTGTGACAAATCTGGTGACTTGTCGGACTTAAATGAAAGTTTCGCGTTGTCGATTTCCACGTCTGAGTTTTCGGGGTCTTTTTCCTCGTTAACGATTTTGACGGGAATGACTGGGGTTTTGGGGGTGATTTTATTGGGCTTTGGAAATTTGGGGCAATCGCGAGACTATGCGGGGTGGTTGCCGCAGCATTTGGGGTCTTTGGCGGCTGAGGGGCAAGAGTTGGGGGTGTGCGATTCGGTGCACGTGGGGCAGATAGGTTTGTTGGGGCATTGTGAGAATGAGTGCCCACATGTGAAACATTTGAAGCACTGAAGAGGGGCTTGTGTTGGGGGATGAGAGGGTTCGCAGGGTGGGCTTTGCCGAAAAGAGTGAGGCCGTTGGTGAGAAGGTTGTTGATGACAGATTTGTTTGTGGTGATGATGCGAATGAGGGGGGTGGGTTTGTTGGTTTATGCGGAGATGATTCGCCAACACTTGTGAATTGAAATGACTTTCGAAATGTCTTGAGGGTTTGATGTCGAGACTGACGTCTCGAGCAACGATGAAGGGCATGGGGGCTTTTGGATGGGGGACAGAGAAGTTTGGGCGGGGGTTTAGGAGTTGAGGGTCACTTTTGAGGCATTTAGGCCGGTTTTGAGTGTGGCGATTTCGGTTTCGGTGAGAGGATGTTTGAGGACGAGGAGGGTAGACTTGTTGTAGTTGACTTTGAGTTCTAAGAGTGTTTTAAGGCCTAGTGTGATGAGTGAAGAATAGAATTTTTTTTGGGTCGAGAGTTCTGATGGGATGTTTTGGATCGAGTAACGAGATGTAGAGGGTGACTATGAAGTGTTGCTAGATAAAGAGGATGAGGAATAATCGGAAGGGGTGGGTGAGGTTGGTCGTTGGGTCCTGTTGGTATTTTTGTTGGCGGTTGTCGGTGTTGTTAAAGCGGCGGTCTGGTGGTCCGGGATGGAGACATGCATGAGGGGTGGGGGCGGCTGCTTCCTCGGGGAGTGCACCCATCTTCCTTCCCAGCGGGTTCCAGGAGCTATGTCCTGGTTTTGAGAGCTCTGTTGGGGGCGACGTCGAATGGTTTTTGGGGAAACCAATCTGCACAAAACGCGCAGGCGCAGGACTTGGTGCTTTCGATATTTTTTCGCCCGGGGAGAAACAATCGATTCTCCTCCTCTTTGTACCAATTTGCACAAAACGCGCAGGCGCAGGACTGGGTGCTTTGGATGGTCCTTCGCACGGTATGTATGTAGAGCCAGTAGTGGGATTCTGATCTTTACGTTCGATTCGAATCGAACAAATTTTGAAGGCACTCGAATTCTGATTTTACGTATGAAGTATCTAGTATCGAGCGCAAGTGTCATTTTCACTCGGCAGCGATGAAGGTGCCGAGGACGTATTTGCGCATGGCAAAAATTCAACAATTCAAAATTTTAAATTTCTGTACATCTGTGTAGGGACTATGTAATTTTGCAAGAGGTAGCAAGAGTAAGAGATAGGAAAGAGAAGAGAATTCTTTCTTAGCGAATTCGGTACTATGTAAGCGTCTTTCTATGTCGCTCGGGTGTGTTCGGGAAAGAGATGTTTTCTTGTACTACCCATCAATTCACACCTAAAAACATATGACTTTGGTGATTTTTAATGCCAACATTGCCAATTCCAATGACAAAAATTACTAGAAAACATGACATTGATCTGTTTCATAACCTCAAATATTTACAGAGCCAAAAGTTGTGTTTTAGTCGAACAATAACAGTGTATTGCTTTATCAATTAGTGTTAATTACGTTATATTACTGTTTCGTAGTGTGCCTGATAAAGGTAGGTCATACAGAGTAAAGGATGTAGAAGCATAATTGTAAAGGGTACCTTTGTCATAGGTGTTTAGACATGAATCTGTGGAACATGTATTATATGAATGAAGAGGAAGACAGGCAAAGAAAAGAGGACTTAAAAGTGGAACGGAGACAATTACGGGACCGAATGAATCCGTACAATCTACCGGATAAGGAATTTCGACGTTTATTCCGGCTAAATAAAGAGTTGTTTCAAATGCTTGTTCAGGAATTGACTCCACTATTAGATGTAGGAATAAGAAGAACAAGATTATCGATTGAAACCCGAATATTAGCCGCGTTGCGTTTTTTTGCAACTGGCTCGTATCAAAAAGGTGTTGGGACGGAACATGTGGTTGGGATGGCCCAACAAACACTCAGTAAAACTATAACTGAGGTATCACTAGCTTTACAAGAACTGGCTCCACGATGGGTTCAGTTTCCCCATAATCAAGAAATGCGACAGAGAGTGCAGCGCCGCTTTATGCAGCAGTTCGGATTTCCAGGGGTTATTGCGTGTATTGATGGAACACATGTGGCTATAGTACAACCCGAGGTAGAGGAACACGTGTATTTCAATCGAAAAGGGTTTCATTCCAAAAATGTCCAAATCATTTGCGATGTAGATTTGGAAATTTTAAGCGCAAATGCTAATTATGGAGGCTCTGCTCATGACGCTTTTATCTGGCGGAATTCAGCTGTTTATAAATTGGTAGAAAATGCATTTACACAGGAACAAAGTGCACGTTTTTGGCTGATTGGCGATTCTGGATATCCTCTGCAACCATGGCTGATGACACCGATAACTAATACCATCGAAGGAACTCCAGAAAGGCGATACGATGATGCTTTAAAATCGGCACGAAATTGTGTGGAAAGGTGTATAGGTGAGTAACAAAGGTGACATGAACCATAATAAAATAATTCCTACCGTAGGTGTCCTCAAAAATCGTTGGCGGTGTTTACTGCAAGAACGTGTTTTACGATATGCACCCCATAAAGCTGGAGTCATCGTTAATGCATGTTGCGTATTACACAATATGTGTATTCGAGGAAATGTGCCACTGGAGGAGGATATCCAGGAAGAAGAAGATATTCCAAATGCACCCATTTACGTGGAGGACCACTATCCCCAGAACGTTTTAAATGCTAGGAGACTCCAGCGTCAAAACATCATAAATTTGTATTTTGCTAATGATAATTAATTTTTGTTTAAGTAAAGTATGTTGAAAATGAAAATAAAACAATAATAAAATATTTGCTAAATGTATTTAATTATTTATTCTAAACTTATAAAAGGGACAGACACTACTCCTGCTGGTTATTGTCTCTGGAAGTTTGCCACTCGACAAATCTGTGGAAGTCCCCGGCCATCCCGGCCAGCGTGGTCCCAATCCCTTGAAGGATAGTCGCTACATTGCATACATCGCCCTGAAGTTGTCTCAGCACCTGCAATGACTCAGTGTGCATATGTGACATTGTCACAAAGCGCCTTGTCTGAGGAGTTCCTATGCGGACCCGGCGTGGTGGTGGTGGCGCGGCGGCAAGCGATGCTCAGGACGAGGCGAAGTCTTTCTTTTCTTGTTTGAGGGGCCTTCCAGTGAGGATGGGACGGGAACCTCTATGATGAAAGAACGTTGTTATTAGATTCAAGAGGAGAAACAGCCTTGCACTTATTTTGTGGCATGTTCTCTTGCTCGTCGGACGACGTTAGCGAGGAACCTTCCCTTGAGGACTCGGAAGACACTGTTGACAGAGCGTAGTTATGCAATGGAATCGGTGGACCAGCCTTGCACTTACCCTGAACGTTATCAGTCGCAGGTCCGGGCTTAGCTGGGGGGCTATAGGGAGTAAGGGGTGGCGGATATGTTTCAGCACGGGGGGGGGGGGGGCATCTGCTGCATCCTGGAGTTGAACCCGATTTCTGTAACACATTTTTCAAACACAGTCTTAAGGGCGTTATTTGTAACACTTACCACGCCTATTTCGTCGTTTACATCTCCAGTGATGTTCTTCCAGCCCATTAATTGGAGCATCCTCAGCTCAAGTTCTGTTAACGGTTGGGATGCCCCCTCACCGCCACCCGTTTTACGCCGCTCGCGGCTTTCGGTGGAAGCTTTGTTCTTCAGGTGGGACTTCCACCGTCCTATAGCCTATGCAAAGAATATCACACACTGCTTAGATTTTGTCTTAATACTTACCAATTGCCATTTCTCGACACTCTTACTGCCGAACCCCAAACTGTTTAAATCTCTCGCCAATTCGGCCCTGAGGTTTTTTACCACACTAGCATCTCCGTCTCTGTGTGAATTTTGAACGCACCAGTGCCGGATGTTGTTCAAAAAAATTCACACACATACTTCAGTGCTGTGTGGTACATTTGAACCCCCGCTCGTCATCTACAACAAATTTATGCACTGATCTCTGTTTCTGTATTTGGCTAACATGACCACGTGGCTACCATGAGCACGTGGCTACCATGAGCACGTGGCTAACATGAACTTTTTATCACATACAACAACTCTCTGTACATTCTTTCGTGCAACTGTACAGTATTAATGAATTATGCACACTCACCCCTTATTGCTTCCTCCATTTTTGCTTGTTCAATTCCACTTGCTAAAAGACGCCAACACTAACACCCCACACGAGGTCTCAATGTAAAATAAAATGCGAGTATGCGCCGGTGGGCATGAGGAAAGTGAGTTTACGCGCCAAAACACTTCTACTTTCTACCATAACCTCATATTCCGAGAAAGAGGCAATATTCGGTTTGACGTTTATGAGACAGATACAGAGTTTAAGAAAGAGCTTTGAGGGTCTTGCTATTTTCTATCGTCCGAGTAAGCGCGAAGCACCAACGATTACTTCCGAATGAGCTTACATAGTACAAATTCGCACAATTCCAAGAGATAGAAAGAAATTTTCTTTACTTGGTTCGTGTAAGTTCGGACACTATCGCTAACTTCCGCCGCGTGTTACATAGTGGAGTTTTGCGATATAGCAAGAGATAGCAAGAAATTTCTTTCTTTGGTCGTTACATAGTACGGCTCCTGGCATTTCAAGTTTAGTAATAAATTTCGGAATATTAATGAGATCCTTTTGGATGGACTGTATTCCACAAGAAAAATATTTAGTCCATTTTACGTTTGTCTATCAAACCGATAGGTCTACGAGTATTTGTTTTGTTTTGTTTTTAATTTTTATTTTTATTATTTTTATAATGGCTTTTAAAATCAAAAAAGATCATTGGTTTGTAATCATCGATTTTATGGAAACCAAGGAGGAATTTGCAAGTGGCTACTTACTCCATTCCGCGAATGGAAAAGATTTATATAAGAAAAAGTGGATGGAGTTAGCTAGCCGCTTGAATAGTTTGGGATTTGGCGAGAGATCTCTGGAAAAGTGGCAAAAGGTAAGTGCTGATTATTAATTGAAATGATTAAATATAAAATTAATTAAATTAAAAATAAAAGTAAGTAATTATTACTTGTTTTTTTATTGTTTTTATAAACATGACGATTATTTGCTTATATAAAAATATAATTTGTACACATTTTTGAAAATTGTATGGAATTTTTCAGACTTGGGCAGATTATAAGTCTAATTTAAAGAAAAAAGTTGCCCAAATAAATCAAGCCAGGTCCCAAACTGGAGTAGGGCCTTCCTTAGATAGCAAATTAACATCGAATGAAATGAGGGTGTTAAACATAATGGGCCATACATCGTATGAAGGATGTGGGGTCAAAGAAATTGTGGTATTTTTTTAAGACAAATTAAACTTATAGTTACTAATATTTCATATGATTTATAGCTTGAACCGGGCCCTAGTCAACCATCCACCAGTGGATTGAGTGGTGGAAAAAGGAAAGTGGACGATCACGACTACTTACCTCAGCGTCCAAAAAAATTAAAAAACAAAAATATGGAAACAATATATGAAAATACGTTGAACATGTTGGAAACAATAAATACAACGTTAAAAGACGGGTTAAATGAGATAAATAAAAGTTTGTTATTAATTGCAGAAAAATTGAATAAATAATTGAATAAATTATTATTGTGTATATATTCTATTTATATCAATTAATAAAATATTGTTGGACAACATTTTGTCGAATTATCTTTCCTTTATTTAAAAGATCAATATACTCTCCAGGGTTGGCATAGCATATACGTTCTTTATCTGGTTGAATTTCACCAAATTCCACATTATGGTCAATGCACAAATTATGCAATATCGCGCAACTGTTAACAATGGCTCCAACAAATTGAGGAGCATATCTTGCGACTCTTTTTTTTAACAAGTACCTAAATCTTGTTTTTAACAAGTCTATACATCTCTCCACACTATTTCTGGATGCCATATGAGCCTGATTGCATCGAGACTCCGGACTTCCATCCGCAGGCTAATGAAAAGGGGTCATTAAAATTGGCTGCAAAGGATAACCTGAATCCCCAATCAACCATGTTCTTCGCATGCCTGCATCGTACCTTTGCAGCAAAAACTGTTTTATACCAGACTGTCGCCAAATAAATGCATCATGACTAGAGCCTGGGAAATTTGCATTTATGTCTAAAATTTTTAGTTTATCATCGCAAATAATCTGAACATTTAAAGAATGATAGCCCTTCCTATTTATAAAATTATGTTCTTCAACAGTGGGCTTTAAAATCGCAATATGTGTGCCATCAATGCAACCAATTACCCCAGGCATGTTGAATTTTTCCATAAATCTCTGTTTGATTTGATTCATCTCATCCCGATTTTGAGGAAACTTCACTTTTAGATGTGTAAGATGCTCATTTCTTGTATCTGCTACTTCATGTATGTATCTAAAAACTTCTAATAAAAACTAGGTATAAAATAAATATAGAGTAACATTACCTATGCACCATTATTTGACTCGAAGAAAGGTTAAAGTCTCCTCCAATCGACCGCTGGTAACAGCCAGTGGCAAAAAATCGCAATGCCGTGAATATTTTATTTTCAATAGAAACGCTATTGCAATACCTAAAAAAAAAATATGAACATTAAATGCTTGAAATAATTAACACAGCATTGACTTATACCTGCTTGCTCTCAAATGCGGAGTTAATAACTCTACAATTTCCCTTGCAGCATTTTTATTTAGTCTAAAGAATTCTTTAAATCGCTTGTCGGGCATTTCAAACACATTAGAAATGTCCCTATTTCTTCTCCTTGCTCGAGCAAAATCTACATTTTGCCGTTGCCTAAGCATCGCGTCCACAATGGGGTGGAGAAGTGTGTCGTAGTTTTAGCGCGAACGTTTGAAGCACTGTCATTCTAAAAATATACCTTAAAAAAGTCGCCCTTATTGCACTAGTGCATAAGGTTGAAATTATAACAGCTAAACTTTGACCGAATGAAAATCACATATGGAAACACAAATAAGGCATAAAAACACTCAACTCCAATACTCTAAGCATTCTAGTTTTAATCCAGTCAGAAGTTATAAATAATTCGCGCATAATTGATAAATTAATCGAAAATAGAAATTACCGTGTAAGCTTCGTGCTCTCAAAGTCACCCGAACAGCTGTAAAGCAACTACCGAAGATGGCCGAGTAGCGAAGTAGCGCGCAAACCCGGGGACAAATGAAGAAAATCGTTCACGTTCGGCATGGTTCGCTGGAATTCGCTCATGTTGGACCTGCGTTAAAGCTTAGAAATTAATGAAATCTGTGCATCGAACGTTTTATTTTCCATTAAATTCTTTATTAAGTGTAAATTTGTTGTAATTCGTGACTTATCAATAAATGAAATGTTTAGGGTATCGAATGTCGATATTTTTAGGTCTTATTTATTTTATTTAGTGTATTTATTCATCGCTTGAAATTTGATCTTTGTAAATTCAACCTTATTTACATGTGCAATAATGTCGACTTTTTCAAGGTATTTTTATGGAATGACAGTGTTTCAAAATTTCGCGCATTTTTGACGTCACGGCTTCTGGAGCCCATAGGCAACATTTGATAAAAAATATTATTATTAAAGTGAAAACCATAATTATATTTCCACAAAAATAATCAAACAAAATGATAAGCACACGGTAAAAGAATTCAGCTAACCTCAAAAAATAGTTCGAATAAACATAGATAAAATATCTACTTTCTAGGGATATTTTTCAATGTTGGCTATCGTTACTCGATACCGGATTAGAATCAAGTTCGTGTTCGAAGCGAGTTTCGTACCGACTACGGACCTTCGAGTCGTTACGTATCGTATCGAGAGATCAGAATTCCCTAGCAGATGCAGCTTTAAGGCGAAAGGGGAAGACTAAGTGTGCGACAGAGAGAACCCTATTGAAAAGTATTTGTTCCTTGTCTTGGACATTTCTAATCGGAATTTCAATTAAAAAACAGATTTAGATTTAAAAGATTAGTACAATTTGCGCCAAGATTTAGTTTTTCAATTTTTTGTTAATTTTATTGTTTAAAACTTACAGATATAACCAAGTTTTAAAAAAATCGTGTACAAGCACAATACAATATGACGTACTTAACATAGAAAGTAATCTAGAAATTGTTATTAGTTTAATAATAATAATAATATTTATTGATGTGAGGAAACCAAGAAGGTATACATAAGTCAGAACTAGAAAATAAAATAGAAATACAAAATATCAATTACAAAAGCTGAGAGAAGTCACAATTAAAATAATCATCATAAGAATACAAACACATAGAAATGAGTTTAAACAGAAACAGAAATATTCATTTTACTTTGACAATTTTCGCCGCCCGTTTACGACCTACCGATAGGTGCCTGCGCGGTAAGAGGATGTGGTGAGATCATATGAGTCTAGATAAGCGATTTTGAATTATTTCTGATTGTTGTGTTTTGTCTGTAACATACTGACTTCGGAAATATAATTTTAGTGCATCATATTGCTGTTGAATTTGCTTAGCAACTGTTAACAACGATAACCACCGAATTTGGCAACTACGTAATATTTTATAAGGTTTTGAATTCACAAAATTTTTGGAACTTTTGGAAGCAAAAAACGCCAAGGACATTTTGTAATAAAAAGGCTAGGCACATCATTTTTCAGTAGAACTTGCAATGAATGTTTGCGGCCTATCATTAAATTAGTTTTATCACTAGCAAAACCAATCAAATTGTTCTTGTATGATATGTGAAATGTATCAAGAAAAGTTACTATTGCCTTGTACATAGATTCTGCAGATGAATCTGTTATTTCAAGTAACTGTAAACAATGATACTTTATTTCAAACTCATCAAAAAATCTAACTACCAATGCTAAATTTTTAACGTCAGAGTGGTCTATAGATTCATCAACCAATAACGAAAACTTGCACACCTGAAGTTTATTTCTTTGGAACTGGGGGTTAACTAAATAAACTACTTTTCCCACGCAGGGCTATATTGAGAAAGAGCGCAATATGTTATTGAATAACACATTTTAAACTCACTCTCAAGACAAACACACTAATATTTGTTCAAAAAGCACACTAAAAGACTGTTCAGAATTAAAAAATCATTAGAGTTAATAAATGTTCTACCATTTATTAACTTGTTCAAAATAATTCCCAGGCACAATTAACTAAAACTCTCAGTTTTTGCAGAAAATGGCAAATAAAAACACTTGTGACGAATTGTCAAAATTTGACTAATCGTAACTATAACGTTATCATTAAACGGATGCGAAAGTTTTTATGCAACTTAATGCTGGATTTACACATGCATGAATTTCATAGCGCCAGTAAATTAAAATTGCATATGTAAACTTCAAGTTGCAGGCAAAGTTGCAATTATGTGTAAATAGTTTAAAAAGTCTGACTCTTCTGAAATTTAATTGCGCCAGTAGTGATCCATGCGTCAAAAAAAAAAAAACAAAAAAAAAACATTGCATATCGCTGTCATGTCTAAACATAGATTTGTACAATCTAGTGGAACATCAAGTGCTTTTTTGGTATCCGTAGATGGTTTTTGTAGCTTACAGCATCTTTTTCTACGAGTTCTATTAAAAGTTTTGTAGAAACTCCTGAAGTACAACGCCGACCATTACATTTTTTGACCCACACACGGTCTTATCATCTGACTTTGTTTTCACGTTAGGCTTTATCAAGTATGTTTTTGGCTAACAATTTACACATAATTCTACACGCACTCTGATGTAGTTCCTCGCTTGACATTTTGGTTTTATTTTTAGTGGCTTGTATAAACATCTACAATCTGCCAGGCATTGATAACACCAGGTCCCACGTGTACTCTGGTGTCATCTATTCCCAAGCGTCAACAATTTTTAGTTGCAGTTCTTCTGCAGTATTGGGTACAAGTCATTTTCACACATCACTGTTGTCATGTGGTTCTAAACATTCTTTATCGGATTTAAGTCTGGAGACTTCGAAGGTCACGGCAAAGTATGCACTCCTTCCGCATCTAAGAACTCTGTAAAGAATCAAACTTTGTGGATGGGACAATTACTGTCTTGAAATAAGAAATTTTGTTCTCCAAATACATGTGTCATAAATAGAAGCATTAACTGTCTCAAAATTTTGACATAAACTGGTGCTGTAAGTCTTTCTTGCACAATGGCAGAAATTTCTGGGACCCCTACTGCTAACTCATTCCCATACATTGACTTCAAATCGTCCACTTCGATTGATTGCGTGAACGTATCCTTCATTATATCAATTGTTCATTTAAAAAAGGTATCAAGTTATCTATGACTTGTCAAATCTCTCAAAAGAATACATGAGAGATTTCACATATCAAAGTTAACTTGATCACTTTTTCAAATAAACACCTGATACCTTGACCCTACAGGTCCACGCGAAGTGGTCCACTATGAGAAAACTGCTACTTTTTTTCGCAGAAATAATTACATGTTCCCATTTATTTTGATTAATATTGCAACGCTCTGTGTGATTGGGGGTTGTTGCTCAGAGGGCGTAAATGAAGGTACTCTGGTGTATGAATAAAATATATTAAGTAATAAGAAACTTGTACTTACAACACAATTAGTAGACACATCGCTATGGGCAATACTCCAAGGAAGGACACACACAAGTTCACTCTTAAAGTTTTAGTAGTCACTCTCAGAGGGTAAAGACGCGACGACTCGAAAAGGGTACTCGTTACCTCACGATGGTTACCACTGACTGACCTCAAAATGATTGGAGTCTATTTATTTACCCTGGTGTGCTACCGTACTTTGAGTTTTCGCGATACAATAATTGCTGAAATCGCTGAATAGCGAACTTGCAATTTACAGCAACTGCATTGCAAAATCTCGACCCGGCAATATATTCTTGAGTCTATATAACTCTCTGCCGTTTATTTTCTGGTGTTAAAAGGGTTTTATTTGCTGCACACTTATTAGTTAATTCCGACTGTTTTATTCTCCTTCTAGCTGTTTTTAATGATGCAGGAAAGTTTGTTTCATGTCGAGTTCTAATAGTGGTTTGAAATGGATGTAAACGGAGAAAGCTTACTAATTCAAAATATTGATTAACTGTCGTAACATTTTTGCGACCGAAACCAGGCATTCGTTAATACTGCTAAATACCTGCAGTTTTTGTTTAGCAGGCATTACAGTATTTTTGCTAACATTTATTTTGTTAGCAATGTTCCGTACATTAACACCTTCTGCAAGTTGTTGCCTAAATACTTTTGTAATTTAGTTTGATTTGGCATTCCAACGACAATATACAATTAAAAAAATCGACAAAACTAATCTGAAAAGACGAAAAATTTTAATTTGACTGTATTTTGACAATTCTTTAGCCTGATTTACAAGAAAGGAATTTTTGATGTCTCACTTTTTTCTGTCTACCGACAGTGCATGTTGATTCTGTTGGTTCTGATTGTAAAATTGAGGATAACGTTTGATATGATTGAGAATTATTAAAAGAGCATAGTTTGGTTATGACGGCTCTTGTCTTCCTGAAATAAAATGTTGATAATATCTTGTTAAATTATAGCTTGCAAGTTAGATGAATATTTGCTAACTTTTTTAACCAAAAGATTTACACATATTTGGCATTTATTTTGTTTTTGTTGATTAATATCATTTCCTCTATATTTTCGGTGCCATTTTTTGTCCCTTCTTCTTGTTTAGTGGTGCTATATTTTAGGAATTATCCAATCTTTGTTATATTTTATTTCATCTTTGATCTTGTAGAGACGCACTATATAATAATAGAAAAAGACAGTAAACGTTATCATAAGAATTTTGTGTGCTATAACTGTTCTTAAACTGGTTAACTGTTATAGTAAGATTACGGTTTAGTTTTACGTCGTCACAGTTATCTGTACTGTTCATTACAAACGTGTTGAGGTTATATGTTCAACTTGACAGTGAAAATTTATTTTTTCAATGAAAAAATAAAAAAAATTGATTACAAGGTTGAAATGTAATATTTGTAATATTGTCAACAAAAACCACAAAGGACTTCCACGTATAGTGGGCTTGGTAATACGTATAAACCGAGACTTTTGAGTTTGAGTGGTTTAATCTGGGCATCCGTTTTAATAAAAGTAAAATTACAAATGAGAAGCAATATAGTTGACATACAGCCCGAAGAAAGTAAAGCGTATACTGGTTTTATTACTTTTATAGTTTTTCTGAAAATGACAGTAATCTGCCTAAACAGATTTGGAATCCTGTTCTGAAATCTACTATAGTTCATGTTTGGATGTAGAAACATTAATTATTTAACATACATATTAACCATTGTAGTCAAATGGAACGCAAATACGTTGTGTTGAACAGTAGGCACTTGTCTTGGAATGGGGCGTTTTTCACTCTCGTTATATCTTTTTCATGGTGGTATTAAGTTGGCAAAGTACTTCTCACAGACTCCTACTATACACTACAATCTATTGCTCCAATTTTTATTTGCCATAAATTTTATTGTCAGTGAAGGACTTAACCACAAACATTTATTTTTTTAAACTTAGGATTCTTCTTCAAACTTTACTTTTTTAAGAATTTTTTTTTCTAATGTCATTTGCTACTTTTTATTGCTTGTTCTAAGAGGCCTCTAAATTGGGCAATTTTGGTGTTATGAAACAAAACGTGGTATTTTTGTCTACAAAATGATTTACTAACTTTTGTCGTAAAATTGTTTTGATATAAAGAAGATGCGTTCGGAACTGACAAAGTGTGTCATTTTCCGAATATATTCCGATCAATTGCTGTAAATTGCTCCTGGTCAAATAATATTAATACATTCGCGTAAAGGCTTTGCCTCTGTGAATTATTTCTGTTTAATAATAATATTTCTGGTCAGGGCCGGAACTAGGTGCTTTGACGCCCGTGGCAAAAAACTATCTTGCCCCTACCACCAAATATTTAAGTTGGAATATTCTCTCATGTATTGTTATGAGAGATTTGACAAGTCATAGGTAACTTGATGACTTTTTCAAATAAACACTTTTTATAAATGTTTTTTTTTTAGAATCTAAATCTATGTTTAAGAGAATAGAATGAACTCAAAAAATATTGTAGAAGTAAGATAAAGCTAAATTTGATATCTCAAGGATGTTTCGTACTGAAGTAAGTACCTACCTAAAACCCAAGATTATGTGTCAGACTGGAACTATTGTAACAACACGATACATAAAAAACTAAAAAACTTATAGGTACGTTATTATGTGTTATATAAAGGATCTGATATTTTTATAACATTACTTTTCTGGATTTGGCTTCGGCGAATAAGTCTATAATATTATCATAGTTCAAGCTGTTGGCAGTTTCTCTTTCAGTGCTTAATATAGATATATTCCCTAATTGTTCCTGTTCTTATGAAGAGCGTAAATATGATTTTATTAGTTTAGTGGGCTGATTTCAAGTTGAGATAATACCGGTAGTATCGCAAATTTTAATACTTTTCCATGGCAACAACCAATCACAGCTTCGCATTCTTTTAATTTTGCTTAGAAACGAAGATACTACCGGTATTATGTCCACTTGAAATTAGCTCATTAGTTTGCTAAAAGAACGTTTACAAGTAGCCGTTGTTAGAGGCAGGCATAGAATGATTCTCAATGCAGTGACTAAATTTGGATATACGTTTTCTAGCTCCAGCAGATAATTTTTTTTTTAAATTTCAAACGAATTCATTTCACTAAGGTTTTCTTTTATCGAAATTGCTCGAAACTTGAAATTTTCTACTTCAGAAACAAACTTATGTGCATTTAAATTATTAAAATACTTTAGTGCCTGATCTGCAGCCATTTTAGTAAGCTCAGGCACCTCTGTATTAAGAAGCGGCTGACCACATAGAAATCCAAAATCTCGGCTACTAGAGCTATAAATCGGTTATTAATTTGGGTTATCATAGAGTTCAAAACCTGCAGCAGTCCTATTTTGAAATGTGTTTGAGCATCTAAAAGATGTGATTTATCTTCGGCTTATTCTTGCGCTTCTGCCAATCTAGATCTTTTTCTTTTTCGCGCGTCTTGAAATTCTGGTAAAATCTGCAACTTTCCAGCTATAACCTTTGAAGACAGAAGTAATGACGGAAAAAAAAATTCTCTAGATATATTCTCTTAATTCTAAAAGTAGGTCATTTATTATTTTAGCTCTTCGATCTACATCGAAATTTTTTTTCTTGTAGCGATCGATCAATTTTATTGATTTTACCTAAAAGTGAATCCCAAAAACTCAAGTGATTTATAAATTCAAAAGTTTCTATAAATTTTAATACTTTTCTTGAACAATCGTATCTCTCGTATTTTGCTTGCACTCTATGATTTCTTTTAGTATATTAATAATTGTAGATAATTCATGGCATGCAGAGCATTTGCTTTTAAAGACCAACGTGTGCCACATGTTATTTTTAATATAATATAATATATAATATAATTAATATAATAAAATATAATATAATAATTTTTAATGTTATTTTCAGTTTGTCTCGAAATAATCTCCAGCGAGGAGCTGATCCAACGAAAAAATTGTATGTTTGCTTCACAATACCAAAAAAAGTTTGTATTTGTGGAATTACATTTGTTGCATTAACACCTACTAAATTCAGACTACGAGTTGAACAAGGTATAAATCTTGCATTTTAATTTAACGCTAAAATTCGAGCTAGTACACCACTATATTTTCCGGCCATATTTGCTCCCTTATTGTACGATTGTCCTCTAATATCTACAATACTTAGACTATCTGCTGTTAGTTTGTCCACAATTTCTTTGGAAGTTTATCCACAATTTCTTTGGATAAACCTTCACCCGTTTTCTCTTCTGCGTTGATCAAATCAATGAAACTTTCTTCAATCTTACATTTCTTGGTCAAATCAATGTAAACGAATCGAGTTACTTGAACCATTTGTTCTTGATGAGAAATATCAGTCGTACAGTCAAACAGAATAGAGAAATACTTCGCCTTTTTAACATTGTGTATAATATGCGATTTGACTTTAATTGCTGCTAAATTAATCAATTTGTTCTGTCGTAATGACTAATAATTAATACAATTGTGTTAAAAAATTTACTACAATCCGGTTGGCCAACAACTTCAGATGTTTCGCTGAGAGCATCGTTATTTTTTACACAGTGCAAAATTGCATCAAGTATTACTTTCAAAATATGTCTCCATCTTCTTTTCTTTTACTATTACTTCAAGTAAATTGTCATCTATGAAACCGCCATTTTTTAATCTTCTCTCAAATTCTTTCATTTTTATATAATTTGCTCTATGAACAGTTGAATTTTTATGTCTAGGTAAATAAGGGTTTAGATGTTTCCAATCATTAAAACCAGTAAACCAAATATTACGTTTATCTTCACAAAATATGCGCATGGAAAACAAAATTAGACATCTAGTGTTTTGCAATAAATCAACCATTTTCTAAATACTCTCTCCTCGTTTGTCATTGCCTTTGTAAATCACTGTTTTTCAAATCGTCTATTATTTGTTAATGGATATATTTCAACATCGTTTCCGTAAACAGGACCATGTTCTATGTAAAGTTTGATAGAGAGTTTAATAATTTTTCATGTTTTAGCATTATTAACACGTTGCCTGCTGACGCCAAATGTAAAATTTTAGTTTTGTGCTAAAAAAATTCTTGTCATTTGTGTATAGTTTTTTTTTTAATTAAAATGATGAGGAAACACTCGGGAAATTTTGAACTAAACTTGATCTTTACTGAGGTACCTACTCACAACAATTTTACAAAATAGTGGAAAAACGCAAAAGACGTCAATTGACGTCGTCAGCAGTGAACGTGTTAAAATCCACTCCGATATACGTTTCTTCTGTATTCTTACTGTCTATTTCTCGTTCAAATTTTGTTTAGTTTTCAGTTTTTTTTGTTAGATTGACTACAATTTTTGTGGCAGAAGATGTAGACGACAATTCAGATGGTGCTGTTTTTGTGAAATGAGCTTCAGTATTCAAGATGTCTGTGGCAGATGTATGTAGATGACAATTCAGATAGCGTTGTTTTTGTGAAAATTTTTCCTATATTTCTACTATTTCTTTTTGCGGCAACTATTTTTTCAGCTCTGTTCTAAGCACCCGACAATTTTTTCTTTGATAACATTTTTTCAGTTTAGCTAATAAAATCTAACAAAATAAATGATATTGATAAAGAGAAATGGTTAACTTAAGGATTACAACAAACCTGACTATAAAAGATTTTGCTTTTTTTTACTTAGACTTACTCTTACTTACTCTTCAATCAATAATCAACTCTGAGATATAAAATCGCTCAGCGGTCAAAATTGTTGTCGAACTACTGGTAATTTCGCTCTATCAATTGATATGACTTTCGTGAATCATGTTCACTAGTAATTTTTGTTAAGTGATGTTTTTCAGGTAAAATCATTGGAAATTAGTTGTATGCAATTTGTGTATTTTTTATTGGATTTCATATCTGCAATAAGCTGATGTGATTTAGAATTTAATATAATTTTTTTTGTGGAGATGCACTCTTTTATTTTGTTGAGGGGAAATTCTTTATAGGTTCAATGGTGTCCAATGAGCTTATAGGTTCAATGGTGTCCAATGAGCTGAGTAATGTAGGGACTGTCTAGAAAAGATATATATTTACGAAAACTCTACCTCAATTTTGTTTCCGTGTCGGGTTCTGGGTATCGTAGAGAGAGAGAAGAGCGTTATCTTGTTTTGTTTACTGAATTCTTAGAACGCTTCGTTACAACCGATTAATCAATTATTTTGCCCAGTCCTAATCAGAACCTTTAATCCAGTTATTTAACAATTTTCAAACGCTCAAAATAAATTATCGTATTAATGTTTATAATATTTAATAATGCGGCCTTGACACTGTGATGTTCTGGATCAGGGTCAGACATATTTTTAAAAGTTTCATCTTAAAACGTAATTAGGATCAAATTTAGAAACAGTTCTATGGTTTAATGAAACGGCTTTTTGTTTACACCTTTCACAACCATGCAAACTATTATAACCTTTAACACCTTTTATAAAAGCTCTTGCAGGGGCGTCAAAAGTAAAACCAAGTAACTTGATTGAAAACTTAATGTTATTAAAAGTAAACCTATTAACAATTAATAAGTTTATTTTATTTATAAACTCATTAAAAAATTGATCCAAATCTTTTGGTGTGGAATCATCTGCACAAATTGAAACAGCAAATGGAGAAGCCCAACAAGTTTTTAAAATTATTTCACCCAACACAGGCCACAAATGTTGTACTCAACTTTTAAAAAGTGGTATACCATCAACATTAAAAAGTAAAGTGACAGTTTTGTTATTTCCAAATAATTTATTAAAAACAAATTTATTTCCTGAATAAATGTTTAAGTACCTTCGAATACCGTGATAAATAAAATAAGCATCAGAATTTTTAATACTACAAATATTTGTAAGATTTGCTTTTTGTTCAGTTCCCAACGAAGTTCGTGCGTCCGACATTCTGTACAAGTTTTTATATGTTTGGTTACATCTTTTCGCAGAGTGGACCAAAAATACCGCTGCTGGATTCTTATGGTATTTTTCCACACCATAGTGACTTAACAGCGGAGAGTCATAATTGTCGGGAAGAATCTTGAGCACTTCACCTTTTGGTGCCACCATCTGTGGCTCCTCCGTGTCACTGTAGGGCGCTAAGCGATACAACACTCTATTTTTTATTATGTAACCACGTTCACTCTATCTGATGTGATTTAGCTTATTGGCTGTGGGACTCTGAAGGCTGTTTGTAATTTGCTAAAGCTCTTCGTCTGCTATCTGCTGTTTGCGAGTTTATCTAGCGGTCATTGTCGGTAGGGTAACAATAACTAGAGAAACGGTAGTGGTCTCTGGGACAATGGTATCTGGTTTTTCTACGGATGAGAGTGAGAACATATTCGCCAGCGCGTTGGTTCGACCTGCCGAATATTCAATTTGTATGTCAATTGATTGTAGCAAAAGCGCCTATCTAGCCAGATGACCATTTGGTGTCTGCAGTGTAAGTAAACACCGCAGAGGCTGATGGTCTGTAATAACAATTACTGTGGCCTTCGCCCTCATGGGTGATATAATTTCGCTGAGCGGCATGAAGAAGATTGCTTCTATATTCTCTGGGCTTTTCTTTGCTATCTTCTCCCTGGAGTAAACATGCACCCACTGCATCAGCACCAGCGTCAGTTTTCAACTGAAAGGAAGCGTGTTATCGACCATGGATTTAGACAAGGAAAGAGAATGCACTCGTAATTTTGCTGCGTGCACCGAGGCAAAATGACACCAAACGTTTTAAACAGTGGCGTGTGTAAAGTCAAACAACTGGGAGTCTAAAATAACAAAAACTTTGATATGTTAAAACGATCTGAGATAAAACAAACAACTTTTAAGAAAATTACAAATTAATTATTAATATACTTTATTGTTCTCTAAACAAAATTGTCTTTGTCAAATGGCTTCTTACTGAAGCCATTTGTTCAGATCGTCTTTTGACAATGTAATAATAATAATAATAATAATAGTAAATTTATTTCCAACAGACAAGAATGTCTATAGTGGATAAAAGTATGGTGTGGAATATGGCATAGAATCTGTTTCTTGACCGACGGATTCGTGAAATTATCAAAAAAAATGTCAATTTGATTCTTACATATACAATAATATAGGCGGACACAACATAACACGGGACAGTAAAAGTGATGATGGCTAAGGAGGATAGCTAATTACTAATGGCCTAATTCTAAATCAGATTTACGCCGATGTAAATGAGTTGCTAGGGGCAACGGCGTAACTTTACGCTATCCTTATTCTAAAATCAAAATCACCCGCGAGTTACGCTATTTTGTTACGCCACCTATTTATGACAGTTTAAATATTGAAGCTAGCGCAACTAAAAATGGCGGCCGCTTATGTTGCTCTCTTTGGTGATGATAATGAAGATTCTAGTGATAGTGATAATGAAGGAAATTTACGGATAGTATAGTATTTCTGTCCAAGTTTTATCCACCATAAACTTTATAGTTATTGAAGTTAATTAGGGTCCAACCCCAAACATTTACAATCGGTGGCCGGTTTCGCCGACAGATGGTTCGATGCCTGAGGCTTAAGACGCTTTTAAGGGTAATATTTCTCCAAAAGATAATACTTTTCATCATATACATTTACCTAAACATTTCGAGAGTTTGAAAGAAATAACGAACTTAGCAAGGCACGTGCTCTATTTGTGAATTAAAAAATCTGTTTTCGCATTCACCATTATTGAACTAATCAATAAATCGTTATTCAAATGTTTAATATCGATCCAAAATCAAAAAAAGGAATCAAATAATAAAGTTATCAGTTGCAAAATTCGTCGTACACAGTAATGAATACAACCTAGATAACAGATTAAAGTTTGTTACCTACTTTCCAAATATTCTAAGAAGGTACAGAATTACCTACCAGATATTGTTTTAATAGGTATTTGTTTAGAATTGTTTACACATGGTCAGGGATGGAAATCATAGAATGAAGGTAAATTTTAAGAATTTTAAGTTCTTATTAGGTATTATTGTTTACGTAAATAATAGACTGTAACTAAAAATACACACAAAAATTTATTGTTTGATGTGTCTCTAATAGTACATATTACCTGATTAAATATAATCTAATAATATTACAATATACATGAAATGCTAGTTTTAAACTACAAGTTTTACACCACATAAAATAAACAATGTAATGAATAGCCATCTAAATATTTAAAGTAGCAACAGCACATAATATTCTAATAATATTTTTTGTGTCATTCTGGAACAATAATCTTGTTTATAATGACCCATATTAAGGTAAAATCTTTGTTTCTATGGCACTGTTACTAAGCAACAATGACATATAAATACATATAAGTGTTAAATGCATGATTAAGAAGCAATAACATACAAAATTACTAGAAATGGCTAGAACTATTAGAATGGCTAGAAGAATTATCTATTGGTTACTAAAATTAATAAATTATAAGAACAATTATTGTATGTATTCGTATATACCACAGTTTTAATTATCATTTATGATTAATTATCATCGCTAATGACTCTCTGAAAATTAAAAACATTTTTTGTGCGATAATATCCATACATTTATAAAAATTATTTAAATCATAGTAGTAAAAATTTAAATCATGTAAGCGGTATAAAAATATCAAATAACAAGGAGTTGTCAATAATAATGAATGAACCAAGCGGTGAAGAACACAATTTACCCAAAGATTACTTATTTTCGCGAGGAGAATATAAGCAATATTTATTTACATAAGACCCACTATCAAATTTAACAAAATATATATCAACTACCTATTAAGAATATCTGGTAGGTAATTCTGTACCTTCTTCGAATATTTGGAAAGTAGGTAACAAACTTTAATCTGTTTTCTAGGTAATACATATTATTAATTACTGTGTACGACACATTTTGCAACAGGTAAGTTTATTATTTGATTTCTTTTTTTTATTTCGGATCGCCATTGAACATTTGAATAACGATTTATTTATTACTTCAATAATGGTCAATGCGACGGCAGATTTTTTAATTCACAAATAGAGCACGTGCCTTGCTAAGTTCGTTATTGCTTTCAAAGTATTGGAATGTTTAGGTAAATGTATATGATGAAAAGTATTATCTTTTGGATAAATATTACCCTTAAAAGCATCTTAAGCCTCAGGCATCGAACCATCTGTCGGTGAAAACACCCACCGTCTGTAAATGTTTGTGGTTGGACCCTAATTAACTTCAATAACAATAAAGTTTATGGTGTATAAAACTTGGACAGAAATACTATACCTTGCGATATTCACGAAATATCCGAAAGATTGTTATTTCAACGAACACGACTCGATCGACGCGTGTTTACTTATGTGCTCGATCTTATTTCACCGGCTCTTATCAACAATTCAAGAAGAGGTCGTCGTCGACCACTAACACCGATCCAAAAATTATACATCGCACTGCAGTTTTATGCTTCTGGCTCTTATCAGTGGCTGGTGGGTAACAGTGGTCGAGTTTCACAACCAGCAACGTCTAGAGTAATTGACGAAGTAGCAACAGCTCTTGTAAATGTTTCCCAACAATTTGTACGATTTCCATCTATCCAAGAGTATTATGATGTGAAACGACAGTTCTACACATTTGGTAGGACTGACTAGATATAATGTTGGATTTCCGGATGTTTTAGGCGCGATTGACTGTACACATGTCAAGTTTGTACCATTGTCTGCAAATCGTGAACAATACTTTAATCGTCATCTTTACCATTCTATAAATGTTCAGTTAATTGTTGGACCGGACTTGAAGATATATAACGTCCTGGCAGAATATCCGGGTTCGAACCATGACTCTTTTATATGGAGAAATTCACCTGTTCGAGATGATCTTGAAAAACACAGCATTAACAGCATTTAACACCTGTTCCCAGGCGCGATCCCGGTGAAACTGGGTCAATTGGGGCCCTTTCAAAGGTCTAAAAAGAAGATGTTTCTTTTTTTTTCCAATTTCTTTTATCAAAACTACCGTCTCGTCCGACGGCGACGTGAAGTTTTTGGCCCGATGTCTTACTTGTTGGCTACAATGTTGGACGCATTTTCTTATAAAACAATAATAAATAAATTTACGTTCGGTTCAGTTTTGACGTTTGGTAGGCATAGGCATGCGCAGTAGATCCTTGCACCTACGCTACGCCGATGTATTTTTGCGAATTAGAATAAGGTCGTAATCACTGGCGTAAGTGTAGTGCAATTCGATGGCATAACTTTACGCTACGCCGGTGGAATAGAGTAGTGATTTAGAATGAGGGCCTAAGGGATTTTTTTTTTGTAAATATATTAAGCAAGAAACATCTCGTCTGCTAAGTAGTGAAGTTTCATTAATAGCATTGAGTAAATATTTTTGATCGCCATGTCTGGAAGGATATTGTCCAAAACTTTTAAGATATAGATTCTTAGCAAATTCCCTTAGTGGCTTAGTACATTTTCTAGTGTAGTCCGTCTACCAATATTCTAAAACGACTTTATATTTATTGCGTCGTTTACGATAGTCTCATTGTTAAGGGATTATCTACCTATTCTGCAATAAACTATGGAGGGTTGAGCTTTTTAGAATTTGATGGGTTACTCACCATTTTTACGATAATCCTTGTTAAACGAATAATAAATCATTTATAAGGAATTAAAAGGTCGTTTTAAAATATCAGTAGACAGACTATAGATCAGGGGTGGGCAAATACTTTAAAGCGCGGGCCAAATTGAAATTTTCAAAATGTCACCCGGGCCGGAGGATTATACCGCGTATGCTTTACACAAGCGGATGTTTTGGATGGAGTTTTTTCCCTGCCAATTTTTTTTGACAAAAACACTAAGTATCATTTCAATTTGAATAAAATATGTCACGTAATTTTTAAAGAAATATTTTTATAAATAAATGGCTATTAGATAAACCAGTCAATGAAACATTTTATTTTGTTACTTATTTATGTCTCAACGATACAAATTATTTTATATTGACACATAGTTATTACAATTTAACATTTATATTGCATTTCGTAAATATAATAGTAAATAGAATTCAAAAAAGAAAAGAAAAACATCAAACGTTAAATAAATATTTAAAGTTAATGCGAAACATGAAATCTCGAATGTTCATCTGACATTATTTTTTTAAAATTGGGTTCCAAATCACTTGTAGCAATCCTTAATACCGAGTGTAGATTTTCGTCAGTAATTTGTGATCGATATTTATTTTTTGTAGAAACCATTAAAGAAAAAGTTCTTTCACAAATATATGTCGAACCAAATAAAACAAGGTATTTTTGAACATAGTTCAAAAAATGTTTGAAATGTTCGTTATTCAAAGCGCCATAGAAAGCACTCAATTCGTTTGAGTGAAAATTTTCTTTTAGTAAATTATTTTATTGTAAGACAATTAGTTCTAGTTGAATTTCAACAGGAGCCTCTTGCACATTGAAATTGAAAGGTTGGCTAATTAATGATAAAGGTTTTTCAATAGCTTTGAAATCTTGAAATCTTTGGAATTCAGAATGCAGGTCTTGTGTTATTGCACTATATTTAAAAAAATCTGTATTTTTCAATGATTCTCGCCGTGCTTGCAATGAGGGGAAATGATTTAATAATTTATTATTAAAGTTTTCAGCAAATAAATTGAGTTTTGTCATAAATGCTTTGACGTTTGAGTGCATATTGAAAGCGAATTGGTTTTTTCCTTGTAGATTTATATTTAGTTCATTCAAATATTTTACGATATCTACTGAAAATGAGAAATCGTTTAGCCAAGCTCTATTTTGCAATTCAGGAAAATTATGTAGTTTTTCTTTTATCGACAAGAAGGATACTGTTTCATCAAGCAAATATTGAAATCTGTCCAAAACTTTACCAATGCTAAGCCATCTCACTTCAGTGTAATAAGGAATTTCGTAGAAGTCACTTTCAATTTCTTTCAAACTGTCGATGGTTTACGGCACGTCTTCGGATAAAATTCACAACTTTGGTCACAACAGTAACGACGTGATTCAATTTTAAAACTTTTCTGCATAGCACTTCTTGATGAATAATGCAGTGCAAAAATAATATATCGTGTTCTGGTTGTAACTCTTTTACTTTGTCGGTAATTCGTTTAAGTAAGCCTACATTTTTCCCTGTTAAACTAGGACAACCATCCGTAGTGACGCTTACTATTTTATTCCAAGGTAAACTTACTTTAACTAAACACTCTTCAACAGCGAGAAAGAAGTCTTCACCAGTAGTTGTATCTTTCATTGGATGCACACTAAGAAGTTCCTCGCTAATTTCACATTTCTTGTTAATGCCGCGAATAAATATTAATAATTGACTTGTATCAGTAATATCGCAGGACTCATCTAAAGCCAGAGAACAATAGGTAAAATCAGCAATTTTTGTTCTTAGCTGGTCAAGTAAGTTTCCTGAAATATTTTCAATCCGTCGTACTATTGTTCTTCTTGAAAGGCTTACATTTCCAAAAATATGTTTCTTTTCAGGACAACATATCTCCGACACTTGTACCATGCATTGTTTAACAAATTCTGCCTCAGAAAACGGCTTACAGAACTTAGCAATTTTGTGTGCGACAACATAACTTGCTTTTGTGGTAGATTTCTCTATATTACTTTGTTTGGTAAAAATATTTTGTTGCTTATTCAAGTTTTTTGCTAAGTTTTCTGCTACAGTTTGAAGTTCTTTTAAAGAATGTGATGCATATTTTGGATGTTTTGTTGTAAAGTGCCTGTTTAAATTGTATTCTTTAAAAACAGCAATTGTTTCCTGACAAACTAAACAAATTGCTTTCTTATTTATGTTTGTAAAAAGATAATTTACCGTCCAAGCTTCATTGAAGTTTCTGCATTCCAAATCAACTTTTCTTTTTTTAGATTGACTCATTTTACAAAGGTCTACAAACCTATAATTTAATTAATACATTAAAATAAAACCAATGTTTTAAAATTTTACTTACAAAAAGTCCACTTTTTCAATTTTATATTTGCAAACTAATATTAGACTCGAACAAAGAAGAGTATGCGATCAGTACTAAATCAAAATTAACAATACGCGTGGTGCGACCTGTCGTCCCTCGAAAAGTGAAAGGAGTGCAGCATATGCCGTCCACACATGCATTTCGAACCTAGCGCGATCTCCTTTGTGTTCGACGAAAAAACCGCCCTGAGTGCCATCGTCGCGAGCGACCCGCGTGAGAATCACACGAGGATTGTTTCAAGATCGCGACATCGTCCACACTACTGTAGTTAACCGACCGCCCATTTTATTAAGCCTATTATATATACAGTACGCACACTAATAATGCTGATGTCAACAAAATCTCATAAAAGAGTTTAAAAAAATGTGCGTGCGGAATTTTTCAACGGGCCGGATAAAATTAGCGAAAGGGCCGGATCCGGCCCGCGGGCCGGCTTTTGCCCACCCCTGCTATAGATCAATGTATGTTTGATGATGGACAATTAATGAACTCTAATATAACTAACATGATATGAATATGATATATAATATAATATGACTCTAATGGACATATTTGGTACAAATAGCTTTGATTATAAAATATCTGTGTTGGATTTGCATTTCTACATCATGGATGTAGAGAGTTTCAAAAATATAAGTACCAATGTGATGGTCCAACACATTATGAATAATTGATGACATAGAGCTTCTTGTTTGACAGGGTCCAGTAGAGCAAGATTAGAGTATTTCCTTGTAACAAATTTACAAATTTGGAATCTCTATCTCTTAAAAATAAATTGACTTGCTTCACCCAAAAATAAATAATTACCTTCAAAACAAAATGGGGTTTTGAGCACTGAAGATCATGCTCTTTACAGTTTCAAATAGGAAAGTTCAGAAAATTTATCAAAAAATGTGCCAAAAATCTGGTAATATTCCTATAATGTACAATTTTAGGGATAAGGTAGAACAACCGTGTACACGCTTCAGAAGTAACATAATAATATAAATAAGTCCCTGGCTTGGTTTAGAAAGAGTAACTAAATTTCCTGGCTTCTATGACTTCCATAGGAACATCCTTGCGGGAAAGCAAAAGTACATTTTTGTACATTTCACAATTGTTATTTTTTTCAAAATTTTCTACGCAACATACCCAGCCACATATTCTGAGGCAGCTTTAGCCACTCTTCGTTTTTTGAAATGTAACAGTAAAGGAGGTAAATCGACTGGCGGACAATTCTCCAAAACAGTTATACCAGCAATTTCCTCTTCTGTTAAAAAACATCTTAAATTATTCAAAGCACCCACCGTGAAATCTTTCTCACAGTTGCCTCCTGGTGAATGGGGCGACAAAAAATTATGTACTATTAATGCTTTAAATGAACTGGTAAAATAGGCAATGCCTGGTGATGCATTAGAGCAACTATGCTTTCTTAAATTAGAAAAAAAAATTTCGAGACAGTTCTGGTTAATCGCCTTTGGTAGAATAAACTGCATTCTCTGTGATAGCTGATTGCTCAGCCTTATGAGACTTTTTGTCGTCTAAATAAGATTTACGATGGCCGGAACTTTTTTTTTTGTTATAAAAACGCATTTTTTTATATGGGTATGACTTTTGCCCAAAATTCTTTATGACCAGAGTTGCCTAAAAGCCCTCCTTAATGCCGTACTTTTCTGTGCATTTTTTCTATTGCCTTTAAGACTATCAAAAAGAGAGTCGACTAAAGGGAGAAAATCTGTTGTCTCTTCAGCCTCAGATGGCAAATTGTACTCAGTTTTTGTATCTGGAAAAGAAAATTATTACATATTCATAAAAAAAATACATGTTTTGACAACTCAACCCCACTTTGAAATTCATTTCATTAAAGAATCTAGTGTCGAGCTAAAAACTTTAGCCACTGCCCCAACTTTCATTTTATTAATTTTATGAGGCAAGACATTGATATCGGTTATTGTTATTGTTTCTCACTCTGAAAAACAATATGGTTTTTGTAATGGACGTTCTACAATAGATGCTATCAAAATATATAAGAATGAAATAACATCTGACAATTGGAAATACATTGTTACTGCATTCATTGATATAAGCGGTGCGTTTGATAGTTTGGTGGCCTGCTTTAATTAAAGAACTAAAAAATAAAAAAGTATCACCATACTTAATTGCTATGATGAAGAGTTATGTAACAGATCGGACAATAATATATCGAGATGGTAATGCAGAACTCTCTAAAAAATGTACTAAAGGATGCCCACAAGGATCGGTATTAGGTCCGACAATCTGGAATATAATATTAGATAGCTTCCTAAATAAACAATTTGATGATGATATTAAAATACTTGCTTATGCAGACGATATTGCAATAATAATCAAATCCAATTTCAGAAATAACATAATTAATAAAACTCAAGAAATTATAGACATCTTGAACAATTGGGCAAAACAACAGAAGCTCTCATTATCCACAGCGAAATCAAAGATTTTAATCAATAAAAGCCCAAACAGATGTCATAACAGAGATTTTAAAATTAAAATAGATGACACTACACTCGAAATAGTTAATAAATTTAAATACCTTGGAATAATCTTTGACTCAAAATTGGAATTTACAACCCATATAAATACTGTATGTAATAAATCTAAAAAAATTTTACATGGACTGCGATCCTATATTAGAATCAACTGGGACATGGAATTACGTAAATCAATAACATCTATCTACCGTCTTGCTATACTTCCAATCATCTCATATGGTTCTGAGATCTGGATAAACCGTTTGACTATCTCAAAGATAAAACGCAAGTTATATGGAATTTATGGAATGATCTCAAGAATAATAGCCCAATGTTACGCTTCCACGTCCCATGAAGCAGCTGGAGTCCTAGCAAGTCTTCCCCCTATAGACTTGGAAATTGCTCGCATAAATTGCCTAAAATCCTGTAGAAAGTTCAACCAAGGAAAATTCTTTCATCTTCAAATCAACACTAACGAATTTAATGGAATTCGCCATATAAAAAGATATTTATTTTCTAAAATTGAAGACATCTGGCAAACTCGTTGGGAAAATTCCACAAAGGGGCGTGTTACTTTTCAATTTTTTCCTACTGTCTCTTGCATTCCTGGATCCCATTGTTCTTGGTTATCATCTCAATTCTTCTCTGGTCATGGTAATTTTATGTCCCATCTATACCGTATTGGTAAATCTATCGATGATTTATGTCCTGAATGTCATACCAAAGATGACCCTGTACATAGACTCCTTGAATGCACATTATTTCTAAATGAACGTCAAGCAATTAAGACTCATCTTGGAGTAGAAACAATAGATACCCACCTCATCAAAGAAGTTCCTACATCCCTAATTGATCCATTTACAAGACAAACATGGTGAATTCTACAATAAACATTTACATCTCCTTAGCATCTCTTACCACCTACTGGATTTCTTCTGAAGACATGATGTAGTGATCTGTGAGTGAAATTGTAAATTCGCGAAAGGCCTGTATACTCGTATAAATTGTGAAATAGTTCGCGAAATTTTCGTGTTTGGTTATGGCCTGTTACAGTTAGTGACTGTGTAATGTAAAGTTTTAACTTTCCTACAGGATTCACCATTATTATAACTCCCAGACTTTTTTTTTTTTTTAGAAATAATCTTTCTAAAAGTGAACAGTATAATCTTTTAAAAGTGTCTATAGACTGTCTACACACTTAAGTTTAGTACTTTAAGTTTAGGAGTTTTATGTAATTTATATATTGCTCAATGTCCAACTTATATGTTTATGATAAACTTTAAGTTATAGTAACAATACTGTAATAATTGTAACCTAACATGCCCAATTTGGTATTCTGTATATAAATTGTGCAATATATGTGCCCTTGTGGCACTTTTTTTTGATATCGGTTAGTTTAGAAAACAATCTTGTATTTTCCAATTTGCCCAACATGTAAAACTTATTGATGTGTTCCCACTTTGTCACCTTCTTCTTACCATCTTCTTCAAAATGTAACTCTTTCGTTAGCAGATTGTTGAAGAGATGTAGTACGTCAAAAAGCGGTATGATGTGCCCGTTGAAGAGGAAGCCATTGAAAGTGTTGTCGATGTCATGAACAAGGCAGAACTTCCTTGTCTCTTTTACAAGAGAATTGATGGCTGCAGTATTAGCTCCACCTTGATCACATACTGTTGCCACAATTTGCAAGCCTATTTACTGGGCTTCCGTTATTATTTCTTTTATCATTTTTTGTAATTGAGAGGATTTTACAGGCCCATTACTAAACATGAACGAGACGGCCTATTTCTATTGCCGGTAAATTCCTTTAAGCACAAAGACATTTGCATAATTTGCAATGTGACTGTTAACGCCTCATGGATATTTTGTAATAACGGCATTAAGTTGTGGGTAAAAATTTCAGACAGTGAGTTAATTCGACTATTGTGAATAACATAGGAGTAAAAAAATGTATAAAAAATTACATTACAAATTATTATGAAGAAACACAATTTGACTAATTTTTGAATTAGTCAGACGACTTCTTTTTTCGGTAACAATCTGACCTGTTTTGAAAAAGATTCTCTCGCAAGGAACAGAGGTTGCTACAATACAAAGGCGTCATCTTACTAATTCATATAGTGAAGATATAGACGTGGATATATATCCTTTTGTTGTTTCCATCAAATAAGTGGGTCGGAATCTCTTTTTAAAAGTGGTTCATTTAGATATTTATTTAACTCATCGATTCCTGCGGCCGTTTTATTTTCTGTAGCATTTAACTGACTGACTTTTTCATCAAAATGTTGTCACAAAAGAGTTGATTTCGCTGGCGCAGAAGAAGTTGAAAGGAACTCGGCGGCAACATTTTGATGAGTCGGTGTAATATTACATACTTTTGACTTTAAAATATTGTAAGCTGCTCATATTTACATTGACTTGAAAAACCATATTTTTTAAAAAGCGGATCTAAATTTGTGCATTGATTTATTAATTCGGTTTGTTCATTATTTTTAAATCGTTCATTTAGCTGTTCTATAAATGTTTTACACAGACGGTTAATTTCTTGTGACACACCCTCAAGTCTATAAGACGAATAATATTTATTTATATGTAATTCTATTGACTTAACCAATAAAATTTCTTTGGATAAAGAAACATTTTTTTCCGCGCTAATTTCGATGGTTACGTCATTAAAAATTACTAAAATTTTAACAGCCAAACTGATAATTTAACAATCACTTGCAGATAATAAAACTAGTTAATGATTCAACGTCTCCACGTTCTTGGCTAATTATGGCCAGAGTGGACACAAGAGATTCTTTAATTTTTAAAATTCTAGTTAACATATCGTAAGTGGAATTCCACCTTGTGCATACATCTTGTTTCAGTTTTAATGGTAGATTAATACCCATTTGTTCCTGCATCTTAATAAATTTAGCTGATGCGTGCGGACTTTTTTTTAAAACACTCTACATTTTTTTTACTTTTAAAACAGTATTTTCAATTTCTTTTAAGTCTTTTTGAACCACTAAATTAATCGTATTTGCAAAACAACGGAAACCACGCCAATTACTTTTTTCTATGGTGCTTACAATGTTAACTGCATTGTCACTGACCACGGCAACTATTTTATTCTCGATCTGTCACTCTATGAATTGTTTTTTTTTTAATTTTTTTATAAGTTTTTAGCAGTATGGCGCTCATTATAAATAATGCGCTCTAATAAACAAGACTGCATTTCTGTTTGTTCATTTATCCAATGAGCCGTTAACACAACAAAATTTTCATTGTTAATTGATGTCCAACTATTTGTTGTTATACAAACTGCGTAACAACTAAATGGATTTGATAAAACTGCTTGTAGCTTTTCTTTGGTCGAATTATAGAATTCTAGAATTAATGAATTTGAAATTGTTTTGCAACTAGGGTGTTTATAACCGGGATTGAGCATATTAACAATTTTTTTTTAAATTCGAAATCTTCAACAATGCTAAATGGGTGATACTCTTTAACAATCATTTTAATTAACTGCTCATCAAATAATTTTGATTTATGAATACTGACTGATTTTGAACTTATAACAACATTGGTTAAATCCTTAGTCCATTCACGAAACCGCTTCGCTTTTTAAGATAGAGCAAACAGCTTCGTCGACAGAAACGTGAACTGGACCCCGTTTACCAGGCTCAGGTGTATGTTCTACCTCCATCTGACTAGCTTGAGTTTCCTCTTGTATCTCGGCATTTGGTTTACGGTATGTCGAGATTCCTATAAAAAAAATAATATCAAAGAAATAAACAAAAATTACTTGTATAAATAATTAGTTTCAGATATTAATATAAGTATATATAATTAAATTATTAATTTATACAGTTATATATTTAATTTATTTATTTATATAGGTATAAATCAAAATTAAAATACTAACCAACATGCTTTAATCTCTCGTGTCTAGATGAATGTCCAGTGGATCCATGTTTTGAACTAAGAATAGCGGGAACAGTAAACGCACATCACTTTATCATTATTATTAGAACTTTGTGAAAAATGATTCTAAATTTCACTTCTTTTGTGGCTACTCATTTTGTTAGTTTTCTTAATATTTAAATACTCGATTATATAAGAAATACACACACATTAAATATGAACACTTTAGCTAAATCATACATTTTTTTGTAGCTAGTCAACTGACATAAAAAAACATTTTAAGAACAATATGTTTTTTTGGTTGCAGATAACTTTGCAGTTGTGGAAATATTGTCGGTATGGCTTCTTTCAACAAACGCCTTGTATACGCAGTTTTTTACTGCTTCAATTTTTTTTTATCTTTTGGTAACCTTCAAGTAGTCACTTGAAGTAACGTAATTGTGGCATAAAATTTTACACAGTTGCTTCTCTTAGTTTAAAATCACCTATGCCTCTCGTATTCAAATCATGAAAACTGAAGATTCCAACTCAAAGTTATATATGGCATAGAGATTTGTCCTGATTTTTATAAAGGGAGCAGTACTTGAAATCAAATAACTCTCGAATAAATTTATTCTATGCGAGCACTCTTTTATCCCACAATTTTTTTCTTACCTGTGAAATCTAATTATTGCTTTTTTTTCACAGTGGCTTTTGCAGCTAAATGCTGCACATATAACCGTTTTGGCACAACAAACAAAAAGTTAAAAAAACTATGAACAGTTAATGAAAAACTTGGATAACTCCTGCTATCGCATAGGTCTTTACGTATCTTCTAACTTCTATAATCTCAAAGATCGTGCGTAATATAGGCGCGGAAAATAACATGGCTTTTAACGTCTGAAACGCTTCATCTTGTTCTGATTCCCATTTCCATTCTTCCGGATAAGTTTTGTCGACGGTTGCAAAATTCTTTATTTTGTATTGAGTATGGCTTTTCGAGCATGTAATAAATAACTGATATGGTGGCATGGCGACAGATACCTTGGTCGCTACTGGTATAACACGCTCGGCAAACGGCGTTGGTTTTGTGTTTGGCCAGAACACTTCTTTTTGTTGTTTAATTAAATCTGACAATATTGTTCGCTGCTCATTAGAGAGAGGAGCGTGAATAAACCACATCAGTACTTCCAACTGATATCGGCTCCACAATACCTGGTTCCGCATATAATGGGTAATAATTGTAAAAATCGTTGGCAAAGGCCCATCTCTGTCGGGGAATATGAAGCACCATGTCTGTGTCGGTAATAAAATCAATACCCAATAGTGTTTTAGTGTTGATGTGTTCTGGGATTTCAACAAAATCGTGTTGAAACTTCTCTCCTCTACTTACACAGGTACACAGAATTTCTCCGTTTGGACCATTTGAGATACATTGTCTGCCATTATTAAATTAATGTCTGTAGTTACCGAAAGTTAACCTTCGACTTGAGGTGGTGATAAAGTTTGCTTCCCGCAATATTGCATCCGGCTCCAGAGTCAACAACTGTGAAACCATGTAGTCCTACAATGTTTACATGTACTAAAGGTTTGTATATACTCTCACCTGAGCCCAAAGCAGGGTTTTCTGAATTTGTAACAGCCACTCCCGTCCGAGAATTTTTGAAAGTAGAATTGCTAGTTGACCGACGGTTCGGACCGAATATGGGTAGGTTGGTGACATACAAACTGATTGTTTGGGCGAATGAGAATGTTCTTATCTTCAAATCTGTTTTTTTCTAATTTTGCGTTGGCAAATTTCTTACATTAATTTTGCACTTGGCCAAAATTATGACGGTAGTCGCAGTAGGGCGCTCGGGTTTCTTCATGTCTTTTCTTTTAGTTTCTTTGTCTATATCACCTTCTGTCGCGCAAGCCTTTTTGAAAAGTGTAGAAAAATATAGTACATTGCTCTCTGGGCACTTGCTTTTGAATTCGCTGGTGCAAAAATCTATAAATCATATTCAACTTATATTGTTCTGGCAATGAGGGATTACCAGTAGTGTGCCAGTAAAGCTCGAGGGTTACTTAATCGGTAGGTTCATTTTCTTCCTGTTTCCTTGAAAACAGCTCTCTGAAGAGTCAATGTGCTGAATTTTTTTTTCCAAATGCTACTCTAAGTCCTTCATTGCTCTATTCTAGGTAGTAAATAACGATTTGGCTTTTTGAAACCACGTGGCAGCAATGTCATCTAACAACATTTGTAACCCTTTGAGCGCATTGCTCTCTGAGATGTGCAGGCACTCTTTATAAATACTGATAGCATCTGCAAATGCTTAGATATCCTCACTTGGTTTTCCCGTAAAACGGCTCACACGAAACTTTGACGCTAAGTTTTGATGGAAATCAATAATCTTGTTTCGATGTCGTTTCCACAAGACAGAATCTGATATGGACTTCTACGACATAATCTCGATGTCCAGTTCGGATAGCACGAGAGGATGTGATATTCATGGCTTCTTCGAGACTGAAAAGAAAACGGAAAGTTTCTTCTTACATACGTTGGTTGCTTTGTTGTACAAGAATTGTGGGCTTGAAAAGACCCGTCATTTTTTCAAAGAAGGGTCCTGGACGCAATTTGACATACTAAAACAACTGTACTTAAAGTGAAGTTCCGAAACTGTACTAGAATTTTTGGCACGAAATTTACATTATTGCATTGTTTTTTTATTTTGAAACTTTTGTGTTTTTCTTTTTTTTTTTTAGTTATTGGAAAACTAACATTTCTAAGTAAAGTTTATTTATTATAGAGAATCTACAGTTTTGTTCGTATAGGTATTTGAATAAAATGATATTTATGAGAAATTGATGAAAAATCAGCGAGCCTGGTGTATATTTAACCTGTAAATTGTAAGAAATTGGCCAAGCTTTTAAAGTTAATAATTATTAATTTAAAGTAGCAAAAGATTAACCTAAAAACTATTGGTCACCTTTGAATAACTTACTGGTCTCCAGAACCCTTTACAAATATACTAATGGTCATCAGGACTTCTTATGTACTAATGGTCACCAGGACCCCTTATATACTAATGTTACCAGGACTCCTTATATACTAATGGAAAGAGGGACTCACAATTTTTTCTCATTTACTATCTGTCCTCTCTATAGTAAATCTACGGTTTCATATTTTTTATCGCTGTGACCTCTTGATATCGTATTTTTGTTCTGGAACTACCAGGGATGTCTGCTACCTTGTTACCATGCCATTTCGATAACAACTTCCGATAAGTGCCAGTCGCCGCTACACTGTTAATACGAATTAGTACTAAGTCTCTATCATTATAGGGGAGTGCCCTTCACCGACGTTGATCAAACTGGCCCTATTGATCCGCCGGATATTTTTTTGTTTCTTTTGCCAATTTTTTGCCGATGGCTCTCACATCTACAGTGTCAGAGCTGTCTGGTTGTAGTAAGAACTCTGCAAACACCCGATATTTTATTAGTGGCTAACTCGGAGTTATTCCTATCACTTTATTTATGGCGCCATTCAGCCCAAGTTGAATTTTATTTATATTTTTGTCCCACCGGGTTTTATTAATATTCACGCTCATCGTACCAAGTGAATCTAATACTGTCGTATTGTACCGCTCCATCCGACTGTTTTTTCTTGACATCATCCCAGTGGCATTTAAATAATGTGATTCCGCGATTTTGACAAATTATTTTGAATTACTTGTACAACGAGTGTCTGATTCATTAAGAATACGATGAGGCACTTTAAAATTTTTAATCGCGTCTTAAAAAGCTCTTACGACAAATTTTCGTTTGGTATCTTTCACCGCATAGATTAAAATAACTTTTGTAAAAGCCACAATAATTATAAGGAAATATTTCCGCTTTTCGTTTTTATGAAAGGACTCAAGTGGTCTACGTGAATCGTGTTTTGAAATGAGTTGGAGATTATGGTTTCATAACCTTTTATTGTACTAATAACAGAGTAAAGTGAATGGAAGTGAGCTAAATTATCCTTTTTACTTTTTATTACACTAACACTGTTGTTACACTGTCACTGGGAGCATACACAATTTGCGGATGGCACGCCGCGTGAGTCCATTGGATGTACAACGGACAGTGGCTACTCTCGGGATGCCGTCTTCTCTTGGGTGTACTTTAAGAACTCGACCCAATATTCAGGTCAGTGGTGGCGAGGTGTCCTTAAGAATGACGATCGCGTCGACCTCGATCATCCGGTTGCTGGATCTGTACCATTTGTTTCGTTGCTATAGTAGGGCTAGATATTCTGGGTGCCAACGATTCTAAAATTTTTGTTGGAGTTGGTTGACATGTTGCCGCGGGTTAACCTGTTGCTTTTTTGTGTGATTGGGTCCTCTTATCACTATTCCTGATAATCATTTTCCTGAGAGCTGTTTCCATAATTTGCATAGATCGGGGAACATCGCAACTCGTTTTCTTATTTTATGGTTTCTTTCATTTTTACCTGAATATGCACCTCCTATCCTACAGGAAATGTTAGTATATCGTGATGACAAAGCTGCACTCTGTTCGAAGTAGAATCTTTAATATTTCATTAACCCCAACATCAGTTATTTCTGCAATTAAATGTGTTTTCTCTATTGCTCCTTCTAATAGATTGGGGTATATAAAAGTGTTGTGTGGGATTTCACATGTTTGATTTAGTCTTTTTATAATTTCTTCGAAATAGTTGTCATATTTTAATAATTCCATGTAATCGAACTTTTTTTGTTTCATGTCAACACCTTCTGGATTGAATGTTCTCTTCTTTTCATTGTACCCTAATAGACAATTAAGAGATTTTCTTTTCGCAACTTCTGATGGAATATATGTAGAAAACTTCTGATGTAGAAAAGTTTTTTGTTGCTTTCTCCCAAGTGCATATTATTTCGGGTATTACATTATTGATTTCTGTCTTGAATATTGTTTCAGGAATGATTTCATACTCAACATGTTCCTTTGTTTCCATTCTAATGAGTTTTATGGCATCATCTACCATCAAAATCAAATCTTTGTTTAATTTCTGTTGACAAACATTTCAAAAAATCCAACACTGGCAATCTAAAATTATGTAAATCTAATTCTAAAATTTTCAAAGATTTAATTTGATTGACAGCTTTTGCGCCAACATAAATATCTTCTAATTGCACATGATTATCTGCATTGGATACCTCAATTTGTCCTAAAGGATGTTTATCATTACAGATTTTTTGGTAAAACATTTTAGTAATCTCTTTATAAATTCACTTATTCTTTCTACAAGAGTAAAAATCTTTGGTTGTTCACTTTGGAATTCCAAATTTATATCATTAATAATTTTCAATATGAATGACAAGAAAAGTAAGTAAACATGATAAATTGGGTTATTAAAACCTTTCAAAATTCTGCTGCTAGAGATGGACAAACCTTCTGCTGCTTCTGTAGTAAAATACATCTTCAGGGGATTTCACTGTTTCAAAATTCTATTTACAGCAGCTTAAATAATAATGTTTAAATTATAAAATAATTATTTGCAACATGAAAACTGTAACATGCGTTCAAGTAAAAATCTGGGCGCAGCAAGCTCTGACAAAACGTTTCAAACAGTGTAAAGATTTAAATCTCTTGCCAGCGACGTTTTAATCCAGGCGTGAATTGTCATTTTAATGTCATTAATTCTGACAGTGTATGTCAAGTGCATCTTGTAAATACCATCATGCGTCTTTTTGCTTTTAATTGTGACATTCTTAGATGTTCACTATCGCGTCGGTTATTGTTAGTTAGATTTTAGGTTAAGCTGTCACTATATGTGTCAAAGTACACTTTAAAAAATATAAACAAATAAAGGTGTCAAAGCCTTCTCAGCCCAGGATTTTACTTGAACCCATAAAATGTACATTGTACTTACTTGTAAAGATAACCACCTCGTACTCGAAAGTTTAAGTAATTTATGTCGAGGTGTTTGTGTAAAGGCATGAAATGAATTCTTTTGGCACTATTGCTGAAATAGCAAATTACATCTCTTACAAATTCTTCTATTGAACGAGGAAGTTTTTTACAAGCGTATGATGATGCTGTGTGAAAACTGACATGAACATCCAAGTATAAAGATGTTTGGGTTTAACTGCTTTAACTTTGCCTGGATACCATTTCGAGATCCCATCATAACTGAAGCATGATCTCCAGCAAAACGAATAAGGTTACTATAGGCGACTGAGATAGACTAAACGCCACTACGCGGTACAAATGCGAACTAACAAAAGGGAGTCGTATCCTGAATTCATGCGATCGCTTCCTGAAAAAATGTTTAATTTGTGACTTTATTTGAGGATTTTGATGCTTTTATTATAATAAAAACGAAGTAAGTAAGATGATTGTTCAACAATATGTTACGAGCATTTGACTAGCTATTCATCCGTTGAATAACAAAACGAACTGAAACTTACCTCAACCTACTAGAATATTAATATCGTAATTAAATTTTGCTTACGTTTTTTTTTTAAGTTTGTTTGAAAAACAGTGAATAAAAGTTATATTTTAGGTTCCAAATACATATTATTTTTTCTCACCTGTAATAAGAACCTTAGAGTTTGATCAATTTTTAAATAATTCTTCCTTGTCAACACTATCCGTGTGGTTTATGTTATTTTATGATTTTCTTTATGATTGATTTAATAAAATATTAATTGTTAATATAAAATCAAGTCCTTACCTTAATATAAATAAATTCAATTATTGTGATATTTGCCCTTGTATTTGATCCTTTTTAGCTGCTCTGAAATGTTGTCAAAATCTTCATCCTGACGAAGCTCCAAAATTATTATAACAGCTTTTGATTATGGAAAAACTGTGAATTAGAATAAACCACAGACACCTTTACTGTGTTGTCTTAAAGACATTCTAGATAAAACTTTTAGAATTTGTTGATAAATCATTTTTAATCACAATAATCGCTTTCCAAACAAGTAAAAAAATGACAAAAGTGACTATAAATCGCCGTAAAATTACAAAATTTTATCTCAAGTAACAGAAAAACAAATCTAGAAGCACAGACATAACACTTATTCACTATATTTCAAATAATTGTTACAAAAATCGTATTTAAAACATGAACAAAGTGTTAACCTTCAACTTGTTTTACTTTATTTTTTGCACATTACGATAGCACAACTGGTGAAAACACACAAAATTGAGTATTCAATATTATTCTTACTTCGTTTTTATTATTACTAAACATAAAAGCATAAAGGAGAATAAATAATCATGTAAGAAAGTAGTAAATTTGAGAATGAATGACTCTCTTTTAAAACATGTGTTTAATGCGACAGTGACGGCCTCACCGGTCATTTCATTCACGAATAAGGAATTTTGTTGCAACGCTTTTACTTCTTGAAACAAGTCTTTTGATTTACCAGATTTTACATGTAATAAGCATAAGAACTTATCATGAACCTCATGTGCAGAATTTGCCTATCTAACATCATCGATTGCCATCGATTTGTCACATGATACATCTGTTGTCTCATCCAATATTAAGGAGAATTTGTAACTTTTTAGATCGTTTACTATGTCTTGAAAACTCTCTTTTCTTAACAAATTATGCCTGCAGTCTTGGTTCTTTCACAAATAATGATTTTACAATTGATGAATCGGGAAATATTGACTTTAAGAGAGGCGTTAAATGATCCATAATGGTCATGGGAAGATTATGCTCAGAAACAAACTCACATAATTTTAGTTCAGCTTTCTTAGCTAGCTTTTTTAAAGGATCGTTTGTCTTCACAAGAAACGCTTTCATACTTGCGTCTTTTTTTCGATTTTTCTATTCTGATATGCACTAAAAATTTTAATTGATGCTATATGTTAGATAAACCATTTATTTTATACTTACAGGAAATTTTCTCATGTTTTTGGAGATGGGTAATTGCGCCACCTTTAATCTTTTCACAAAATATGCAAAAGCTGCCGTTACCGGAACTTTTAAACCAATGAAACGTTTTTTCTCATTTGGAAATATATTTCTGCTTATATGATTTTTTGGGTTTTTTACGGGGTGGAGTTGCATCCTTATTATTGTTATTATTATAGTCAGAGAGGGGAGATTCCGATTCGGAACTAGTAGTTGCGATTTTGCTAGTAGATGCCATGTGGTATTGAAAGAAAACACAAACTCGAAATAACGTCACAATACCCGGTACCAGCTGCCACCCAAAACCCGAACAAAACCAATTGGAAATTGTTGTTCGATGTTTAATGTACCATTAACTTTTAACATTTGACAATTTCGACCAGGTTTTAACATTAATCAATGGTAAAGCAAATGCACTCAAAGAATGCTGCCGGAGGGAACACCGAGTTGGGACGACCGCACCCGACACGCAATAGGCTTATTTTTTGCGAATTTTACAATTGGCGCCAACAATATCACAAATGTGAATTTTGTCTCACTTGAAAAACGTAATAGCTTTATTATCGTCTAAAGTAATAGGGTAATAGATTGAACCCAATAGTAATAGATCTATTACAAAAGTAATAGCAGTGGCAACATTGAGTGAAACTTTTCAATATTTGTGTACAGCGGATTGTCGTGGACGAGCGATTTAAACGTGCCAGCAAATGTGTTCCAGGTTAAAATGTTCCTGTAAAAGTAGGTAATTCGAGAATTGGTAATTTTACATTGTTAAGACGAATTTGTACCAGATTTGTTTAAGTATTTGTTTGATTTGACGTGCTTTTGGACCTGTCTGTTCGCTTTTTTCAATTAATAGTGATCACTTTCAAAGGACTCGCGTTCAGTCATTCGTTTGTCTGAGTTATCAAGCATTTTGATTTCATCCTGAACAACGTTAAATTCTCTAAAGGCCGTTTTTACATTTGGTAGTTGCGATTTTAATTGATTTATGTTGCGGTTATTAGCTTCAAATTTTTGGGTAAGTCAGGATCTGTGTTAACGTAGCCTTAAACTGACTGCGTCTTGCAATTAACTTAAAGACTCACTCACCTCGTTTTCTTTGCAGTGTATGCCCTCGGCTGTGTATGCTCTCGGCTTTGGTGCTGGTGAATCTCCCTCACTGTGGTGCAGGTGGACGTTCCCGGCTGCAGTGCCACTTTCTGGATTTTGTGTAACACTTGTATCGTGTTATTAATTTAGATCGTTGTGGTACGATCCGGCTTGAAGGACCATGTTTTGAAATTAATTGGAGGTTTTTTAACCTTTTATTATAAACTAATAAACCAATTGGTTACATTTGGAGGCGTCTAGTTAACGTCCATCCTACTATATACGACTACTGGTCAACTTGAACTCTTCGAGATCAGGGTGGTTCTTCTGCTCTCAGGGTTGGTGAGAGGAGTGGAAGTGTCTTTAGGGTGAGGGTAACATTGGTACCAAACAAACCGTATGAAAGGGAATCGGTATTTTTTTTAATGGGATGTAGTTTCCCGGGCGATTATCCTTGAGGAGTTTTAAAGAATAAACAATTTGGACAGTTTTTAATATATTTTTTAATTATAAAACGCCGCACTTCTCTAAACCAGTAGTGACTTAAGATTAATTCATAAGTTTTTTCGAATGCGAAATGACCGTTTTTGTCATGAGCCCAGCGTAAAATTTGTTACTTTCTTAAAGTAGGAACTTTCCACCGAAGGCCATATGAAGTTATTATATAAACTTTATTTTTTATTTTATTTATTAAGGTTTAAAATTTTAGGATAAAATAGGAAAATCGTAACTAATAGATTTTACTAAAATTAAAAAAAAACATCTTTTATCAAAAAAAAGAACGAAAACTGTTACATATTATTTGGATTATTTTCTAGATCTTTATAAATCAGAGTTTTAAATTTTAGCGATTTGCATACCAAAAACAATAACAAAGCTAAAAATATTACATATTACATATTTATTACATTTTACTGAAAAAATGTAAATCTATAACCCCATAACTCTGCATTATTTTACGAAATTACCCACTTTAAAAGACTAGGTAAAATTTGATTATTATTTTTTTTAACCACTGTGGTGCATATAAATTTCACTCTAGAAACATAAAAAAAAACAATAACAACAACAATAAACAGATATTAGAATCTCTAAATAATGTTGGTAACAGTAGTGAAAATGTGTAATTGTAATAAATATAGTGAGATACTTAGTGAAAATTTCAAAATTTAACGTCTCAGCATCCTAGTACATATTCAACACGGTAGCAACACAGTGGCATCCCCTGTGATAAAGTTGCAGTAAATATGTCATTTTTTTTTAAATGAACTCAATGCTTTGTTTCTATCACAGCGCCACCTTTAAAACCGCAAATTTGCACAAAATCCAACAATCAAGATCTCTCACCCTAAAGACAATCTTTAAAATTTTGAAAAATTTGTTGTTTTTTCTGTTTATTTAAAAAAATATATTAATTAATACATTTGGTAAATGCCAAAAAGAAAGGTTCAACTTCTGAATAAAGCTGCAAAAAATAAAAAATAGCAAGCAACAATAAACCATACCATGTGATAAACAATAACAAATATCTCTTTGATAAATATCTCCTGGCTGTACAATGATATAGTTCAACTAATTGAAAATATCGAAAAATAGATACCCAACATCGACAATTTTTACTTATAAATCATGAACGAATAGAATTGACTGGGAAAATATTATTTTTAGAACTACTCCTCATGAAAGTGCCAAGACATTTGAACTTTGTACACAAGCAAGAATGAAAATTCCGACTTCTGACCGAGTTTGTGAAGGACATTAAGAAATTGATAAAAAATTCTAACGACTTCTATTTTTTAAAGTATTTTTTTAAAGTAGGAACTAGCCACCGAAGGCCGTATGAAGCTATTATATAAACTTTAACACACTTTAAAGCATAATCTTGAACAAGTTGTTTTTCAAAATTTGTCATTTATGTCTTGACTCATTTCATCGTTTTACTGAGCCAATCTTCTTATGATTTTACGGTCGCATACACGCCCTGTACTTCTGGTAATGGACTTCTACTCAAACTGTTCACATGCCTCAAGTAATCATTTTTCTTGTGTTAAAGTGTAAATTGGTACTCGCTAAGCGCCACCACCAAGCGACTAATACAAGGGTTTACTTCCTCCCTACCAAATGCTTGTTTTACCGCAGCACAATCCGTGATTATTTAGAAGTTTTTACCTAGTAGATATTGTCTAAAGCTTATTTTTTTGACTCTGTGTTCTTTAAAAATACGTACCGCATTGGTACGGGTCGTTTGTTGGTTGTGTCGTTTCAGGACCTCTAACTCACTTGTAAATAAGGGTCGTTCTTAAATCAGTTAGTGTGGGTGGTGTCTCGAAGTAAACATTTAGACTTGGTTAGGTCAGTGGTTCTAAAAGATTTTAAGGTGCGCCATGCACTTAACCATGCATAAACAAAACAGTATATGTATAAGTACAATACAGTATAAATGCTATATTTACCTGATTAAATTTGAAACATTTGTTTTTAAGCAATAATTATTTACTACTACATAATTTTTAAATTAAAAAAATGACGTTTTGATACCATCTTGTACAGAATGTCAATGTGTCCGATTTTTTTTACCGGCTTCTTTCTTTTATTTTTGAATTATTATTTAAAAAATTAATATCTAAACCGGACTATTTTTTAAATGCTGCACTCGGTTAATTAAATTTGAACGCTTGCTTAAAGATTGCAGCTAAATTAAGAAGTTTAACACAACTTGTATGTTAGGTTTTCTTTCAACGTGAGCCGGGTAAAAGAGCTATTTTGGTCAAAAATTCTTTCAAAGCTGTCTCTGTTTTTTGATATTGTCTTCTTGGAAAACAATTTTTTGTTTATAGTTATTAGTTTTTGTTTTAATTTGCCGAAGCATATTGTTCGAAATTTTATGTTTTTTAATACAATTTAGCATGTTCTTAATTTTTTTCTTATAATTTTTATCTACTATGATCTGAAAATAAATTTGTTTGTTTATTTATTTATTTATTTATTTACTTATTTATTTATTTATTTGATGATAAATTATAAATACTTACAGTTGTTTGACTTTTTGCTGAAAAAAGTACTTGTGTTAATTTTAATTGTCTTAAATAAAAACTTTTATGTTTTGGTAAATGTATACTTACGTTATTGACACTGTTGACGGTGTCGTCGATATTGTCGACTTCCATATTTTTCTAAAAAAATAAAAAATGGGTGAATATAAATTGTTTTTTATTTTATGATAATTATTAATCCTAAGTAACTTTTTTAATAAAAGTAATAAAGATAATACTGTAACCCACTTTAGGCGCACTAATTAATTTCCTGGTGTAGCTTCTCGGGCGCCAGCATCCTAGGGTCGGTGGTCGTGAGTAGGGTGCGCCTCTAATGGTCAGTTGTTCGGGTGAGTTCAATGGAGGCGGTTTAAACCAGCGTTGCCAGTCAGTGTGAGTGTAAGGGTAATTAAAACTCCGATTACCACGATACAATTTATTGTATTAAGCACAAATCAAAATTAATTTCCGAAAATAAACATAATGAATTAAACATGAAAGGAAAGCAAAACTAAATTTACAGCACTACTAGTGTCTCTGATTCCGGGTTATTTAAATGTAAGCGATAAGCAAGGTTAAACTGTCAGCACTGCCGGGCCACTACAAGCGTCTCTAATTATCGGGTTATTTTCGTTACAAAAGCACTACGGGGGTTCTAACGTGCAAGCAGCTACGGGAGGTGAGCTAGTGCGTTACGACTGTTGCATGCGGTGCAAAAGGTGGTGCTATTGGACAATTCCCCCCCCCCCCCTCTCCCTACACCACTAGGTGCAGCTTAGAGGGGTCGGAGGAAACGGGGGTGCGACGGGACACGAGGTACTCCCACGAACCACTTTCGCGGCAGGTGGGGGAATGAACAAGACGGCCCCTCTACCGTATTCCCGCTAGTCCAGGTGCGGCAGGTGGGGTTACTCCCTTGAACCGTTCCCTTGACAAGCTGGGTGCGGCTGGCGAGAACCACCCCTCTAACCGTGTTCCCGCTAGTCCAGCTGCGGCAGGCGGGGAAAAACCCCTCGAACCGTCCTCTGGCCAGGCTAGGTGCGGCTGGCGGGGAGAATACCTCGAACCGTGTTCTCGCTAGTCCAGCTGCGGCAGGTGGGGTGCAGCTAACTCACTCTCTCTGAGCTCTGATGGCTCCGGTCAACGCTTAAATAGTCTTCCTAATCTGGGTAGGGGTTTATTATTATTGTCTGTAACAGGCTGCGCGTTGATTGCCGACACGGACGTCGCCAAACGAGTTAAGACAAAACTATCTGGAGGTGAAACACTGGTTGTATACGTCGAGGTCCATAATGTCGAATAATATTCTGGGTGAATCATTGGTTGCATACGTCACGGTCCATAATGTCCAATAATATATTGGGTGAACTTAGTAACTTCGTTACAATACTTATGTTTAGTAATTCTTGTGCCTTTTCAATAATTTTAATTGAAGTAGTAGTAGACATCTATAAAAAATAGTATATAAACTGAAAAGATGAATTATTACTGGAATTTATTTCAAAATTCCAGTAATAATTTATTTTTTTTAGTTTTTTTTATGTTGAAATATATCTATATAAATAAACAAAATAATTTGTAAGTTGTAAATTTATTTAAAGAAAGTTACGACCGTCAACGGCGAAGTGATTTTTTATCATAAAATAGAGAAAATGTTATGAAAGACAGCAATAAATATGTTTAAAATAAAGTGTGATGATTAGATATGTGATTAATTAGTTTGAAAAGTGTTTAATTGATGTTTTTTTATTAATTTTGAACAATTTTTAGTATTTACGATGCTTATGTTAGCAATTGTTTCGCTAATATGTCATTCAGGCACAGCCACCCTACTTCATTAAAAAATGAAATTTATTGACATTTTATACGACAAAATTAATTATTTTTTTTATAATAAATAGAATCAAATAAGTTTAAAATGGAAATAAATAATTTATTAATGGAAAGAAAGTATTAGTCAAAATTTTATAATAAATGTCTTGTAAATTTTTGATATAAATTCAAGTATAAAATAAAAACTAAATTAAATAAACTAAAACTAAAAAAATTGTAAACATTTACTTCGATTTACAATAATTTATAATAAAAGCTAAAAATAAAATGAAAAACTATAAATAAAAATAAAAAAAATATAGTAAAATCATCAAATAAAAATAATGTCACGGTACTCGAAATTTTGTTTGAAGACCTATATGCACTCCGTGGAGGCCGTGGCTGTAGCAGCAGTAGTCGTATTATTTAATTTTTGTTTTTGATTACTTAAAATGTGATCTGGATCTCTTATAAGCATATTTCGATTCCTCCTGCTATCCACAATCTCTGGAAGAATACAAGTTATGTAAAACAACTCTAATTTGTCTTTCATAAGTGTGTTCCAGAAATCATCATCTTTAAGGATAATCTCATATTTTATCCCCAGTTTTGTCCATACGGCAAAAACACAATAGGCTTTTTGGCATACATGAAGTTGTCCCTGTACTTGAAAAAACCATTTGTGTTTTTTATTTATGCTTCCATCGCTAAGCCAGAAAGTTATTTTTTTTTGTCGGACAGCACTTTCTGGTGTTAAATTTTTTGCCGAAATGAGACATTTGATTTCTACTAATCCCTCCGTGCCGATTAACCCGTCAGGTGTTGCGGATAAAAACGGAAGATCTTTGTCAATAAACATTCCACAACGCTCAATATTTTTATTTAACACCTTTTTCAGTTCCTCTAATGCTTTGGCTTCGTTGCCAAACGCTCAATAAGTGGAAAAAACCTGATATTTTCTAAACTAATGACTGTATGGCGTTGTGGTTGATCTCATTCGATTCAGAATAAAAAACTGCATTAAGATTCACCTAAGAACCAAAATTAATTCTTATTAAAAAAAAACACTTTTTTTTATTCAAGAATAGGTATCTAATATAAATATAGCTAAATGATATGACTTAATTTAAAATGATAGTCGACACAGATTCATTCAAAAAACAATGTTTTATTCAAAAACTTAAAAATATAAGTGTTTATTATTATTTTTTAAAAAATTAATTTAATAATTCTAATGCTTCCTCACTTACTGGAAAATGTTTCTTTTTTGGTTCAGGTCGCAAACTTGAAATAAAAGGATCAGATGATTCTAAAATTCTATGAAACACATCTTCATTTGTATATAAACGAGAACTTTTTCTTGCGTGGCTTAACCTAAAAACTTTGTAGTCTTTATTTCGGCTTTCCTGTGCTTCTTCTGAAAGCTGTCCGATTGGAAGAGCTGCAGTAGCTATAATTTCGGCCCCGTGAAGCAAAACTTTATGTACAGTTGAGGGCATATAATACCATGGATATAGATGAACAGCTAATTCTGCAGTCTGCAGAGCGTACGATCCAAATTTGATGGGGTCAATTCCATGTTGACTATTTATCACTTCAAGAATTACCGAAAATCTGCGAATCAAATCCTGATTAATTTTGGTGATTTGAGCGGTCAGAGTTGGGTCACTAAAAAACCTCCTAGAGGTATTTCCAGTATTTGACGAGCCATATCCTTGTTTTACAAAATCAACGCGGATTCCCAGTTTCTGAACAAATTCTTGTTGAATACGTCTTTTTTCTGCTTCTTTAATCGGAAGAGTATCATCTTTTGATGTTCGCCAACTTTTAAAACTGAGATTGTATGCAAGATGAAGAATATATTCCATACATTTGATACGTGCATGCAGCGGTAATATACCTAGTTGAAGAGCTTCTTCATTTGATGGTTTACATTGAACTTTAGATAGGTCGTTCATTTCTGAAGGACGAGCTTTACAAATAAAACAGTTGCTTGAAGATGTAGTTCCTGTTACAGCTTGGGCTACTTTTCCGTCTAACATGGTAAAAATCAAAACATGCTTAACACCTACTGTTATAGCACCAAAGTTCAATTTTGTTATTTGCAAGCTTTTGTACTCATTTTCAACACTTTCTTTTTCTTCTCAAGCTAACTCAAAAGTTTCTTTTTCATACCGAAAACGTATCGCTCTACAATATCGCGTAGACGAAGGCCGAGAATTTTTCCAAATAACTTCAACTTGGTCATTATCATTATAGGTCAGTCTTATAGGGACCATGGAAGTCATAAATAAATTGGAATCAGATTTGTTTTCGTCATCCGTCGAATAACGCTGGGCAAATTCATTCTGCCCGGAGGCTCCATCAAATCCACACTTTGATGTTAATACAAGTTCTTGACCATTTAGTTTCTCCAGTTCGTTTTCATTTTTTGTCTTGAGTATTCTTTCGACCGTGTGGTTTAATAAATCTTGCAGAGGAACTTCTGCAGACGTGTCGGTTATTTTGACATTATCGGGGTAGCATTTCTTTTTTGCTGCTGTAATTTTTTTGTTGCTAGGAAGTAAGTTACATCCTACATTCTTAAATGCGTTTCGAATTACCTCGTATTGGTATTTACTAAGTTTTCCTTGAATAAATAGCGACAAAGCAAAATCATCAGTAAAAACATCAAACTGATTTTTTGAGTTGGATGCGGTAGCTGCAGCATTTATTAAATTTTGCGAATATGATTCTTGCAATTTGTGAATTTTAATTCTCTGGCTCTTTTTTCCACAATCTTCAAAATTTTTGGTTGGTCTTCCTCCGCGCGAAACGCAATAGTTTTCTTTATCTCCAAAACATGTAAATATAAATTTATTATTTATCCACTCAGCATGTTTTTTTTTGAAAGCGTTTTTGTCTCGATTGACTGATTTCCATTTTATCATAAAATTAGGTAAAAATCATTTCTGTATTTCTGCGGAAAATAAACATGTTTGATCTTCAGAAACGTTAGGAAATTTCTCTCGTATGAAATTTTCAAACGATCGGTGGTTTGATGGACCTACATCTATTAAGTATTCACACAAATCACTATAAACGATAGATGGACTCTCCATGGCAACAACTTCGACAAAGTGAAAAAAAGTTTGCGCGACACTGCTTCACAAAAATGTCAATAACAAATCAATAGGCAAGTAAAGGCAGATGACAATTTAAAAATACATTCTCTAATACATCCCGGTGTAAAACCTATCAACCCCCACTTAAAGTATGATAACGTTCTTTTTTCAGTTAGACTTTAAACTGACTTTTTATTGCAACAATTTTACGCTTATCTACTGTTCTTTTAAGTGGAGGTTATTGTTATAAAAAGTTAGTTTAGTATTTATACAATTTATATAAAATCCCAGAGAATAAAATCGAAAATTAATTTTGTGTTTAAGCTGTATAATATGCAATTTTCTCTCTATTGGCTTTTGTTTTTTAAACCAATCGTATCGGTTTTTTATTCTTCAACTATCAAAGTATACAAAATAACAAGAAATGAAGCGCAAAACAAATCTTGGATTTTTGGGTTTTTTCCGCCTTTGTCCCACTGTGTGCCGTAGCGTACATTTAATTTTCCTCCATATAAAATTGCATGAACTAAAACTTTACAACTAGTCGAAGGTCTCCTGTTGCAAACGTCACCAAATCTTGAAGCTGTTAAACGCTTACGCCTTTCTACAAACCAAATTTCGCTATGTCTTTGATGTCTAGTTTGTTCTTCCAGAGCAACAATTTCTTCTTTTGTTTTTTTTAAGGTGTCCAAATAGTTTTTTTTTCGCTATCTCTAACTCACTGTCTGACATATCTGGTTTTTCGCAATTTACTCCATAATCTTTATCATTATCAGCATTCTCCTTAGAAAAATTAATTTTCTTCACAACATTTTTTCCTCGAAGTTTTTTTTTTCTTTATTGTGCCAGTTTTTTTATTTCAAAATTTTTTGTGCAGGTTCCAGGACTTCTACCAGCAGATAATTTTTTTAAAACGTGGTATACTGGTTTTCCTGTATTGCAAGACACAGCAGCTGCAGCACATCTTCCTTGATAAGACCGTCTTTGGGTGTAATTAATCTTTTTGCCTCCAATGAATTTAGCAATGAGAGAATTAAATTGTTCGACAGAGTTATTGTCGACATCGTAAATAAGGCTTGTTGCGTGTCTTCCTAAATAATGTACAATGTTGTTTAAATTTTCAAACAAATCTAAAAATATATACTTAGGTCATAAATTATTTAATTTTTTTTTTATATAAACATGTTAACTTTAGATCACGAAGTAAGCATTCTCCAGGATTATATTCTTCATTACAAAAATATCCCAGTGATTGACAATCTTTGTGTTCTCCGAAGACATGACTTAAGATGTTATTAATATCTTTTCTGAGATTTTGTATTTTTATGTCTATGGGAAAATTTTCTTTTTTTCTATATTGAATAGCTTAAGTTACTGCCCATCTCAACCGTAACAAGTTTTCCTATCAATTACAATTATATTATAGATTATACACGAATTATATTATGAATTTTCACTCACCCAAATTTTTTTCCTCAGTATTAATGGACCAGCATGTGAATCTTTAGCAATATCCCTAATTTTATTAATATAATTTCTTAATAGATGGTTTCTACATTCAATTTTTTTTACAGTTACATTGCTATACGGATTCGATTCCAGTATTTTTTTATAGCAGCTGCTATCACCGTCTGCTATCATGTATTTATAAGTCAAACCATACATTTCCAAACTACGTGAGAAACCTTCTGCTATTATATCCGCTTCCATACTTGTAGAAGAATTTGACCAATTTTTGAAACAAATGTGATTTTTAGCATCAGTATTATCGTTTTCAGCTTTTTTACATATAATACAAAATTTATTTCTAACACCTAAATAAAGAACTTTTTTTGTTTTAAATCCTATTATTGCTGCTGCACCAGACAAAGAGTTGTAATTACATCGGTAGGATCTTTTTGCCCAGCTGCCATCACACACTACTGTTATGAAGGGAGTATTGTTTTCATCAACATCTCCTGCAGCAATCGCTAAATTTACCTCTTCTTTGGCAGCTTCTTCCATAGAATCCAAAGCAATACCTTCCCAAGCATCACAAACTTTATTGTGTATTTTCTGATATGGTCGTGTTGTCATACAGGGCACATCAAGTGCTGAAGTCAGCTGCTGTAGATGATTGTATCCTAATCCTACGTTCATAATTCCCACAACTACACTTTCATTAATATCTACAGTCCCACCATCGGTGCACACATCTTTTTTGATGCCACAATTTTTGCAATTAAAAGTTATACTTCTCAATCCTTCTCTTTTTTCTTTTATAATATCCATCGTGTGTAATGAACAATCCATTACCGAATTATGTGCACTAATTTCAATTAATGATTCAATAAAATGTTGAATATCCACCAACCGCCGACCTTCTAAAGAAATATTAGGCCTCATATTACTTTGATAATCAGTGTGTTGTACATCCGCTTGAACTTCCTATAAATTTTGTGCTTACAAATTTATATACATCTCAAACAATTGTTTGTACCTGAACTATCAAAGAGTTTTCATTTAAATCCTCCCAACTGCTACTTTCATAATTGAAATTTTTATCCATCTACAAAAATTTGTTGAATTGTTACAAAAATAAAAAATCAAATACTTCATACCTTTATTGTTAACACGTTTTCTTCTAAACTAGTGTCATTTTTCGTAGAATCAACCTACAAAAATGCTTACAAAAAAACTGAACTCCACACAAATTGGTATTATGCACGTCGACATTATCGATCATTTTTACCTTTTTTTTCGGAAATGTTTTTCGTTTCTTTCTAGGTACACTTAGTCTAAGTCGTTTCTTATTTCCTCTACGGTAATCTTTGTCTTTATTTCTATCGTTCATGCTGAATATGATGTGTAGTAATTTACTAACAAAATAACTGTAACCACTGACACTCTCGTAGCACACTAAACACCCACGATAAAATGAAAAATTTCTACTATGGTCAATACCAAAGGCAATTTATGCCAAATGTCACATCTGGTGACCGGATGAATATTGTAAAATTGGGAATGTTCTAAATGTCTAATATTACGGTTATAAACTGCCCGGGACTGACCACAGGACATCCTAGAATATAACTCTTCTGTCCAGACAAAAGAAAATAAAGACACACGAAATAATCACAGATTAACTAAAATAAGATTAATTAAAATCGTTATTAAATCGGTATTTTGGGATAACGATTCTCGTTCAATGGCGATATCGAAAATATAACGATGTAGTTATAAAATAAGGCTGTAATATTCATTCTTACTGGTCTTAAAATTTAAATCACAGCAAAATTGACAATGAATTAAAAAACTAAGGGCCGGTTTACAGAAAGTGAAATTAACTTTAATTGCGATTAAATCGTTAATTCGCGATTAAATGCCGACTTTGATCAAACACGAATAAAGCCGATTTAATCGCGAATTAACTATTTAATCGCAATTAAAGTTAATTTCACTTTCTGTAAACCGGCCCTTAGTACTCTACATTGACGACGTTTTCTAATTTTTATATTTTCCCATATTAAAGAAAACACCGACAATATAGCAATATTTTTCCTTTTGAAATAATCCTGTTATAATTAAATTATCAACTGATAATAAAACATGTTCATTAAATTCTATTTGACAAGAAGGTATCTATCAAGCTGTTGCCTAGGTAAAACCATTTGCTTTTAACTCCAACGTTGTAAAGGGATTAATTTAAACTCAAGAACTATATACTTTTAGTGTGGAGTGTACAATTTCTCCGAAATTTCGGCTTCAAAAAATTTATTGTGTTATACCAAAAGAGAGCAGCACTATACAACACGAGTTTATGGAATAAAAACGTCGTGCAAAGGATTCGCAGACAATTGATTACTGATTTACTGACCCTGTAATTTAAAATAGATTTTGAGATAAATAAAGACAAAAGATCAATTGATGTTTCTATAAGCATATTTTTTAAGAAAAAAATTATATTTTTTGTAATTTTGATATTAAATATTGGCTCAGTTGTTGTTTATTTTTTAACAATACAGTGCATTTCAATAAAAATTAATTCTTATAGAAACATGCTTTCATCCTTCCTTTACTTAGAAAAAATTTCAGTGTTGCATTATTGACTGAAACAACTATGTAATCAATTTTTTGCGAAAGATCTAAATATGACGATTTTAAGCGGGGACGTCCACACCCTTAAGAAGTAGTGTGTAAAGAATAAAAGAAAAAAGAGAAGAAAATAAGAATAAGAGGGAGAGTTCCACTTTACAGTGGCGCCTTGCAATGTTTTATACTCTATAATATATAATTTATAGAAAAACATAGGGCATTAACATCTACCAATATAAAGTATATAAAGTAGATGACCCGACAACAAATGTAATGATTTGCATCGACTTTTAAATACTTAAATAAAGTATTAAGACAACGAATTTTAGGGATTTTCGTAAACTTTACAGTCACGACTCATGGGTAATATATCTAATAATTGTAAAGAATTATTAATTACATCATGGGATTTTAAAGTATTTCAGTGAAGACAATGAAGACAGTGAAGACCGGTCTCACTCGGTCGCAAAGATACATTCCGATTTATTAGTTCGCGAACGAACTATAATAATGAATTTGTTCGCGACCGAGTCAACGTATGACTCGGTCGCGAACGTATCGGTCTCACTCGGTCGCAAAGATACATTCAGATTTATTAGTTCGCGAACGAACTATAATAATGAATTCGTTCGCGACCGAGTGATACGTTCACTCGGTCGCGAACGAATCGGTCTCACTCGGTCGCAAAGATACATTCCGATTTATTAGTTCGCGAACGAACTATAAAAACGAACGATTCTTTTTGACGAACTAGTTCGCGGGAACTAGTTTATTCAAAAGAACGATAATTCCCATCTCTATTTACTAATGGAATGATTTTGAGGTTAGGAAAAAATGTTTTCCGTTTATCTGCAAGAAAAGGATTATTTTGGTTAAAAATACTTACAAAACTGCTTCTATTCCGTGATATTATCTTGATTGCACTATTGAAATAATTTGAAACCCTTTTATTTCAATTCAATTTTAAATGTAATATGGCGGTTGAAATTTTTTAAATGGCAGTTGAATTAATTGTATTTATATTCTGTTGCGGGCATTGGGACAACATTTCTAATATCCAATCAAAAAATGAATTTTATTTCATGTGATTTTAATAACCAATCAACAACCGGCTTCCCTCTTTGTTGCACAATTTTTAGACGCTGAAAAGATGCTGGAGAGGTTTAAAAAAAATTAATTATCTTAAAAAAATGTTCAATTTGAAGAATGTAAAATATTACTATGCACTAAAAAAAGGTGAAACTAAATATTAATATGTAATAAAAAGTGATAAAAAAAGTGTAAGATGTAAATTTCTATTCGCATGCCATTTAATCAATTTTTCTACCTTAAAATCAGAGAGAGAAAGACTGTACAAGTACATGAATTGTAATAGTATAACATTATTGTTTAAACTTAAATTAGATGAATCAGAAGTTTTGAGTATAAAAAGTACACTAATGGTTTATCAACAGTTATTTAGCAATTTTCCACTTTAGATAACAGGCCTGGAACGATTTGACTCATATCGATGTTCATTATCTTATTACCTGTTTTGCACTCAATTTGTAACTTGTAGCTACATTTTTAGATTTAGCAACACAAACATTTTTTCTTGAAGTTCAAGGAGCTGGGTCTTCGTCTGCAATCAGTTTGGCAACTTTAATTTTTTGTTTTAATAATCCTTCGACATAGCCCTTGGCTACTGTGGAGGACTTCCAGCCACTTGCTATAATGCAGGTTTCCAGCTTTATTTGCCCCAAGGTGGCCGAAGTCCTCCGAAAACAGTGTCCTGCTTACTCTGAAGGATTTTCTAGCTTAAAAAAAGTGGCGTTTTACGTTTTTAAAAACCATTAAAGACAGCGTAATTTGAGAGTAGATTATTCTTTTCTACGAGTTTCTTAAATTAAATTAAATTGAAATTAATTATTGCAAATCCAATTAAACTAACGCCAAAAAATACGACGTTATCCGGATATGAGATTGATACAAGAGGGACAAGATACAATATCGGTAATCTATGGTGAGAGCTGATGGAAGCAGCGACGGAGCAGCTGATTCTGGGGAACTAAAATTTGTGTTTTTGTTTATATTTCTAAACATAAATTAATGAAATCTTAACACTTTCAAGTCACAATCACAATTTTTATGCTGATTTAGACTTTCAAACTGTTCTTAACGGAAAAACATTCAAAATGTTTTGACGTTATATTCTTTCTGTCACTGGATGCTAGATGTAATACTGCGTAGAGGAAGGTGGACCAATAGTGCGCAACTGGTAGGAGTCTGCAATGTGCTTTTTCGCGAAATTATAAATTAATAAAGCCTACAAAGTGTCTGAAGTGTTGAAAACGAGTGCAACATAAATTTAAGTGATCATATAAAATTTTATTATAAAGTCATAAGTTGTAAGCTAGATACTCAATATTAAAAGTTTAGTCATATTTTGATGTAATATTTGACTGTACCACAGTATAGAAACAAATCAGTATGGACAGCTGATAAAAACATGTCAAAAGCTAGCATCTCTTCACGTTAAATGTGTAAAGATGGAGCCACTGATTTTTAAATTTTTAGGCATCTAATAATACACAATTTAAATCTAAATAACTGTATATAATTGGCTATATCTGTAAATAGAATACCATTAAAATTATTTTAATTGTTGTTTGAGTCTTGTTTTTCGATTATTTATTATATTAATTACAATTATATTCCTTGTAGTTAATCTATAGTAAATCTAAAAATCAGTGGCTCCATCTTACACATTTAACTTGAAGGGGTGTTAGCTTTTGACAAGTGTTTAATTTTCATCAGCTGTTTATACTGATTTATTTCTATACTGTAACTGTACGGAAAACAGTGTTACCGTTTAATTTTTATAATAACAAAAAATATTTTTACTATAACCTTAATTTTCAAATTACATCGGAATATATAGAATTGTAGCGAGCGTCTAGAAATGAATGACGTCGTAGTGTGCTGCAGATCTGCAAACGTAGGGCTTAGCTTGGCGTACATTTGACAATTGGCATTTATGACAATTTGCAAACTAATAATGTCAAAATTTATCACTATGTGCGCTAATCTAAGAGGTTCATAGCACACTACGTTGTCATTCATTTCTAGACGCTCGTTACTTGAAAATTTTTCTTAACAGCATAACTTTTTATCTGGTTTAAGAAATAAAAAAAATCTTACTGTGTGCAGATAGGTTTTTGAAGAATTAAAAAAACACAATGTTATGAACAAAAATTTTATTGACAAATATTTTTTATTCATTTTTATCATGTTTATCAATTTCTACTCTACGATGTTTTAGTAGGGACCACTTTTAAACGACTTCACACGGGTTAAATTCGTCTACTTTATCGTTCTAAGGAAAAAGCAACATTTAAACGATCGTCCCCCATTGTTGTACGCAAATGATTAACAAATAGTTTCAGTTTACTGAACGAACGCTCACAAGAAGTTGACGTTACAGGAGCAGTCAAAACAAAACTAATCAGTTTGTACGCTAGTAGCAGGTAGAAATATCAAAAATTTTTGTACATTTCTTGCACGAATCAAAAAGAATTTGCAACTCAGCTAGCAAACATTCTGGTTCTGCTATAAAAAGTTCAGGTTCTGATTGCCAGATCGATTTTACTAATTTAATTGTAATGTTGATTCTATCACCTGAAATCCTAAAAATGTCTTGAATGGGTTTGAAAACTAACAAAGCTTCTTGTAAATGATTTTAAATAAAACTAGTGAAAACTTGAAACACAATGTTGAGCTCTGATCGATAAAATGTCATGAAGTCGATATTGGAAGCAGTTTCTGGATTTTCGTCATATTTTTTTTGAATACAGCGCGTTCTGTGATGCCTTAAAAAATCATCCTCTGGGCAAACTTGTAATTTTCTTAGCAAAGGAAATAGAATTTTTTATCAACGCGTTAATTTGGTCGTAGTCATCGCTCGTCTGTTGAAGTGAAGTTGATGTACTTTTAATTAGCAATAAAGCGTCAATGATATTTAATTGTCCAGCTTTTATATTTTTTGTCAAATTTTTTTACTTTGATCATTCAATTTTTCTAAAAAAATAACACGCAAATATAGTCAAAGTCCAGCAAACCAACAGCTAAATGTTAAAGCATGATAAATGTTGAAACAAATTTTTTAACAATAAGAATAAAAAAATATATTAAAAAAAAATAGATGGAAATTCAAAGTGTTAGCAAAGATTGCCATGCAAAAATAAAATGTCATCTAACGTTTCTGATTTTTACTGTATATTTCTTTTTTGAATTACAAATCCAGCATTCAAAAAGTTTCTTTCACTTGGAGCACTACTCGCTGATATGCAAAATATTTTTTTTTACTGCTTATGATAAATTCTTAAATTGTAAGCTATGGTTTTTCCACCACTCTAGCAAATCAAAATCATTTTGTGGTGCTTTTAGCATAATGTAGTTTTCCATTTCGTCATCTTCTTTATTTTCATCAGAATCTTCAACATCTTGTAGGTTGTCAATTTTATTTTTTGTTTTAAAATAGTTTCGGAAGTTTTTATAACTCTTTTTCTGCTTGAAATTGAAATAGTTACTTCATCTTTTTTATCATCGGTATTATTATTTATTCCCTCTTTTTGTCTCTATTAGTCGCCGAATTTTTTTTCTGACTTCAGTTTTTTTCATCTTCGTTTTTAATAGCTTTAAACTCTTTAGTTTATTACACCGGTCTACAGCATTTTTGCGCATGGGACATATATACCTTATTTGTATTGCTTTTCTAGTAAGAAATAAGAATATGAACATAAAATAGGTTTGTATTTGATTATGTGTGCAAAAAATTAAAAAACCAACTAAATAAAAATACATAAAATTTGTACATAGAAATGATTTGTTAAAAGATAATGAACATTTATTTATGATTTATTTGTTTTAAAATAGAGTCCAAATGTTTAAAAATAAACAGTTTTGCTCTTCCTATCATGTTCAAAAAAACTTTCTCTTATCAACCTCCAAATATAAGCCCCCATCGTGCTTTCAGTGTCCTGACCTTGGTACCGTTTTTCAAATTCCCTTATGTTTAGATAGAAGCGTTTCTCTTTTTCTTCCGAAAAAGCTCTCATATTATCCTTAAATTTATTCAAATGAGAATGTAACATGTGCATCTTTAGAGACATTCTGCATCCAATGATGCAAAAATTCGAAGTCATGTCAGTAATTAGCTCGTCAAAATTTTCAGCTCTATGGTTTTTAAGAAAACCATGAACTAGTGCCTTAAAACAGTTTTAGGCATTTTTTTCCTCCTTGCTGAGTAACCGCAAGAAAATATCACGATCCATAAGTTTTTTTATTGGAAGGTTTACAAAGATTCCAGTTTTAATTTTCGCCTCTAAAAACTTTGGAAAAAATTCTTCAAATATTTAAAAGCTTTGAACTCATGATTCAGAGCCTTTACATATTGCTTTCATAAGACCCAACTTGATATGCAATGGCGGCATTAATAGATTTTTAGGATCGACAAGTGCTTCCCATTTAATATTGCATTTTCCTAGTTCGTACTTAGTACGTTCAGGTTCAGGCCAATGTTTTTGGCGGTAGTGAGCTGCACCATTCCTACTATTCCAGAAGTCCACAAGCAAAGATAACAGGAATATTTAGTGTATCCACCTTACATTCCAGTTAAAAAACACAACATCTTGAAGTTCCCAAAAACTTCTCATTTGAATTCCATATATTTAATTTCTTTTAATACTGTCGTAATTTTTTTTGAGATGTACAGAATGTGCCAATGAAATAGATGAAAGCTTGTTTCCATTGTGTAGTAGAACAATTTTTATACCTTTTGTTGAGCTGTCAATAAAAAGGTGCCATTCAGTTGTATGACAAGGAATACCCCGAATTCTGGTCAAATCGCTATAACTTTTTAAAAGCAAATATTTTTGATGTCTAATCGCACTTTTTATATATTTTTGCGCAAACATTTTTATTTTTTTATTGACCAGTGCTACAGCCATTTTATTAGAGTCACCTTGTGCAACATGTGCATCTGAAAATTTTCTTTCAGTATTGGAGCGTATCGTTTTTTTCAAAACCGTAATAAATAGATTATCTCTTACACATTGTTTTATATGTTGTTCAAGTCTTCTTAAATACACTATAGCTAAATATAGCTAAATGCATGGTGGTTTTTTGGAAGATTCCAATTTTTTTTGAAACATTTTTGAAAGGTTTCAAAAACTGAACTAAATTTTGTATTAGCTCTTTATTTATATTCTCAGTTCGAAACTCTTAAAATCTTTCTCCTAAAATGGCTCTTATTTTTTCATATTGGTCTATGATTGATTCTAGCATCATGTAACGGCTGTTCCACCTTGTTTCCACAGGTGCCTTTAGTGTCTCTTTTAACCTATTCTGCAAATTAGGCTGTTTAACCCATTAAAGCCCACAATTCAAAAACCGATATTTTTTTATGAAATTTGACTAGTAGTTTATTCATACAGTTCTAAACAACTCTGATTATTTTCAGATTTTTTTATCATAGGCAGGTAGGTCTTACTGATCAGCAACTTTAGTTGCCAATGGGTGAATATGGTATAAACGCACTGATTGATACGCATATAAAACTGAGAACCATTCCTTTATTTTCAACAGATAAGAATTAATAAAACGCAGATAAAAATTACTTTGTGCTATGAAATACACTAAAACAATTTTCGGGGTGTAACGGAACATCACATTTAGTGCAAATGTATGTGGTACGGCGTCTACAAATTTTGCATCGACGATATTTTGATGATCCTTTTTCTACTACATGGTCTTTGCGATCTCTGCGAATGTCTTCTAGCACAGGTGTAAATTGCATGGAACTTCCCACACCGGGCGTGAGTGGAACAGTTCCATAACTTTTCAATAAATATAAGGCACATTGGCGTCTAAATTCCAAAAGTGGTATGCCATGTCCCAGCTGACGATATAAAAGCCAGCTTTGAACACAACAGACATCCACTGCCCACGAGAAAAAAGGCCACCACCATTTTTTAGATCTAATTCGAGATCTATATGTTGCTAAAAATTGATCGGAAATATCTACCCCACCCATATTGCTGTTATATTGTGCAATTGGTCCTGGCATATCGATTGAAACTTTTTTCTTCTCGGTACGGGAATAACGCAATGACTTTTTCATGGGATATACATCGTCACAGTTGGTGAAAACTGTGACAACATTATTGTCTTTCCAACGAACTACCAAGAGGTCACCACTGGATGATATTGCCATTTGACCTCTTGGCTCCTTTTTCCAGTTTTTTTTTATCTGGAAGTTTCATCGCTACATTGCACCGATTTTCACGTAACGTGCCCGTTCCGCCTATTTCTTTAGCAGTAAGTTTTTGAAGCAAGCTTGTCGACGTGAAAAGGTTGTCAAAATATAACTTGGTTCCTTTATTGAGATGTAAATGCTCAAGAAGTCCCAAAACAACATCACCTCCTTGCCCAAGTCCTGATTCAGAAAGTCGGGTAGAACTGCCACAATAAGGTTCCACATGATGTATATACCCGGAAGGATCAGCAGCAACCCATAATTTAAAACCAAATCTAATTGGTTTTTCGCGTATAAACTGTTTTGCCCCATGTTTTCCATAATAAGGAATCAGGAATCATGCTTTCGTCAATGCTAATAGTTGGTCCAGGAGGAATTTGTTTAAAAACAGAGTTTAAGATGTCAAAAACTGGTCGCACCTTATATAGCTTATCCCTACCATCATTACTTACGCTTTCATTGTCAGCCAAATGCAGATAACACATAATTTCATCAAACCTGTTACGTCTGATCGCGTTGGAAACTAGAGCAACATGAACATCAGGATCTTGTTTCCAGTAGAGCCTTCTATATGGTAGCTGGTGGTAACCAGAGACTAACATTACCTCAACAAAAGTTAAAATCTCGTCACTAGAAACGTTCAAATTGTGAACCAGTTTTTGCCCTGCGTAACGATTTGTTTCTGTTACAATATGTGACAATAGATAATCCGTAAAATATTTTCTAAAAGCTTCTACCGGCGAAGAAACTGTTTCTCTCCAGAACTCTTATGAGGATGGTCCAAATTCCGGTAAATATTGAGGAATTTTTGTGGTGGCACTTTTGTTTGCAGTCCACTTGAGCGGGTTTGATTTCAAAGAGCAACGCTTTCTTTTGCCAGTGTGAGCTAGAGTTGCGGAACTTGTACATGGTTTGGGATCATTTGTGAGATGATTGTAGTCGTTCTCCTCGTTAAGGGTCAGAAGTGTTTGAGACATTAGAATGCGAGAAGGAAGGTGGTCAATATCTCCCAAAACTTCTTCATTAGACAGGTCTGAATCTTTATCTGTCTCTGCATCAGGAGGTTCTTCTGGCGGACAGATGGCTACATTTTCGGGTATAATGTCATTTTCTTCCAAAATGTCTATTAATTCAGAAAGAATTAAACCTCTACCACTTATTCCACGAGTATACCTGTAAAGGAAGAACCATGATACAGATTCTTCATTACAACATGAAAGTTCCCAGTGGCAACTATAGTGGCCACACACATTTAAGCCTAAATATCTCTCGCATTTAGTGAACAAATAGAAATTTATAAATAGATTGTTATAATTTAATATTTTGACATTATATTTTTTGACGCTTGACACAAATTAGTAGAAATATAACCTCAAAAACTTACATTGAACTGTTGGCCGCCATGAGGTATAGAACTGCACACTGCACTATCGTAAATAAAAATGCAGAAAAGATGCTGAATAAAGATTTTAACCGATTCAACCGATTTCGCTGGGTTGTAGAAAATGTAGACTATAACTAGCAACGTTCAGTTGTCAAAAATAATTATAAATAATTTTGCTTTGCTTGATAATTTGCTGGGCAACTAAAGTTGCCAACGGGCTGTAATGGGTTAAAATAGGTAACCAGCGCTTTTCCTTCTGTTATTAACTCATTTATTTCTTGTAAGCGTCAATATCTGGTGAACGTTCATCTATTTGAAATGTCGTATGTAATACTGTGTTTAATACATGTGAGGAACAATTAATGCGAGTTACTTGTTTTAATGTTGCCACCATATTAGATTCTGTCTGTAAAGTAGACGATATTCGAAAAAAATTAATCAATTTTGTATTTTTTAAGTATTTGTATAATAAATGTCTTATATGTTCTCTCCTGTTTTGTTCAAGTTAAAATCCCATTTAGTTGTACACAATACTCTGCTCAATAAATTAAAATTTTTGTCTATTGACATTGGGAATATATAAGCATCTTTGCTATGTTAAATTAGGAAAGCGCCAAAACGTACATATCCGAATACAGCACAGATTACTTTGCTGGTACGTATATATACGTTGGTAGCCACTTTTGGGTGACATTTTTTGTACGTATATTTACGATTTGAGTTGTTTATTTTAATAATTGTAGTAACAAAAACACAAAAATATACAAAATTTATTTGAAATTAAAAGTTGTTACAAGCAAAAACAAAACAAAAATATAAACTCTACAAATATTAAACAAAAAAATTCGTAAAACTGAAATTAAATTCTTAAAAATTTTCTGGAAAATCTGTTCAAATTTTTTTAAACGTGTGTTGTTTTAAACTTTTCAAAACAAGGAATCAAACAAAGAGACAGATCAGGGTCACTACACATATCTAATATCTTTTTTTTTTCGTTTAGGATCTAGTTCTGTGTGTTTGCACACGTGGCAAATTTTTTGAGAACATTCTTTTCTCTGGGAACAGGTGGAATAAGGCTGGGAAAATGACGTCTAAATAAACGAATAGGAACTTCTGTTGAAGGTTTTCCGTGTTTTTTTTTTGATGTTCTTACGTCTTCTAGAAATTTTTCTATAATATGTCGTATAAGTGTAAGTTGAAAAGCAGCTAAAGGAATGTTACTGCCAGTCTTCACTTTATACATAGTATGGGAATTGGTAACTGACAAATCGATTAAATGAAAAAAATACTTTTTTATACTATTTGATTGTTTTTCTTATGGGTTCTATTAAACTTACCAACATTTCTTAAAATTTCAACCACACATATGACTGGCGGTGGTCACAGTTTCCAATTTCTTTTTCGGGATGGCACCGGTTGCCAGTTCTATCAGCGGTCGGAATGCAAAATTTCTTGGATTTGTCGTCCCCGACTCTGTCACGATGGGGTTTGGTGCTGTCTCAGTGACCCCAAATGCTATGGGTTCTTTTAATAAATAATTACGTAGACGACGTCGCAACTCTGCAACGATTTCTTTGCACGATAAACCAAACATTTTAAGGTTGAACACCTTCATGCGGTAAATCCATCCTATGGTTTCGGTATCGGAGTCTATGTCATCGTCGATGGACACCATCTTCTTTGCTGGCTTCTTCTCGTTGGTCTCTTGTCCTCTTGTCAATAAAGACTTTTTTCTTCGGTCTTTCTGCTCGGGCGTCAAATTTGTAACGATATTTTCTGGTGTGTTTTGGGTAGCTCCCAGTTTTTCTCTTCTATTTGCATTTTTAATAACTCTGTTTTTCCTTTTACTTTTATTAACTCGTTCTCTTTTTCCATTAAGTCGATGTCTTTTTTAAGCAGTGTTTTTTCTATTTTTAACGAGGATAACACAGGGAAAGGTTTAGTTACGAAGTAAATGCGCCCCTAAGTGAAATTCTAGTGGCGGTGGAGTACAATATACCGAGTTTTCATAAATGATTGTAACATCGTAGGTGGCTATGGAAATTTTTGATATCACGAATATTCATTGTAATGTCTTATTTTCGCAACGGAATATTAGAGAATGGTTCCTAGAGTTACTCATTTATCTAATAATTATTATAATAATAGCTAAAATTATTGCCTTGTAAAGGCAAAACATTTTTTATTTTTTCCACAGCCACCTAGGATGTTACAATCATTTATGATAACCCTGTATATCCTCGACTATAGGCGAGGGAACCGAGAGGAGAAAAGTAGAGAAACGTTGGTGGTGGCCTGTTGGTAGTAACAAACCTACAACAAAGTAATCAATTAAATTTGAACATATAACAGTTATGAAATACTCATATTATTTATATATCATATCATTGGCCCTATTTTTTATAGTAAAAATACGCTCTATACTATGTATTGAGCCAGGGTCTCACCACATATTAATCAGTAAATATAGTTAGATATTATATATAATTAATCTATTAATTTTTGGTCAACCCTAACTGTTTTAAACTTTATTTCATGCCCATATAAAATTTGATAGGTTTGTCAATGTATTCTTATAAGTATAGGAGTTTCTTGTTATATGTATATTGTTCAATGTTCTATTAGTATAATGACCTTCTTACAATATTATTATAGAATTACCTTAATTGTAAACATTATGCCTAGTTTGGCATTCTGTATAAAAATTGTTCAAATACGTGCCCTTGTGGCATCTTTTTTTTTGTTGGTAGTGGGGAGCGTACGTCATTGCAGTGGAAGTGGCGTGACGTATTAGGATGACGTCGCGGTTGGCTATCAGTCTTATCTCGTAATACGGAATCACTTCGTTTGGTCTATACGAAATCGCTTCGTTACATGTTATTTAATGATAAAACCACTCAAAAATTCGTAAAACGCTTAACTTATCTAAAAACTCTTAATAAAAGAAAAGGTCAACAATTTTTTTTATAACATTTCTAAACAAAAGGAAAGTTGAAGAAAACCTGTTGTTTAACAAAATTTATGTGTTTGATTAAATTAAATTAAATGAAATACATAATTAAAATTAAATTTAATTTGATTTGCGAATTAAATGTTTAATTGCGATTAGGTTTTAATTTGCGATTAAATTGGCGGTTCTGACATTGATTGGTCAAGATTTGTCAAGATAGACATTTAATTGCGAATTAACTATTTAACCGCAATTAAAGTTGATGTCGTCTTCTGTAAACCGGCCCTAAGTGTTCTATAAATAATCACGTTTTTCATACAACATTTTAGTGTCAAGTCGGGCGTTTTATTTTTTTTTTTAGTAAATAAAATATAGGCGATCTCTTTCTCACTCTTTCCCTTATCAACAGCTGTGGGTTGCCTCTTTTCTATTGCCCTTGGAGGCTCAGGCAATAGATCTAGAGAAAATTCTGTCGCAAGGTAGCAATGGCTTGCGTGTTTACTACTACTGCCAATTGAGAAATTTGCTGAATTGCAGCTGCATGGCTTGTTTGCAGTTTTCTACTCTATAATCAGGTTTGACCATTTCGGTGAAGGGTCGTCGTATGGTTCCACTTCGGCAAATGTCACATGAGAACTGGCTACGACCATACCGTTGATCTACCGTAGTCTTCGTAGGTACGTTCATAGCCTAACTAACATTTTTTTATACAAAATATTGTTATAATCTGCTCGCGCTGCGCCAGTTAGTAAGGATGCATCAATGTGGTACTTAGCCAAGTTCTGCATGAGAGTACGCCTCGTACAAGGCGGCTATTCGGGCAGTATTTTGTAAGAGTGTGAATGAATTAGAATCAGTCTTTACTTACAGTTTGGGGCAAGTTCTTTCGGATGGACACATGTCACAATTGTCACGTTACTACGATCCGTTACACTACTGCCAATTTATCACTTCTTCGAACTATTACTCACTTTTCGTCTGTTGGTGTTCCATGCTTTTATTAGGTGACTTTTTGTAAACGTCAGCAAAACTTAGACCTGGTTTCTTTCGCGAAACTTGGTCATTCATGTTTTTGTTTAATGCAACTTCTTAAACACGGAACACAACATCGGACCCTATTGCGTTATTTTCTCAATTACGTGACACATTTATTACTTTTTACATGTCAGATCACAAAAAGCAGATCACAAAATTATCATAAAATTTATTTAAATTTTTTGTAGAAAATTAAACGCTCTAAAAAAGGTATCTTACATTTTTTTATAGCTATTAGCGTTTAGAAGATATCAGAGGTCAAAGTTTGAAGAATTTAACAAAAATTTCTTTTTTACAATTTCCTCTTCCATCTCTTGGTCTCTTGGTATTGTTTTGAAATTTGTGGTAATTAAAATTTCATACATTTTGGAAATATAATCTTTTATCTCTATAACCACAGTGACATTGCCTTTGTTGCTATTTAATATAACTAAATTTTGGTTTTGTTTTAGAAATTTTTTGGCTTCTACATATGGTTGGTATATTGAAAATCTTGTATCTTTATATTTGTGAGAATAACCTGTTATTAAACCTGGACCTTTTACTCTATAGTAATCTCTCATCTCTTGTGGGACTTGTTAAACATGAATTCTATGTCAGCTATTAAATCTTCAATATTTACCCTGTTGAAAAATTCGACTTTTAAGTTGTAAAAGATCTAAAGTTTGCCACATTTATTGGTAAAGTAGGTAAGCAAAATTCTCATGGCAATACTATGATATTTTTTAAAATTGAAATAAATTCTAAATTAATTGAATCTGTATTTTTTAGTAAAGCAAAAACTGTCGTTACCTTATCTGCAAGATCAAGCTCACTTATATCACCTGATTCTCCACCGGTCAACACTATTTCCAAATCTTTCCAGTATTTAGTTAATACATCTTTGGGAGTATTCTTTAAATTATATACGTTGTATAAAAATTGAAAATAATCGCTGTGTGTATTTATTAAATTAAATCTAAATTCTAAGACATCAATAGCTACCGGATCATCTTGTGTTTTCTCTGGCGTAATTGCGTTAACTCAAAATTAGCCGGAATAATTTTAATTTCGTCGGCCAGGTCATTGTACTTGTAGTAGCCACTTTCGACCGAAGATTTAAAAAAAATTGTACAGTTTTCTAGCAGCTCCATGGCAGATGGTAAATACTAACCTTTTATCTGCAATGTGTGCTTATTGGATTAATACAATTTAAGCTTTTGTACCAATTTCTAATGGAGCATAAAAACTTTAATTGTTTAAGATAGTTTAACAATCCAGAAACCTCATTTTTTATGGAGTTTTATATTTCAGTATAAAATATCTTAAGTAGTATAAAATGAGTTCTTATTAGAGCTGTACGAACAAAGTGTTCTCGTTATTTTTGTTGTTATTTATAATGACAGGTATATCACGTTCCACGAGTATCTTAACTTTAAAATCTCTTGGTGGTTTCTCATGATTTGTAAAAATGGCAATGATATGTAACACTACATAAGCTACAATCGTTGTTAATATTGTGTCCATTTCAGTGCGCAAAATAACAGATAGAAAGGGAAAACGCTTTTTCATAATACCAAAACATTTTTCAATAGCATTTTTAGTAGTTCTATGGGACATATTAAATGCCTCTTTTGAAGCCATTCTTGAGTTTAGTAGCGGAGTTAAGAGAAAGGAACGACATATCCACTATCCACTATCTCCCAGCAAAAACCCATTTGCATAGTCTCCTCTCTCTAGCTGTGCACAGAGACGAATCGTTAAATATTATGCTATCATGCACACTTCCTGGCCATCTAGCTACAATAATTCTTATTTTCGGATCTGCATAACATACAGTTTGGACCTTTATGGAGAAGAAATTATTCCGATTTCGAAAAATTTCAGCGCCAGGGCCAACTAGCGATTCAATTTTTACGTGGGTGTAATCTATTGTCCCTATTACCCTTGATATTCTTCTAACCCGATAAAATTTTAGCTGTATATTATGATGTTTTTAGCGAGTGGCATATTTATAAAATGAGGTTTTAGTTGGGCTTTTTGTGTATAACTTGTTTTACGACGACACACACTGTTCATTTATGAACGGCATTCGTATCCCCCAAAAACTGTTGAAATGCACCATTCACTAAATATCTCATGGTTAACAATATTTTATTGAGCCCCGTCAAAGATTTCCTTCTTTTTATTGCCGGATGTAAGTCATGTACGCTCATTTAACCACAAATTTTATTTTAAATTTTTCGTCGTCATAAAGTTCGAAATGTTTTCTACGGTTTGAGTATTTATGTTAAAAATAAAATAAGAGTGTCACGTCGTGAAAATAAACTTGTAACAATCAAATATCATTAACATCAATACATAGTCTTTAATTAATTATGATCCCCAAAAATATCACTCTTGAGTCTGGAGGATACCCACTCCAGTTCATTCATATGTCAGGCGCTGGAGGATATCCTGTCCAGCCCTGTTCTTGGGCCTCTAGCCCCTGGATGGTACCCAGTGCAGTACAGATTCATAAATCACAAACCTAGGTCGTGCCTCACATCACTCCACACTTTTTATACAAGACATATGGATTGAAATGCAATCTCAGCCATTGACAATGTTAATCGAGCTTAATCTAACGAGGATATCTATAGATACTTTATGAGATGAAATAACCTTAACCTTATGAAATACCGGGATAATACTTCTTTTTGCATCTTTTCAAAACTTCTCTGTCTACTTATTTTTTTTTATTTACAAATTTATTTATAGAAACGTTGATACTATTTGAATTTTCAAGCAACACTCAATGTTTATAAAATTATGCATTTTAAAACAATCTAAATTCAAACTTATGAAAATTTTAAAACGTTATAAATAACGAACTCAACAAGTTTATTTTTTAATACAAAAATAACATTTTGTAACACAATGAACAATTTTTTAAACTTCTATTACACAATCAACTAGTAAAACATTACTAAATAAATGAATAAACCAAATAAATTAACAAGTGGTGAGAAATAGTGCAATTCTAACCAAAAATTGGGTTCAAAATGGTACGAGCTGTGGAGATGTCAAGTGAATAAAGATGTGTTAAATCGGTTTATTTTGATTTATATTATTGATAAATCTCTGCTTGTCCTTTGTTCTCAAATTTTTGTTCCACGTTGTATAATGCGATGAGCAAAAAAATATTTAGATAGGCAGAGACACTAGAGAATTTCAAAAACTACTACGATGTTAAAATTGTTTGATATATTTTTTTCTTATATCTGTCTCTTCGTCGTTTTCGTTCTATGAGATAAAGTTGTTTGGGCATATTTTATATAATAATGCATTAAGGCCAGAGGGGTTCGATTGAAGTAATTGCAAAATATATGTATTTTTCAATACTAGAAAGACTAGTCTAAGACTAGACTAGAAAGACTAGACTAAGGAAGTCTAGTCGCTACTGACGATTTAATTACATGTGATGAGGATGGTTTAGAGAAAGATGACAAGGATGAGGTGCCAGCCAACCTCTTCAACCACCTTGCTTTTCTTCATAGGTAAGGCTGGGGATCTAATATTAGGATACAAAAGTAGATCCGAATGAGCCGGAGAAGAAAAAGGTTTAGGGGATACGTATGAAGATGACCTTCTCTGCAAAATATGAGAGTTGACACGTGATGTTTGTGGAGAGTTTGATAGAGACGAACTTTTAATTTGGGTAAGTGGCCATTCGGAAGAAGGTAACGGGGTCGAAGAGCCCTGTGTAGATGTAATGTCTGGAATGTCATGGGGACGTTTAAAGGGTCACAATTTATCATTATTATTTTGTTTGAGAGAAGGGCGATGAGTGGCCGGAATCGCTTGCTTAGCCTCATATAAAGAAATATTGTGAAAAGTCATTAATTCTTTGATTTTAGTCGGTCTTTGAAACTTCGGGCAAATTCTGTCAGCGATAGGAGTACCTACTTCCGTTGCAGAGTGGTCACCTCCACAATGAATATATTTATTTTATAATTGATAAAAAACAATCATCCGATTCATGACCTTCAGAACATTTGGAATATCTCACTTTGCTTTTAGATAATTGTTTGGTATGGTCATATCTAAGACAATTGAAATACTGAATGACTCTTGAACGGCAAATTTCCGGGTTAGGCGTAAAGAAAAGCTTTGGTTGGAAGTGATTTACCTGTAGTTGTAACTAAAATAAGCAGAGTATCTCTAAAGACAAAGCCACCATCATTTTGCTCATCTTTATATGTTTTTTGTAAGCGTTTAATTTTCAACATTTCTCTACCATCTTCAAATAACAGTCTTTTCCTAATTTTTTTTATCGAAAGATCCATATCAATGTCACGCAAAATTACCTTTGAAATGATTAAATTAGCCGGAATAAAAGCTAAACAATTGTTATCTCAAAGGAACACTTTTTTTTAAGAAAATTATTGGCCTTGGATGAGGAATTGAAAAACAGTGCAACACGACTGCGTCCTTTTTTTTCAATTTTAAGAGGACGATTTTCTGGCGATAAACGTTTGGAATTAAAAGTCAGTTTCCCCATTTTTAGATAACTCATTTGACCAATGTTTTTATTAATTGATTCTAATAACACTATACAGAGTGGTCTAATGAAAAGTTTGCACCTAGCGTTACTTTTTTTTGTGAAATTTAAAGCAGAAATGCTCGGACAGGTCGATTTCTTTTTGATGGGGATCTACTGATTCAGCAAACACATCATTCGTACTAGCCATGTTGGGAACAGGTAGACTATTTTGTGAACTTTTTTGGATTTGATTCGTATGTCTTTTCCAAATGTGTTCACTCTCCACTAATTTAACCAAATACGTATGTTATTATGTCTAATTTTTGGACGAATCTGGTCGCAGAAAATTTTGTTGTGAAGTATACATAGATTGGGCTATCTCTAATTCGGCTAAACTTGGGAAGAACCTGGCGTTATCGTCGAAGTGGATGAAGCCAAGTTTGGAAAAAGAAAGGAAGTCGGGGAAGCTGCATTGAAGGCCAGTGAGTGTTCGTAGGGTTCGAACGTGCATCGAAAAAGGTGTTTTTACTACCTGTCTCTCAAAAAGACACAGCCACTTTAATGGTGTAATTCGTGAGTGGATACACCCGGTTACAACCATTGTATCAGATTTCTGGCATTTCTACGATAGTTTAGAAGAGGCAGAATATGAGCATCTGAAAATTAACCATTCAATTGAATTTGTGGACCCTCGAATACATATCCAAAATATTGAAAGAACCTGGCGAAATGTTCGAGGTGGAATCCCACGATATGGGCGGAAAACTTTGCATTTTATTGGACATCTATCCGAATATTTCTTCAAACGTCGCGTCGGTTTGAAGAAGGACTTTTCCACAACTTTTATGTTGCCGCTTTTTCTTGTATCGTCCACTACCATAATCTGAAGGATTTTTTTGTTCGCTGATGTTTGGCTTTTTTTTACAGCCCTCTACGTCAGTTGTTAACCCTAATAGTCGTTGGACGATTCTTTTTGTTCGTTTTTTTTAAATTTTTAAACAAATAAAAAAGTTTTTGTATGCGAGTAAAACTTACAAAACAGTTTTTACACAAATTGCAGTAAATTGAACCTTTTTTTTTCAGTATAACTTACCAACGCAAACAAATACACTTATTACACAGATTAAACACTATTAAACTTTTCTTAACGATAAAATTAGACATAAACAGAAAAAACTACTTATTGGTATATGGGATGGGAACCATTATCAGTTACAATCACAAACAACATTTATGCGCAAATGCAAAGTACACGCGGTCAATTTTAAACATAAAAATAAGATGTTTTGTGTAAGAGTGTTAAATTAGTTAATAAAAATAAAAAAGTTTTAAGACATTTTAAAGACAAGAAAAACTGCTTTAGCGGTACCAGTATCTCTCTTTTAGTTAGAGTAACGCAAAGTTGTGTACACACACTCTTAGTATGGCTTTCTAAAAATTAAACAATATAAAATTAACTTTTTTTAAGAGACTTTCAAAAACTGTACTCAGAAATATCGATACAATTATTTCTTACTTTAGATAAAAAATTTAATGCCAATACATTTATTTTATAATGTTTGCCCAGAGTGCTCTCATCATGTTGATCTTATTTTTTCTCAGGCCAGGTCAAATCAAACCAAGTAAAGTCATCTTCTTACTCTTTTATTCTTGCGTGGAGGCCATGCTGACTTTTCATTCTAAGTGGGGGAATTGGCCTTTTTCTCTTGTGTAGGCGCCATGCTAATCTTTTAGTATTGGCAGATCCAGGTCAGCTTTAAATCATTCTAAGTGAGAGATTCTGTCTTTTATTTTTGCGCAGGGGCGATGCTAATCTTTTATTATTGACAGATCTAGGTCAGGTTAGGTCCAAATCATTCTAAGTAAGAAAATTTTCCTTTTATTTTTGCGCAGGGGCTATGCTAATCTTTTAGTATTGACAGGTCTGGGTCAGATCCAGATCATTTTAAGTGTGAGAATTGGCCTTCTATTTTTGCGCAGGGGGCAAGCCAATTTCCAAATATATCTCCACAAAAAAGGTGGCTTGCAGCGTTAGCCCGAGGATTAACATAAAGTAGAGGATGTTTTTGTTGGGCTAGAGGGCGAAGCCTTCTACTGTCAAAAGAAAAAACCAATATGTTTGGGGTGTACTACACAAAAAAAGAGGTCAATTTTGTTAATAAGATTTTTTTCAAAAGTGTTTAAAGATTCTACTGTTTTGCCACCAGATTCACATTGCAAACGCAATTACCTTTTATTTGATGGGCTACACATGAATAAGTAACGTATATTAAAATATACTCGCTATAGTAAACTGTTACCTAAAAAAATTCCATTGCTGGAAGTAAAACGCATAGACAAACAAGTTTTTACAAGAAAAGGAACAATCATCGTTATGATATAGATAGTCAGATAAGGTGCAAATAAGCAAGTGGAAAGTTTCCATCTCGAACTCAGGACGAAAAGTAAATTAAAAAGGCAATCTTGGATTTATTTAATAATAGTTATATAATTATATATAATATAATTTAATATAATAATAATTATTGCTAAAATAAAAAAACAGCATTTTTTCAAATTTTATCGTGATGAAATTCATTCTTGTATTTTTGCTATCTATTATATATTTGCTATGTGTGTTTCAATTTAAGCTACGGCTGCATTTTTTCAACTTGCTCAGGGACAGGTGACAATAGCAGAAAAAGAACAAACGATTTTTCTATTTTTTTCTTAACCACCACCGAGAATGCTTATTGTACTTTTTGCAACAATATTGCAGAAATTTTCAAATTCTTTATAAAAAAATCTTAGTCTTTTTGTTAAAAAAAAACTACAACAATATCACAGCGAAATGAAGTTCATAACTTACCTACCAAAGTTACTCCACAAGTGTAATTTACCACTTTATTTCTGAATGTGTAGCTACCCAAGTTCTTATATGAGTATTAGCCATACTGATAAAAGATCTGCTCCAAGTCTAAATAAAACAATAAAAGTGATGTAACAATAATTCTAAAGGAAAGTAATACTTTTTTTCAGTGATCTATGATTGTTTTTGTGTACTTTTGTAGCTTCTCTATTGTCCTCTGATTATATTAATAATCATAATTTAGAGGGAGCTATAATACAGAATGTTGATATCTATAAATGTTTTTCTAGATAAACCTTTTTTTTTGTTTTGATCTAGGAAACCGTAACTTGCACTGGTTAATTACAATTTTTTTTAATTTTTGACATTTTTCTTTCAGAATGTATTATGAGGTTTTTCGAAAAAAATAGTAGAAGAAAATATCTCGAACGAGGTGGAAAACTTAGTGAAAGAGTTACATATAAATAGAAACGCTTATTAAAATTTTAGATTAGTTTAATAGTTTTGTTATAAAAAAGACTAATTTTTTATTGTACGCTATTATAAAAAACAAGTACAAACTACCCTACAATTATGATAGATGTAAGGTTGTTGCATACTAGTTAATAAGTTTAGGGTGACATTTTTATCATATGTTTTGACCAATAAAGCTGGGTGTTCTGTGGAAGTTAACTGCCGGGGCATTTTGAAAAGCGCTTTCCGATAAAATAGCGTACGAAACAAGTCTTGCTCTGACTTATAAAATACGAGTAGAATGGCAGCACTTAGAAGCCCTTCATTAAGTCTGTATTCTATCCACCTTGTTCGAACTATTACGACGATCAGAACTGTGAAGCATTAAACGTAAATCGGGATTTTTTGAAGCGTTCGATAAGAAATTCTTGATTACGGAAAAGCCTTGGACTCTTGGAAAACCTACAAAAGACCGGAAAAAAGAGCTTTAGATTTTTGAGGGGAAGGATTAGCGTGGTGGTGTGGGGTAGCGACGCATCACTTATTAGACGTTTTTGTAAAAGACGAGAATAAGCTGATACAGCAGTTACATCTAACTTCACTAAGACTCTAACACTTTAATCAATGTTTTAAAGAATTCACAAAATTTTGCTACATACCAACTAATAACGAAGTCAGCATTTAAAGGAACTAAAGAAAAAATCATAAAAGTACGCGAAAGTATCATGCGTTTAATAATTCTTGTGGTCAAGTAGGCTATAAATTGCAGTTGTCAAAAAGAACGTATGTCTTGGTTAACATTGCAAACATTATTACTTGACAGCTGTCAAACCTCATTTGTGTACATACGTGTGGATATGAACTTATCAACGGCACTACGTACATGCTAGAAAGAGAAAACCACAGCCGCCTACGACCACAAGAAATATTGAACGCATTATACTAATTAAATAATAGCGACGACCTAATGCTGAGGACATTGTTACAAATCAATGGTGAAAATATAAAATGAATGGTGTTGCTGAACAGGATAGTAAAGCAAAAGACGTAGGTCAATGACTGTTACCAACCACAGTGATATCTGTAAAAACGCTGACTAACGACCTCCATATATTATAAGACGAAATTAGATGGACGCATAAAGGTTTGGTAATTCCGACGTGCAATATTTTAATAATTATCGAGACTACAAATTGTCAATTTGCAACTGCTCTTTTGATGGAAGATCCATCACCGTCACAATAATATGGATCCTAATTTGTCAGAAGAATGTTTTGTAGAAGTTATACAAACTTATTACAACTTCAATCACGCAAGGCGTGACGTAATAATGTATAAATAATATACATAATCGAATATACATAACAATATCATAATCGAAATACAGGAAGAGGTCTGTGTGTCATCAACCATGCAAGTGATGTGTTAACGATGGGCTGTGAATGTGAAAGATATCAACCCCTATAGAGAAACGGGACATCAGCGCCTAAAAGATAAGACATCCTTATAACTCTAATTTAATGTTATGAAAGAACTTGTAAGTCCTGAACGTTTTCCTTGCTTAAACATACCTAAAGAGTTTGAAATCACCCACATTGCGAAATGTGCTCTTGTGTTTGTGTGATTTTTCGAAGGTTTTTCTTTTGACAAATTGGATTTTCTTGGATAGGCTGCTCCCCAAAGTGAACAACTTTGGGGTGGTAAATTTGTTCATCCCTATTCTCTTTGGTTGTCGAGTGAAATTCAATTTTGGTTCTCTTTGCTTTGGTTCTCTTTGCTTCCGTATTGACAAAGGTTGTCCATATTTGGATGAATTTACAAACTAGTTTATGAGGGATTTAGCAAGGGTGGTTGTAAAGATAAGTGAACCCTATTGTTACCGAAGCTACTATAAAACAGAACCGTATTAAAATTCAGGGGCTGGGTTTTTTTTTATCGGTGAGGGACCGAAAAATTAATTACTTTATCGCAGTATAAAATTCATCCAAATATAGACAAAGCTAGCCTAGCTAGGGCCGTGCGCTAATTCTCACGCGAGAATTGAAATTGTTTATTTATTAATTGTGCCCTGTGCAATTTTCCGAAATGGAGTTTCCGGAAAATGATCAGGCAATAGTGCTTAACAATGTTAAAGATTTGAAACTCATAGATTATGTCCGTGCTATAGGTAATATAGTAGGGGCAAAAAATGTTATGTTTGCCTCGCGTATGTCTAACGCAAGAATTCGTATTTACCTTAGCAATGTTTTTTTTGTGGATCAGATTATCTTAATAGGTCAGACTATTAATATTAAAGATAATGAAATTAATGTACGTCGTTTAATTAACCCCGCCAAACGCTTAATTTTTTCTAATTTGTGGCTTGCTATTCCGCATGCTATGATTGAAGAACTAATTAAACGATTAGGTTTTTCGTTAGTCTCTCGAATGTCATTTATTATGTCTGGGCTTGGCAACGAAGATCAAGAATTCACTCATGTATACAGTTTTCGCAGACAAATTTTTATACAACCTGACGATTCTATTGATCTTCCTTCTTCTTTGTTGTTAAAGTTTAAAAATACAAAGTACAAAATTTTACTATCTTATGATGACGTTTGTTTAAAGTGCAGACTAAAAGGACATTTTGCTAGCAATTGTCCAACAATGTTGAACGCTTTGCAGACTGGTACATCTCAGGAATCCACACCAGTAAACGACAAGCAGCTGATGATTCTGTAGAGGAGTCTCAACAGGATGTTACGCCAGAAACATCAGCAAACGTTGAAAACAGGCAGGCTAAAAAACTCAAATCTTGCGACTCCACTGAAAGTACAACCCCTATTTTAGAACGATTAGAGCCAGCAAGGACTTGATAACGCTCAGTACCTTTTTACTTTTTCAGGGACCGTTGAATTGTTAGACAAGTCCATTAGCAAACCGGATATTTTAAACCTCGTTTCTAGCTACACTGATGATACGGAGGGTGTTGTCAATATGTTGTATGACGTGTTTGCTGTTCTTGATAATAAAAAAATGCAAAAACTGGTTAAAAAAAATAAGAAAAAAATCAATAAAGCTTTAGACAAAATGCTAAGCGCTACTAAAGATTTGTCCATGGATCTGTCCGTTCTTCCCCAGGATTAATCCCATTTTTGTGGTATTATATTTTAGTTAACTTATTTTAATTTTAATTTCATCTTTAACGCTAATAACATAACTCAAAAGTATTTTAGCAATAATGTTGTTTATACTAATATAGCCTCACTAGTAGAAAAGTTTAATAATTTATCTGCATATAAACTTTCTATTCTTATGTTATCTGAGTCATAGCTCAGCCCTAACATTCCAAATTCAGTTATTAAATTGAATGGTTATTCACTGTTTACTAAAGACCGTCTAATTAGAAGAAGAGGTGTCTGTATATACATTTCTGACCAAATATTTAGCACTTATGCTTTAACTGAACTTAACGTTGATGTCGGAGGAATTGAGGCATTGTTCGTAAAAATCTCTAATAAGTCGCTTACATTTGTCTTGGGTTGTGTATATCGTCCTTCGACTACCTCATAGGGTGACGACTTTGTAACGCTTTATCAGAATATGCTGAATCCTATGACAAAATGTTTATATTTGGAGATTTCAACATGCCGGAGATTGCATGGTCTCTGAACTCATCTTGTTTTGTCTCAAGTTCCTCTCAGCAATTTGTTGATATTATGTTAAAAACAGTCATTTAACACAAATTGTTTCTCAGCCAACTCGATATAGAAACAATCAGCAACCTTCGGGTTTAGCTTTAATAATAACATCACACCAAAGGCTATTATCCAAACTTGAATACCTTGACCCTGTAGGCAAATCTGATCATGTTGTGTTAGGGAGTGAATTACAGATTGGCTTCACCTGTCTAAATAAAATATTGAAAGTCAAAAAAGTATTTATTGATTTTAACAGAGTAAATGATAAACTATGTTCAACTGATTGGGATTGCTTTCTCTCGAATTTACTGGTCGATAATAACTGGATTAAATTCAAAACTCATCTTCAAAACGTAGTTGCTGCTAATTGTCAAACAGTCTTATATAAGGTATCTTCAACCAAGCCTTGGATTAATCAAAGTAAATATTCTTAAAATGATTAGAAAAAAAAAAAGAGATCGTTATGGAAGAAGTACAAACTAAGTTTGAATAAATGTGATTATTCCGCCCATATGACCTATTCTAACAAACTTTCTTTGTGATGTCAATTTCTCTGAAAATTTTATATTGGAAAAACTCCAAAAATTAGGTGTTACAAAATCTCCCGGACCTGATAATATTACTGCTAGTGTTTTAGAAAATTGTGCAAAGCACTTGAGCAAACCATTAACTGTATTAATGAGGCAATCTTTTGAGTCCGGTGTCTTGCCACATGACTGGAAGAACGCAGTCGTTAGAACTATATACAAGAGAAGCCATAAATTTGATGTATTCAATTACAGGCCCATAAGTTTGACTTCTCTAGTTGTGTAAGTCATGGAAGCTACATTATACGACCAAATTGTGGAATTTCTCAATTGTCATCGTGTAATACCTGTAAGTCAGCACGGTTTTGTGCCATCCAAATCGACTGTTACTAACTTATTGTGTTGTCTTGAAGACTGGACCAAGGAAGTAGATGCTTGTAATTCTGTCGATGTGGCATACTTAGACTTCTCGAAGGCTTTTGACAAAGTACCTAAGCGACGTCCCCTGTATAAACTTGAGCATTATGGATTGCGTGGGATCCTGCTCAGAAGGATAGACGCTTTCTTAAGCAATCGTACGTTTAAAGTCAAAGTCCGCAATTCATTTAATGCGCAAAAACAAGTCTTAAGTGGTGTGCCACAAGGCTTTGTCCTTGGTTCTTTACTATTTGTAATTTATACTGCCGACATTCTAAGCCAGTTAAAATCGCAATGTGCAATGTATGCCGATGACATTAAGATCTACAATAGCTGCAAATACACAAATTTAGCTTCTGATTTACCATTAATTTATGAATGGTCTCGACTGTGGCTTCTTCCACTCAATGTGGATAGGTAAATGCTGTGTACTTCATATTGGCGACAATAACCCTAAATTTCTTTATAAAATGAACGGTATCAATTTGGCAAAAACACAGTCTTGTGTCGATCTGGGAGTGCTCGTAACATCTTCTCTTTCATGGTCCGAACATATTTCAAGAATCGCCAAGAAGGCCAATATAATTATTTATATTCTAAGTAAGACCTTTGCTAGTCTAAACATCAGATCTTTCGAGCTTATAAAATATACGTTCGACCAATTTTAGAGTACGCGAACAGTGTGTGGGTACCCGTACTGCAACGAGATATTCTACTTTTAGAGGGTGTTCAGCGTCGGGCTACTAGACTGCCTTTTGGTCGTGTCCGCCCCGATTATTCTCAGCGTTTATCCATGATGAATTTGCCATCACTGTCAGACAGACGTATGCGGGGTGAATTGATCACTGTTTTTCAAGCCTTCAATATGTTCTTCAACGTTCTTCTATCATTCGCATCTTCCCCCTTAACACAACTGGTCGCACCAGGGGTCACTGTGTCAAGTTGGCTAAGGAAAAATTTTAGACTAAAGTTAGGCAGTCGTTTATTTCTAATCGAATCTTCGATAAGTGGAACTCTTTGCTATCCAACATTGTTTTAAGTAATTTTACTTTGTGCCTTAAGACAAAATATGATGACTACTGTGTCTCGAACTGAAGGAATAATATCTCACTCATGAGCGCGGGCTTAACAGGCTACGGCCTCAGCCCGACCGACCGCATTCAATTAATAATAATATTTTTCCTTCAATAATACACGATTTCTTCAAGATGTTTTATTTTTTATTTATTTTTGGAAAACTAGTTAACATATTAAATTAATTTCTGTGGAGAGGGTGATCATCACAAAGTTGGGTTTAGTTTTTGATGAAATGAATGAGTAGAAATTAAACCTGAATGAGTAGCTCAACCTTTCTGATTTTTCCTTTTCAATTTTACTTCAACACGGACACACATGTGCTCTTTTGATTTTATTTTATATAAATTCATAAAAATATTATTATAAACATGTAAATGCATTATTCTTACATGTATTTATAAATTGTTACATGTGATTTTAATTCTTTTTGAGTTTTTTGCTGATGATAGCAGAATAAAAGCCAAAACTAATCCTATAATTTCTTTCTTTTACTCCTTTTGGTTGGGCATGGACTTGAAGTTTTATTCTTACTCATTCATTTCATATTAAATTAAGATTGTAGTGAAACTTTCCTAACTCGCATTTCCAAACTAAAACAAAACGAAAGCAAACTGAAATCTAAAATAAAATTCCAGTTAAAAAAAACTTGTTAGGGAAATTGAAGATAGAAAAGTTTGACTGTATATTGTACAAATATCAACTCAAAAATATTTTAATTTTGATTGTCTTCACTGGTTTGGTAAGTACCAAAAAAGGTCGAAATAGTGCTTTGTAAATCGTGGAATGTTTGAGATGGTGGATGATAAATGTCAGCATGGGGATTATTATAGCTGTGCTGAGAATAAGCATTATTAACCATTACATCGCTGAAGTCACTATTTGTAGTATTATTGGCTGACGTGACTATTGTGGTGTTTTGGTCAATATTATCCATTTCTGCTTCAAACAATATCTCATTTATTAATTTTTTCGCAAATAGTCGGGGGTTTGTTTCGGCAATGTTCTTAGCTTTGATGCAACATACTTTCCCATGATGTCAATAGCATCGTCACTGGTAGTGTTCCGAAATCTTTCGCTCACCACTGTTAATAATATTTCGTCGGCTTGTTCATCTACTTTAGATTTACGCTTTTCTTTTACATTTTTAGTCGTAACCGAACTGGTGACTGATGACGTTGATGGGGTACCAAGTGGTGTACATATTGTAGGTTGGGTATTATTACTGTTTGCATATAAACTAGGTGGACTCATCAATGTTTCCAGATCGTTGTTTATATGCTCCTCATGTGTGTCCTACAAGTATAATGTATGTTATTTTTTTAGTTTCCGTCGACCGAAGATGCCTGGTGCAAATTGCAAAAGACTTTGAAAGAAAGTGTAATTTTCGTAAGTGCTGGGAGCTGTAGATGGAAAACACGTCACTATTGTTCCACCCGCGGGCAGTGGTTCATACTATTTAAATTTTAAAGGGACACATAGCTTGGTATTAATGGCTGTAGTCGATGCTAATTGTGAATTTATTATGTGTGATTTCGGTATAAATGGGCGCATATCAGTTGGAGGAATTTTAGAGTACACTAAATTTCACTAAAAACTTAAAAATAAATAATTCTCTTTACCAGCGTCAACAAAACCAATGAATAGCGAAAAAATATTGAATTGTGTTTTCGTTGCTGATGAAGCATTTACTCTTAGGGCAGATTTTTTGAAGCCGTTTAGTCGCCAAGATTTGAATTATATATAAAAAATTTAATTATTGTCTTTCTCGAGCAAGAAGTAAAGTGGAAAATGCCTTTGGTATATTATCAAACTGTTTTCGCCAATTTCACACAACAATTGACGCCTATTCTGTACTTTATATGTTAATTTATAACAGCATGTTAAAAATAACACCCTGTTAATTTCTAAATTGATATTCTGTAAATCAAAGTTAGGTTAAAATTTAACCATGACATGTTAATTTATACCGTTAAAGTTAAAATTTTAAAGGTCGATAATGACATGCCTTTAAAAAATTGACAGGGGTGTTAAACGATTGTCAAACAGAAATGGCAGCAGTCGCAGGTTTTTTATTGCTACAAAATGAAGAAAGAAGAAGACGGTATGTTATTGAAATAATTATATATTTGTAACAATGACAAGTTGTTACTATTTTATTTAGTCGTCAAATGCGATTAGTCAATAGAAATTTGCGCGATACTGCAAGTCCATTTGAAAGGCCGGAAGTTTTTTTCGTTTAAATAAAGAAGCGGCTCAGTATCTAATTAACGAAATCGTGCCTCACATGAACGGCGCCTTACACCCTGCTGCTATACCCAACCATCTTAAAGTGCTTTGCGCTTTACATTTTTTTGGTCACGGAAGTTATCAACTTGATGCAGGCGGTGGTAGCAATTTTGGACTTAGTCAGCCTTCGGTTAGTAGATGTATTTTTCAAGTTACCGAAATTGTAACGGAGTATTTGTTAAACCTTTGGATAAAGTTTCCTCAAACAGATGAAGAAATAAATAATAAAAAGCAATTAGTCTTTAGAAAATATCGTTTTCCGAATGCGATTGGTGCAATTGACTGTACACATGTGGCAATAGTAACACCACCCAGAGATCATCTTATCTATCCGGCTGCTCCATATCTGAACAGAAAAGGATTTTATAGTGTAAATGTTCAAATCATCACAGATGCTGAGTTGGAAATAATTAATATGAATGCAAGATACCCAGGTAGTGTTCACGATGCTGCTATTTGGATGATGTCAATTATAAATAAGCATCTTCAGAACCGCTATCTAAACGAAAATATAGACTGGCACTTAATTGGTGATGATGGTTATCCATTAAGTCCTTGGCTAATGGTTCAGTTTCCTGGTCAAATTAACCCTCAAGATCCTCAAGGACGATTTAATCAACAATTACGAAGAAGTAGAAACTGCATTGAATTGATTAATGGTAAGCTGAAAGGCAGATTCAGATGCTTACTTAAAGACAGAGTATTACATTACAATCCTATAAAAGCATCAAAAATTATCTACACTTGTGGTGTGTTACATAACATTTGTAAACATTTCCGAGTGCCTTACCCAGAAGATGATGAGCCCTTACCTGCAGAAGACGTCATACCTCAAGAAAATTATAATGGAAACAGAGCACAAAATTTTTATGTTCAAGGTCAGCGCAAAAGAAATTTGCTAGTTCAACATTACTTTAATCATTAAAATTAATATATTTGCTACATAAATATAAACATAATTTTATTATTAATTAATCTAGTTTAATTTTTTTTGCTAAATTATTTATGGCAGACGCCAAATTGTTAATGGCATTCTGAGTGCCTTACCCAGAAGATGATGAGCCCTTACCTGCAGAAGACGTCGTATCTCAAGAAAATTATAATGGAAACAGAGCACAAAATTTTTATGTTCAAGGTCAGCGCAAAAGAAATTTGTTAGTTCAACATTACTTTAATCATTAAAATTAATACATTTGCTACATAAATATAAACATAATTTTATTATTAATTAATCTAGCTTAATTTTTTTGCTAAATTATTTATGGCAGACGCCAAATTGTTAATGGCATCTGCCATATTTTCCTGACTTTTCACTAGCTTTTCTAAGTCAGTAACTTTAGTAACTGAAGGTCTCTTTTTTTCTTATTGATTTTTGGCAAGTTTTCTTCCATTGGCATGTTCTCATCTACGAGATTTTTAATAATCAAAATAATATAATTATTTTAAAGCAAATACTTACTTTCCAATATTTCGTTCATATTTTGTGTGGCATGATTTTCGACAGCTTCATTTTTCTTAGCAAGCCCTCCTTCACCTATGTTAAGAACCTCTTTCAAAACATTTACGTTTTCTAGGGCTACATTTTCCTCAGGAAGCCCCGCTTCACCAACATTAGGAGCTCTTTCTAAAACTACTACATTTACCAAATTGAGCACCCTATGCTCGAAATCTGTTAATTCTTTCTTTTTTGCGCTGCCGCCTCCCGTTTGACTCAAATCATATTTTTTTGCTTGTGCTCTTTGTCTTGTGTTTATTTTTAAGTCATTCAACACCTAAAATTGATAGTTTTGTAATTTGTACTTTGTATGTATTTTGAGTAAATACTAAATAGCTGTACTTACTTGCTTCCATTCTTTTATCGTTCTTTTGGGGCCATCCAAGTCGTTGAGTAAATTTTTTAAAATTTCCCATTTTTGATCATTTAACACCCTATCGTTATTCGACAATTTTCTGTTGGTGCCAAGTTCCCTGTTATGTTCTACGTAGGTTAATAATGCCTCTAATTGTTTCTTTGTCGTTCTTAATCTGGTTTTCTCCATTTTTCTTACAAATTCAAATTTGAATTGACAATTATGACAGATTTGCGCTTAAGTCGATTTAGCAGTTTTCTTTATTTGATTTATTCTTTGACCAAGAGAGGGCGCGCGTTATTTTCGAGTTTTTATTCTTTTAAAAGAATAAGGCTGTTTTATGTTATAAATTAAATACTAAATAACGATATAAACGAAAAAAACAATTAATAGCATTTTGATTTTTAATATTTTCAAAAGTAATGCCATGTGGCAATAGCGCTTCTTTTAACACCCTTGTTATAAATATTGGTGTAACCCAAGTGTTAAAATTGCTATGTACAGAATAAGATTTTCTGTTAAATTTTTAACAAGCATGTTATAATTTAACAGCACTGTTATTTTTAACACAAAAAGTAGAGAATAGGCATCAATATCCGTTAATTTAAAAGCAATTGACAGCATAGTTATGGGATCCTGTGTTTTCATAACTATTTAAGAAGACGATATGCGACTGCATATGCACCAGATAATATTTTGTATAGAGAAAATAAAGAGAAAATAAAAGAAACGGACACAATTGAATGAGGTTTAGAACCAATCAATTCTTCCTTTACAACAAATTCGTGACCAAAGTGTCAGCAACGAAACAAAACAAGTCAGAGAATTGTACATGCATTACTTTAACTATGAAGGTGCTGTAGAATGGCAGCATAGAATGGTGCGTTAATTTTAAGAAATTTTGAAAACAGCTATGTATTTAATTTTGTTTGAACTTAATAAGTAAAATCATAATAACTTTAATAAAAAATTCTATTTTTCTTACCTCGTTTGCATCATTAGGCCCTTGCTCACACCTACTTTCACCTTTCCGATGCTTAAGCAAATTGCTCACCGATGCCCGCGAAATTTCCTAATCTTGAGTAAAAGGGAGTAATTCATAGTACCTTAAATTAGTTGTTTATATTCCATCTCTTCCAGCACCTTATCGTTTAGACCCTCCAATTTTTTTCCTTTTTCTTCGGAAAGAGCAGCGTAAGCTGTTGATTTTTGTTAGTACAGTTTTTTTGTGGCATTGGGCTCAATTTGCTAAAGTTTTTTTTAATAAAGCGGCATACGCCGCGTCTTTTTTCCATAAACACGGAAAGCTTTTGTAATAATAATACTTTATTAACGGCATCATCATTTACAGCCTTTACAATAAACAAAACAATTAAAGATTACAAGATTCATGTTATAAATTTGTTGAGATTATTCTTAAAGTTATTAAAAGATGGTGCAAAAAAATCAATTTCACTACAGACACTATTGCATATTGATAAAATTGAATTTAAAGGTGAAAATAATGCATAATTAGTGCTGCAGTGAGAGAGATTAAATAGGGGACTATTCCTGAGATGGTATTGAGGCACATTAAAACCAATTTTTCCGAGAATGTCCGGAGCATCACACAGATTATTTAATACCTTATATACAAAACAAGCACAGTGGAATTTACGTCGAGAGTCTAACGTTTTCAGAGCAAGATAACTCAAACACATATTATACGAGCATCCCACAGTTCTCGGCAATCTATATTTAACACAATTAATAAATTTTACTTGAACCTTCTCAATTCGTCCAATGTGTGTAGCATAAAAAGGAGCCCAAACTACACAATCATACTCTAAGATAGATCTAACAAATGTAACATACAAAATAACAATAGTTCGAATATTGGTAAATTCATTAGTAAACCTCCTTATACAACCCAAGACTTTATTTGCTTTTGCTATTATATATTCATAGTGATAATTAAAAGATAACTTGCAATCAAGTATGACTCCCAGATCTTTGATTGTAGACACTATTTTCAAATCTTTACCACCGATTTTGTATTGGGGGCTAGAAGGTTTTAGCTTCCTACTAAAGTTAATTACTTGACATTTGTCACAATTTAGTACCATTTCATTTACCAGACACCATTGGTATAAAACAAATAGATCCTGCTGTAGAATGTTAACGTCCTGAACGTTATTGATCACTTTATAAATTTTTAGATCATCTGCAAATAGTTCAAAATTGCATGTAAAATTATCACAAACATCATTAATAAAGATTGAAAATAGAAGTGGACCTAATATAGAGCCTTGAGGAACGCCAGAAGGTACATGTTGCTTATCTGAAAAATTATTATGTAATTTAACAACTTGAGTTCTATTAAACAAATAACTACAAATCCAGCTAAACAGACAGCCAGATATTCCATAAGCAGATAATTTAGCTAACAGAATATGATGATTAATTTTGTCAAATGCTTTACTGAAGTCTGTGTAAACAGCATGAACCTCCAGGCCTTCACTCATAGCATTCACAATGTCATTAGTAAAATTTAAGAGATTTGTAACAGTTGATCGCTTACTAAAGAATCCATGTTGTTTAGGCGTGATAATGTTTTTAAAATTTGAGAAAATGTTGGTAAAAACAATGGATTCAAAAACTTTAGAAGGAGTGGATAAAATTGACACTGGTCGATAATTTTCAACTTTATCTCTACTACCTGATTTATATACAGGAACAATATGTGCTTCTTTCCACACCGACGGAAAGGTACCAGAATTTAATGACAAATTAAAAATTAGTTGAAGTGGAAGCGCCAAACATTGACTACATTCTCGGTAAAATCTGGGAGGAATACCATCAGGACCTGCCCCTTTACTGGTATCTAGATTCCTTAAAACGTGAATAACATCAGACACATGAACATTTACATTATTGATATTAACACATGAATCATAGGAAACATTAAAATTAGTGATATTACTTTGAACAAACACAGAAGAAAAATAATTGCTAAAAGCTTGACAAACATCATGATATGTTGAAAATAAATTTTCACCATACTTCATTGGAAGAGGAATTTGATTATTATTGGTTTTTTTGCGAATGAATTTCCAAAACTTACCAGGAGTATAAATTAAATCATTTTCAACATTTCGGATGTAAGAGTCATATGCATTTTTTATACAAATTTTACATAACTTACGCAGATTAACAAATTCCTTATAGTCTAAAGTGGAATTGGAAATATTACATTTTTTATGAGCAGCTTTTTTGGCTTTGATAAGATTAATAATATTTTGATCAAACCAGACAGGATAACTTGTAATACTTTTTTTCCTAAAAGGAACAAATAGCTCACACGCCTTATAAATATGATAATAAAAAACACCAGTCGCATCTTCTGTATCAAGGTTTTTAAAAATTCCATTCCAATCAATAGACTTAAGGTAATTACATATATTAGAGTAACAGGCACACTTAAAATCAAAATAATAAATCACAGAATCATTGTAAATATCACAGACTACATCATATTCAATAACATAAGGAGGATGACTAGAATCTATCACAGACAAGGCGTTATCACATATGAACAAATTCAAACTATCGCAGTTGGAGAAGCAAAGATCTAATACATTACCACATTTATTTTTTATGTTACTAAATTGATTTAGAGAACATGATGACAATCCATCAACAACATCTTCAACATTTTTATTAATTGACAAAAGAGGCACAAATCCTGGAAAATTGTCGACTGATTGCCAGATGACATTAGGCAAATTATAATCACCTAGAATTATTACATCGGCATTTGAAAAGCGATCACAGATATCTATCACAGATTCGACATGACTAGAGTATTTTGTTGAATCGGAGCCAGGAGGTAAGTAAACAACACCAATGATTACATCACGAAAGTTAATACACATTTTAACAAAAACTTGTTCAACACAAGAACACTTACATGACACCTCACAGGGGTTGAAAACCTTATTAGCTGCAATAAGCACTCCACCACCAGACGATTTTGTACTATTGGCTTCATTTCTGTCACATCTAAAAACTTCATACCGATTATCAATTACATCTAGGCTAGAGAAGTCAGAAGATAGCCATGTTTCGGTTAGTACAACTACGCTGAAATCCTCACACAAACAGGCACAGTAGAAGTCATTAAGTTTAGATCTTAAGCTTCTGACGCTCTGATAGTAGATTGAGAATTTAGACTGTTCGCTGAAGCTTGGCCTAGAAGAGGAGATTTTGGAGGAGGTTCTCCATTTGGTTTTTCTTTGGGGAAAAAAAACTTTTTAACTTTAACTCCTTCTGTCCATTGATCAGCAGTTAATAGATCTGAAAATATATTGCTGCTTACAGCAACTTTAAACGAAATACTTTTTGCGTTGTCGCGTTTAGGACATTTTACAACATCAAATTCCTCCCCAGGAAATTTGTTTTGAAGAAGTTCCAATAAATCCTCTTCTTTGACTGATAAATCTAGATTTCCCACATACAAATATCTTTTGTGGGAAGCAGCTTTAACGGACGAATTAGAATCCTTGACATTACCCCTTATATACGGATTCCTTTTTTTCTTGTGTACTACTTCTTTAAACTCACTCGAGTTACCCGACGCTGCTTTAACAACTCGACGAGGATAACTAGAAATTGCAGAAGTATTGCCAATTACTTGGACAGGACGAGATGTTGAATTTTTATTCTCCAAGGACACTGATGAAATTCCAATTTTTTGTGTAGAAGTTTTACTAGAAGATGGCAAAGAATAATTAAATTGAGGTTTAACACCAGGATTTGATTCGATGGGAACAGTAACATTTTTCCCCTTATCGTGACCTTTAATTAATGTCGGATTGACGACTTCCGCAAAGGATGGTTTATCACCTTCAACTGATACTTTTTTCAAGTCTCGCACTTCTTCACGCAACTTTCTATTTTCTTCCAACAGACAACGAACCGAAAATTTTAATTCTTCCATAGACTTAGACAATCCCTGCATAAATTGCATAACATCATCTAAGTTGAGGGAATCCTGACTATCATTGCGGAGCTTCTTCTTTGGCGGCTCCGCTTTATTATCGATAAATTCGGACGGATTATCGACACACTTCTTACACTTCCAGATGGGTTTTTTCTTATGGGACCCTCTCGGATCCACATTCACACATTCAAGATGAAAATATTTAGTACATGAAACACATTGGATGTGCAATTTGGGGTCATCAGACTCATTAAAACAGAGCTCACAAACAAACACGTCCGCACTCATCGCAGCGCAACGATATAATTGTACATTTATATAAACTCTATCATAAACTTTTTTGAAAAATTTCTTACATTATAGTTTATTATTTAATTGACAGTTTTTAGCCCGCTAACTTTAAGTCAAAATTTAAAACGTTTTCTCTTTGAATTAAATTTTATTATTTTATTTTATATAGATAAAATTTGCAGGCGCTACTGTTTCCAATTTATATGTGAACGAAATGTGATACTTGGCCTGAGATCGGCAGTCTTGTATGCACATACATGCATGTGCATACATGCTTGTCGGTCAGATCAGAAAACTTGTATGACATACATGCTTGCGAATTTTGAACACACACGGGCATACATGTATGTGCATACCTGCATGACGAGCATGTATGCCACTGTGTGCCCGGTCTTAGAGATTAATAGTCATTTTTATACTTTAGATGTAAATATCTCGAAAATATACGTTTTACCAAAATATTGCGTTCTTGCATTTTTATCTAAAATTTATGTCATATTCATTTTTGCTATAAAAATTGGAAATTAATAAGAAAAAAATTGGTTAATTACCCAAATGTGAAACAAAAGTGTCCTAACTTGAAATTGAGATGTGCAGCAAAATATTTCTAGCAGAAATAAAAAGAGTTCACTCAACTTCATTTGTGTACCAAATTTGGTATTAATCGGTTAAGCAGTTTTCGATATATAACAAAAAAATGTTTTTTTTATACCCAACTTTGACGACTTGTAATTTTGTTATTAGTTGAGATAGGACAAATTTTTTTTGCAGATTTTTATTATTTGTGGTGTTGTGTTTCAGGTTAAAATTTTTGCATTCACTTTCATAACAGTCTGTATAAATAAAAATTGATCATTTCAAATACCCTACATTAACATAAGTTGAATCAACAATCGTCCCACTGAAAGAACGGCAACTCTATTTAGCGAAACCCTAGCTTGATGTTTACCATTTAGCGACAAATTTGGTCTTTGTCTTAATATTATAAGCATTATTTGGACTTCTTTATTAACAATTAAACAACAAGTAAACGGTCCGAGTGAGTGCCGACGTTTCTTTGTGTTCCTGCATTTTTGCTCACTTTTGATGAGTTTGTTCCAGCTTCAATTGTTGAACCGCACCGAATTGTAGCAGCGATGTCCGAACAGTATATTTTCAAGTGTTAATTGGTCATATCTGATCGTAGGTTCTTAATTATAGCGTTTTCCACGAAGCTTCAGCGATCTGATACATGTGTTATCTCTTATCGGTTTCTTGCTTTTAACACCAATAGGGTTTTTCTTCAGAAGCGTTGAGGTGAAAAACCGCGGTGTTCGCCGCTTTCGGCCGCTATAATCTTACCCTACTTTTGAGGTAAAGAGTTGTTTATAAAATAAATATGGTTGAATCCACAATAGTTTTTCCTTCTAAGGATCAGGCGGTAATTCTTACCTTTTGTGATAATTTAGTGCTTGATGAATACTTGGTGGTAATAGGTAATTTTGTCACCCCAAAAAATGTAATATTTGCTTCCAAATTATCGAAACGTCGCATATGCATTTTGGAGTTCAAAATCTTTAGTAGTTGATGTTATTGAAAATTCTCCTACAGTTAATATAAAAGGTACTGTGGTGAGCCACCTATTTTTACCTTTGGTCAATACGCGACAATTAATTAATTAATTGCCGTTAGAAAAAAAATTTTAAAACATTGTCTCATTAAAGTTAAAGTATTTAAATTTTCCTGTGGAGTCTAGAGTTAGTTTCCGGTCTCACGAACATAAATTCGGCACCACTTATTTACAAAGGGCATTTCAAATTTGTTAATTTTAGTTTTATCACGAATTCCATTAACTTAAGCTTATATTAGGGTTGAAAGGTTAATATGCGCGGCTCTTAAGAGGGTGCAGAGGGTTGTTTCACATGTGTGTAGCGTGAGAAGGAACGGAATTCTTGGCACACGTGGCCTTCAAAAAAAAAAAGATAAAGATTGCGTAACTGGCAACATTTTATTCAACACAATTACTAGAGTTATTAGACCAACATAATGAAAGAGACAAAATTTTTCTTGTTCTATTGATGTAAAACACTAACCACTTTTTTGTTATAAAAGGGCATCATTAGAACATTTGAGATAATGTAAACAGAAATCCAAATTAACAAATAAAAAAATAAACGGAAAACTGCATGTATAAATAAATAATGTTAGGATTGTAAATAGTATTAAATAACAATGTTGAGAAAGTGAAAATAACTTAAAAATTATTATAAAATAAAGATTTAGGGTTCAAGTCGAGATATGTGACGCCATCTGTAGGGTGGTTAATTAATTTTGTTACAGATTTCTTATTGACTATGTTACTTCAAAACTTGGAAAAATCTTCTAAAAATTTAAACTATTTTATGTAGTTTCGATGTTATTTTATCTCAGCATTATTTAAACTTTTTTTTTCTTTTGTAAAACAAATTACATAAGACAAAACCAGATTTTAGTAGCTATAAAGTTATAACTCTGATCTGGAATGTTAGAAAGAAGTTTTGACGGATCATTGTTTAATCCGGACAATAATTACTGTTTATTGTTGTAATGAACTTATTTATTATTATTAATATTGTCTAAAACACTTTGTAAAAAGCGGTCAAATTGGAAGGGAGCGAAAAACACACCCCAATAATTTTACTTAACCAATGAGGGCACAGACTTAGTGATTAGCGTTTGCCGCGGGGGTGTAAAATTCACAGGCTCTAGCATCCCTATAAAAACTCATTTTGGGAAGGGAGACCTCAGTGGAGATTAGATTGTTTCAGTAATTAGAAGTAACAAAAAAATCTGTGCCAGTGTGTAAAGTTTGTGTAGGTTAGTTGTGTTTTGTGTCATAAAAAAAAAACTTTTAAGTCAAAACTATAGTGACTGTGAAAAAAAAACAAAATAAAAAAATTGAAGCACGTTGGATATTAAAAATACAGGTACAATTTCAATTTTATTTCGTCTGCATTAATTTTAATTTCTTAAAATACTATGCAGAGATAATTATTTTAAATAACCAAACTTGTTTCAACATAAATTCATTTAATATTATTATTGGCCTTGCTGAAACAAATCACCTGAGATAATGCTTATTTCTACATCAAAATAGGATTTTACAAAGGAAATCGTTTGGATAAAATTGATTGAAATTTAACAACTGTTTAACTTTAGCCAAACAGACTTAATTAAAGGTTATTACTTTTAATTTAACGCTACTTAATTTTTTTTCAAGTCTTTACTATGAAACTCTCAAATTAAAGTTAAATTAAATTAATCAATAAAATGATAATTTAATAATATTCCCTTTCTTTGTCACGGGAAGAAAAACAAACAGTGATTAGTCAGAAATTGCAGGCCGTTTACGTTAAACAAAAAAAAAATATAATAATCATAATAAAAAAATATATATATATATAAAAAAATGGTTGGGTCCCGCACACGGAAAAACCCGTTATATAACCAAAAAAAAAACAACAAAAACAAAAAAAGAGAGCAAAGGTGAAGGTTCCGTATCCGGTAAACCTGTATTCAAGCGCCTGTTGCTATTGCCAAAAAAAAAAATATATCAAAAAAAAAAAAAACAAATTCAAACATTCGCAATTTTGGGGATTTTTCCTTAAGATTATAATATCTTTGCGCGCCCATCTTCAATTCCACTTAATCTGCACTTCCGACTGTATGCAGATGTGGTAAGAGAAGTAAGGGATTTTCGGAGTTTGATGTATACTGCGGGTGCTCCAGATAATGTTTCTTAGCGTGCCGGTAACGGTCGAGTTAGCAATTACCCCGGTAACGGTAAAGGGTTAACAATTGTCCGTCTGAAGCTTTTTCGTTTCGATGATAATGTTTCCGTAGCAAATTTGGCAACCTATATAAACCAATAGGGTTTTAATAGCAATGACCTATTCACGGAAAAAGTTGACGATCGCTTAATGGAAGCTTTCTTCGTTTTGGGGATAATGTTTTCAGAGCAAATTTGGCAAACCTTCCGTTTATAGTGCTAACTCTATTCTGGTAAAGAGTTGACGATTGCTCGGTGGAAGCTTTCGTTGTTACGTAAATAACGTTTCGGGACGATGTCGGCAAACCTTCTGTTTAGGGATCTTTTTGCTTATCAGTGAGTAACGGACGCTTTGTAGAAGCTTTCTGTCATCGCAGATACTCCGACCGACAAAGATTATCTAGGATGTCTTTCCAGCGATTCAATTTTATTGTAAACGCGATACCTGTAATCCACTGGCATATCCTCACTCAGACAAGTCGTTGAAAAACCCTTGTCTAATTAAATTCATTAATCAAATAATATTCATCATTTTACTTCGAGGCACTTGAATAAAATTAAGTACAGATTTCTTCTAGTACCACAATATTTCAGGGAATCAAAATTTTAACAGATATCTTCGTTCTCTTTTACTGTATTTAGGTCGGGGCGTTTTAGTGCGTAATTGCAGAAATTTGTTTGCATGTGCATTGCGTAGTAGTACCGCGAATCAAACTGCACCTGAACCAATAGAAGAAAACGTTTGCAAAGTTTGGAATTTTCCTTGTTGTATTTGTTGTACAGGAAGTGTTCACAAATGGGGTAAATAAACATCGACAAGAAGTAAATTTTGACATTATTTCTTAGTAAGGGTCACAATCGATCCATTACATTTTGGTGGAGCAAATAAGCCGTCTCAACTATTAATTTTATTATAAACAAACAAATAAATAAAATTCAATAAAAAAAATATATTACTTTACATAAGAAGTTAGAGCTTAAATTAGTAATTACATCGCAATTTATTTACGATCATCAAAAAAAAATTATTACTTAAAGACAATTTATTTTGGATGTTGAATGTTCTACTACAACTTGACCGTTTGTTTAGGCAAACTTTGTAAACATTTTACAAGTGTATTATAATTTATCCCTTAATGGGAACTATCGGAATTTATAATAAATTTGTGGTTTGAAACAAGTGGTTTTAATCTATTCTCCCGTGTGTTATGACACTACTTTGTAACGACTTCTGTGTTACTGATAACCGAAACTTGATCTAGAATGACTATTAGAGTTATTCACAAATCCTATTCTTACAATCATAAGTTAAACGTAGGGTAAGTACACCTTTTATTATTTTATAACAACCGACAATCTAGACGATCACACTTTGAGTAAATCAATTTTTACCTCATTTTTTCTTATCCAGTATTTTACTGGATATAAAAAAAAATTTTCCCATCGTAATTCATAATAATTATGATTATCGGCCATGTCTCATTACAGTACTGAGGTTGCTGTACTTCGACTCATAAATTCAGCGCCCAGAATTATATCATCTAGTGTGTGGTCTTTGATTCCACACAATACCTATCTTAGAAAGGCAGATCAAGACTCTTGGATTTACGTTGGTATCCTTCATGTCTTTTTTAAAAGCTGAAGCAAAAAATTACGATTTTTAGCACGTGATGGGCCATTGTAGGCATATATAACAGGATCACTTTTGTAATATTAAACAACAGCGCATCAGCCCAAAATTTTGGCTTTGTGAATTATGTTATATGACGACGTCAACGTGACATTGTCATATAACATGACCTACATTTTGAAAACCCGAATTTGCGGTAAAAAACATAATTCACAAAGCTAAAATTTTGGGTTGATGCGCTGTTGTTTAACATTACAAAAGTGATCCGGGTGTATATGTCCAACCAGACGATAAAATTAATCTTCCTGACTGTAGTTTTCAAATACGATAATATAAATTATCCTATTTTCTTAACATTTGATGACACTTGTTTTAAACGGAAGATGACCAGTCATTTTGCAAACGATTGTCCAACACTACTTACCAGCACTCCAACGTCATATCTTTGTTGATAACGATTCCTTGCAGTCTTCTTCTACGTTGTTCCTACTTGGGGCATTCCATTATAGTGTGTAGGGGTGTATCCTCCGTACCTTTGCCGCAGTATCGGCAGTCAGCGCTGGCTCTCTTCCCAATTTTTTTTTGTCTATAAGCAGAACGCTCCATGTCCCGTAAGACATTGTGTTAGGTAAAAGGAGACATATCCGTGTTTTCTTTCTACCCACTTTTCGATTTTTGGGAGGATTTTGTATGTCCATCTCCCTGATCCGGATTCGTCCCGTTCTTTCTGCCATATTTGGTATGACTTTTTTCTTTCTTTTCTTCTATCTTCTAAAGTTATCTGTCTACGAAGATTATAAAGACGTTGCTTTTCGCCCGCCAGAATGTGTAGTGGTACCAGGCCGGCCACCACCACTGCAGCGTCGGTAGAAACCGTGCGGTAGGCATTGCACATTTGTAGTGCCATAGTTCTTTGTGCTGTCCTCAGATTGTTTTGATTTCTGTACGTTCCAGTCGCATCCGCCCATGCTGGTGCCCTGTATAAGATGGCAGATTGCATTGTCATGGCTAGTGTTTTTCTCTTGTTTGGTTTTGGTCCTCGTACGTTAGGTAATATGGCATTCAGTGCCTTTATCGTGCATTTTGCTTTTTCACATGCGGCGTCATATGCTTGCTGAAATTTAAGCGTCTGTCTATTTTTATTCCCAGGTATGTCACCGAAGGAGTCGGTTTGACAATAGTTCCGTCGATTGTAAAGTTTATGTTTGTTATTTTTTTACAACCGAATATGATGGCTTCAGTTTTCTCCGGAGCGATTTCTAACTCGTTCTGAGTCATTCATACATTGACAGAGGACAGAGTAGCATTAGTTTTCAGCATCAGTTCTCCATTATCCTTAGCTGTAATCGAGATAGCTAAGTCATCGGCATAACAGATGTACTGGATATCTTCCTTCGTTTCGATGTTCATGACGTCGTTGTATATAACGTTCCATAGTGTTGGACCGAGAATCGATCCCTGGAGAACCCCACCGCATATATTCTTCTTTTTATCATTCGACACTCGTATAGTTCTGTTGGTAAAGTAAGACTTGACTACGTTAATTAGGTATTCCTGAACGCCTATATCTTTAAGTTTCTTTATGATGATCGGCCAGGAAGTTATGTTGAAAGCATTTCGGACATCTATTAGTACTAACGCATTAAACTTCTTACTTACATTCGCCTCTTTTGCGATTTGAATAATTTTTTCAATGGCGTGCATCGTCGTCCTGCCTTTCCTAAAGCCGTATTGATTTTTGTGTAGACCGCCTTTTGCTTCAATTTACAGTCTCTGATTTATTAGGTTTTCGTACACTTTGCCAAAAAAAAACATTTATAAGGCAGATGGGTCTGTATTTTATTTCGTCTGTATGATTCTTTTTTGGTTTCTCAATTAATATTAATTTCGCTGACTTTCACTCATCGGGGAAACGGTTACCAGTGAGTAAGTTACTGTATAAGTCTCTAAAGTATTGTATATTGTTTTTTATTACTATTTTAACAACTTCAGAAGGTAGGCCGTCAGGCCCAGGTGCTCTGCCTGATTTGATCCTTTTACATGCATTTTCTACTTTTGCTTCGGTAAAGGTGCCGGTATAATTTCTTCTGCCCATGACTCACAAACCATAGGTATAGTTGTGATAAAGAGTTCATCTATAATATCTTCCCGTTGTTGTTGGAGTAAAGTTGTTTTCAGATTTTGTACTGCAAGTTGTGATTTCACGATTCTGTATGCATCCCCGAAGATGTCCTCATCTAGTCTTTCGCATAAGCACGCCCAGGATTTTTTTTTTGATTTTGAAATTAGCTTTTTGAGGTCTTTTTTTCTTTTTTGTAGTCTTGCTTTCTTGTTTCTCTTACATCTTCTTTTTTGCATCTTTGGAACAGTTTCCTTTTCTTTCGAACCCTGCCTATTTGGTTCTGTATTTCTTCTGACCACCAGTATGGCATTTACTAGTTTTCGTTGCATCTGATTCGAGGTGCACTTTTTTTGTATGCTTTTATTAAAGATTTCTCGCATCTGTTGACGTCTGCAGGTCCATCTTTGGTCTTTTCTCTAAACATACTTTTAAGTATATCCTTATTAGGTATACCCAAGATATTTTTTGATTTTCCTCGTCTCTTGCTTGACGTTGGTACTTCAAGGAGAATAAAGTGGTGGTCACTCATGGAAATTTCGTCTTCTAAAACAGTCCAGATTGGATTTCTTTCAATAATCTCTTCTGATACAATAGTTATATCGATATAAGATGACCCATTTATGCGTTCGAGTGTTGGTGTCCCTCCATCATTTAGTATATATAAGCCCATAGATTCCGTTGTTTCGAGCAATACTTTTCCCCGCTTGTCCGTTAGCTGTCCACCCCAAAAGCTATTTTTAGCGTTGATGTCTCCAGTGATGATGATTTTCTGCCTGCCTTCAGTTCTTGCTATTCGCAGGTTATTAAATAAATCTGACAAGTTTTTATTAAACATGTTTTCGCTACAATTTCGGCTGATGTATACACTGTACACAATAAAATCTTCAACATTCACACTCACATAACATTCACCAGTACGGTAGGATATCACATTAAAAATTTTGCTCACATTTAGGATTGCCGCCGAGCAGTCATTGTTTGTGTAAAGATGTCGATTGTTTTTTATACTCCTTGATCTATTCGGTTCACTGAAGGCAATAAGATATACTTTTTTCGGGCTGCTACTATGGAGGCCATATTGTGTGCCCTGTCACTCCTGTTGGCGTTTAGTTGTAGGAGGTTGAATTTCGTTTTTTTAACGACTTTCGCTCCTCCGTTATAGCTTTCCTGAAACTCTTGCATTGACCGCTGCCAGGCGTGTGTCCTTTTTCGTTGCATAAAGGACAGGATGCTTCATTCTCGCCTTTTTCTATTTTATGGCCTTTGCCAGAGCATCTGCGACAAAGGTCAGTTCTATCTTCACCGCTGCATTTGTTTGCCTTATGGCCATATCCCCAACATTTAAAACATCTCTCCACTTCTATTCTTTCTTCAATTTTACACTGGGTAAGTCCAATTTTGATCCTCCCCAATGCTAGTAGTTTTTCTGCGTCTTCTTCTTGGGCCGTGATGGTTAACATCTGCGTACCCCTCTGGGTTGGTCTTAAGGATCTGATTTTAAAGTTGTCTGGCGCTTGGATTTGGCATCTGGCGTTCAAGATGTTTCTAATTTCCTCTTCTTCGCAAGTCTCGTCAATGTCCCTGATTTGTAGCGTTTTCTGTTTTGCTTCTCCTACCGTTCTTATTTTTTGGCCTTGTAGGGCTTCCTCAATCTGGTCTTTTATTGGCTTTGCTTCTCTTTCTATTTTAATCATTAGATCTCCTTTAGCTGTCCTCTGCACTTTTTTGATTCTCTGTAATTGGTCTTCATCTTTTACTACCTCTTTTATTTTTTTGAGTGTATCTGCGAAAGTGTTGCTGGAGCCATCGATTGTGATTGCTTGCCCAGATTTCCGGTCTCTATCCTTCGTATTTCCCTTATCAGAGTCTTTTTTTACTGTTATTTTACAGTTGGTATTGTAGAAGATACACTCCAGTATTTTCCTCGTTTGTTTTGTTCCTATACCTTGTGGTAGTGCCATCGCTACCACGGTCTCTTGTACGTCGTTGTTTTTAATGTAGTCTTTTAACTCCTTCAAAATATTAAATACATCTTTTTTATTTCTTTCGTCCTGCCTGGTGGGATCAAAATATGCCACCGTTATGGTCTTCCTTTTTTTGTTATTAGTGCCGTCTTTAGATTTATATATTGTCTCTTGCTCTATTTGGGCATATTTTCCCCCCTCGCAAGTATATTCCTCTACTTCTAAGATTTCTGGAAATCTGTTAATTATTCTTCGTGACCATTTAGTGCGCCTGTTGGCTTCTAAATCACAAAAAATGACTAGGTGGTCTGCATCTACTTTTAGTGAGTCTGACGCGTCTAAAGTCGTCTTTTTAAAACTGTTGAGTGTCCATTTCTTTTCTGCGAGTGGTTGGAAGTCTTCGTACGTTTGAATGTTTAACCGTTTGAAATCTACTTCTATAGCAGCTTTAGTTTCGGCGGAACGGCACTTAAGGCAAGTACCTCCTCCGTCCTGTGTGTCTCTCAATTTTTTAATCTCTGCTTTCGTTTTCTCTTTCCTATGGATAAGAATCTGTTCTTCCTCTTCATAAGTTTTTTTCGTTTCTTGTAAAACTGTCCTCATATTGCTATCTTCGGTGGCGACTACTTTGCCACTATATTTTAGTTCGCCCACTAGTTTTTTAATCTCTCTGTGTACATTCTGGTTTGTCTTACAGAATGTCTCCAGTTCTCCAATTGTCCGTAGCAATTTGCTTAAGGGTACGTTAACCACGCTTATAGGTTCCCCATTACCGTCGGCTCCTCTCCGTCTTTTATTACTACTAGGCATGTCGTCATGTTCACGTGCCATCAACTTCTCCAATTACCCAGGGATTTCCCCTACCGAACAGGCTCTCGGCCTTGGTGGTGTCCTGAGTATCTTGTCTTTTCTCCGGATAGGCTCAGTATCCAGAGATGTCATTCCAGCATCTTGAGATAGTCCGGCCTGGTCTCCCACCGGAGGTATCTGAACGGTAGCTGGCTGGCCGTCGAGTGGAGCCCGTTCTCTCGCCCCAACATCGACGGGTACTGGGGGGTCCGCCCCCTGCACCGTAAACTTTTCTCTTCCTTTTTCGTTCATCATCCTTTGTCATCATATTTGAGTAGAGGTTTTTTTTTATAAAGGCCCTCCAGTCCTCGCAGTCCCAAACCGCGCGGCCCCCGTTTCCAGACCACGTCTGGGGTTACGGTGTGATCTTGACTGGTTTTGGTCCGCCCCGGGTATTTGATTTCCCCGGTACCACCCATATCTGGGAGGCATTCCCCTATCCGCCACTTGGGGGAGGCGCCCGATAGAAGACCAGACGAACTCCACACGGGACTACCATGAGCCTGCCAAGTAAGCTCTGAGTCCAAGTGAATGCCTAAAAATTTAGTGACTTTGCTATCATTAGTTGTGTCTATGTGTTTTAAAGAGAAAACCATGTCAATTGTTTTATTTTTATTGAGACATAACGAATTGGATCTGAACCAGATATCAGCGAGGTTTTTTAATTCATTTAGTTTGCGAGTTTATGTCTTGGTGTAAATACCGGAGAGACCCAGTGTTGTATCATCGGCATAAAGAGTGACGTTGCCGTTTACAATAAAATTTGGGAAATCATTAATGTAAATAAGGTAAAGGATTGGCCTAAGAATTGACCCTTGCGGCACTCCATAACGTATAATTTTTTCGTCAGATATTACTCCATTTAGTGAAACGCGTTGTCGTCTGTTGGAGAGGAATGAGTCTAATAGTTTAATACTATTTATGCTAAAATTATACTGCCTTAATTTATCTAATAATATTTTACGAGATATGCAATCGAATGCTTTAGTAAGGTCCAAGAAGGTAGCTAAATCTGATTCAACTTTTTCAAAGCTGTTAATTACGTTTTTAGTAAATGAGATTAGAGCAGACTCTGTTGAACGGTTACGACGAAATCCGAACTGATTGTTGGAAAATAAACCCTTTCCCTCAAGATAGTCCACTATTTGATTACCGAGTAACTTTTCCCAAATTTTGGAAATAACAGAAAGGATAGACATGGGACGATAGTTATTAAGTAAATTTGGGTCACCTTTTTTCAGTATAGGGAAAACTAGCGCCGTTTTCAAGGAATCCGGAAAGCTATCAGTTTGAATCGATTTATTAAATAATTTTGTGATTGGGGTAATCAGAATACTTTTAATCAGTTTTAGTAAGTCCACATTTAAGCCGTATATGTCCCTACTTTTGCTATTGTTTAAACTGTCAATGGCGCTTCTAACTTTAATTTCGCCTTCCTCCCCAAACTCGAAGATTTTACAATTTTTGCCAGTAGCGTTATTCATGATGTTAGTAGAACATAGCTGAGAGTAAAGATGATACAATTTCATGAGCAATGTTGAAAAAGTAGTCATTAAATTCAGTAGATGCTATTTGCGTTATCGTTTTTTTTTTGTTGAGGTCTGTAGGTATTAATTACTTTCCACATTGCCCATGAATTTTTGCTGTTGTTAGTTATATAATTGTTATTTGCGGATATTTTAGCCTCACTAATAGCAAGATTATATTTTTTCCTATAACTAGTATACATGTTTTTAGCTTCTAATGTTCTGTTCAATTTGTAGGCGTCAAAAATAAAATGCAACCATTCCCTCATTTTAGCTAAAGCAGGTGTAAACCATCTTACAGATTGATTTTTTTTACTCGAAGATTTGACAGTTATGTTCGGAAAGGCTTTACCCAAACTGAAACGAACATTATTGAGGAACATATCTACTACATTATTGAAATCTATATCGGTTTCTATAAACTCCCAGATTGTGTTATAGATCAGATTGAAAAATTGAAATTTACCCTTATTTGTATAAGATTTAACAATTATTGGAGATTTCCTGGTGGGTAAATGTGAAATGTTTAGAGTGACAAGTATACCAATATGATCTGGGCTGCGATTCTCGAACTCATTCGTAAATTTGCACATGTGCAAATTTGCAGGGGTAAAATACTATTCGAATTGTTTAAGCCGTATTCTCGAATTCCCATCGCAACGAGATGCACATGTGTAGAGTCCGTACACTTTCAGAACAGCACACCAATAAAAGTGTGCAGATGACATAATAGTGTCGGGCCAGTCCCATTTGCAAATTGAAGGGGAGGAAGCCACGCGGCACGTGGTCAGCGAAAGGTCAGCGGCGTTCGTCATTCTTGGTCATTCTGTTTAGTGTCGTTCGCTGACAGATTTTGATGACCCAACATGCTGCTCTGAAAGTGTACGGACTCTATCTAGTTTTCGCATGACTATCTGGCAACATTGTAAAAGTGCGACAGAGAACGCTATATCTTCTTTTCTCTATTAGACAGATTTCTGTCAAACGCAATTTATGTGGCGGTAAATTAAATAAGTTGACAAAATGGAAGCTCAACGAGAAACTCCAAAACGGGCTGGGAATGTCTCCGCGGAACAAAAAACAGTTATGGTGGAGTTCGTGGAAAACCATCCCCAATTGCGGAGTGGAAAGTTTTCTGTGAACTATAAGGCAGCCCAGCAACTGTGGGAGGAACTGGCCGGGTTGTTGAACCAGATGGCTGGAGGAAAAAAAGACTGGAAGGCTTGGAGGAAGGTAATTTAATATAATATACCTGTGTTATAACAATGATGATTGTAGAAAACAATTTTCAGACATGGCAAGATCAATGCTCGCGAGCAAAAACCAAACAAACCACCATTCGGCACCATCAGCAAAATACTGGAGGTGGAGCGGCATCCAAGGAGGAACTAAACACCTTTGAACAGTCAGTGGTAAACCTCCTCGGGGAAGTGCCCATCCAGGATCATCCTGATGTGGCCGAATTGGTGGTTTGTATTGATTTCCTCCAGCCGCCAGAACCAGCAACTTCCGAAGCAGAACAGCCATCAACGACCTCGACCAAACGACCCGCACTTACTAGCGAAAGACCACCAGCAGCATCGATACCAAAAAGAAAAAAGTTCCGGTCTGCACAACACCAGCAGCAACAGACCAACACCAGATTAATTGAAGCATTGGAAGATAGGAACAAAATTTTACATAAATATTATTTAAAAAAAATTGAATTATTGGAAAGAAAAGTTAGTGCAGAAGAACGAAGAGCTAGAGCGGAAGAAGGGTACTATAAATTTTTAATGAAAAAAAAATGAATAAAGTTGAAGAATAAATTTATTAAATAGTTATCTAATTGTGTATTATTTAGCCAAACTCTATGGTATGACTGCGAGCGTTAAGTGTCGTTTCTGGCAGCGTGCACATGAATGAACGCAGTAACCCCAGGTATAATTGATATTTATATGCTACCGGGAAAGCGAGCGCAAATGTTGGTGATGGCTAAGGTGGAGTCACAAATCGGTAACATAAGATTGTGTTTCTTGCTATCTACAGTAAGTAAAGTATCATAACACATACTAGTTGGGTGTTGATGGAGTGATATCCTTTCCTATTTACATATATATGTTCTGGCTAAACTGGGTCATGTCTTTTGGGTGGATATATAGCAACATGGGTACAATCAATACATTCAATAACCCCTGGAAACTGCCGTCTTTCATAAAAACTAAAAAACAAATCATGTAGTTTAATAAATAATTGTACACTTATACACCAATTTTACCGATTACGTATTACATTTCTTGTAAATTGCGAGGGAAGAAGATCTCTATTAAATATTTCAGGCCTATTTAAAATGTCTGTCATTTCTGTGATGGCCCCGCTCACAGAAGACTGGCTTATTGCACTGTGTACATTTTGGCCCACATTTTGTTGGTAACTATCATACCCCAAAAAGTTGAGCGTCGTTAACACCTATTCGACATGTCGGAAATGAATTTCCCCTTGCTACACCGACAGCTACTGTACCTTTGTTTGCCCATGGAGTGCCGAAGCTCGACTTGGCACTGTTAAAAATGGTTCCAGCAGTGTGTTAATTAAATCGCATGCCATTTCCTTAGTCAGTCGATATGTTCTCCGAAACTGGGTATCGGACAAGGATTCGAAGGGGTTATCTCTAGAATGAAATTGGCGTGGTGGAGCCGCTGCTGCATCTAGGTTACCCATGACTGCTGCTACCACTACTTCTTCCATTGTAAATACTAGAATATGCAATATTATATTAAAAATTTATGATTGTAATAGACACGCAACATAATATTTTAAAGTTACGAACCTCACAGACCAACTTACCGTTTCGCCTAACCTCAAACCAAAAAAACACAACTGTCAGAAATTAGTGTACGCATTTGACTTACGATCGATGCAATACCATTCGTAAATTATCGTTAGCAAATTTGCACGTATGAACGAGTTGCACGTTTCGAGAATACGGAAAGTGATTACGAATGCATTATCACCCGCAAATGTCGGAGATGCGCATTCGCAAAAAATTCGAGAATCGCAACCCAGATAGAGAGAGGTTAAAGGGTTTAAGCGAAATGACATCACTAGACAAATTTGTAAAGACATTATCAAGAGTAGTATTATATCTTGTGGGGAAATTAACCAGTGGAGACAAATTAAAAGATTTGAGAAAGTGACAAATTAGATTTACATGTTTGTGTTCGGAGTTAAAATGTATGTTATAATCACCTGCTAGAATTACATTGTGATTTTTCATAAACAATTGCTGCATAAGTTTAACTAATTGATCATAGAAAACATTTATATCTCTCAGAGGGGATCTATACAAGGTTATTAGTATAAGATTAAACTTGGGTACAAAAATACCTGTTAGTTCGCAGTGTATTCAAATGGAAAACATAAACAATCAATCGTTTCATCATCAAGCGAGGACCAAATTTTTGTACAAATATAACCAGCCTCCGAAAAAGCTCTTTCTGATTCTACACTTGTCGGCACTATTGTCATTAAGAAATCATACACATTTTGTAAATACGTTCCTTATGTTCCTGTTTTTTTTTAGTGTTTCGTCTATTGCTGCCTGTAGTTTTTTCTTTAATGCGCTTACGTTTACCTTGTCAGATTCATGGTACTGTTTCATTACTAATTTGGGACGATATTGGTAGGGATGTTTCCTTCACAACTTTCATATCTTCTGTATCTTCTAGATTTTCATGTGTGAGCCGTTTAGTTAAGCTTACAATTTTTTTAATGACTGTAAATTTGGACATGCGTTTAAATAATTCTCCAACATCTTGTGAGCCTTTTTGCAGATACTGAAGTATTTGTGATAATTCAGTTCGTCGCAGTAAAATGCGAGATTTTAATGCTTCCAATAATTCTAATGCAATTGCAGATTTTTGCTGGGAAAGAGTATCTAACATAAATGCTAATGAATGTATCTACTATTAATTTTACAGGAGTATAAGCAGCAGTAAGTGAAGATAATAAATTAAAATAAAAAAATTAAATTCAATTTTTATCAACTAATGTAATACAAAAATACCGGTATTTTTACATAAATACCGGTTTTTAATAATGCACGAAAATCGTCCGGGATTTCGGTATTCGGGATCCCGGAATCCCGGTATCGTTAGCCCTAGATACGATTTGTCATTGCCAGCACTAAATTCATTTTTTGATTGTTGGGATGGTTGGAATTGTAGTTAATGTATCTACCAGAAAAAGATGCTTTCTGATACCAGTTGAGTAGGTGTAATTGTGTTTGACTTTCTAATTAGTTTTTAATTTTGAAAGATTTATTCATTTTTCTCGAACGGGGTTGTATATTTAAATGGAGGAAAAAATTCAAAGTCTAACCCACAGATAATAGTAAAAATTTAATGTTCAAATTATTGTCTACAGAATATAGTTTCGGGTTGATCACCCATAATCAGTGTGAACAGCTAAAAAAATTTCATGGAGGAAGACATAACAAAATGTGAAACTTACCAGAACAAGCTTAAATTTTTAAATAATCAAAAATTAACAATAATTATTAAGATCCATTAAAACCGGATAAAGCATGATTTGAAATGGTTATACTAAGTTTAAATGTGAGAAAAGGAAAACTACGATGGAGCGGTGAAGAAGATTTCCTCAAAATGTGGTTCTGTCAACAATGTCTACGTTAAGGATTGGTTTCTGTGTTCGGCAACGTGAGAACCAGGAGCACTTCATATGTAACTTCAAAAACCGTTAGGATAGCTCAGACCACCTGGGTCAAAGAAGAAGTAAAATTTTACTATAAACATCTTTACGAAGTAAATTCCATCTTAAAATTTCTATACTTCAAGCTTACTACCTCTTTTTTTTATTCATTAGATTTTAAAATGTTAGATTCAGATATTAGATATTGCGATGTTTTTGATGTATGAAATGTTATGATGTTTAGGCCCCCACTTGAAATTTTCTGGTTGCCCCTACGTTGTGTTTGGTTTGTGAGGGGACCGGAAAAGAAAAAAAAATTCACGGCAGTAAAAAAATGTAAAATCAAATCAAACTCAATCGTATAGTGAGGCCGAGTTGCAAGACAAATAGAAGGACTAGTGAAATAAAAATCAATTCACACTACACTTAAATTTATTAACAAAAAAGGAACAAAAAAAAATTGTATTTAACAAAAAAAATAAAAAATAATAATAAAACTAATCAGCCCAGAACTTGGTTTAAAATTTACTAATACGTTGGTAACTTAAACAAGGAAAAAGAAATCATGCTGTGAAGAAAGTGTTAGAATTTGTATTCACGATTTAAAACACAAATAAAAGATGTTAATAAAACTTTAAGTTAAAAGGGTAATTATTAACTTTTAAAATTTAAAATTGATAACGAAAGCTAAAGAGACAAACTTTAATAATAATATTCATATAAAAAAAATAAAACAAAATTAATTAAATAATTACGTAATAAATGAAAATTTAAATTAAACGATTGCAATTTAGATGAATTTAGAAACAATCGGATTTTGTTGGAGAGATGGACTAGGCCGTTGCACCCCTTTCACTGATGCAGGATGGTACAGAGTAAAGGTTAATTACTAATTCGTATTTAGCGATGGATTCAATCGACTGTATTAATGACGTTTCCTCCTCTTATGGGAGTGGGTGGCCGCTGTGGCTCTGCTCCGTCTAGCCGAGATTCAGGTTAATTAGGTTAATTTTGGATAATGTGGTCAAAATCCTTTAATTTAGAATTTTGGAGTTAAATCAAATAATTAACTATGACTTGCCTGTTAAACCAGACTAAAATCGTTAAATGCACTCACGATTAACTTCAAATCAAGAAACAAATTAATTAAATTACTAGCTTGATCCAAATAAACAACTTTAAAATAAAAAAATAAAAAAAAACAAACAAAAATAATAATGAATTTACAAATTACGAGTTGAAAAACTCAAAAAAAAACGTAGAAAAATATTTAGTTAAACTTTCCGCAATACAACAAAGTGCTAATTAATTAACTAAATTCAAAGCTTTTAATTTTTAACTAATTTAAGAATCAAAGAATTAAATTTATAGACACCCCGTAAATAGGTTGTTATAGAGATGGTTACTGTTAAATGCAAGCAAACAAAGAATTAGACGATATTAATTAGCGTTTCGCTAATTAGGAAAAGAAAAGAACTTATCTCGCCTGGTTCCTCGAAGGAAGCACCTGACACTGAATTTAATTCAAACTTAACTAAATTTAAATTTACACTAGTAACTTTAAAAAAAATCAAATTGAATTAATAGAATGTAATAAAAATTACAGATTACCAAGTTTAAGCAAAGCTCAAAAAAGCACGTCTGTTCTCAAAGAAAGCTCAGTTCGTACTTTTCTCCAGTTACCACTCTACGCCCGCTACATGGTCTTTTGATTGGTCAAAACCTTGACTACTTATTGTTTGTTTAAAATATTCTCTAAATTGTTGCTAAATAAACTAATAAGAAAAGAAGTACGACGATCTGGGAATAATGAAACCTAAAATGAATAAAAAAATAATACAATAAATAAAGCTTAAAATTAAATAGAATCCAGACACCGCCTCTCTAGTTCTAACAATTTAATTGCGATGATTTAATACCAATCTGGTTTACAACTAATCTCACTGGATCCAAATTACCTAAATAAATCCTAACTCAATGATCTTATTGGGCATCACTAATTAAGAGCAAGAAGAAAAGGGTTAAAATAAAAGTTCAAGCAATAGAAGAAAGAGTTAGTCTTGTCAATTAATTCATGCATCTGAATTGTTTTTGTGCTTAATGTGTTACTCATTTTCATTACAAAATTATTAAAATTTCCAAAAAAACTGAAATCTACCTTTTTTTTTGAATTTCGACAAAAGGGCACTAGATGTCCCTGCCTGTCTGTGAAAACCAAATCTTTTTTAATGTTATTTCTTTAATTAAATAATGACTTTTATAGCCATAATTTGCAAGACATGCAACAAAATAAGTAGAAAATAATTTGCAACAGAATTAATGAAATAGGTAAATAGATTGTTAAGAAAATTAGAAAGAGATTCGCCCAAAATAAAATAACGCCTAATTAACTTAAAACTAGATATTCAATTTTTGTAGTTTTAACACAATGCTAATTTAAAGATGTTGAATTCGACAATATAACGTTTTGTCGCTTGATAATAACAATTTAATAAAAAAATAAAGCGGTCTCTTTTGTAAAATTGAATTTATGGATTTATGTAACCGGTCAGGTTTGTCTAAATTTTACAGAAAAATTCCGTATTGAAACACGTGCACGAAACGGTCTTTCTCAATAAATAATAAAATATTTACTCATCTCTTAATTTTGATGTTGTGGATGAGGATATTACAATATCATATTTCGGATAATACATACTTCATACTTGTTCAATAAACTTAAATGTAAATTAGATAATCTTTACCGTAGACAAAATATGTTAATTATATTATAAAAACCAAATTCTCAGACCATCAATTTTTCTCTAGAGTCTCTAATTTTTCAAATATTCACTTTTCCGAAAAGAAAATACAAATTTTAAATAAAGATCTTAGCTTTAAACCGCATTCAAATTCTATCCAGACCATCATGACTTTGGGAGTGGAATGTGAAGTGATTATCAAGAGTAAAACCAAATGAAAACCAAAGAATTGCTCCTACCCTTAATAATTTCTTTCTCTCAACACTTAATAATTTTCAACATTTTAATACTCTTTCTTCTCCCACAATTAAAGACATGATCAAACTAAGGAATAAAATTTCAGAGAATAATTTATGTCTGTAAAGCAGATAAAGGAAATTCGATTGTTATTTTACATAAGACAGATTACATAAACAAAGCTATTACATTTTTGAACAACAATTTACTACTTTACTTAGAAATCCACTAAACAAATTTGTTTCAGATTTAAAATCCGTTTTCCAACATTGCCAATTACTTCTTGAATATTTTTACAAGACATCTTTAATTCCTATGAACCCTTCAATGCCTAGACTCTAGGGTTTACTGAAGATACATAAAGACAACTGTCCTATCAGGCCTGTTGCCTCATTCGTTAATACTCCGTGTTATTCTTTAGCGAAATGCTAAACAAAGTCCGTAGAGAAAAGAGAAAATATTAACTTTCCTAATTATTTTTCAATAAAAAACCAAGGTATCTAATCTTTTTACTTCTATTCCACCTACAGATTGTATTGATATTTTAAAGAATATTTTTTTACCAGACAAATCTGTACTATGCATTCATTGAAAATTCTGACTTTAGTAGAGACAGTGTTAAAACAGTTTTTTTTTCTAATTTGCCACTAAATTTTTCCAACAAACATCTGGCTAAGCTATGGGATCTTTTCTTTCTCCACTTTTGCCACAATTGTTCATGAACAGACAAAGGCATAGAAATGTCACACAGACTCACTGCACTCGCTTGCAGTCAGCGCGAGCCATAAGCGTCGGATGTAGGCTTGCCGTGTGTAACTGTATTATATATTATTAATATATATAACACGAAAATTATAACTAGAAAGTAAAATCCGAGAGACGACGAACAGTTCGACTGCTACATACAAATGTCTGTAAATTCGTTAAATAAGTAGGTAACTAATAAGTCGGTCTAGTTCGGTGTGCGCTCCAATGTGTAGCGATCGCACCGCTTGGATTCCCCTCCGTGACATTTCTGTGCCTAAGTCTGTTCATGAATAACCTTGAAAATAAAAGCGTTTCTGATGCCAATCCATCTAATAAAATTCTTTTTTGGTACAGATATGTGAATCTCCCTTTTCAAAGGTTTGAGAACCGAATTAGATTAATTCCTCATATGCATTAACTCTATACATCCAAAAATTAAATTTACAGTTAAAATTGAGTCAGACAACCAAATCTCGTTTTTAGATTTATTAATTATTACTTTAAAGAAAAATAAAATTTTGAAATATTCAAATTGTTGAATTCTGACGAAATAGTGTTGTTTGGATACATCTCTAACGAATTTTATTACAACAGAAAAATGGTATAATGCAACCCGTTTAATACTCGAACGCGTATTAGGTATAATAGGACAAATTGACTACGTAATCAAAACAGTAATCTAGCTCTTAGTAGTTTAAATAATAATAAAAATAATAAAACAACTTTTTAATTAGTGTTCATGTGAAAATATGAAAATGTAGTAAGAAAAATAAATTAATAAAGTTGTAGAAAATGTAAAAATTTTATTCGCCCAGGTTTTCTATGTACAACAAATCAATATTTGTAGAAATGGCGCGATCATAACAAATTAATTTTAAATATCCATTAGATGGAAAATTAATTAATGGTTGAGTATATTAATGTAGAAAGCCCAGCAAACGCGTTATTATTGTAATTGTCAACTAATATCATAAAGTGGACAATTTCAAAGGGAATGATTGAACAACAAACAAATTAACATACACGCTAAAGATATAAAAAAAAATTACATTTATTGGTACTTGCAGTGTTAAAATTTTGTTTAAATTCTAAATAGGGATTGTAGTAATTTGTTCGATAAGTGTAATTGTACTCTACACTGACTTGTATGTTTCCAGCAGAACATAATTCTGCAAGAATGTTGTTGGTAGAATGAAACGTTCCGCTTGGCAAAAGTTAAGTGTGTTGTAAATCACAGAAATAACGTTCGGCCGTTATTTTGATGATACCAAAAGTCACCGAAAAATATGAGAAATGAGTGCGTTTTAAAAAGACAAAAATAACTTTTTACAAACAACTTCATTTTGTGTAAAATGCTGACATCTCGATTAATATGATTAATCGAAACATTTAAAGCTGAAATGTTATTTACCAGTCGTAAACACAATTGTACATTTCTCAAATATCCAACCTACTGTCACAGATAATATCATTTTCTATTATTCTAGTCATTCTTTTTCACATAAAATGAGTACTTTTAATGCCCTAATTCACAAATTTTTCACAATCCCTCTTGGCCCTGTAGCCTTTGAAAGAGAAGTTGGTGTGATCAAACAGATTGCTTATAATAATTATTTTCCTATAAACTTAATTGATAAATTGATTAAGAAACGTTTTTTTAAAACCAAACTTACACATATTGTAATACAACCCACTAGGGTAAATATAAATTTCAGGTTTTTTATTTTTTCAATTTTATTTTTTGGTAAACCTTTACTTCAAATTGCACATATTTTTAAGAACTTTAATATTGATATTTCTTTCAAATCGGTCAATAACCTTTCCTCTTGTCTGGTCCAAAACAAAGATCCTATCCCTAAATTATCATAATCAGGGATTTATAAACCATGTTTTAATGACTGTAACGCAGTTTATATTGGCAAGACAGGAAGGAAGTTTAACATTAGGATTAAGGAACATGAGAGATTTATTTATAAAAATTTGTCTTCTAATAACTTTGACACTTCTTCTCTCTTTGCCAACCACATCGTGGAACATAAACATAATTAAAATAAAAATCCCAAAATAAATGGGAAGTGAAAATTACACTAACGGAGTGACGCTAAACACGATCGAATGAAAAGTAATTTAAAAAAATGAGAATTTTCCTAAGACTTTAATTTAAAATATTCATAAAATATTAATTAATATTTATTTCATCATCTTATAAACCGAAATTTGAAAGGTTGGCATTACTTCAGTACTTTAGAATGTACACCAGTACACCAAAACGTGTATACTAAATGGAAAAGATATATGAAACCGACTTATGCAGGAATTTATTAGTAGCCAGCCTCTTTATGACAGACCCAAGTAAACACTAAGCTGGTTACGGTCAACTACAAAAGACCCACCGATCGAAGGTAAATTTTACAACTGGGCCGGACTTGAAATATTTTAAGTTAAATTTTCGGTTAAATTAGAATTGAAATAAAAACGCAAACATGCAGAATCAAATATTTTTTAATAGTCATAAAGTAATTAGGATATGTAAAACAGTGAAACCATACATTTATTTTGAAATTAATTTACAAAAAAAATATATTTATATTACAAACAAATCTTTCTTAATTAAAAACTCTTGAATTTCTTCTTTTCTACTACTGGAGTTCGGAACCTTATCAATTTGCACAGAATGATAACTGGCATTATCTAACACAATAATACTACCTTTTGGAAGTTTGGGTATTAAGATTTTCGTGAACCACTTCCCAAAAACTTCTGCAGTCATGTCAGAATGGTAGTCGGCGTTAGCATCTTTTAAATTTTTACACCCCAAATGTAATGCATCAAGCACAAAACCGTTTTTACTCCCGGCATGCAAAATTGAAATTCTTTTACCTTTGGAAGGAGGAATATTTAAAATGCATCTTCTAGTACCATCGGTCCATCCTTTTTTAACTGTCTCATGTGTGTCGAACCAGGTCTCATCTAGATAGAAAATGTCCCGGTTTTCTTTTCTATATTGTTCAATTTCTTGTAAATAACGATATCGCCACTTTTTCACTACATCACTTTTCATTAAAAAGTTTTTTTTTATTAATACGTTTGAATGTAAAACCAATAGTTTTCATATATTTCACAAAAGTTTTTTTACAGCAGGACAAAATGTTATTTTCAATTAAACTGGTGTACAACAAGTTAATAGTCGGCACAATGTTTTTGTCGTAAAAGTCATAAACACTTCGGCGAATTTGATCTTCCTGACTCGGCAGCAATTTTTTTAATGCTCCGTTATCAATCCGAATTTTTCTTTGGGACGGTCCAAATTTTACCAAACGCCACATTGTAGTTTTTGGAATTGCAAACATTTTGCAAGTCTCTTCCAAGGCCCTTTCTTCCATCTCACTTTTTTTCTTTTCGTAAATTGACAAAATAAGACTTTTTTCATCGTAAGATAAATGGTTACGTTTTCTTTTTTTGGTTTGCAGTTCATCCTCTTCCACATCAGCATTTTCACCCTCTGCATTTTCATTCGGATTTACTTGAACAACAAATTCACTTTCCCACGGTCGCCACATCTTGTACAGTACACACTGACTCGCTCGAAGATTCAGTTCAAACTGATAATATATTTGAAACTACCCCTATTTCAAAACAAAATTTTTTCTTAATCTTTAACCCGCTTAAAATATATAGATATTTGTCAACCATACTTAACATTTCAAATTAAATACACATTAGCAATTATCCGAAATAGAAATTTCAAGTTAAAGCCGAGAAGAATGCAAAGATTTGCAAAGGGTCCAAAATTTCTTAATCCGTCTACCTCAGTATTTGGAGAACGCGCCTGGTGTCTTGTCATTTATTTATGACACCAATAATCCTCTGACCATAAACTATTGTGCACTTATCAACTGACTTTTATAATGAATTTCAAATATCTTTTCCAGTATCTATACTTTATGTTATTCATGTTATTATTAATTTATTATTAATACATTCTTAATTCGAAATTTGTTGTTACGGGGAAGTGGACAAAGCAGAAAAAAAAACTATTTTATAAGGCCTTATAAAATAGTTTTTTTTTTCTGCCTTGTCCACTTCCCCATAACAACAAATTTCAAATGTAAAAAGAATGGACGTAATTCACCAAAATAATTACATTCGTAATGTTATTCATAAAAACGAATTCTGATTCTTAATTTTAGCGCCCTCTAGCTCCTAAACGGTACAAGTTGGCATATAGATAAGTTTCGTTGAATAGGTTTATTTTCATCTCTGAAATCTCTGGTTGTTCTATGGAAACGTCTTTTTGGGAGTCTCTGTATACATGAAAATGATAACGCCTTCGAAATGCAAAAAACTTTTCATCTAAAATCAAATATTTTCTGGTTGTTTAACAATTTTGCAACATACTCCTGAATTGTTCAAAAAAATTTCTCATAGCAAATCGGTCAGTTTTTACTCTCTCTCTCTCTCTCTCTCTCTCTCTCTCTCTGTCCTATTGTGAATTGAATCTAAACCGCAAACATCGCGAAAATTTAAATCTTTTGTACGTTGTAGTTGTTCGAAATATTTCAACACACTATTTACTTAAAAAGTACATCAATTTACTTAAACTCTTTCTATTTTTCTTTTTCTGCTTTTGAAAACACGTGCTACACATCAAACAGCTCAATAAGGGCTTTTATTCCTATCAGATATATCGGTCTTGCTACAGTCATTTTGATCCTGGTAGTTTGGGAAAATACTTTCTATAAAACATTTGCATTTATTACCAACTTATTTATTATATTGAGAAAATAAAACAGGACCAACAGTCCAAAGGTTGTAAACCTTTCTTTTACTTATTTACCTCTTGGAAATCTCATATCAGTGAAACATCGGAAATACTTTCAAAAACTGTATTTCTCCTAAAAAGCCTTGCCAATGAAGTGTCTTATAAAGTGCTACTCATGGCCTATTTTGCACTCTTTCAAAAAACCATGCCTTACGATATTCTTGTTTGGGGCCCAAGTTGTCACGCGAGTAGATTGTTTAGTATGCAACGACGTGCTGTCAGGATTGTTGATATTGTGGATGCCTTTGAAAAGTTTACTGGAAGACAGTAAACTGGATTTATAAAGGGTATTTCTCTGACTACAAAATTGGGGATGTTTCCCTTTTGAGGTGTATTTTGCCACTCTAGGTGTTCTGCCGTTTCGGTACGACCCTCACCCTGGAAGGGGCTGGCACTTCCCACAAGAGGGGGTAAGGGCAATCCTAATTGGTTACAACTATTTACAAGTATTGAAGTGAGAGGGTAACATGGCGCTCCCCTTGAAATACTAGGGTATTTCAACAAATTTGAAATCAATTAACATTACAAAATTAAACAATCAACATAAAATTTAAACAGTTGATACACATGTAAAAAATAAAGAACAATTTAAACAAGAAAAAAACATTGTCGTCTTAATCTACATCACAGTCAAGTGCGATCACTTTTGTTTATTAATTCTGGCAATTTAAAAATCTTTGACACAGGGCGTTTAATTACACCGCCACTACACCTCACTGACACAACCCGCGTGACATCGTCCTTTTCTGGATGAATTTCCTCGATGTGTCTCAATTTCCACTAATGTGGTGGCAGGCACAGAACACTTAACTCGAGAAATGATGCCTCCGTGTTAAATTACGGAAACAAATTATTGCTAACCCTAGTGACCGGGCGTACAATGATTTTTTTGACGTTAGAGAGAAAGGGAATATGGAATGTTATTTTCCTTTTTTTTCTATGGGTATTTTTCTTATTTCAAGGGTTTGTTTATTTGTATCAATATTGTCAAAATTCTTTACAAAAGTTGATAAAATCGAACATCTGTAAAGAAAATGTAACAATATCAATACCTGCTAACTCTATAAAAAAATAAAAGAAAGTACTTTTTGTACCTTTCAGTTTTATTAAGCAATACTAATAATAATAGTAATAAAAAGTCACTTCAACTGTTGTCAACAAAATTATTCAAGCCCCTTCACCATCTTTTTTTCGTGAGGGTACCTTCATGGGCACTTGGAACTATACTCGATTATTTCGGGTAGAGCTGGATTCTTGCCTGCTAAAACCCATGAATCACAACAATTTCCCAGGATGTAACCGCCACTACCGCGTATATACAATATTAGTTTACAAAAACTTTACATTTATCAAACGAAACTAATCCACTTTAGACCTCGGAAAAAAGGCAAATGTCACTCGTCACTTTACACTGTTTACAGTTTTGTCACAATAGGCTCGTTGTTGCGTCTCAGTTTTAAAGATATTTTGAGATTTAAAATGGGTAATAAACGCATAGGCATACAAAAAAAGCGCTACTGGGAGGAAAAGGAAGCAAAAGAAAAAGAGGGAGACCGAAAAAGAGATGGTTGGAGATGGTAAAAGACGATCTAAAGGGAGTAGGAGTCCGGGACTGGATGGAAGGGAGCAAGAACAGAAAAAACTGGAGAAAAACTATCGAAAAAATTGAAGCCATGGGCCCGAGGGCCTGAAGAGCTATTGTATATAATAAACGGCATTTAATTTTACTAATGTTATTTATAATGTTATGTAACACCAATTTGTATCTTTTATTATAAAATAATTGCAATCCTACGATTTTAATAGAAATAATTGCACAATACGGCAACCCTGCACGTTTCGTCGTCGGATGCAAGACTCTTACACTTCAAATATCTTGCACATCAAATGCTATTAGATTCAAAAACAACAATTTTTAAAGTTATTACCAACAATTTGTTTTTTACTAGAAATTAACGCAAACGCAATTCTAAAAACAAATTACGTGTATTGCTAGTAACAAAAACCAACTATTTGTTATAATTTTAAAATCTGGTTTTTGAATCTAATGGCACTTAAAACGCAAAATATTTGACATATTTTGAATACGTCAATTTTTGACGTATTGAAGGCATTATTGGGTTCAATGAGTAGCGCAAAATTTTAATATCTGTTTCCAAGGACGCAATCTAAATGACACCTTCATGGTGGCAGGTCCACTGCTCCAGATGTGAGGTGGTGTGAAGTAGAGAGACTATAATAAAGAGTGGCGACTACGAAGGACTATAACAAAGAGACGTAACGACGGTAAATAAAACGTACCCATAAAAAATCACCACCAGATGGCGTACAGTTGTATTCCCGACTTTAAAGTTGTTCCGAAACAATTAATCATAAGAATAATAAAAGCCTTTTTTAAAGAAAAAATGTGAGGAGGTGAAGTCTAGCTAGTGCTATTCTACTTAACCTCGCTCAATACAAAAACAAAACAAAAAATAAACTTGAAATATAAACCCATAATTAAACTAAAACTAGGATAAAATGCGAAGAAAAAAAAATGCGTAAATATATATAATCAATAAAAAGAAAAACAAAAACAGCAAAAGAATAATTATTATTAGAGCAATAAATATTTTGATTTAATATGTTTTTTAAATATATTTAAACTTACTGGCTTCGATTTCAAATGGTTTTCTATATTATTATAAATAACAACAGCATTATAGGTGAATGATCTAAGAAACAAGGCTGTACGAAAGTAAGGCATTGACAATCGGCAGACATGACGTAGATTTACATTGTGCAGGGATTTACGATGCACAAGTTTAAGCTTTAGGTAAGGAGGTGTTGAGGTAGATAAGATGGAATGAACCATAACTGCCATCAAATATTTAAAGTGAGTATCAAGTTTTAGCCAATTTAATTCTTTAATCTTAAGGGAAATATGATCATATTTTCTAAGTTTGAAAATAAATCTACAACAATTATTTTGAATTTTTTGTAAGCAATTTTTTGAACTAGAATCAAGACAAGGGTAAAAAAGCGTAAGACAGTAATTTATAATAGGTAATACAATTTATTACAATTACTACCGGAGTGTCCAAAAAATCAATCATTTACAGGCATTATTCCAGCTTTCTTTTGCATAAGTTGAAAAATTTTAATTTAAAATCCATAGCATCCACTAATCTGCCTAATATATTTACCACGTGTTTCTACACATGATAAAGGTAATAAATTATCTTTGCGCAAGTGTTCATAAGTGGATTTGCTTTTTATCCGAATTAGAAGGCAATCATTAATCCAGACAGTTGAGTAGCGTCTGTTTCGTACATTTGTTACTTTAGCCCAAGGCAAAACAAGTCCTTACTGCCTCTTGTTGAGCAGGAGGCATATCTTTTAGGGCTTCCTCGATATGTTTTTTTACAGAAGCACATTTACTTTTTAAATTGTTTACAATTTGAGATAATATTGTTATCTAAAACATGCGAGTTTACATTCTTAATAATTTAAGTTTAAGATCTCGTATGTTTAAAATATCTTCTGTTTTAGCCTCACGTTTTTTTTAAATACATTTTATAACTCTTTTTAATTTTTCGTAGTTTTTTTGAATACATAACTTTTTCTCTGTTTTTGTTCTCTTTTTCAGAATTTCATGACAAAGAGCACATCTATAAGCATAGCTTATATTTTGTCGGGGTTTTAACAAGTGTTCATTTAAAAAGTTGTCAAGTGTGCTATGAAAAAACAAAAACATTTTGAAGTATGTCTTAGTATAATTCTGCTGCCAGTTACTGTCAGTTACGATGACAAATTACGACTGCGCGCGCACTGTGAAGCTGCGTATCAAGTTCCGACATCCCTTTTTCGCTACATTTTCTTTTATCAAAATTTCATAGCACACTTGACAACTTTTTTAAATGAACAGTTGTTATTTCTACAGCAATAGCTGAACAAAGTGGGATAATACTAAAGTAGATAAATAAAAAAAATGTGTAATCCACAAATGTACAGAAAAATGTAATACTTACGTTTCAACTCCTCTACAAGCGATAATACAGTTTATGGTTTTTAATACGCCTGAAATGTCTTCACAATTAGTTATTTTCTTTTTAATTCTATCATCAAAAATTTCGATATTTCCAAATATCACCTAAAAATTCAATTTTAGCATAAAATGCTTTCACTCATTTACAAGGTTCACTTGAAGAAACATATCTGTATTGTAACGAAGCGTTCCAAGAATTCAGTAAACAAAAGAAGATAACGCCCAGCAGCTGATTCGGACCGCGTGACCGCTACAGTATATACGATTACTTTTTTGGTCACCTGATAATTTAACTCTCGTTCACTAAATATTATATTATTAAAATGCTCAAAATAACACTTTGTCCATTTTAGTGTAGGCAGTTGAATTTAGTCCACTTTTCTTTTAATAAATGAAATGTGAGTAGTGGTAGCTCAACGTTATCATGATCTTATAGAATTGGTAATTTCTCTTTGGACATGTCACTATCATTAGCTTTTGATATTTTTTTTACACTAATATTCTGAACTGCAGGTGCTTTTCTTTTTAATGTGGGAATGCAAACATGTTGGGACTGTTCTCGAATATTGAAGGAATCGCTTCAGGCTTAAGCTTAGGTTTACTCTTTTCTAACTTCCAAATATCCTCATTGCTCAATACCGTTTCATAATTTTTTTTATATGATTCTCCTTAAAATGTAGTTCACATAGTACATAATATTCGCTCAACTGCTTATCCGCGATTGAAACAGCTTGGCACCATTTTTTAATTAGAGTTTTATCCTACATTATTGTAATATTTGCGTTGTCATAAACCCTAACTTTTACTTACTTTTAGTATCTTAAATAAACTCGTTTTTTTTTAATTTCGAAAACCTGGAGTTCCTGTTTGACAACCCGGCACGAAACAATTGGTTTTTGTCTTCATCTTGTTACACTACGTTTATTTGTTATTACTAATGATAAAAACTAGTATAAAAGTAAATTTACTTACGTCTAATCACATTAACACTTTGAAATTGAGTTTAAAATTGTAGACAGTAAAACTTTTAAATAATCGTCAGTTGTCAAATTGTAGTAGGGTTTACTACGCCAGCGCTACGCATGGTCATATAACTTACCAAAGTTTTTTAGGTACAGAAATTCGTTCAAAATCGTATGGTCGTTTCATCTCCTTAGTTATAGTCCTTCTTAGTGGCGACAACTAAGCCGGAAACTAAGTCTCGCGCTTTATAAGTCTACGAAAGCTGGCGTCGTTTGAATGGTCAATAAAGCGTTATGATAAACAGTAGTAATGTTTTTGCTAATAAATGCAGTACTTGTCTAATTTATTGTAATCGATTTTGCGTCATAAATAGGCTTTTACTAGGTTATTAAGAAGGCGCCTGAGATATGCGAATTCGGTAGATGGCGAACGTGTTGTCGTGCAAACTGATATAAGGGTTCCCTGGGGGGCCACTCCTTCGACAACAACAAACATTACAAAAGAGAAAGTAAGGCAGCTTACAGATAAAGATTCAGTGCTTGTCTCAGCGGTTTTTTAACGAACGTTCTTTCCGATTAACTCGGTAAATAGTCTCCAAAGTCGATACTTTTTGGGAATTTCACCACAACAGATGTACATAAAAACCGTCAGAGTGAACGGCTCGTTGTGGACAATGCATTCGTAAAAAAAATTCTTGCAAAAATGTTACCATTCCTTCAGGATTAGCCCCAGACGTATTCATGACGTATTAAGCATAAAAAAAATGTTATAAAAAATGTCAAACTGAGGTAAAGGTCAGTGAACGGACTGAACGAAAAGTTTGGTTACTGTCTGATAGATGGCGCTTCAAGAACGTAAATAAAGAAATGTCAAATCTGTCAAATTTCTGTAATAATTTATTTACATTGATTTACATATCTCACTATTTCTCAATAAAGTCGCATATAAACAATACCTGCAAATAATATTGTGGAATATATTTACTTATTCCAGTTTAACGTGTCTCATCGAACAATTGTGGTTATGTTGTTGTTTAACAGATTGTTGCTAACTTTTTTTTTTGACTGTCAAATTTAATACGTAGGATATAAAACAATCTATGTGATGTATTATTAAAATCGTAAGTAAAATATTAACAAACAGTCTTATACTATCCTTATGTAAGGTACTCTTTTCTTCAATGCTCAAATGAGAATATTATATTATAACCCGGATTTGTCAATTGAAAGCTGCTCCAGTACATACCTAACAAGATGTATACACATCCCTTGGCCTGGTATATCAGTGTGCAAAAGCTGTGTTGTATGTAAAATACTGTACTTTATTAGTACTAAATATATTGTGGCAGCAGAAAGGATGGGCATTACTATGTATCATCCTAAGAAAGAGTGGCTACAAATGAAGCTACATAAGTTCTATTTATTGTCTTGGTGCTTTCATGTGAAAAATATTTTTCTTCAAAAACGACCTATAATTTAAAACGAATTAATTTTCAAACAGTGCTACATTTGTATGTATTTTATCTACTAAAACCTTTTACAACCATCATTTATTACTAAGTAAGTGAAAGTCGAGTACAACAGATGTTATAAGATTGAGAAAAATAGACATGTTTACCCAAATATCACACTTTAAAACGATCCCTACGTGGAACAGTGTCAAAAATCCTAGTATCTCTTATTCGAAAGAACTAGCGTTTGTAAATAGTTGTGGTAAGCTCTCTATACTCTATACTAGTAAGGGATGATTGTAAAATTTTATAGCGGGCAAAGGACGCACAGATATACTCTACATTCTTCTTAAGGAAATGATTAATGAATGATAACAACAAACAATAATTGTAACGTAATTTATTTTATCTTACAAAGGATATGAAATGTTATGGTAGGTAGTTGGTATTATTATTAAACAGTATCGCACTAAACCACTGTTATTTACTATCTGCAAACGATCAAATAAATTCCATCATTTATTAAAAAGAAATTTTGAAATATGAATTAAATATTGTTATACCTATTTCACTAAAATTGGTAATTTATAGTTATTTTGAAGGGGTATTAAAACCTACTATGAAAATGAAACTATTATGAATTAATGTTTTCCTGGTCTTATCTGTACTTACTTCAAACCAACCACTCTTCTTTGCCTTCTTATATCTTATCATTTATCATTATGACATTAAAAGAAACTACATAAATGATAATTATTATACAGTGAGTGGCAAAAGTATGGAACATCTAAAATAACTTCAAAACTATTGATTTTTAAAAAAATCGTTCGAACAGGTCAATTTTATTTTTAAAATGCGTATTTATAAAAAAAATTATACAGAGTGTTTTCAAGAAAGCTGTACTGACATCAACTTTGGTTTTTTAATGGCACTTTATATATTTTTATTGCATTTTTGGATTCTATAGCAGATTCTAGACATATTTTATATATGATGTCTAAAAAAATGCTATTTCTTTTAATTTTTTTTTATTACTAATGGAGATTGTACTGATTGGGAAAAATTAAAATAAAAGAACATTTCAGCTGACGTTTCGGTTCTTCACTGCAACCTTTTTCAAAGCTTGCAGTTTGCAGGCAGCAAAGTTGGAGTAAAGAACCGAAACGTCAACTAAAATGTTCGTTTAATTTAATTTCTCCCAATCAGTCCAATGCCCGATTTTTTTAAAATTGAAGTGTCAATTATTGTTTTCAACAAATTTTTAATTGTCACTATATTTTAAACTGTCAAGAAGTCATAGGGTACGGTACCAGATTTTAACAGTGAGTTCAATAATAGTATTATGTTTTTATTTTATTCCAACTTTTAATAACTTAAAGATAGACATCTTATTGTCAAAAAATTATTGGATGGTAATTGAAACAATTAACTCAAGAAAAAATTGGATGTTTAAATTTTTGTTTTTTTTTAACCGTCAATATTTCGAAAACAGTTAAAGATAAGTTAAGACTTTATACACAAAATATGTTTAGAATTTGTCATACAATCTAAAAATGCAATATAAAATATAGGATGCCATTTAAAAATGCAAAGTTGACGTCGATATCTCATTTTTGGGATATACAGGGTGAGTCTGCTAAAAGTGTTTCTCAACTTTTCTCAAAAACTAGTTATCCCATCAACTTCAAAGTTTCTCATTAAAAACATTGTTTTTTGCGCTACACACGTGAATTTTTTCAGAATTTTTCTAATATTCCTTCTAATAAATATTAATTAATTTGGTCAAAAAAATTTAAAATATTTCCAATTTTTAATATTATTTTAACCCATTACTTCCCAAGCATCAAAAACCATTGGATTTTTTGTTCAAATCTTCAAATTAAGGCCTTAATCCATGAAAGAAAAAGTAATATAAAATAAAAATTTTAAAAAAATTACCCTAGTTGCTGAGTCAGCCTGTCCTATAAATAGGACAATGGGAATATATGATAATATGATAAATAGGGAAAAATTATAAAAGATAACAATTTTAAGAAAATTATTTTTATTTTAAAACTAAGACCACAAACAGTTTTAAAATTAAATTCTAAACTCTTATTTTGTATGATAAGGTATAAAACAATCACTACAAAGTGTTTTTTCGCATTTGGCACAAAAAGTTATAGTTTTTTTTTACAACCTTGTCCTTGGCAACGCCTCTGTTTGTCCCTCTTCATCATGTAGTGACCAAAATTGTCAAATCTGACAGGTTGTAAAAGAACTTCCGAAGAACCTGGAGTAGGTTTACTTTCCCTGCCTTCCGATTTTTTAATCCAAGAGAAACAAATCCTTCGTCTAAAATCTAGCAGAGGAATAATCTCATCTTTATTTACCTGGTTGTAAATAATCCATGCATTTACTAGGAACATGTCTAAAACACGAATGACTAGAGGCCAGTACAATTTCTTACCTCTAAAACGGATTGGATATTTAGAAATCAACCAATCATGTTTATCGACTTCTCCCATGTTTTTATTATAATTATGAATGAGTCTTGGTTGATTTACGGCTACTTTGGCTTTTTCTTTCTTTGAGTATCTATTAACTTTTACAAAAGGTTCAACAGTATCAAAATTAGTCAAAAGACATACTACACTGTTGTCATGCCATTTCACACATAATATTTCATTGTTTTTATCGAAACGATTATCGGAATAACCTCGGTCTTTCTTTTTCATTTCTTGTTTTGTCATGATAGGACATTTTTTAGTCCTATTGTCTCGGACTGTGCCTGTAGCTCTAAACCCTTGAGATCTCAAATCAATGAACAATTGCATACTACTGAAGAAGTTATCGAAGTAGACTACATGTGCGGTGGGATCCTTACACACTTCAAGCAACTTTTTTACCACTCTTGAACCCAAGCCATCGCCAGCGCCATGTGAGTTTTCCGCATCCTTGCCTGTATATAGCGAAAAGTTGTAACAATATCCGCTGACTCCACATAGTGCCCAAAGCTTGTAACCAAACCTCACTGGTTTGCCTTTTATAAATTGCTTGATCCCATAATGACCAAAGTATTTGACGATCATTTCATCAATAGCTAAATTTGATTCGAATATCCCAAACTTTCGAAATGATTTATTGGCTTTATCGATAAATGGACGAATTTTGAAACCTTTGTCAGTTTTATCAATTCTTGAGTTGTCATTGAAATGCAAATAACTTTTAATTTTATCAAAGCGATTACGAGACATTACTTGTTCTACAAAGGGAATGTGAACAGCATCATCTCTACACCAATAAAGTTTGCTTTGAGGCAAGTGGTGATTCGAAGAAAAAAACAAAATTCCTATGAAAACTTTTAACTCATTCACGCTTAGATTAAAGTTGAAATCATTTTTATACTGTTTAGTGTAGGTTACTGTTTCGTGCACAAAATATTCTAGAATCTCGTCACATAACAAATTTTCGAATATCTCTACTGGTGATTTTCCTTCTAACTCCGTAATCATGCTATCCAAACATTGTTTAGCAGTATTAGATTCCGGCTGCATTTCGGAATAAACTGGGTTGCACTTACGCCAAGTGATTGTCTTGCTTGTCCGAGATGGACATTGATTAGGATGATCTTCCTCGGCGTTATCAATCGTACATGAAAATTCCACTTGACCAGCTACGTCTGACACCGGTAAAACTCCCATGTCGTCGTCAAGACCTTCTTCTATGTCAGTCATTTCATCTACTTCGTCCGGAGGCAATATGGTAACTTCAATATCATTCAAGTCCTCATCACTAGAATCTTCGATATCTTGAAGATAGTCTGCGATTTTGGACACCTTCAAAACTTTTTTGTATTTTTTTTTCTCTGGATCCATAATCTATAAATAATGAAAACATATTATATAGGTACACATTTATCGAATAACGAATAGGTACATCTTTTTTAGTATTTGATAAAAAACAAAAAAAAGTTTTTACTTGCCTTCGTCAACCTTATATTTCACTAATTTTTAACTCTAATTTGATACGTAAATCACAACTATACATATAAACACAAAACCCGCAAGAAACAAACAGTCCTTGAATTTGTATTCGAGTGCAAGCGTCCAGGCTCGAACATGCTTTCGCGGCAAATAACTAGTATAGACATGTATGTACCCAGCGTCATATTTATAGTACGGTTTATTTTGAAGGTATATAACTTGTTTCCAAAATATATTTTGCTTTTTTGTTTATTTATTATAAACTCAGTAAAGGCCGTAGAATAGTTTATATGTACTTTGAAGTCAGAAGTTCTTTTCTATGATACAACATATAAATCAGAAAATAATACTCTTCTTGACGCAACAAAAGTGATCAATTAAAGAAAATAAATTCAAAAGACGTAAATATTTTTCAAGGCAAAAAAAATATAATTCAATAGAAAAATAGTGTATAAACACCAATTTAATCTGAAACAATAAAAATAAAAAGATTATCTTGTAAAAAAAAATATTGAATATAGTGTCCTATAAAAAGGAGAGTGGGAAGTAATGGGTTAAAAGAAAAGATGTGAAAGTATTATTTTGTGCAAAAAATATTTAATTTTTTTTTAGATAACTCGAAAAAACAATATAATTTCTTTGTTTTGTAAGATTTATTTTGGTGCAGCATTGCCAAGCCGAACTTGCCGTAACTCGACAATACCTACCCCTAGCGTCTTGGTACCACCAAGATCCCACCCACTCTTTTTTAAAAAAAATGGTGTATTTAAATTTGAAATGTATCGGTTTAGTGGTGGCTCTTAACTATTTTAATAGGGGGACCGATGAATCACAGATATTAACAAATACATAATTAGTTAATTTTAATTAATATTCAATGTAAAACAAACACCCTCAGTAACATTCTGGTCATTGTTTAAACAAAAAATGAGTTTTCGAAGAAAAGTAAAGCACTTTTAGTTTATACAATGAAACGAATAAAGCAGGATAGGAGAACAGTTGTCACTAATGAGTTTGAAGCTGTATGGGGTATTGTTGGATTTACCGCATTCTATGAAACCGACCGATTTATCAATTTCCTGTGTTTAAGTACCTGCCGAAAAGAAGATTGTGTAAATTATGCTAAAATTAGAAATTCCAAATATTACAACCTCTTTCTCCATTCAAAGATTTTACTATTTCTTGAATGAATTGTTGCTGTCAGTTGTATTTTGGAAATCTACCAAATCACACTGTTACAACAATGTTATTTTCCGTGCAAGAAATGGTTCAAATTGTGTTCACTTATGGTGAATGTCATAGGTGTATGGCTGCAACAGCCAGAAGTTTACGAAACAAGTTTCTAGAAAATGCGATGAAGTTTTCTCCCGAAAATTTAAAAAAAGGTTATTCATCGTTTCGAAGATAGCGGAAGTGTACGACCGCTACCGCAAGTGCGAAAAAACATTTGTAAGAATGAAGTGATACGTAAAAATGTTATGAATGAAATTGAGGCAAATCCCCACACCTCGACAAGAGCCATTGCAATAAACATTAGCAATATTTTAATAAAAAAAATTTAAGATTTACCTTAATTTAGCTTTGTAACCAACTTCCGGTTACATTGGCTTACGGTTGCTCGGGCGCCAGCACCTCTATTCCAATAGGGAGGTGCACCTCTTTTGGGGTCGGTCCAAACGTCTGGGTAACTCAGTGAAGAAAATGTATCTTGGTCAGAGTGTGATTGGGGAATTAAAAGACCGGTACATTTTAAGTGAATTTATTTACAACAAATTAACAAACCAGTTAAATAAACACACTATTCCAAAACAATAAAAGGTAGAAGCAAGCTAAGGGTTTCTAAAAGCGGGGTCAACGGAAAATTAATTCAAAGCAAAAGCAAATCGGTTATCTAGCACCGGAATGGTGACACTACCGGAATGTCTTTTCACCGGAGTTTACACATTCCACAAGCAAATCTCGGCCAAGCAATCCTGGGCACAAGCGGGGAGGGGATTTCGTGAACACTTAGCGTCGGCCGCGTGCAAGGGGGTGCGCTCTTTCGGGGTAAGACGAAAGCTAGGGTAAGAATCTTGCAACCTGCTCCATAGACAGGGTGCAGTCGCCAAGCATGCATTAGGATAGAGAGAGAGAGAGAGAGAGAGAAAGAATGAGTTCCGCAACCAGCTCCCTGGAGAGGGTGCCGTCGCCTGACATGCAGTAGGAAGGAAGAGTGAGTTCCGCAACCTGCTCCCAGAAGAGGGTGCCGTCGCCAGTCATGCAATTGGAAAGGAGGGGGGAGGTCATGCAAGAGCAGGGGAGAACGCTTACCGGTATTTGCAGAGGTGGCCTTTTCTTGCGGCTATCCAACTGGGACACTCACCACTAGTCACTGGGTTGCTGGTCACTATTGTCGAACGAAGACTGGCTGGAAACCAGAGAAGAGGGAATATTACAAGTGCTTTCTTAATGCTAATTGGCGGGCAACAAACTTCAGCGCTCTCTAGCAGTTTTGTGGAACACTAATGTATAACCGGGAATTTTAAACGTTAAAATAGCGGGTTTTTTAAAATATTTTTATTTATTTTTATTAAATTTTTATGTTTTTGATTGAAATCAAAATGGATAAAGATGATTTTAACAAACCACATAAAGAAATTGTTTATAAGATTTGTAAAATCAAATTTTATTCTAGTGTGACTCCAAAAAAAGAAAAAGGACATTGTAATATAACAATAATTATTAAAAAATATTTTATTTACCAAAAAAAAATGTATTTTGACAGAACCTGAAACGCCTAAAAAAAATGTAAACATGGGAATAATAAAAATTTGAAGCTATACAATCATAGCTCCTGCGTGTTGAATAAAATATTAAAAAATAATAATAATAATAAACAATTTAAAAAACTAAACAAAAATTATTACTTCTGTCAAATAAATAAAACAAATTAAAGTAAATTCAATAATTAAGGATAAAACATTAAAAAATGGATAAAATTAATATATAAAACGTAAAAAACAATATAAAAAATATTCTTAAAAATTCTAAAAAAATGGTAAAAAAATGAACATTCTTAAATTTAACAACATACTAAATAAATATATATATATATATAAAATAAAAATATATAATAATAATAAACAATATAAAAACTAAACATAAATTATCACTTCTGTCAAAAAAAAACAAATTAAATAAAATTCAATAATTAAAAATAAAATATGTAACAAATAGATAACGTTAATATATACAACATGAAAAAACAATGTAAAAAATTAAAGAAATATTTTCAATAATTCTAAAAAATTGGTAAATAAAAACAAAATATACTTACTTAAGCCGTCTCATTTTTGCTCTATATCCCTCCGAGATAGTCTTTTGTTTGTGGTTGTCCCTGCAAAATTTAAAAATTAGAAAAACAGTACATTTATCTAAAATTAAATTGTAACAGTGATGAACTGCGCAATAATTTTCCCCAAAACCAACATTATGTTTAAATAAAGTTTTAAAAGTGTTTTCCAGATTTTTCTCAAAACCACTTGATGAAAAAAATTCATTTAAAGAGTCATATATGTTTTGAACCAAAATGATTACAGCATCGCTAGCATACTCTAATCGCTGGACATTATCTCTTTCTTGGAAAGAAGTAAGAATATGGCGATTCGTGACTTCAGATGGGTATAAAGTCTTCTGACATTCCCCACAGTCAGGAACATCAATACTTTTTAACACCCAACCCGCAACATAGGCCAGTGCCTGGGTGTCTTCCACTGGAAGTTCACTAAGTTCTGATGTGTTAAAATTCATTGATATATCTGATTGCTGTTCTTTCTGATCTTCCACTTCTTTCTGAGAAACATCGGAATTCGCAAATTTCATCAAGTCTAAAAGATCGTCCAAAGGGTGACATGTGTCAATCTCTCAGTTTCTGTCCACATTTGATGGCGTAACCAACTTGTTGATTACAACCGTCTTCAATGCTGCAGTAAACTGGTGACACATTGGATTGGTGTTGGCAGCACCATTCTGACGAATACTTGAAAATAAATTTTCTACTGGGTCCTGATTCAGGCCCCGCAAGTTCAGATAACTAAATCCATCCACATCTTTTACATTGTCCCAAAAAAACGGATTGACTTAATTGTCGTCTGCCAACCTTTGACGAATGAATACCGTTTTGTCAAATCAGCTCCACTTTCTAAGTCAATCAATTGGTCCAACTCTATCAACAACTTTGACCATAGTTCCAAATGAGGAGAATTTTGTGACAAAGCGCATCGAAATGGCTTATTCTCAGATATTACAAAATTTGACCCGTTCAAAGAATCAATCATGCTGTCGATTTTTTGCACAAATTCAGCCGTATGAATTGCTTCAGCCGGTAAAATTTGAGCAAAAGAGACGAAAGTTTCTATTGCAGCTGCTACAGAACTGCTAAGTTGAGCAGCAGCAACTTTCTTTTTCATGTAGGTGTCTTTGAAATTAAAATGCTCTTTTTTCAATTTAGGCAGCGAGTTAAAAGTTTTTTGTTGATCAAAATTGAAGACGGATTCGATGTGTTCAAATTTAGCAAACTTGTGAGGAGCAAATTTAGTTTTGCATTTCAACAATGCATTTCGCGTGTTCTTTAAGAGATGTGGTACATCAAAATCGTTACAATCGGCTGATTATTAACAAAAAAAATAATATGAACCTTGGCGCGGGTGTTGTCTGGCACAAAGCTGACTTACATTACAATTTGTAGTGGCCTGGTCACAAACAGTCCCAACTACATTCAAATCAACGTCTTGAAGTTGCGAAATTATTTCTTCGATAAGAAACTTTAGATTGTTTGCAGAAACTGTGTTGGCGGTAAAGTAATATGCAATGACTTGTTTCCATTGGGATCTTAACCCTCGAATAATAAAAACAAGAGCATGGTTGACTACTTTGTTTGAACGACTTAAGGAGCCCATATCTTCGTAACCGCTGATGTACTGTTTAGCTTGTTCATAATGAAACCGTTGACAAACAGACATTTCATCAAATAACAACGTACAGTGGCGATCTGCACGCTTCATTTTTGAAACTTAATTTCTAAGATGATTCACAATGCTTGGATTAATTCCAGTATCAAACTGGATTTTAGCTTTTAGCATTTTAGCATTCCAAGATCATGTAATTTTTGCAAAGTCTTCACCTTATCCTTTTCCATTTTTAACATTTTGCTCAATTTACAAACCCTAGACTGAATATTACGATAAGCTTTGTGCATAAGCTCTTCCCGCGGACTCAAATCTTTAGAAGATCAGCCAATTTTAGTTAAAATTCCGTCTTTACTTTTTTTGCCTAAAAACGCGAATTTGTTGACGTTGAAAAAAGTGTCATTTTCAGTTAAACAGTTATTGTCTAAAATTATGGAATCGGTCGTATTGCATGTTACATCATTAGCTTTTGAATGAGAAGAGGTGCTTGGTTTAACGCCCGGACACACTAGATTTGAAGATTCTGCTAAATCTGGCAGTGGCAGATCATCTATGAGACACAATTCGACTGAGCCAGCGACAGGTAGTGGCACTGCTCTAAAATTTAAGCGATTTCTGTTCTTATTCAAAAATGCCGAATCGTCTAAATGATCCTCACAAACTATCGCGAACTTGGATGATTTAGAAATATCTATCTTACAAATATTCTTCCAAATTTGGTGCTGGATGGGATTTTTCGGAAACTTGAAAAAATGCTTGTTCACGAAACCCTCAGGAACTCTTGTGTAGTACCAGTTGTTGCAACCCGAATACTTGCAGCCATATTTCTTTTGAGGAATAACATCCATAGCTAATAGTAGGCTCACAACTACAAAATACAAAAAACCGACACGGAGGAAAACCTAATAAAAAAACAGGTCCTTAGCAGGGGTTCCACTTGGAAAATAACGAACCGTACACCCAAACACCTAAAAAAATTACAAAATTAATGAAGTGTAGAACCTGTAATTATTAACTTCACCTTTTAATTTGTTTTTCGTATCAAACATTTACTTCCTGAAAGGTTAGGTCCTCATGGGTCTTTTTTTTTCTGTATTTTTATAGCGGTGGGGGAAAAACTCCTATGGGAGCTCCCGGCTTGGGTGTCATGAGCCGGGGAGTGTGGGGTTGGGTCATGCTCCTGCATCCCGACCCACTAAAAAACCACCCACCGCTCCTCCACGCACCACTCTGGAACTACCGTCAGGCATTACTTCTGAGTGGCGGGGTACTTTCTCCTTACATTCCTTTTTACATTTATATTTAATTCCTTATATTTCTTATTTCTTTCTCCCTCTCTCTTTCATCTTTTTCCTTAGTTGTTAGAATAGCTATTGCCATTTGTTCGATCGCCTTCCAGCTTTCCTTACTTTCCAGCAAAAGGTTGGTAATATCTTCTTCCTCTGCGGCCCATACTCCGGTTTTTTTCAGGACTTCCAGCCTTTGTTGGTCCCATCTAGGGCACTTTAAAAGCGTGTGTATCGCGTCGTCTGCTGGCTCATCACAATACTAGCAGCAGCTGCTTTCTTCTTTACCACTTCTCCACAGGTATTTTGCAAAACACCCGCGCCCTGTTAACATTTGAGTGAGTTGATATCCCACCTTTCCGTGATCTCTGCTTGTCCATAGCTGGAGGTTAGGTATCAACCTCCTCGTCAACTCGCCTTTGTTTGCTGTGCTCCATATTTCTTGTCATTTCTTTACTGTTATTTTTTTCACTTCTACCTTGCTTACTTCCGGTTGTGTCCCGAGTTTGTTGTTTAGCTATTAACTGGAAGGGAGGCGTACCCGCTGTTGCCAATACCACTTCTTTAGACACGGTGCAGTACCCGCTGATAATCCGTAGCGCGATTCTCCTTTGTACGGCCAGCAATTTTTCGACGTTTTTTCTGATTGTTAAGGATTGCACCCACACCTCGACTCCATACACCATGATATTTGCTACAACGGCGGCAAAAATTTTTCGTTTGCTGCTCTGGGGTCCTTTGATGTTGGGCATCAGTCGAGCTAAGGCAGCAATTGTATTTTCTGCTTTTCTACATATTTCGTTAACGTGAGTTGTGCAGGTCATGTCTGTATCAATAAAAACTCCGAGATACTTTAGATTGGATTTTGGTCTTATTTTATAGTTATCAATCTTAAAACAAATTTCCTGTGGAGGTTTTGCCGATTAAAAGCACAACCTCTGTTTTTTCGTGCGCCAGATGTAATTTTGCCCCTTGCATCCATATTCTAACTTTCTCAAGCGCGGTATTTGTGACGTCTATAAGTTGTGGCACCGTTCTTGCTAGGCTTAGGACAGCTAAGTCATCTGCAAACGCTATTGTTTTGCACCCTAGTGGCATCTCCATCTCTAGTACATCCTTGTACATAATGTTCCACAAGGTTGGACCTAGCACCGAACCCTGTGGAACTCCACATGTTATTTGGATGTTTTTTCCGTTATTATCTACAATCCATCGGTCGTGCAGGTACGCCTGGACCATTTCTATGAGGTACGGTTCAAATTTTTTCCTCTCCATCGCCGTTACTATTTTATCCCATCTTGCGGTGTTAAAGGCGTTCTGCACATCGAAGGCCACCAGAGCACAAAAATCGTTTCGACCGTATGAGCCGTCGTTGGCAAATTTTGCGAACTTCCAAACCTCCTTAATTGCGTCGGCAGTGGATTTCCCAGTACAGAATCCGTACTGAGAGTCAGACAACAGGTCATTTTCTTCGATTTGTTCCCGGATTCTGTTTCTTAGTAGAGTTTCTAGAAGTTTTCCCATACAACTTATTAAACATATTGGTCTAAACTTTCAATTACTTTCCATGTCCTTACTTTTCGGAATTAAAACTAATTTAGAGATTTTCCAAGCTCTGGGAAAATTTCTTTCTTTTAGAAGTTTGTTCATCATGTTTAGCATTTTATATGGCGCCGCTTCCACCGCCGCAGTGACAATTTCTGGCAGAATACCATCGATTCCCGGTGCCTTACCAGTCTTTAATTTACTTACCGCTCTCTGAATTTCTTCTAGTGTAAAACCTTGCTCCTGTATTGTATTACCTTTTGACCATCTTATTTCCGGTACTGTTGGGAACAGTTCTTTTACGGCTTTGGTAGTTTCTTCCGTTGTTGGAGCTACATTTTTTTTAAATTTTTTGGCTACTATTTTATATCCCAGGCCCCAGGGATCGTTCTCAACTTCGTTCACTATCTTGTCCCATGCCCGACCCTTTGCTCTTTTAATTTCTTTCTTTAATTTTCTCCTCTCCTCCTTGTACTGTGCTATAGTTTCTTCTCTGCTGTTGCTGTTGTTCGTATTTCGATGCATTCTTCTTCTGGCAGCTATGCAGTTCTTTCTAAGCTCCAATATTTCATTGCTCCACCAGTACACTGGCCTGTGTTTGTTGTTACTTTTAATTTTTTTTAATTCCAGGTTGCAAGTTTCCTCAGTTAATGATGTGATGACCTTCCAGTCATCGGTCTTGATTAAAGAAGGTTTTTGATTCATTGTTCTTTGTACTGCCTCTTTTTTTCAGGTTGCCATAGCCATTTTCTGTTTGTGTCATTGCTGGTTGTCGGTTTAGCATCTTTCATTGCCAGTTCAAAAATTATGTTTTTGTGGTCACTTAGATTCTCATCGTCCGTGACGTGCCAATTATTTATTTTTGCCGCTGGGTCTATACTACTTAAAGTTATGTCGATAATTGACTCAGAGCTACCTCGGGAAAAAGTTGGTTTATTTCCGTTGTTAAGAACTATTAAATCTTGGGACGAGATCCAATCTGTCAGAATATTTCCTCTGTTATTTGGAGTATTTTCACCCCAAAGCGGGTGTTTTGCATTAAAGTCACCCCCTACTATTACCTTACTCCTGTTCGTCTTCCGTAGCATTTGTGTTATGTTTCTTAAAATATCTTTAAACTGCTGATCTTCGATATTGGGACTTGCATATACCCCAATGATCGTAAATTTTTTGGTGTAACAACAAATTACTCCTCCTTGTTTTCGTATGCTATCTACTTTTATCCGGTTCTTATAAAATATTACGGCCACATCGCTGTTATTATCGTTTATATATTTGCTGTTTTGCATCATTTTTTTATTGGGTTCGCAGACGATCGCAATGTCGATCTGCCTCTCTTCCACCGTCTTTTCTAGAAGATTTATTGCCGCTTTACTTCTGTTTAAGTTTGTTTGGAGCAAGGTAATTTGGTCTTTTATTGAGCTATTGGAGCGGGTAGACCCCGACTGATTCGCGGCAGCGGCCGCGTCTATGCTATCGCCGCCCTCCGCTAGTAGTCATGCCGACATTGTTGCCGGCTGGGCTACAGGCTGTCGAGTCGAGACTTGGTTTCCTTTTTCGCCCTTTGTGCTTTCGATGGCTGCCTTGTATTTTGGGCAGCGCATGCTGTTGGCTGAGTGCCCGTCTACTTTACATACGTAGCATTTAGGCTCAGTTTCTTTGCAGTCTCTCGCTAGATGTTCAAGACTGCCACACTTATAACAAAGTTTTTTTCTTTCTATCGGATTTTTGCAACCGGCTGCCACGTGTCCGAACTCCTGGCACCGGAAGCACTTCAACGGATTTTCAAAGAACCTAGTTCGGTGTTGCGTCCACCCTACTACTATTTTGTTCTTATTTTCTAGAGCCTTGGCGGCGTTCTTTTTAAGCGTAATGGTCGCGTATGTTTTCCTGATTTTTTGTCTCTGGTCAAGTTTTTTGATATTGACTCCTACCTCGTCGGCTCCGATGCCCGTTTCTCTGCTGATGGCCTCTTTTATTTCCGTTGCTGTGACCAGGTTTCCAATGTCCCTCAACATCAGAGTCGTTTTTGGCTCCTGTCATGTAATTTTCGTTTTGCTCGTTGCCTGCTGTTGTGCAGCATTATAAAAGGTCTGGCGGCCTCCGTCAGCGATCTCTTCTATCTCTATCTTTATATCCCCTGCAGGATTTCTAAACAGGTTTAATATTTTAACCCTCGTCTTTTCGGGGTTGATGTTTTCCCTCATTTAGCGCAAAGTTTCTGTTGACTCATCCTGCGTGTCTCCTCGCAACATGAGCGTCCCTCGTTTGAGGTTTGGGTTTATATTTCTACCTTGACTTAAAGACTGGCTTGTTGTTCTGTACTGAATGGGGCTGTACAACTCTACTCTAATACTACTTTTTCCAGTAAGGCATTCAAGCATTTTCTGTTGCGTTTCTGCGTCGACCCGTTCTGCTGTTGGTATTGCAAACTTCTGTCGTCCTTTTTTCTCCATTTTGTTTATCAAGGCTTTGAAAGCTTTCCACAATTTTTCCTCTACGTTCCCTGTGCTCGGTTCTTGGTGTTTAATTTTAAAAAAAAAACGTACCTTTCTCTAACATCGTTGCCTCCCACCTGCCTTGGGATGGCGGTGGAGAGGACAATATGCGGGGTTCTATCTGCATCCCAGTCGTCGAGATTTACCTCACCTAATTCTGGAAATCATTCCTTAAAAAGTTTTTGTATTCCTCGTGACATATCAGGATCTTCGTCGTTTGCGAAAACCCTCAAGTCGCAGCTGGGCTCCGCGCCTAGTGGGTTTCCCACTACTTGTCGGACTCTGACAAAGTTTATGTTGTTCCATTTTTTTGTTAATAGTTGTTGAAAGTCATTGTAATTTTTTGTTTTGGCCACCTCCTTTGCGTTAACTTCTTCCTCCATTTGCCGTTTGCGGAAATTTCCCATCCTCATTTCGTGGTGATTCCGTTTGAGGGCTTGTCTTGTCTTCGATAAGATTCATAATGTCGCAGGTGAGTATCTGCGGCATTATAGATTTGATGTCTTCAATTTTCTCTTTAAGGGCAATGGGTTCATCCAAACGCGCTAGTTTGTCCAAAATTAACACTTCTCCTCCTAATTCATGAATGTTATCGATAAGTTTATTCTTTAATAAGCTGTCTGTTACGATCTTTTGGATATTATCGCCGTCGATGTTCTCATTCCTTCTCCTTTTCTTTGTTAGTATTGACATCCTTCTATTTTCATCCCAGTTTAGGTCAATTATGCTGACGTCAGCTGGTGTAGCTGATGCTGAGCTCACACTTTCCAATTCGTTATCCAGGTCAAGCCTCAGTCCTTTCTTTTGTCTCACCGCTCTGTATTTTGGGGCGGGATTTACCAAGTTTTTAATAAACGCAGCTGTGCTGCCTAGCTCTATTGCCTCACTTTCAGGTTGTGTACCCAGGCTGTCTTTTTGATTTAAGTTTTCGATGTGTTCCATGTATTCCCACGAGTAGGGTCGAAGTGCTGGTCGCCACGGGGTAGTGCGCCCATGCCCCGTGAAGGGCTCTTGGTTTTGGCGACTTCGCTGTCGGTTATTTAGAGGTATTCTCCTCGCAAGCCGGCCGGTTAAGGCAAGCCCCCCGTTTGCGGGTCCCCGAAGACGTTCCTACGCCGCGCTCAGCGTGAGTCTCTGAATTCGGGCCACATCTACGGTATTAAGCAGGCAGGCTACGCTCTACCTCCTGTAGCTCGGATCCACTCCCGATGTGCCATTTCCCGTACCACCTAATGTCTTAGGTGGACCCTGAGGTTTGAGTCGTCCTTTGCTTTCCTTGCTCCTCCTTGGCCTTACTGGCATGGGTGACCCTGCTTGGAGTCTCTTCAGCGACTCCCGCCAGCATCGCCCTCAGATTCATTACAAGTACTTGAGCCCCACTCACCAACGATAAGGTCTCACGACTCCTTGAGGTTCTCATGGGTCTAGTTACTTTCAATCAAAAATCACCATAAAATCGAACTTATGCAATCAAGAACTATTTCTCAGTTACTTACAGACACTAAACTTAATATCTAACGTTTAGGCACGTCTCCAAAACAACTGAAAAGCACTTTTTCACATTATTTTAAAACGACACCCACGCGACCTCAATCATAACCTAAAAACTGGAAAAATAGCGCGAACCACTTTGACAGACCACTTTCTGACACGTTCACTAGCGCGCATTCAAAAGAACGGATTTTATTGGTTTTTGTTTCTTCCCCTTTCCGCAACCCTTGCTCGTGGTCTACATCTACCGCGTGCTGCCGACCTTGCAATGCCCGTTTCACCCGGATGCTGGAAACTGAGGTCTACAATAGGGATGGGACAAAAACATCGATATTTCCAGAACATCGAGATTGATCGTAAAACATCGAATGTTTTTACATCGATGCGCTAAAGTACGATACATCGAAATAAATCGATGTTTTTATTTTCGATAAAAAAAAAATACCTTCCGCGCCAATTTAATCATTCTAACCTAACAAAAACTCTATAGGTTTACGTTACCAAATGCAACAATGCACTGACTTAACCCTAACATTAATTCATTTTCATTAATTAGAGACGCCGGCCACAGAATCCATAGTTCCAAGTGTAATTAAGCGGAAGGTGAGTTTTATATATTGTTAACTTTAGTTGTAGTTGTCATACTCATAACCAATTTTATAGATAATGGCTCCAAGAAAAAGCAGTGTTTGGAAATATTTTCACAAAGGTGTAGGTGTAGCCACATGTAAAATATGTACCAAAACGTTAAAAACCTGTAGAAACACTTCTAATTTGATGGGACATTTAAAATGTAAACATAAAAGTCACATCCAACCTACAGAAATAGAAGCAGAAGATACACTTTCTAATGAAGTACCCAGACAATTAATCTGGAGCATACCAAATGAGGACGGCAATACTCATTCTGTTAGTAATATTAGTTCAACAACAACTGTTACACTAAATTCGACATCCGAAAATGTTGTGTTAGAAAAAGGTGAAAGTAGTAGTTGTGACAAAATTTTATAACCCAATATTGAAAAAGTATTTTAAAATATATCATCATTTTGCAAAGGAGGGGAAAAAGACCTGGAAGTTACACAGTCCATTTTGTATATGATGTGTGTAGACAATCAACCCTTTTCAATTGTTGACAACATTGGTTTCAAGCATTTCCTGCACAAAGTAGCCCCAATATATCACTTGCCTAGTCGTAAAACCTTTGTCAAGCTTTTGGATGATAGATATGAAATCGAAACGTTTCACTTCAAAGAAAAGTTGTCCAATTTTGATTATTTTACTATTACAATGGATGCTTGGACAGAACAACATACAACAAAAGTTACTTAGGAGTGACGATTCATTATCTGGACAATGTTAAAATGAAAGGTACACCATTGGGTGTGTATCCACTGGAAGAGAGACATACGTCAGAATATGTGGAGGAAAAATTAAATAAAATATTTGTTGAGTGGAGTATACCAAAAGAAAAAGTGCTGGCAATCGTAACTGATAATGGCGCAAATGTCGTTAAGGCGTCGGTTAATACGTTAGGTGAATCAAAACATATTCCATGTTTTGCACATACAGTAAATCTTATTGTTCAAAAATCTATTGAGAATTCACAATCCATTAGTGATGTAATCAAAAAAGTGAAACGTATTGTAACTTGGTTCAGACAAAGTACTGTGGCGGCAGATATGCTTCGTAAAGAGCAACTGAGGGATGGAGTATTAAAACAAAATGTACTGAAGCTTAAGCAAGAAGTCAAAACACGTTGGAATTCCAGCTATTATATGATCGAGAGGTTTATCAAATTATTTCGCTATGTTAATGAAATTTTGATCAACGACCCAAAAGCACCAACAATTGATGCAAATGAACTGTCGATAATTAAAGAATTAACCACATTACTGAAACCATTTGAAGTTTGTACTAAAGAGATGTCTGGAGAGAGGTACGTAACTATCAGTAAAATCATTCCAATGGTTCACTGCTTAGAGAATGAAATAAATTCAACCCAGCCACTGAACAGAGATGTAGACCAATTGAAACAAAATTTACGTCATGAAATTATGAAAAGATTTGGGAAAATGGAGAAGCATGAAAAGTTAGCTGTTTCAACAATTCTGGATCCTAGGTTTAAGAAATTAAATTTTTAAGACATTTTAGATGCCAGTAAAGCGGTTAGTGTGATAAAGAAAAAAGCAGTGAATGCTATCAACAATAATTTGACGGTGAACCAAATGAACGAAAATGCAAATAATGTTAATGATTCAGAAATAATTGAAGAGAACGATGATTTCGATTTGTGGAGGCATCATAAATCCTTTTCTAAATATCATACAACCCAATCCAAAAGTCAAGATGAATTAACCGATAAAGTAAACCAAGAAATTGCCCATTACTTAAACAGTCATGTAGAAGATCTGCATTCTGATCCATTTGAAATCTGGGAAAAACTGAAACTGATTTACCCAAATTCATTTCTGTTGGCGAAACGATACTTACCAATTGTTGCTACATCTGTAGCTGCTGAAAGACTGTTTTCCAAAACTGGGTTAATCTTAACAGATAATAGGACAAGAATCAAACCAGAAAGACTGAAGAAAATGTCATTTTTAAGTTCCTTCAGTGAATTTACAGATTTTTAAATGTTACAAAGAGTATTATTTTATTTTGTTTTAGTTACAAAGTGTATTATTTTATTTTGTTTTAGTTACAAAGAATATTATTTTATTTTTACCAAAGTCTTATTAAGATTTTATTTTGTTTTATAGGTTTGTTAAACTTTGAAGATTTTTTTTAAATTTTATTTTGGTTCAGTACAAGAGTATTTTGTTTCTTTTGTTATGAGAATGTCATTTAGGCATATAATAAAATTATAAAGTTTTTTTTGCATTATACAACGATTTTCTAAAAATATCGATATATTTGTTCGATGTATCGATCATCGATGATTTCTGCTTTAAGAATAATCGATGTTCATCATCGATGTTTTTCTGTCGATGTTCCCATCCCTACTTTATTCAAACTCTGGTTATGTGACTCATGCGCAGTCACATTACTACAATGTCCATTGTCGGAAAGGTATAAGTATTGGTGTATCTTTTTTTATTGTTCGATATAACTGAAGTTTTGGTATATCATTAGGAGTAACAATACCAACTTTTAAATAAATTGTTTCAATTTTTAATTCAGCTGTTGCCGCAACTTGCGGGGGTTTGTTATCAACTTCTGTTATTTTCATGCAATTTTGATCATTATTTGCTCTAACAAGACGTAGCTTTTGCGTACCAAAAGATACTAATTGATAACTATTGAAAACTCCAAATATATGTTTTAATGGAACGCGATAAACAAAGGATCCATCATCGTCTATAATTTGTTTATGTGGAAAATTCCATCCACCAATCTGTAAATGTTTAGAATCTTCAGCACTATAGCAGAGATAACCTCTTATAGTGCTTACAATTCCAGGATTGCGAACACTTTCCACTACTTGCTCATGTATAGAATATTCCATTAAATCAAAGAAAAAAGCAGGAGCATTATTTACAAATTCTACATTTGCAGTACCAGTTTTTTTCACTAATTTACCTTTTATAATTAATGCTTTATCATACATTAGGTAAAATAAATCAGACTTAGTTATTTCAATATTTATAACATCAGTAACCTTAAATGACTGTATAAAAGGATGATACGATCGAATTTCTACTTTTTTGATTGTTTCATCTAACCGAGGTCTTTTGAAAATACAAATTGCTTGACTTAATGACACCGTAACCTAAAAATTTAAGAAATAAACAATTTGCTTTCGTTAAAGCTTTTAGCTTTGGTAACAGTCTTTTAAAGACTGAAGTTTGAATGTTACCACCAACCTCCTCATAATCAGCAATTTGATGAATTGATTTTTCATTACTATCATTTGTATCATCATCATTATCATCTGTAAATACTAAACCCATTATTATACTAGTTTCTTAAGTTCTAATCGAACAATAACTTTTTCTCCACGAAAATTCACCGGCTTAAAATCTTGATTTACTATATTTAAAGTTATATTAGGAATTTGATGTTTATTACATAAAAGACCGAGAATGGCGGCGTCTTCGCCCCATTTTCCGTCCCGAGAACAAGCTATAGTAGCTAATACTATAGATGATTTGAACCTCACTGGTTATGTCGAGGCTATTGCTGAAATAGTCGCGGATAAGGATATTATTTTTGCTTTGCGTATGTCAAATAATCGTGTTTGTATTTATTTGGCCTCTAAAACACTTTTTGATAAAGTAGTGTCCGATTATTATCCTCGATTATTATTAAAGAAAAAGCCGTTATATTGCGTCGCTTAATCAATCCAGCCCGCCGTATTATTCTTTCGAATGTTTGCCCTTCTATACCCCATTCGATTTCAAAGATACTCTGGGTTTCTCGACGGTTTCACAAATGTCTTTTCTTAAAGCCAGTGGTAACGGTGACCGATTTACCCATATTATGGGTTCTCGGCGACAAATCTACGTTCAACCTGTTGACTCTATTTCGCTTCCTGATTCGATGGTCTTTAAATGGGAAAATACTAATTATAGAAAATATCTGACTTACGACGATGCCTGCTTTAAATGCAAACTGACCGGACACTTTGCGAATGAATGTCCAAATGCTATCAAAGAAACTGTAGCCACCAACTCCAAGATAACCAATGAATCTATTCCTGAAATCAGTTCCAAACGACAGTTGTCAACAGAATCACTAATAGAAGTAGATACGATGTCTGAAAATTCCACCATTTTGGATGCTGCTTCCTCCGCCGTGATTCATGGTGACGAAGCAAAATCCAAAAAGAAAAAAACTTCTGACTCAACCGAAAGCTTAACTCCAATGGTAGATTTACTAACACCAGCCAAAGAAATGCTAGACAATGCTCAGTATCCGCTTAGTTTCAACGAGATAGTACAATTTATGGAAAAAGCCGCCGGACACGAAAATATTTTTGAACTTGCTAAGGAATATACTGATGACGTACAAGAACTAATTTCTATGTTGTTTGATATCGTGCCTACAGTAAAACATAGAAGTATAAAAAATAAGTGTAAAAAAATCCAACGAAAGCTAAAGAAAGGCATTGAAAAATCAAACTAGTTTCTTCTCATTATTTCATTCAATTTCAACTGTATAAATAGTAATATATCCCAACATTATTTTGTTAGTCCAATTGTTTACACTAATATTGCATCGCTCTTATCAAAGCACAATAATTTATCTGTCTATATATCTTTTGAAAAACCTTCTTTCCTCTTGTTGACTGAGACATGGTTGACTTCTGACATCCCGGACTCTGTTGTGGCTCTGAATGGCTATACATTGTTTAGAAAAGATCGTGTTTGTAAAACGGGTGGTGGTGTGTGCATTTATGTGTTAGATGAAATAACAGCCAGATTCGAGTTAACGGAAGTTCACGTTAATACTGGAGGTATTGACGCTCTTTTTTTGAAAGCTTACTGCAAAAACTTTTCGTTTATACTAGCTTGTGTATATAGACCCCCCAGTTCGCCAATTGGGGATGATACCAAACTTTTTAATACAATTTCCAAAATTGCCGACAATTATGACAAGATCTTCATATTTGGTGATTTCAATATGCCCGACATCACTTGGCCCCTAAATCTCTCTTCTACTGTATCCAATGCATCCCAGCTACTGATAGATCTACTAACTAACAGCCATTTATCACAAATCATCTATCAACCCACTCGCTACAGAGCTACTCAAAGACCGTCTGTCCTTGACCTAATCTTAACGTCAGATAAGAGTTTACTTTCGAACCTCAAATTTCTCGATCCAATTGATAAATCTGATCACATAACATTAAAGGTTGAGATGCAAATTGGTTTTGTTTCCCGTACTAAAACTTTAATGTCTGAGAAGGTTATAATTGATTATGACAAAGTAATTCAACGTCTTTCATGTGTGAGTTGGGAATGTGCACTATCAAAATCTTCAGCCGAGAACAACTGGACGTGTTTTAAAACGATTCTTCAGGGTATTGTATCTGAATGCTCTCGCATGGTTTGTACTAAAAAATCGTCAACAAAGCCATGGATTGATTATAATATCTTAAAACTTGTAAAAAAAAAGAGGTCACTATGCCGAACTTACAAACGCACAGAGAATGTAAGTGATTATAAAGCGCACAGAACATACTCCAACAAACTCTCCTCCATTATTAGAAATGCTAGGACTGAATACGAAAAGCGCATTATAGAAAAGAAAGATACAAAGTGTCTCTATAAATATATCCGAAGTAATTTATCGAGACCGGTTAAAACACCTAGTTTGCGCGACAATGGTGGACGTATTGAGAATGACAATAATTCTGTTGCAAACGTGTTTGCCGATTGCTTCGCGGCTAATTATACTATTGAATCAACACTACAACTTCCGACAATTCAGCATGCACCTAATAATGCATACATAGATACTATTTCTTTTTTTGAAAACTCTGTCTTAGATAAACTTGAAAAATTAAAGATTAACAAATCACCTGGTCCAGACAATATTACCGCTACTTTATTGAAGAAATGTGCTACTCATCTAGCTAAACCTATTAGTACCATCATGGAGCAATCCTTTCTATCTGAGGTTTTGCCCCTTGACTGGAAAACGGCAGTAGTTAAACCTATTTACAAGAAAGGCGACAAATTTGTTCCGTCCAATTACAGACCCATAAGTCTAACCTCCCTTGTAGTTAAATTGATGGAATCGATAATCTATGACCAAATGATTGAGTTCTCCAACCGTCATCATGTAATACCAACTAATCAACATGGCTTTGTACCCTCGAAATCCATTACTACCAACCTGTTTTGTTGTCTTGCGGACTGGACACAGCATATTGACTCTGGGCAACCTGTGGATGTCGCCTACTTAGACTTTTCCAAGGCATTCGATCGTGTATACAAACATCGCCTTCTTTCTAAATTAGAACATTATGGTGTACGAGGTAAACTTCTCCACTGGATAGAGTCTTTTCTCTCTGATCGCAGTTTTAGAGTCAGAGTAGGAAATACCTTAAGCACTCCAAGACCAGTGTTGAGTGGCGTTCCACAGGGATCCATACTTGGTCCGTTGTTGTTAATATTGTACACGGCAGACATTCCATGTCAACAGCGATCCAAGAGTGTAATGTATGCTGACGACATTAAGGTTTATAACACTAGCACCAATCATCTAGACCTGGCACATGACCTATCAACGATTTATGAGTGGTCCCGTAAATGGCTGCTTCCACTAAACGTTGACAAATGCACCATTCTTTATATTGGCAGCAAGAATCCTAAACGAACTTACAATATACTCGTAAACGGGGAGGAATTGTCCAAGTCGCAATCTTGTCGTGACCTAGGTGTTTTAATCACGTCATCTCTAACTTGGTTCGAACACATTAGCATCGTCGTTAAAAGAGCTAATAAGACTTTGTATATTTTACAAAGAACGTTCTGCAAACCTGAGATTAGCAATTTTGTTAAACTTTATAAGGCATATATTCGACCAATTCTTGAGTTTGCCAACAGCGTCTGGGTACCCACTTTCCAGAGGGATATAACACTCTTGGAAAAGTACAACGTCGTGCTACAAGGTCACCTTGGGCGCTTGCGTCCTCATTATCCCCGGCGTCTAGCAATTATGAAGTTGCCTCAGTTGACAGATAGACGTATAAGAGGTGACGTGATTACAGTTTATCAAGCTCTCACAAACGCCGGATCCCCGATTAAATACCTATTTCCGCTAAAGTTGAATAGTCGCACAAGGGGACATTGTTTTAAACTTTTGAAAAATAAATTTTAAACGACTCCTAAGCAGACGTTTATTTCTAACAGAGCTTTCGATAAGTGGAATTTTCTACCCCAGCAAATAGTCACGAGTGAGTCTACTGCCATTTTTAAAGCAAGGTACGAAATAAAAACTGAACCATTTTCAAGATCCGCATCATCTTTTAAAGGACGAGACAAACGTTGTCTTGAACAAAGATTAGATTTGCCTAAAAACAATAATAAAGAAAAAAAGATAAAATATAATTTAAAGTGCTTTAATTGTGGCGATCCATCGCATATCGCCTCTAAATGCCCTAAACCACGAAAAGAATGTACAAAATGCCATCGTTTAGGACATGAAAGTGATACATGTCAACAAAAACCAAGGAAGCAAGTTATGCTGTGTACGACAATAAAACATAATCAAGATTGTTACCTAATTCAGTGTAAAATAAATAATCAAGAACTTCAAGCCTATGTTGACACAGGATGCAGTGTACTAACAATAAGAGAGACAGATGCGAAAGGTTTGCATCTGAAATGGTCTCTATGTGATATGATTATTACAGTATATGCTGACGGCTCAACGCGAGCTTTAGGCCAAACAAAAGTATGTATCGAAGTAAATCAATTAGAAGCAGAAGTTCCTTTTATTGTAGTGGATGACCATTTACAATCAGTACCGGTAATGATCGGTCAAACATTTATTAATAAAGCAAACGTTGCTCTTGTCATACGAAATAATCAAGTAAGAATGTTCGATGCAACCTTGGTTCAGTTACCCCACGTAGACGAACTACCACCACTTAAGCTTAATATTTATTCGAAAGAAGAAGTAACAGTTCCACCCAATCACAAGTACTCTTATACTGGAAGGAAGATTATCAAGGCGATATTTACATCCCTCAAAAAAGAAGAAACAAACTAATAGTGAATTTACAATTTCTTATTTTGTTACATCTACAACCGATAAATCGGCAAACCAACAAAGATGAAACAACGTATCTCCGAGTCGCAAAGAGTTCAAAAGGAACGTTTTGACAAGGCTCCAGCAGTAGCTACCAAATTCAAAGAAGGAGATCTGGTGATGGTTACCAATGTGGCACCAAGCACCGGAACGAGCCGAAAGTTGTTGCCGAAGATTAAAGGTCCATTCAAAGTTCGAAAAGTGTTGATGAACGACAGATATGAAGTCGAGGATTTACGTGAGGGTCGATCCAGCACCAAGACTGTGATGGCAGTCCATCGAATAAAACCCTGGGTGGTGTTGACTAAATGATTCAGACTAGAGCCGATTCTGAGGACAGAATGAATTGAACAGGATGGCCGAAGCTACGCCACGTGCCAATGGGCAAATGGAACGATACAACAGAACAATTCTCAATGCACTGAGTTGTTCTACGGAAAATGAAGTTAAGTTGGACGAACACATTAATCAAATACGACTTGGAATGTAAATAAAACAACACAAAAAAGTCTTTACGAAATGTTGATGGGCTATCGACCACGATCTTTAGATGATGCCTAATTATTAAATAATTTAAATTGTGATAAAGCACTTAAAGATGTTCAACAAATAAGACAAGACGGTGCTCAAAATACAGTTAGGGAACAAAAATGGCAGAAGAAATATTTTGATTCCAGAAGACGACCAGCTTAAAACTATGAAGAAAAGTTCTTACTTCAAACGGAGGAAAAAGCAAAAAGTTGCTACCAAAATATTCTGGTTCTTACGTTATTGTAAAGGTACTTCCTCACGATCGTTATGTGATTAAAGATTTACCTGGAACAAAACGGGCGCAGAAGTTTTACTGGGGCATTTGCCCAGTAGACAAATTAAAACCATATATATTGGAAGATGTGACTTCTGAAGAATCATCCTCCGAAAATGACAAAAGTTAAGAAAATGAAAACTGAAAAATTTACTGATGGGGACACGAAAGTCCTTATATGATCATTGTGAAAAGTTCACTTTTGGGCGCACGAAACTCCTTAATTTTGATTATTGTGAAATGTTTACAAAACGAAAAGTGGACTATAGGGTGCACGTATGTCCTTATTTTTAGTCATTGTAAAAAGTTCACAAAGTGAAAAGTTCACTGTTGGACGCACGAAAGTCCTTATTTTGATCATTGTGAAATGTTCACAAAACAAAAAGTGAATTATTGGGCGCACGCTTGTCCTTATTTATGATCATTGTGAAAAGTTCACTATTGGGCGCACGAAAGCCGTATTTTGGTTATTGTGAAACGTTCGCAAAGTGAAAGGTGTACACTAAAGTACTTAGTTATGTGTTTTGTTTTTTAAGTAATAATTGACATTTGAACCAAATAAGTAGTGTTAGTCTAAGAATAGTCTTTTATCAGATTAATAGAATCCCGTGTTTTAACTAGCTAATGGAATTTTAATTATTATTATTATATAATATTTATGTAAAGACTATATTTTAAACAATTTAATTGCTGTTAACACTTTATTTAAATGTTATCGTGAAATGTCAAGATGTAAACTCTCCGAGGGCGTAGAGTTATGTAGCGTGGCCGACTGTAAGGACCCTGGCTCTAATTATTTTTATTTAATATTATGGAACTGTGGCTTATCAAGCATTCCCACAATATTCACATCAGCCTAGGGATTTTCATCTCCCAAAACGATATGTCACGTATCGAATAACAACTTTTTGCGATTCTCATCTACAAATCTAGCCGATAGATGTCGAGCGCAAATGTCATTTTTACTCGACACATATTTAGGTATCGAGAGAAGGGTTTCTAACCTCACAAATTATGTTTTATGTCAATTTTCTTCAGCCTAGGGATTCTCATCTCTCAAAACGATACGTCACGTGTCGAGTAACTCGTCAAAATGTAGTCTTAAATATAAATATGAAAATGCGTTACATTATATTTATAAATGGTTATTTTATTCTCAATTTGTATGGTTTTTTTTACATTTAAAGTAAAAAGTACACCAACACACTACCTTTACTTAAGAAAAAAAGCCCTTAGGAATAACTAACTATTTGTATAATAATTATTTGAGTCGCCGGCAAATAAATGGTTTGTTGAAACTATCAATTAGGTCTTTCGACGTACTCTGATAGGTTTTGGATTTTTTTTTTGTCGTAAAATGTCCACGGTGATGGGGGTAAAAACTTGAATTGTGTTACACTGATCATGGTTTTTTACCCGACACTGATAAAAGTGTGTGTTTGCGAAGTGGTATTTACAACACGGCAGGTAGCGCAATAGGGGTTTTTGAAATGTGGCCCTTTTGCGGACCCAGCTTGAGAATTAGCGCCATGCAGTAGGTGGTGGTTTGCAAGTTCAACTTTTGCTTGATTAAAATACGTTTTAAAAATATTTAAAACGTAACAAGTAAAGATAAATCCGTGGATCCGGATAAATCCGGATCTTAAAACACCGGATCCGCATTCTCTAAAATATTAAATCCGTACACCCCTAGCTACTGGTCAGCGACTACTGGCTGACCAATGGCTATTGGCTGACCAATGGCTATTGGCTCTTTTCCTAACGGTTTTCCGATTATTGGTGACGTTGGTGTTGCTAGGGGGTGTCTTCGTGTCTTTCGACAGCGATGCTTGGCGCGTTTTTACCGGTTTTTCATAATTTTAATTAACTACATGTGATTTCGGATTAATTAAACTACAGGACCTGTCTTCGGCCGGTATTCTCGTTTTCTAACGTTATTTTTTCTGTGTTTTATCGCGCACCCCCTCGTGGTATAACAACACTTGCACTTCTTTGGCTTTTGTTTGAGACCGTCAAAGCAGTAAGTACATTTTGTTAAGTCGTTTGTTGTACAAGTGCAGTCTCAACTTCTAATAAATTTTAGAACAATGTCCTTTAAGTTGCGACAAGAACAACTAGAACTTTTGGTGGAGTTCATGGAAAACCACAAAGAATTCGCCACCGGACGTTTAACTATCTTGAATGCAAGACAAAAGTTTCGGGACCTATGGGAGCAATTGACTACCCAATTAAACTCTCTGGGTCTCGGAACCAGACCAGTAGAAAAGTGGCAAAAGGTAATTTACATATATTTAAATAAAACTTACATTACTGTTTTTATTGGTTTAGACGTGGACCGACTTTAAAGCAAACTTAAAGCGAAAAGCCGCTGAAATAAAGCGGCACCAAGAGGCAACTGGTGGAGGGCCGGAGCTTAAGAAGAAGCTCTCCGAGCTCGAAGAACGGGCCCTCACGTTATTGGGTGTTACGTTTTATGGCGGTGTGGGAATACGGGAACAAGGGGTAAGTAATAATAATTATTAAATCCCATATGTCTTTAACTCCACTCTTAAATGATGTTTAGTTGCCAAGTACTGCCCTTCCCTCGACATCATGCGAGCATATGGAGCCAGTTGCCTCTACCTTTCAAGACCACAAGCCTATGGACCCCGTTAGAGAGCCTGAGTCTGTTGAATCAGCAGTTACCGCTTGTACATCTTCAAACTCCACTCCATCAGATGCGGCCGTTCTCTATACCCCAAAAAGACCAAAACTACCAGCAGTTGATCCATATATCGATCACGATTATGGCTGCCTACCCCCAAAAGCAAAAGGTCCCTCTTCAAAAAAGTTGCGGGAGGAGGAAGACATGCGGGTTATGTACCGTGAAACACTAGAGCGGCTAGCTCAAATTAATGAAACGGTAGATACTAATCTCCGAACATTTCACCAGGTAGTTGGTGAGAAATTAGACAATTTAACGCATGTGGTTGAAACGGGGCTTGCAAATCTAAATGCAACCTTTCAGGCATATTTGCAACGCCCCTCATAATTTTAGTTTATTACCTTTTTATTTCTTTTCTTTGTTATTTAGTATTTGTAGCTTTTAGTAGTATATTTAATATAGGATTAGGATTTGTTTATGGGATTAGGTTTTGTTTATAGAGTTAGGATTTGTTTTATTGTTTCTTTAATTTTGTTTTATGATCTTAGATATTAGTTCTTACCTTACATTTTTTATAATAAATCATTTCAAACAGAAGTATTTACAGCATTTCTGGTTTCTTGCCCCTCATTAAAATAATACAATTTTAAAAATACGTATGTACAATACGATTTCTGGTTAGTTGTCCCTCATGAAATAATGGCCCTTGAGGCACAATAGTTAATGGAGGAGGTATGTAATTGTCTTCAATAATAGGTTCATCTAAATCTAAATTAAAATCTATACACATATTGTGGAGGGCACAGCATACATTTACTACTCTACCAACAAATACCGGGTCATAGCGAGCAACCCGTTCGCGCAGTAGGCACCTAAATCGTGTTTTTAAGATTCCGATACACCTTTCCACACAATTTCTTGCAAGTGTCAGTGCATTATTATAGTGGGCTTGAGGTGTTCCTGGTGCAGGATTATGTATAGGAGTCATAAGAAATGGTTCCAGAGGATACCCAGAATCGGCAATAAGCCAACCATTTCTTAAAGTATTGTCGAAATACCTATTTTGCAGATATTCCCGTATGTTTGTGTTTCTCCACACAAAAGCATCATGGCTTGATCCGGGAAAATTGGCGTTTACAGAAGTTATTTTTAAATTACTATTATTATTTGAACATTAAGGGAATGATATCCCTTGCGGTTTATAAAATTGTGTTCCTCCTCCTTAGGTTTCAGTATAGCGATATGTGAGCCATCCACAACACGTACGACACCTGGAAACTGATGTCGGTGCATGAATATTTCCTTTTCTTCATTTATTTCTCTCCTTGTAGTTGGAAATTTTATAAGTTGTGGACAAATATATTCTTCTATAGCTTCCGTTATTTCATGCACATACCTAAAACAATTGTTTGTTTATTATAAGTGAGTATGTACTCATATGAAATACAATGCAACTAAGCCAAGTTATACTAACTGTGGTTTTGGATTTTGTTAACTCTGGTCCACATATCGTATGAATTGCAAATATTATGTACATAATAATTAAGGTAAAATAAATTTTACTTACCGATGTACACTTGTTTGTGCAACTGCCAAATTAGAGTCTTCCCCAATACTGCGTTAGTAGCACCCTGTAGCATAAAACCTTAACGCAACTAAGAGTTTTTGGGGCAACGTAACGTCCCGATTTAAATATTTCGGTTCCGGTACATGAGGTGTTAACAGCTGGCATAATTCAGCAAACATTTCTTTATTTATTCGAAACAGTTTCTTAAAACGGTTTTCTGGTATATTATTTATATTTAATTCATGCCTTAAATTTTTTCGGCGAAGAACAAATTCTCGGTTTGCTTGTTGACGTCTGTGTTGCAAAATTTCATTCGCAATGGGTAACATTTTGTAAATAAAACGAACTTCACCACAATACCAAATCACCATATGACTGGCGCTAAGCTTTTAAATAGTTTATTTGTAAAATCCGCTTCTGATCATGCGTAGTTCATATACAATTTTTGATATTCACTTGATTCACTCGATACCCAACTCGACATCGGATGAGAATCGTTCAGCGCTCGATATCGAGTTCGGTGTCGAGCGACAAGGTTACTTAATAGTAAGGTTTGCTGTTGTTCCGGATGTGACGTCATAAAGTTCTCAATTCTCTAGAGAATTATATTATCAGGTGTTGGTCAACGTGCATCACAGATTTCGAACTAAAACCGGTTGGCTGACATGACAGCATGGCAACTGCATCAACTGATCGCGCCATTGTCATTGCCATAAGTCACTGCTTTGTCTGCTGGTTTCGTATACGGTTCGTTTTTGCATTTAATTCATTTTGTGTTATCTAGTTTTGCTGTTAATTTTGAATTAAAGTTTTTTAATTTAGTAGATTTTTAATAATAAGTTTAGCGGTTAGCTAGTTTTGATTTATTTACATTAATTCTTTTTTCAATATAGTTAGGTTAAGTTTGGGAGTTTATTATTGTTATTTCTGTTATTTGTTTTATTTTGACCCATCAGACTTCCGCGTCTCGCGAAATTTTATCAAAACCAGTGGGCAATTTTGTGAAAATGGTTGGTCACACGTGTGCAGTTTCACTTTGTAAAAACAAATCAAGTGTGGAAAGTGCATACTCGTTCCATCTTTTTCCCAAAACCGCTACTATCAGAAAGTTATGGATTACTTTTTGTCAGCGAGGCGAAAATTGGGAACCAAAAAAGCACAACACTATTTGCTCTGAACATTTCAGAGCAGATGATTTTGAACTAAATTTTAAGAAAGAATTATTGAATTGCTCTACCAAACGAAAGTTAAAGCCTGATGGTATGTAATAAAGTATTATCGAAAGTTTCAAGTTAACATCACTGTTCAATTCTTTTATAGTTGTCCCAACAATTTCTACTAACGAAGATAAAAAAAATATCAACATTTTTGCAAGGAATCGTGACCAACACTATATTGAAAGTGTTTTAAAAACGTTTTCGATGGATATGGAAATTTCTCCACCATATGAAGAACTAAAAAAAAATATGATGAGGCCATCAAATTAATCGACCAACTGAAGTTAAAAATAAATGACTTGGAAGGAGAGCTTGCTGATCTAAAAGAAGCATCAACCAAAAAAGAAGTACAATTGGATGCTGCTATAAAAAAAGCGTTGTCTGGTACATTTTCTCCAAATCAAATTGATCTGATAAGAAAAACAAAAAAACGAGTTGTTTGGACAAACCAAGAATTGGCTCAAGCGTTTACACTGAGGTAATTTTTGTTTCAACAACTCACTTTTATACCATCTCGTGTGTTTAAATAATTGTTCTCTTGTAGGTATTTCAGTAGCAGGGCTTATATATTTTTGCGAAATAATAAATTTCCTCTGCCCAATCTAAGCACACTCCGGAAGTATGCTGGAAAAATTACCTTACAAAATGGGATTCTAACAAGCTCATTGAATTTTATGAAAATCAAACGGCACTCGCTTATGAATAAAGAAAGTCTGGTTGTTCTTATGTTTGATGAGATGCGAGTGAGAAGTTTGTATGAATACAACAACAAAGAAGATGAAATAGTTGGTCCTCACAAATATCTTCAAGTGGTGTTGGCTCGTGGTTTGTGTGGCTCCTGGAAGCAACCTGTTTTTATGGGTTTTGACCAAAACATGAGTGTGGATATTTTGCACAGCATCATTCAAGCTCTGCACAACATTGAATACACTGTGGTGGCATGTGTTTCGGATTGTGGTTCGAGTAACCAAGCAGTGTGGAGGGATTTAGGAGTGACATTTGAACACCCCTACTTTGAGCACTCTGTGCTCAAATCTAATATTTACATCTTCCCAGATGTTCCACATCTTTTGAAATTAATTCGTAACTGGCTTTTGGATAAAGGTAAAATAAATATAGCCACTACTTAGTGTTATACATATTTTATGTAGGTTTTATATTAGAAGATGGAAGTGTAATATCTAAAAAACCTCTGGAAGAGTTAGTGAAACTGTCCAAAAATGCAGAAGTTTCTTCAATCTTTAAAATTAAAGACAAACACTTAACGTGCAGTGACAGTGAGCGTCAAAATGTTAAACTAGCAGCTCAGTTGTTATCACATACAACATCTGTTGCATTACAACGATATGTAAAAAATGACGAAGCCTATAAATTGGGCGAATTTATTGAATCAATAAATGTGTGGTTTGACATTTTCAACTCGAGAAACTTAAACGAAGCGGTTTTTTTTAAACAACCATACAAGGGGCATCCAGCGCAAGTTGATAAACTTGATGAAATTTATGGACAAATTTTAAATATAAGAAGTTGCGGCAAAAAATCACTGCAAGTTTTTCAAAAGGGAATACTAATGGCCATAACATCTTTAAAAAAATGTATGAGGACTTGAAAGAAAACTATGAAATTTCATTTATTATGACAGCTAAACTAAACCAAGATGCTTTAGAAAATTTGTTTTCTCAAATCAGGACGAATGGAGGGTTAGATGATCATCCCACTCCTTTGAATGCTTTTTATCGTTTACGACAAATTATAGTTGGTAAGTTTATATATATATATATATATATATATATATATATATATATATATATAGTAGATGTATTAAGAATACCACTTGCAGGCAAATGTCCGGGGGCTGTGGCAAACAAAATGAATACGGTAGTAGGTGATGTCAAAGAAGAATATGTCATTTGTGATATATTGAAGCGTGCAAATGTTCAACCGACTGTACCAGAAATAGTGGAAGATTTTAGTGAAGGGGACTCTATTAGCAGTGTTTCTACAAAATCATCTCAAAATAAAACAGAACCCAATGTTGAGAATGATGGGTTAGAATACATTGCTGGATGGCTGGTCAAAAAATTTAAGAATTCATATCCATACCTTGGACAATACACATACATGCTGCAGCAAGAACACTCATATGCACTTCCACCATGGGTGCATCATGTGTCATATGGAGGTTTGACGGAACCAACTGAGAAATTAAAAACCGCTATAAAACTTTTAAACCATAAATTCAAAAAAACAAACAAAAACAATTTTTTTGTGAAGAAAAGAATTGTGGCCACTTTAACGAAAAAATATAAAAGTATTGTGGATATTCCTGAGGAAATTGTCCGCGGCTTTTTCAGACAAAGAGTATTCATCAAAATGAATTTTTTAAATAATAAACTCAAAGAGTGTAAAAAAAAAGTTGTACAAAATTCAAAAATTAAAAAAATTATTACGTAAATTGAAAATGTTAATAAAAAAATGATTGTATTTTTGTAATTTTCATTGTAAAGCATAATTTCCCCTTACTACAAAAGGTACTACCGTGACTTTGCACATAAATTTTAAATTTAGCGCGCTAGGAGTTGGCTGTGGAGAACTTTATGACGTAGTTCCGCCCGTGAGAACAGCAAACCTTACTATTAAGTAACCTTGGTCGAGCGATAGGTATCGACTCGACAGCTATCGAGTCGAAAGATGAGAATCCCACGCCAGAGTAGATTAGTCAAGGGCCATTGACAGATTTATTGACAGATGACATATGTCTTATGTCATATGATATGACGTGTCAAAACAGCGTTGCCAGGTTGAGACTCCGTCGGCGGTAACTTTGAACATTGTGTTTATTGTAAAATATCGCCAACAGCCCTCTGTTAAAATTTCAGCTGTCTACGACCTTCTTTTGATAATGCGTTATGAAACTTGTGAAAAATCAATAATCAAAAATACATTTACGATTATTTAATCACGTTATTAGTAAAACTACAGTTATGCATTTAAAACAAAGCAAAATACTATTGTTATGACTTACCCCATCAAGGGGTGCTCGTCGACAAATACAATTTTAACAGAGGGTTACTGGCATTAACAAAATACCATATGTTTTTTTTTCAGATTTTTATTTTAAGAGACCTAACATACAACATTCACTGGAAATTTCCGCATCTTATTCCATATTTTTGTGGTGTTACACTTACACCTTTCCAGTTATCATCACCAAACTCACGGAAAAACTTAACTATAAATTATCAAACAGTAGTGTTTATGTATTAAAAAATACAAAATTTATTGTTTTCCACCTCCCACCCCTGTACACTTTTTTTTGTAATAAGCGTGGGAGTTTAAACTTTTAAGGGTGACTTTCTACGACTTAAAGATAATAACTACCAACATTTGGTAAAATTCGAAACATTCCTTCATAGCTAGACGCAAGACCCAGAAGCCGACAATATTTTTTTTTTATCTTCCTATACCTCATGTTATACGTCTATTTTAGAAAATCAAAAATTACAGCAACTATTTCCAAAAAACATCCCAAGGACTGTTTATTAAATCCATTTTTTCTTTCTTTGTCCGTCTCTAGAATTTTGTTTTTGTTACACTCAAGTACCAAGCACTTATATATTTGCATTCTTGTGCAAAATACGCAGTACATTTATGGACCAGACGCACACCAGTGAAAAAATTTGTAACACTTTAAAATTCCACAAAAAAACAGTATTTATAATTACCAAGGGGTCTAAGTTTTATCCTTTTTTTTCTCATATTATCCTCAACATACCGATAATTTATTTATTGTGTTTTTATTTATTTATTTATTGTACTTATGCAGAAAATGTCGGATAATCAAGCCCAAAGGGCGGGAAATGACGCCGAAACCCAAACGTTTACTAATACTAGTACACCACCCTCATCCTTCAACCCTATGTCGCCGAGACAAAGCCTGAGTAACAATGTTTTTATAAATGATGTTATTATTATTATAGCATAGTTTATATATTTTGACTCACTGTTCTCTTAAAACAGGGAACACCCTCGGCGACCCCACAGCCACAGTCCCGGAATGAAAGGTAAGTGAAATATGGCCCAAAATATTTAACTTTTCAACTATTATTTCTTTTTAGAAGACGACTTTGGTATGAACAATATTTGTTGGGCCGCCGGGGCCAAGGCTGGGGCCGTGGCGGTAGGGGGCAGAGTAGTGGCGGCCGGGGTGGTAGGGGCTAGAGTAGTGGCGGCCGGGGTGGTAGGGGCTAGAGTAGTGGCGGCCGGGGTGGCAGGGGCCAGAATAGTGGCGGCCGGGGTGGCAGGGGCCAGAATATAGGGGGGCCGGGGCGGCCAAAACAACCGGGGCGGACGGGGTGCCCAGGCCCAGGGCGGTAGGGGTGACAATGGGGGCGGGTACCCTAAGCACATTTTCTATGTGCAGAAGGGGGCCGCCCTCTATGTACAGACTTAGATAATGATAATGATAATACATATACAACTTGTTTCAGTTGTTGAAAAGATGTTATTTCTAAATTTATTTTAATTTTTGTATTTTTTTGTTAATTTTTTAATTTTACATTAAATATTCTATATAAAATGTTGTATTGTTTTTTTTGTCTCTAACGTGTTTTGATCAATACAGTAGGTATTTTTTTAAGAATTTAAAGTCTATTCAATTGACCAATTATTTTGCATTTAAATGAAATTTAATTAATAATATTTTCTACTGATTATGACACTCTTCATAACACAATTGGCATACAAACTTACCACATTAGGAAAAAGTTAGAAATTCCTCTATATTTAAAACTCCCTGAATTTAATGCTTTATTGCTTAACGTCGCAATGCTGTTAGTGAATATGAAACGTCCAGATATTTAAGTTGCCGACACTGACAAAACCCTACTAAAAATTACTAAAACCATGATGGTATTTTCTGGTATTTGGTTTCTAGCAGATTTTATCACAGTTTGCAGTGTTCTTCTTTATCTGTTGCCAACACTGATAAAAAGTTACCACACTTTACTAAAATCATGTTGGTATTTAGTGACTGTGGCGGCATCTGCGACAGTATCGATGGAGTATATCACGTGTCTAGCAGATTTTATCCCAGTTTCACACCCCTGGTCTAGATAAGACCACGGTCGTATTAACATGTCCCCTCCACAAACAACACAGAAAATAACTATTTTGGTGAATTACGTCCATTTTTTTAATTCGAAATTTGGTGTTACTGGGAAGTGGACGACAAGTGGAAGTGGAAGAATTCTTCCGGCGACCACTGGCCGAGACAAATTGGTACCATGCCAAACAAATCTGACATTTATTAGAAGCCTTGAAGAAGAATCAATAAAGGATTCGAAACGTTGGCCTTATAAAACAGTTTTTTTTTTGCCTTGTCGTCCACTTCCCCGTAACACCAAATTTCGAACAGAAAATAACATTAATAACATAAATTTTGTAGTTCCTTGTTAACAACAAACATAACCTCAAAATAGTAATAATGCAACACAAAAATTAAATTTAGTTTATTTATGCTTAATAATGTCAATGACCATTGCCAAAACATGTCGCCCAATTTACAAGGATTTTTAAGAATAAAGAAATTTTGTTTTTATGCATCCCTCAATTTCCACAAACCTAAAAATTTAAAAATTAATCAAATTTATTTATTTAGACGAGATGTGGCTGTATAAACATGGTTCATAACGAAAAACCTGGGTGAATAAAAGTATGTGAACAAGAGAGTTCAAATTGGCAAAAACTGGAGGAAAATAATTCACAGTTTTGCACGCTGGATCATCCCCAGGTTTCTTGAATGGTTGTAGCTTTCTCCATCCATCAAATAACAATGGCAGAGACTACCATAAAACTATGGATGGTAGCCTCTTTCAGCAGTGAGTAATTAACCAACTAATGCCGGCCTTAGAACAAGATAAAATTACTTCAAAAATTGTGGTAATAATAGACAATGCTCCATATCACTTCGTACAAATTAAAAAACTTCCAACACAGAAAAATCCCTGATGCAACAGTATTTGGTCACTGTCAGTACGACACCATCGAGTTAGCTTGGGCCTACTGCAAATCATACTACAACAAACACATTGGCCAAAACAGTGATGACAAAAACAGAGTAATTAATTTGTGGACCGAGACCATTACTAACTTTTCGACTCAAATGTGGACAAATAGTACTAGACACTGTGAAGGTTTGATGTTGGAAGACTGGAAAAAGGAAATGGAAAATTGTCCAGTTAGCAATATTCCTCCAATTATCATTACTCTTGCTGATTCCGATTCAGATAATGAGAGTACGACAAGCTTTTCTTCCAGTAGTAACAACGAGAAAAGTGACTCATTTCTTAATACAAATTTTGATATTATTACTGAAAATAGACCGTCAACTTCAAGTGGTGGTATAACATTTTCTATACTTACCATTTTGGCAATATTAGCCTGTTTTGTGTTTTCAATTTTGTTATAAGTTGTTTTTGTCCAATACATTTGATCTTGATTGTTGTTTTCCTATGCATTGTTTTAAAAAACGTCTTCATGATCACTCTTTGTAATCACAAAAAAACGATAATTTCTAGACAAATAACAACTTTAGCCTATAAAAAACATTCTCAAACGTAAAAATAGTCGATTTTATCATACACTTCGGCAGGTTACAGATTTTATAACCTTAAATATGCCTCGATGCCAATTTTTACCCCATATCAAAGTGTGCAATGTTGCCGGTTGTATTTTACGCAAAATACGACTTTGGTGGTTTTTTGATAAGTAAACAAATTTTAACCAAGCGTACTAGTTAGAATGAAGTTTCTGTTTCGAGTTTGTAATTGCAGATGACTAGAGGCCGTTGGCGTAGCGTGGGCGCTTAGATAACAAGACGGCCGTGTTAGTGTACTCTGGTTTTTCTAATGTTAGGGGTTTCCCCTGACTTTTCTAACGCAGGCGTCAGGATAGCCGAACACATGTGTGTAGCAACGGATCTGAAGCAAAAAATCTGTCGATTGAGGAGTCGAGAACAGCCGAGTCGACACAAGCGAGCAATACGATCATATCGTTGTTATTTGATGTAGTATCAATAAAGAGTGCAAAGTGAATAATCTGTTTTTATAAAATACCCCATCTAAATTTAGCACATTTAACATACATAAATCCGGTGCTACCAGTAGAGTTAAAAACTACAGACTGGTCCTAATTCTACCAATAAATGAGTAAACTGCTTGAGTCAATTTTATTTTTACCAACACAAGATTTCACTACTTTTTAAAAATATAAAAAAGCGATATGGCGGTCGTTGTAAACGTGTCGCTTGAACCCGCTTGAAAACTTATCATCTTGAGTGTTGTGGATTAAAGAAAAATAAATTAAGGGCTTTTGAAAACGACAATATTATGTAGATTTATGTAAACAGCAAAATAATTTCGAGCAGTTTTTATGACCTGCTTAGCTCCCTGAAAAGTGCAATTATCAACTGTCAAGATATGGTTAAATATCACAGTTTGCCATTTGGTATTCGCGATTCAAGCGTATTTTCGCGCCACAAATATTGCGGTCAAATGAGTATAAACTCGTAACCTCACATTTTTGTTTATATTAGGAAGGTGTGCATCCGTTCAAGTAAGCCGTAGTTTTTCACCAGAGTTTTGCCGCTTTGTGTCTCGTGACAGCTGTGATGAGAGTTCACTGTACCTAGTGGGTTTATATATACATATATATATATATTATATATATATATATATATGTATATATATTCGACGTGTATAAAGTGAGCCCCGGCTGTGGAAAAACTGCGTTTGAAGTGAGGTCCGGTACAAAGTGAGGTCCGATATACGGACCTCACTTTGACAATCCTGTACAATTCATTCCAGCACCTTCCCCTACCACTACATAGGCATATCTGTTAAATTTAGCTGGACCTCACTTTCATCACACTATGGTCCAAGTTGTATATTTTAGTTCAACAGTTATGTGAGTGGTGGCGCTCTCCACGGTGTATAAATTCTAGACGTATACTTTGCAGATCGTGGCCATTACCTAGTGAGGACCGATGATGCGGCAACCGCGCATGGTCCTCACTTTCCGCATAGTATATATCTGAGGGTTTCACTTAACGGTGCATTTCTAAATACAATTATCAAACATTCCAAAGCATTGCAAGGTCACATTTAGACTTGTAGTGGCTGGCGGATTTTGTCCTTTCTGTATTATCAAACGGAGGACAGAATGTAATTGTTTCTTTCTTTTTCGTTTTTTATACAATAAGCGGCAAAAGTATGGAATATCCAAGATAACTTTAAAACTATTTATTTATTTAAAAATCGCTAAGACAGGTCAATTTTATTTTTAAATTGGGCATTTTTTAAAATAAGAATTTTTATACAAGGTATTTTAAAAATGATATACACATCAACTTTGTTTTTTTAAATAGAATCTTGTATTATTTATTGCATTTTAAATACTATAACAAATTCTGGACATATCTTATAAATAATGTTTTATACCTATCTTCAACTGTTTTCGAAATATTGACAGTTAAATAAAAACAAAAAAAAAATATATTAAATTTTTTCTTCAGTTAATTGTTTAAATAAGTACTCACAGATCATTTTGTAGTTAGATGTCTGTCTGTCTTTAACTTATTAAAGGTTGAAATAATATAAAAATTAAGAAAAAAGTATATTTATTATTATTGAACACATTTTAAAAATCTATAGCATCCTAGAACTTTTTGGCAAATTACAAAATAGTGACAGTTAAAAACTTGTTGAAAACAATAAAATAAAAAAATTTAAAAATAAAATTGACCTGTATAAACATTTTTTTTTATGTTCCATAATTTTGCCGCTTTTTGAAAACTTGTTTGTATCGGGTGTAAAAAATATTAGGCTTACCCCTTTTTCTAATAGTACCTTTTTAAATAAAAAACGAGACTTGGAGAACTTATTATGTTAAAAAATCCTCATTAATTAAGTAAAAAATAAACTTTCGATCACTTCCGGTTTTAACGGAAACAACCGTAACTTTGGATTTTTAAATAGAATACTATTATATTTTTATACTTTTAGAATCTACGTTAAATTCTGAGTCTCATACACTAATTTAAAAAAAAATGTGATAATTTTTTTTGTAACTTTTGTTTTTTTATCTAGAAGGCTGTGATAATAAAAAAATATTAAATAATGTAGGCAATCATTAAAAAATAAAACCTATCCCACAAATGATCTAATTTAGAAAAAACACGAATTTAAATTAGCATGAATTAGCTTTTCTGGTTTAATTCATTTTTTTCAGATGAAACAATAGTGGCTCACTTTGCTTTTGAAATTAACGTTTTATTTGTCAATTTGTTTAAAATTTGAAAAAATTTTATGTTAAGAAAATATTTTAAACAAGTTAGCATTTTAACAATAAAATAAAATTAACAGTTATAAAACATAATTTGTTACTTTTCTTCTGTTTTACATTCTGCTTAAATTTAAATTAACTTTTAAGAATTTTTCCAAATATTTTAAATTTTTGTTTTTTTTATTATCAGATAAAATGTATTTAAAATGTCGAAAAGCCACTATTATTCTATTTGAAAAAATTGAGTAAGACGAGAAAAACTAATTTATTTCAGTTTAAACTCCTGTATTTTCTAAATTAAAATATTTATGGCACTGGTTTTATTTTTTAGTTGTTGTCTTTTTATTTAGAAATATTTTTTAACCATCACAGCTTTCTAGATAACAATAAAAATTACCAAAAAATTTTTTTATCTTACAAAAAGTTATGAAAAGTAGTGTATTATATTCGGAATTTACTGTGGATTTTAAAAATATAAAAACATGCACAGTATTTTATTTAAAAATCCAATGTTACAGTCGTTTTCGGTAAAACCGGAAGTGATAAAAGTTATTTTTCATTCACTTAATGGGGATTTTCTAACATCATATGTTTACTAAATATCATTGTTTTATTTAAAAGAAAATACTACTAACAAAAAGAGTGAGCCTAATTTCGTTTACACCCGGTATATATTTTTTTCCCTAGTTGGCTCCTAATTGGGATAGCCTGTAAGTCAACTTAATACCAATAATATTATTATTAGTATTATTGTTATTGATAATTTATAAAATTATAATAACGGTAAATTTAAAATCGTTTTATTATTAATAAAAAAAATCGTTTTAAAAGATTTTTTCTGGCAAAAGCTCAATTCAGTCGTTGTGGCTGTTTTGCCAAAATAAAAAATATATTTAAAAATGTATTGGCTTTTGTGGGCGTTTCAAACTTTAAAAACCAATATCTCCGTTCAACATTGAACAAAATTTAAGTGACTTTATAGTTTTTTGTCACTTTTCAGCAATTAGGTATCGCAACAACTAAACCTTAACTTAAAAACTATGTTTTTAGAAAAACAAATTGTCACAGTATTTGTGATTAGAATGGCGTTACATTTATATTTTTTGTCGTTTTTGCAAATATAAATAATATAATAAATAAACTCTTAGGAAGAAATATCTAAAAGTTATGCTATCTATAATAAATGCATTTGTGCTTTATTTTGCAATGAAAGTGTCTTGTAGGTCTTAGACAAACAATGCAGGTATAAAGTAATAAAAGTAGGTAGACGCCCGGCCAGGCATCAGGCATCCCCTTCTGCTGGAATTTTTAGAAACCTTCGATTCTTTATTTTAATTTTTATCAAATAAATAAATAATAACTCTTAAATTATGCATCGGAAAATGTAAAACGGAAAAAAACTAAATTACCAAAGTATGCTCATAATGTTTAATGTATGGAATTAAGGTAAAATTTTGTTTTTCCGATCAAACACAAAATTAATTTATAAAACATTGTGTTAGTTTTTAAAAAAACATTATAAAAATTTTCATAATTTTCAATAAATTTTAGTCAAAAAATAGCAAGTTTTTTCATGCAGTGCAAATTGAAATTAAAAGTTTTAATTTGTTTAAGTGCTATTTCTGGTCAAATTTTTCATTTATTCTTTCTTACTTATAGAAGAAAGTATTAGAAAACGAAAAATAGAGTGCTGCTTTTAAAAATAAAAGCTAGAAAATTTAAGTAAAAGCTGCTTAATATATGGTTCATTATGTTTTATTAAATATAGTAGTTATTATTGTAATTAAAAACTAACGTAATAAAAAAGATTTATAATAATTGTCTTTGGTATAAATTCGAACATTTAGCTTATGTGCAATAAATAAGTTGAAATTGTGACTGAATATTTATTATTGATTATTTCAATACTTTTTGGAAAAAAATTTAGAAAACTTATTTTTTAAATGTATTTTATAATTTTTGATAAATTTTGCCCACACAGGAAAGCAGGTGCTTTTATATAGTCAAAACCGCAATAAAAATTTTTTATTTGTTTACAAGTCAAAAATTGCATTAATTTTATGATTGAAAATAAGACTGTCTTAAGACATCTAATCTGTAGAGATAACACAAAAAAAATGTTTGCCAATTTTTATCATTTGTAATGCTATATTTCAAACTAAAATTTTGACACCTAATTTTAAATCATCCCGTAAAAATTTGTTCATTTTTGAGATATATTGTTAAAGTTTTTCGTCAAAAACTTCGTTGTAATACGCTGTGTATTTAAAAAAAAAACAGCAACAAAGTCTTACACCAGGCAAAATTTATGCACATATTTCAATCATAAGAAACTGAGATAATACATTGAGTTTAGTACAAAAACAACTTTTTATTTTTATTATTTCGCATTTCTTCTACAAGGACGATCATTTGTTAAAATTTCTAAACTAATTGCAAAAACACCTTGTATATTTACTAATTTTTGGAGACACTTTTTATTATTTATTTAATTGTTACTAATAGTATAAAAATATGTATTTGTTATTTAGTTTAAAATTTCATTCTGATTCTTTATTTAGTCGAAATTATTTACTTCTTATTATTTTTCTATTATTTTACTTTTTACTATATTTACTTCATATAATATTAGGAAATCTTGATATCCCTAGAGCAGCGTTTCCCAATTAATTTTAGCCGCGGAACCCTTTTAGATTTGGAACATCAAGACGGAACCCGGTATAAAAGTAAAATACAAAAAATCAAGTTACATTTTAATGGGAGAAATGTGATCTTTTCTTCCTTTGGCAAATTCTTTTTATATCTGTTTTATATCTGGACCAAACGTTGGCCCTCGCCTCGGAGTAATTTAATTTGTACCTTTATTTATTTTATTTTTTCTATTCGTGTGTTTTTTTAATCGTGGTTTTGTCTTTTCGCGGAACCCCTGCTTTTATCTCGCGGAACCCCAGGGTTCCGCGAAACCCAATTGAGAAACCCTGCCCTAGAGTAACACTTTGAATACGGCCAGCACACGGCCCAGACGCCAAGCAAAACTTGGCAACATCGCATGGACCTCACTTTAATCATTTGATAAACATATACACACAAATCGGTCCTCACAAGAATCAGAGACTGTAATGTAAATATACGGACCTCACTTGGGTAACAAGACGATAGGGACCTCACTTTGACACGATATACACCGAAAAATTATATCCGCCATCTGTAATTTTTTAAGTGTATATTTGCGAGGAATCTATGAACTTTGATGTAGGAAACTGTAATCAACCTAGCGCGCCGCTGTATATCTGGTCCTTTTAGTGGTCCTCACTTGATACACGCTACGGTTGGTCCTCACTTTGGTATCTGGCCATATATGTATATATATATATATATATATATATATATATATATATATAGCGCTTTAGTACAAACCTGAGCCAGAAATGTGTTTGCGGGCGGTACATCCTGAGCCACTCTGACGGACCTGAGCCAAATATATGGCTCAGGATGGCGGACCCTTATAAACCGCATATTTAAGGCCCCCCCAGTGCACTGGCAAATTTTTTTTTTGGCTCAGAATTGTATGAATCTCCAATTTGTAGTTCCGGCTTTTGCCGCGCTCTGAAATGGTGGCGCTGCAGTCGCGTATTTTGTATATATTTGTATATACAATCCTGAGCCAGCAGTTTCTTGGAATTAATAAAATAAAACAAACTGGCTCAGGATTGTATTATACAAATAAAACAAATTGCGCACTACATTATTTCAGTCAGCAATGGAATACTCGTAGACATTGAGATCACGAAAATTTATGGTATTTAGTCAAAATTAATACGTCGAAACTAAATCGTTCAAACCAACTTGACGTTAATTGAACGTCAAAGCTATAAGTAATTTTTATAATTTTAACAATGCTTGCGTTGCTAAGACAACGAATTTTTTGTATCAGAGACTTAGGAAAATCTGTAAATTTGGAAGTTTTTATCCTTCAGCGCCTATAAAATTAAAACTGTTTTTTTCCAGCTGTTTAAAACCTTTTTTTTTGTTACCGTTTTTAACAAACACTTGTACTGTAAAACGCTACTATAAACCTTATGTGCTGTATATTTTTTTTTATTTATTTATTTTTTTTTTGAAATATAAAATTAGTTTTTTTTAGATTGTAAAATTATCTCATTTGCTTTTGAAGCAGCTCCTTTATCTCTTGTTTTAAATTGTATTATTATTTACTGAATTATTGAACCAAATGTTTAAATTAACGTTTTTTTGTTTTCTGGCAATAATACAATCAATTTTTTCGAACTCTGTTAACTCATAATTTATTATTTTTTACCTAATTAAGCGGCATCAAATTGTGATTCTATTTTGTAAATCTTCCAAATATTTTGGTTTTGTTGCAAATACTTTTGATTTTATGTAGCTCTATAATAAAGTCAAATAGATTTATCTTAAAAAAGACATACTTAATGCCCAAATAGGTCGATAGAAGATCCGCACTGAATGAGAAAAACCCAAACTCAACATCCACAAAAATTGAATGTTTGAAGTGGTTTTCTCAGATACATTTTAAGACCGTATTTTTTGAAGATGTATTCATTGGACAAGGTATGTCCAAATCCTTTGCTTAAGATGTTTAATAGAGCGTTTATTGTAAACTTGTAATTTAAGTCATCATACAGGGTGTCAAAGACAGGCTCTGCAAAAAACGTAAAGTTTAGACTGCTCTCACTTTAACAAAAAATTTTTTTTATTTTTTTAATGGTTCCTGAAAGAGCGCTGGATTAAGCCCTTAATACAGTTTTACAGATTTTAAGTTACATTTATAAATTAAAGCAATAATCCAAAAAACCTGTTTTTTGTGCAATAAGCAATAATTTTGTTAGTTGATGTAAAATTTTACTTCTTTTTAGTTTATTCTAAAAATAAAAGTTCAAACGTAAAATTGGAAAGGCAACGGTAGACATACTGTTAACATTTTTTGTAGAAAATAAAACTTCCCTGGATGACCAAATTTTTAAAAAGCTCCGAATTTTAGTTTGGTAAGTCAATCATAAAAATTTAAACGTGTATTTAGAAACGTGACTTGTGTTTTAAATCTTAAGACTTTTGTAGCATTAATTTACTCAGTTTAAATTGGTGGTTAAATACGATTTTTGAAGCCATGTTTTTAGAAAAAAATTGAAACTTTTGCTCATCTAAATTGCTTGTTTCTAATGAAACAGTTGTGGATAGCTAACAGTAGCGTCCGTATCGTAGTAACGAGCTGTTTAAGTTAAAAAAGCTTCAATTTTTTCCTAAAAATGTGCTTTTAGGAATCGGATCTATTCACCGACTAATACTAAATGAACTAATGCTACAAGAAAGTTGAGAGACAAAAAACAAGTTAAGTGTCTAAATACACGTTTATAAGTTAAAGCCAAAATCCAAAAAAAAAATTTTTACACTATAAGCAATAATTTTGTTAATAGGTGTAAATTTTTTTACACCTAAACTGGAATTCTGTAATAAAATCTGTAAAAGTTCAAACTGGAATTCTGGAAAGAGTGGTAGTCATACGGTTAACATTTCGTGTAATAAAAGGCTTCCAAAAATGATTAATTTTTTAAACAGCTCTGAATTTTAGTATGGTATAAAAATAATAAAAATTTATACGTGTATTTCAAAACATGACTTGGGTTTAAATCTGAAGACCTTTGTAACATTAGTTTACTCGGTATAAATTAGTGTTTAAATACAATTTTTAATGCCATGTTTTTAGAAGAAAATTAAAATTTTTAAATATCAGTATTTGCATCCATGGTGATGATAATAATTGATTTTGTCGCAGGAATTTGGACTTAGAAATAAAACGCTGTTTACCTGGCTATCCTAAAAGCCAGGTAAACAGCGTTTTATTTCTAAGTCCAAATTCCTGCGACAAAATCAATTATTAAAATTTCTGTTTATCTAAGCGGCTTGTCTTTAATGAAACAATAATTATTATAGATAGCTAACAGTAGCGTCCGTATTGTTGTAACGAGTTGTTTAAGTTAGAAAAAACTTCAATATTTTTCTAAAAATATGTTTTTAAAAATCAGATGCAATCACCGACCAATACTAAATGAACTAATGCTACAAGGATGTTGAGATACAAAAACCAGTTAAGTGTATTAATACACGTTTAAATTTTTATTATTGTTTTATCAAACTAAAATTCGAAGCTATTTAAAAAGTTGGTCATCTTTCGAGGTGTTTTTCTAAACAAAATGTAAACAGTATGTCTGCCGTTGCTTTTCGAATTTCAAGTTTAAACTTTTATTTTTAGAATAATCTAAAAAGAGATAAAATTGTACATCAATTAAAAAAATTATTGCTTATTGCGCAAAAAACAGTTTTTCTGGAATTATTGCTTTAATTTATAAGTGTAGCTCAAAATCTGTAAAACTGTGTTGAGGGATTAATCCAGCGCTATTCTGGGACCCATTAAAACAATCCAATTTTTTTTTTAATGGGAGCAGTTTTAAGTTTTCGTTTTTTGCAAAGAATGTCTTTGAAACCTTGTATAACTCAAACTACAAACTTGCGAAAAACGCTATATTAAGCATCTTAAAGTATAAGAAATTAGCAACAAAAAAAAAGATCATCTTAATTAATAATTTTTTCCAGAAGTTACATGACATTAGACTTTGTTAAAATTTTAGGATGTTTTATTTGAATTGTTGAGCATTGTATTTGCAACAAAATTACGAGATTTAGAAAATTTAAGAAAAAGATCTACAAATCAATATTGCTTAATTAGTTAAGAAATGAGGAATAATGTGCTAACGGTGTTCGAAAATTAGTTGTGTTATTGCCAAGAAACAGGAGGACGTCAATTTAAACGTTTAGTTCAGTAATTCTGATAAAAATTGCGTTTATTTTAGAAAATTTAATAAAACATTTAAATTGGATAAATCACTCAGCTTTTATTTTAGATCCTATAAATCTTATACTGTTATACTCTGAAAAAAATTGTAGCAATTTTCACCAAGAAAAAGTTCTTTAAAAAAATCATCGATTAGGTACGTCACAGCAAAAAACAAGTTAAATTTTTTTTTGATATAAGTGAGAAACGTGCGCAATAAAAAATGAAATTGACTTGTCTTGACGTTTTTTTATTAACTTAGAAAATATGAAATATACTTTTATTTCACCCTGCATATCATATTTTGCATTTGTTGCACTAAACCGACTCTATAGTTTGGTTTTTTTTTTTTTTTGATAGGCAATCTAGTGATCGCTGGAAATTCTAAATATTTATTTGTAATTAGTGGATTTCAATAAATATCCAATTAAAAATGAGCATTTCAAATTTCTAGTGCTTACTAGTTTGCCTATTATAAAAAAAACTGTATCAAAACCAGCAAAACAAACAAGTATCAAAGCCAGTAAAACTTTTATAGTTTTACAAAACTTCAAAACTTTTATAGTTAGTAGTTGGCAAAACTTTTTTTATCTGTGCAATTTTTTGTAATCTCAAAAAAAGAAACAAATACATAATCGACTGTCATCTATTTATTGACATACACTCTACCAGTGTCAAAATTGTCTTATTTTGAGTGTTTACATCGACATTCGTTAATTAAGTTGTTAATTTATCTGTACAGCTAAGCTAAGACAAAACACAAAAGATATAGCTTAAAACAATCGAGATTTTTGCTCAAAAACGACACCAACTGTCTGAACATCAAGAAAACATATCTAAGTAAATAATGAAAAAATGTTGCTATTTTATTTTCTTTTTTACTATTAAGTGAAAAAAATTACCACGTTCAAAGTATAAGATTTTCTAACTATGAATATATTTTTATCTAGTTAGGAAATCCTTACTTTATTTGTTAAACAATAGATTTTTTTAATATTTACATTCCTTAAGTAAACTAGATTTTAGTCCTTCCTGTTGCTTGAACATCGACATGCATTATGACTGTCGATATAAAATAAAACATTCCGTAAGTGAAATAAAGTTCAGCTGTTATTACTGTTGCTATGGGGCAGGGTTGGCGGTATATTATATATATGGCTCAGGTTTGTCAAATCAGTTGGCTCAAGAAAGTCTTGTATATGTAAACATATACAAGTCTGGCTCAGGTTTGCTGCATTTTCAATAGGCTCAGGATAGTATGAAATATTTCGTATAAAATTCAAATTTTTTTTAAGAGTTAGCCGTGTATATATTGCAGAATTAAGCATAAAAAATTACAAAAAAAGAATATACGCCTGACTTTGGTTCGAATCTACGCTATTTCTTGGTGGAGCGGGATTGTATGGAATTCCAATTGGTCTGACTTTGTACTAAAGATCTATATATATATATATATATATATATAGTTGGCGCACAAGGTGGCATCTATTCAAACAAGACACTAATTGGCATCCAGCAATATACACGGTGTATATTATTGTATATTCAGTTTATTAATAAAGGACTCATTGACATCCGGTGTATTTAGCGGTCCAGTTGGCATCCCACTGTATATTTTATACACATTTAGTACACTTTGGCTTCTGTATATCACACATTGGCATCCGTGCGCTGTTGCCATGTATATCTTAACAAGTACTCTCTATTAAATACTAAATTTACAGTGCGTAGATTTAATTTCAGGCTCGAGCCGAAGGCGAAGTCTAAGCACTGTAAATTACCTAACGTACGACAACTGTATTAAATTTTTTGTCCTAAGAAAGTTTTAATTTTTTTGATATTTATAATCATAATTTATAGTAAGTGCTGTTTATATCTGTAGCAGTAAGGGAGAATTAACTTCAGAATCACCAAAATGACATTTTGAGTATTTTTAGTTAATTTTAGTGCTGCCAACCTTGACGACTTGATTCTTTTTACTTCATTACAATTCTTCGATATTAAAAATTAAAGAAAGTATTTATTGCAAAATTTATACCTGTAAATGAATTTTTTTGAACCAAATTAAATTTATATATGAATACATTAATTTTAAAGTAACTCGTAAACGTAAAAATTTCCAGTACATAAAACTGTCAATTTACAATACCGGTATTGTAAATTGACGTTTAACTGACAAGTAATAATATAACTAACGTTCACGAGGACAAAACATATTTTTGTTGATTTCTTATTTTATTGCCACCATATCAAACTAGTGAATGTGAAAAATTGGTTTTTATAGATTTTTGGTTGGTGACATAATCGAGAAAAAAGCATCAATAATGCTTTTCCAAATAATTATTTGTTCCTAATAATTAATTGGAGAATATTAGAGAAACATTAGACTTATTAAAAATATAATTTAGCCAAGTTTTAAAAATCTGTATTTATGATAATTATAATAATGGTTTATTACTACTAGACTAGAAATACATTATTTTACAAAAGTAAAAAAAAATTAAAATAGAAAAATAGAAAATTAAATAAAAACAAAAAATTAAATAATATAAAACTCAACATACACTTTTAAGATCATTAAAAATTTTCGGTGAATATTTTCCAATAGAGTAGAATGTCTTGTATAAATTAAGTATTTTATACTTTTTGTAAAAACAGCTTGAAGAACAAATTCCTAAATTCTATAGGTGAGATATTGTAAAAATCTTTCTCGTATAAAATAGTCTCAGTAAAATTATTTCCACTAAATGTAAGATATGCATGTTTGCGTTTTGACTAAATTTTTCAAAATTTTTAAATATTTATGTTTGAAAATTCAAGACATTTATAAATAAACTTGAGATTGTAAAAATATCTCATCTTGTAATAAATTCTACAATTATTTCTATATTTAACATTTAGCATTTCGAAAGTTTTATTTTTAGACAATTTTTGATTTATATAATTTAATATCAATAAGTAACCTATTTTCTATTCTACTAAAAGGTGCTCTTATCTTATGATTCAGTAAAATTATATTAAAAACTTTACAAACCAGAGTGGTATCATCTGCATAAAAAACTACATCTGCTGCTGGTATAAATAAATTCAAATTACTTATTCACGAGTATATCAAAAATACAAATACCGACTATAGAATCTTATGGTACCCTACAAAAAACATTACGTCTTTCGGAAAGCTTATCTTTTAGTTAAACTCTTTAAAATTTATTTATAAGGTAGGTATAATACTAACAAGTAATTTTTTAAATTTTTATTTAAAGTTTCTTTATAAATTATTAATCATGCACTGGTGATAATTTTGGTCTCGCAAAAGCTTTGCCACTGTTATATAAGAATTTTGTTTGATTTTTTCAAACAAAAACTAAGAAGTACGGCAATTAGAATTTTAAAAATTATTTTTAGAGTCCAAATGCAAATGTAAAGCATTGTGTATATACAAGAAGTTATGTAGAAAATATTTTCAAGTATAAATGAAAGAAAATAATATTTTTTACGAAGTACAGCGTTTGAAGTAAGAAGTGCAGCGTTTTGATTTAAACTAAGAAGTACGGCGATTGAAATTGTAAAAATTATTTTTAGAGTCTATATGCAAATCTAAAGCATTGTGTATATACAAGAAGTGATGTAGAAAATATTTTCAAGTTAAATGAAAGAAAATAATATTTTTTACGAAGTACAGCGTTTGAAGTAAGAAGCACGGCGTTTCGAACTAAGGAGTGCAGCGTTTTGATTTAAACTAAGAAGTACGGCGATTGAAATTTTAAAAATTATTTTTAGAGTCCAAATGCAAATCTAAAGCATTGTGTATATACAAGAAGTGATGTAGAAAATATTTTCAAGTTAAATGAAAGAAAATAATATTTTTTACGAAGTACAGCGTTTGAAGTAAGAAGCACGGCGTTTCGAACTAAGGAGTGCAGCGTTTTGATTTAAACTAAGAAGTACGGCGATTGAAATTTTAAAAATTATTTTTAGAGTCCAAATGCAAATCCAAAGCATTGTGTATATACAAGAAGTGATGTAGAAAATATTTTCAAGTTAAATGAAAGAAAATAATATTTTTTACGAAGTACAGCGTTTGAAGTAAGAAGCACGGCGTTTCGAACTAAGGAGTGCAGCGTTTTGATTTAAACTAAGAAGTACGGCGATTGAAATTTTAAAAATTATTTTTAGAGTCCAAATGCAAATCTAAAGCATTGTGTATATACAAGAAGTGATGTAGAAAATATTTTCAAGTTAAATGAAAGAAAATAATATTTTTTACGAAGTACAGCGTTTGAAGTAAGAAGCACGGCGTTTCGAACTAAGGAGTGCAGCGTTTTGATTTAAACTAAGAAGTACGGTGATTGAAATTTTAAAAATTATTTTTAGAGTCCATATGCAAAGCTAAAGCATTGTGTATATACAAGAAGTGATGTAGAAAATATTTTCAAGTTAAATGAAAGAAAATAATATTTTTTACGAAGTACAGCGTTTGAAGTAAGAAGCACGGCGTTTCGAACTAAGGAGTGCAGCGTTTTGATTTAAACTAAGAAGTACGGCGATTGAAATTTTAAAAATTATTTTTAGAGTCCATATGCAAATCTAAAGCATTGTGTATATACAAGAAGTGATGTAGAAAATATTTTCAAGTTAAATGAAAGAAAATAATATTTTTTACGAAGTACAGCGTTTGAAGTAAGAAGCACGGCGTTTCGAACTAAGGAGTGCAGCGTTTTGATTTAAACTAAGAAGTACGGCGATTGAAATTTTAAAAATTATTTTTAGAGTCCAAATGCAAATCCAAAGCATTGTGTATATACAAGAAGTGATGTAGAAAATATTTTCAAGTTAAATAAAAAAAATAATATTTTTTACGAAGTACAGCGTTTGAAGTAAGAAGTGCAGCGTTTATATAAACTTGTAAATTTGACGTGGACATTTATTGTCCAATTATTTGAAGAAAAATCACTTTACCATGAGATAGAAAGTATTTAGTTGTGTTGTTTTTCTAATAATCTAAATAATTAAATCAGGTTATTTATTTTGTTGATTATCATTTCTTCTTAACAATAGAGTAAATTTAAAATAAAAATTTATAATTTTAAAAACATGCTTCAATTTTTGTTTTATTTAGAAAAGATTTAGTGTTGCTGTATAGGTCAATTATACAATTAAATATTTACAAAGTGCCTAAAAATGACAACTTAAAACAGCGACGTCACCACACTTAATGCACAGTCAATAAAAAATTATATTAGAAGTTCGTTTACTTACACTTGATCTAGACATTTGTTACATTCAATCGACACAGTCGAATACTGTAACGACGCTTTTACTCTCCAAGTTATGTAATAGTACATGTACAAGTTATGACAATATAATTTGGTCGATGAGAAAGCTTCTTGTATAATATAAAAACGCGAAACTTCTAAGTACTTTTTTTATTTATATTAAAAACAACAAAATAAAAACCAATAAAAAAATAACTAAAACCATTTCCATTCCAACAGGTTCAGTTTTAAAAACGATTGTTGGTCCTATGTCGGGTTTTGTGTTAAGCATCAAAAATATAAAACATGATCAACAATTTCGTATTTTTTGTCAATATCTAGTAGCAATCATTGAGAAAAACTTTTTTGTTCGATACCTCCTTAGAAAGTAGCTCTGTAACCATAGTTACCAGCATGTGAAGGTTTCACTTTTGCTCACGCATTTTCACTCACGCATAATTAAATTTTCATTTTTTTGACAACATTTGATATTTAGCCGCATTTGCTTTTTCCAGGGTGTCCTTAGGGACAAATAATTCATCTTCATTATCCATTTTCAATAGAATAATAGCACAAAAGTTACTCACAGTCGCAATCAGTTCAATAAAATTGTAAAATTTGTTTAATTTGTTTATTGTTTGTTTCCTTGACAACACATTCCTTCAACCTTGATTTGTAGGTATTTATTGTAGGTATAAATTGACATATTTTTTTGCAAATAATTTCAAACTTTTTTCGAATGTTATAGATTTTCTAAGGAGGTATCGATCAAAACCAAGTACAGCACTCGAAAGTAAGGTCGCTTTCGTTCACTTGAATTTCATCGTACACTCAGCAAATTTGCGTGAAGAAAGCTTCACATTCCTCACTCTTACTGTAAATAACTATTATTTTAAAACTTTGTAATTTTTCTTCAACGTATTTTTGCTAACAAAAAAACGAACTATAATTTTTGTTTTTTTTATTTTTAGTTGGGCAATTTAATAAATCTAAATTAATCTTTATAAGTAATTTTGTGTTTTTAGTATCACTTAGTGACTTGCTGCTATTAATTTATCATTTAATAAAAAAAGTCAAAGAAAAATAAAAAAATATTTTCTATTATGTACAAACGTCAAGCAACAAAAAAGTAGGTTAAAATAAAGTCATAATTTGGTTGTTTATTGTCGTAGATAAACATTTACCACCAATCTTGCTTTACAACTCATTACTTTAGCATTTTTCTTTTTTTTAATTTTAGATATACAGGGTGTTATGGAAATGAGTGCAAATATTTTAACCTGAAATACAGCACCACAAATAATAAAAATCTGTAAAAAATTTTCTGTTCTATCTCAACTAACAACAAAATTACAGACCGTCATAGTTGGGTATGAAAAAACATCTTTTTGTTATATCTCAAAAACCGCTTAACCGATTAATACCAAATTTGGTACACAAATGAAGTTGACTGCACTCTTTTTATTTCTACTAGCAAAATTGCTGCACATCTCAATTTCAAGTTACGGCACTTTTTTTTCACATTTTGGGTAATTAACCAATTTTCCTTTTATTAATTTCCAATTTTTGTAGCAAAAATGAATATGCCAGTAGATTCTACATAAAACTGCAAGAATGCAATATTTTGCTAAAACGTATCGTTTTCGAGATATTTACGTTTAAAGCATAAAACTGACTTTTCATCTTTAACTTTGGCGTCCTCTAGCCCCTAAACGGTGCAACTTAGTATAGAGGTAAATTGTGTTAAATCGCTTTATTTTGACCTGAAAAACCTATGATTGCCCTATGTTAAAAAAAAATGTTATACGTTTTGTAATAATTAATTTTTAGGTTATAATTTTGTTATCAGTTGAGATAAGACAAAAATTTTTTTACAGATTTTTATTATTTGTGGTGCTGTATTTCAGGTTAAAATATTTGCACTTACTTTCATAACACCCTGTATATTTGTTATCTATGTATTTTTTTCTCAGACAGTAACTTGTTAACTTTTCTATTTCGTTAAGATTAAAGTTTTTATTTTTTTAACTAGTTTTTATCCACAGTTTCATTCATGTATTTTCTAGAAATATTTGTAGCTACTTGCAAAGTTTTTTAAAAATACTTTAGCCTCAAGCGCAAATGGTCAGAAATGTTTATATTATATATTTATTTATAATAAAGATTATACATTTAATACGTCAATTTTTTAAAAAAAACTTTAACTTTAAAAATAATAATTTATAAACTTTTAATATTGAATTTTTAGAATTATAACTTGTTTTATTTTCTCCTTTTTCTCAATACTAATAAGAAAATATTTTAAGTTTTAGTAAAACATTTGATTTTATCAAAAATTGTTTTTCCTCTGTTTAGAATGTATTGTTTTCTCGGCTTTTAAAAGTCTTTTATACTCGTTACTGCGTATTGCAGTGCCCAACCATGCACCTTCATTGTTAAATTTTTTGAATCAATCTGATATTTTCGTTTGGTGCATATATTAAAAAAAAATCGCATTGGTCAACAAACTTTGGCTTATACACGAACTTGAACTTAAAAAGATGCTTCTTATTTTTTTATTAACGTATCTAATGTTTATTTTTTTGCAACTACGATTTGTTGAAACGTTTATCTTATTATACCAAATTAATATGTACTAAATTCTTTCTTGTCAACAAGGTTTAATAATTTTAATTATTAAACATGAAAAAACTAACTGTCTGCTATTATTACATCTGAGACGACTAAGTTACTATTAAACAGAGCAATTGACATTCTAACACATACCTTGAAATGATGTTGAAATATATTCATTAAATTTTGATTGTAGCAAGTAAATTTGCAACTGTAAATCGATTAAATTTCATAAATTTTATTTCGTAATTTATTTGGTTTTCACTTTATTGTCTTATTAAAAATATATACAAAGTGACATAAAAGTATGAAATAAAATTCATATTTTCTAAGTTACTGTTTTTTTTAGAAAAACTTTAAGACAGATCGATTTTATTTTTTTACTGCGCACGTTTTTTACTTATTTTCAAATTTTTTTAGACAACTGGTTTTTTGCTGTGACGTAATCGAATTTTTTTTAAAATAGCATCGCCTATTTTTGATGTTGAATATTGAAACTACTTTTTTTTCTGCTTATAACAATATAACATTTTATGGGATCTAAAACAAAAACTTTATGCAATTTAACCAATTTAAATGTTTTATTAAAATTTATTTTATTTTATTTTAAATTTTTTAAAATTGACGCAATTTTAACAGAATTACTGAACTAAATGTTCAAATTGACGTACTTCGGTTTCTTAGTAATAATACAACTTTCAAACTCCATTTGACCAATTAAGCGGTACTGATTTGTAATTCTTTCTCTTAAATCCTTGATTTTGTTGCAAATACTTTTGATTTTAAGTAGCTCTTTAGAAAAACGTTAATAATCAAAACATCATCTAAATAATCTTTGACACCACGAGGGTAGTGTGGAGATGCACCGTCTTGTTTAAGCCATACATTAGCTGCTGGTGTGTCTAGATCCTTTTTATTGGAAAAAGTTCCGCTAATGCTGGTACTAACATGTCGCAAAAGACATCCAAATAAACTTGTCTAATTAATTTGACGTCAAAAAAATACGGTTCCAAAATGTGATTAAGTCAAAAAAGACACAACAGCCATATGAGACGATAGAAAACTTGCAAAGTACGAGAGAAACCAATACTTGTTACAACATCCACAAAAGTTGAATGTTTAGTGTGGTTTTGTCAATCAATATCTTTTAATTAGTCAAAAAATGAAAAATAATATGCTACTAGATTACGAAAATTAGTTGTATTATTACCTGGCGGCGAAAAAACTTCAATTAGGACATTTAGTTTAGTAATTCTGTTAAAAATTACGTCTATTTTGAAAAATTTAATAAAACATTTAATTTGGTTAAACTACTTAAAGCTTTCGCTTTAGACTCTCTAAATGTTATACTGCTGTACTCAGAAAAAAGAGTAGTTCCAATATTTAACATCAAAGATAAGAGTTTCTATTTAAAAAAAATATCGATTACGTTACAGCAAAAAACCAGTTGGCAAAAAAAATTGAGAACAAGTAAAAAACGTGCACAATAAAAAATAAAATCGACCTGTCTTGGCGTTTTTCTAAAAAAACAGTAACTTAGAAAATATGAATTTTATTCCATACTTTTATGTCACTCTGTATAAAATTGATGACAGACGTTTTTCTTGTAGATTACTTTGTCTGTTAATCGAATGAGTCGTTATATAAGTCGTTTTAGTACGAATTTAGGTGCAACGTTGCCAATTTGATGCGGATGCCAATCTCACCGTGATTCCAATGGCATCTAGATATACACGAATCGATTGCAGCGCCTCAGTACGACTCCTTGCTGAACTCAAGAGAATATTATTATACTTTTGGCGGTCAATTTGACGTCCACCACTTTTTTACGCCATCTGATAGGATGTGTGCTAAGTAAGCTTATGTCGATATTTTACGCTTATGTCAAATTGGCATCCGTATATTGGATGCCACCTGCATCCAGCAATATACACGGTGTATATTATTGTATATTCAGTTTATCAATAGAGCACTCATTGACATCCGGTGTATTTAGCGGTCCAGTTGGCATCCCACTGTATATTTTATACACATTTAGTACAATTTGGCTTCTGTATATCACACATTGGCATCCGTGCGCTGTTGCCATGTATATCTTAACAAGTACTAGTACGTAGTACGATTAAATACTAAAATTTACAGTGCGTAGATTTAATTTCAGGTCCGAGCCGAAGGCGAAGTCTAAGCACTGTAAATTACCTAACGTACGACAACTGTGTTCAATTTGTTGTCCAAAGAAATTTTTAATTTTTTTAGTATTTATAATTATAAGTACTGTCTATATCTGTAGCAGTAAGAGAGAATTAACTTCAGATTCACCCAAATGACATTTTGAATATTTTTAGTTAATTTTAGTTAACCTTGACGACTTGGTTCTTTGTACTTCATTACAATTTTTCGATATTAAAAATTAAAGAAAGCTTTTATTGCAAAATTTATACCTGTAAATTAATTTTTTTAAACCAAATTAAATTCATATAATGAATACATTAATTTTAAAGTAACTTGTAAACGTCAAAATTTCCGGTACATAAAACTGTCAATTTACAATACCGGTATTGTAAATTGACGTTTAACTGATAAGTAATAATATAACTAACATTCACGGGGACAAAACATATTTTTGTTGATTTCTTATTTTATCGCTACCATATCAAACTAGTGAATGTGCAAAATTTAAACATTTAGCATTTTGAATGTTCTATTTTTATTCCATTTTTGATTTATATAATTTATTATCAATAAGTAACCCATTTTCTATTCTACTAAAAAGTGTTCTTATCTTATGATTTAGTAAAATTACATTAAAAACTTTACAGCCCAGAGTGGTATCATCTGCATAAAGAACTACATCTGCTTCTGGTATAAAAAAAAATATTTATTAACGAGTATATCAGAAAAAACAAATACCGACTGTAGAATCCTATGGTACCCTACAAAAAACATTACGTTTTTCGGAAAGCTTATCTTTTAGTTAAACTTTTTAAAATTTATTTATAATGAAGGTATAATACTAACAAGTCATTTTTTAACTTTTTATTTAAAGTTTCTTTTTAAATTATTATTTAGGCACTGGTGATAATTTTAGTCTCGCAAAAGCTTTGTCACTGTTATATAAGAATTTTATTTAACTAAACTTGTAAATTTGACGTGGACATTTATTCTTCAATAATTTGAAGAAAAATTACTTTACCATGAGATAGAAAGTATTTAGTTATGTGTTGTTTTTCTAATAATCTAAATAATTAAATCAGGCTATTTATTTTGTTATTTCATTTCTTCTTAACAATTTATTTTATCATTTCTTCTTAACAATAGAGTAATTATAAAATAAAAATTTATAATTTTAAAAACATGCTTCAATTTTTGTTTGATTTAGAAAAGATTTAGTGTTGCTGTATAGGTCAATTATCCACTCAAATATTTACAAAGTGCCTAAAAATGACAATTTGAAGCAGCAACGTCACCCACTTAATGCACAGTCAATAAAAAATTATATTAGTAGTTCGTTTACTTACCCTCGATCTACACATTTGTTACCTTCAATAGGTCGCGTGCATAGGATTTTATCCCCCCCACACTGGAGGACCAACAAAGTCAGCTGATCCATTTGATTAGCATTGAGTTTACTGTTGTTGAAGTGATTTTCGTTGTTTTTTAACGTTTTTTGAACATTTTGGTGTCAGTTTTGTTTTTATATATTTAATAGAAGGTTTAGTGAGCATTTTAAGTATAAAAAATCTATTTTAATAAATTTTTTTAGTGGAGTTTTCGGTGTATTTAATTGGACTTGTGTTTTATTTTCCAGGATGAGTGTGTTGCATTAGTTTTAAGGTTTAGTAATTGTTTTAAAATTAATACCTAATTAAAAATATAACTATTTTTCAGTTGAGTAAATAAATACTAATAAATAGATTATTAGATTAAGGATTCTTTGTTGGTTATTAAGTTATACTTTGAAGTTTTTTTATGGATTTCCTAACATATAGGTTTGAAGGTATGTAAATATTTTAATTATTTTGTGTAACTAAATTTTTAATTATTGCAGATAGACAACAATGTCCGGTTTAATGAGCGATTACTTTATGCAGTTGAATGAAGATAGTAAACAAAGATATCTTTTTAAGATAAATGCTATTGGGGGTGTAGACCCCTATATGTTGGATATTAACTGTTTGTCAACTTATCAAAGATTTTTCCAACGTCTTATATCCTGATATTGTCAATTACTTGGTGAACACAAAAAGTGCTTACACCAAGGAAGAAATGTGTGCATACAAGACCATGGAAGCTTATAACCAAGCTGTTTGTGGGTGGGTGAAGAAAATTGGGGTAAAATTATTTGGTGATAATTGTCTGATAATAATTGGAAAGGTAAAATGTCATTAAATTTTATTGACTTTACAAAATTGTAGGTATTGCATTCACAAAGACTAAACGAAAAACTTTTAAATCCTTGGATTATTTGTAAAAAAATGGATATATTCAATCAGACCACTGTGATTGTGTTGCGGGGTTAGGGGAAGTCTGTACCCACGTGTATGCTGTTTTGTTTAATATTAATTAAATTGTGAGGAGTAAAGAAATGACAACAAAAACTGGTACAATCACGGTTTTTATTCAAAATTAATAACAAACTTATTTGTTACAGAAGAAACACGTTTGTATAAAACTTTAAATAAACTTTAAATGTATTTCATCCACTTTGTAGAGAATAAATTTATTCTATCATGATAATTATATATTACTTACCTACCTAACCTAAGAATTTTAACAGAAATTCAGAAAAATAAAAAATCTAAGAAATAGATTGGATTATCTAATTTACCAAACTGAAAAATTGTTTTATTTTAAATTAGGTATTTATTTAAAAACCATGTGCTTACTACTTCTAGCTATTGGGAAATCCTAAAAGTATAATTACATATTGGTAACCTCTAATAATCACCAACAAAAAATCCTTAACCTAATATTTTATGTATTTATTTAACTAAAAAATAGTTATATTTTTAATTAGGTATTAATTTTAAAACAATTACTAAACCTAAAAACTAATGCAACACACTCATTCTGTACAAATCACTTAGATAAAAAACAAGTCCAATTAAACACACCGAAAAGTCCACTAAAAAAATATATTAAAATAGATTTTTTATATTTAAAATGCTCACTAAACCTTCTGTTAAATATATAATAACAAAACTGACACCAGAATGTTCAAAAAAACGTTAAAAATCAACAAAAATCACTTCAACAACACTAAACTCAATGCTAATCAAATGGATAAGCTGACTTTGTTGGTCCTCCAGTGTAGGGGGGGTAAAATCCTATGCACGCGACCTATAGAAACAGTCGAATACTGTATGACACTTTTACTCTCCAAGTTATGTAGTAGTACATGTACAAGTTATGACAATATAATTTGGTCGATGAGAAAGCTTCTTGTGTAATATAAAAACGTAAAGCTTCTAAGTACTTCTTTTTTATTTATATTATAAACAACAAAATAAAAACCAATAACAAAATAACTAAACTCATTTCCATTCCAACAGGATCAGTTTTAAAAACGATTGTAGGTACTATGACGAGTTTTGTGTTAAGCATCAAAAATATAAAACATGATCAACAATTTCTTATTTTTTTGTTAATATCTAGTTGCAATCATTGAGGAAAATTTCTCTGTACGATCCCTCCTTAGAAAGTAGCTCTGTAACCATAGTTACCAGCATGTGAAGGTTTCAGTTTCGCTCACGTATACTTTCGCTCACGCGTTTTCACACACGGGTTTTCATTCACGCATAATAAAATTTTCATTTTTCAGGCAACATTGGTATTTAGCCGCATTAGCTTGTTCCAGGGTGTCCTCGAGGACAAATAATTTAACTTCATTATCCATTTTCAATAGAATAATACCAAAAAGTTACTCACAGTCGCAATCAGTTCAATGAAATCGTAGAATTTATTTAATTTGTTTGTTGTTTGTTTCCTTGACAACACATTCCTTCAACCTTGATTTGTAGGTATTTATTGTAGGTATGAATTGACATATTTTTTTTGCAAATAATTTCAAAAATTTTTTCAAAAGTAATAGATTTTATAAGGAGGTATCGAACAAAACCAAATACAGCACTCGAGAGTAAGGTCGCTTTCGTTCACTTGAATTTCATCGTCCACTCAGCAAATTCGCGTGAACGAAAGCTTCACCTTCCTCACTCTTACTTAAATAACTTTTATTTTAAACCTTTGTAATTTTTTTTCAACGTATTTTTACTAACAAAAAAACGAATTATAATTTTTGTTTTTATTTTTAATTGAGCAATTTAATAAATTTAAATTAATATTTAAAAGTAATATTGTGTTTTTAGTATCACTTAGTGACTTGCTGCTATTAATTTATCATTCAATAAAAATAAGTTAAGAAAAAATAAAAAAATATTCTCTTTTATGTACCAACATAATATGTCAATAATATGTCAACCAACAAGAGTAGGTTAAAATAAAGTTAAAATTTGGTGTTTATTGTCGTAGATAAACATTTACCACCAGTCTTGCTTTACAACTCATTACTTTAGCATTTTTCTTTTTTTTTTTTATTTTAGATATATATTTGTTATCTATGTATTTTTTTCTCAGACAGTAACTTAGTTAACTTTCCAATTTCGTTAAAATTAAAGTTTTTATTTCTTCAATTAGTTTTTATCCACAGTTTTATTCATGTATTTTTTAGAAATATTTGTAGCTACTTGCAATGTTTTTTAAAATACTTTAGCCTTAAGCGCAAATAATGAGAAATATTTATATTATATATTTATTTATAATAAGGATTATATATTTAACACGTCTATTTTTCAAAAAAAAAACATTAACTTTAAAAATAATAAATTATAAACTTTTAATATTGAATTTTTAGAATTATAACTTGTTTTATTTTCTCCTTTTTCTCAATACTAATAAGAAAATATTTTAAGTTTTAGTGAAACATTTGATTTTATCAAAAATTGTTTTTTTTTTGTTTAGAATTTATTGTTTTCTCGGCTTTTAAAAGTTTTTTATACCCGTTACTGCGTATTGCAGTACACAACCATGCACCTTCATTGTTAAATTTTTGAATCAAGCTGATATTTCCGTTTGGTGCATATATTAAAAAAAAATCGCATTGGTCAACAAACTTTGGCTTATACACGAACTTGAACTTAAAAATATGCTTCTTATTTTTTTTTATTAGCGTATCTAATGTTTATTTTTTTGCAACTACGATTTTGTTAAAACGTTTATCTTATTATACCAAATTAATACTAAACTTTTTCTTATCAACAATGTTTAATAATTTTAATTATTAAACATGTAAATACTAACTGTCTGCTATTATTTATCTGAGACGACTAAGTTACTATTAAACAGAGTAATTGACATTCTAACACATACCTTGAAATGATGTTGAAATATATTCTTTGAATTTTGATTGTATCAAGTAAATTTGCAACCGTAAATCGAATAAATTTCCTAAATTTTATTTAGTTACTTATTTGGTTTTTTACTTTATTGTCTTATTAAAAATATATACAAACTGACATAAAAGTATGAAAATTCATATTTTTTAAGTTACTAGTTTTTAGAAAAAGACAGGTCGATTTTTTTTTTTTCTTCGTACGTTTTTTACTTATTTTCAATTTTTTTTAGACAACTGGTTTTTTGCTGTGACGTAATCAAAAATTTTTTAAAAATAGCATCGCCTATTTTTGATGTTGAATATTGAAACTACTTTTTTTGCGTATAATATAACATTTATGTGGTCAAAAACAAAAACTTTATGTAATTTAACCAATTTAAATGTTTTATTTAAATTTATTTTATTTTATTTTGAATTTTTCAAAATTGACGCAATTTTAACAGAATTGTTAAACTAAATGTTCAAATTGACGTACTTCTGTTTCTTAATAATTGTTCAACCAATTTTCAAACTCCATTAGCACATTTTTGACTAATTAAGAGGTACTGATTTGTAATTCTTTCTCTTAAATCCTTGATTTTGTTGCAAATACTTTTGATTTTAAGTAGCTTTTTAGAAAAACGTTAATGATCAAAACATCATCTAAATAATCTCTAACACCACAAGGGTAGTGTGGAGGAGCACCGTCTTGTTTAAACTATATATTAGCTGCTGGTATGTCTAGATTCTTTTTATTGGGAAAAGTTTCGCTAATGCTGGTACTAACGTGTAGCAAAAGATATCCAAATAAAATTGTCTAATCAATTTGATGTCAAAAAGATACGGTCTTAAAATCTGATTAAGTCAAAAAAGACGCAACTGCCACATAGAACGATAGAAAACTTGCGAGGTACGAGAGAAACCAATACTTGTTACAACATCCATAATAATTGAATGTTTAGTGTGGTTTTGTCAATCAATGCCTCCTAATTAGTCAAAAAATAAAAAATAATGGGCTAATAGAGTTCGAAAATTAGTTGTATTATTACTAGGAAGCGAAAGGACTTCAATTTGAATATCTAGTTTTGTAATTCTGTTAAAAATTGTGCCTATTATAAAAATTTTTATAAAACATTTAATTTGGTTAAACTACTTAATGTTTTCGCCTTAGACTCTATAAATGTTATACTTTTGTACGCAGAAAAAAAAGTAGTTTTAATATTTACCACCAAAAATAGGGGTTGCTATTGAGAAAAAAAATCGATTACTTTACTGCCAAAAACCAGCTGGCAAAAAAAATTTACAAGTAAAAAACGTGCGCAGTAAAGAAATAAAATTGACCTGTCTTGGCGTTTTACTAAAAAAAACAGTAACTTAGAAAATATAAATTTTATTCCATACTTTTATGTCACATTTTATAAAATTGATGAAAAACGTTTTTTCTGACGATTACTTTGTCTCTTAATCCAGTGAGTCGTTATATAAGTCGTTTTAGTACAAATTTAGGTGCAACGTTGCCAATTTGATGCGGATGCCAATTTCACCGTGATTCCAATGGCATCTAGATATACACGAATCGATTGCAGCGCCTCAGTACGACTCCTTGCTGAACTCAAGAGAATATTATTATACTTTTGGCGGTCAATTTGACGTCCACCACTTTTTTACGCCATCTGATAGGATGTATGTTAAGTAAGCTTTTGTCGATATTTTACGCTTATGTCAAATTGGCATCCGTATATTGGATGCCACCTTACCTCGGATGCCACCTTTACCGCAATTTTTACATGGGCGGATGCCACCTTGGCCTCTGTAAGTATATATATATATATATATGTATATCTATATACATCCCGCTATCATTAGCACGTCCGTCCGAAAAACATTATTAGAGCGTCCGGGTCTAAAACTCAGAGAAGTAAGCTGTTTTTTAAAAGTTTTCCACCAGTATACATCGTCTATTCCTTTACTGGTGGCGTTGCCTAAATATGAAGCAAATCTAAAGTTTTCAAATCCGTTGTACCACCATTGCAGCGTCCTTTTACGGAACAATCAATGAAGCGTCCGTATATTGGTGCATAGAGCGTCCCTTGGTGTATATAGACCGTCATAGAGCGTCATGCGGTGTTGCCAGTTGTAATTCTCATTTTGTGTCTATAAATAGAATATACACAGAAGGACGCTTTATGCATGCAAATATATGGACGTTCCAATGGTGGTTTAAAAGTCAATTTTTTAACGACCAGTGCAATTTTACTAACAATAAGCCGCAATTTGTGTACGCGGATTTGGTTAAAATATCTTCTATTAATAATTATTAATTTAATTATAAAAATATTATTTCTGTTTGAAATAGTTATTACTTGGACATAAAAGGTAGGCTATATACCAAAAAAGTTCTCTATCTCTCTGTTAACATTTGAGGCATGGGAACATTGAAAAAAGAAAATAAAAATTACTGAAACGTCAAAAGGTTTCAACAATAACAATTTAAAACAACATGAACGTTACTAAGAAAACTAGTCTTACTCAAGGTTCGATAAAAAATAAATGTAAGTTTGATTTTGCCATAGAAAACTATTAATTCCAATTGCTATTTATTATTAGTTATTCAATAATATAAAAAAATATTTTAAATTATTAGTTTAAATGTTACTAATTTAAAATTAGTAACATGTAACAAGTTTCCGAAGGTACTTTACGGTAACCAGAAAATAAAAGTATTTCGATGAAGCATTTTAAATTCATTAATTTCTAGAGCAAAATTTGCTTCGTTTTTGATACAATTAACATAACGTAAAGCCTCTTTTCTAATGTTTCAAAATGTCAGTAGTTAAAAATCTTTAAAGGAGTTGTAAAGATGTGAGTAAGCTTAGATCTTTTTTTCAACTGCCCATTTTTGTTTTTCTAATAGTAGAAAAATGATTGTCTAAAAAACCTTAGATTTGTACACTTTTTTCATTTTGGTAATGTATTGCACAATCGATCTTATTTTTGCTTAGAAGTTATGTCTTCTGATCTTTCTTTAATTTTGGGAATTCTACTTTCATCTTCGTCAATCCAAAAATTTAGATTATTAACTATATTTTGCTTATCCTCAAATGTAAATGCTTTTTTGAAATTAATATTTTACTGTAAATAATAAATAATAAAGTTTTTATATAAACAAAAGATACAACAGTTACTAATGTAAATTAACATTAATTTTTTATGTAACATATATAAGAAACATCGCGTTTATGCTCTAAAGATTAAATTCAAGCAGATTATAAGCGTAATTTAAAACAAGAAAAACTAGGGTATTTAACAAAAAAATCAAGAATTATTTTCAGAATTCGTCATTTAAATAAAATTTTAATAGAAAGCAAATTGTTTAAAAAAAAATGAAGGAAGTTACAACTTATTAGTAAATAGTAGATTGTTTGACAAGTTAAGAAAACTGAATTTTTTTTCGAGTGAGTGTTAATGTTTTATTATAACGAAATTTACATTTTTAGAACCTTCTTTTGTTCTTCTTTTTCTTTTGTAAAACTTAGTAAACACCAACCACATTTCAATGACCATTTAAGGGCACTAAACTATCACATTTAATGACTAGCCAATACGTCAGCATTTTTATAGACTAAGCAGTAAAGCAAACACTTTAAAGCCGTTTTTGAGTTGTCACAAACTTTTATGACTAATTGTCAAACATCAAGTTGATCTAAAAAAAAAATGAACTGATAATATCCAAAATATTATATATGGATAATAAAGCTCATTGCCCTACCAGACTGCCAATGACAGCATTAAATCACATGTTTTATTGCTTAATTAAACAAAGAACTATTTATTATATCAATTTTGTAAGTCGTAATAATATTACAATAAAAGATTTTTTAATGTTTTATAAATATACTAAAATAATATTTAGAAAATATTAGTAAAAATATCTTGAAAAATGTAGACAAAATTTTGAAAAATATAAACAAAAATTAAAAATACAAAACAAACAGGAAATAATGTATATCTGATACATAGAAAAAATTGGGAAGAACGGATAAATATGCTAAAACTAAAAAAAATAATTAGAAATCTACCAGAATAAAAAACTTTTCACAGCAAAAAAAAAACTTTTATCAAAAAAATTGGAATAAAAGAAAGAGGAAGATAAGAAGAAAAAAGAAACTATCAATAAACGATAAAATACTGAATTCGAGAATTGGGACAATGACAAACGACAACTAGTCGTAATTGAAAAAAAACTCATTTATAAAACAAAGAAAACGGAAAGTAAGGAAAAATAATCAAGTTGACGAATTGACAATAAAAGAGTATAATAAAAAAAATGTAGAAATAGAAAATAGGGATAAAGTTAAAGACAAAAATAATACAACAGCATTGACAGTAGACAACAGGAACCAAAAACCGAATTGAAATATAAGGAAAGTTACTAAGACCAGAAATTAAAAAAAGATAAAAAAAAATGCTATACTAATAGAATAGAGACTAAACAAAGGTATAACGAAATTTAATGTAAACAATACAAAAATATAAAAAATACAAAAAACATACAAAGAAAAAACAAAAATGCCCTAAAATATTTTTAATAAATCAGTTCTAGAAATATGTGGAGTAAACAAAACAATAAATACGAAAAAGCAAAAACACTGGTAGAACAATGAAATTAAACAAGAAGTAATTAAGAAAAAACTGTTATCAAAAAAGTACTTAGAGAACAACAAAAACTTAGATGACTACCAACTGTATAAAGAACAAGAAAAGAACACAAAAATTATAGTAAAAACGGTAAAGCAAAGTTATGAAAAAAGTCTGAAATAAAGATTAAAAAAACCGCTTTAGGCATGCAAAAATAGTGTTCAATATTGTAAACAATTTAAGTAAATATAGCTTAAAAAAACAAAAAAAAGATATTATTAAAAATAAACTCAAAAATTATTAAGTAAATAGTAGATTGTTTGACAAGTTAAAAAAACTGATTGTTTTTCAGTGAGCGTTAATGTTTCATTATAATGAAATTTACACAAACCCAGAAAACTTACTTTTTTAACGTGATGAACATGTTATATTTTCATATACTTTATAAAATTCTCTGTGATTTAAAGATTTAAAAATTATAAAGAATTAATTATCAAATTATGAATCTAAGCGCTGTAAATCGCCTATCAAACGACATTTTGGTAAGATTTTATGGCCAAAAAAGTTATTAAAAATCAATATTTATAATTATTACACTGACAGTAGGAGAGAAGTTACTTTATGTTGGAAATAAAATTTTTTGTTATTACAAATTAAAGAAACCATTTATTGCAACACTCTTACCTATAATTTTATTATTTTTTACTAATTTATATTTATGTATAAATATTTTAACTTTAATAATTTCAAAACTTTTTTTTAATATTTCTAATTTTAAAATTAAATTTTATTACATTTTTATCAAATGAATAATCAGCAGCATTGAAAAGCAAAACAAAATTAATTAAAGCAAGAAAATGGTATTAGTAAAATTTAAACTAATAATTTAAAATATCTTTTTAGGCCTCCTGAACGGATCAGAAACATTAAATTTCTCGTCGTATAAATCGTTCGAAAGGTAATTGTTTGCGTTTGTCACTATTTTACACTGTCTAGACCTTAAACGTAAAATCTAGAGATTTTCTGTTTTTAAATTGTATTTATTCCTATACCAGTTATATGATTTTTCAGACAGGAAATTTTGAATTGCTTTTCTGGCTGCGTTTTTTAAATGTTCTGAGTTATTATCATCTTTCATTTTTTGATTTATTGGAAGAAGTTTTATTTATTTTAGCACAAAAGCACGATTTAACAGAATATATAATTTTTTATTGTCAATTATATTTTAAATCTAAAATAGTTATCATAATAATGAAAATAGTTTTTTTTAGTTTAAGCAACTTTCTGGCGTTAAAAAGGTTGTTTATCACACGGCCAGAAACTTTTTCACGACTATTCGCACTTGTAAGACTCGGCTTCGCCTCAGACCACAATCCGTACTTATATTCGCAAAACGACAGTTTCTGGCCTTGTCATAGAAATAACTATTTCTGTATAATTAATATTAACTAGCAATTGGAATTAATAGTTTTCGATAGGAAAATAAATCTTGCATTTATTTTTTATCAAACTTTAAGTAATATTAGTTTTCTTAGTAACGTTCATGTTGTTTTAAATTATTATTACTTTTCGACGTTTCAGTAATTTTTTTACCATCCCCGAAATGAAGGCAAAAAGATACAAAACTTTTTTGATATAGAGTAAGCGGCAAAAATATAAAACATCTAAAATAACTTTTAAACTATTTATTTAAAAAAAATTGCTCGGGTATTATCTGTTAACTGACAATACCAGTTCATTGAAAAAAAAAAAACAAATAATTTATAATTAAAGCTTTATTTTAAAAAAATTTAAGTGTTAATTATTGTATCCAACAAATTTTTAACTGCCAGTATTTTTTAAATTGTCAAAAAGTCATAGAGTGCTAGATTTTAACAATAAGTTCAATAATAATAAATTTCAGTTTTTTTAATTTTTGTTTTATTCCAACTTTTAATAATTTAAGAATGACACAATAATTTTAGTAAAGAGAGGTGTAGCACATTATACATAAAATATGTTCAAAATTTGTTATAAAATTTAAAAATGTAATAAAAAGTATAGAATGTCCTTTAAAAAAAACAAAGTTGAAGTCGGTATCTTATTTTTGGTCACACTGAATAAAAATGATATTAAAATTAATTAACAAATTATTATTAAAATGCGCAATTTAATAATAAAATTGACCTGTACAAACAATTTTTTAAAAAATAAATACTTTTAAAGTTATTTTAAATGTTTCACAATATTACCGCTTACTAGTAGATTCAAATCAGCAAAAGTAAAAAAGAAACCGTACAAGTAAACAATTTGAAACTTGAGGAAAATCTTCTTCTACATATTTGAAAATATTAACTACAATTATTTTGAGAATTTTTGCTTAATTAGAAATATCTGTTTTTAAGGTGCGGTTAAAACTTGAGTCACCCGGTATATGTATAGCCGAAGTATTTTTAGCAAGAGCTTTCTAAAGCATCAAATTCATTAAAAAATTTGTTGAAATATTTTTAATAAAAATTTTCTCGATGTAAACAGAACTCTGCAAATTATTTTTATAGAAACTACTTTTTTATGTAGCAATCAAGTCAATAATAATTATTGCGCTTTGTGCAAAATGTGTAAAATTTCTAAAATTATTATTACAACTAAAGTCAATTTTGTAGTAACTTTCAGTCGTATACAATACAAATGTGTAAAATATTACGTTTTTGCAATATGGAACAACCAAAAATACACATAATAATTTTGAATTATTACTCTTTTCTTCAAATTTCTAAGATATATTTTGTTAATTGTGATGTTTAATTAAAACTGAATAAAACGACTATCCTGTTTCTTGATGCCTATAAAGCATTCAGAAAACCTGTCTTTCAATAATGCTAGTTATTTATGTTAGTGCTGGTTGTCAGAAATGTTATAATTGTTATATTATGTAAAGAACAAAGAAAAACTGAACACGAGAAGCAAGGAACAAAATGAAACTAAAAATTACGTACAACAAAAAAATTATTCGCAATGAAAATGACTCAAAATCTTGTAAACACACACTCAAAAAAAATAAAATAATTTATTTCTTTGTAATATTATCTATAGTTACAGTGTATCTAGTACTAATATCCATTTTTCTCTAAATTTTCTTTTATCAAAAATTTCATAACATCTGTTAACATCTCTCATATAATCAGTGAATAGCTTTTTTAAGTAAATTTATTTAAGTGAAGGTACTGCTTTATCTTCACGCAAATTACAAAAAAAAGAAAAATCAAGCATAAAGTCTTCTATTTTTTTAACCGCATTTAAAATAAAATTACAACTTACAAATCTCAAATTATGCATTGCTTTTTAAGAAATTAGATCCTTTCAAGTTGCCTGCGATCTGTATCAATTTTTAAGAGTACCATGCATTTTGTTTTTAATAGTATATAAAATGATTCCAATTTTCATCAGTTTGCCTTTTATAGCGACATATTACAATTTACAACTGTGTAATTTATAACTTTGAATTAAACTTAAACTGTCAACTTAAATATTGTATAATAATTTAATTATTTCGTTTTTTAAATATTTTTAGTAGAAATAATTTCAATATTAAATAATTCGTGTAACTCCTTATTTGTACATCTTTAGACTTAACTCTACTTTTAAGCAAAGCAAATTTAACAGTTTTTGGAGAGATACACATAAACACAATATTCGACTGCTTCGAGGATTTTTTTTTTTGATTTTTTAAGTAATAAGATGATTCTAACAGCAATAATTTAGAACAGTTCAGAATTATAATATTGCGCATAAACAGTAGCATTTTTGCGTTTCAAAGCTTTATTACGCATGCTCCGTTTTGTTTTTAACTAAAGTGTTGTTAAAACAAGCCTATTGTAATATTTTTTTAAAGAAAAACAGTAGTTTAGTCAAATTTTATTTTTGATAAATATTTTTAGTTGGTCTTTACAAAAATTAAATTTAGATGCGGTCAAAAACTGACCATTGTTAAAATGTTAACCTGCTCAAAGATATAATTTTTCCTAAAGTACACTACAAAAAAATTTGTACGCCACGATCAAAAAGTGTTTTATTTTTGGTCTTGTCTGTTTTCAAGCTTTGCCTCTTATTCAGTGATTAAAATCACACTGAACTGAAAAATCTACTTTTTGGCTTTGATACACAAATAACTATATTTAATACACACTTTCCAAAATAACTACTTTGAAAAATAAAAATGTTCCGCAAAATATCGTTTCACAGCTTTATTAGTATTTAAGTGTCTACAGCAAGTTTTCACTAAATTATTTTTAATTTTTCAAAAATTTGCACAAATTGTTATTTTAGCAAAAAATATCCCATTGAGAGAAGTAAGTTTTAATAAAAAAAAAATTGGTAAAGATAATTTTGGAAGTAAAAGACCAAGAAAGTTGTCTCTTAAAATTAAAAAAATGTAAAATAATCTTATTGTCTGGTAATTTACATGCCATACCTTAAAAATTAAGGGTCCAGTGTTCTAAACTTACTTGTGCTGTGAAAAAGAAGCAATAATAATATGAATGTGTATTAGGTTTAACTTCACTTATTTTGCATAAGTACAACAATTTTCGACGACTTAATTGTGGTATTAAGGAAATTGGATTACATGAAAATAAACATATCTAGACATAATTAATTATATTGATTTTTTTTCTATTTTTTAATTTGTTGATTTATTGATTAAATGTAATTTCGAAAACTTGTACTAAAAATTTTTTTATGAATCGCTACCTTTTTGTTAGAAAACAGCGAAACTACCTGGGTTACAATACAAGCATTAAGAATTTCTATAATTAAAAAATCACCAATATGTGCTGTTGTTACAATTTTTTATAAATTTTGCTTTTAATCACCTCAATAACTTTCTTATCTAAATTAATTTTTAATTAAGAAGACGTTTGATGTCATCTAAATAATACTGTCGATCTTGTGTTTCAAAAGTTTGTGCACATAAAAATTATTGTTTTTTTGTCTTTTATTTAATACACTAACTTTTATAACAAAACTCTGATAAATTTTAATTAATATCTTAATTACAGCGCCTTCGAGATTCTAACCTCTAAAAAAATCTGTTTTTTGCAAATTTGCAAAAAATTATAATTATTATAATTAAAAGCAGAAAATTATAATCATTATAATTATAAACAAAAATTTTTAATTATATTATATATCATTAACACCCTTATCACTTTTAAAAAATATTCCAATTATTGTTTCAGTCAATAAAAGTCAATTCATTAATCTCATAATTTCATAAATATTTCCAACTCCGATAGACAAACCAGTCAGTCAATTTTTTTTGCGAATCTTTAGTGCACACGCGCACTGAACACGAACAGTGTTGCCACGTGAACAGGACGCGGTAAGGTGCATATGGTGAAAACAAATATACAGAACAGACGCAGCATCATCTGAATAATGAAAGAACTATATTCATCTGGTGTATATTTAAAAAATTCGCAGCGCCATCTAGGCTAAATTGAGAGAACTAAATTATTCAGTTCTTTTTCATCATATGCACCTTATGGCGTCCCTCTGAAACTTTGGTTTTATTATTTTCTCGTTATTTAGAATCGATTAGTGTGGAAAAGATTTACTGCGTCCGTATACGGACGACGGACGCAGTAAGGTCGTGGACGCAGCATTGTATGTAATTTTGCAATGTACGGACGCAGTAACATGCTAAGGATATATATATATATATATATATATATACTGTATGTATATATATATATATATATATATATATATATATATATATACATCCCGCTATCATTAGCACGTCCGTCCGAAAAACATTATTAGAGCGTCCGGGTCTAAAACTCACTGAAGTAAGCTGTTTTTTTAAAGTTTTCCATCATTAGCACGTCCGTCCGAAAAACATTATTAGAGCGTCCTTGTCTAAAACTCAGAGAAGTAAGCTGTTTTTTAAAAGTTTTCCACCAGTATACATCGTCTATTCCCTTACAGGTGGCGTTGCCTAAATATGAAGCAAATCTAAAGTTTTCAAATCCGTTGTACCACCATTGCAGCGTCCTTTTACGGAACAATCAATGAAGCGTCCGTATATTGGTGCATAGAGCGTCCCTTGGTGTATATAGACCGTCATAGAGCGTCATGCTGTGTTGCCAGTTGTAATTCTCAATTTGTGTCTATAAATAGAATATGCACAAAAGGACGCTTTATGCATGCAAATATATGGACGTTCCAATGGTGGTTTAAAAGTCAATTTTTTAACGACCAGTGCAATCTTACTAACAATAAGCCGCAATCTGTGTGCGCGGATTTGGTTAAAATATCTTCTATTAATAATTATTAATTTAATTATGAAAGTATTATTTCTGTTTGAAATAGTTATTACTTGGACATAAAAGGTAGGCTATATACCAAAAAAGTTCTCTATCTCTCTGTTAACATTTGAGGCATAGGAACGTTGAAAAAAAAAAAAAAAATTACTGAAACGTCGAAAAGTTTCAACAATAACAATTTAAAACAACATGAACGTTACTAAGAAAACTAGTTTTACTCAAGGTTCAATAAAAAATAAATGTAAGTTTGATTTTGCCATAGAAAACTTCAATTCCAATTGCTATTTATTATAAGTTATTCAAAAAAAATATTTTAAATTATTAGTTCAAATATTATTAATTTAAAATTAGTAACATGTAACAAGTTTCCGATGGTACTTTATGGTAACCAGAAAATAAAAGTACTTCGATGTAGCGTTTTAAGTTTCTTAATTTCTAGAGCAAAATTAGCTTCATTTTTGATACAATTAGCATAACGTAAAGCCTCTTTTCTAATATTTTTTAAAATGTCAGTAGTTAAAAATCTTGAAAGGAGTTGTGAAGATGTGAGAAAGCTTAGACCTTTTTTTCAACTGTTTATTTTTGTTTTTTTAATAGTTGAAATATGATTGTCTAAAAAACTATAGATTGGTACACACTTTTTCCAATTTGGTAATGTATTGCACAATCGCTCTTATTTTGGCTTGGAAGTTTCGGCTTCTGATTTTTCTTTAATTTCGGGAATTCTATTTTCATCTTCGTCAATCCAAAAATTTAGATTATTAACTATATCTTCCATTTCCTCAAATGTAAATGCTTTTTTAAAATTAATTTTTTACTGTAAATCATAAAAAATAAAGTTTTTATATCAACAAAAAATACAACAGTTACTAACGTAAATTAACATTGATTTTTTAGGTAACATATAAGAAACGTTTTTTTTTTTGAGAAAATTAAAGAAAAACCCGGACTTAAATAATACTTTATTTTTCAAATTTGTTTTAATTGCTGTCCTGTTTGTATGACACTGGGTGTTAACGGGTTAATTAAAGATAAAAAGTTTAATTTTATTAAGTGAATGTTTAACTAAAGTTCTGACAATAAGTCAAAAAATTTGCCAAACCTGTGCTGTTTTTTGTTTTCCAACCAATGAACATTTTATGAAAATTTAGAAAAATTTGTGTAAAAAAAGTAATTGTTTCATTATAATGAAATTTGCATTTTTAGAACCTTTTTTTTTTGTTCTACTTTTTCTTCTGTAAAACTTAGTAAACACAACATTTTAATGACAATTTAAGCGGTCTAAACTATCACATTTAATGACTAGGCAATACAGCATTTTTATAGACTAAGCAGTAAAGCAAACACTTTAAAGCCGTTTTTCATTTGTCACAAAATTTTGAGACTAGATGTCAAACATCAAGTTTCTCTTAAAAAAAAACTGTTTTTTAAATCACATGCTTTATTGCTTAATTCAAAAATAACTATCTATTACATTATTTTTGGATGTCGTTATAATATTAAAATAAAAGATTATTTAATATTTTATTAATATACTAAAATAATATTTAGAACATATTGATAAAAATATCTTAAAAAATATAGACAAAATTTCTAAAAATTTAAACAAAAATTAAAAATGCAAAACAAACAGGAGATAATGTATATCTAATACATAAAAAAAACTGGGAAAAGCAGATAAATATGCTAAAACTTAAAAGAATAATTAGAAATCTAGCAGAATTAAGAACTTTTCACAGTAAAAAAAATATAAACATTTATCAGAGAAATCGAAATAAAAGTAAGAAGAAAATAAGAAGAAGAAAAAAACTAACAATAAACAATAAAATACTGAATTCAAGAATTAGGACAATGACAAACGACAACTAGTCGTAATTGAAAAAAAACTTATCTATAAAACAAAAAAACGGAAAGTAAGGAAAGATAACCATCGAGTTGATCAATTGACAATAAAAGAGTATAATAAAAAATAGTAGAAATAGAAAATTAGAAAAAAATAAAATACAAAAATAATACAACAGCTTTGACAGTAGACAACAGGAACCAAAAACCGAAATGAAATATTAGGAAAGTTACTAAGATCAGAAATTAAAAAAAGATAAAAAAATGTTATACTAATAGGATAGAGACTAAACAAAGGTATAACAAAATTTCATAAAAAAATACAAGAATATAAAAAATACAAAAAAAATTAAAAAAAACAAAATTTCCTAAAATATTTTAAAAAAATCAGTTTTAGAAATATGTGGAGTAAACAAAACAACAAATACGAAAAAGCTAAAACACTGGTAGAACAATAAAATTAAACAAGAAGTAATTAAGAAAAAACTGTTATCGAAAAAGTACCTAGAGAACAACAAAACCTAGATGACTACCAACTGTATAAAGAACAAAAAGAGAACATAAAAATTATAGTAAAAACGGTAAAGCAAAGTTATGAAAAAAGTTTGAAATAAAGATAAAAAAACTGCTTAAAGCAATGCAAAAATAGTGTACAATATTGTAAACAATTTAAGAAAATAGATCTTAAAAAAACCAAGAGAAGATATTATTGAAAATAAACTCAAAATTATTAAGTGATAGAGATTGTTGTTTTTCAGTGAGTGTTAATGTTTCATTATAATGAAATTTACACGATCCTAAGAAACTCACTTTTTTCAACGTGTTGGACATGTTATTTTTTCGTATACTTGATAAAATTCACTGTAATTTAAAGAATTAAAAATTATGAAATAAGTCTAAGCACTGTAAATTATTTATCAAACGACAACTTTATAAGATTATTATATGGCCGAAAAAGTTATTAAAAGTCAATATTTATAATTATTACACTGACAGTAGGAGAGAAGTTCTTTTATGTTAGAAATAATTTTTTTTTTTATTGCAAATTAAAGAAACCATTTATTGCAACATTTTTACCTATAATTTTGTTATTTTTAACCAATTTATATTTATGTATGAATACTTTAATCCTAATAATTTAAAAAAATTTAAATTTTTTTTTTTATTTTTTTAATTTCAAAATTAGATTTTACTACATTTTTATAAATAAATGATCAGAAGCATTAAAAATCAAAATATAATTACTTGAAGCAAAAAAATGCTATTAGTAAAATTTGGACTAATAATTTAAAATATTTTTTTAGGCCTCCGTTTAGAAACACTAAATTTCTAGTCGTAGAAATTGTCGGAAAGATGATTGTTTGCGTTTGCCACTATTTTGCACTGTCTAGACATTGAAAGTAAAATCTAAGAATTTTCAGTTGCTTTTCTGACTGCGTTTTTTAGATGTTCTGGGTTATTATCGTCTTCCATTTTCTAATTTATTGGAAGAAGTTTTATTTATTTTAGCACAAAAGCACGACTTGACACAATTTATAATTGTTTATTGTCAATTAAAATAGTTATCATAATAATCAAAATAGTTTTTTTTAGTTTAGACAACTTTTCGGCCTAAAAAACGTCGCTTATCACACGGCCAGAAACCTTTTCGCAAGTATTCGCACTTGTGAGACCCGGCTTCGCCTCAGCCCACAATCCGTGCTCATATTCACAAAACGACAGTTTCTGGCTTTGTCATAGAAATAACTATTTCTGTATAATTAATAATAAATAGCAACTAGAATCAATAGTTTTCTATAGGAAAATAAAACTTACATTTATTTTTTATCAAACTTTAAGTAATTTTAGTTTTCTTAGTAAGGTTCATGTTGTTTTAAATTATTATTACTTTTCGACGTTTCAGTAATTTTTTTACCATCCCCGAAATGTAGGCAAAAAGATACAAAACTTTTTTTATATACAGTAACCGGCAAAAGTATGGAACATCTAAAATAACTTTAAAACTATTTATTTAAAAAAAATTGCTCGGGCACTATCTGTTATCTGACAATACCATTTCATTTAAAAAAACAAATAATTTATAATTAAAACTTTATTTTAAAAAATTAAAGTGTTGATTATTGTTTCCAACAAATTTTTAACTGCCAGTATTTTTTAAACTGTTAAAAAGTTAAAAGGTGCTAGATTTTAACAATAAGTTCAATAATAATAAATTTCAGTTTTTCAGTTTTTTAATTTCTATTTTATTTCAACTTTTAATAATTTTAGAATGTCACACAAATTTTAGTAAAGATAGGTATAGCACATTATACACAAAATATGTTCAAAATTTGTCATAAATTTTAAAATTGTAATTAAAATTATAGAGTGTTCTTTGAAAAAACAAAGTTGATGTCGGTATCTTATTTTTGGTCACACTAAATAAAATAGATATTAAATTTAATTAACAAATTATTATTAAAATGCGCAATTTAAAAATAAATTTGACCTGTCCGAACAATTTTTAAAAAAATAAATACTTTTAAAGTTATTTTAAATGTTTCACAATATTACCGCTTACTAGTAGATTTAAATTTGAAGCATTAGCGCGCGCGTCTATCTTTTCATTCTTCACAACTCAGGTCAGGAATCGTTTATTTAATTTCATTCATATTGTTACAGTGTTGCCAAACTGACGGACGCTCTATTACACCGAGGTTGAATATACGTATATTACGCCAGCGCCACCACCCCTATATACGCCGGAACTAAAAATTATACGAATTTTTCATCCAGAAATCATTAAAGCGTCCAAATCGATTTTTGCCATTCGCTTCCTCTTGGTGTAGGAAGGCTCCCAAATTTTTTTTACATGGGGTTGCAGTAGAGCGTCCATATACGGGCGCTCTATGCACTTGGACGGGATCGGGCAATGTATGGCCGTGCTAATGATAGCAGGATATATATATATATATATATATATATATATATATATATATCGGCCATACATTGACCGATCCCTATCATTAGAACGTCCAAGTGCATAGAGCGCCCGTATATGGACGCTCTGCTGCAACCCCCTGTAAAAAAAATTTGAGAGCCTTCCTACACCAAGAGGAAGCGAATGGCAAAAATCGATTTGGACGCTTTAATGATTTCTGGATGAAAAATTCGTATAATTTTTAGTTCCGGCGTATATAGGGTGGTGGCGCTGGCGTAATATACGTATATTCAACTTTGGTGTATTAGAGCGTCCGTCAGTTCGGCAACACTGTAACGATACGTATAACATTCTCTCGTATCTGAGTTGTGAGGAATGAAAGGATACACGCGCTGCGCTAACGCTTCAAATTAAAATCTGTTACAATACAGTAAGCGGTAAAATTGTGGAATATTTAAAATAACTTTAAACGTATTTATTTTTAAAAAAATCATTCAGACATGTCAATTTTATTTTTAAATTGCGCATTTTAATTATAATTTGTTAATAAATTTTAATATATTTCTTTTAATCAGTGCGACCCAAAAATAAGATACCGACATTAACTTTGTTTTTTTTAAAAGACACTTTATACTTTTTATTGCATTTTTAGATTCTATGACAAATTTTGGACCTATACAAATCTTTAACTGTTTTCGAATATTGACAGTTAAAGAAAAGACAAGTAAAATTAAATATGTATTCAATTTCTTTTTGAGTTAATTGTTGAAACTACCCTTCAAATAATTTTTGGACAGTAAAATGTTTGTTAAAATAAAAGAAAAATTAAAAAACTGAAATTCATTATTATTGAACTTATTGTTAAAATCTAGCACCCTTTAACTTTTTGACAGTTTATAAATTACCTGCAGTTAAAAATTTGTTGGAAATTATAATCAGTATTTTAATTTTTTAAAATAAAGTGTTAATTATTTGTGTTGTTTTTTTTTAATGAACTGGTATTGTCAGATAATAGAAAGACCTGAGCGATTTTTTTTTAATGATTTGTAGAAATGAAAATGCTCTCCCAATTTTCTAATTTTATTTATAAGTTATATTTGGCTACCGGTTTCGGTGATATGCCTTCTTCAGCCCTACGTCCTATTCATTCCTTATCAAATTATTAACCCTGGTTTGATACATTGGATTACTTTCTTTCCCACGTCGTGTGTTACAATTTATCAGTTGTTAAAATTTAAAAATTATACAATACTTGACTAGAATTTATAACAATTCACTTGACACGTTAAAATTCTTACGAATTATATCATAATTGATTAAAATTTACAATTATTTCACAAATTAATTAATTAATTAAAATTCTTGTCTCGTCCGGGTAATTTTAGGTAATCTGTGTTTTTTTTTATTAAATAGCTTTAAAGTTATTTTAGATATTCCATACCATTGCCGCTTACTGTATATCAAAAATTTTTGTATTTTTTGCCTACATTTTGAGGATAAAAAAAATAAATTTACTGAAACGTCGAAAAGTAATCATAATAATTTAAAACATGAACGTTCCTAAGAAAACTAATATTACTTAAAGTTCGATAACAGTAAATGCAAGTTTTATTTTGCTATAGAAAACTATTAATTCTAATTACTATTTATTATTAGTTATATAAAAAATATTTTAAATTATTAGGCCAAATGCTTTTAATAGAATTTTTTTGCTGTAAGTGATTTTATTTTGCTTTTTAATGCTACTGGTTATTTATATATAAAAATGTAGTAAAATCTAATTTTGAAATTAGAAAAATTAAAAAAATATATTTAAATTTTTTCAAATTATCAAAGTATTCATACATGTTAAAATGGTTAAATTAATTTTTAGGTAAAAATTTTGCAATAAATGATTTCTTTAATTTTTAATAAGAAAAAATTGTATTGCCAACATAATGTAACTTCTCTCCTACTGTCTGTCTAATAATTATATAATATTGATTTTTAATAACTTTTTCGGCTAAAATTTTTTATAAAGTTGTCGTACGATAGGTAATTTACAGTGCTTAGACTTATTATCGCCTTCGGCTCGGGCCTGAAATCGAGTCCGCGCACTGTAAATCTTACTAACCGTACTATAACGTAAATAATTATTTCATAAGTTCTTTATATCTTCTAATGTTTTATTGTTACTACAGCCACCAATGCCACCTTGATTAAAAAGGACCAAAAAAATTATCTATTTTTTTGACTTTTAACACTAAATAATTGGTTGCTAGTCACTTTTAAAAAATACTTTTTTAAGATGAGCTCTTAATTTTAATAGGAAAGACATTTACATCGCAGTTTTTTATTTTCTTTTCAGTTTCATATGGCAATATCCATATCTCTTGATCCATATCCATATCACTACTTGATCGTACAAAAAAAATATTTATATTCTTTGTAGAAAATTGAATGTTCTAAAAAAGGAATCTTACAATTCTTTTCTAACTCTTGTTGTTTAGAAGATATCAGAGGTCGAAATTTCAAGAATTTAACAAAAATTTCTTTTTCATTTCTAAATTTTATAATTCGTGGATAAATAAACTTTATAAAGTGCACAACACACGGTTTTGTAAAAACTTAAACGCTCTGCAAAAAAAGTTGTTTGTGATTAATGGATTACTTGAACCATTAAAAAAAATGGGGATTTTGTAGCAAATTTTAGTTTTTAAAATGCGAATATTTTCTAAATGGTTAGAATAACCAATTAACTAGAAAAGACTTTTTTTTATAAAGCGTTTTATTTCCTACAAGACTATATGTTGCGTATTTTATAATATTTATTTATTTCAGAGTTATAAAATTTAGAAAAATATTTTGTTAATTTTTTTAAATTTTGACCTCCGATATCTTCTAAATAGTAGAAGACATAAAAAATTGATGAAAAAAGATAAATTTTTTATAGAGTATTTAATTTGCTACAAAAAATGTAAATATAAATTTTCTGTACAATTAAGTAATAACGAGATATGAATTTTTCCATATGTAAGTGAAAAAAAAATAATAAAATAGAAAATTGCGATGAAGGAAAGTGTCCTATTAAAATTAAGAGCTTATTTTAAAATAGCATTTTTTAAAGATGCCTAGAAATCAATTTTTCAGTGTCGGAAATTAAAAAAAATAATAAATTTTTTTTGACCCACCCTAATCTTAATAAATTAATTTTTTTAAATTCTTTAAATTACAGTAAATTTTATCAAGCACACAAAAATATAACATGTTCAACACGTTAAGAAAAGTGAGTTTTTTAGGTTCGTGTAGATTTCATTATCATGAAACATTAACACTCACTGTAAAACAACTAGTTTTCTTAATTTGTCAAACAATTTACTATTTACTAAGTTGCAACTTCCTTCATTTTTCTTTTTCTAAACAATTTGCTTTCTATAAAAATTTTATTCAAATGACGAATTCTGATAATCATTCTTGATTTTTTTGTTAAATAGACTAGTTTTTCTTGTTTTAAATTACGCTAATAAACTTCCTGAATATAATGTTTAATGCAGAAACGCGATGTTTTCACATTAAAAGAATAACTCCTTTTGCACAAATTTTTCTAAATTTTCAAAAAATGTTCATGGGTTGGAAAACGAAAAAACAGCACATTTTTTCACTTATGTTTGGAATTACAGTTAAACATAGCACACCTACTGTGAATCATTGTACTGACTCAAAAGATTCAATAATTGATTCGCAAATGAATTCGCAAATGATTCTTTTATGATTCATCTACTTTCTGACAACCCAATCTTTGAGTCACTCACTGATTCAATAATTAAATTGTCTTAAACGTTGAGAATGTGTAACTTTCTGCACCTTGATAAATTATGTGGTATTTTTTAGATAAGAAAATTTTTGTTTTTATTTGTGTAGGGTATTATATTTATATATAATATTATATATTCGATTACCAAAATATTTGATTAAAACATACTATAATGTAACTTATCAATTTATTATTGTTTGGCAAATAAAATAAATTGCTTTTATATGTAAAGGAGGCAGGCAGGTCGAATCTATTGTCTTTGCAACAATTTGCACGTTTTAACAGTTTTACATAAAACTTGCAAGTTTAGCAGCAAATAACGACTTGTTTTTACTATGTGTTCACATGGAGAGTGTTGCAAGTGCTTTTTGAAAAATTACAGATTTTTTTTTACAAAAATTGTATTACAAAAAGCTAAGGTTTATAATGTATTGAGTAACTGATGTATCCTTTGTTTTTATAAAAACTTTATTTTTTATTATTTACAGTAAAAAATATATTTCAAAAAAGTCCTTACATTTAATGAGGTTGACTAAATTTAGGTTACATTGTCATTTTGTCTGACCCAAACAAAATGATAAAAAACTGATGAAACAAAGTCAACCCTAATTCACATTGCTATCGCTCGGATTGTAGTTTAAAAATGGTCCTACCTCACTTTTATAAATAAATAGTCAGTAGCATTAAAAAGCAAAATAAAATTACTTAAAGCAAAAAAATTCTATTAGTAACGTTTGGACTTATAATTTAATTTTTTTTTTTTGTAAAAACTGATGATACATAGCAATTGGAATTAGTAGTTTTCTAAGGCAAAACTAAACTTACATTTATTTTTTATCGAACCTTAAGTAAGATTAGTTTTCTTTGTAACGTTCATGTTATTTTAAATTGTTATTGTCAAAATTTTTTGACGTTTCGGTAATTTTTACTTTTTTTTTCAATATCCTCATGCCCAAAATTTTGGCAAAAAAATACAGAACTTTCTTGATTATAGCCTACCTTTCACGTCCAAGCAGTAACTATTTCAACCACAAGTAATATTTTTATGGTTAATTAATAGAAGATATTTAACTAAATCTGCGTCCGCATATTGCGGCTTATTGTTAGTAAGATTGTACTGGTCGTTAAAAAATTGATTTTTAAACCATCATTGAAACGTCCATATATTTGCATGCATAAAGCGTCCTTTTGTGTATATTCTATTTATAGCCTAAAGTTGAGAATTACAACTGACAACATCGCATGACGCTCTATGACGGCATTATGAATAAAATATACACCAAGGGACGCTGTATACACCAATATACGAACGCTTTAATGATTGTTCCGTAAAAGGACGCTGCAATGGTGGTAGATTGGATTTGAAAACTTTAAATTTGCTTCATATTTAGGCAACGCCACCTGTAAGGGAATAGACAATGTATATTGGCGAAAAACTTTAAAAAAACAGCTTTCTTTAGTGAGTTTTAATGAGTTTTTGACCCGGACGCTCTAATAATGTTTTTTCGATGGACGTGCTAATGATAGCGGGATGTATATATATATATATATATATATATATATATATATATATATATATATATATATCCTGCTATCATTAGCATGGCCATACATTTCCCGATCCCTATCATTAGGACGTCCTTGTGCATAGAGCGCCCGTATATGGACGCTCTGCTGCAACCCCATGTAAAAAAAATTTGGGAGCCTTCCTACACCAAGAGGAAGCGAATGGCAAAAATCGATTTGGACGCTTTAATGATTTCTGGATGAAAAATTCGTATAATTTTTAGTTCCGGCGTATATAGGGGTGATGGCGCTGGCGTAATAGACGTATATTCAACCTCGGTGTAATAGAGCGTCCGTCAGTTCGGCAACACTGTAACGATACGAATGAAATTAAACAAACGGTTCCTGGCCTGAGTTGTGAGGAATGAAAAGCTAGACGCGCTGCGCTAATGCTTCAAGTTGAAACCTGTTAAAATAGGGTAAGCGGTAAAATTGTAGAATATTTAGTTTAATACTTAATTAAAATAACTTTAAAAATATTTATTTTTTAAAAAAATCGTCTGGACAGGTCAATTTCATTATTAAATTGCGCATTTTAATAATTATTTGTTAATTAATTTAATTTTTTTTTATTTAGTGTGGCCCCAAAATAAGATAGCGACATCAACTTTGTTTTTCTAAAAGGCACTTTATACTTTTTATTGCATTTTTAGATTCTATGACAAATTTTGGACATATTTAGCAGAATAGAGTAATACAAACTCAGTTAAACTGAGTTTGCATTATTCACTCATATTTTTGTATTAAACTGAGTTTGGATTATTAAACTCATATTTTATGTATAATGTCCTATACCTATCTTTAACTGTTTTCGAAATATTAGAAAAAACAAAGAAAAATAAATATTCAATTTATTGTAGAGTTAATTGTTTAAATTAGTACCAAAATAATCTTTTGACAGTAAGATGTCTGTATTTAAGTTATCAAAAGTTAAAATAAAATAAAAATTAAAAAACTAAAATTTATTATTATTAAACTCGTTGTCAAAATCTAGCACTCTATAACTTTTTGACAGTTTAATAAAAACTGGCAGTTAAAAATTTGTTGGAAACAATAATCAATACTTATTTTTTAAAATAAAGTGTCAATTATAAATTATGTATTTGTTTTTTTTTAATGAACTGTTTTAAAATAATTTTAGATGTTCCATAATTTTGCCGCTTACTGTACATCAAAAAAGCTTTGTACTTCTCTTCAAAAAAAACTAAAACATCAAAAAGTAGTCATAATAATTTAAAACAACATGAACGTTACTAAGAAAACTGATATTACTTAAAGTTTAATAAAAAACAAATGCAAATTTTATTTTGTTATACAAAACTATTAATTCTAATTGGTATTTTATTATTAATTATACAAAAAAATATTTTAAATTATTAGTCTAAAGATTTCTAGTAGCATTTTTTTGCTTTAAGTAATTTTATTTTGCTTTACAATGCTACTGATTATCTATTTACAATAATGTAGTAAAATCTAATTTTGAAATTGAAAAATTAAAAAAAAATATGTTTTTTTAAATAATTAAAGTTAATAACTAAAGTTCATACATGATTTTAAAATGGTTAAAAATAATAAGTTTACAGGTAAAAATTTTGCAATTAATGGTTTCTTTAATTTTTGATTACAAAATATTCTATTGCCAACATAAAGTAACTTCTCTCTTACTTTTAGTGTAATAATTATAAATGTTGACTTTTAATAATTTCTTCTGGCAAAAAATCAAATAACGTTGTCGTAGAATAGGTAATATACGGTGCTTAGACTCATCCTCGCCTTCAGCTCGGGCCTGAAATCGAGTCCAATAATTTTTAGTTTTTTATATTACAGTAAATTTTATCAAGAACACGAAAAAATAACATGTTTAACGCGCTAAGAAAATGAAGTTTTCCAAATTCGTGTAAATTTTATTATAATGAAACATTAACATTCACTGGAAAACAATCAGTTTTTTTAACTTGTCAAACAATCTGCTATTCACTTAATAATTTTGAGTTTATTTCTAATAATTTTTATTTTTAATTCTATTTTTTTTTAAATTGCTTACAACATTGTACAATACTTGTGCATTGCGTTGAAGTTTTTTTTATTTTTATTTTAAATGGTTTTCATAACTTTGCTTTACCGTTTTTACTATTATTTTTATCTTCTCTTATTGTTCTTTATACAGTTGGTAGTTATCTAGGTTTCTGTTACTCTAGGTACTTTTTCGATAAAAGTTTTTTCTTAATTACTTTTTGTTCAATTTCATTGTTCCACTAGTGTATTAGCTTCTTCGTGTTTGTTGTTTTGTTTACTCCACATATTTCTAGAACTGATTTATTAAAAGTATTTTAGAGCATTTCTGTTTCTTCTTTGATCTTTTTGTAATTTATACATTCTATATTTGTCTTCTGTTACCTTTTTGTGTTGTTTTATTTTTCACCAAAAAATTGTCATTTCCTATGTCAAAAACGTTTTTAACGCGCATGTCTTTAATTCTTTTTAAAATAATTTGTCTATCACCAATAGGAAGATTATAGATCTTTTATTTCTGCTTAGCATCTCACCTGTATACATATATGTAAATATTTTTGTGTTGGTAGAAGTTGTTTCCTATTACCAAATTTGTTTATTGTATAAAAATCTATGATCTTTTAGCCATTAATAACATTTTTTTTTTTTTAAATTTTGCTATTTACTTTTTCTCTATTAATTTTTACCTTTTCTTTTATATTATTTGTTAGTATTTGGATTTTTTTTGTTGTTATCTCTTATTCTGGGAAGCTATTTCTACTTAGAAACTGTTCTAAGATTTGTTTACAGTGAATTTTGTTATACCTTCGTTTAGTCTCTATTCTATTAGTATAGTATTTTTTTATCTTTTTTTATTTCTGATCTTAGTAGCTTTCCTAATATTTCTTTTTGGTTCTTGATTCCTGTTGTCTACTGTCAACGCTGTTGTATTATTTTTGTCTATAGCTTTCTCCCTATTTTCTATTTTTACTATTTTCTTTATTATACTCTCTTATTGTCAATTCATCAACTTATCTGTCTTTACTTTCCGATTTCTTCGTTTTATAGATGACTTTTTTCAAATACGACTAGTTTTTGATTGTCATTGTCCCAGTTTAGTTTTTTTGTCGTTTGTTGTTAGTTTCTTTAAAGTTTTTAATTCTGCTATATTTCCAATTATTTTTTTAAGTTTTAGCATATTTATATACTCTTTTCAATTTTTTCTATGTATCAGATATACATTATCTCCGGTTTGTTTTGCATTTTTAATTTTTATTTAGATTTTTTGAAATTTTGTCTATATTTTTCAAGATATTTTTATTAATATTTTCTAAATATTATTTTAGGATATTAATAAAATATTAAAAAATCTTTCATTGTAATATTATTACGACATACAAAAATGATATAATAAATAGTTATTTTTTTAATTAAGCAATAAAACATGAGATTTAATGCCGTAATTGGCAGTCTGGTAAGGCAATGAGCTTTTTGGCCATATATAATTTTTTTGGATATTATCAGTTCATTTTTTTTTAGAACAACTTGATGTTTGACAATTAGCCTCAAAATTTTGTGACTAAACTAAAAACGGTTTTAAAATGTTTGCTTTACTGCTTAGTCTATAAAGATGCTGACGTATTACCTAATCATTAAATGCGATAGTTTAGTGCCCTTAAATGGTCATTGAAATGTAGTGTTTACTAAGTTTTACAGAAGAAAAAAAAGAACAAAAGAAGGTTCTAAAAATGCAAATTTCATTATTATGAAACATTAACACTCACTGGAAAAAAATCAGTTTTCTTAACTTGTCAAACAATCTACTATTTACTAATAAGTTGTAACTTCCTTCATTTTTCTTTTTCTAAACAATTTGCTTCCTATCAAAATTTTATTTAAATGACGAATTTTGAAAAGCATTCTTGATATTTTTTTTGTTAAATAACCTAGTTTTTCTTGTTTTAAATTATATTTATAATCTGCTTGAATATAATGTTTAGAGCATAAACGCGATGTTTTCAAATTAAAAGAATTACTCTTTTTGCACGAATTTTTCTAAATTTTTATAAAATACGTTATTGGTTGGAAAACGAAAAAACAGCACAGATTTGTCAATTTTTTTTACTTATTGCCTTTATATGTATATCTTATATATGTTACATAAAAAAATTAATGTTAATTTACATTAGTAACTGTTGTAACTTTTTTTTTTATAAAAACTTTATTTTTTATTATTTAGAGTAAAAAATTAATTGCAAAAAAATCTTTACATTTGAGGAAATTGAAGATATACTTAATGATTTCAATTTTTGGATTGACAAAGATGAAAGTAGAATTCCCGAGATTAAAGAAAGATCAGAAGGCGAAACTTTTAAGCAAAAATAAGAGCGATTGTGCAATACATTATCAAATTGGAAAAAGTATGTACCAATCATAGTTTTTTAGACAATTATTTTTGAACTATTAAAAAAACAAAAATGGACAGTTCAAAAAAAGATTTAAGCTTCCTCACACCTTTACAACAGTTTGAAAAATTTTTAACTACTGACATTTTAAAACATATTAGAAAAGAGTCTTTACGCTATGCTAATTGTATCAAAAATAAAGCAAATTTTGCTTTAGAAATTAATGAATTTAAAATGCTTCATCGAAATACTTTTATTTTCTGGTTACCATAAAGTACCATCGGAAACTTTACATGCTACTGTTACATGTTACTAATTTTAAATTAGTAACATTTGAACTAATAATTTTAATCTTTTTTGAATTACTAATAATAAATAGCAATTGGAATTAATAGTTTTCTATAGCAAAATCAAACTTACATTTATTTTATATCAAACCTTGAGTAAGACCAGTTTTCTTAGTAACGTTTATGTTGTTTTAAATTGTTATTGTTGAAACTCTTCGACGTTTCCGTAATTTTTATTTTCTTTTTTCAATGTCCCCATGCCCGAAATGTTGGCAGAGATGTAGAGAACTTTTTTGGTATACAGCCTATCTTTTATGTCCAAGTAATAACTATTTCAGCCAGAAATAATATTTTTATAATTAAATTGATAATTATTAATAGAAGATATTCTAACCAAGTCTGCGTACACAGATTGCGGCTTATTGTTAGTAAGATTGCACTGGTCGTTTGAAACCACCATTGAGACGTCCATATATTTGCATGCATAAAGCGTCCTTTTGTGTATATTCTATTTATAGACACAAAATGAGAATTACAACTGGCAACACCGCATGACGCTCTATGACGGTCTATATACACCAAGGGACGCTGTATGCACCTATATACGGACGCTTCAATGATTGTTCCGTAAAAGGACGCTGCAATGGTGGTAGATTGAATTTGAAAACTTTAGATTTGCTTCATATTTAGGCAACGCCACCTGTAAGGAAATAGACGATGTATACTGGTGGAAAACTTTTAAAAAACAGCTTACTTCTGTGAGTTTTAGACCCGGACGCTCTAATAATGTTTTTCGGACGGACGTGCTAATGATAGCGGGATGTATATATATATATATATATATATATATATATATATATATATATATATATAGATCTTTAGTACAAAGTCAGACCAATTGGAATTCCATACAATCCCGCTCCACCAAGAAATAGCGTAGATTCGAACCAAAGTCAGGCGTATATTCTTTTTTTGTAATTTTTTAAGCTTAATTCTGCAATATATACACGGCTAACTCATAAAAAAAATTTGAATTTTATACGAAATATTTCGTACTATCCTGAGCCTATTGAAAATGCAGCAAACCTGAGCCAGACTTGTATATGTTTACATATACAAGACTTTCTTGAGCCAACAGTTTTGACAAACCTGAGCCATATATATAATATACCGACAATCCTGCTCCATAGCAACAGCAATGACTAAGCCGTATGTATATACCACAATAATCACAAGTTAAATTTTTACCGACAATCCTGCCCCATAGCAACAGTAATAACAGCCGAACTTTATTTCACTTACGGAGTGTTTTATTTTATATCGACAGTCATGATGCATGTCGATGTTCACGCAACAGGAAAGACTAAAATTTAGTTTACTTAAGTAATGTAAATATTAAAAAAAGCTATTGTTTTAAAAATAAAGTAAGAATTTTCTAACAAGATAAAAATATATTAATAGTTAGAAAATTTTATACTTTGAACGTGGTAATTTTTTTCACTTAATAGTAAAAAAGAAAATAAGAAGAGCAACATTTTTTTCATGTTTTTTTATGTTTGTTATTGTTTTATGGTTAGTTTATTATGAATTAAATGTTGATTGTTTTATATTATTCCCTTTGAAAATGCTCAAAATGGAGCGAAACTAGTCAGCTTTTTGAAAGAATATAAAACGTTAAGGTTAATAAGACAATTATTTCTAATAACAAAAAATATTATATGCAGGGTGAAATAAAAATATATTTCATATTTTTTAAGTTAATAAAAAAAACGCCAAAACAAGTCGGTTTAATTTTTTGATTGCGCAGGTTTCTCTCTTATATTAGAAAAAATTCTAACCAGTCTTTTGCTGTAGCATACCTAATCGATGATTCTTTTAAATAGCAACCTCTATTTTCTGTGGTGAATATTTTTACTATTTTTTTTTTTCAGAGTATAACAGTATAAGATTTATAGGATCTAAAATAAATACTTTAAGTAATTTAACCAATTTAAATGTTTTATTAAATCTTCTAAAATAAACGCAATTTTTATCAGAATTACTGAACTAAATGTTTAAATTGCCGTCCTTCTGTTTCTTGGCAATAACACAACTAATTTTCGAACTCCGTTAGCACATTATTCCTCATTTATCAACTAATTAAGCAATACTGATTTGTAGATCTTTTTCTTAAATTTTCTAAATCTCTTAATTTTGTTGCAAATACAGTGCTCAACAATTGAAATAAAACACACTAAAATTTTAACAAAGTTTAATATCTTGTAACTTCTGGAAAAAAATATTATTTGAGATGATCTTTTTTTTTTGGTAGCTAATTTCTTATACTTTAAGATGCTTAATAGAGCGTTTTTCGCAAATTTGTAGTTTATGTTATACAAGGTTTCAAAGACATTCTTTGCAAAAAACGAAAACTTTAGACTGCTCCCATTTAAAAAAAAATTGGATTGTTTTAATGGGTCCCAGAATAGCGCTGGATTAATCCTTCAACACAGTTTTACAGATTTTGAGCTACACAATTTATAAGTGTAGCAATAATTCCAAAAAAACTGTTTTTTGCGCATTAAGCAATAATTTTTTTAATTGATGTAAAATTTTACCTCTTTTTAGATTATTCTAAAAATAAAAGTTTGAACTTAAAATTCGAAAAGCAACGGCAAACATACTGTTTACATTTTGTTTAGAAAAACACCTCGAAAGATGACCAACTTTTTAAATAGCTTCGAATTTTAGTTTACTAAAACAATAATAAAAATTTAAATGTGTATTAAGACACTTAACTTATTTTTGTATCTCAACATCCTTGTAGCATTAGTTCATTTAGTATTGGTCGGTGATTGCATCTGATTTTTAAAAACATATTTTTAGAAAAATATTGAAGTTTTTTCTAACTTAAACAACTCGTTACAACAATACGGACGCTACTGTTAGCTATCTACAATAATTATTGTTTCATTAAAAACAAGCCGTTTAGATAAACAAAAATTTTAATAATTGATTTTGTCGCAGGAATTTAGACTTAGAAATAAAACGCTGTTTACCTGGCTTTTAGCCTGGCTTTTAGGATAGCCAGGTAAACAGCGTTTTATTTCTAAGTCTAAATTCCTGCGACAAAATCAATTATTATCATCACCATGGATGCAAATACTGATATTTAAAAATTTTAATTTTCTTCTAAAAACATGGCATTAAAAATTGTATTTAAACACTAATTCATACCGAGTAAACTAATGTTACAAAGGTCTTCAGATTTAAACCCAAGTCATGTTTTGAAATACACGTTTAAATTTTTATTATTGTTATACCAGACTAAAATTCAGAGCTGTTTAGAAAATTAATCATTTTTGGAAGCCTTTTATTACACGAAATGTTAACCGTATGACTACCACTCTTTTCAGAATTCTAGTTTGAACTTTTACAGAATTTTTTACAGAATTCTAGTTTAAGTGTAAAAAAATTTACACCTATTATCAAAATTATTGTTTATAGTGTAAAAATTTTTTTTTAGATTTTGGCTTTAACTTATAAACGTGTATTTAGACACATAACTTATTTTTTGTTTCTCAACATTCTTGTAGCATTAGTTTATTTGGTATTGGTCGGTGATTAGATCCGATTCTTAAAAGCACATTTTTAGGTAAAAATTGAAGCTTTTTTTAACTTAAACAGCTCGTTACTACGATACGGACGCTACTGTTAGCTATCCACAACTGTTTTATTAGAAACAAGCAATTTAGATGAGCAAAAATTTTAATTTTTTTTCTAAAAACATAGCTTCAAAGATCGTATTTAACCACCAATTTAAACTGAGTAAATTAATGCTACAAAAGTTTTAAGATTTAAAACACAATCACGTTTCTAAATAAACGTTTAAGTTTTTATGATTGCCTTACCAAACTAAAATTCGGAGCTGTTTAAAAATTTGGTCATTTAGAGAAGTTTTTTTTCTACACAAAATGTTAACAGTATGTTTACCGTTGCTTTTTCAATTTTAATTTTAAGTTTAAACTTTTATTTTTAGAATAATCTTAAAAGAGGTAAAATTTTACATCAATTAAAAAAATTATTGCTTAATGCGCAAAAAACAGTTTTTTTTAGATTATTGCTTTAATTTATAAGTGTAACTTAAAATCTGTAAAACTGTATTAAGGGCTTAATCCAATGCGCTTCCAGGACCCATCAAAAAAATAAAAAAATTTTTTTTGTTAAAGTGGGAGCAGTCTAAACTTTTCGTTTTTTGCAGAGCCTGTCTTTCACACCCTGTATGATGACTTAAATTACAAGTTTACAATAAACGCTCTATTAAACATTTTGAACAAAGGATTTGGACATACCTTGTCCAATGAATATGTCTTCAAAAAATTACGATCTTAAAATGTATCTGAGAAAACCACTTCAAACATTCAATTTTTGTGGATGTTGAGTTTGGGTTTTTCTCATCCAGTGCGGATCTTCTATCGACCTGTTTGGGCATTAAGTATGCCTTTTTTAAGTTAAATCTATTTGACTTTATTATAGAGCTAAATAAAATCAAAAGTATTTGCAACAAAACCAAGAGATTTGGAGAATTTACATAAAAGAATCACAATTTAGTACCGCTTAATTAGTCAAAAATAATAAATTATGTGCTAACAGACTTTGAAAAAATTGATTTTATTATTGCCAGGAAACAAAAAGACGTCAATTTAAATATTTAGTTCAATAATTCTGTAAATAATAATACAATTTAGAACAAGAGATAAAGGAGCTGCATCAAAAGCAAATGAGATAATTTTACAATATAAAAAAAACTAATTTTATATTTCAAATTTATGATTATATTTGCAGTTGAACAAACTGTGAATGTTATGGTATTGCAAATTTATTTAGCTTTTTTATTAAAAAAAAAAATTATACCGCACATAGGGTTTATAGTAGCGTTCCACAGTACAAGTGTTTGTTAAAAACGGAAACAAAAAAAAAAGGTTTTAAACAGCTGAAAAAGAAACGGTTTTAATTTTATAGGCGCTAAAAAATAAAAACTTTCAAATTTATAAATTTTCCTACGTCTCTGATACAAAAAATTCGTTGTCTTAGCAACGCAAGCATTGTTAAAATTATAAAAATTACGTTTAATTAACGTCAAGTTGGTTTGAACGATAAAGTTTCGACGTATTAATTTTGACTAAATACTATGAATTATCGCAATCTCAATGTCTACGAGTATTCCATTGCTGACTGAAATAATGTAGTGCGCAATTTCTTTTATTTGTATAATACAATCCTGAGCCAGTTTGTTTTATTTTATTAATTCTAAGAAACTGCTGGCTCAGGATTGTATATACAAATATATACAAAATACGCGACTGCAGCGCCACCATTTCAGAGCGCGGCAAAAGCCGGAACTACAAATTGGAGATTCATACAATTCTGAGCCAAAAAAAAAATTTGCCAGTGCACTGTGGGGGCCTTAAATATGCGGTTTATAAGGGTCCGCCATCCTGAGCCATATATTTGGCTCAGGTCCGTCAGAGTGGCTCAGGATGTACCGCTCGCAAACATATTTCTGGCTCAGGTTTGTACTAAAGCGCTATATATATATATATATATATATATATATATATATAGATCTTTAGTACAAACTCAGACCAATTGGAATTCCATACAATCCCGCTCCACCAAGAAATAGCGTAGATTCGAACCAAAGTCAGGCGTATATTCTTTTGTTGTGATCATTAGTGCTTAATTCTGCAATATATACACGGCTAACTCTTAAAAAAAATTTGAATTTTATACGAAATATTTCGTACTATCCTGAGCCTGTTGAAAATGCAGCAAACCTGAGCCAGACTTGTATATGTTTACATATACAAGACTATCTTGAGCCAACAGTTTTGACAAACCTGAGCCATATATATAATATACCGACAATCCTGCTCCATAGCAACAGCAATGACTAAGCCGCATGTATATACCACAATAATCAAGAGTTAAATTTTTACCGACAATCCTGCTCCATAGCAACAGTAATAACGGCTTAACTCTATTTCACTTACGGAGTGTTTTACTCTATATCGAGAGTCATGATGCATGTCGACATTCAAGCAACAGGAAGGACTAAAATCTAGTTTACTTAAGTAATGTAAAAAACAACAAAAACTATTGTTTATCAAATAAAGTAAGGATTTTTTAACAAGATAAAAATATATTAATAGTTAGAAAATCTTATACTTTGAACATGGTAATTTTTATTCACTTAATAGTAAAAAAGAAAAAAAAAATGAATTAATAGTAATGTTTTAGTAATATTTTTTTATTATTTACTTAGATATGTTTTCTTGATGTTCACACAGTTGGTGTCGTTTTTGAGCAAAAATCTCATTGTTTTAAGTTGTAAACACTCAAAATAAGAGAATTTTGACACTGGTAGAGTATATGTCAACCAATAGATAACAGTCGATTATGTATTTTTGTTTCTTTTTTTGAGATTACAAAAAATTGTACAGATAAAAAAAAGTTTTGCCAACTACTAACTATAAAAGTTTTGGAGACTCTTTTACTGGCTTTGATCCTTTTATGTTTTGCTGATTTTGATACAGTTTTTTTTTATAATAGGCAAACTAGTAAGCACTAGAAATTTGAAATGCTTATTTATAATTGCATAATTATTGAAATTTACCAATTACAAATAAATATTTGGAATTTCCAGCGATCACAAGTTTGCCTATCAAAAAAAAACCTATAGAGTCGGTTTAGTGCAAAAAATATTATATACAGGGTAAAATAAAAGTATATTTCATATTTTTTAATTTAATAAAAAAAACGCTAAGACAAGTCGATTTTATTTTTTTATTGCGCACGTTTCTCTTTTATATTAGAAAAAATTTTAACCTGTCTCTTGCTGTGACGTACCTAATCGATGATTCTTTTAAATAGCAACCTCTATTTTTCGTGGTAAAAATTGTTACTATTTTTTTTTCAGAGTATCACAGTATAAGATTTATATAGGATCTAAAATGAAAACTTTAAGTAATTTAACCAATTTAAATGTTTCATTAAATTTTCTAAAATATACGCAATTTTTAACAGAATTATTGAACTAATTGTTTAAATTGACGTCCTTCTGTTCCTTGGCAATAACACAACAAATTTTCGAACACCGTTAGCACATTATTTCTCATTTTTTGACTAATTAAGCAATACTGATTTGTAGATCATTATTTTTAATTGATGTAAAATTTTATTTTTTTTTAGATTATTCTAAGAATAATGGTTTAAACTTGAAATACGAAAAGCAACGGCAGATATACTGTTAACATTTTGTTTAGAAAAACACTTCCAAAAATGACCAAATTTTTAAATAGCTTTGAATTCTAGTTAGATAAAACAATGATAAAAATTTAAACGTGTATTAAGTAACACTTAATTTGTTTTTGTATCTCAACATCCTTGTAGCATTAGTTTATTTAGTATTGGTCGGTGATTGGATCCGATTTTTAAAAACATATTTTTGGGAAAATATGGAAGTTTTTTCTAACTTAAACAACTCGTTACAACAATACGGACGCTACTATTAGCTATCTACAATAACTATTGTTTCATTAAAAACAACCCGTTTAAATAAACCAATATTTTAAAAAACATGGCATTAAAAATTGTATTTAAACACTAATTTATACCGAGTAAACTAATGCTACAAGGGTCTTCAGATTCAAATCCAAGTCATGTTTTAAAATACAGGTTTAAATTTTCATTATTGTTATACCAGACTAAAATTCAGAGCTGTTTAAAAAATTAATCATTTTTGGAAGTCTTTTATTACACGAAATGTTAACCGTATGACTACCACTCTTTCCAGAATTCCAGTTTGAACTTTTACAGAATTTTTTACAGAATTCCAGTTTAGGTGTAAAAAAAATTACACCTATTAACAAAATTATTGCTTATAGTGCAAAAAATTTCTTTTTGGATTTTGGCTTTAACTTATAAACGTGCATATAGACACTTAATTTGTTTTTTGTCTCTCAATATTCTTGTAGCATTAGTTCATTTAGTATTGGTCGGTGATTAGATCCGATTCTTCTTGTTACTACGTTACGGACGCTACTGTTTCCTTAACTTCCACAACTGTTTCATTAGAAACAATCAATTTAGATGAGCAAAAGTTTCAATTTTTTTTTAAAAACATGGCTTCAAAGATTGTATTTAACCACCAATTTAAACTGAGTAAATTAATGCTACAAAAATCTTAAGATTTAAAACACAAGTCACGTTTCTAAATACACGTTTAAATTTTTATGATTGTCTTACCAAACTAAAATTTGGAGCTGTTTAAAAATTAGGTCATCTAGAAAAGTTTTTTTTTCTACACAAATTGTTAACAGTATGTCCATCGTTGCCTTTCTCAATCAATTAACAAAATTATTGCTTAATGAGCAAAAAACAGTTTTTTTGGATTATTGCTTTAATTTATAAGTGTAACATAAAATCTGTAAAACTGTATTAAGAGTTTAATCTAACGCTCTTCCAGGACCCATTAAAAAAATTTAAAATTTTTTTTTTGTTAAGGTGGGAGCAGTCTAAACTTTTCGTTTTTTGCAGTGCCTGTCTTTGACACCCCTGTATGATGACTTAAATTACAAGTTTACAATAAACGCTCTATTAAACATCTTAAGCAAAGGATTTGGACATACCTAGTCCAATCAATATGTCTTCAAAAAAATACGCTCCTAAAATGTATCTGAGAAAACCACTTCATACATTCAATTTTTGTGGATGTTGAGTATAGGTTTTTCACATCCAGTGCGGATTTTCTATCTATGGGCATTAAGTATGTCTTTTTTAAGTTAAATCTATTTGAATTGATTATGGAGCTACATAAAATTAAAAGTATTTGCAACAAAACCAAGAGATTTGGAGAATTTACGAAAAAGAATCCCAATTCAGTGCCGCTTAATTAGTCAAAAAATAATAAATTATGTGCTAACAGAGTTTGTAGAAATTGATTGTATTATTGCAAAAGAAACAAAAAAACGTCAATTTAAACATTTAGTTCAATAATTCTGTAAATAATAATACAATTTAGAACAAGAGATAAAGGAGCTGCTTCAACAGTAAATGAGATAATTTTACAATCTAAAAAAAAATAATTTTATATTTCAAATTTATGATTATATTTGCAGTTGAACGAATTGTGAATGTTATGGTATTGCAAATTTATTTAGCTTTTTTATTTAAAAAAAATTATACAGCACATAGGATTTATAGTAGCGTTCTACAATACAAGTGTTTGTTAAAAATGCTAACAAAAAAAAAGGATTTAAACAGCTGGAAACAACAGTTTTTCAACAAATTTTTCTACGTCTCTGATACAAAAAATTCGTTGTCTTAGCAACGCAAGCATTGTTAAAATTATAAAAATCACTTATAAATTTGACGTTCAATTGACGTTCAGTTGGTGTGAACAATTTGGTTTCGACGTATTAATTTTGACTAAATACTATGAATTATCGTGATCTCAATGTCTACGAGTATTCCATTGCTGACTGAAATAATGTAGTGCCCAATTTCTTTTATTTGTATAATACAATCCTGAGCCAGTTTGTTTTATTTTATTAATTCTAAGAAGCTGCTGGCTCAGGATTGTATATACAAATATATACAAAATACGCGACTGCAGCGCCACCATTTCACAGCGCGGCAAAAGCCGGAACTACAAATTGGAGATTCATACAATTCTGAGCCAAAAAAAAAATTTTTCAGTGCACTGTGGGAACCCTAAATATGCGGTTTATAAGGGTCCGCCATCCTGAGCCATATATTTGGCTCAGGTCCGTCAGAGTGGCTCAGGATGTTCCGCCCGCAAACACATTTCTGGCTCAGGTTTGTACTAAAGCGCTATATATATATATATATATATATAATATATATATATAATATATATATATATATATATATCCTTAGCATGTTACTGCGTCCGTACATTGCAAAATTACATACAATGCTGCGTCCACGACCTTACTGCGTCCGTATACGGACGCAGTAAATCTTTTCCACACTAATCGATTCTAAATAACGAGAAAATAATAAAACCAAAGTTTCAGAGGGACGTCATAAGGTGCATATGATGAAAAAGAACTGAATAATTTAGTTCTCTCAATTTAGCCTAGATGGCGCTGCAAATTTTTTAAATATACACCAGATGAATATAGTTCTTTCATTATTCAGATGATGTTGCGTCTGTTCTGTATATTTGTTTTCACCATATGCACCTTACCGCGTCCTGTTCACGTGGCAACACTGTTCGTGTGCAGTGCGCGTGTGCACTAAAGATTCGCAAAAAGAATTGACTGACTGGTTTGTCTATCGGAGTTGGAAATATTTATGAAATTATGAGATTAATGAATTGACTTTTATTGACTGAAACAATAATTGGAATATTTTTTAAAAGTGATAAGGGTGTTAATGATATATAATATAATTAAAAATTTTTGTTTATAATTATAATGATTATAATTTTCTGCTTTTAATTATAATAATTATAATTTTATGCAAATTTGCAAAAAACAGATTTTTTTAGAGGTTAGAATCTCGAAGGCGCTGTAATTAAGATATTAATTAAAATTTATCAGAGTTTTGTTATAAAAGTTAGTGTATTAAATAAAAGACAAAAAAAACAATAATTTTTATGTGCACAAACTTTTGAAACACAAGATCGACAGTATTATTTAGATGACAACAAACGTCTTCTTAATTAAAAATTAATTTAGATAAAAAAGTTATTGAGGTGATTAAAAGCAAAATTTATAAAAAATTGTAACAACAGCACATATTGGTGATTTTTTAATTATAGAAATTCTTAATGCTTGTATTGTAACCCAGGTAGTTTCGCTGTTTTCTAACAAAAAGGTAGCGATTCATAAAAAAATTTTTAGTACAAGTTTTCGAAATTACATTTAATCAATAAATCAACAAATTAAAAAATAGAAAAAAAATCAATATAATTAATTATGTCTGGATATGTTTATTTTCATGTAAACCAATTTCCTTAATACCACAATTAAGTCGTCGAAAATTGTTGTATTTATGCAAAATAAGTGAAGTTAAACCTAATACACATTTATATTATTATCGCTTCTTTTTCACAGCACAAGTAAGTTTAAAACACTAGACCCTTAATTTTTAAGGTATGGCATGTAAATTACCAGACAATAAGATTATTTTACTTTTTTTTAATTTTAAGAGACAACTTTCTTGGTCTTTTACTTCCAAAATTATCTTTACCAATTTTTTTTTTTTTAAACTTACTTCTCTCAATAGGATATTTTTTGCTAAAATAACAATTTGTGCAAATTTTCGAAAAATTAAAAATAATTTAGTAAAAACTTGCTGTAGACACTTAAATACTAACAAAGCTGTGAAACGATATTTTGCGGAACATTTTTATTTTTCAAAGTAGTTATTTTGGAAAGTGTGTATTAAATATAGTTATTTGTGTATCAAAGCCAAAAAGTAGATTTTTCAGTTCAGTGTGATTTTAATCACTGAAGAAGAGGCAAAGCCTGAAAACAGACAAGACCAAAAATAAAACACTTTTTGATCGTGGCGTACAAATTTTTTTGTAGTGTACTTTAGGAAAAATTATATCTTTGAGCAGGTTAACATTTTAACAATGGTCAGTTTTTGACCGCATCTAAATTTAATTTTTGTAAAGACCAACTAAAAATATTTATCAAAAATAAAATTTGACTAAAATACTGTTTTTCTTTAAAAAAAAATATTACAATAGGCTTGTTTTAACAACACTTTAGTTAAAAACAAAACGGAGCATGCGTAATAAAGCTTTGAAAAGCAAAAATGCTACTGTTTATGCGCAATATTATAATTCTGAACTGTTCTAAATTATTGCTGTTAGAATCATCTTATTACTTAAAAAATCAAAAAAAATTTCTTCGAAGCAGTCGAATATTGTGTTTATGTGTATCTGTCCAAAAACTGTTAAATTTGCTTTGCTTAAAAGTAGAGTTAAGTCTAAAGATGTACAAATAAGTAGTTACACGAATTATTTAATATTGAAATTATTTCTACTAAAAATATTTAAAAAACGAAATAATTAAATTATTATACAATATTTAAGTTGACAGTTTAAGTTTAATTCAAAGTTATAAATTACACAGTTGTAAATTGTAATATGTCGCTATAAAAGGCAAACTGATGAAAATTGGAATCATTTTATATACTATTAAAAACAAAATGCATGGTACTCTTAAAAATTGATACAGATCGCAGGCAACTTGAAAGGATCTAATTTCTTAAAAAGCAATGCATAATTTGAGATTTGTAAGTTGTAATTTTATTTTAAATGCGGTTAAAAAAATAGAAGACTATATGCTTGATTTTTCTTTTTTTGTAATTTGCGTGAAGATAAAGCAGTATCTTCACTTAAATAAATTTACTTAAAAAAGCTATTCACTGATTATATGAGAGATGTTAACAGATGTTATGAAATTTTTGATAAAAGAAAATTTAGAGAAAAATGGATATTAGTACTAGATACACTGTAACTATAGATAATATTACAAAGAAATAAATTATTTTATTTTTTTTGAGTGTGTGTTTACAAGATTTTGAGTCATTTTCATTGCGAATAATTTTTTTGTTGTACGTAATTTTTAGTTTCATTTTGTTCCTTGCTTCTCGTGTTCTGTTTTTCTTTGTTCTTTACATAATATAACAATTATAACATTTCTGACAACCAGCACTAACATAAATAACTAGCATTATTGAAAGACAGGTTTTCTGAATGCTTTATAGGCATTAAGAAACAGGATAGTCGTTTTATTCAGTTTTAATTAAACATCACAATTAACAAAATATATCTTAGAAATTTGAAGAAAAAAGTAATAATTCAAAATTATTATGTGTATTTTTGGTTGTTCCATATTGCAAAAACGTAATATTTTACACATTTGTATTGTATACGATCCAAAGTAACTACAAAATTGACTTTAGCTGTAATAATAATTTTAGAAATTTTACGTATTTTGCACAAAGCGCAATAATTATTATTGACTTGATTGCTACATAAAAAAGTAGTTTCTATAAAAACAAATTGCAGAGTTCTGTTTACATCAAGAAAATTTTTATTAAAAATATTTCAACAAATTTTTTAATGAATTTGATGCTTTAGAAAGCTCTTGCTAAAAATAGTCCGACTATACATATACCGGGTGACTCAAGTTTTAACCACACCTCAAAAACAGATATTTCTAATTAAGCAAAAATTCTCAAAATAATTGTAGTTAATATTTTCAAATATGTAGAAGAAGATTTTCCTTAAGTTTCAAATTGTTTACTTGTACGGTTTCCTTTTATATCTTTATATCTTTATTTTTTTATATCTTTTCTTTTTTTACTTTGACTTACTTGATTATGAATTAACGTTAACGATTTTTTGTACGGTTTTATTTTTACTTTTTCCCATTATATAATATAAGTTAACGTTAACGATTTTTGTGTACATGTGTATTTTTTTGATGTAATGCACCAAGTGGTTAATTGAATTTTTGTGTCGCTCGTTTTTAATTAATCTGTTTCAATTCTTAGGATGTTCCTATTGGATATATTACTACTCCAACTTATCAAGTCATAAATTAGACTAAAATAGTTAATACATAATATAAAAATGGGTTTAAATCAAAGTCTAAAATTTTTTTCAATAATAAATTTTGCAGATTGATTTTGTTAGATATTTTTGATCAATTAATGTAAAAAACAGGACAGAAGATTTTTGCCCGAAATTATTTTCCTTCAATTTTATAGATCAAATAAATTGCTAGAACAATCAACTAATAAGTAGATATACAATTACGTGCGATTTTTAAAATATCATTAATTTTCTAATTTTGACTTAAAAATATGACTAGTATCTTCTAAAACTTTGTAATACTTATTTTGAAACAATTACGTCATATATTTTTTAATATTTTAATTTTAGAAATAAATACTTGTATGGTAATTTTGTTAATAACAAATTGCACAAAAATATAGCAGTCGGATATTTTATGTTACTTTTAACCTCTAGAACTTATGGAATGTTAAAATGCTTTAAGTAAATCGGTCTAAGTCGGAAAAGGTTTTAAGATAAACGCAAAATTGACTCAACTAACAAAAATGCATTTGTATTTTTAGTTTTCATTATTGTGACAACTATAAAAATTACTGGAAATATGGCAACGTTGCGGACGCAACATGTGTTATAAAATGAAAGTAAATATACACGAGGACGCAGTATAGTGCCCACTATGAAAGTCTATATACACGGACGCAATGTCATGCTGATGATGAAAGGACGCAGTATTATACCAATAATGAAAACTTTTGATCTATAAGGTCTATTTTAAAACGGAACCGATATCTGAGATCGCAATTAAAATATTCACCAGGATCTATTTTTAAACTGCGATATATATGGCTCCTTCTGGTGGACGCAGTAACGTGTGTTTCATGAAAGGACGCAGCATTGTGCGAGGGATGTAAATATATATATATATATATATATATATATATATATATATATACTCTTTTATATATACTCAACATCATCAGTTGTACAGGTTAAAATAAATAATTATTCACAACAATTTGATCAATATAAGGAAGCATATGTTTAGAAATCTGTTTATTAAGAATAGCAAATAATTTAATTTAATTTCTTTGATTAACACGTTCTATATGAACTCTAGCACAAGTAATTTTTCGAGTTAAAACAGCTTCATCTGTACAGAATTGGGTCTTTTTTTCGCAGAAAAGATGGTCTTATAACTTTATTAAAGTTTTGTCTAGCTAGGTCATCAACAAGAAAGTCTTTGTGTACCATTATTGCGCCTTCAGCAAGTGTTAACATGTTTAATAATTTGCTTTGTTCAAAAATGGCTTTGTCTGAAGCTCATCCGCCATAACATTTACTTACAAAAATGATCACACCACCAGGACTAACTCCAGTCATAAATTTGATAGTAGGTTTAGATTTATAATGAGAGTACGTTTTTATGCGACAGCACAAGCACTTTCTTATCTTAACACCTACTTCAGTACAATCTACAACGACAGAATATTTTGAAAAGATTTAAAACACTTTGGCAGGTTATTTAAAATTTCTACTTTTGGTGGAAAAACAATGGCAGTACTCATAAGTGACGATAATACAGCCTTGGTATCTTTAAAGATAGACCTACAGGTGGTAGGTGTAGTGCGAAAAAAAATATGGCCAATACAGCAAATAACATAATATACTTTAACTTCATTAGTGTCAGAATAACTCGTTCTCTAACAGAAAATCGTCTCAATCGTTTTGAAGTTTGGAAATTGCAGACGTTCAACAATTACATCGAATAACGCCAAAGATTTTACTGCAGTTAAAGTATTACCTTTACTATCACTATCGAATAAGTTAATGAATGGCTCACTAAAAGAATGTTCATCTACTTGTATTCCGACGTCTTTTTTTAATACTTCTGATGACTTTACTTCGGATTTAATAATTTCATTAAAGGTAGTGTTGCCCATCAATTCCTCTTTGCAAAGTGTATGTTTTTCATTTGCAGTTGTTTTACGAACCTCATTTCTTGGAGGTTTCCGTTCACTTAAAAATCTTTCATGACTACCTGAAGGTAAATTTAACGTTGGTACAGCAATCTTCTTTAATATTCGACTACATGAAAAATTCAATTGACTTGCCAAGAAATACGTAAAATGATATAAATATATTAATAAATCCTTAATTTTTAACTTACCATAGGGAGAAACAGGAAAAAAATCACTTTCCTTAAAATGTAAAGAACACACTGACATAGTTTTTGTAATTGTTTTACCGGATTTTGCAGCAATCTCACATGCTTTTCTTCTGTCGATGATTTCTTGAATTCCTAATTTATTGGTTATCTGAACTCTACTTTCATTAAGATGGGGGAAAATATGAAAACTTAAATGCTTTTCGCGACCCGCTTTCGAATGGCAATTAAAAACGCAAGAATTGCGATTATTAGGTTTTCCAGACATATTTTTATTTCATGCACATGAATAATACCACAAATCACAACATACTCAATAGACTAGTTACAAAGACGCCGCTAGAGGCGCTTTACAGTTATGTGGAATCGCGAATTAGCGCAGTTGAGAGGCCGGTAGAAACGTGGTATCGTGTATTAGCGACAAGATCGTTTACGTGGCCCGAATGGCATCAAATGTTAAATCAAAATTTTGCAAGAAAGCGGAAATTATTTAGTCATTCAGCAAATGATAGCTTACATCCCACGCGAGAACAAGTCTACGTACGACTATACATTTAAAAAGTTGGCGCTGATTAATCAGCTAAAAATCTCTATTTCAGACGAAGACAAAGTAAATTTGATCATGGGTGTAGCATAAATGACCGCCAAGTAAAATTTTCGGTAGAAACTGCAGGTATCAATGACCCGTCTAAACTAGCAGCGCACCTCAAAACTATCGATGAAACCAAATTAATCGAAAAATATACCTCTAGTACTTCTAAACTAATGCCGTTTAAATTAAATTTTCAAAAAGATATTGGAAAATTAAAATCCGTACACTGTTACGTATCTACTAATTGGGACCTACGCGACGATACAGTACTCAGTCGGAATCAAGCAATGGTCAACAAAAAAGCATCGAATATAATGTAAATTTTGTAGGAATTAACTCTAACGATCCAAGTTGACGAGCTTAAAATAGTGTGTGCCAAAGTTCTCAAGGTTCTTGAGTGTGTGTACTCAAGGTTCTTGCTTACCAGTCATGAGGCACAGATACCAAAATGCTGCTTACACTGTACAGAAACTTAATGCGTTCAAGAATTGAATACGGTTTGGTTGTGTTTGAAAATTGCAGCATAACGTCCTTGTGCAAAATTGTAGTCCTACAAAATACCGCTCCTCGAATGACACTTGGGGCATTTCGCACAACGCTCGTGAACAGTTTGTACGTTCTCGCAAATGAACTCCCACTTTTACAAAAGTTTAAATTCCTAGCCTTAACATATGCTGCAAAAATCAACGCAATTCCCCTGCATCCAAACGGAACACTAGTTTTACCGAAAAACCGATATTTAGGTATGAATGCAAAATCTTGCCCTATCCCTCCGTTGCCTGAAAGAATTCATCAAATGCAATCTGACCTTAGCCTAACCATACCCTAACTATGTTTACTCCAAAAAGGAAAAACTCCACTATGGACTATTCCTTTACCTATAACCCTAACGACCCCAAAAACAAACAAAAAAGAAGACACACCACACCAAGTGATACTCAAAGGATTTGATGAGTGCATCAGCAAATTTCCTGAGGCCATCGTCCTTTTCACGGATGGGTCTAAGTCTGAAAATGGCATCTTCGTCGCCATATGACCTTCAGGCTGTATTAGAAGCACTGAAATACGCCACACACTCTTCACACTATAAATTTGTCGTTTGTACAGACACTCTAGGGGCTACTCAATCGCTACGCCAGATGTATCCCAAAAACCCTATAGTGCAGCCAATGAATGAACATCGGAAGATTCTCCAAGTATCAATGAAAGAAACATTTATGTACACCCCCGCCCACGTGGGAATCCCAGGAAATGAAGAGGCAGACAGATTAGCAAAACATCCATCTCAAGAAACCAAAGACGCAGAAATATTTTTAACTTTTGAGAACACAAAAAATCTGATAGAGCAAAGAAAATTAGAATAATGGCAATCCATATCTAAGTCCAGTACCGCTCATCTGTTCAAAATTAAAAACGTGGTCGGTACTCAATTGGCGCTACCTATAGGCCGCAAACACCAGGTTGTACTTTCGCGCTTAAAATACTGGGCCACACGAAGCTTACTCATTCCTGGATACCTAGAAGAGCAGATTTACCGATGTGCCAATTTTGCAATGACAGGCTTACGATAGAATACCTCAAAAATTGTCCATTTCTGAGGGATGAGCAATTGCTAAACGCCTACTACAAGTCTCTATTAAGCAATAATGTAGGAACCCCTACGGACCTTTTTACTGGAAAATGACATATTCCGCAAAATATGATATTTTATATAACACTGATGTATAATGTATGGGTATATTCGCTAATAACCCTGTGATGGCTGATGCGACAAATTAAATAAAAAAACTCTAACAATAAATTTTTAAAAATATATTAATCGAAAATAATGTTATGAAATGTTGACTTGGGAAGTGAGTGTTCATTAATTACAAACGAGGTAATCAGATCATTAAAATTACATCCAATCCTAATAGACAAAACAGTTAATTAGCAACCCTAGGCGGAAACTATAAAAACAACACACATTTTTGGTGTCACGTATCAATAATAGAAGACGTTGAAAACTTCTTAGAATTTTATGTAAGCGAGAATTGCCTAATGGCAATTGTCAAATGTTAACACACTTCTTTAGACAACTAAAATTTTTCTTTCTTTTGGCAATCTACCAATATCAACAGTTTGCTTATTTATACTTTTTTCTTTTCAGTCAATCAAAAAGTATTGGTTATAGTTTACTTTTACTTTTATAATAACATTCCAAATTTCCTCTCTCTCTAACGTCAAAACAATCATTGTACACCCGACCACTAGTGTGTGCTGTTAGCAATTGCGAAGAAAAACTACCGGTGGGGGGGCTGCTATAAAACAAAATGTCCGACAAAGCCGGGATAAGTGCCGGGTACATACGGGGTTAAGAGGTTAAGTGTACAAAAAGTACTGTGTTGTTGTCAGGTTGTAGTGGTTGTTTGTGCATTTGTACAATGAAAGTTTTATTATCAGACATTTTATGGTATGTTGGGGAAGGTGTTCGCCCCATTAAAAAAGGGGAACAGGTCTATCTAGCAGGACACGTAAATTTAAATAGTGTAAAATGTGGGACTAAGGAACTGAATGTAGTGGCAGAATGCCTGCAATCATCTAAATTATCAGGAGCCCTACATAAAATTGAGATGACAATTCATAAAAACAGTGGTACGTAACTTATTAGTTTATATTATTAGTGGAACCTTTATTGTGCGATTCACAAAATTATGATTTTTAGAGGATGTTAATAATAATATCTGGAACTGTATTTGTTTTTGCAAAGCTGGCCTTGGAGGAAAATGTAAGCATATTGTAGCAGTACTTTTTGCAATAAATAGGTAAAAATATTATAGAGATTAACGTAAATTTTGCCTGATTATTTTTATAGGTGTACAGATATTGAAAATGTAAGTTGTACTGATGTTAATCAAATATGGGGAAAAGAAAACGAGCAGGTATAGTTGATGTAAACCTTCTAGGAGAATTTTGCCATGTACCTAAAACAAAAAGTCCCAAAATTTTGCAAAGAAATTTTTTTTTGCAAATGTTCTTAAAAGAAGCTCCAACATCAGAGGCAGCAGTTCACCACAAAAGCGAAAGGTGCAATAAGATTCCTCGCACTACAATGAAAAATGACACCACAGGTGAAAGGTTGTATTGTTACCAGTTTAGTGGCATCATTATCAAGGCCTTTGCGATTTTGAGTAAAATTATGTTCCCCACATTATTTTGGTTGTTTTGCTCTTTGTTTTTTTTTCTGTTGCAGATTATGGTATGTGGAAAGTCTATATGACAATGCTGCAACAGCCCCTTACATTGAGATAATCAAAATGAAAAATAACGGCAAAATTTTTCTAAACAAATGTTGTGTTCAAACATACAACAATCGATATCCATGCGACGAAAAGGAGATTTGTCAAAAAACATTGTTTGACAAAGAAGCTTGGCGACAAGAAAGGAAATATCGCATCACAGCATCTCGTTGCTACAGTTTATTTACATATTCATTACATGAATGGGAGAAAAAAGCAAAGGATTATTTTTTTCCACAGCCATTTGAAACTGAGGCCACTAGGCATGGAATTGTCCAAGAAAAGTTTGCTAGGTAAAGTTACTCAAAGCATAGTGGAAACATAGTAATAGAGGTTGGTTTTTGTGTTTCTAAAGGTAAACCTTGGATGGGGGTGTCACCAGATGGAGTTATTTTTTCAGTTGAAAATATGCTTGTTAAATTATTAGAAATAAAGTGTCCTCTTGAAGGTAAATCTAAAACTATTTTGGAATGTTTGGGCAACTTAAAATATTTAAAAAAAGAAGAAGGAAAATTCACTTTGCGAAAAAAAAGTATTTATTATGGTCAAATTCAAATGTGTCTATGTTGCTTAGGGCTTTCTTCTTGTGATTTGTGTATTTATAGTAGCTTTGATGCTAGCATGTAAATAATTCCAGTGGACTTTGATTATTTTTTTTGCATGGAGTTAATACCTAAATTAAGAGAAATATTTTTTACACAAATGTTGCACATATTGTGTCATGAAAACAAATAAAACTATTTATAATAAAAAAAAATTAATTCATTTCTTCATCAATAAATTTTTCTGGTGATAGGATAGGAGCAGACAAATTTGTAAGTGCCACAACAACAATCATAATGGAATGAATATAAGGAAGCAAAGACCAAGGAATCACGTTTCGGCATACACGGAAATTTTTAATTCGCTGGATCCTGCGTTCCACGTGGACCCTAGCTCTTGCTATTTCCGCATTGTAAATTGCTTCAGCTTTAGTAAGCTGCTTCTTGTTTCGTAAAAAAAGGTGGTCTAAATAACTGAATATTGTTTTCAGCACATTCTTTTTCTATTAAAAAGCCTTTATCAACCAAACAAGCTCCTGGTGGCTCCAACTTTTGTATTAAATTTTCTTTGTTGAATATAGCTTTGTCTGAAGCTCTTCCTCCATATGGTTTACTTAAGAAACTAATTAATCCAGATGGTGTCGTACCCACTAAAAATTTGACAGTTTGCCTGCTTTTATAAAATGAATATGATTTTAATCTGCATGTGAGACATTTACTTTTTTGAATTTCAGTTTCGAAGCAGTCAAGGACAATCAAAGTTTCCTTAAAATTTTTAAAACAATTTGGCATATTGTTCAAAATCTCTTCTTTTGTGGGAAACCTTATTACAGGCTTAAGCACAATGCTTAACTTTTTGACGGTATTTTGGAAATACGTTTTCGCTGTCACGCTACTAATGTTAAAAAATGCTCCAAGTGCAGAGAAAGATAGATCTAATTTTATCCGCATTAATGTTAGCAAAACTATTTTTTTCATGTTTAATTTAGTTTTTTTATTATTTCCAAATTGCACTAACAGTGCAGCAACTACTGCAATTAGTAGAGCCAGATTTGTCACGCCGGTTAAAACTTTCAATTTGAAGTTGTTCGTGACAATATCAGATACATCAAACTTGCCTCTCAGTTCTTCAGTGTCAACTTGAATGGTTTTGTCCTTAATTTTTTTTTCTACTTGATCGTATTTCGCTGTTTTTACATCCCTTAGAGAAAGTAAGACTTCTGCCATTTCTATTTCGTCAACTTCATTAATTGATTGGGGTCTAAAAATATGTTTAATGATAATAGATATAGGTAAATGAAAATAACACCTACTTTTCATATGGTGGTTCTTCAATTGTTGGTTGTTGATGTTCTTCGGTAAAACAATTTTCTGCCAAGTATTTTTCCCTAAAAAAAATATGTAAAAAAATTGCAAATTAGGTGTTTATTGTAGTTTTTATTTTTAAAAAAGTAGTTATTTAAGTACCCACCTTAATTGTTGTCTGTTTACGCAGCGAGAAGATCTTGCTGAAATTAATTTTTCATTTAATTTTATTTCATGGGATAATTGTGGTAAATTTTGCGAAGGAACTACACATTGTTTTAATCGTGGGTTTTTATTTACAAAAGCTAAAAAAATTCATTAATGCACATTAAGTTTTGTGTTCGATGATTTCTCACCTTTATTTAAGAAATAATCTTCATTTTTGAAATGTTTGCTGCATACGAGCATATACTTGGATATTTTTTTGCCGATTTTAAGAACCCTAACCCATTCCTTTTTTAATTTTTCATCACGAAGAGGAAATTTGTGAAAAGACCCGCCATCACGATACGAACAGGAACATTGTAGCACGCAGCAATAGTTTCGACTTTTTGATAACCTGAACACTTCTTCACGACTTTTAGTATTAAAAGACATTTCGCAAAAATTATAAAACTGAATAATACCACAGATTATCACGTTAACACAGTTAAATCAGTGAAAATTTAAGTAGAACCCGGTTTTCTTCACGTTACGCGTGGACTTCTAACCCGGCGATGGTAGTTTTCCTTATTGCCACTTGGCGCCGCCACCGTATCTTTATATTCCTAATATTTTTTTTCCATAAAGAATTGTTTTGTTTATTCTTTTACGATTCTATGGTCTTGGCAGCGTATGTGCATTTCGTCCTTGTGTAGTCAATTGCATTTCAGAATTGTAAGATAGGGAAGAATATAAAAACCGTGATAAAAAGCCAGTTGTCTGCATTTTAGTTGGAGATAAAATGGATATAAAAGAAACTATCAGAAGAATATCGTCAAGTACAGCGAATACAAAGTACTAATAAATTAGCCGAGAAAGCAGTAGTAGCGTTGGTGCAATTTAAAAACGTACAGTTCAAAAAGGGCTCCTTGGTTCCAAGATGTTACCATCGACAATAGAAAGAAGATTTACCCAGATCCAAAAGAGGAGGATGAAAACATCAACTTAATTTTTCCCAACAAAAATTCAAAAGAGGAATGTGTATTAATCGATTATTTGAGGTTAAATTCTTCCTTACGGAGGAGGAAGATACAATGCGTCAGCTGCAAGACATAGATTCAAGTAGATTAAACTTCTTTTTTAAAAGAAATTCAGCTAAATAGCCCACAAGGTGCTGAGACCTTCTTCCAGAACGAGGCACTGCACCACGGACGTCCTGCCATGTTCGTCTGGGTCAACGAATTGAAGGGAATGGTTTATTCGATAATGCTCGAATCAAATTTGTGTTAATCTATCGTATACCTCCCACAATCGGATAAATTTACACTCCCGGTCTAATTCATCCATAGATTAGATATTTGAGTGTTTCCGCCTCACCACAAGTTACAGATATCAAAAAGACGTGTTTGGTGGTTGTGTCAAAACCACCGAAAACCCATTGCCCTTCAATGCGTCGACCACAGTTATATTTCCGCTTCCAAATCCTTGCCTCGTCTATCTCTAGTACGACACCTTAACTACCGAATCTTCGAGATTTAAGACAGCCCAGTTGGCCCAGACTTCCGTGGTCGCATGAATATTGCACTACACGACGACGGTCGGTGCAAAATTTCCCAAATATCATACACTGGTTGAACAACCATCATACGCCATTTTTGCTTATAAATAGTCGACAAAGTGTCACCACAGATTACTATGTCTTTCTCTTTAAGTAATCTTTAATTTTTTTATTTTATTTTTTTATCAATAAAATAAATCAACTGATTTTTGGTAATCACTTTTAAAATTCATTAATAAAATTATGATGGTTAACTTAAAGTTTTAGAGGTTATTTAAAAGTATGTAATAAAATTTATATTTTTTGGCATATTATTGGTTGTTGCCTTTCTGCTGCTAGTAAAACAAAGTATTTTTGCCATCCCCTTGACCGAGAGCCACCTCTAACCCTGTCATGTAAGTGTGTGTAGATTATGTAGCTAGAAAACACTTTTTAAATAGATAAAACGCTAATAACAAAAAACTAGAATTACCAATATCTCAGTACTTTTACTGAGTGATTTTTAAAATTCCAAATTTAATCAGCTACGAAATTTTAATAATTAGCAGGGCGTAGCTTGTTCTGTAGCAATGTAATGTTTTAAAATGAAAAGAAATATTTACAGAGTGTCTTAAAAGAGATATTAAATTGTTGATACGCTGACAAATTCAGTCAAAAAAGCACCAAAAAAATTTTTAACGCGCAGGACCAAATAAGCAAGAATAATGATAAGAGTGCAAAAAAGTCAATCTGCAAAGTGATAGAAAAGATTATATGAAAGTAAGGTTGATCCAATTAAGAAAAGATTATACTAAAACAGCTGCTGTCGCATATGAAAAATAGCAATTTAATCCCAAAACACCAACATGGGTTTCTACCTGAAAGATCAGTGGTAACAAACGTGTTAAATTGCACCAATGTGTGGGCGAATTCTATACTCTGGAAACCCACTTGACATTATTTATTTTGACTATAGTAAGGCTTTCGACAAGGTGTCTCACACCCTTTTAGTAAGAAAACTACAATCTTTCGGTATAGGAGGAAATTTGTTAATGTGGATTAAAGCTTTTTTTCTAACATACTTTTTCAAGTTAAAGTTCGCAATAAATTTTCGTGTTTAAAACCTGTGACAAGTGGAGGACCACAAGGCTTTGATCTTGGACCTGTGCCGTGTAATTATTCACAAGTGATTTGCTACTATCTCGAATATCAAATTTCTCTTGGAAGTTGTTATGCTGTTTACGCTGATAACATTAAAATTTTGTCAATCCTCAATAAACTAATTTACAAGCGAGTATACAAAAAATATATGATTGGGAGTCAAAAATAGGAGTTGCCACTAAATACTAAAAAATACTGCGTGTTGCATTGCGGCACAGGTAATCCTAAATTAGTTTACACAATTAACAACTATGTTTTACCAGAAAAAAAATATTCAATATGATCTTGGTGTTATAATAAATAACAAGCTTTCTTGAGATGATCAGTGTATGGCTGCTGTTGCCAAAACTAAACGAATGTTTTATCATCTACTAAAACATGTTTTTTCTAATCCTGATCCTGAACTAGTCACAAAGCTTTACAACTCTTATATAAGAGTTAATCTAGAATTTGCGATTTCTGTTTGACGGCCACATTTTATTAAAGATAAAACGTTATCAGAAAAACTACAACGTAAAGTAAGACGTTAGAGGAAAAGTTTACGTAAACATAATTATGAAACCCGACTAAAAATTCTTAACATTACTCCATTAGAACAAAGACAAAAGATATGCAATCTTATGTAAACTTGTAGAATAATCAACAACTTGTAGGTACCCAGAAAGTAAAAAACAATTTCTAAAAACCAATGTGGATCAACGCCTACGAGGTCACAACTTTAAAATGAAAAAAAAACCTTTTACAACAACCATAAGACAACATTACCTAACAAACCGCGTCTTTAAAATATGGAACAATTTGCCACCTGAAGTTGTTCAAGTTCAAAAAGCTTTAGATAATTTTATGCATGCATAAACCAAATATAATTGCGATAAAGTATTTTCCTTCGCAGTAAATCACAATTAATAATAATAATAATAATTCACTCTCACTCTCACTTGATGTAAAATCGCTCTTCACTAGCATCCCTAAGGAACTGATAACTAAAATTATTAAAGAAAAATGGAAACATATAGAAAGCTACACGAATATCCCTAAAGATAAATTTTTAAAATTGATTACACTATATTTTGACTATAATTATTTTTCCTTCAACAACAAGTTTTACAAACAAATAGATGGCACAAGTATGGGCAGCCCCGCTAGCCCAGTACTAGCAGCTTTAACAATGGAATACATTACAGAAGAAGTTATCAAAAAACTCCCATTTCACATCCCTTTCATGAAAATCTACGTAGATGACACCATATTAATAGTAAACAAAAACAATATAGACACCCTTCTTGAACAATTCAATAATTTCCATCCTAGAATACAATTCACCGCTGAAATTGAAACGGACAACAGTATACCCTTTTTAGATTGTACAATTATAAAACATGAGGACGGCACAATAACCACGGATTGGTACCGAAAACCTTCCAATAGTGGACGAATACTCAATTACTTATCATATCACCATATAAACCAAAAAAAGGCAATTATCAAAGGTCTTCTACACCGAATCAACTACATTAGCCATGAGAATTATAAAAATAAAAATTGGAAAAAATTCGAAAGTATCTGTCTAGAAAATAATTATCCGAAGTTTTTTATTAAAGCAGTATTTAAAGAATTTTTCAATACCAAAAGGGACACTCATAGAAGCACTCAGCCAGCCAGATATCAAAAATTTCCTCATATAGAGGGACTGTCACATAGAATCGATAAGCTGTTGAAACCATACAACGTTAAATTAGCTTTATACAACAACAACAAAATCTCTAACATTTACACAAAATTAAAAGACAAGATACCAACAACCAGCAATAGCAATGTTGTCTACAGTATTCCTTGTTTCAACTGTAATAAACACTATATAGGTCAAACTTCCCAACTTCTCATAAATCGTATTAAACAACACCGTTATGATTGTAATGTCACTAACCAACACAAAAAAGAAAAAACGGTTTTAGCCCAACATCACTTCACAGAAGGACATTTATTCAATTTTGATAACACAAAAATACTTCACAAAGAATCAAATAAATACAAGAGAAATATCAGCGAAATGGTTTTTATTAATAACACAAACAATGTTAATTACAACACTGATGTCAACAACTTAAACAAAATCTACAACAGTATTCTAAAGTTATAGGACTTATTACTATATACCGAATTTTAATTTTTATACATGTAAGTTTAGATTATTCTATTGTCCTGTTTTATTAATCTTTTAATTATCTGACTGTACTTTAACAATTCGAAATTGACTAATATTAATTTTATTAATTGTTAAATTTTAAACACTTTGTAACAACATTTATAGTTACCTGTAACTTGCAGGTTTCTGTTTTATCAACATCATACTAGTTTCTATTTTAGGTTATTTTACATGTTTACGTTTTTTAAAAACATATGTTACATATCGTCCAACTATGTTTTTATTTTAATGTTTGCATAATAAGGTTTGCATTGCACATAATTTGTTTAACATCACTCTAGTTGTCGCATATTGTAGTCCTGAGGAAGTGTAACATTACACGAAACTGTCGACTTAATAAAAACGAACTCCCAATAAAACGAATAAAAAAAAAAGAATAATAATAATGTTTGGCGAAATATCTTTGTCTCAAAATTTGACATTCTGTAAAACTTCAGACAAAGTCATTGGTGTTGAGGACAATTCAGATGGTTTTCATTCAAAAAGATTTGCCATTTATGCTTTGGTATTTATGGTGCAGGAATTGCGCTTAATCTGGAGGCAACCGCTTTGTTATTATTTCACAAGAGACACTGTAATATGCAACACTCTTTGCAAACTGATAAAAAATAATAATAAAAGAATAACAGGATATTAATATAAATATGTGAACACAGTTTATGATCAGGATGCCACCAAAAGATCTGCGATAATAAAATTAAAATAAAGCAGTAATTGTAGTTCAACAGAGCCTTTTTTCTATGTTAAAGTCAAGCAAAAATCCTTTATCAAAATATACAATTATTTTTAACGGAAATAAAAAAGCCAAATTTTTTTATTTAAAAGAAGCATATTTTGATAAAACGAAAAAAATACACACTCTCCGAAAAATTCAAGATTCATACTTTGAAATAGATAAAAATCCATTATTGAAGGTTGCATAACATTAGATGAACCTATGGATACTGTTGAATTTGTCAGACATCAATGATTTATTTGATTCCTTTATTAGTTCCTCTATAAAAACTTAATGTTACAATCCCGTGCCACCCTTAAGGTTGGCTTTAATAATGAAAAAACGTGACACCGACTATTTTGACGTAATATTGTAGAGAAAGTTGGAAGTTTTTAGAAGAAGCAAACGATAAAATGAGTCAAGACATAAATGACAAATTTTGAAAAACAACTTTTCCAAAATTATCCTTTAAAGGGTGGTAAAGTTCATATTACTTCATACTTGTATTATATTATATTACTTCATACGGCCTTCGTACTGGCTAGTTTCTACTTTAAGAAAATATACGACTTACTACTTCTAGGTGCTCCGTTTTTTTTTTTGATAAGTAGTATACATTAAAAAATAAATGAGGTTAGGCTATTTCCTAACAATCTGAAAATACGCAGAGATAATAATGATACAAAGACCAGGGAAACCTCCCAATGAAACCATCTCCAAGATCATAACCTCTCAGAGATAATACCGACTCACCAATTCGGATTTCGAGAACACCAATCTATCACCTCACAGGTCTACAGATTAATAAATAAAATATCCCAATCACTCGAAGAAAAAAAATAGTGCCACGCAGCTTTCCTTGACATTTCGCAAGCCTGTGATAAAGTGTGGCACAGAGGTCTTTGACTTTGACTTCTAAAACAAAAAAAAAATGTTTCTCAAGCAACTACTACCTTCTCCTGAAATCGTATTTATCAAATAGACACTTCTCTGTCAAATTCTCAGACCAGCGATCCAACTTTTACCCTATAAAATCTGGAGTTCCTCAAGGTAGTGTCCTTGCGCCACTGCTTTTCCTTATCTATACGGCAGACATACTTGTAACCGACAAACCGATATAGCCTCTTTGGCTGATGACGTAGCTATCCTAGCTACTCATAATGATCCACATATTGCCTAAAACAATTTACAAAATCATCTTAATAAATTTCACGAATGGTATACGAAATGGAGAACTAAGATAAACCACACCAAATCGGTACATGTTACCATCACCATGCGGCGTAACACCTGTTCTCCTGTAACTATGAACAACGAGAGAATACCAGTTGCTACCGAAACTAAATATCTCGGCCTACGTCTGGACCAGCGACTAACCTGGAAAAAACATATCGAGACCAAATGAAGACAACTGGATCTCAAATACCGGCAAATGTATTGGCTCCTTGGAGTAAAATCAAAACATTCGCTAATCAACAAACTGTTACTATACAAAGAAGTTATAAAACCTATATGGCTGTGTGGTATACAGCTTTGGGGATGTTCCAAATCGTCAACAGTCAATATAATTCAAAGGTTTCAACTAAAAGTTCTAAGAAGTCTGACCGACGCCCCTTGGTTCGACAGCAACTACACTCTCCACACTGACCTTCATAAAGATGAGATCACTCGTATGGCTTCGTCATATAATCTGCAAACATCAAACCATGAAAACAACTTAATAGATGAAATATTTGCTAATGGACCACAAGTGAGAAGACTACAGCGCACCTGGCCCCATGATCTTATATTACAACAGTGAAATAGTAGTAACCCATAAGGAGATCCATCACTGGATGCTTCCCTTTCAAGCAAAATTGTTTCAAAAAGATTGTTTTTAAAAAGTGGATTTCAATTGCTAACTTCTTCTAATACAACAAGATCTATAATCACCAACTATGCAATTGCCATAAAACCTGACATGGTAATTAAATTAAAAAAGTAAAAAAAAAACAAGAGCAGTTATTCTCACTTACTTTTGATGAGTGGAATCCTAAAAAAAATCACCGATATTTAAAAGTAAATGTTTATCTTAAAGAAACCCATTTTAATCTTGGATTGATTCGAATACATATTTGTGGCACTGCGAAACATTGCATCAGTTTGATCAAAAAACGTCTGAAGGACTTTGGTCTTGATTTTGAAAGTGATGTTATCGATATAACAACTGACGGTGTAAGTGTGATAGTAAATGTTGGTAAATTGTTACCTTGCTACCATCAACTGTGCTTCGCACATGGGATACAATTGACTGTGGTCGATACATTATATAGAAAGAATACTCAAGAAGAAAATATTACTGAAAATAAACCAGACACAGACGAAGACATGAACAGAGACAAGGACGAAACAGATGAAAACCTAGTAATGTCAATCAATCTTCCACCTAGTAAAGCAAATATAATCCCACGATACAATAAAATTATTACAAAAATTTAAAAAGTGGTAAAGATTTCTTCATGATCGCCAACTAAATATAATACCTATTTACAAAAATATGTAAAAGACGAGATGGAAAAAGAGTTGAGTTTAATTCTAGATTGGCGTAAAAACTGCTAGACAAGACTAACCATAATTTTCAGGTTTAATTCACCCAATCTAAACACACAAACGTAAAACTCCCAATTAATTAGTTGTTTCTAAAATATAGTTATTTATGGAAAAGTTAAAATTAAAATTTTTCCTTCTTTCGTTAATTCATAGTCGTTTTAGTTATGGTATTCTTATTTAGGGTCGCTCCCCGATAAATTACAAAAGCTATTTGCACTATAAAGAAAAGCTATACGCATAATCCCAAATTTAAAATACCGTAATGATTGTAAGGAACAATTCAAATCACTAAAAATATTAACATTAAAATGTTTGTATATCTTCAGATCTCTGGTGTATGTTCACACAAAATTAGAAAACTATTCTCTTTTAAAAAAATTTCACAAATATAACACTCGTACAAATAATCTGTCTTTTACTGCTGACAGATTAATAAAGTGTCAAATAGCCTCTAACTATATTGGGATCAATTTCGACAATGCATTGCCGATTGATATTTGTAAATTAGCTTCAAATAAATTCATAAGTGTTATAAAAAAAAACTCTCTCACAGCAAATGCATTTTATAGTTTCAATGAGTTTTTGAGCAACACTCCTCATGTTGGCGTTGCTGTGGGTTAGTCGTAGTTATAATAGATTAGTTGTAAGTAATGCTTTAAGTTACAATTTTTGTATAATGTAGATTTCGTGAAGTGCTTTCTTGTAAATTGTTTAAATTGCGTATACTTAAAATCACCGTCGGGAAAACAACCTGGATTCTCACATAGACCATCTAGGTCCGTTTATTAAAACAGAAAAAGATAATACTAAAATTTTAGATATCGTAGATGGTTTCACAAAATTATTCTGATTTATCCCGTCAAAAATTTTTGGAACAATATACGTCGTGGTGGTCCGCGAAATGCTAAAAATATTTGTGATCCCGAAGCATATAATTAGTGATCGAGGTAAGGCATTCGATAATAAAATATTCGCAGAATTTTGTTGATTGGCACCAAACATCAATTGAACCCTACGGCACTTCAGCGCAGCAATGGCCAAAACAAAAAGTATAGGGGGAGTCGGGGCTCAATGAGACAAGGGGTACTGATGCACCAACCATATTTATTATTGGATCAAATGTACCGGGTGTAACTTGACTCACCCGGTATATGAGTATTGACCTCACTCAAACTTAAGTATAGGGTGATTCGACCGCCGAATGAACAATACCCAGTCAATGAAAAAACAGACATTTTATTTAAATATTAACGTTACATTAGGATTGCTGAATTTTGTATTTCCCTCCAATTGTGGTGATGACAATGATGATGATCATCAGAACGTGGTGATGAGTGAAAGAGTGCACTTTGCGTTTTATCAGCTGATTGTTTTCACCCGATTTGGTGAGGACAATTCCACCTTTAATTAGTGAATTTAACATTATCTTGTTCCTTGGGTTGTTCTCCTGACGGTGGGTGGTTCAGCCTTTTGTGGATTTGCATTTAAAATAGCAGGATATCTGTAGTTTTTAAGTTGATTCGGAATTTTTTCGTATGTTACCGCCCCATAGCAACCGGTAAGTTTTTCAATCGTTGAGGCGAGTGACTGCGATCTCCGCGCACTCGCCTCGTTTTTACATATAAGGAAAATTTTCCTGCACAAAATGTAATTATAGCACTTAAAAAATTTAATATGGCAGCTTCAACTGCCTTTCCAAAAAAAGACCAGACCATTGTGCTTGAAACTAATAATGAAATAACCACTTTAGAGGATTATGTGATCGCTATAGGTAATATAATATCACCAAAAATATCAGTTTTGCATCTAAACTTTCGAATAACAGAATTTGTATTTATTTTACTTCTAAACATTTAGTTGATAAAATCGTTTCTGAACATTCTTCTGTCACAGTAAAAGGGGTCGAGGTCAGAATACGTCGCTTGCTTAATCCGTCCAGGCGTATTCTTCTTTTTAGAGTATGTCCTTCAATACCACATACTGTTTTAGAAAACACCATAATTTATTAGATAAATTGAATACTAATTGTTACTAATTGAATTAATAGTTGCTAGTTATGCAACCATTTATACATCCAGCTGGAAGCCAATCTGAGTTTGATCAATGGAGTTTGCGTAGCATGGTGTTTAAATGTTTAATGTAACGGCCTGTGGTAACGCCATAGTGGGTATTGAAACAATGGCCGACGGTAAGAGCATATAAACCAACAAAAATAAATTTCAATCGAACGGGCTGGAGAAGTGTGTTGTAATTTTAGCGCGAACGTTTGAAGCACTGTCATTCTAAAAACATACCTTAAAAAAGTCGCCCTTATTGCACTAGTGTATAAGGTTGAAATTATAACAGCTAAACTTTGACCGAATAAAAATCACATATGGAAACACAAATAAGGCATAAAAACACTCAACTCCAATACTCTAAACATTCTAGTTTTAATACAGCCAGAAGTTACAAATAATTCGCGCATAATTGATAAATTAATCGAAAATAGAAATTACCGTGTAAGGCGCTTAAACTGACCGATTTCAAGAAAAAATTGACCGAAATGACAAAACTTAAATAATTAATTGCGGCTAAACCGGAAGTCCTGTCACAATGACCCAATGATATGAAATGTTTAGTTTTTCAAGAAAAATTTGCTGTAAAAATTGGAATTTGATCCAAGCATGTCCACTTACCCATAAGGTGCGTGCCATCTCATTTACCAGAAAATCTAAGACGATGTAAAAATCTGCCCACGACGGCACGACCAGAGTTTAGGCATGTTTAGGTGTTTGAGATCAGAGATGAGCATATTTGTATTCGTAAATACAAATACGAATATATTCACAAATATAAATTTTCTACGAATACGAATATATTTACAAATATAAATTTTCTACGAATATATTTTTATTTACACGTGTGAATACGAATTTATTCGCATTTACAAGCTGTAAATATAAATACGGTTGTATTTAAATATTCTCACAAGTATTCGCACTATGCGCGTGAATACGAATGTATTCGTATTTACGAGTGTAAATATGAATGCGGCTGTATTTAAATATTGGCATAAATATTTGTATTTTCGTATTTGCATAAATATATATGTACAAATATTCGTATTTATGTATTTTTTTCTACAAGTTTGTCAATTTAAATATTAAAACCAACCAAGACCTCATAGCCATATTCTTTGATATAGAAAAAGCATATGATACCCTATGGAAAAATAGAATACTGAAACAACTGTTAAAGTAGGAAGTTGATGGAAATATGCACCACTTTATTAAAAACTTTTTAGCAGACAGAAGCTTCCAAGTAAAAGCAAATGGGCAACTATCAAATAAATATCACCTTGATAACGGCGTACCACAAGGATCAGTTCTAAGCGTTACCCTCTTTCCAATAGCTATCAACAATATCACATCCAACATAGAAGCCCCTGTCAAGTTCGCTATGTTTGCTGATGACCTCGTCATTTACCACCGTGGAAGAAACCCAGAAACAACCCACACACTGCTACAAAAACGTCGTAGATAAACTTTCAGATTGGTCCAAAAAAACAGGTCTCACTTTTTTAATCTCCAAAAGCAAAAACTTCACCAGAAAAAGAAGACCCAAAAACTTCCCTGCAATTAACCTGAATCACACCACCCGCACCCTAAGCAAAGTTAATGAAATAAAATTTCTAGGCCTTACATAGGATAGATCATTAAGTTGGCGCAGCCATATTAATAACATAAAAAAGGAATGTACACGAAGACTAAACATAGTCAAAACCCTAGCCTATCACTCCTGGGGCGCACAAGAATCTATATTAATGAAAATCTACAAAACTTTAATTAGGCCAGTCTTTGACTATGGATGTATTGTCTACCAATCCGCAAGCAAAACACTACTATCCTCATTAAATACAATCCACAACACAGCACTTCGCCTGGCGCTCGGTGCTCTTAGAACAACCCTTGTAGAAAGCCTCTACTGTGGGTCCAATGAACCTCCCCTTACCTTCCGCCGAGACCTCTTGACACTAGGTGCACAACAGCCGACGCCGTCGTCATCGCTATAAAGTTGACGCCGCCGCCGTCTATCTACAGCTGACGACGACGCCCCACTCTACAGCCGCCGCCGTTGTCATCGCTCAACAGCTGACGACGACGCCCCGCTTCACAGCCGCCGCCGTTGTCATTGCTCAATACCTCACAAGACGCCGTCATCGCTCTACAGCAGACGACGCTGCTCCGCTCTACAGCACACGCCGCCGTCGTCGCTCCACAGTTGACGACGCCGCTCCGCTCCACAGCACAAGAAGACGCAACTGCTCTTCGGCAGACGCGGACGCTTCGCCCTACATCTGACCAACGCCGTCTAGCTCCAAAACCGCCGCCGACACCGTTGCTACATTGCCACAGCCGCCAACGCCACCACAAAGGTCAGACAATAAATTCCTTTCTTTACCCTTCCAAAGCAATTGACGCGTTTTTAATTATCGCCAACAGCAAACGCCGCATTTCTTCTTAATTTTGCATGATTTTGCTGATTCAAAATTAACTCTATAAACATAAGCGAAGCCGAAATCATAACCCTAAAAGTCAAACGCGGCAACATTAAAGGTCGTGTTACAAGGTTTGTCAAATTTTTGAATATACCCGGGAACGTGGAAAAAACAAACAAAATCCGCAACCGTTTGCAGGAGCTACGCTCTTCACTTAGAGAGTATGAAGACGTGCACTCACAATTGCAGGTACTCGATAGCGACGTTAACAAAGAAGAGCTCGAGCAATTCGAAGATTATTATCACTCGGCAATTGAAATAGGCGAAAGTCGTTGCTCAAAACGCGATAAACCACCCTCAGTGCAGAATTCGGCTAGTACGTTATCAAACACGTGGGCACCAGGTACAAGCAACAGAAATTCGGTAGAATCTGTTTCAAACGCATTATCGCCGTCCCCGAACGAGGTAAATGCTATACAATCTCTACACGTAAAATTACCCGATTTAGAACTACCTGAATTTAGCGGGTCTTTTACCGAATGGGTTACCTTCCGGGATAATTATAAATCATTAATTCATGAAAACGTCAATTCAAATGACGTTCAACGGTTTCACTATTTACGCAGTATACTCAAAAATGAGGCGCGTGAAACTATAGAGCATTTGACCGCCACCAAGAATAATTAGGCCGCTGCTTGGGAGCTCCTGGTGGAAAGATACGAAAACCCTAGGCTGATCGTACAGCACCACATCAACGCGGTTTGCTCCATAACACCTGTTAATTATAGAGACGCTAAAGGTCTTCGGCAAATTGTACACACCCTCACGTCAAACATAAAGGCCCTTAAATCTCTCGGGCGTCCCACCGAATCCTGAGACGATCTACTTATTCAAATTATTATATCAAAATTTGATAAGAGTACGCTTACGGCTTGGGAAATGACGCTAACCAAAGAGCTACCCAAACTACAGCAATTAACCGATTTTTTAATTCAGCGGTGTCAAACCCTAGAATCGTTAAATGCTAATCCACTGTCCAAAGGCAATTCGAGCTCTTTTCATAACAATTCGTATCGGTCTACCGGATCGAATAGGCAGATGTCACATGTCAGCGCAATCACAAGTTTTGCAAAATGTCCCATCTACAATCAATCACATAGTTTATATCGATGCCGCAAATTTACATCACTTTCAGTCGAGCAGCGACTAAAAACAATCAAACGGTATAAGTTATGCGAAAATTATCTCCGGTCCGATCATAGTTTAAACTCTTGCTATTCAGGAGCTTGCAAAAAGTGTCATAAAAGACATCATTCCTTATTGCATCAAGAAGCCCACGCCACCGCAGTGCAAGTGCCTGAAGCACCCGCGGATCCAGGTACTACGACACTATCCAGTAATTGTTCCGAAGCCCAAAACAAAACAGTTTTGTTATCAACGGCCCTCGTTAACGTTTATGGCGATAACGGTCAAGCACACCAGCTTCGTGCATTATTGGACAGCGGGTCTCAAAGTAATTTTATCACCGAAAGGACTTGTAAATTGTTAAAATTGCAGCTACAAAAAATTAACATACCGGTACTCGGAATTAACCAAGGCATAACCACAGTAACGAGGGCAACAAACGTCAAAATTAATTCAATTCACACTCCATTGAATTGCACACTATCGTGTTTAGTCGTTCCAAAAATTACGGAAAATTTACCTTCCTCGTCATTCAATGTCAACTTCAAAATTCCGAAAAACGTAAAATTAGCGGATCATACATTTAATGAATCTGGCGCAATAGATTTATTAATTGGCAACGAGCTATTTTGGAGACTGATTTGCCAAGGGCAGATTCAAATCAAAAACTCGGGTACTGTTCTACAAAAAACCCATTTCGGTTGGATTATCAGCGGTCCTATTTTACAAACAAAGCATGACTTAATTTGTAACTTTTCACAAACACAAACAGCTTCTCTTGACACGCAATTAAGAAGGATCTGGGAAACAGAAGAATTTACACCCAACAATAAAACCCAGATGTCCACGGACAATCTGTGCGAGAAATTTTTCAAAGAAACTAGCCGTCGAGAACCAATTTCCGGTCGCTTTGTCGTAAAACTGCCCTTTCAAAACGACCCCCCTAATCTCGGCAACTCAAAGGAAATCGCATTCAAACGATTTGAGGCCATCGAGAAAAAATTCTGAAAAAACGAAAGGTTACGCTCTGATTATTGCCGTTTCATGAAAGAGTACCTCGACCTCGGCCACATGGAGCCTGCACCACTGCAGGATATCAACCCTTCTCAAGGGTACTATTTGGCCCATCATCCGGTCATAAAAGAGGACAGTCTAACAACAAAAGTAAGGGTAGTTTTCGATGGGTCTATGAAAACAAGTAACGGCAAAAGTCTTAATGACAATTTATTAAAAGGTCCAACTTTATAGCAAGACCTATTTTCAATTTTGGCCAGATTTCGCCTACATCAATACGTTATCACTGCTGATATAGAAAAAATGTATCGGCAGATTTTTATAGATGAGCAACATCGGAAGTATCAGTTGATATTTTGGCGCGACGATACTCGAAAACAGATAGAGACCTTTCGATTAAATACAGTAACCTATGGGTGCACGTCATCATCCTACCTCGCCATAAAATGGCTACAAGAACTTGCTCGCGCTGAGTCCGCAAACTTTCCCGAAACATATCAAACAATATTACTTGATTTCTACGTGGACGATCTGTTAACGGGTAGCGACTCTATCGAATCCGCAATAAAAATTCGTGATGAGGTAACAGAAACCTTAAAACGGGAAGGTTTCAAACTCCATAAATTTGCTTCAAATAACCCTCTGTTAGTTCCGGAAAACCCATTGCAGCAAATAAACAAGGTTTGTTTGGACCGACAACCGGAAACTAAAACTTTAGGTATTTTATGGAATTGCAAATCAGACTCAATAAAATTTTCCGCGGAGGCAAAAAATATACATCAAAACGAAACAAAACGTGGCATTTTAAGCACAACCGCGCGCCTTTTTGACCCTTTAGGCCTAGTTTCGCCAGTAACAATTACAGCGAAAACAATTTTGCAAAACGTTTGGTCTAAAAAACTTAATTGGGATGATCCATTGCCACCAGAACTAGCCAAACTTTGGTCAAAATTTATTCTGAATTTTCAAGAGTTAAACACATTAACAATTCCGCGTAAAGTAATTCCTGATCCCAATTACGTTAAAATTGAGATTCACGGCTTTTGTGACGCTAGCCATCTCGCTTACGGCGCTTGCTTGTACCTTCGTGTCCAAGACGCTGCTGGTAAATATTATTCGCAATTACTTTGCTCTAAAAATCGAGTAGCTCCATTAAAGGCGCTCACAACCCCACGGCTTGAGTTAGGCGGTGCTGTACTATTAGCGCAATTAACAACCAAGATTAAAGATATTTTGCAAGTTCCTATTCACAAACAGGTTCTTTGGACTGATTCGACAACAGTGCTCGCATGGTGGCAAATGCAACCAACTTCGTTGCATGCCTTTGTTTCGCATCGGGTATCTGAGATTCAAAAGCTAACATCAGCTTCAGATTGGCGACATATAAGAACAGCGCTAAACCCTGCGGATATAATGTCGCGCGGCGCAACGCCGACTCAACTTCAGGGCTCACCCTTGTGGTGGCACGGCCCTGAATTTTCGAGATATACTGACGATGCATTTTTAAACGAAACAATGACGCCAATAAAGTATTTACATTTGGATAAGGGAAAGAGACTTAAACCATAAATTACTTGATGAATAGGGATTATTTAGAGTAATAAGTGCTTTATAATTTATGACACTATTGAGGCGACCGGTACGTACCATCTGTTGGCAAGGGTCTTGGGCGAGTGGTTGTCGTTCTTTACCTGTTTCCTTGCTTAGAGACATCATGCCGATATCGGGTAGTTGATCATAATTAATAACTTAATGTTTAATAATTGCAGTTTAAATGTAAACAAATTGGTGGCTCTCATATACCTGTGATAGTACCTTTTAGAAAAGTATTGCTAAAAGTTTCTAATAACTTCTTTTTAGTTCTGTTAAAAAAATATTTCTAAAAAAGCTTAATACCAAGTATTATAAAAATTTTTTTTTTGATAAATCACACATTGGTAAACCGAATAAAGCTGTTTAAATTTCTTTGACAAAATGTGATAATTTGGTCACTACACCTAATTTAATGTATAATGAGAGATTGAGAGTCTTGGAAAAGGAGTTTTTTTCTTGTAAAATGAGCTATTTTTAGAAATTTTTTATTCTTTGAACATTTCAATTATTGTAAAATAAATAATATTCTTTAATAAAGAATGCAAATTAATAGGTATTTATTAATCATTTTTCTAAGAAAAAAATATAATTTCAAAGAGAGGAGCATGAAATAAAAAAACAAAACACTTAAGCAACATAATAAATTTATTTAAAAAACATTACTAAATATTTTCATCATTGTCACAATCATCGATGCCATTTATTGTGGGAATTTTTTTTTGTTACAAAAGTATCTGCTACAGTTTTAATCTGGTGAAAACAATTTACGTTTTTTGTTCATATCTTTAGCGACATAATAACTAATATTGTATTAACTATACTCTATTAATATAACAAATACTCTATTGTTAAATTAATATTATGCCTATCCTAATTATGTTTGAAAGTATTTCTTCGAAAAGTTTATCTAAATTCTTATTAAATCTTCTACCCGTTTACCTCTGACAAATATCTCAAATTGTACAGAAAAACACCCCCAAAATTTCCAGCCACATTTTCTTAGTAAAATGGATTAGAAAGTTCTATTTGTTATAAGTTGGGGCATGTAGTTGAAAGACTACCACCCTACTATTGTATATTAAATCCAATAGAACTAGTGTGGAGTCAATTAAAGCACAAATTAAGAAAAGGCAACAAAAATCCTAATTTGGATTCTACTGTTATAAATTTAATACGAGCTGTCACTGAAGGTATGAACACAAAGCTGTTTGAAAATTGTTTTAATCATATTAAAACTGTGGAAGACACATTTGTAACAAATAAAAATTTTCCCACATTTATTATAAATGTAAATGACACGGACGATAGTGACAATGATGAAGATATTTAGTAATGTTTTTTAAATAAATTTATGTTGTTGCTTAAGTGTTTTGTTTTTTTATTTCATTCTCCCCTCTTTGAAATTATATTTTTTTCTTAGAAAAATGATTAATAAATACCTATTAATTTGCATTCTTTATTAAAGAATATTATTTATTTTACAATAATTGAAATGTTCAAAGAATAGAAAATTTCTAAAAATAGCTCATTTTACAAGAAAAAAACTCTTTTTCCAAGACTCTCAATCTCTCATTATTATTTAGCAACACTTTTCTAAAAGGTACTATCACAGGTATATGAGAGCCACCAATTTGTTTACATTTAAACTGCAATTATTAAACATTAAGTTGTTAATTATGATCAACTACCCGATATCGGCATGATGTCTCTAAGCAAGGAAACAGGTAAAGAACGACAACCACTCGCCCAAGACCCTTGCCAACAGATGGTACGTACCGGTCGTCTCAATAGTGTCATAAATTATAAAGCACTTATTACTCTAAATAATCCCTATTCATCAAGTAATTTATGGTTTAAGTCTCTTTCCCTTATCCAAATGCAAATACTATATCTGCTACAGAAATTCCGAAGATAAAAACCGTGTGTTGCTTGCAAATAACTTTGACAAAGACAGATGACAAAAGCTCATTCATAGCGGAATTATTTTCCAAATTCTCGGCATTCTCAAAGTTGGTTAGAGTAGTAGCATACATTCGCCGATTCATAAAAAATATTCAAAAACCTGACCAACAAGAGACAGGAACGATCCTCACAGTTCAAGAAATAAAAAATTCACAAGTCTTTATTATTAAAGGCGTCAGGAATTGCATCGCCTTAAAAAACGCGGCCAATTACATAAAAACAGTTCCTTGTGCATGTTAAACCCTTTTTTAGACAAAGACGGCTTGCTTCGCGTAGGGGGGCGCTTAAGACATGCCAACATTCCTTACGACAACAAACACCCTATAATATTGCCAAAACGGCACGATATAACTAAACTTATTATTAGTCAAGCGCATCTCCAAAACTTGCATGCCGGAACTCAAACCACGTTAGCGTTCGTACGGCAAAGGTTCTGGCCAGTCCACGGAAGTACACTGGCATGCCAAATTGTACGGAGTTGCGTCACCTGTCGTCGCGTAAAGCCATTGCCCTACGAACAGCTGATGGGTGATCTACCAGCTAGTCGAGTCACTCCCGTTAGACCTTTTACCTGCACGGGGGTGGATTACGCTGGGCCCTACCTACTAAAAAATGGTCACAGCCGGACTAACCGGATTATCAAAGGATACCTCGTGATTTTCATATGCTTGACCACCCGCGCCGTCCACATAGAATTAGTTTACGATTGCACGTCTACCACATTTTTAAATTGTCTGAAGAGATTTATGGCAAGACGCGGCCTAGCGTCCCATTTATATTCAGATAATGGGACAAATTTTGTCGGCGCAAATCGGGAGTTAAAGGAATTCAGAGCTCTTTTTGTATTACAACAATTTACGCACCAGGTAATTAAGACCTTAGCCGAGAACAAAATTACGTGGCACTTTATACCGCCCAGATCTCCGGATATGGGCGGGCTCTGGGAAGCCGCGGTTAAATCGGCAAACGGGCACTTAAAAAGGGTTTTAGGAGCAAACAAGCTTAACTACGAGGAAATGTACACTCTGTTGGCGGTAATTTAAGCGTGTCTCAATTCCCGTCCCCTCTCCCCCTTATCAAACGACCCCTCCAATCTAGAGCTTCTAACTCCGGGACATTTTCTAATCGGCGGGGCTCTACGTGTACCCGGTGAACCAGACTTCACCGAAATCGCCTCCAATCGGTTGTCTCGATATCAGCTTAGCGAGCGACTAAAACAACATTTTTGGAAGCGCTGGTCCAAGGAGGTCCTACATCAGCAACAACAACGGCACAGGTGGACGGCAAAAAAGACGCGAGCCCCCCAAGTAGAAACTCTAGTGGTGTTAAAAGAAGACAACACCAACCCTTTGTGCTGGCCCTTGGGCAGAATTGTTGAGCTACATCCCGGTGCCGACGGTCTAGTGCGCGTGGTGTCGGTGAAAACAGCGAGTGGCATAGTAAAACGCGCTATATCTAAGGTGTGTGCGCTTTTCAGTGAAAAATGACACAAAAATTATTAATTGTTTAAAGTTGGTTAATTATTAATTGTTTAAAAGTTCACGGACCTTTCAAGGGGGGGGGGGAGTATGTTCGGACTACACCCTCTCATTCACCCCACTCCCTCACATAGGTGGGGCACTACCCCAAGCGGGCCAATTTTGTTAGTAAGTTAGTCAGTACCAAAACGAACCTTGATGTACATAGTGTAAATAAATAGAATAAAATCGAAGACGCCATTTATTCCCATACAAGAAGACTCGTTTAAAGCCAGTCGGGGCTGGTTTGACAACTTTAAGAAAAGAACCGGCATTCACTCCGTTGTCAGGCATGGTGAGACAGCAAGTTTGGATGTGAAGGCAGCTGAGGTTTACATCAAAACGTTTTCCGAACTGATAGAACCCAAAGAATACATCCCCAACAAGGTTTCAACTGTGACGAGGCAGGGCTTTTCTAGAAATAGATGCCGAATAGGACTTACATATCGGCAGAGGAGAAGATGATGCCAGGTCACAAACCCATGAAAGATAGATTAACTCTGGCACTTTGCGCCAATGCGAGTGGCGACTGTAAAACCAAGCCTCTGCTAGTATACCATTCGGAAAATGCCAGAGCCTTTAAGTCACATAAGATTTTAAAAGAAAAACTGCAAGTTATGTGGAGGGCAAATCCGAACGCGTGGGTCATCAGAAAATTCTTTGTGAAATAGATAAATCTAGTGTTTGGCCCTTCTGTTAAAAATATCTACGGCAAAACAACCTACCCATGCAAGCCCTTCTTGTCCTCGACAATGCCCCTGCTCACCCACTAAATCTCGAAGATGATTTACTTGAAGAGTTGAAGTTTATAAAGGTTCTCTACCTACCACCCAACACTACACTCATCCTGCAGCTCATGGATCAGCAGGTGATTTCTAATTTTAGAAAGTTGTACACCAAGCACATTTCTCGGCACTGCTTTGAGGTGATGAAGAACACAAACCTTACTTTCCAGAAGTTTTAAAAAGACCACTTTAACATTGTGATATGCCTAAAAATTATTGATCAGGCCTGGCTGAGTGTTACAACGAGGAGCTTAATCATTACATTAAAGAAGCTGTGGCCTGAGGCTGGAGCTGAAAGGGCCTTCGAAGGATTGGAAAGGGAAGTGTCAGTAGTAGAGGAGATTGTTTCTCTCGGAAAATTCATGGGTCTGGAGGTGGATGAGAGAGACATAAACGAACTCGCCGAGGAAGAGTCACAGCAGCATTCGGTGGTTCAACGAAAAAATTAGTTTTAAAGAAGAGCCAGAGATAAAGGAAGTTAGCTGTACAAGAGATATAAAAGAAACCTTGGGAATGTGAGAGAAAGTTGTAGAGTTCGTAGATAAAAATCACCCCAAAAAAGTTGCAACTGGTCGTGCATCGGAGTTATTTAAAGAAACTTGCCTAACTCATTTCCGCAATATCCTAAAAGGGAGGAAGAAACAAACCACTTTGGACAGTTTTTTTAAACGATCTGCAGGTGAAAATGAGTAAAGCGTGACGACGCAAAAAGCGAAAACCAGTGACGAAAATTAAGTGCTTCCGTAAGCACCTCACTTTTTATTATGTTTTTATAGAATATGTAATGTGTGTTTGTTTAAAAAAACTCGTAGCAAGCCATGACATTTTTACGTATGTCGTTCATGACCCCATACAACAACAAAATTTTTATTATTTACATTATCCATGTATTGTTGGTTGCCTGCTATGCCATTTTACCCCTCAAAAATTATCTTAACATAACCTAAGGATATCTTCTCTTCGCGCCAAAGCGAGCTTGGTCTTGGTGTGTTTTTCTCTGTGGTTGCCTTCGTGATGTTTTTGTTTTTCAAACATTCTTTATTTTATTTAAAATGTATTTTTGTTTTAATTTTCGAAAAGTGAGGTTATGATATCTTTCATTTTGACAAGTGTGTAATCACAGACATACAAAACAATTGTTTTTTAGTTTCAAAGCACTCTAGAGTTAAAAAAAACACACGATATTTGTTGTTTATAAGTAAATGTTTCTTCTTGTAAATACATTTTTTTTAAAACACTTAATAAAAACAACTGAGGTGGTGTTATGGGAGCTACAACGATTAATGGCATTTCAATTAATTTCAATGGGGAAAATTGCATTGAGATACGAGCGAATTGACATAAGAGCAAGGTTGCGGAACAAATTAAACTCGTATGTCGAGGTACCACAGTATTCCGAAGACTTAAGCTTAAATAAAGGTTCATTAAAGAATTCCATACCTAAATCTACTTTGCATAATAAAATCACAGCTAAAATGCCAAATATTAAGAAAATGGGACCAGCGCCAAATTTGACGGAAGAAGAAAGCTTGAAAAAATGAATTTTGCTCAATGCTAAATTGAGATTTCCCATGCATGACGATGTAGTTAAAGATGCAGTCCAAAAAATTTTGAAAGATACGAATAGACCCAATAAATTTGAGGACGACAGGCCGGGTGCCAAGTGCCTACAGCTGTTTTTAAATAAGCATCCAAACATTTCAAAAAGAAATACTGAAATAATATCTAAGAGTCGTGCTGCAGTTACACAAGCTGGTATACGTGGATAGTTTTCGGACTTAAAGAAATTTTAAAGAGCGAAAATTTACTTTGCACGGATTTTCAATGCGGATCAAATAGCAAACTAGCAAGTGAAACGAAAAAACTAAAGAAACAATGAAAGTGACCAGACATTCCCGACCAAATTTGGTACACTAAAAATCAAATTATTTAACCCACTCCGAATGTATTATCTAAACTGGGTTCTGAAATTTAACTTCTAATAACATAATTTACTGTAGATAGTTTTGTTTTATTACATGTTTTTTTTACTTTTATTATTGGGAAATATATATCTTCATTCATTAGTTTATTTTTGCTCATTTACTGGTCTCTAATGTTGAATTACTGGTGATTTGGTACTTTTGTCAAAACTAAATAAAGAATAAATATTAGAATAAACTTTTTACAGTTTTGTTTGGGTGTTTAAAAATTTAAGATAATAGGACTTACTAACCGTATTGAAAGATTTTATACACTGTAACCCTAGTAATTTCAATCTAAACTTACATTGGCAATATGTTCTATTTGTTTATTCATTAGCCGGTTCACATGTGTAAATGTAATTGCTGCGCCTGTGCCAATCATTAGCATTTTACGAGAATGGTTGTTTCTAGTGAAGCCAACTAAAAAAAAAATACGTTGATTATAAAAGAATGTCAGTGATCTTCTGTGTCATCTTATAAATAGCTATACAGAGTGGACCAAATGTATGGAACGGTCCGTTTTTTGGCTAAACTATAAAGAATTTTGAAAAAACAAAATATGTGTATTAAATGGCTGGGAAGATGCTACCTAAAACAATATTTAAAAATTTTTTATTTTTTTAAATTTTTAAGATAACTATCACAACATTTCCGTTTTTTTTTGTGAAATTTTTTCTTGATTTTTTTTAAAAACAAGCTATTTAAAAGAAATGTTGCTGTATAACTTGTTTTAATTTTAACTTTATAAATTTTTAATAAAAAAATAAACATTTGTGAATTTTCTTTTCGCCAAACCTACAAAATGTTTGGTTAATTTAAGTTATGTATGTTAAACAGATAATAGCAGATTTTTAAAAAAGTTAAAAAATATTAATTTATTTATTTACAATTTAACAATAAAAATTAACGTGTATATCCTTAATTTTTTATTATTTTGTAGTGCACATTACGAGTATGATGTAGTACTAGATATAAATAAATAAAATGTAAATAATACATATCAAAAACGTCTGGATTTTAGTTTGATGAAGTTTAAAGAAATTGGTAAAAGAAAGATTTTGTCAAAACTGTCTTCCACCTTACGCACGCCAGTTGAGTCAAGTAGGCGTTCTCTCCCCTTCCCCTGTTCTATTGTTAATCTGAGTAATTCTAAGTCTGATACTTCGTAGTAAAGATACTCCGAATTAGCTTTACTTCGGAGTATTTTTACTACCGAAGGATTTGGCTTAGAATTAGCCCGTTAGAGTTGGTGACAATTTTAAAATGAAAATATGTACCTCTGGTGTCCATAAAATGTTAGGACAAATTAAAAATTAGATAAATCAAATCTAATGATAAAATGATTAGATAAAACAAATCTCTACAGAGATTTTGTAGTTTTTCTAGTCTAGCAATAACTACTAAGTGAAAATGATTTTGTGGAATAAATTGTACCAACTGGTCGTCATTGGTTATAGATTTTCGTAATACGGATCGGAGTCTTCTGCTTATTTTCAATCAATTACAAAATCATTGTCTATTCTCAGTCCTGATAAACTAGACAAAAAACCTGATTTAAACGATAGAAATTTGATTATTTTTGACATTATCTAATTTTTGATTTGTTTCAATATTTTATAGATACTGATGAAACATATTTTCATTTAGAAATTGATACTAAATGAGATAACAATTGAGCAGCTCGGTAAGAATGAGAACGACTACTTGACCTTCTACGAGCGCTCGTACGGTGGAAGACAGTTTTGACAAAATCTTTCTTTTCCCAGTTTACTTATTAATCCTGAGGTTTTTGATAGGTACTATTTACATTTTATTTATTTATACTTAGTACTACAACATACTCGTAATGTGCTCTACAAATTAATAAAAAATTAAGGAAAAGCACATTAATTAAGAACTTTTCTTCTGCTTTTCAACATGCATTACGTGAATTAACAAACAATTTTGTAAGTTAGGCGAAAATCAAAGAAATAATTCGGAGATGTTAATTTTTTAATTGGAAAGTTATAAAGTTAAAATTAAAACAATTTGTACAGCAACATTTTTCTTAAAAAACTTGTTTTTTAAAAAAACAAGAAAAAATTTAACAAAAAGAACAAAAATGTTGCTATATCTTAAAAATTTAAACAAATATATTTTTTTAACATTGCCTCAGGTAGCATCTTTCTAGCCATTTAACGCCTAATATTTTGTTTTTTCAAAATTCTTTATAGTTTAGCCAAAAAACTGCCCGTTCCATACATTTGTTCCACATCGTATATACCAAAGGTAAGTTAGGACATCCTGGTATTAGAAGTCACTTGTACTTTTTAAATGAATAATGAGAGTAGTGATCTTAGTAGAAGAAGACCACTCAACTCTGGGTAGTTCAAAAAATTGGCGTTTCACCAAGTGATGTCTCTTGCATTTGGAATCGCTATTTGGCGACGAATTCTGTGTGAGATCGTCTACGAAATGGTAAAAGGAAGGTCACTAATCATCAACACAATCGTTTTATAACGTTGACCATGCTAAGAAATCCCACCACGTCATTGCCACAACTGCGAAAAAAGATGCGACATGCACTTGGAGTTAACATTTCTGTCTTCACATTTCAATGATAATTATTTAGTCAGGGTTAAGATATCGATAACCAATAAGAGTCTCTAAGCTGTAACATGAGCACCGAATTTGTCGACTACAGTGGGCTGAAGAACACATTCGCTTACATGATGAATTCTGGTATTCTGTCTTATTTTCAGGTGAGACTAGAATTTGTCTAGTAAGTGATAGTCGCAAAATTTGTGTGTAGAGAAAGTCAACAAAAACTGCCCAACTTGCTCATGCTCATCCTATGCCTGCCTTCCAATGAAGAAGTGCTATGTTTTGGGCAGACATTATGGCAGAAGGGCGAGCGGACTTAGTGCACGTGGAGAGCACATTGACTGGAGTTAGGTATATTGCAACTGTTTTTCACTCCCATGTGCGACTTTGGAGAGGGGCTGTTAGTAAAAATAGTCTTCATGGATAATAATGCCCGTGTGGACCAGACTGCAGTGAATGAGTACCTTGAGAGTGAAGAAATCACTTGTTTGTCATGGCCTGGAATGTCTCCTAAGATGAATCCGATAGAACAAGCTCGGAGTATGCTTTCCAGAGTAGTTAGCTCTAGAAAAAATCCTTCTCGAACAATCCCAGGGCTCGTCATTGCGGCAAGAGAGGAATGGCAAAATCTTCCTCAGAAACACTTATCTGTCCTAGTTAACAGCATGTGGAGGCATCTACAAGCGTATAATCATGCAAGAGGAGTAAATACTTTCTATTAGTAATTACTTTTTAATTTTATTTTATAAATTTCAAATGTCGGTTTTGATTCAAAATATTTTTTATGCCTAAAATAATTTCAAAAAAAAAACATGTTCAAAATTCTTCTTATAATTAAAAAGATCATTACAAATCTTTGGCAATTTTTTTTTTCGCAATAAATTAGTCTAATATACAATAAATAAAGTGATGCAAAACTTTTGAATCTATGTGTATTGACCTAAGTCTCAACGAGAACAAATAGTCATTAATCATTTACGAACAGGATACACAAAACTAAAGCATTAATACTTGCTAATAAATCAACCTTTCTCTCGATGGTGAAACGTGTAACTTACAGTGCAACATATTTTTGGAAGAATGCCCTCACAGACAAAATGCCAGATCCAGTGTCGGATTAGAAGAAGATATGCCATCCGTTTTTATAAATGCAATATTTTGTATGACATTTAAATAATTTAATATCATATAAATATTTTTAATGTGGTGGGTGAATGCCTATAGGTAATTCTAAGAGGTTGCTGCATCACCTAACCGCAAAACTAGTAAATAAAAAAATATATGCAATAAATGAGAACAAATTAAAAAGTGCAGAAACTATTCATAGTGACATAAAAAATTTGTAATAAAAGGATATTTATTTTTCATGAAGTATGCTTTAAGTTTTATAAATTCATTTAATAAATTATTTCAATCAAATAATATATTACTTCACAAATTACGTAAGCACTGCCATAATTTATTTAAGCAATTGTGTAGCAATTATTTAATAACGGAAGTGTGCACTGAAAGCAAAATCTTTGACATTAATTTGCGTAATACTGATCAGTTTTTTAAAGAGAAATTTTTCGTATCCCGAAACCTAATTAGCGCAGCTGCATCTTATGGTTGAAAGTATCGAACTTGCAACTTTTTCATACCAACGAATTAACTGGATATAGTGAATTTGTGAGGGTTGGAGAGTTGTGGTTTATCGAAAATCATCAAGAACTTCAAGATTTGAACCTTAGAACGGGATGAGACGACTATTCCTTTTCGGCTTAATATATGTAAGTACATTTCATGAATTTAAATATTGATCCAAGTTCAGAACCAGAAAATTTATTTTCGAATTTGTCGTTGTTTTCAATTGGCTCGACTCCTATTAATCAATCCTTAAATCAAATAAAAACAAAAAAATATATCAAAATAAATAATATAAAAAATAATACTGTGATAGAAATGGCGTTAAAACTAGTATATTTAAGATGCACTCTGACGGAGACCAAAATAAGTTAAACAGATTTATATCAAGTTGCGCAAGTACAATCACCACTTTTTATGATAATGATTACCCAAACAATTTTCAATAATTGTTTATTTTAAATCCTATTATTGGAAAGTTGTCGGGAAATATTCAAAAGAAATAGAGCCATTTCTTTTGAACTCAATACCAATAGCTTTATAAATAATAATGATAACTTAATAAATAATGATCCTTATTACATTAATTTTAATATTGATATTGCGTCACCTTATTTAACAGAATTAAATAACAATTTAATAAATGAATATCCTCTTCTACTATGCCCGAGAATAATTGACACTTATCTGGATAAATTTTATAAAGAAATCACCCAAATAATCAAAAAATTTAGTCAAAAAGTCACTAAATTTAAAAATAAACCCACCTGGTGGAATACTAAAGTAGAAAATGCTCGTAATGAATATCTTACATCTAAAAGTAAATTTTATAAAAATAATTACATACCTCTAAATAATTCACTTTACGACCAAATGCAGACCAAAAGACAAAAATTCAAAGACATAATAAAATCCGAAAAAGACAAATCTTGGAAAAATTTTGTTAATTATGATCTTGTACCAAATCCATGGGGAGTTGTTTATAAAGTCGCCAGAGAAAAATTCAGAAAAAAGAATATTATTGGAGCTTTTTCAACAAACACCGGAATTACTATTACACCTAAAAAGGCAATGGATTATCTCTTATCGTCATTACTGCCTAACGATTCAAATACAAACGAAACTCTTGAACAGACAATAATGAGAAATGACTATAACAACATTCAACAAACCTATACTTATAATATAGAAGAAGTTACAGAAGAGGAACTTTCCCATATTATCAATAATCTTAAAAACAAGGCTCCTGGTATTGACAATCTCAGAGGTAAACAAATTAAAAGTATATATCCTTTTTTATCAGAATCTTTAATTCACCTCTATAATTCATGTCTCAGAATTTCATACTTCCCAACTTATTGGAAAATAGGAAATTTAATAGTTGTTCCTAAGGATATCTCAGCAGATCCTGGAAATATCAAAAACTATAGACCGATTACATTACTTCCAGATTTGGGTAAAATTTTTGAGAAACTCATTCGAACAAGACTTTTTCTCACCAACAATAACTTTCATTCTATAAATCAATATGGATTCTGCAATGGAAAATCAACTATTGACGCTCTCAAAACATTTAAAACATCTATAAATGAAAATTTAAACAACTATAAATTTACAGCAGCTATCTTTTTTGATATAAGTGGTGCTTTTGACAATGTATGGTATCCAGCTGTTATCAACTCCGAAATAAAAAAGTTAAACCTTATTTAATAAACATTATCAAAAATTATTTTACTAACAGAACTATTAAATTTAAATATAAAGAAGAAGAAACATTTAAAATTAACAATAAAGGATGTCCTCAAGGATCCGTTCTTGGACCAAATTTGTGGAATGCTGTTCTAGACCCTCTGCTTGATTCGGACCTCGGACAAAACTATAAAATTATTGCATACGCTGATGATATTGCTGAAACTATTGGAGCAAATTCTAGATTAGAATTTAAAAATAATATTTTTACAATTGTTAACAAAGTTTGTCAATTTGCAAATTCGATAAAACTCCAAGTATCTGAGAAAAAAACGAAAATTATGATTTTTAAACCTTTAAACAGACAACATAATAGAGATTTAACATTTAAAATAAACAACACAAATATTGAATTTGTCAACACCTTCAAATATCTTGGAATATATTTGGACCCTAAATTTAATTTTAACGCACACATTCATTACTCATGTAATAAAGCCAAAAAAATCCTATTTTCTTTAAGGAAGAAATTTAAAATCAATTGGGACATACCTTCTTCTAAATCATTAACTACTATATATAACAATGCTATTATCCCTATCATATCATATGGCTCTGAAATTTGGATAAACAGAATTAACATTGTCAAATTAAAAAATAAATTAAATTCCTTATCAAGTACTGCATGTCGATGCATTGCTAGCTGTTACTCTTCTGTCTCCAATGACGCCGCCAACGTCATTGCTGGTATACCTCCTCTTGACCTAGAACTCTTAAAATTATATTGTTTGAAAACACTAAAGAAAAATAATTCCTGCACTTACCTAAACAATCAAATTAACAAACTTGATTTTACTTCTACAAAAAAGCTAAAAGAACACCTTACAACTCTTTTGGAAGACTCTTGGCAAACAAGATGGGACTCTTCTCAAAAAGGAAGAATTACTTACAATTTCTTACCTACAGTTAAATCAAACAGAAATCTTCACCTAACTTTTGAAGCTTGTCAGGTTATTACAGGACATGGACAATTTACAAAACATCTCCATCGAATAGGCAAATCAGAATCTCCTAACTGCGAAAATTGTCAACAGGTTGATGATCCCATTCACCGAATCCTAGAATGTCCATTATACACACAACACAAAATTAGAATTTTAACATACACTAACATAAACACCATTGACCTTACCTCTATTCCACTATTACCAAATGATCTGATTATTCCATTTTCTAAACATTATGAATAGATCTACTGTTTTTTACACTGGACAGAATCATTATGAAAACTGCCCTACTACATTTTCCTGCTCATCTAGAAAGGACTGTGTTGAATAGTGCGGGAGTGCTAGGGCCTGTCTTTCGCTAACCTTTCTTGAAGTTTTAGTTCTTCAAAAGTGCGGGAGTGAATTATGGCCTGTTAACCGATAAAAGTGTTGTACACATTTTAATCTAAGACACTTACCTTTATCAGGAAAAACAAAAATTAGTATTAATAGACTTTGACGTGTTTCATTAAGCCACTTTCGTAAATCAACATGATTTTATCTCATCTTATTTCATCAAATCATTTCATTTACTTTAATAATTAAATATTGTATTTATGGCAACAGAATTTTCATGTTGTTGTCATTCTATACTTTTATTATTTTCTTAATTTTTATTTAATTTATAATTACTGCTATCTTTCTGCTTTTCACCAGTATAGAAATTTACAATTTTAATTTCTAAATATCATAATGTAACGCCATTAATGCAGTAAATTATTATGGTTTTTTTTTTTTCTTATAATTACCTTAAATTAATTTAATTTTAATTTTAATTGTTTAATTTTATCTCATTTAGTACTTATTATTATTGTTGTAAACGCGCCCAATTTGGCGCCCATAAGTTCTTCATAATAAATTACCTATTTGTAAATGACAGCATTACATTTATTCAAGCTAATATTTTTCACCCTTAGATTTTAAAACCAAAAGAACTGATCATAGAACTAAAATTTATTAGCCCACACTTGCACAATAGAGTCCTTCCTTTATTACCAAATCAACAAAATTTGCCACAATTATTAAAAATTTTAAAAATAGATGCCATTCAAGTAAATACAAGAACTATCTTTGTTATAACAGTACCGTTAGTTCAACACTCTCTTTACCGAATATTTTATGTATACTCACTACCTACCTTCTAGAACCAAACAAAACTTCATTCTGCAATACTAACCTCTAATAAATATCTCATCTTATCGGATGATAATAGAAAATTTATAACTACCAACGATTTAAATCGCTGCAAAAAGATTAGCATCGATGAAAGAGTATGTACTTCAATGACTGCAAACACCGTATCAACAAAAAGCATCTGTGAAGCACAATTAGCAACTTTTTTTGAATATTAATCGGTGGGAGTGTTTTATAAATATGTAGGGGTATGTTGTAGGTCGCAACCCTGTTGGCAGTCGGCCATGGCATGATTTATCACTCCGGGACGAATCCGGAGTCTCAGCTCTCTGGAGCCTAGAATTCCGGGGACCAGAGACGTGTTGCAGTAATTTCCCGATAACGGCTTGCCAAACACAAAAGTAACGAAAGAAGTGAGTGGGTTACTTAAGCAGCAAACTTGCCTAATTACCAACTTTCCACGTGAAGAATGTGTCATCCAACCACCTGGTAACAACAACTGGCTTGTTGTTATAGCAGAAACAACTACGACAACAAGTACCTGCAATAAGCTTACAAAATCGTTTGCAATTTACGTCAACTCTATAATCTGTATAACGCCAAAATGTTCCGCGTATATTGGAAATGTCAACCTCCATGCAGATGCAAAAGAAACATCCAACAAGACAAGCGAAATACATCTACCCGATATTTCAGTAGACTGTTGCGAGAAACTTCCAGATCATGAAGATATCCCCGAACTGGAACCGATTAGGTACATAGGCAACATCCCCCTAGACGACATCAACATCGCAGCCCACAAACTTCAAAATTATGAACAAACTCTCAACAAGATGTTAAATGAAAACTTCGTACAAAGACATTGGTCCATCTTCACCTATTCGCTCCGAGCGTGACTCCAGCGCCAGAAAAAATTTGAACTACGGGAGGCTGTCAGAGTATGTTTTTATATGTATGTCAATAACTAGAGATGAAAAATGGGTACTAGACCAAACTTCAGACTAGTAAGTTTGACAGTCCCGACGTATTTTGATCTGGGGAATACGAATTTGACAATTTCATTTCTTCAAATTTACTCCTACCTCCTCAAAAAGAGTTTTAAAAAGTGGTAAATTTTACATTCCTAAAATTCAAAAAAAATTTTTATCTCTAAAATTAAAATGGAAGAACACAGACCCTCAAATGAAATCCCAGACATATCCTGGCTTTAATATTCTACAAAAATTTTGCGCATGCGCAATGCCGTTTGGGCTCCCCAGATTCCCCAATAAACATCTATAGATCTCGGTAACTAAATACCGTATAAAAATTCTGATAGAGCCAAAAATGTTTAATGTTTAAAAAATCTATATTTTGTAACCCCAGAATTTCAGATTTTTAAGGTCATAAATAAAAAAGTTTTCGTCCCTCACCCCGATCTCTAATAGAGATCTTGAGATGGATGTGAGGCCAAAAAATTTCTCAGATTTTTAAATTTTTTTTGTATTTTATACACATGAACGTACAATCAAGAAGTAAAATATCAGTTGCTCTGTACCACTCCCTCTACTGCCCCCAGACGCCACCAAAGTTACCAAAAATTTTAAAAAATTTTAAATGATGCGGTTTTTTAATAGGGGTATCTTATGAGGTCCCATACCTATTACTTAAAAAAAATTACTCCATTTATAAAAAAACATGAAAAAAAAATTAAAAACAAAAAAAAATTAAAAATTAATTTCAACCTCTAAACTTAAAATCGAAGAAGAGACCCTTAAATGACACTCCGGACATGTCTTGCCTGTCTTATCTGTACAATTCTTAAAAAAATGCACAGTGACGGTGATCCATCAACGCTACAAAATTATATTTTAACTAAATTTTAAAGATTTACAATACTCTGAATTATTATTTTTGCTAACTATAAGGTTATGGTACTACTTACTTTAGCTTCTTAACTGCAGCTATTAACCGATTCCGTTGATTTAGTTCAGTGGTCAGAAATTTGTAAAATTTGCACTTACTTTTTCTGCTAGTATTTGTACAATTAACAACACAACAATTCTGGTGTCTCATTTTTATTTAATTTATTAAAATTAAAACAAAATAAATATTTCCGCGTGTGTTTACATACAGTATCGACTATAATAGCCTCCCGAATTGCTAAACGTGACCACTGCAAGCGCTTCGGTCGATTGATTTTCCCCTACCATGCCTTCGCTCACAGCGAATGTTGGTTTTGCATTTGGGACCGCATTAATATGTTACATCACATGGAATTGCTGCGTTAAATATAGACTTTTCCGACTATTCAAATTTAATTACCCAGGAGATGATGATCGAAAGAAGAACTGTTGTGTAACTATCTTCAACCAGTGTTCGGTAAAAAAATCAAGACCACCCTCAATCATCGAATTAACTGATGTCGACAAATATCAAACAACACTTGAACCAAGATCTCCATTAAGAAGAACATTTCTGTAAATTATTTCAGATTTCCGACAACATAGTGTACAAAAATCTTTTCAAGGGGAGAGCTGTTAGATGACCAGTGCGTACGTGCAGTGTTGGTACAGTGATTGATTTTGTATTCGAGAGACTTCCAAAAATCAGTAAAGTCTATTATCACAGAAGCTGCTTAGACCACGTACTTCCAGTGTAATAACACGTTTCCCAAAAATCTCACACTGGACGAATCCAATAGAAATAATATTTTTCATTTCCTTGTATACACATGTTTCCAAATTAATTTAAACATAACAAGCTTCACGTAGGATAGTCTAGTGTGACGATTGGCTCTCTGTAAAACTCCCCTCAATGTTGGATTGGTCTAAACCGTAATCTAAGTAAAAAAGGTAGTAACACCGAGTTTATATATTATAAGATTTAGTTAAATAAGTTAAGTTCGTTGTAATCTTTTTTCAAATCATCTCCTATTATTAGTGTTCATTCAAGTGTATTTTATAAGTTAATAAATCAAAGAAATATTTATGAAATTATTTTTTTTTTAAACAAAGTTCGTAAAACCAGCACCTAGCACGAGAAAGCGGTATCTATTTCCTGCTTTATCTATGGCGTACATCACGTGACAGCTTGTCAAATTTTCAATTTGAATTTTACGTTGGTGCTGTTTTATACATATTAAACTGTATTAAACAATAGAAAATAAGAGGTAAGGATCCCCATTTTATAATATACTTTGATAAAAGATTTCACAAAGTAAATTTAATGGAAATCATTTTATTTTAGGGCGAAAAATTTCACACCAGGCGAGATAGCCGTTTTGGTGGAGAAAATCGAAAAACGGGGCAGTGTTTTGTTTGGACCCCTAAAAGAGGTTAATATGATCCAATTCTACAAAGATCGTGCTTAGCAACATGTTCTAAATGCTGTGAACGCGATGGCTCCTAATCGAAAAGGCCTGAAAAAAAATAAAAAAAATAAAAAAAAAATAAAAAAAATAAAAATTCGGGACTTCAAATTCCAGACTAAACAAAACGCAAACCTAATAAAAAAAAATAAAAGCAAAACTGAGAGTGAAGAAAATGGGGACCACACACCCTTAACCGCGGTTAAGTCAAAAATTATACAGTTTATTGAATCCGACTCAATTAAAGGGATAGCTGGGGGAATTGACACCTTCAGCTTTTCCAAACCAGGAAGATGTTTGTATATTAACAACATAATTGTTAAATATCCATTTGCTTCTGCTTAGAGACATTGAAAGTTCATCTGGCGTAAACACTATTGTGTGCAAGTGGAAGACACCAAAAATGTTGATAGGAAAGAATAATTTGCTAAATTATGTCAAGTATTTTTTACACTGCGTTGTTTACAGACAGACCTTCTACCACCACTTCCACCGACATTACAGACAATTTACAAGTGGATAACTCTAACAGTGTTGGTAAGAAAAAAATTTCAATTTTTTACAAGATTCACAATTACTACCTATTAACCCAATTTGTATAAAATTTATTACAAGCATTTTTTTAACAACTACATTTTACACCATCTAATGATTACAATTTAATAAAATTTATATTTATTTAGGTACCTTTGACCTAGACCTCCCAAATACTCTCCAACCTGTCAAAAAACCTGAAGCCTTTCCAAATACTATAGAAAGTAAGGTATAGCAATTAAAGTATAAAGTAGCTATTAATGTTTTATTTAACTTTTCCTCTGTCGGAAAAATTTTCAAACACTTCAGTTTTAACAAAAAATTAATCAAATGACAATCTTCTTCGAAAATATATTAAATTTTATTAATTATAACGCAAGTAAATACACTTGTGAGGAAGCTAAGTACATTGTTACAAGCTATCTCGAATAGCTACCTCCTTTACCAGTTGTTAAGTAAAGAAATAAAGTCTTATCATTCTCAAAACTTCTCCAAACTCCGAGAAATTTCATCATTTATAGGGAAAAAAAAAGGGAGAAAAAAAAACAACACATAACTAAAGAAATAAATTAAGAAAAAAAGTGTTTTTCAAAAAGAGACAATATCTTACAACTCCGAAAACCGTACAAATCGATCTTGATGAGTTGATAAATCAAAATTTATATACTGTTGCTGATTGGCAGCGCTGTGATCAGCCCAAAATTAACAATAAGTTGCAAATCATAAATCGTCAACAGTACATGCATTACTCAAATCTCAAGAGTTTGTTTTCAAGAATGTCATCAAATTGATAAATCTTAAATCTTTTCGAAAAAGACCAAATTCTCAGAAATAAGTGTAATTAAAATTAAGCTTATTGCTTGTATTGATGTCTTAGCAAATAAAAGACACCAAAAATGTTCAATTTTGATAAACAACCTAATTGAAGCAGAAATCAAACGTTGTAGGTTCAGACCATGTAGAAGTAAAACAAATGCTGAAGTTGATCTAGACGTTTCTTTATTTTTCTTAAATAGTTATTTTTGTGTAAAGTGTCTGATACAGGTATAATTCCTACAGGTCTTCAAGCACGTTAGATCAACTTTAGGACTTGTTTGACTATCACCGTGTGTGAACAAATTCCAGCCAAAAACGAAAAATTCGATAAGAGCCCAAATTAACCAAATGCCAGCCCTTACTTGGAATAAAAAAAGTCAAAACCAATTTTTGAGAGAAAAAAATGTACCAAACAATTTAAAAAAAATACAAATAGACTGTGAAGAAACAAAAAAAGTGATTCAAATAAATGAAGAGCATTTAAAAAAATTTGATATTACTCTCTGACATATTTCAATATCAATAAAATATGTCATCACTGTTGACGTTACAAAATAAAATTATATTATAGAACTTCTATAATAAACAATCAACATAAAAAAGCATGCATTTACATATCCAATAAAAGAAATGCGTTCGGAGACCTGTATTTTTGACTTATAAATCTCTGAATATACTAAATCATTTTTTTTACTGCGATAGGTATATTTTAAAATATCCATCGATATACAAAATTTTTATCACAAAAGCGTTTTCCACATTTTTTTGTGTTGTCATCCCTAATTACCAAAATGTATTAAAATCTGTACAGCTGTTCTTTAACTTCATGTAATGTTGAAGTTTTGTAAACCTTCTCTTTAATGATAAATGTAGCTGTTAATATTTTTCTACCACCTGTTCGTTTTTTTATTTCAAATTTAGAGATTTGGAATAGCAAAAATAATACGTGTCTTTTCAAATTTTCTTGGCACCAAATTCTTTAGTTTTGCACGTAAACCACATAAGGTAAAACGGGTAAATACGCCCCATCGGGGAATATGCCCCACTCTTTCAAAGAACAACTTCCGTTAAAGAGATGTCAGGACGTACGGCGCACACAAAAAGCAAAAAACAAAAAGCATGTGGTGGTTTTTTAACCTGCATGCATTTGTGACGCAAAAAAACGATCCATTCATTTATTAACACGACTTTTATTGCAACTGAATACGCACGGGAGAACAAAAAATTTGAGGTAAGTTTTAGTATTTTATCAATTTTGCTTACACCTAATAATTTTTGCAAAATCTAAATGCGTTGTGAGTAAGTAGGGTTTATAGCCTCTCAAACGTCACGTGCTCGTTGCTTCAGTACATCTGCCGGACTTATTAGGCAGGTGGGGCATTTTCACCAGTATTTGAGGGAAAATGCCTCAGACCAAAATGTGAAATACGCCCCACATCCTAATTTTTCTTTTAAGACATTTTCTTGTACTTTTCTCCACGAAACATGGGCAAGAAATACGTCCGAAAATCAAATAGGGCTGAATGGAGTGAAGAGGCAATGCAAAGAATTAGTTCTGGCAAAATAGGAATAAATGAAGCTAGCAGAATCTATGGGATTCCATCGTGTACTATTAGAAGACATTTAGCGAAAGGTAATGCGAAAGGGCAGTTGGGTTGCAGCCCAGAAATAGAGAATAAACATGAAAAAAGGCTAGTCAGACACATAAAGGCATTGGAAAAAGTTAAATTTGCTCCAGATGCTGCAGCGGTAAAAAAAATGGCCTTCAAGTTTGCAGAGAGACTTGGAATCCGCCACAGATTCTCCAAAGAACGCCGCTCAGCAGGGGATGAATGGTTTCAGGCATTTCTATGTCGCAATAAAGAGTTGTCAATTCGCAAATCCGAAGGCTTATCTGTCTCTAGAGCAAAAGAAATGAATAGAACAGACGTTGGAAATTACTTCCAGTTATTACTGCAAATTTTGACAGAAAATGAATTGCTTAATAAACCTGAAAAAATATTTAATGTAGACGAAACAAGTAAATAACAGACCAGGAAAAGTGGTTGCTACCAAAGGTGCTAAAGACGGTTATTCAATAATCAGCACCGAAAGGGGAAAAAATATATTTTTGGTTGCCTGCTGCAATGCAGAAGGGTATTTTATGCCACTCGTTTTAACATTATAGGGAAAAAACACAAAAAATGAATTCTCCGATAAACTTCCGCCTGGTTTTGGCGTTTTTATGAATCCAAAGTCTTCCTTCATAAACATCGAATTATTTTTGAAATGGTTCAGAAAATATTTCTTGCCAAGAAAGGGTGCAGGAAAAGCTCTGTTAATATTAGGCGGTTATGCATCTCATTGTAATGCAATAGAATTATTGGAAACTGCTGCAAAAAAATAATGTAGTGCTGATATGTTTACCTAGTCATACCACTCAAGCACTCCAGCCACTCGACAAAGCATTTTTTGGTCCTTTAAGGGGGTTCAGTACCAAAAATTAATAGAGACTTTTTTCTAAAATGATCAAAGCGTTTGCTCCATTAGTGTTCATAGAATGTTGAAAAAATAATTAATTTTTTTTTTATAAGAAGCTGTAAAAAAAATTTTTTACTTAAAAAGCAAGGCTTTACTATTTCACGCCTACACGTATTATTTATTTACCCATAAAATTCTGCTTTTGCCATTGTAAAGTAAAGATTTGATCTTCTGATTTAACTTGCAATTTTTTGTTTTAAACTTTCAACTTTTAGTAATAAAAGGCTTGAAATTTTCCGTAAAACACGAACTCTTCTCTTACTCCTGTAAGACACATTTTTTTATAGTGATACAAAAATCGTAAGTTAAAGCATCTAGTACTTTATTTTTTATAATTTAGAAACAAAATATTTTTTTTTTACATATATTAACAAAATTAGAACTGAAAAACTGTGGATAATACTTTAGGTCACCGCCCAATATTTGGTGACGCCCCGTTCCGTTGTTAGATCAAGGCCATGACCGCCCTACTTGCTAAATGTTTTGAAAACAACACAAAACAATTCTCAGAAAAAGAAAATGGGGTTACAAGCTTGTATCCAATAATACTTGAATTTAACAAAATGTATTTTATTACAAATATAACACTGACTTTTAACTTTTATTACAAAATGGTGATTGGGTCATTTTCCAAATTCTTGCACTATGTAATTTAATTACACTCAACCAAACTGTAGCATAAATATAAAAAAGTATACACTGATCCAATGATTAAGTTATTACCACTGGTCTAAAAAACTAAGGTACTTATTGTTTACTGAATTTATAAACATCAATCTATGAATAAAAATTCATTAAATAAATAGCAGGTACATTGTCTGTATGAAATCAAATTAATAAACGGTTCTTTATATCAATGAACCTGTTTAATGTAACTATGGAAGGAAATATCGCTTTTAAAAATAAAAGTTAGAAAATATTAATAAAAACATAGTTGGTATATGGTTTATAATGTTTTATTTAATATGGTAGTTACAATTAAATAAAATTACGGTAATTTACAATTAACGTAATAACAAAAATTCATAATAATCGACTTTTTTATAAATTCGAATAGTTGGTTTACAAGCAATACCTAAATAAACTGGAATTGTAACTAAATAATTATTACTAATTATTTCAATCTTACTTAATTGTATTGTAATCTCAAAAAAGTGTCTAAATTAAAAGTTACAATAAAATAAAATATTTATTTTATGTAAACCAGGCTCAAGTTTTTACATTACCTACCTATATATTATAACAATTGCGATACTCGAACGTCTAAGTATTATAATATGTACATACCTATGTTGAATGAATGTATATTGAAAACTACAAAACAATAGTAATTTAGGAAAATAATATGTATGGTATAGAGTGGCGCGGCGACATAATAACTTTAAATAATAATAATATTTATTGTAGTAACAATATTTTTTTAAAAAAATATGTTTTTTTATTTATCCACAACAAAACAAGAAATATATTACAGTTAAAAAACATATTTAATATTACTAATTAATATAACGAATGATATATAATTTGTTTTTTTTTGTAAAACGTTTAATTTTTACTGTAACTGTTTACAGTAACTCATATTAATTCATTTGTTAACTTTCTTGTACGGTTGGGAAAAATAGATTGAAAAAAACTGACTTTTTCTCAAAAATTAGAGTGAGAGTGTGCATGTCAAACAAACTAAGTACATAATCTTACATTCGATATATGCAATTTCTAATAACAAAACAGCATAAACTTTATAACAATATATAATAACATGATAGAAAGAGAAAAAATAGTGAATAGGAATATTGAATAGAAAATTTGAATGCAATATTGTAAATGCATTTCTCTGTTTTATCTGAATAAAAGTGGCAAAGTGCATTGTTTTATTATAAACTTGGGCTCTGATATAATAATATAATTTTAAACCGTTTTTTAAACCAGAAAAATTCCTATGCTCTTTGTACGCACTAGTGCGGTAAAAACGAAAGATGATTGTAAAATTGACGGTCCCGATTGTTTGCTTAGTGCGCAATCACTTGATTAAGTATTAACTATTAAGTAGAGTAGTGCAAAAAAGCATTTTACACTTCATATTTGTCTCAACATTTTTGTATAATTATTTAGTTGTTTTAATATATAAAATGAGCAAATATTATTAAAAACAATTGTTGAAAATGTTTTTGGTGCATCATTCTTTAACATTTTGACAAAACAATTGTTTTTATTGCTAATTGTTCGATGACAGTTGCAAGCCTTTGTTTTCGATAGAAAATTGAATTTTCTTTACTAATACATTAAAATTATTTTTATGAGTTGAAAGTTTCTTGATCAGCACATATAACGCAGTTTTCTTTTCTTAAGCACGATTTTTTCTTTTCTTTAAAATTTCGTTTATGTGCTGCAACTATGTATTCAGGTTCTCGTATTGGCATCCCTCTCGGAACCCTTGGATCAACTAACTCTGGTAAGATACAATGCATCTAAAAGTTTTTTAATTTTGGAAGCATTGTATCTGACCAGAGTTTGTGGTCTCGATATATTCGTTGTACAGCAAAGTCATTTTTTCCATAAAAAATTAAATCACAGTACAGTCGATTGGTTATATTTAGTTGTCTTTGAATTTGATGTAAGTAGTTGTGATTTGGTTTTAAACTAAAACAAAATTTTGTAAATTAACACCAATTTAAGTTTTTTAGCTCACCGAATTTCGCTGTCAACTATATTGAAACATGTGTTTTTAGTTTCCATTTCGGTGAATTTTTTGTCTCCTAGAGATTCCAAGCATTTAATTTCTAATAGACCGTCTTTATCTATGAGACCATCAGGTGTTGCCCCTAAAAATGGGTTGCTTTTGTCTATGAAGAAACCACACTTTTTCACATTGATCTTATATAATTCTATATATTTTTGTCTTGCTACATCTTCATATGTTCTGCCAAACGTTATGGCTCTTATTTGTAAATTAGCCCCATATAGCAGTCTCTTCACTACATTGTGACAAAGTGTGGAATCTTTCATTTTACAGACAACTCCAAAATTAGAGGCAGTTAACCGATCTCGTCTATAGTTTTTCCACTCCTCGCTTAAATGTTAGTCTCTAGTTGTCACCTCAATGTTTATATCTTCTTCACTTAACTCTGTAACTTTATTTAAATAATTTTGATATTTTTTATCAAAATCTGTTGCTTCCAAGTCTGGTTGAGCTGCATTAGGACCATAATCAAAATTTACAAAATTATTCTTTTTTTTTGGGGGGGGGGGGCGATATTTTATAACTTTTCCTTGTCCTTTAATTATTTTATTTTTCCTTTTTGTAAAAATTTTTGTACTAATTCAACCTTTGCTCGTATTAAAAATATTGCCACACTGTAGATGCCAATTAGGGCCAAACCTATAATTTAATGCAGCAGCATAAGTTCTGGCAGTATACGATATCCTTCTAGAGAAATCAACACGTTTACCCCCTATGCATTTTGCTTCTAATGACATAAACCTATAAAAACAAAAAAAATATTTTAATAATGTTACTCTAAGGCGGTTCGGCACTCATAATTTGACAAAAAATTAACCGAAATATTTTTTAAAGTAGTGAAAAGGTCTGATGGAGTAGTGTTAATAAGACGTTAAAAAAATAATAAAAAAAAATTATTTAAAATATTAAGCTGACATTTTTTTTGTTGAAAACAGGGCTTCAGTATTACACAGCCAGATCTGTTATTTATTTACCAAAAGACTTTTGTAGCTAACATTGTAAATTAGACTTTTTTTATGTCTTATCTAGCTGCTTGTTATCAACTTTTAATTTAAAAAAATGCTTTGAATTTAGCGTAAAATCAGAACCAATTTCAAAGCATTTTTTATTAAAAATGAAAGTATCATAACAAAAAGCAGTTAGGTAAAATATGAGAAAGAGTGTTTAATTGACAATGCCAAAAACAGAATTATTTTGGTACATAAATAACAAATCTGGATGTGAAATTCTAAAGCCTTGTTTTCATAATAAAAAAAAATTCAGCTTGATATTTAAAACAATTTTATTTATTTTTCTATTAATTTATGAATACTACAAGACCAGATCTCTTCATTACTGTAAAAAAAATCTGAATTGATTTTTCCCAATTTTTGCTCAAACTGCCTCAAAAAAATATTTGTTATACCTTTCAGCCTGATTTGTTGTTTCATTATAGGCAAGACGACTACTTTTCTGAACCATTGGATCTAATATTTTATAGACGGCATCCCAAATTCCGCTATTTTTTAATATTTGAACATCTTGGTTATTATCTGGTTCAGTTTTTTTTGTACAAAAGAAAATGCTAAAATATTGGATTTTTTTATATTTTTCTAGTACCTAAATACTATAATAGAATTCAAACCTGCAATTTGAATGGATACCAAAAACATGGCACGGTGCATTTAGTAAATCGTGTTTTAATTGATTTACTGACATATTTAAGTCCTTTGAATTTTTTACAGCTGTCCGTACGCCTTTTACTAATCTTTCGATTGCTGTAACACCATTCGACTTTTGCAGCATTAACTTTCTGGCTTGTAAAAGATAAGCTGTATTGGTCGATAACTTATGTAATTTATCGCTTACACAGCGAGTCATGTGGTTGGCGCATTCTATTTTTTTCACTATTCGACCGTATGGTACCTTTTCAATAATTCGAGCATGTACACTAGAATCGCCGTCTCCTTCAACATTTTTATGTAGTAATATTATAATAATAAAAACTATTATTTCTGTAATCTTACCAATAAAAGCTTTATAAATTAGACCGTAAAAAACCCGAACAATAATGTCCTCCTCAACAATAATGTCCTGCTCCATAGACGAAAATGGTCCCGAAAAATTTTTTACACACTCGTGTGCTTTGCTTCTTTGATTAAGGATTTCGTAATATATACACATTGAACAAATTTTGTTTCTTACGCCAATGTACAAATTTTTTTTTTTGTTGCAGCACCAATTATTATTGCCTTCAGAAAACATACATATGTATTTAATAAATACTTATATACTAAGGCTACATTCAAACAAATTGACGTCATCATTGAAAATTTCAGATTAATAATATTGTAGAATGACTTAAATTTAGAGGACTATTATATAAAACTACATAAAAAATGTTTGAGACAGTAATCAACATTTCTTTTCATAGTATTTCTTTAGTTGTAATACTGTGTTTTGGTTCTAAAATTTTTCACTGACGTGAATTTATTTGACGTAAAATGCAAAATTAAACTTTCAAAATTAACACTTTTAGTTTAGGCGAGCTAACATTTTTACGTAAAAGTTTGGCTCTACAAGTATTTTTTTTTTATACATTAATAGTTTCATATGTGTACCTACATTTTAAAATGTACAGTTTTGAATTACGCTTTTTTAGTGTCGTTATGTCGTCAGTAATTAAAATCGAATTTAATTAACTTTAAACCAAGTACTAACTAACTTAACAATAAACAAAAAAAGACTATAAGTTTTAGCATTATATTTTGGTTTCTGTAAATCAACAACAAAATTCAAAATTTTTTTTTATCCTATAGGCAATATTAGTTCCGATTAGTTCAATAGAATATTCATTATATTACTTATATCTATCTGTAACAACAGATACATATCTTCCACCCCAAGGGTATAAGTGCTTTGGTGAAATGTATACATAACATATTATTATTTTTTATAAAAAACTTCTTGAAACCAAATTTTTGAAAAATTTTATGTAAATTGAACTTGTTTGTCTGGCATGTTTACAAAATCCTTTTTTTCACTCATTTAATGCTGAAAAAAGCTGTATTTTCTAAACTTGTTACCATCACGCAAGTATCACAATGCAATTCAGGAAAAATCTTAAAAATGTTTTCGTAATTGCTACACTAACCACTCCAGAAGGCGAATTATACCCATGACCATAGGACCGCTTACACCAACTGCCATCTACAATAACAGTTATGTAAGGAATTTTTTTTCCATCATATTCCACAAAATTATTCCTAGCTGCAACAATTTGTTTTTCTTCTTCACCAGCCTTTATTATTTGCTCCCAGAGATGTTCTTTCCAGACCTATAATATTTATATTTTTTTTTTTAAATGCAATGTAAGTTTGTTATTTTATTGTTATAAAAGGCTGTTTCACACGATCCGATGTTGTTAACAAAATTGTTACAAAATTTGGTAATAAAATTATAAACATTATTTTGTAAAGACAAATGTGATCAAAAATTCATCTGTATTACACGATTCAAAATATGTAATATATATTTACTTATTTATTAGTAGCCTATCTTAATAACTATAGCTGGCAAAAATGGACGTGATATTGATTTATTTGGTTTGTTGTGAAAAATATAAAAGTTAAATTATCTGAAAGAAAAAAAAATAGTTTAATTATAGTTGCATATGTTCCAACTGTATTTATTTAAAACAACCACAAAGCTATCACCACAAAAAGAGTGCTGTGGACTCCATTTTATAGTTTTCGTACCAAATATTACTTTTAATACTGCTTCTGTTTCATTAGACATTCTAAAATTTTTGGTTTCGCTTGTTTGTATCAAATTTTGTAATAAAATGTGACCGCGTAAAAAAGGCTTTAAGTATATACCTTTTTTACAATTAATGTATGGTTTGCAAATGTTTTTGCTTCCATAAATGGAATATTAAGTACAGCAAGTAGCTCCTCGCACTGGCTGTGTCCTATGCCAATACTAAGACTACCCCAAACAATCTCGCTGTTTATATGTACTTGTTTTAGAAGTTGTCTTAGAATCGGTTTGCGGATCTGTTGTTAGTACAAATTTTTTTTCGCATGAATCGCAGTAAAAATTCAAGAAAGAACAAAGTCCTTGTCTTGTTTCTTGAACTAATTGCATTTTGCCCATAGTACATTTGTGGGAATGATTTATTACTTTTTCATATTGACTAAGTACATGAGCTAAATCTACAATTCTTCTTCCAACGATTATGTCCGAAAGAATACGTACTTTTGTTTCTTTGTCTACTTCTATTTCTAAAGCAGGTAAATCTTCTTCATCATCAATAAGCAAATTCAGCTTTTCGTTAGCTCTAATAAATAATGTAGGTTATTAATCAAAAAATACAAACATTTTATTATTCTTCAATAGAACTCCATTTATTCGAAGTTAACATCATTTTTTTACGACCAACTAAATCAAAATTATGTATTTACACATAGTTTGGTGGAAAAAATAATAAATAATTATGGTTTGTACGAGATATGATATTGTGCTCATTGTCAACGTAGTCTGACGTCACTCCGAGATGGGATTATACGCTTGTTTATTGGTGTAAATATAAAAAATGTCAGTCAGAGACAAAAAAGAGCTGCGTTGCCAATGTGCACAATATTATATTGTGTAACAGTTTTTCTGCTATGACCTTGTAGTTACTATACCAAAAAATAAAACATTAAGCCCGGGGGTCGAAAAGATATGTATTAAAACAACCGTTGTCATGCAACACGAGCATAATATCATAGAAAAACTCGGTTAAATTTGACAATCAACTAACACAGAATTTTTTAACAAAAGTTTGGAAATTTAAGTTTTTGCTTTCAGTTGTGCGTAAAACGTTGTAGATACCTGAATTTGGTTTTCTCCTTAATAATCAATTGTTTAAGCGCTATCAGATTGATTCTCCCATTCGTAAACATAAAAAAAGCAAATTTCACTTTATTAAGTTGCTAGCACTAAACATTGCTAAAATTTATACTTTTTCTACTACAAATATGTTACACTCATGCAGTTAAAACATTACAGAAACTTTGTATAATTTGCGGTAAAAAAAATAGACATCACATTTTGTCGCTGACTTTAAAAAAGTGTCAACCATTATTTATGTACAATCACAACAATCTCCTTATCGGTTACAATGACAATAACTAACCTCAAAGTAATAAGAAAAAATGGTTTATACTTTTTTAGTTTTAAGTCAAGATCTGATGTCGGTTTTTTTTTTCGCGAATTGTAGTTGCTGCAATCACTAGCTAATGGAGGAACATTTATTATGTTGATCATGATTACTCGTTCAAATAATTGGGTTCTACTGTATTTCGGTGGTTTTACAAAATACCTTAGTAGAGGTGAGCGTGTCCTTTTTGAAGAAGTACTTGCAACTACACAAGTTTCCTGCATTTTAAAGTCGCTAAAATAAGTATTTATTTAAGAATTTATATTTTTAAAAATTGTTACTTTATTAAATTATAAACAGTGGCCAAGCTTGCATGTTACTAACAAATGGCGTTTCTCATGAACAGGTACAAATATTCTAAGGTTTTTTTCTAAAAAACTTTGAATTAGGATTTAATAGCTCTTAAACATAGACTTAAAACAAAACATTTATTTATTTCTCAAAATATTACTTCATTTAGAAATATTTTTGTATTATAAATGAAGTAATTCAAAAGATTGGACAAAAAATTTAATCTGATATACAGCACCATCAATGATAAAGGTCTGCAAAAATTTTTTTGTCTTATCTCGAATGATAACAAAAAACAGGACTTCAAAAAAATTTAAATAAGATTAAAAATATGTTAGAAATACTACTCTCATGTTTCAATTGAAGGGGCACTCTAGCCCTCTTGCTATTCTTGATATGGGGGCTGCTGAGGCAGAGGCTAGGAGGTTAGAGCGACAAGATCGAGTTTAGTCTTACAAGTTGGCCTCTTCTAATTGAAAATTAACCCATTTCAGATTTTTGCTACAAATTATCAACAATAAGAGTATATAGGGTGGTTTATTTAAATGCGACATACTTTATCTAATGTATACGTAAATAGTTTTAAAAAAATACTGCATCAACCACTGCATATAATTAACAAAATGACTGTGAAAGCAAATTTTTACAAAATAGATACGTACAATTTAATATTTTCTGGTATCAACAGATCTTCATTTGATAAATCCATATTATGGTCATTTGTCAAAATATGTGTATGGTCTAAATCTACACTGCTACATTGTTAAAAAAATAAGAAATTTAGCTTGTATAAAAAATAATGTTTGCTAATATTTACTCATTTGACAACTCCGAACAGTCAGGTACAGAAAGTCCTGGAGACCGATTGCAAACTTATTTCGACTCGCCAACCTTTTCGAGTCGAAATTGTAATGACGTCAAGCGACTCGAACAGTGGCGATTGTAAAATATTTGGGGATATGTTGAAAACTAGGAAATTTGTTATGCTGCAGTTGCGGTAACATAAGACTGGCAATACTGACCAGTTTGTAATCAAAGTCAATTCTGTTTGAAAAATAAGAATATTGTTAAAATAGCAATATTGTTATTTCTAAAGTATATAAATTTTAATTGGTTGTTGCTATAGTAAATCAATATTGCTATTTTCACAATAGTGTTATTCATTAAACAAAATGGACCGGATTCCGGTCAAGTGTAGAATAACTTAACAAATGCCATCAAATCGGTAAATAATTTTATACGTGAACCGCATTCCAGAAATATTTCTTCGCTAAAAGTTGCCTTAGTTAGCTACTTTCTCCAAGATTATCCCTCGACAGAAGGTTTTTACCCTCAAACTTAAACCTGGCTCACCAACAAACAAAAGAAAGAGAAACTCTGGCATCAACACGTGCAAGTTTTAAATATTTCTATGCGGATGGGGGAGGAACATTAAGAGTGGGGTGCAGGTACATGTCTAGAATTTATTTTCAAATATTGTTCATTTGAGTATCGTGTGCCTTGTAGTGAAGTGACAGTGTGAATATAATGGGCACTCATGAACAGAAAATTACGGACGAACAAAAAGAAGTGCTCCTCACATTTATGGAGGGCCATACCGAGTTCGCTAGTGGCAAGTTTGTGGGGGCCGAAGGGCGGCAAACGCGACAGCGTCTGTGGTCAGAAATAACGGAAAGGCTGAATGCCGCAGAGGGGCCTAACAAAAATACTGCGAAATGGCAAAGAGTGAGTTTCATGTAAATCGCTTTGAAGAATCTGTTCTAAAACTGTTTGTAGGTTTGGATTGACTTAAAAAATAAGTTAAAAAAAAATAAGTCACATTACAAGTCATCGAACAGTTACTGGAGGGGGATCCCGGCTGGGCAAAAGGCTTAGCGCTTATGAAGATAGGCTGGCAAGTCTTATGACGGAGGAGGGTATCCATGGCCTGCAACAGCAGGATACGCCGTTGGACAGTGCCGATCCGAATCCACACAGCCATCAGCAGCTTCAACCGCCGAGAGACCGTCGAGTGCACAGGAGCCGGGTCCCTCTACTAAAACGGAAGAAATGATTTTTATAGAGGTAATATACTTAATTTTACAGACGAAAAAATACAATAATGTTATTCATGCCCAGGTCGACAATCCAGGTGCACTGCAGTCCACCCCCAGGCAAACGCCGTCCCCAATCTCCGAGGAGGCAGCGTCATCGCGTGAGGAGAGAACACCATCTCGTAAGTGTGCCATCCTGTTGGTTGCAATGATAATTGACTTGGTTTTCTAGCTTTAGCACCACAGACGCGGAGGCGCAAAAGCGCTGCCAGAACATTTTTGAAAATTTGTAAAACAAACGCGAAAATAACTGGGATAGATAAAAACGTAATATACAAGTTTTATCTGCTCGCTGCTGTCTATGGATGGCCTATGGCTGGTGTGAGCCAACAAATTTGTGCACAATCATCACTTAAAGGTCCAAAAATATGGCTCCAAGAGGTACACCTACGCTGCAGCCAAGACCATCACAGCCGAAGGTGAGTTCCGGAGAGACGCGAAGAAGACGGGGGAGCGTTAGCGAACAAGAGCGACGACAAATGTTACTACGTTGAAAAGCAAATATAACGAGACACACAAAACAATAAAAGAAGATAGCGATACATTAATTTCTGTCTTAAAAAAATGAAGGTTAATTTGAATGGTAATAATAATAAATTAAAGCAATTAAGAGACGATATTACTACTAATAATAATACATTAAAACAATTAAAAATAGATATTGAATATATTATTCAAACTGAAGTAGCAGCGTTGGTAAAGAATAAAGTGAAACACCAAATAAAAAATTTATAAATTTAATTTAAAGATAAGAATTTCTGCTGGTTATAAAATAAATATACCGGAATTTAAAAAGTTTGTTGAGCACACAGCAGCATTACATCTCAATCTGTATTCATAGTTTTAAATGCCAATTACAGTACACAAAATTCTATTTCATAGTGCAGGTATCATTGAGCCTATGGTTTTACCGATTGGTAACTTGCCCGAAGAAGCTCATGAAGCTCGGAGCAAGGATTGCCGAAGACTTCGCGAAGTTAATATACACGGATCACTTTTGTAATATTAAACAACAGCGCATCAACCCAAAATTTTGGCTTTGTGAATTATGTTATATGACGTCAACGTGACATTGTCATATAACATGACCTACATTTTGAAAGCCCGAATTTGCGGTAAATACATAATTCATAAATCCAAAATTTTGGGTTGATACGCTGTCGTTTAATATTACAAAAGTGATCCGGGTTTACTCGTAAATGTTCTCGGTATGCCATCAATAAAGACCTATTGACAGTGCTGTTTATTACCTCAGATCCTATGATTACTAAACATAGGAATTCGTAAAGAAAAGAGCCAATCCGTTGCCTCCAGAAGTAAAAACTTTACTTACTTTGTCCATAGATCCTGACCCTTCCTCTATCTCTATAGATAATCCAGCCGATGAATGTAATACGCGTACGGATTAAATACATATAAAAGGTAGTTGTACAATAACAAAATTTTTAATTATTATATATTCGTAGGTTGAATTGGTTGTCTCGGAGTTCACACACCTGACAATGTCATGCCTTGATATTTAGTGTTTCAAAATGGTTAACAGCATAATTGCTGCAATTGCAATTAAACTTACTATTTTTTTCATTTTAAAAATAAATATTATTGATTTTCTTAAATTTTGAATATAATTATGTTGTAACTACATATTCTTTATATAACCGCAAACTGTTTTTTTTATGTTTCCATTGTAGCGTGAACCGTACCTTTTTTTTGAGGCCAGGCACACAACCCGCGCTCAAGATTTTAGTGAAAAGCAGGCTATGGGTTTGGTTTGTTCTGAGGGCGCCAAGTAACTTTTTTTAGCAGTTAGTTACTGACTACTGCGTTTACCAAGAAAGAAACTCAAAGATGATATTAAAGAAACGTTTAATAAAATAAAAAAAACTTAATTCTGTTAATAAAAATATTGAACTAAATCGATTAAATTCTAAAATAAAATTTAAATGTTTAACTAAAAGTAAAAAAAACATAAGTTGTGTTCCCAATTCACAGCTGTGATGTGAATCACAAAAAACTTAAAAATAAAATATTCAGTGAAATTTAAGATAACAAACAAATTTAACTAAATCAACATAGCTCGCATGGAGCGTAAATTTGCCCCGGCAATCAAAGGGCTAGGAAAGCTACTAAGTATGGGGTCAAATTTGTTTTAAACTGGTTCGAGCTTAACTGACAACAGAAAAACAAAATTTACAACAAATTTTAGTCAGCTGTTTATACGGTGTAAAAGGCGTACCGCGAAGATAGGATGAATACAGATAACTAAAATCGATCCCCTTCCGCCTAATCCTCGTGTTATTAAAATAGTTACTTCTCTCGTATTAGAAGTCTGCTCAAGGGTGACTGCAGAAACAGGATCACGTGTTAAGGCGTTCGCCGATGTACGAAATTTGCCCAAGCGAAAGTCCGGTGTTCGGAGTTTCCTGCCGGGAAAGCAGGATCCAGGGAGCGGTGGTCGTACGAACGAAAATCGCAAATGAGCGTGATAAAGTTCCAAGCGGCGGTACGGCCAAGGTAGAGATAAGACCCCAGGTAACGACCCTCAAGTGAGGGTCCTATATTCAGATAGAATGAGTTGTGGGGACTCTTGACAAAACGAAATTAGATATAGGTAATCGGTATGACGGTAACTTCAAGATAGCACTAAATTCATTCGAGATAATAAAGAAAATTTCCACAACGGTGTGATGTTAACTCGCCCGAGTCCACCCCAAAAAGACCCGATTTCCGTCCTCGCGTGGTTTTAGTGACGAAAAATCCCCACCTCAGTCGTTCTTAACGAACGCAGAAAATCCCTAAGAAATGACAGGTGAATATGAGGTTATTTGTTTACTTTTCGCACACTTTTGCGAGAGGGTAAGTAAAACGCCTATTTTGTAAATTCGTAAAATAAATGAGATGATCTGTACTAAATTATTAAATTTTTAAGATATAAGAAAACGCAAAATACAGCTCTCAACGCTCTGGAGAACGGACACAACAAATAGGACAAAAAGGCTTTAAAACACGTCGAGACGCCCTACACACGATGCGACGCTCACAGAAAAAACATAGGCTCTGAAATAAACCAAGAGAGCTACCTAAATCTCTTAGTGGGCGATTGTCAAACACTCAAAGTCAACATCGCAACCCCATTGACTTATTACCGCAATACAACACAAACATAAGGCAAAAACATTGCGGACAAAAGCCTTAATCCAACTCCCTCAAGAGATTGGGACTAAAAGATAATAATAAGAAATCCTCTAAGACAGTAAGTTATTAAATTACTTATGAGACCGAAACTAAACCTATTTTATTTTAGTTCATCACGTGATGGTGTCGTGATAACGGTGTTATAGTGCCCAAGCATATCTGAGACTCCTTTACGCCTCCCAGACCAGCGATTTATAATTTCCGACTATACTTATGTGTTTTTGTTTATGCGCAATAAAATTTCCAAAAGTTATACCGTTACACCATCTAAATATTTTTTTGTTTTACCAAATGTCTGATGATTATCAATAACTGCAGACTTTTTTTAACCACTTAAAATAAAGCCTTAGAATGTCACAAAGTTAACTAAAAACCTTTGATCAACTCAATCACTTTACGTTTTTACCTTAAGAGGGCGCCTGAGATATGCGAATTCGGTAGATGGCGAACGTGTTTTCGTGCAAACTGATGTAAGGGTTCCCTGGGGGGCCAATCCTTCGACAACAACAAACATTACAAAAGAGAAAGTAAGGCAGCTTACAGATAAAGATTCAATGCTTGTCTCGGCGGTTTTTTAACAAACGTTCTTTCCGATTAACTCGGTAAATAGTCTCCAAAGTCGATACTTTTTGAGAATTTCACCACAACAGATGTACATAAAAAATCGTCAGAGTGAACGGCTCGTTGTGAACAATGCATTCGTAAAAAAAATTCTTGCAAAAATGTTACCATCCCTTCAGGATTAGCCCCAAACGTATTCATGACGTATTAAACATAAAAAAAAATGTTATAAAAAATGTCAAACCGAGGTAAAGGTCAGTGAACAGACTGAACGAAAAGTTTGGTTACTGTCTGATAGATGGCGCTTCAAGAACGTAAATAAAGAAATGTCAAATTTGTCAAAATTCTGTAATAATTTATTTACATTGATTTACATATCTCACTATTTCTCAATAAAGTCGTCATATAAACAATACCTGCAAATAATATTGTGGAATATGTTTATTTATTAGTTTCAGTTTAACGTTAACGTGTCTCATCGAACAATTGAGGTTATGTTGTTGTTTAGTGGATTGTTGCGAACTTTTTTTTGGACTGTAAAATTTAATACGTAGGAAATTAAATAGTCCATGTGATGTATTATTAAAATCGTAAGTAAAATATTAACAAACAGTATTACACTATCCTTGTGTAAGGTACTCTTTTCTTCAATGCTCAAATGAGAATATTATATTATAATATTATTATATAAATATTATATTGTGACAGCAGAAAATATGGGCATTATTATGTAACATCCTAAAAAAGAGTGGCAACAAATGAAGCTACATAAGTTCTATTTATTGTCTTGGTGCTTTCATGTGAAAAATATATTTCTTCAAAAAGACCACCTATAATTTAAAACGAATTAATTTTCAAACAGTGCTACATTTGTATGTATTTTATCTACTAAAAGCTTTTACAACCATCCTTTATTACTAAGTAAGTGAAAGTCGAGTACAACTGATGTTATAAAATTGAGAAAAATAGACATGTTTACCCAAATATCACACTTTAAAACGATTCCTGCGTGGAACACTGTCAAAAATCCTAACATCTCTTATTCGAAAGAACTAGCGTTTGTAAATAGTTGTGGTAAGCTCTCATTACTCTAATGATTGTAAAATTTTATAGCAGGCAAAGGACGCACAGATATACTCTACATTCTTCTTGAGGAAAAGATTAATAAATGATAACAACAAACAATAATTGTAACGTAATTTATTTTATCTTACAAAGGATATGAAATGTTATGGTAGGTAGTTGGTATTATTATTAAACAGTATCGCACTAAACCACTGTTATTTACTATCTGCAAATGATCAAATAAATTCCACCATTCATTAAAAAGAATTTTAAAATATGAATTAAATATTGTTATACCTATTTCACTAAAATTGGTAATTTATAGTTATTTTGAAGGGGTATTAAAACCTACTATGAAAATGAAACTAGTATGAATTATAATTAAATCACAATGTTGTCCTGGTCTTATCTGTACTTACTTCAAACCAACCACTCTTCTTTGCCTTCTTATGTCTTATCATTTATCATTATGACATTAAAAGAAACTACATAAATGATAATTATTATACAGTGAGCGGCAAAAGTATGGAACATCTAAAATAACTTCAAAACTATTGATTTTTAAAAAAATCGCTCGAACAGGTCAATTTTATTTTTAAAATGCGTATTTGTAAAAAAAATATTCAGAGTGTTTTAAAAATGAGATAGTGACATCAACTTTGGTTCTTTAAATGGCACTTTACATTTTTTATTGCATTTTTGGATTCTATAGCAGATTCTAGACATATTTTATATATGATGTCTAAGAAAAAATGCTATTTCTATTGAAACTTTTTTATTATTAACGGGGATTTGACTGATTGGGAAAAATTAAAATAAAAGAATATTTCAGCTGACGTTTCGGTTCTTCACTGCAACCTTTTTCAAAGCTTGCAGTTTGCAGGCAGCAAAGTTGGAGTAAAGAACCGAAACGTCAACTGAAATGTTCGTTTAATTTAATTTCTCCCAATCAGTCCAATCTCCGATAATAAAAAAAATTCAAGAATAAAAATGTTTAGACTATTCTTTGAGTTTCTGTTATGTGCCCCATTAATAATACGCAATTTTTTAAAATTGAAGTGTCAATTATTGTTTTCAACAAATTTTTAATTGTCACTATATTTTAAACTGTCAAGAAGTCATAGGGTACGGTACCAGATTTTAACAGTGAGTTCAATAATAATATTATATTTTTATTTTATTCCAACTTTAATAACTTAAAGATAGACATCTTACTGTCAAAAAATTATTGGGTGGTAATTGAAACAATTAACTCAAGAAAAAATTGAGTGTTTAAATTTTTTTTTAACAGTCAATATTTCGAAAACAGTTAAAGATAGGTTAAGACATTATACACAAAATATGTTTAGAATTTGTCATATAATCTAAAAATGCAATATAAAATATAGGATGCCATTTAAAAATACAAAGTTGACGTCGATATCTCATTTTTGGGATATATTTTGGAATATATATTTTTTTCATATTATGTAAAATAATATAATTTTGTCATGCAAATATTACTTTAGTTATCCAACTTTTTAAAATTGGTGTCAAAAAGTATCTAGTAATTTATCTCAAAAAAAATAAAAACACAGGACATGTCCGTTTCCTTTGTAGGAATTATTTTACAATTATTATTGTTAATAATTGTAAAATTAAACTTTTATTAAAAATTTTCATGTAATAAGTTTTAAACAACAAAGGTATTTCTTTCTGGAAAAAGGTTTGTGCAAATTGAAAATAAAAAAAATATGTCTAATAATTTGCATAATGATAACGAACTATCCAAAAGTCCTGAAAGCTCAATAAGCTATGGAAAAAAGAGCAAGATACAGTAATCATGTTTGAGGATTATGCGTCTTTTAGACGTCTTTTAGAAATAAATTTCAGTTTTTTAAATGTTGGTTTGCTCCTGAAAACTAACTTTAACTTGTTCATATTGTAACTGTTGCTGACTATATTTCTAGCACAAAACACAGATTAGTTACCTTATTTTCTAACAGAATTTCGCACAATAATTTCTGACATGTAAGATGACACTAATAATTAATTGGAAAAAACCAAACCTCATTTTCGTCTAAACCTGCTTTGATTCCATGGCTTTTGGGTCGCTCTTTATATAATTGTTGAAATTTTTTTGATAAGTACCTCAAAAATTGTAAATTATAAACAATTATATAATTTTATATAAAATAATATGACTGTGAGCTTGCGAATTATTTTAAATAATTTTGATTATAGTTAAATGCAATGGTTCATTCAGGAGAGAAATTCGCTGTTTGGCAATAATTAACAGACTAAAAATCGCACGCTATCGAAGCGGCAGAACTACGGCCACGGCGTATAAATCCTTATCAGTTAGCACAGTTTTTTGTACCAAAAAATATTTTATATTATTACTTATTAATCTATCAGCGCCACCAAGAAGACAATAGCAAAACTATGCTTGCGTCTTATCAGACAAGGTTGACCTTGGGTCTGTCAGGCGCGGTCTTAAAATACGAACATTAAGGTAGTTCCGCTGTAGCAGTAGTCCTCAACTTTCCGAAAAATTCCCCCTGTGTAAAACAATAAAAAGTGGTTGAGATACAGTACATTTTTGCTTCTCCTATCACACGCGCAGAAGTATAAAAATTATCCCAATGCGTTTTTTGTCTGACCTAGCCACGTTGCATTCTTAGGATCATTCGCCCCATGAGACATGCGTTATAGACAAATGTTTTGATTTTGAAATGATTTTGAGGTTATGTATAATTGGAGACTATAAATAATAACTTCGCGACTAAAAAACGGCAGATTTGTTAAAAAAAGAACAGCTGATAAAGTTAATAGTGCCTTAGCAGGTATGTGTGTGATGCTAAAAAAGCGAAAGTTGAAAATACGCTTCGAAAAACAGTTAAAGATAAAATTCCTGATGAAAACGGGATAGTTACGTTGAAAAGTGTTTGCAAAAAATCTAAAATGCACCAGCTGTAAAAGTATTTTGGATTTAGAGAAACTTTATGAGTTCAAAACCGAAGGTCTTCATTCAAACTCTAAGATAACATGTGACAAATGTGCACTATGCAATAAGGTTAACACTGGAGTGAAAAACAATGCAGTTTCTGATATTAATTCATCCGTGATACTGGGTAAGTTATAAATATTATATTTCAAGGAGTACAACAAGTTGTACACCTAATTATTATCAATTTATTAATATCAATTATTATAGTACCATGGTATTTTTAAATTAAAAACTGTACAACAGTCTATTTTTTTTATATAAAACCACCACTTGTTGCATTATGTTGGTATGAAATTAATTTGAATATTTTGCCACAAAAACGGCGCAATTTGCTTCAAGGAAAAAACAAGTCCATGGCGTTCCATTCCAATTGAGTTGGGACCCTCTGAATTTGACACCATTGTACATTTTGCTAACATAACCTGTCTTACTGTCTGTCACAGATCACGCTTTGTCATTACCCTTATTTTACCATGTCAGATAAATGCTAGATTGCCAAATCTCTTTTGAGAGAAAATGCAATGTTGGTGGTTTTATATATAAAAAAATAGACTGTATATCTGTATTTAATTTATTAAATAATTATATGTTTCAGGAGCTATTCATTCAGGAGTAGGAAACACAAGTTTAAATAAGATTCTAGCGTGTGCAAATTTACCTCAAATAAGACCTCAGATATATAAAAAATATGAGGATATTGTTGGTAAAGCCATTGAATCAGAAGCAAGGGACAGTTGCAAGCGAGCCGCATCAGAAGAGAAAGAGTTGGTTATTAATAATGTCAAGAAATTATGCGATACATTGTAAGCATTTATTCTGATTTATTTGAAATAGTGGAAGAACTCATACTGATAAAATAATTGATAATGTTAATTTTGCATCTAGTTTTTCTGAATGCAAAATATTATTGCATTGTAATGAAATAAATTGTGACATAATTATAGTTCAAAATTGTAAATATTATTGTGAAATTTCTACCATATATTTGAAATATTATATATTATCGGATAATTTATAATTATTATATTATCATCAAATGTATAATGTACGACAAATTAAATTTTAACTTAAAATATTACTTGTGACTTTCTTGCTTCAATGTTACAAAAGATAAATAGAGTATTCTTATTATAGCTTTAGGTAAATACTTTATAATTGTAAATCATGCACTTCGAAATTATGTATTTAACAAAAAAATTTTGTTGTATGTTGTATATTTGTTATTAAATAAATAAAATAATATATATATATATATATATATATATATATATATATATATATAGTTGGCGCACTAGGTGGCATCTATTCAAACAAGACACTAATTGGCATCCAGCAATATACACGGTGTATATTATTGTATATTCAGTTTATTAATAAAGGACTCATTGACATCCGGTGTATTTAGCGGTCCAGTTGGCATCCCACTGTATATTTTATACACATTTAGTACACTTTGGCTTCTGTATATCACACATTGGCATCCGTGCGCTGTTGCCATGTATATCTTAACAAGTACTCTCTATTAAATACTAAAATTTACAGTGCGTAGATTTAATTTTAGGCTCGAGCCAAAGGCGAAGTCTAAGCACTGTAAATTACCTAACGTACGACAACTGTATTAAATTTTTTGTCCGAAGAAAGTTTTAATCTTTTTGATATTTATAATCATAATTTATAGTAAGTACTGTTTATATCTGTAGCAGTAAAGGAGAATTAACTTCAGAATCACCCAAATGACATTTTGAGTATTTTTAGTTAATTTTAGTGCTGCCAACCTTGACGACTTGGTTCTTTTTACTTCATTACAATTTTTCGATGTTAAAAATTAAAGAAAGCATTTATTGCAAAATTTATACCTGTAAATTAATTTTTTTGAACCAAATTAAATTCATATATGAATACATTAATTTTAAAGTAACTCGTAAACGTAAAACTTTCCAGTACATAAAACTGTCAATTTACAATACCGGTATTGTAAATTAACGTTTAACTGACAAGTAATAATATAACTAACGTTCACGAAGACAAAACATATTTTTGTTGATTTCTTATTTTATCGCTACCATATCAAACTAGTGAATGTGAAAAAATGGTTTTTATAGATTTTTGGTTGGTGACATAATCGAGAAAAAAGCATCAATAATGCTTTTCCAAATAATTATTTGTTCCTAATAATTAATTGGAGAATATTAGAGAAACATTAGACTTATTAAAGATATAATTTAGCCACGTTTTAAAAATCTGTATTTATGATAATTATAATAATGGTTTCTTACTACTAGACTAGAAATACATTATTTTACAAAAATAAAAAAAATAATTAAAATAGAAAAATAGAAAATTAAATAAAAACATAAAATTAAATAACATAAAACTCAACATACACTTTTAAGATCATTAAAATTGTTCGGTGAATATTTTCCAATAGAGTAGAATGTCTTGTATAAATTAAGTATTTTACACTTTTTGTAAAAACAGCTTGAAGAACAAATTCCTAAATTCTATAGGTGAGATATTGTAAAATTCTTTCTAGTATAAAATAGTCTCAGTAAAATTATTTCCACTAAATGTAAGATATGCATGTTTGCGTTTTGACTAAATTTTTCAAAATTTTTAAATATTTATGTTTGAAAATTCAAGACATTTATAAATAAACTTGAGATTGTAAAAATATCTCATCTTGTAAAAAATTCTACAATTATTTCTATATTTAACATTTAGCAGTTCGAAAGTTTTATTTTTATACAATTTTTGATTTATATAATTTAATATCAATAAGTAACCTATATTCTATTCTACTAAAAGGTGCTCTTATCTTATGATTCAGTAAAATTATATTAAAAACTTTACAACCCAGAGTGGTATCATCTGCATAAAAAACTACATCTGCTGCTGGTATAAATAAATTCAAATTATTTATTCACGAATATATCAAAAATACAAATACCGACTATAAAATCTTATGGTACCCTACAAAAAACATTACGTCTTTCGGAAAGCTTATCTTTTAGTTAAACTCTTTAAAATTTATTTATAAGGTAGGTATAATACTAACAAGTAATTTTTTAAATTTTTATTTAAAGTTTCTTTATAAATTATTAATCAGGCACTGGTGATAATTTTGGTCTCGCAAAAGCTTTGCCACTGTTATATAAAAATTTTGTTTGATTTTTTCAAACAAAAACTAAGAAGTACGGCGATTAAAATTTTAAAAATTATTTTTAGAGTCCAAATGCAAATGTAAAGCATTATGTATATACAAGAAGTTATGTAGAAAATATTTTCAAGTATAAATGAAAGAAAATAATATTTCTTACGAAGTACAGCGTTTGAAGTAAGAAGTGCAGCGTTTTGATTTAAACTAAGAAGTACGGCGATTGAAATTGTAAAAATTATTTTTAGAGTCCATATGCAAATCTAAAGCATTGTGTATATACAAGAAGTGATGTAGTAAATATTTTCAAGTTAAATGAAAGAAAATAATATTTTTTACGAAGTACAGCGTTTGAAGTAAGAAGTGCAGCGTTTATATAAACTTGTAAATTTGACGTGGACATTTATTGTTCAATTATTTGAAGAAAAATCACTTTACCATGAGATAGAAACTATTTAGTTGTGTTGTTTTTCTAATAATCTAAATAATTAAATCAGGTTATTTATTTTGTTGATTATCATTTCTTCTTAACAATAGAGTAAATTTAAAATAAAAATTTATAATTTTAAAAACATGCTTCAATTTTTGTTTTATTTTGAAAAGATTTAGTGTTGCTGTATAGGTCAATTATACAATTAAATATTTACAAAGTGCCTAAAAATGACAATTTAAAACAGCGACGTCACCACACTTAATGCACAGTCAACAAAAAATTATATTAGAAGTTCGTTTACTTACACTCGATCTAGACATTTGTTACATTCAATCGACACAGTCGAATACTGTAATGACGCTTTTACTCTCCAAGTTATGTAATAGTACATGTACAAGTTATGACAATATAATTTGGTCGATGAGAAAGCTTCTTGTATAATATAAAAACGCGAAACTTTTAAGTACTTTTTTTTTATTTATATTATAAACAACAAAATAAAAACCAATAAAAAAATAACTAAAACCATTTCCATTCCAACAGGTTAAGTTTTAAAAACGATTGTAGGACCTATGTCGGGTTTTGTGTTAAGCATCAAAAATATAAAACATGATCAACAATTTCGTATTTTTTGTCAATATCTAGTAGCAATCATTGAGAAAAACTTTTCTGTTCGATACCTCCTTAGAAAGTAGCTCTGTAGCCATAGTTACCAGCATGCGAAGGTTTCACTTTTGCTCACGCATTTTTACTCACGCATAATTAAATTTTCATTTTTTTGACAACATTTGATATTTAGCCGCATTAGCTTTTTCCAGGATGTCCTTAGGGACAAATAATTCATCTTCATTATCCATTTTCAATAGAGTAATAGCACAAAAGTTACTCACAGTCGCAATCAGTTCAATAAAATTGTAGAATTTGTTTAATTTGTTTATTGTTTGTTTCCTTGACAACACATTCCTTCAACCTTCTTCAACACATTTCTTGATTTGTAGGTATTTATTGTAGGTATGAATTGACATATTTTTTTGCAAATAATTTCAAACTTTTTTCGAAAGTTATAGATTTTCTATCAAAACCAAGTACAGCACTCGAGAGTAATGTCGCTTTCGTTCACTTGAATTTCATCGTACACTCAGCAAATTTGCATGAAGAAAGCTTTACATTCCTCACTCTTACTGTAAATAACTATTATTTTAAAATTTTGTAATTTTTCTTCAACGTATTTTTGCTAACAAAAAAACGAACTATAATTTTTGTTTTTTTTTATTTTTAGTTGGGCAATTTAATAAATCTAAATTAATATTTATAAGTAATTTTGTGTTTTTAGTATCACTTAGTGACTTGCTGCTATTAATTTATCATTTAATAAAAAAAGTCAAAGAAAAATAAAAAATATTTTCTTTTATGTACAAACGTCAAGCAACAAAAAAGTAGGTTGAAATAAAGTCAAAATTTAGTTGTTTATTGTCGTAGATAAACATTTACCACCAATCTTGCTTTACAACTCATTACTTTAGCATTTTTCTTTTTTTTTAATTTTAGATATATATTTGTTATCTATGTATTTTTTTCTCAAACAGTAACTTGTTAACTTTTCTATTTCGTTAAGATTAAAGTTTTTATTTTTTTAACATAATTTTTATCCACAGTTTCATTCATGTATTTTCTACAAATATTTGTAGCTACTTGCAAAGTTTTTTAAAAATACTTTAGCCTCAATCGCAAATGATTAGAAATGTTTATATTATATATTTATTTAGGTATAATAAAAATTATACATTTAATACATTTAATAAATTTTTCAAAAAAAAACTTTAACTTTAAAAATAATAATTTATAAACTTTTAATATTGAATTTTTAAATTATAACTTGTTTTATTTTCTCCTTTTTCTCAATACTAATAAGAAAATATTTTAAGTTTTAGTAAAACTTTTCTCGGTTTTTAAAAGTCTTTTATACCCGTTACTGCGTATTGCAGTGCCCAACCATGCACCTTAATTGTTAAATTTTTTGAATCAATATGATGATTTCATTGGTCAACAAACTTTGGCTTATACACGAACTTGAACTTTAAAAGATGCTTCTTATTTTTTATTAACGTATCTAATGTTTATGTTTTTGCAACTACGATTTGTTGAAAGGTTTATCTTATTATACCGAATTAATACTAAATTCTTTCTTGTCAACAAGGTTTAATAATTTTAATTATTAAACATGTAAAAACTAACTGTCTGCTATTATTACATCTGAGACGACTAAGTTACTATTAAACAGAGCAATTGACATTCTAACACATACCTTGAAATGATGTTGAAATATATTCATTAAATTTTGATTGTAGCAAGTAAATTTGCAACTGTAAATCGATTAAATTTCATAAATTTTATTTTGTAATTTATTTGGTTTTCACTTTATTGTCTTATTAAAAATATATACAAAGTGACATAAAAGTATGAAATAAAATTCATATTTTCTAAAAGTTACTGTTTTTTTTAGAAAAATTTTAAGACAGATCGATTTTATTTTTTTACTGCGCACGTTTTTTACTTATTTTCAAATTTTTTTAGACAACTGGTTTTTTGCTGTGACGTAATCGAAATTTTTTTAAAATAGCATCGCCTATTTTTGATGTTGAATAGTGAAACTACTTTCTTTTCTGCTTATAACAATATAACATTTATGGGATCTAAAGCAAAAACTTTATGTAATTTAACCAATTTAAATGTTTTATTAAAATTTATTTTATTTTATTTTAAATTTTTTAAAATTGACGCAATTTTAACAGAATTACTGAACTAAATGTTCAAATTGACGTACTTCGGTTTCTTAGTAATAATACAACCAACTTTCAAACTCCATTAGCACATTTTTAACCAATTAAGCGGTACTGATTTGTAATTTTTTCTCTAAAATCCTTGATTTTGTTGCAAATACTTTTGATTTTAAGTAGCTCTTTAGAAAAACGTTAATATTCAAAACATCATCTAAATAATCTTTGACACCACGAGGGTAGTGTGGAGATGCACTGTCTTGTTTAAGCCATACATTAGCTGCTGGTGTGTCTAGATCCTTTTTATTGGAAAAAGTTTCGCTAATGCTGGTACTAACGTGTCGCAAAAGACATCCAAATAAACTTGTCTAATTAATTTGACGTCAAAAAAATACGGTTCTAAATTGGGATTAAGTCAAAAAAGACACAACAGCCATATGGGACGATAGAAAACTTGCAAAGTACGAGAGAAACCAATACTTGTTACAACATCCACAAAAATTGAATGTTTAGTGTGATTTTGTCAATCAATACCTTTTAATTAGTCAAAAAATGAAAAATAATATGCTACTAGATTACGAAAATTAGTTGTATTATTACCAGGAGGCGAAAAAACTTCAATTTGGACATTTAGTTTAGTAATTCTGTTAAAAATTACGTCTATTTTGAAAAATTTAATAAAACATTTAATTTGGTTAAACTACTTAAAGCTTTCGCCTTAGACTCTATAAATGTTATACTGCTGTACTCATAAAAAAGAGTAGTTCCAATATTTAGCATCAAAGATAAGAGTTTCTATTTAAAAAAAATATCGATTACGTCACAACAAAAAACCAGTTGGCAAAAAAAATTGAGAACAAGTAAAAAACGTGCGCAATAAAAAATAAAATCGACCTGTCTTGGCGTTTTTCTAAAAAAACAATAACTTAGAAAATATGAATTTTATTCCATACTTTTATGTCACTCTGTATAAAATTGATGACTGACGTTTTTTTTGTAGATTACTTTGTCTGTTAATCGAATGAGTCGTTATATAAGTCGCTTTAGTACGAATTTAGGTGCAACGTTGCCAATTTGATGCGGATGCCAATCTCACCGTGATTCCAATGACATCCAGATATACACGAATCGATTGCAGCGCCTCAGTACGACTCCTTGCTGAACTCAAGAGAATATTATTATACTTTTGGCGGTCAATTTGACGTCCACCACTTTTTTACGCCATCTGATAGGATGTGTGCTAAGTAAGCTTATGTCGATATTTTACGCTTATGTCAAATTGGCATCCGTATATTGGATGCCACCTTACCTCGGATGCCACCTTTACCGCAATTTTTACATGGGCGGATGCCACCTTAGCCTCTGTAAGTATATATATATATATATATATATATATATATAGTTGGCGCACAAGGTGGCATCTATTCAAACAAGACACTAATTGGCATCCAGCAGTATACACGGTGTATATTATTGTATATTCAGTTTATTAATAGAGGACTCATTGACATCCGGTGTATTTAGCGGTCCAGTTGGCATCCCTCTGTATATTTTATACACATTTAGTACACTTTGGCTTCTGTATATCACACATTGGCATCCGTGCGCTGTTGCCATGTATATCCTAACAAGTACTCTCTATTAAATACTAAAATTTACAGTTCGAAGATTTAATTTCAGGCCCGAGCCGAAGGCAAAGTCTAAGCACTGTAAATTACCTAACGTACGACAACTGTATTAAATTTTTTGTCCAATAAAGTTTTTAATCTTTTTAATATTTATAATCATAAGTACTGTTTATATCTGTAGCAGTAAGGGAGAATTAACTTCAGATTCACCCAAATGACATTTTGAATATTTTTAGTTAATTTTAGTCCTGCCAACCTTGACGACTTGATTCTTTTTACTTCATTACAATTTTTCGATATTAAAAATTAAAGAAAGCATTTATTGCAAAATTTATACCTGTAAATTAATTTTTTTGAACCAAATTGAATTCATATATGAATACATTAATTTTAAAGTAACTCGTAAACGTAAAAATTTCCAGTACATAAAACTGTCAATTTACAATACCGGTATTGTAAATTGACGTTTAACTGACAAGTAATAATATAACTAACGTTTACGAGGACAAAACATATTTTTGTTTGATTTCTTATTTTATCGCTATCATATCAAATTAGTAAATGTGAAAAATTGGTTTTTATAGATTTTTGGTTAGTTTAAGTTGAACATAATCGAGAAAAAAGCATCAATAATGCTTTTCCAAATAATTATTTGTTCCTAATAATTAATTGGAGAATATTAGAGCAACATTAGACTCATTAAAAATATATTTCAGCCAAGTTTTAAAATCTGTATTTATGATGATAATTATAATAATATAGACTAAAAATACATTATTTTACAAAAATAAAAAAATTAATTAAAATATAAAAATAGGAAATTAGATAAAAACATAAAATTAAATAAAATAAAACTCAACATACACTTTTACGATCATTAAAATCGTTCGGTGAATATTTTCCAATAGAGTAGAATGTCTTGTATAAATTAAGTATTTTATACTTTTTGTAAAAACAGCTTGAAGAACAAATTCCTAAATTCTATAAGTGAGATATTGTAAAATTCTTTCTAGTATAAAATAGTCTTAGTAAATTTATTTCCACTAAATGTAAGATATGCATGTTTGCGTTTTGACTAAATTTTTCAAAATTTTTAAATATTTATGTTTGAAAATTCAAGACATTTATAAATAAACTTGAGATTGTAAAAATATCAAAAGTTTTATTTTTATTCAATTTTTGATTTATATAATTTAATATCAATAAGTAACCTATTTTCTATTCTACAAAAAAGTGCTCTTATCTTATGATTCAGTAAAATTATATTAAAAACTTTACAACCCAGAGTGGTATCATCTGCTTAAAAAACTACATCTGCTGCTGGTATAAATAAATTCAAATTATTTATTCACGACTATATCAAAAATACAAATATCGACTATAGAATCTTATGGTACCCTACAAAAAACATTACATCTTTCGGAAAGCTTATCTTTTAGTTAAACTCTTTAAAATTTATTTATAAGATAGTAGGTATAATACTAACAAGTAATTTTTTAAATTTTTATTTAAAGTTTCTTTATAAATTATTAATCAGGCACTGGTGATAATTTTGGTCTCGCAAAAGCTTTGCCACTGTTATATAAAAATTTTGTTTGATTTTTTCAAACAAAAACTAAGAAATACGGCGATTAGAATTTTAAAAATTATAAATGCAAATGTAAAGCATTGTGTATATACAAGAAGTTATGTAGAAAATATTTTCAAGTATAAATGAAAGAAAATAATATTTTTTACGAAGTACAGCGTTTGAAGTAAGAAGTGCAGCGTTTTGATTTAAACTAAGAAGTACGGCGATTGAAATTGTAAAAATTATTTTTAGAGTCCATATGCAAATCTAAAGCATTGTGTATATACAAGAAGTCATGTTGAAAATATTTTCAAGTTAAATGAAAGAAAATAATATTTTTTACGAAGTACAGCGTTTGAAGTAAGAAGTGCAGCGTTTTGATTTAAACTAAGAAGTACGGCGATTGAAATTGTAAAAATTATTTTTAGACTCCATATGCAAATCTAAAGCATTGTGTATATACAAGAAGTGATGTAGAAAATATTTTCAAGTTAAATGAAAGAAAATAATATTTTTTACGAAGTACAGCGTTTGAAGTAAGAAGTGCAGCGTTTATATAAACTTGTAAATTTGACGTGTACAATTATTGTCCAATTATTTGAAGAAAAATCACTTTACCATGAGATAGAAAGTATTTAGTTGTGTTGTTTTTCTAATAATCTAAATAATTAAATCAGGTTATTTATTTTGTTGATTATCATTTCTTCTTAACAATAGAGTAAATTTAAAATAAAAATTTATAATTTTAAAAACATGCTTCAATTTTTGTTCTATTTAGAAAAAATTTAGTGTTGCTGTATAAGTCAATATACAATTAAATATTTACAAAGTGCCTAAAAATGACAATATAAAACAGCGACGTCACCACACTTAATGCACAGTCAATAAAAAATTATATTAGAAGTTTGTTTACTTACACTCGATCTAGACATTTGTTACATTCAATCGACACAGTCGAATACTGTAATGACGCTTTTACTCCCCAAGTTATGTAATAGTACAGGTACAAGTTATGACAATATAATTTGGTCATAAATAAATATATTCTTTGAATTTTGATTCTTAACAAGTAAATTTGCAACTGTAAGTCGATTAAATTTCATTTGGTTTTCACTTTATTGTCTTATTAAAATATATACAAAGTGACATAAAAGTATGAAATAAAATTCATATTTTCTAAGTTACTGTTTTTTTTTTAGAAAAACTTTAAGACAGATCGATTTTATTTTTTTACTGCGCACGTTTTTTACTTATTTTTAAATTTTTTTAGACAACTGATTTTTTGCTGTGACGTAATCAAAAATTTTTTAAAATAGCATCGCCTATTTTTGATGTTGAATATTGAAACTACTTTTTTTTCTGCTTATAACAATATAACATTTTATGGGATCTAAAACAAAAACTTTATGCAATTTAACCAATTTAAATGTTTTATTAAAATTTATTTTATTTTATTTTAAATTTTTTAAAATTGACGCAATTTTAACAGAATTACTGAACTAAATGTTCAAATTGACGTACTTCGGTTTCTTAGTAATAATACAACCAATTTTCAAACTCCATTGGCACATTTTTGACCAATTAAGCGGTACTGATTTGTAATTCTTTCTCTTAAATCCTTGATTTTGTTGCAAATACTTTTGATTTTAAGTAGCTCTTTAGAAAAACCTTAATGATCAAAACATCATCTAAATAATCTTTGACACTGCTGGTGTGTCTAGATCCTTTTTATTGGAAAAAGTTCCGCTAATGCTGGTACTAACGTGTCGCAAAAGACATACAAATAAACTTGTCTAATTAATTTGACGTCAAAAAAATATGGTACTAAATTGTGATTAAGTTAAAAAAGACACAACAGCCATATGGGACAAAAGAAAACTTGCAAAGTACGAGAGAAACCAATACTTGTTACAACATCCACAAAAATTGAATGTTTAGTGTGGTTTTGTCAATCAATACCTTTTAATTAGTCAAAAAATAAAAAATAATATGCTACTAGATTACGAAAATTAGTTGTATTATTACCAGGAGGCGAAAAAACTTCAATTTGGACATTTAGTTTAGTAATTCTGTTAAAAATTACGTCTATTTTGAAAAATTTATTAAAACATTTAATTTGGTTAAACTACTTAAAGTTTTCGCCTTAGACTATATAAATGTTATACTGTTGTACTCGGAAAAAAGAGTAGTTCCAATATTTAACATCAAAGATAAGAGTTTCTATTTAAAAAAAATATCGATTAAGTCACAGCAAAAAACAGTTGGCAAAAAAATTAATAACAAGTGAAAAACGTACGCAATAAAAAAATAAAATCGACTTGTCTTGACGTTTTTCTAAGAAAACAGTAACTTAGAAAATATGAATTTTATTCCATATATTTATGTCACTCTGTATAAAATTGATGACAGACGTTTTTTGTTGTAGATTACTTTGCCTGTTAATCGAATGAGTCGTTATATAAGTCGTTTTAGTACGAATTTAGATGCAACGTTGCCAATTTGATGCGGATGCCAATCTCACCGTGATTCCAATGGCATCTAGATATACACGAATCGATTGCAGCGCCTCAGTACGACTCCTTGCTGAACTCAAGAGAATATTATTATACTTTTGGCGGTCAATTTGACGTCCACCACTTTTTTACGCCATCTGATAGAATGTGTGCTAAGTAAGCTTATGTCGATATTTTACGCTTATGTCAAATTGGCATCCGTATATTGGATGCCACCTTTCCTCGGATGCCACCTTTACCGCAATTTTTACATGGGCGGATGCCACCTTAGCCTCTGTAAGTATATATATATATATATATATATATATATATATATATAGGAAAAATATCTTTGGTGATTTCCGGAGGCCTAAAATTAAAAAAAAAATTATTTAATTTTTATGCATATATATATATATATATATATATATATATATATATGCATAAAAATTAAATAATTTTTTTTTTAATTTTAGGCCTCCGGAAATCACCAAAGATATTTTTCCTCAACTAGACATCCTTAACATCTACTCACAAAATAATCATTATTAATTTGATAATGCTTTAGGTGAAATAATTAATATAATAGTATCATTTGATATGGGTTAGACAAAACGTGGTAACGGACGTAGCTATGATAGCTTGAACGGCTATAGTACAATTATTAGTTTTTTATCCGGGAAAATGTTGGACTATGCTACGAAAAATCGTAAATGCCGAAAATGCGATCGCGGTTATAAAAAAGAAAACCATGACTGTAGATTAAACTTTTAAGGTAGTGCAAAGGCTATGGAGGCTGCGGCAGAAGTTAAACTTGTGAATCATAGCAGTATCTTAAAGGAAGCAGGTCTTCAAGTACGAGCTATCATTGGGGATGAAGACAGTACTATGATTGCTGCTGTACGAGTGGACGATCCAACTCAGGAATTCTACAAATTATGTGATAAAAATCACTTGACAAATGCAAACGAAGTATAAAAAATTGGCTAGAAAGAAAGTTATTCCTCACATCAAAAAATGCTTTTCTTATGCTGTGGCTCAAAACAAGGGCAAATCTCAACAGTTGGTAGTGAATTTAAAGCAAATACCTGATCACATATTCAGTAGACACGAAAATTGTGGTAATTGGTGCAATCCTAATAAAAAGCATACTCTCAATCTAGCAGATGAAACTTTATACAATGCATTGGTAAACTTATTCGAAATATATGCTTCTAGCTCTCATAAATTCTCTATAGCAGCTTAAAGCCAAGGCAATGAGAGTTTTAATAATATTGTAGCACATAAAGCTCATAAAAATAAACGTTTAAGCACAAGTGCTGCATGTGATATCAGAGTAGCGTCAGCTGTTTGTGTGAAAAATGATGGTAATAAGAGCATTTTGAATATCAAAAAAAATTAGACCTTCCTAATGGATCTCAAACAGTTAAATATGTTTGTCAAAATGATGTCAAACGAGAGAAACGAACGATAATAAATAAGTCAAAGGTTAAGAAAATACGTCGAATAGAATTAAAGAAGAAGAGAGTGCTCTTGAGAAAAAACAATGAAAAATGTGAGGGTATCACTTATGAAAGTAATTGCGGAATCAAAAGACTAACTGATTATGTTCGTGATAGCAAGAAGAGTAGTATTATAAATGAAGATGAAACAATTGTGGTTTACTTCGACATTGAAACTACAGGATTTGCAGCTGATGCTCATATTTTACAAATAGCTGCTAACTGTGATACAGAAGTTTTTAATATTTATATACACACCAAAACCACCATCTCCACATCAGCGAGTGCTGTTACTAAACTTCACCATGATCTTGGGGGAAATTTATTCCATGAACACAAGAAGGTACAAACTTTTAAGATTTCGGATGCATTAGAGTCTTTCAAGCAGTTCCTAAATAAATTATCTAAGGGTGAAAAAAAAAATGTTTGTCAGTTGCGCACAACGCCCGCTTTGATGCTCCTCGATTTTTACGTGCAATAAGTAATGTAAACGCTTCTAAAATTTTAGATTTAATTATAGGTTTTGCGGATACTTTAACCATATTTCGATCTGTCTTGGGTGATAGAAAAGGATCTGGAAAATTTAAATTAGAGAGTCTCAGTGAAGATTTTTTAACACATTCAGATGATAAGTCGCAATTAGTCCACGATGCTGCTTATGACGTTTTCATTTTACAGAATTTAGTGGAAATACTAAATTTGAAAAAAAAATTATTGGCTTCTTACAAAAAATGTGATGTTTACTTGCAAGAATGATCTGATGCAAAAAAAAACAAAAGTTAATTTAAAATTATTATCAGAGCTGAAAGATATTATTTCCTTAAACATGTGTAAAAAATTGGCTATGAATGATATTTCAGTTGATAATTTAAGAGAAATATTTAAACAAAAAGGTGATAAAGGTGTTGTGCAATTATTTACTGAAAAAGTAGATAACAAGGTAAGAATAACCAAAAAAAAAGTTATTATAGAAAATGTCTTAAAGTTTTTAAGTAACGAAAATTGTCAAAATTAGTAATTATTAAACGAAAAAAAAATAATTAGAAGAAAGAAAGAGTTTCTAAAGGAAAGTAAAATATGAGTAGCATTTAATAATTTTCCAAAGTTAAAAATAAGTACCTTTGTTAACGACTTATCAAAAACTGTAAATTTAATTAAATGAAATTTTGAAATATTTGTATTGCACATTTTGATGATTTATACCCTTTATTATTATAAATATTATCAACAATAACAAATAAATATTTATAATATTTACTTTTTTTGTAGAGTAAACGTTTGCTTAACCTATATCTGCTAAGTTTTGATATTTATTTCAATCTGTTGGGCCTTTATTGTATTTCAAACTTCCCGCGTAGTGCAACGTTGCCAAGTCACTGTCTCTCATGTGTCAGTTTATAAAACGTAACAAACTTTAAAAATTATTTATAAAAAAATTAATACCGCTTGTTTATGTTATTTTTGAAAAAAAAAATTGTTATATCTTCAATTAATTGAGGCGTTGAGAACCAGAGCGGACCATCCCACAAAATTCTCGTTTTGAGCGTATTTTCAGTTCCGTTTATGTTGTTTTACAATGTCAGAGTGGATCAACTGAATAATCTGCGTTCTATAATAGATAGCGCCACGGAAAAAGAATGGTCCAGCCCGTCGAATCTATTAAGTAAGCTGGTGCCATACTGAACTATGTGGCATGGTCCGGTCTGGCTCACAGAATAATGGAAGTGAGGCTTTAGGTTAACATCACTGTCAATATGGTGAACTTTTATTGTGTTCTGTAATTATTTGTTTATTATTATTTCAATCTCATAAAAACAACATATTATAAGTGGTTAATTATAGATAAATCTAGTTGCTCAGGTTATCGCAGATGCCAGGAAGTGGAAGGTAAGTTATTTTTATTTGTTTTAATGATAAATTTTAAATTTGCATCTTCTAACCTAACTTTCAGGAGAAGACTCTTGTGAGCCCTTTTGTTTTCAAGACAATGGAAGTTCTGATGAATATCTGCTCTCAGATGTAGAGTCAGAGAGTGGTTCTTTAAGTAGTGATGAACAATCAAAAAGGGTTTCAAAAAAGCAGACTAGTGTCGCTAATAGCAGTCAAGCTTTGGTCGAAGAAAACACTAAACAAAAATCAAGGAAGCTCGTACAAAATCAAAAAGAGTGGAAGAAAAACAAAAGAAAATTTTTAATGTGAAAGGTAAAGCAGTTGCCTCAAAAAATATTTTTTCCTACGAACGTTTGTTGCAAATTGGAATGTTATAAATCATTCAGTGCAAATCTTCAAAGAACTATCCACACTAAGTTTTATGACCTTGCCAATTATGATTTACAGACTGCGTACATATTTTCTCAAGTTAATGTTAAGCCGGTTTCTCGACACTACGCCTCTAATGACAATCCCAATAACAAATCAAAGAATATAACAAGAAAATATTATTTACGAAACAATGAAGGAAGTGATACCAAAGTGTGCAAAGTTTTTTTCAACAAAGTTCTGATGTTTTCCGATGGAAGACTAGATAGAACCCTTAAGAAGAAAACCAACCTAATGCCACCAACAGACCAAAGAGGTAAACATCCACCAGCTAATAAAACCCCTGATGCAGTAATTCAAAGCGTCTGTAGCTTTATTGAAGAATTTCCTACATATATTTCACACTACTCTAGGTACAAGACAGAGAGAAAATATTTTGGTCCTGACTTAAATATTCGACTTCTCTATACAGAATACAAGAGGAGATTGGTCCACCCAGTATCAGAATTCAAGTTTCGTGATGTGTTTAACACTAAGTTTGATCTTCATTTTCATCCACAAATCGTGGATTCTTGTAAGACCTGCGATTCTCTACAAAACAAAATAAAATATGAAGTGAATGATACAACCAAAAAAGAGCAAGCAATAAAACTGGAACATCGTCAACGTAAAGCCAAACAAATACGAGATGCCATAGATATGGATTCGAAAATTCCATTGGAAAACGATGTTACAGTCATTGCATTTGATCTTATGAAAACACTGCCGACACCTGTCATTTCGACTGGTATAACCTATTACAAAAGGCAGTTATGGACCTACTGTCTTGGAATCCACAACTTGCAGACAAATGAAGCTACAATGTATGTATGGGATGAATCCATTGCATCTCGTGGAGCCCAAGAAGTGGGTTCATGCCTGATGGATTATATTGAACACAATGTAGGAACGAAAAAAGTGATAATGTATTCCGATGGATGTGGGGACCAGATCAGGAACATTAAAATGACTCTGATTTGCAATTACATTGTCCATTCTGAAAAGTTCACTGTTGAAGAAATTCAACATAAGTTTTTGGTCAGTGGCCACTCATTTTTAGTGTGCGACAGAGACTTTGGTCTTATTGAAAAAAATAAGAAATATTTCCCTAATATTTATGTTCCAAGTGACTGGGTCAACGTCATTGCATCAGCCAGAAAAAAAAAACCCTTTAAAGTTGTGATGATGAGTAAAGAAAAATTTTATTCAACATCCAACTTAGAAAAACTTATTACTAACAGAAAAATAAGTTTAAATTCCACAAAAGTTGAATGGTTGAAAATCCACTGTATTATATTAAAAAAAAGGACCCCTTTATAGTTTCTATCAAGTATGGTGTGAGCGAAATCCAACCGATTCCTAAATTTGACATTCAGAAAAGAAACGTATCAATAAAAAATCTTTTGGGGCCTCTTCCATTATTACACCCAACTGGTAACTGTATAACCCCTCAAAAAAAGAAAGACCTTCTACAGTTGAATGAATACATTCCACCCATTTATCATATTTTTTTTCAGTCATTAAAGTACTCCTCAAGTGTCGTGGATGACATTCATATAGTAGATAAAAACGCAGATAAACTTTTTTGATTTGTGAAACCAGAAATTCTGTTATGAATTTTTTTGTCTTTTTAGAAATGTTTATTTTTGCGTTTTTTACATCAATCTGTTCATTTATATTATTATTTTTGTTATAAAATCGGACTGTCTCCTGTTTCTGAAAATAATGTTATTTCAGTTTATTTTTTAATAAAAATATAATATCAAAAGTTGTATAACTAAATGATAAATTTTATGTTAAATATTTGGTTTTGGCCCATCATAAAAAATTGAATTTGTTTAAACCCATAGCGGACCAAGCCACATGTTTTTGAATTTTTTTTAAACCCATAGCGGACCAAGCCACATTTTTTTTTATTTTGACAAATAAGTGCTTTTTGCTTACGTATATTACAAATTATGCTCTTGTCCTTGAAATATTCTGATAGAATACGATCGAAACGTTGTTACCGTTATTAAGAGAGTTTTAGAGCTGGCTAATTTTTAAACCTACTTTTCTCCATTTGAGCCATCAATGGGATGGTCCGCTCTGGTTCTCAACGCCTCAATTATTCTCAGTTTTTAAAAAAAATCCTAAGAAAAGTTCGGTTCCTATCAAATTAAATGCTTATTCTAACTACGGTCGGGATAGGGAATACATGTTAAATGTACGATTTTCACTTGATAATATCTCGAAATTTAGTACCGCAAAGACTATTTAAAAAAATACCTGCGTATGAAGAATAATAAAAAGTACGTGTATTTCAAAATTGAAAAATATTGTAAGAAAAGTGATTTTTCACGGTACGTCCTTAAAACCACAAATGGCATTACGCTGGGTTTAGACTTTTTTCGACCCGCGCTCAAATGTTCGAAACACTGTGCACCCCATAGAGTACATACATTGGAGTAAGCCAAATTGTAATGCTAGAAACATCGCATTATAAGTTATTTGTTTAATTACTAAAAAAATGTTCTGTAAACAAATATCACCTTAGACAAGTCTTATACAATATGAAGACCTAATTTACCAAAAGTATAAAATTCTCCATCTTACGACTAAAACTTAAAAAACCTGGAACATTAAAAAGAGCTTTATAAAATATAATTAACATTAACAACAAATTAATTAATAAGTTATTTAAGATCGCTCATTCAAAGCAGAACTCCAAACAATTTATGTAATATCACAACAAGAAAAGTGGGCTTTCGTATCCAGTATTAAGTAACTTAAATAAAGCGCTACGATTTAACCCATCTTTAATTCTTATTACTAATCTTCAAAACAGACAACAAACCCATTTATAGTAGTACAAAAACATTTGGTTTCAGCTTTACTAAAATCTTTGACACGGGCCCCAAACATGAATTACATTTCCGCAGAACAACGAAGCAATAAATACAGAAAAAGAGCGTTGGCAGAGACAATATATTTTTCCAACAGCAATAGGTGCAATTGACTGTACACTTATTACAATAAAAAAAAGGTTTTTTTTAACTCCGCGAAAAGTTTGCTTTTCTTCAGGATAACGGAATACCTTCTCAAAAATTCCGCGACAAAATATATTTTGACACTTTTTACAGTTTGTTACATTTTACAAAATTATGTAACTTTTTTTTACATATTTATATATAGTCTAGAAATAACTGACGTCGTAGTGTGCTGTGGACCTGCATACGTAAGAATTAGCTTGGCGCACATAGTGACATTGTTAGTTTGTGAATAGATTCATTGTAGATTGTTATCAGTGTCAATTGTCAAAATGCCATGTCTAGAAGATTTTGGCGAAAATCTTCCAAACATAGTGGAATAGATATTGCCATTCGCCATCGACATTGTCCATTACGGAAATACGATTCAATCATAAATGTTTAGTAAATTTGTGAAAACATTTTTAGTTAAGGGGATGACACCTAAAATCTAACAGTAGATTTCAGACCGAGCGGTGACGTGTAGAAAATCTACCAATGACCTGTATAAGAATTATTTGAAGTAGCACACAGACAACATGGGACGGTTTAAGTCTGAGCTAATTTGATTTGTTTGAAACAGTTCGAGACTTGATGCGAGACCGAACTAGAAGAGACAGAAGATTTAAACATTATTTTTATACACTACCTTCGTGTTGGATCTCCTTGGTGTGTAGAATGAAATGTAGCAAGCACCCAAAAGCACCAAACAATTTCACTTTACCCGACGCACGTTTAGACAACAAAGTTGTCATCCTTAGGTGGGGAAATAAACTTCAGTTGTCAAAACGTGGGTCGTGCAAAGTAAAATTATTTGGTGCTTTTGGGTGCTTGCTACATTTCTTTCTGCACTACCGCATTAACAATTTTAAAGATTATAAACCGATTTTGTGCATGGGAGCAACTTAGAGTATTAGTTAGAAGATAAATTTTAAAAAATGTAAAAATAAAATATATTTTTTAAATAGTTTAAAAAATACTACCAACAGTTTTATGACTCAGATACGCCTTGAAGTACGAGGAGTCCACAGTATGATACTGAAGTTTGGTAGTCAAGACAGCATGGAAGAATTTTGTAGAAGTGTTAGTAAAAGTTAGTTCTTAGTAAGAAAAGTTTCCCTATTATTTAATTTATAACAGTTATACTGTTTAACAAACCACCAGGAGAAAATATTTATTAAATAAAGTAGATGTGAATTTAAACTAGCATTATAGTATTAAAAATAACATCTTTGCGTTTGCTATAACCCACACAATACAAACTGTATTTTTTTTGCAGTAGCACGAAAGGAATTGAGCCCCCCTACTCTTCAACCCCAGCCTCATCGGGGATAACATCGCCCCCAAAAAGTACGCCGTCAATACCATCAAGTAACTCATCGGCATCATTAAGCTCTCCATAAGCAACATTTTATGTTGTTCATTTAAAATAAATATTTAAAAAAAGTTTGTTGGAATTTGGTTTTTATTTTATAGAGAAATCACAATAACAAACGTTTAGTTCAAGTGACCCAACCAAAACAAGGGCAAAAAGGCGAATTTTACGTGTTTGCAAATGTAAATTCGCTTTGCTCATGAAGACTTGTCCGAATTTGTTTGACCGAAATCATATTCCGTGGTGTGCTGAAATAGACTTTTAAATAGACCTTTAAAAACAGGACAAAATCCTCATAAAAACAAAGTGTTCTGAAGAGGCCTACTAGTACAAAATTCAAAACAGGGTAAAATATCTGAAAAATTTTAATTTTAAAATATACCTTAAAAACAAGACAAAATGCTTAAAGAAACAAAGTGTTCTGAAGGGGCATTATTAGTAGTATGCAAGCACATAGGTAAATCGAAAACTTTGATACGTATAGATATTATAACAAGTTTTGACCAAAAGAATTAGAAAAAATGTATAACAAACAAATGACATGAAAAGTTCTGTTTTAAAAAAAATCAGTTTAAAGTGGCAGTGGCGCCGCCACCGCGTGTAAGTTGATGGGCGAGGTTTCTTTCGATGTCTATATCAGAACTCTACTTAAAATACAGGGAAAAGACGCAGGCGGCCGAAAATCTTTAGCGAACTTCCTTAATATTTCCATAAAAAGTTTTCATATAGTCACTATTTTATTAACAAATTTGTATATTATAAATAAATCAAAAAAAAACTTTTAAGCCGAATAAATAATAATCGCGAATATCATAATCTGCGTTTACTTTTTGTTAAGAAAGAGTGAAAAAACACCTTGATAAAACGACTTACAAGTAGGTAAATTACATCTAGATTATTATTTAATATCAATAAAAACAAAAGTATTTCAAAATGTTTATTTATTTTCATTCATTTAAATACCTTACCTAATTAAATATATTTATTAAATTATGTTATTTCCAAATTTGAAACAAACTTGTTTAAGAAAATCGGTTCAACTAATTTTACGTTGTACAAATATATACAATTCCATTAAAAAGCCACATAATCTTGTTTTTTTGCAGTGCAAAATAATTTTTAAGTTACGCTGTTTATAATTATAAGTTTATACATTTCAAAATATAAAGAATGAAGGCCAACTATCTTTTATTCGTCTTCCCTAAAAGAAATAGTTACCACACCGTGTCTCCTAAAGGAACTAATGTTGTTTTTAAAGCAATCTGGACTATTCACACTATTGTAGATTACATTTAGGATTATAAAGTATAGTACCATGCCGCTAATAACCGGTGTAGTTGATCGGCCTTTATCTTAATAAAAAAAATATTGTAAACAACAAGAATGAAGTGGCAGGCGCTCAGCAGGTACCTACCATCCAAGGATGTACATACGCACAGTCAAGGATCCTGCAGAGTTTACATAGTTCACCTGCACCCAAAATGAGACCAGCGCCGAAATTTACAATATAAAATTTTTGGTCAACATGACCATCGGCGCAATTTACAATCACCGAAAATGATATAGGCGCAGTTAAAAGATAATCTCAGAAAAAATAATAAAGATCCAAAATTTAGTAGAAGAACAGTTGAATTAACCAAAAAAGAACTAGCGAAAATCACTGCAACAAACTGGGCCAATTGTCAGCGACATGTACTTAAAATAGAAGACAGTTATCGAGCAAAACACGTTATAGACTTACTTAATTATTAGTTTGGACAACGACGACGACCACAGCGATGACAGTGACGATGGTCTGTGCAACAGTGATTGTGACCATAATTAGTTTTTCCACTGCATTTATTCTTGTGTGTAAATGTATGTACATATAACCAAATAATGTAATGGTAAATTAATTAATTATGTATGTAAGGTAATTAACAATAATCAAAAATTAATGCTTTAAAAAATAAAAAAATTTACAATAGACCTGTGTTTAAGTTTTATTTATGTAGTTTTATTTTAAAAATCTAAATACGAATCTGAAATCTCAATCCTCGAGAGTTTATTGCCGAATAGGTAAATAATCCCCTAATAATGAGACTATCGTAAACGACCCAAAATGTTAATAGGTATTACAAAGTTGTTTCGGAATATCGATGGACGAATTTTAATAAATTTAGTTAATGTTTTAGTTGAATGCCTAATTATTGAAAATTAGACATGATATCACAACCTTATTTACATTCTATAAGTAATATATCAAATAACTGAGTAAATCCCCTCAAACATAGAACATCATTCTTTGTTCTATCTTATTCCATCTTATTTTGAATATTATTTTATATTTAATTTCCAAGAGATTTATTAAATCTACCAAAATTAAAAGGGTAAGTAACATATTAAAGAATATTGGAATAAATATATTTTACAAAAACAAACTACATTACAAAGTTGTATTATCTGCAAGTCTTAATTCTAAATTTGAAGTTGACGTATTTTTTTGAACCCTGTTATCAGTGTTGCCAACCTAATTGATACTTTGGTTAATTAATGGCGGATTTTAGAGGCCTATTCTGTAACATTCTGTTAAAAATAACGGGTAGGTTAAAAATTTCATTTTAGCAATTCTGTTCAGAAATTAACTGAATTTGCCAAAATTAATAATGCAGGACAAGTTATTATCTATTAAAACATCTAAAATAACATTCTAGAAAATAACAACTTTGGTTAAATAGACTATAGAAGGCGTTAATTTTTAACTTTTAACAGAGTGCGGTACAGATCGATTGGATGATCTTCTAGACCTGATGCGCTTTGCAGATGACGTGAAAGAAGTTGAAAAACCTTCATCTTCAGCAGCATCAATGTATTTTAATACTACAGAACTTGACGATCTTCCTCCGAAAAATTGTCAAGGGCTGGCCAATGTTACAGGTTGGGTATTAAAAAACATTAATATTCCTGAATGTTAAAAATGTCAAAGTGTACTTCTTTCCGAAACAGTAACTCATTGGCACTTATTCAGTTCTTTCAAAGAATATGATGACGTCCAACGGCTGACATACGCGAGTGATTAAGTATGTCTCTTGTGCAAAATATACATGACTGTTTAAATGAATTTCTAAGTGAAAATGTCAATCAAAGAAATTTGAAAGACCGTTTCATGGAAATTTTTAAACATAATGTAGATTTTGAACTAAAGCATTGCGCTGATCGTCGCTGAGAAAATTTAATTTTAGATAAGTGTGTAACTTTTGTAATTTTAAACGGTGAGTCTCGATTTGTTCCCGGTTGGTGACAGTTGTTCGAGTCAGCAACGGTCGTAAATACGAGTTTAATCCATTAAAGAAAAGACTTTTACGGTGTATGCAAAAAGAAATTACACGTATCACCACATGGGCTCCGATGGGTAAGCTGTCGGACCCTGTTTCTTCTGTGTAATTCCTTGGAAACCCTGTTTAAAGTCAAATTCATATCGTTTACTTCCCTAATCGCAACCTTATTATCTTTCTCAACTGCTTCCCCTAAAAACAAATCGGTACGCCGCAAGGCGTAGCGAAAGTAAACATCAAAATGACCACAAACAAAAATAGCTACGTACATGTTTCCAAAACTGCATTTACAACTAAATTTCCAAAAAGGGACCAAGCCATTGTGATAGACTTTGAGTCGCAAAAAGACTTTCGCCTCGGCAATTACGTCATTGCAACAGGAACTCTCATAGGCCCCAAAAATATCCTATCTGCCTCAAAAATCTCCAACAACCGGATTTGTATGTATCTTTCATCCACCAAAAAAGTCAATGAAATTGTCAACAACCATAAAAAAATCAGTATCCAAGATAAAAAATTTAAAATAAAACGACTAATTACACCTGCGAAAAGAATCCTAATATCAAATGTTCACACCTCTATACCTCACGAAATACTTGGCAACGTTATCCAAAATTTAGGACTTACAATGGTGTCACCTATTACAACACTTCGGTCAGGAATACAGGGCAAGGCCTAATCATGTGGAAAGTTTTCGACGACAAGTGTATGTAAACGACAGCCCAGAAAACACACAATTACCAGACTATTATAATTATTAAGTTTGAAGATACAGACTTCAGAATCTTCTTAACTTACGACAAGCTCAAGTGCTTTCTTTGCAAAAAGCCAGGACACACAGCAAGCAAATGCCCACCGCCACCTTCACCCCTTGCAGACCCCACAGAAACACAACAGCCTCTTTCTAGTAGCGCAGAAAAGACCACACCTAGTACAAACACAACAAAAATTAAAGACCGACCCGTAAAAATCAAAATACTAGAAAAACTTTAAAAAAAGTAATATGCGTTCAATAATTCTTGTGGTCAAGTAGGCTATGAATTGCAATTGTCAAAAAAAACGTATGTCTTGGTTAACATTGCAAACATTATTACTTGACAGCTGACAATCCTCCGCTTTCTAACCTCGTAAACCTCATGCATACTTTTCGAGTTTCTGTGCGTTTTTACAAATCAAAATCAGTTCTTTTCAGAACTTACAGGCGCTTTGGCTGTGTTTTTGTTCGCGTGTTTTTTTAGTAAATTCGTTTTCACTAGGCCTTGGCCAGCGTTTTTGCTCTTCTCTTCTGGTGAGCCCCACAATGGTTTTTACCCTGGAATAAAAACAATTTATGGTGGAAGCCTATTTGAGAAATGGCACAAAAGTTGATGGGTTGTGGACCTATTCAATTCAAGCCGCTCACCATGACTCTAGGAAACAATTTCCCGATGAAGTTGTGGATCAAAAAAATTTTCACGAAACTCTCAAGAGATGTGTGCAATTGTTCCGGAAAACAAGAAGCGTGGCATGTAAAAGTCACAGTGGGCGTCCAAAATCAGCTCGTACCCCTGAAAACATTGACCGAGTTAGGCAAGTGATGGAAAATCAACAAAAAACATCAGTTCGCCATCTCTCCCAACAAGTTGGACTATCCTTGGAGACATGCCATTCCATTTTACCAAAGGATCTAGAACTTCATGCCTGTAAGATGACAGCAGTGCAAGAGTTAAAACCTGATCTTCCCAAGCGCACTGAGTATTGCCAATGGTTCATGGAAAATCTGTACGATAATCCACATCTTCTTGCATTAACCTTTTTTACCGATGAAGCATGGTTTTACTAAACTGGTTACATAAACTCCCAAAATATGAAAATATGGAGCGCGGAAAATCCCCATGAAATAATTCAAACACCTTTGCATCCTGAAAAAGTAGGTGTCTGGGCAGCAATAAGTGCAAGGAGAATAATTGGACCTATATTTTTTAATGGTAATTAAATGTTTTTTATTTGAATATTATAAAGTTGTGTACATTTCAAGGAAATATCAATTCACTGCGGTATCGAAAAGAAATCCTGCAAACATTTTTTGAAGAGTTGCATGAAGATGAACTTCTGCAAGGTTACTTCCAACAAGATGGAGCAACATCTCATTGCACACAAGACACTTTGGAGCTGCTTCGTAAATATTATGTTGACCGAGTTATAAGCCGAAACACAGACATTTCCTATCCTCCCAGATCCTGTAATTTAACTCCTTGTGACTTTTTCTTGTGGCCACATCTTAAAAATTTAATATTTCCACTCAAGTCAACGATTTAAATGACCTTCGACAGCGAATAACTAACAAAATTCAAGAGATAAATAATAATCCTCAAATGCTTCAAAATGTGTCGAATTCTGTTAGAAAAAGAGTTCATATGTGTATTGAAGTAGGAGGTAGACATGTTCAACATCTTTTATAATAAAATTTATTCAGTTACTTACCAGTTTGTGTATTTTGAGTGATTTTAAATTTGTAAACACACGAAGACAGTTTAAGTGCGGGCCACATAAAAATCCGGTTAAAAATCCACAAGTTTCGTTGAAATAACGTTTGTAGAGTAATTTCTTGATCGCTTTCATACAGTCATCATGATTTGCGGTGTTATTTTCAAAAAAAAAACGAATAAATCGAACAAATATACAGACATTTAGCGACACTTGCTGTCAAACCTCGTTTGTGTACATACGTATGGGTATGAACTTATCAACGGCACTACGTACATGCTAGAAAGAGAAAACCACAGCCGCCTACGACCACAAGAAATATTGAACGCATACTACTATCTCTGACCCCCCAATAGATGATGACACCGAATCGATGGTTCAGAACGATTCACAGTCAGAATTATCAAAAGACACTCATTTTATCCCTCCAACTCCCCTGACAAAAAAAAACAAAGCTTAAAAAGACACAAACAAAAAAAGGATCCGAACTGACGAAAATAAAAAATACGCTTCCTCAACTGAATCTCTAACTCAAGACGAAACCTCTTTACTGGATCAATTACTACCACTCAAAAAAAAATATAAATAACATAAATAATTCGTTACCTATAAACTTCAAGCAATTTTACGACTTCATAACCAACTCACAAGAATCTACCAACATGTTGCACTTAGCGAAGGATTACACTAATAACATCACAGGAGTTCTGGACATGCTAAAAGATTTGCATTCTAAAACCGAAAGCCGAAGTATCAAGATAAAATTTACGAAAATAAGAAACACAATTATGAAGCAATTACAGAAAGACCCTGGCCAAGAACAAATCCCCGGACTAACACAATCAGACGCCAACAAAGGATTTTACTAAATATGTGACTTCATACTGCAGTAGAACATAAATAAGTATTATACCCACTTACAAGATCTACAACTGCTAATATCTTAGGAAAAACCATCAGTGATTTGTCTACAAGAAACACATTTTACAAATTCTAAAGTCCACCACCTAAAACACTATAAAGTGCTTTTCAAAAATCGTATTGAGCAAAATAAGGCCTCTGGAGGGGTAGCAATTTACATCGACCAGAATTTACAATCTACAGAAATAAAAATTAACTCTGACTTAAAAGTGGTAGGAGCAGTTGTTAACTTTCCAAATCACGTAGCCATCTGTAACATCTGTACAGTGTGAATCATTTGTATGGAATAACTTCGATAAAAATTCAGGGATTTGTTTTTCAGAAAAACGCTTAGAATCATATCCTGTTGTTTTTTAACGCGCATTTTTTGACAAAAAAATTAGATATACAGGGTGTCCCAACATCGAGATACGACCTTTAACTTTGAAATTTCAAATGGAAACTCCATGTTTTTTTAGCACATCTAAATTCTATGTATAATGTCTGAGAAGGCAGCTAAGAGATTCCCCAATGCTCCAAACACAGTGGGAAACCTTTTTCTGAGACTGGTCGAAATTTGGGATCAAACTGATCAGGACCAAATCAGAACGGTAATTGGCAGCATGAGAGAGCGATGCCAAGCTGTAATAAACGCCAGAGGAAGAAATACTAGCTTTTAAGTTTTGTTTTTTCTAAACAATATCAACTTTTCAGTTTGTCTTTTTTTTTTAAATAAAAATATATTTTGTTTTTAAATTTTTTTTATGAAAAACTGACAGTTGTTAATTAAAACATTTAAGACCTTACTCTGAAAAAAAAATGATTAAAAAAACTTGCTAATAATATGCATAAATCGATTTTGTAAAATTATACGTTAATTTTGATGCGCAGTGTATTTTTTTATGCGCAGAGATATTTTTATTTGTGGTCTTATCACTAGCTTCGTTTTCGGAAGATATAATTTGATATAAATAGTACAAGTAATTTTTCTTTTCAAGATAATTGATTTTTACATAAAAAGCGGCTAACTGATAGACGGAGTGGTGCAAACTTGATAAAATTAAAAGAATTTAATTATTTACTTCTGTAACTAAAAGTATGTACTGACAAGTCTCAGCATTATTTTATGAATACAAATTTAAGTATATAAAAAGTACGTGCTAGTTCTTTTTCATAAATACCATCCAAATTGACATTAAAAAATCGTTTCATCTATTTCTAACGTAATAATGTCATCTTCAAGACCAGATAACATTAGTAAATGAATTGAAGAATTTGATGGGAATAATTACTGCGTTTTGGAAGAACAAAGTATTTTGTATTATGCGATACATTTTTTGTGTGTACACGGAAAGACACTATTACTCGTCATCAAAAAACCAGAAAGCATGTACAAAATGGAAATCCACAAAAAAAAACATTCAATGAGGATTTATGTGAAGCATTTGTTGCTGCCAACATTTCATTATCTAAATTGAACAATCCAATATTAAAAAACTTTTTTGGAAAAATACACTCAAAATCATGTCCCTGACTAGTCAACTTTACGTCGAGTCTACCTACCGAAGTTGTATGAGAAAACCGTGGAACCAATAAAACAAAAAATTACAATTAATTGTTTCTAGATAAGTGCAGACCAAACTAGAGATATTGTTGGCAGAAATGTCGTCAATATTGTTGGTGGAATTCTGAATCCTAATAAATTCTATAAACCACATTTACTATGTACTAAATTCCTGGAAACTGTAAATGCAGAATCAGTGACAGAATTAATATATAATAGTTTAAAAAATATAACTGAAGAAGCTTTTGAAGACTGCAACAGTAAATTTTTATTATTTGTTAACAACGCTGCAGATTACATGATAAAACCTGGCAAATTGCTTAAAAACAAATTCCCAAATATGTTACATGTAACATGTATCGCCCACAGTCTTCACCGGTTATGCGAGTTTATTAGAGATAAAGTTCCGGATGTGGATAAACTCGTCAGTTTATGTAAAAAAAATTTTTTGAAAGCCCCACATAGAATTTCTATTTATAGAGAAGTATGTCCCGATTTACCCCTGCCCCCATCACCTGTGCTAACAAAATTGTATCAAGTCGATGGTGGAGAATGATGCGGCAAGTATTGTAGAATGTAAAAAGGTTTTGCTGTTACCAAATCTACAGAGTCATCTACGATATATAGAGAATAATTTTTCATGTTTGGTAAATAAAATAAAGCATTTCGAACAACAAAGACTCTCTTCAAGATTCACTGGGTGCCTTAAACAATCTCATAAATAATTTAAAAAATATTCCGGGTGATTTTTCTTTGCCATTTAATGAAAAGATTACGGCAGTTTTTAATAGAAATCCGGATTTAGCTATATTAGAGCAGTTCGCTAATCAGCAAATCAGTTCTGATTTACGAAATAAATGTGGGTCTTTAATTCAAAATTTTTATTACGCTCCAGTTACAAGTTGTGACGTTGAGAGATCATTTTCACAATACAAAAATATACTCACGTCTTCAAGAACATCTTTCACAACGGAAAATTTGGAAATGGTGGAACAGCACCATACATCCCAATGAGGACATTTAATTTTGTGAAATGCAAGAAACTGAATCATAATGTTTTCAGTACTTAGGTATTTATTGTTAATAAAATATATTTATTAAACCAGTTATTACAAACTTCAGTATTTTAAACAGTATCAACTTAGAAACCTTTATCTTCAAAAAGTCTTGGGTTTAAAAAAAAGATTATTTTTCAAAGTTGGATAATTCTAATCTCTTGACAGGTCAGAAAATCGCTCTTATTTCGCTAGGTAAACAAGCATTATACGTCACTGTACGTCAACTAACGCCTCAAGTTTTTTAAAATCTACGTAATAACGTGGTTTCTATTACTTCTACTGTTAGAATACGAAATCTAATACCAAAAGTTACGAGTGCTGTAAATACGAAAGACGAAAGTTAGGTTAAAAAATTGCAAATTGAAAAGCCTGGTTTGTCACGACACATCACCTCAAACTAATAAAGAGAAAAAAATAGAAATTTAGCACCATTGTAAGTGCCTCGACATACAACATGTTTAACAACAATCAGGAAAAAATATAAAAACTCCGCGAAGTTCTTGTTATTACAGTCAAGTCATTACAAAATATTTTAGGGTGAGGTCATCTATCCGTAAGATTATTTTACGGTTAAAAGTTTTTTATTATAAGTAGGATAAAAAATAATGTGTGCACCCATCAATAAGCAGGTTCAACTGCAACAGGAAAACTGCCTCTTTCTAGCTAAGGTCCATAATATACTATTATGTAAGTTTTGCTACAAGTAATATTTTTGTAACATAATTTTTTTTATTAAAGAATTCAAAAAACAAAAATAACAAATAAATTATATTAAAATAAAATATTGTTCATTAAATCATTAATAATTCTTAAATTTAAATAAAATAACAATCATTATTATATTTATGTCAATATATGTTGTACTGTCAATAATTAAACAAAGTGTACAAATACATTAAAAAAAAGTAAGTGCTTATGTGGAATTCGAACCGGCGATCTTCAAATCGTGTGGCTAACGCTTTGCCATTATGCTATCATTTGATTTATTTCTGTCTTGCTTAACTACGATATAAATAATACGTTCCCTTTCAGCTTCTTTTTCTAACAAATGTCTAAGAAATTCTTGCAGTGATTTTTAACATTTTACCAACTAGGTTTGTACGCTTGGTGAGTACTACATACAGGCAATATCCCGTTTAGATTAAACAACGCACACCCTTGCATTTCCCGTAAAATTTCTACGCCATTGACTGACATTTAGCTCATGTTTCGTATGTTATAGAATGGCAAAAACTCTACGTTTCTGCATATCCCTAGTTATTAGAATTGAAGTTGAAATTAAAAATTAAAATAAGTTAACTAAAAAATTGGTTTAATTCGGACGTAAAGGTTATCTGAGGTTTACACAGTCTTCCTGCAAATCCTGTGGTTTCTCAAGAGCTTTTTTAATTCATTTCTATTTTTTTTACATTTACTTTTGATGATACAGTGCGGAACTATTGAAAAAATATTGTATAACATGGAAATCATCCGTGTAATTTTTGACGAGAGATGCAACGTCCTTTTTGCGAGAAGCTTTCTCCAAAAATTCTACAGTCTGAGGAAAACTAAGAGGGTATACCTATTTCTTTTATCACAAAATAAGAATGTGACTTAAGTCATAAATTATTTAACAAAGCAAGCGTAGTTAGACTATCACTACTTCTACCAAGAAGTTTTCATTTTATGTCACTATTTGACAACAAGCAGGTAAAGCGTGACCACCTTAAAATTTCAAGTGACCACCCAGTGCCCACCCAGATTTAACACAAAAAATATGTCAATAAAGTTAGCAGAACACTTTTAGCAGAACATATATTTCTTTGCAGGAAAATTTAAAGCTAATTAAGAGCTAATTAAATGCTCTAATTAAAAATTTTGTGCTCGTATTTTTTTAAAAGAAACCACATGTTCTGCTAGCTTAATAAAAAGTTAGCAGAGCAACAATAAAATATGACATAAAAAGTAAATATAATAATGGAAATATCTCAAGCTAATTACGAGCTAATTAAATGCTACAATTAAAAATTTAATGATTGCTTATTAAAAAAAAAAAACACATGTTCTGCTGGCTTAATGAAAAGTTAGCAGAACAACAACAAAATATCACATCAAACATAAAGATTATAATAAAAATATTACAAGCTAATTACAAGCCAATTAAATGCTATAATTAATAATCTAATGTTTGCCTTTAAAAAAAATGTGTTCTGCTAGCTTAACAAAAAGTTAGCAGAACAACAATAAAATATAATATAAAACGTAAATATAATATTGGAAATATTTAAAGCTTATTACGAGCTAATTAATCGTACTTTAATTAATTAAAAAAATACTTAAAAAATTATCCAAAGTGTCATCTATCAGTCACCGCACAAATATTTAAAAATGTGTATGTTTAGGTGTCTATCTTTCAAATAATTTTCGGCAGTATTTTAACATTTTAGCTTAGTTTAGGAAAAAACGGTGGTATTTCACATTAAAATGTTAAATTAATTTGATAATTTTACTTTGTTTCACTTTCCTTGCGTCTTATAATCACTCCTAAAAACATTTTTATTTATTTGACAATTGTGCGCATGCGCGAACCCCTTTTTTCCCAAAGACTGACCCCTTTTTCACAACGATTTTTCAACATAATTAGACCGTAATTAACTTAAAATATTTTTCTTATGATATTTACGTTTAATGTGATACTTTAATGTTTGTCTGCTAACTTTTTGTTAAGCTAGCAGAACATGTTTTTTTAAAAAAATCAAACATAATTTTTTCAATTACAGCATTTAATTAGCTCGTATTTAGCATGTAATATTTTTATTATCATTTTGATGTTTGGTATGACATTTTATTGTTGTTCTGCTAACTTTTGATTAAGCCAGCAAAACATGTTTTTTTTTTTAATACATACGAGCACAAAATTTTTAATAATAGCATTTAATTAGCTCGTAATTAGCTTGTAATATTTTTATTATAATCTTTATGTTTGATGTGATATTTTGTTGTTGTTCTGCTAAGTTTTCATTAAGCCAGCAGAACATGTGTTTTTTTTTAAATCAGCGAGCATTAAATTTTTAATTATAGCATTTAATTAGCTCGTAATAAGCTTAAAATATTTCCATTATTATATTTACGTTTTATGTCATATTTTATTGTTGCTCTGCTAACTTTTTATTAAGCTAGCAGAACATGTTGTTTTTTAAAAAAAAATACGAGCACAAAATTTTTAATTAGAGCATTTAATTAGCTCTTAATTAGCTTTAAATTTTTCTGCGAAGAAATATATGTTCTGCTAAAAGTGTTCTGCTAACTTTATTGACATCAAAAAATTAGAAGTAAAGACACTAAAAGCAGTGATACCGAAGTTAGTAGCTGCTTTACTGCAAAAAAAAATAAAGTAACACACACAGGTGTTAGTGATAATATTGAATAAAATACTGATTTAGACACTCTGAACTTAAATGAATTTTGTAATTACCCAGATAATTGCTCAGATAGTAGTGAATCAGAAGATCAAGATTGCAATATCAATAAATATCTGTGTTTAACTCAAGGTGTAGGTGATGCTGATGACGTAAAGACACGAAAGATAAATTTTTGATAATAATTATGCAGAAACCTGCCCCCTCTACCCTAAACAAAAATTTTTCGTTAATATACCTTCCATCGGTAAATTGTCAATTAATAAAAACTCTTTCGCTATGGCGCGGAAACTTGTCTTCGCCAGTACACACCAAACAAAGCGGCAAAATATGTGATTAAATTCAATGAATCATGCACGCCAGGTGGTCTTGTTTTAAACATTATAATAAATTGTGGTCAAGGTACAGCAGAAAATTCAGTTGATTATGCATAAGCAGTCATCAGTAAATTTCCGAAAAATTATTTAGGAAAAAGCCGCACACTTTATGTTGATAAATTTTACACCATAATTCTGATATGGGCGTATTTGTTAGAACAAAGAACGCATATAGTTGAGACACTAGGAGCTCAGAAAAAATGTGTCTCCAAAAATTACTAATGCGAAATTTAAACGTGGAGAATATATCGGGTGTTTTTTTAAATTTGACGTCAAAGTTGGCTGTGCATTGTCGTTTGTGAACGCACCACAAAATAATATCTAACCTCACTTTTGTAATTATTTGCAAAGTAGCAAATGTCAATCGTCAAAGTTTGAATAATTTGAAAATCTCCATTTTTGAACGGCCAATACATAACTTGGACGAGTTACGACATCGAATTGTTGCAAGAATTAATAAAATTAATGAACATCCTAACATGCTGATGAACCTTGCTAATGGAATGTGTCGACGAATCCAAATGTGCCTAGATGAAGGTGGTGGACATTTCGATTATTTATTATAATTTTTTTCGATTAAATTGTAATTATAAACCGTAAGTAGAGCAGTTTTAATTTTAATCACAAAAGTGAGGTTAGATGTCATTTTCTGGTTTGTTCACAAACGATCATGCACAGTCGACTTTGACGTCAAATTTAAAAAAACACCCGATATCTGGAACAGACGTGTAAATATATTGGTTGTCAAACAGAAGGACAAGAGAGATATTCTAGCAAGATCAACAAAACATTAACCAGAAATGGTTTAAGTTACGAATAAAAGTGGAGACGAGAAAGAAAAGCCGAAATTTTTTCTAGACTAATCAATATCGACAGAGCCAAAGAAATGAATGTGTGGCCTTATAATAATTATGTCGAACCTGCTAATTTAAAAAAAAGTAACATACTTATAGGGTAGGAAAAAAATAAACTTAATACTGAGAAAATTAGGCTTGAAGTCCCTTGTCTTAGATATTTATAATTTGAATACCAAAGCAATGTCGCTTTTTAATAATCATCGTAAATTAAAAGATATTTACAACCATCCATTATTAACGACCTGAGCAAATTAGAACTCGTTTTGTGTAACAGATAAGGCCCTCGGGTCCGTAACCCCGTTGCCTCAGTCATTAACACTGTTATTACATTTCCCTTGATACATTTATGTAGTTATTCATACTTAGAGTTAGCCAGAAAATTAGAAAAAAAAAGTACTCGTTAGGCCATTCCAACCAGACTCACATACGAATACTACAGGTGCCCCACCACCACATGCCCGAAATATAAACTCATCAGACAACAATAAAAAACAATATAACCTTAGACCAGTCTCATACAATATGACCCTTTTAAATTACTATCAAAACTTTAAACAAACTGGAATATTTTAAAATGACAAAAAAAAGAAACCTAATTTCAAACTTTATACTGAACATTTTATAAAATAGGATTAACAATCCAACTATTAAATTGCGATATTAATTAATAAGTTATTTACGACCGCTCATTGAAAGCAGACCTCCAAAGAAAATATGAAAAATTATGAATCAAACGACCTTTATTCATTGAACAGAAACGTGCCACTAACGATACGAGAACAATTTACTGATCCCACAACAAGAAAACTGGGTATTCGTATCCAAGCGCTCTCCTGATACAATTGTATCTATTTAAGTAACCTAAACATAGCGATAGATTTAACCCATCTTTAATTATTACCATTATTACAAACAACATACCCTTTTATATTACCAATTAGTAAAAAGGGCAGTACAAAAGCCAGTGGTTTAAACTTTCTTAACTTATTTGACTTAAAACCATTGTTATTTGAAACTTATTTTTTTTGTAAAGTTTTCAAATTTTGTTCTGATATGTTAATATTGAAATCTTTTTTAGAAATGGTTTAGCTGCAAAACAAATACAGCTTCCACTATACGTGGTTTAGTCAATTTAAAACAGTTTTTCCTTAAAATCATAAAGATATAAACAAAATTGTAGAAGACCGTTCCATAACCAATGTGACAATGATATTTTTTGGCCCTAGAGGATTATCTTCTCACCATGTAACTAGTGCTGTTGCACTACTCGGCAAAAAATTAGCCTTACAAATTGGAGGCATTAGATTAGCCTTATTTGTTCTAAACATTCTCTCTTAAAAATCAATTCATAATACATAGAACTCACTTTCTATCGCTTGTAGTATTTAAGTTTAATAAATTGTTTATTCTATTTCTATGATTTTCCGAGGCCACCGAGGAAAAATGTAGCCACAAACAATATCCCAGGGCTCCAGGACTCTCAAACGCCTATCAAACCGGAGTACCTAGACTCAAGAACAAAATTAATTTCCTCGTTTAAAGATGACCAGAGAGGGTGGAAGGCCATCACAAGTTAACCAACTAGTATTACGACACTACCAAATCAACCAGTCATCGAAGTCTGCCTGAACCTTTAGGACTTTTAAATATTTAATCAACTTCGCTTAGAAGAAGACCGTGGTCGTACGAGCCATGTCAAACTTTCGATAAAGTACCACTCCCAAAGAACCTGCACTTCTGGTGTTACCATAACATTTCGCAAAAAAAGTCATAATGTGTTAGTGTCTAGTGTCCATGTAAAAATCGTATTCTTCCCTAAACACTTCTCTTCGGTCAAAACTGAAACTATAAACCTGTTCTTCTTGTTGTTGTTGTTGTTGTGGCAACGGACGTTTTGTAAATGACGTTGGAGAATTTTTTTCTCTTACCAATTTTAGAAATGTAATTATTAGGATAGTTTTAAGTCCCGTTTATAATTGTCGAAACGACAATTCTGAAGAACGGAGCACATGTCACGAGCCAAAATTTTGTAATGCAGTTGCTGTAAATTGCAAGTTCGCTATTCAGCGACTTCGGCAATTGTATCGCAAAAACTCAAAGTACAGTAGCACACCAGGGTAAATAAATAGACTCCGGTCTTTTTAAGGTCAGCCAGTCCTAACCATCGTGAGATAGCAAGTACCCTTTTCGAGTCGTCGCGTCTTTACCCTTTCAGAGTGGCTAGTAAAGCTTTACGAGTGAACTTGCGTGTGTCCTTCCTTAGAGAATTGTCCATAACAATGTGTCTAATAAGTAAGTACTAAGTAAGAACTATCATTTAGTTCAGTAATTCTGTTAAAAAATTGCGACTATTTTGAAAAATTCAATAAAATATTTAAATTGGTTAAATTACTTAAAGTTTTTATTTTAGACCCAACAAATGTTATACTATTATACGCAGAAAAAAAGTAGTTTCAATATTCAACACCAAAAATAGAAGTTGCTATATAAAAAAAAATATCGATTACGTCGCAGCAAAAAACCAGTTAGCCAAAAAAATTTGAAAACAAGTGAAAAACGTGTGCAATAAAAACCAAAATCGACCTGTCTCGGCGTTTTTCGAAAAATAACATTAACTTAGAAAATATAAATTTTATTCCATACTTTTATGTCACTCTGTATATGTATAATAATCCACATGGAGTTGTAGGAAAAATTTTATTTTCTGGTGATACTTGATTTCTGGAGCCTTTTGTGTGTTCATGCAAAGCAGGAGTTTCGGGGTGTAACAAACATATTTGCAATTCTTCTATACTGCTTTAGGTTGTATTTATTTAGATTTTTATACGGCGTATCACGCCAATTGTAATTTTCCATAAATACTGCAGCCTTTTGTTACTTTTAGTTCTTCTGCTGTTGGGTTTGGTTTTATTGTTTTAGGAGACCACTGGAAGATTTAGAAACTTTGTCTGCAACGGATACAAAATACATGTGAAAAGAGAAAAAACTACCTGCAGCAAATAAGTATCTACCAAAGCCCCTTCAAAAAACAACATGTTTTGCAGACAAAGCTAAAAGGCAATCAGTTCCAAATTCATCTCTTTCTTTACATAGGTTTGCAAATTGCAGACAAGGCCGCAGGCAGGCAAACACAACAATCAATAAGACCAGTAAGATTTAAGTTGCAACATCCGCAACATAATAAGTAAATACCAACCCAGGCCGAAAATTCATTGATCATTGACAGCCGAAATGTAGATATCAGTTGTTTACAAAATTGCTGCAAAGAAGTTGTGAAAATGTTTAAAAAAAAATAGATGTTTTTCAGAGTTTGAACTGTGAGCAGGAATCTATAGAGTGGAAAAAATTTAGAAAGAACAAAACTACAGGTCCAATATAAATTTTTAATATTGTTGAATAAATTGGATTGTTAACTTTTTAGGTTTAACATTTTTAGTTTTACATTTCAGTTTTAAAAAAGCAAATTAGTCAAAAAAATTAAAAAACTTTTTTGATACTAAAGAGGTGTTGACTAAGAAAATGAGACATGGCCTACAACAAAAAAAATTCGCAGTTGTTGCATTTAAAAAAATGAATCCAGAATTAGACATCATAAGTGTTGGAACTGCGATCTGTTCAGAATATCCATTTCTCGCTTATTCACCTGAAGGTGCAGTTTTCGAGAACGGGAAGCCAACAAACAACACACTTAGAAATAAAATACCCTTATTTAGATAAGTAAATAAAACATAAAATATTTCTTACTAGAATTATCTCTGATAACTGTTTTTCTATAACTAAAGGAAAAATAAAAACAGAAGTGGTTGTCCTGCCAACTCTAAAATACCTCAACAAGGATTTTAGTTTAAAAGAAAAACATTCCTACTTTGTACAAATTCAATTTGGAATGACACTGCTGAATTTACCTAAGAGTAAATTCATCATAAATTATTCTAAAAAACAGCACGCCCTCTACAAATTAGAATTCCATTTAACTGTGAATATGCAGAACAGTTTTCAAATAAACACAATTAATTTTTCAGTGTTGCACTGTTGCCCTAAAAAATCTTTAAACTTTTGCAAAAGAAACTGTCAAATTTTTTATATTGTTATTAAAAATAAAAATCTAGTCAACAATGAGGAACGTATGTTACGCCACTGACAAAGAGTTTAAAGTCCTCCGTGTAAAAGTGTGTAAAAAGTGCAAAAAAAAGTGAGAGTTGCATGTATTATATGCATAATAAAGTGTAAAGATAATTATCATAAAAGTTGCTGGCAATTGTTATTCAATGGAGGGCGAGATTGTTACTTTATAAATGAAAACAAAATGGTATGCGATAAACACATCCAAAACCAACCATTACAAAAAAATACTAGTGACTACAATAAAACTATTGAAGATTTAAGGCTGGAAAATCTAATTCTCCAACGAGAAATTGCATTTTCAAAACTACAATTGAGTGAGCTAAAAGTTAATGTTAATAAAAATCCGAATGTTTTTGCAGAAGACGATCTATCTCAAGGCGTTAGAATACTTATCGATAACGTGAGGAAAGAGCTATGTGATAACTTCTTGTCGTTAAAAAGGAAATTAATTTAAAATGGTAATGATAAATTTTTAGAATTCACCGATAAAAATCCCTCTCACCTTGGCCAAAGTGGTATATCATCTAACAGCTCTACTTCACAAGTGGCAAAAAATATAGCAAAGTCTTAAAAAAAACAGGATGTAGTAATTATAACACCAAAAATTGTCTCCAAGATAGTAACATAACCCTGCAAGCTTTGCAATAGGAAATAAATCCACATGAAGAAGGCATCAGCATAACCCGCGTCAAACGAATAAAAAATGACGGTGTCGTAGTTGCCTGCAATGACAAGGAGGATTTGCACAAGTTAAAAGTCCTCACGAAAGAAAAGCTTGGAAATAATTATACAGTTCAAAAACAAACGGAAAAGATATACTATTTGCCACCTAGCAATACTAACTTATAGTAGGACTTGTAGGTATTTCAGTTTATAATGTTGTATATGTTATGTGATCATGTTGGTTTTGCTATGTATTATAAGTTTGACACATTATACAGTTTAAATGTACATACTCTATGTATCCTTAAATCTGTAAATAAATATTGGGTTAAGTGAGGAAATAAATGAATCAGATTTACGGAGCTGCATTATTAAACAAAATCCGACATTGTCAGAAATCAAAATCTAGAAGTTAATTATTTGTATAAAATGATCAAGAAATTTCTCCTCAACGTAGAAGTGGATCCCAAAACTTTTAAAAAATTTATGGAACTTGATTTTGTTAAAGTGAAATGAGACTCTTGTAAAGTATACGAACATTTCAACGTACGTCGGTGTTTTAGCTGTAGCGGTTTTAATCATATAAGTGGCAACTGCCAGGATAAGAGATTCCGTTTAAATTGTGGCCAGCAAGAACACAACGATAAGGACTGTAAAAATAACGTAACATGTACAGTACATATAAACTGTTTAAGAGCAAATCTTAAACTAAAATGAAATCTTAACACTAACCACTTCTGTTGTTTGGGTTTTAGTTGACTTTTCCTTTTAAAAAATTTATGTTGTGCTTACAACTGTGAAGTCTTTCAAAAAGAAATCGAAATTGTGCGAGGAAAAACGGCATATGAAATATAGCTATCAAAATCCGAAGATAATCTTGAAAGTGATAAAGAAGCTCTCCAAATTTTGTTCTTAAATGTGAAGTGCTTAGGCAACAAGCTTAATATTCTGGAGACTCATCTTATATTTGATATGAATATAGACTGTGTCTGTTTTACCGAACATTGGCTACGTGAAACAGAATGTAAAAATATTCATTTGCAGGAATAATCTATCATGCTTTGCACTGGATAAGCGCACTCTCTTCGGAAGTTAACTGTGAGTTGTCGGTTTTTTTTATACCTATGTCTAACTTAAATATTATAACGGTTTATCGCTCACCATTAGGTGATTTAGATAATATTTCTAGAAAAACTATCTCTACTACTAAACAAGCTAAATATCTCGCAAAACATAATACTAGGTAGAGACTTTAATTTACGCTTTGGTAAACCAGACAAAAATGTAACAACTTTACTTGATCTCTTAAAATGTTATGGCCTATCCCCATTTGTCACTTTCGGGTCCCGTTTTAATAACACTATAGATAATTGAATGAATAACATCACATTTTTTATAATATGGAAAAATTTTTTTCTCCTTCGGGATTCGAACCTGGGTCTACCGATCACCGGTCAGCTGCTTTACCAACTGAGCTACCGAGGAGACCACAAATTCTTGGCTTTGTATTATTGCATTATTAATTTATAATTGCAAATGTATTGATATTAAAAATTTTATTTGGTATTTTATTATTAATATAATTATATTTTAGTATTAAAAATTACTAATTATTATAATTTAGCAGGGCCAGCTTAGAGTTATAAAATAATATCAATATATTTGCAATTATAAATTGTATTTAATAAAAATATATTGTATTTATAAAAGAGTATTATAAACGTAAATATAAATTTGCCAAAAAAAAGCTAGGGTTAACTATAATGACAATTATACAAAATCTAGTAAAAATAGTGTCCAATCAATGTGGAGTCTTATAAATCATTACAGAATAAAAATTGGCCACATCTCCTCCGCCTAATTCTAATGATCCTTTAATTTTTTTAAGCAACAACCTAATAACTATTAATACATTTTCCTTTCATAAAATTACCATTAATGAAGTACGAAAGGCTTTTGACGAACTGAGCAGTTCTAAAAGTCGTGATTTTTATGGCTTAAGTGCAACTTTAATAAAAGCAGTAAAGAATCAATTAATATCTCCAATAACAAAATTAATAAATCAGTGTATCAAATCTAGTATATTTCCAAAATGTTTAAAAATCTCATTAATCATCCCTATTCACCAAAAATGCACAGCAAATGATAACAGTAACTTTCGGCCAATTTCTCTCCTTCCAATATTATCAAAAATATTTGGAAAATTAATTATGCTGCAAATGTTAAACTTTTTTGAACGAAATAATTTGTTTGCTAGTAATCAGTTTGACTTTCGTAGAGGTTTATCCAGCGCACATGCAGTGATATCGCAAGTAAATAAAATCATCGATAGTTTTGAAGCTAAAGAAATATACACAGCCTTGTTTGTTGACCTTCGTAAAGCGTTTGACACCGTCTCTCACAAAATATTAATAAAAAAAAACTAGAGCACTACGGTTTTGACACTAATAGTATCGCGCTCATTTCTTCGTATTTAAGTGATAGATTACAAATTGTAAACATAAATGGCGAGATATCAAGCGAAATAGAAGTTACCCATGGGGCTCCTCAAGGATCGATCTTGGAACCATTACTGTTCTTGATTTATATCAATGACTTACCTAATAATATTCCACAGGTAGATAGTGTTTTATTTGCTGATGATACCACCACAGGTATCTCGGCTAGTGACTTAACACTCTAGTGTTAGATATGTTGGCCTCTGTGATAACAAAATACAGCCTCATCTCAAGTACACACATTGCAATGAGTCTGCTGTGTATCAGCAAATTATCGGTTTGTGTTTCTTGTGCGTCCTTGCCCTCTAGGGCCAGAACCTTGTGAGAATAAAGGTTTATTTAAAAGAATCAAATTATTCTTCAACCAATCCCAACCCAACTGCATAACAGAGTCTAAGCTTAGTTTTCTAGTAAACTAACATAATTTTTTAATTATCTGGCACCTCTCCTCTTTAAATTTAAATTATTGAAACTTAAATGGAATAAAAGCTTAGTTTGCAAAGATTATTCCGGATTATTCACATTCTTTGCACTTATGTGCTTCGAAAGCTTGCAAATATTTACGAGATGATTTAAAGCGTTTATATTATGAAATTTATAATTATTTTGCTCATAGTGCAAAACGCAAAAACGACTTCACAGAATTTCAAAAATTTATGGAAACTCCACCACATCAAATTTTAAGACCATGCTAGACCCGGTGATTATTATTACAAACGGTAGTAAACAAGATATGTGAACAATGGTCAGCATTAATATATTTTCAGTCAGAAACAATCCATAATAAAGTACCTAGTGCCAACTTTATTCCAGAATGTTTAAATAATAAAATATTTGTTATATATTTTAAAATCATGAAAAATATTCTAAACATTATAATAAAAATGAATACTTTTTCAGTCTGAGTCACCAAAATTTGATATTTATTTAGAGAATGTTTCAAACTTCTATAGGAGCATCTTAAAAATTTTTCTAAAACCTGAAATATTAAATACAATGCCAATGAGTAAAATTAACCCTAAAAATCCAGATTATTTTTAAATCTTGATAAATTGTATTTAGGCGTTGAAGCTGAACAAGTCTTGACAACTGCTGGTAATTCCTTAACAAAACAAGAAATTGACTGTGTAAAAGTGAGGTGTTTATAATTTTATGTCAAGTTAAGAACTGAAATTAAATCAAAAATAAATTTTAATGATGGAAAGTCCTATCTTGTCAAGTTAATAAGCAATTTCCAAATCTTTATAAACAAGGCACTGAAAATAACTTAAATTTAGAATGTCGACCTTTAAGTGATTTTAAACGTTCATTTAAATTAAAAGATTGTAATGATTTATGTACTTGTTGTTGGGGTGAAGAATTGTAAGATCAAACTCTTTACTTTTCTTAAACATATATTCACTACATCCTACATACATTACACTCTAACAATTCATAATTTATAATGGTTTATAAAGATAAGAATCCATAATAATAATAATCAATAATGAATCCCCGTCTTACATGTAAGTATACTTATATCTATCCTTATGCTTACTTAGCTATGTTTCCTAACTCGGTTGAGGTGCAATCGATGGGTCAGCATTACCAAACCAGGAAATGTGTTTGAACTCTAATTTACGCAATGTTACCTTTTGTCCATTACAAGATGTAAATAAGTTAATAAACTACTCAAAAAAAAATGGTGCCGGGAAGCCTATGTTTCCTAATATGGTAGCATTTCTGAAAGGAATGATTTGTATTCCACATAGTAGTAGAATTTGGAAGCGACTTTTGTCACAGCTCAGTATTATTAAAAACAAATATCGAAATAAACTAAATATCGGTACTTGTGATTCATTACTTCTAACGAAAAAATTGTTAGGTGACCAAAACGACTGGACTCCCCCCGGATAATTAGTTAAATTGTTGTAAATCGTAATATAGTTTAATACATAGCATGCACCAATAATATACATATATGGTTTCTATGAATTCTATGTTATATGTATGTTAGGTTCTTGTGATAATTTATTTTAATTTTTGTTATTAAAAATTCCGCTTCACGCATTAGGTACTCAGTCGGCAGAAGTTTATTGTCGCTGCAAGTGTGCCAACTGCATTGTCAAGAGTCCCTGAGACTTCACCACGCCGTTTGTGTAACATTACATTACATTAAATGGTCATGTGGGTTACAAAAGCATGTGTAAAATGTGTTTGTAATTTATTTTTAATAGCTAGATTTAAGAATTGTGTAATTATCGTTTTTAATTGTTATTGATTGTAATATTTTGCTGATGATGGTATTTTAATACCAAAACGTCCTCTATTTTTTTAAGAAATTTTATGTAATAAAGGATCTCGAAGCCATAGTCAATTTTAAGAAAAAATTTCCCATAAACAGATTTATGATTAACGAACTTAATAACATTATATTATTTAGTGACCATGTCAAAGAATCCTGATAAAGTAAAGACCACAGATCCCCACTTCGAAAAAACTTTTCAAAAGTGGTTTAAAAAGTGTGATAAAGTTTTTTGATAGTGACGACATAAATGACATCGAAAAAGCCACCACAAGTGATCATGAAGCAGCGAATAAGTTTACCAGTGATAAATTTGAAGACCAAGATAAGATTCAGTCTGACGAAAGTGATGAAGAAAGAAGTAATATAAACCATCCAAACAAGAAATATTTCTACGGAAAAAACAGATATAAATGGACTGTCACTGCACCAACTCGTAAGACAAGAACACCTGCTCACAATGTATTAAAGTTGCCGGGAAATAAAAATGCTTTGCCAAAAGTTGAACCCCTGGAAGCATGGCATCAAATTTTCTCAGAAGATCTATACTCGATATTGTTGTGTATTATATAAATTTAAAAATTGCTGAGTTTCGTACTAAACCCAACAATCAGAATCGCACATGTACAGAATACAGAGAAACAAATTCCATTGAAATAATTGGTCTTTTGGGACTTCTGCTTTTAACTGCTGATTTTAAATCAAATAATAAAACCATTGAATCAATATTCGCAAATGATGGGACTAGTCGGGAAATTTTTCGGCTGGTCATGTCAGCAAAATAGTTTGCCGTTTTATTGGCTTGTTTAAGGTTTGATAGTCACGCAGAAAGAATGGTAAAAGTAAAAACAGAGCCTGCTGCAGCAATTTCTCATATATTCAAAAAAATTAATCAAAATTCGCAATCTGCTTCTTGTTTGGGAGTTAACCCAAGTAGCATCTTAAGTAATAATTACTGCTATTTTAGATATTGCGACTTTGTTGAAGTGAATATTACCGAAAATTGACTTAATTTATAACTTTTATGTAAATGTAACTTATAGGTAATTATTTTTAGTCGAATTTTCGTTATATTTACTGCTTTAATATAATTTGCAGTAAAATTTCATTTTAGTAGATTTAATAGTTTTTATTACGAAGAAAAAAACTATTGTCATTTACTTTAAAGTAAATAAAACTTTGTAAGACTAACTAGTCAGTAACGACGACTGTAACATAATACCTTAATGCTACTTTAAGGTAATACATTCTTAGAAGTAACATTTTAGGTTAAAAGCAACGTTTTTACAACTTGCAGAAAAGCTTTAAACACTTTAAACTTTTCAATAATTTTTTAAGTTATATTTCCGTTACTGCTACTTTACTGATTTACTTTAAATAAAATATTACTAAGAAGTTTGTGTTAAAAATACCCTTAAAGTTAAAATAAGGATTTTATCTTACTATAAGGTAATAGTAACTTATATGTTCTGAAGGACAATAATAACCATAGATTAGTTGTAACTGTAGACTATATGTGAGCGTTATTTGTGAAAATGGCAGCACAGAAAAACAGCATAATAAAAAAAAGCTTATTGTCAAAAATATCGACATTCAACAACGTTTTATAGAAAAATAAAAAAGCGGCTAACAAGTGAGAAGAAGAGTTGTGATAATATTTTTTGACAAATTATTTTAATACAAGGTCTTTTAATTTAATTGAACAATCACTAATCAGCAATGTTAGAAAATATCACTTATTAGAAGAACGAATCACCGATAAAGATTTAACAACGACAACAGTCAAAGAAAATATTACTGATCTTTCTGATGCACAAGATGATGGAGATCCTGATAATAAATCTCATATTTTGTCTGAAATTACATTTTCAGAGCAACTCACGCAGTGGTGTTTAGTCCATTAATGATTTGCTCCGGTTGTTAAACGCAAATGGATTAAAGGTACCACAAGACAGTCGTACTTTGTTGAGAACTCCTCATACTATTAGTATTGTTCCAATGGGTAGTAGGCAATTTTGGTATAACGGTATAAGAAATTGTTTGATTAATACATTAATAGAGTTATTAACCAGCCATTTAACCAGATCTACCAACTTTTTTAATAGTAGGGGAGAGTCGGGTATTTGTGCGCGGCGGGAAAGTGTGCGCATTCCTATATCTAAGACACCCACGTACTTTTTAAAGTACTCGGGGTAGCGACATCTAATGTCTAATAGTACAATTTTATCTGTGTAAACTTAAGTTTTCTAGATGCCGTAACCTAGTCAATTCTGCTCTGGTAGGTTTAAACTGCAGCCGTTATAAAATATACTAGTGAAAAATTAAGAGATAAGTTTATAAAACATTTTTTTTCTTTTGTTATGTAAGTTTTGATAGCTATTTGGAATTATATATTCAAACATTTGATACTCATTCAGCATTTATATAAAATTTTTAAGTTGTTTTTTTCAATAACTTTTGTGGTTATATGTTCGGGGTAAGTGTGCGCCTTTTTGGTGGGGTAATAATACGCGCGCACAGTTACCCCGAATATCTTAGTACATCTTGCTCATTTAAAATTTTTAAATTTTAGAATTTAGCATTGAGATGCCGCGAACATACGTAAGGAAAACAACTAAAGGAAGCTGGAAACCAGAGGAACTGTCTTTAGCCATTAACGCAGTGCGAAATGGGATAACAATAAGAGAAGCGGGACGTACATACGAAATTCCAGAGTCAACTATTAGAAAAAAGATAAAACTTGTTGATAAAGTAGACCTTACAAAGTCACCTCGATTAGGGAAAAACACTCTTTTTACGGAGGAACAAGAAAACGAATTAGAGCAACATGTGCTAAAATTAGCTAAAACATTTTATGGAATTAGTAGACTGCAGTTTCGAAAATTGGTTTTTGATTACGCTGAAGCTAATGGTATTAAATATTGCTTTAACAAAAATAGAAAAATTACCGGCAAAGATTGGTACTATAATTTTTTGAAACGTCATCTGCAAATTAGTCTTAGAAAGCCAGAATCAACAAGTATAAACCGAATAAGAGCATTTAATAAAGACGATGTTTCTATTTTCTTTAAAAATCTAGAGAATTTATACTCTAGATTTAAATTTGCTGCCGATTCAATTTATAATGTTGACGAAAGTGGTATTACCACAGTTCAAAAACCAGTAAAATGCTTGGGCCCAAAAGGAATTAAACAGTTCGGCAGAAAAGCATCCGGTGAACGAGGAAAAAATGTCATTGTAATCTGTTGCTGTAGCGCAAGTGGAAAATATGTGCCCCCAATGTTTGTTTTTCCAAGAAAAAGAATGACAAACGCTTTGGAAAAGAATGGTCCCTCCGGCGCAGTCTATACATGTTCTCCCATCGGCTGGAGCAACGAAAATATTTTCTTAGACTGGCTCAAACATTTTGTTAAGTCAGAAAAGCCTACTCCTGGTGATCCAGTTTTAATAATTCTTGACAATCACAGCAGTCATCTTTTCTTAGGTATTTTTAATTTTTGTTATGTGTTGTTTTCTTTTATCCCTTTTTTTTTTCCCTATAAATGATGAAATTTCTCGGAGTTTGGAGAAGTTTTGAGAATGATAAGACAAAAAATTTTTTTTGTTGTTACGACGTTTCGAAGGCGGCCGCCCTCATCATCAGGTTTATTTATACTTTGAAGTTACATTGAAGTTACATTTTGGTCCGTATTAATAATTTATGTTATAAACAATTGGGTGGGCTGTGTTCGTCCAAAAACACGAAATATTTTAGGCAAAAAATTTTTCGTCTTATCATTCTCAAAACTTCTCCAAACTCCGAGAAATTTCATCATTTTTAATTTTTGTAAATTAAGTGGGATCGTTGTACTGACACTACCACCTCATACGTCCCATAAACTGCAGCCTTTGGATTTGTCGTTTTTTGGACCGCTCAAAGCTGCGTACAATAGAGAATGTAATCTTTTTTTTAAACCATAATGAAAGGATTACCACATATGACTTGTCAGAAATTTTTAATTCTGCTTATGTGAGAATAGCTACAATGGACAAGGCAATTAATGGCTTTCGTGCGGCAGGAATATATCCATTTCAGCCAGGAAAGTTTACAGAAGAAGATTTTGCACCAGCAGCTCATTATGCCATTGCTGTAGAAGACAATGAAAACAACACTTTACAAGAAGAAGGCGAAGATAAAATGACTGAAAGAAATCAGGATCACGACATAACTGCTATGGAAACCCAGCCATCTACCAGCACATCACTCCCTTCCATTCATGCGAGTAATAATTTAGCAAGTGAAAAGCTCTCAAAAAACTTTAACATCGATAGCATAACTTCCCTATCACCTATTCCAACACCAAGTAACAAAAAAGGAAAAGCGAGACTAAATCAAAGAAAACAGATATCTAAAATATTCACAGAAACTCCAAATAAAGAGGAACTAGAGGAAGCTGAGTATAAAAAAAAACGCAAAGAAACTGTTGCTCAACGAGTTAAGCAAAACAGAAAGAAGACAACTAAGACAGTAAAAACAGTTTTGTTCGAGAGTAGTGACTCTGAAGAGGTCGACGAAAGCCAGCTTTGCAATGATGAGCTAGATGACATTTCGGCTGAAAAAGAAGATTTATGCTTAATTTGTGGGGATAGAGCAATAAAGAATGAAGTTTGGTATAGGTGCACTATGTGCTCAGGCTGGGCACATGCTTTGTGTTCTGGGTATGATACACCCGAAAATCATCTGTGTGACTTTTGTGGTCACTGATCTTTTCGAATAGACTTGTTTTATATTTTTTTGTATACATTTTATTTTTTCTTTTGATAAATTTTTTTAATTAATTTTATATTATATTATTTTGTTTATGTTAGAAGACTGCTTATTTTATTTTACATGTTTTTTTTCTCTTTAATACTTAGAAAATTTATTTCGGTTGAAACTTTAGAATCTAAGTCTATCGATAATTTATATTTTGGGTTTTTTTACATATTTTCTACTTAAATTGATTTTATTTTTATCATCAATCATTAAAAAATAGTCTGTGTTCTCATTAATAATAATATTTCTACAAACATTATTAATTTTTTTAATTATTTTGAAAAACATACCATTACTTACACAACGCTATGTTCTCTTCATAAGCCTAATTACCCCACCTATGCGCACACTTACCCCGTATAGGACAGAAAAGTGTGCGCAAGCAGCACTTATAAAGAAAATAAAATTGGAATATAATTTGACATTCCACTACATCGCACTTTTGGGGTTTAAAGGAAAAACCTCCCTAGGTACCATATAAAAAATCAATTTTAGTCTAGGACAATTATAATAACAACTATGACAAATTAAGCAAAAATGCGCACATTTAGCCGACTCTCCCTAACACCAACAGAATTTTAAGGTCAGACTCGAAATAAAATTATCAAAATTAATAATTAGATACTTACCACAGTCCACGGACGACCATTTACGTTGAAATTGAGGAGATACACAACAACAATGTTCAAAACCGATAATCACAATTGCGAAAAACAAACACCGAACATCTCACACTAAAATTGCAATTTTAATCTACAGAAAACATAACTAAGATAAACTAGGACTTTGTTTCTGCTTTGACATACTTATGCACCAAAATAAATTACACAAAAAGTCTATTTTTAACAACATTTTAAATCATTAAACCACCAAAACGCGCGACACGACGCAAAACGAAGCCATTTTGTTCGTCAACGGTACTGGACAACTGGACTGCTGACTACTGGCACTACGGTAGTGCGGTAACGTGGTGACGACAATAGTGTCTACCGACAGGAATTTCACTTTGCTGAGCGCTTCTGCATGCGCACTGTTGACTCAACTCAATGTTTTAAATTGCAACTTTTTAAACCATTTGTCAGTTATCTGTCACAGTGCCTCATTTTACGGTAGCTTTATAGATTTTATATAAAAAATACTCATAATAACAAAATGCAGAGAAAACAAAATTTAGAAGTAAAACCTACGACAAAAAAGCCGCGTTAAGGTTCTGTATCACATGATCAAAAATCTGTGATAAGTTGATAACTGAATTTCTAAAGATGCACCTCTCATTAAATCGTAAACATTTTTACGCACAATAACGTCCAAGTATTATGGAGCGAGCTGACCGGTCATCTTAACACAATGGCAAGAGCAAAAAAAACGTGGGTACAATGGAGAAAAGCAATATGTAATAGTTATTGAGTATCAATAGTTATTTACATTAGAGTGTGGTAAAGTCATATTTTACAGCGCGACAGCTTCGTTTGGGAAACGAGCCCGTAAGGCGAGTTTCTCATTAGCTGGAGCGATGTAAAATGACTTAACACACGAAGTTTGTATAACATTTTTTGTCCGACAGTTTTTTTTTTAATTTTAATAAATCTAATAAACATACATAACCTCAAATTTTAGAGCAAAATAGTAAATCTGTCATAATTTTTTTAATATTATCAAAATACTAGAAAGAAAAATGGGTAAATTAACAATACTAATGATTCAGTCTCCAGAAAAATTACCACTTTTGTAAAATTGAAAAATCACGATCAGGTCCTCGTCACGTCACGTCACGAATTGAGAAGTAATAAGACATCATTGATTCATGCTGGGTGGATTTGGAAGCAATAGAATGAAACGGTTTTAAGTTTTTCTTGAATGTGTTAGATTTATAAACTGTTTTTAGTTTAGGTAGGTACCTAAAAACTACAAGCACAAACCAAGTCCCAGCCATTATAAATTGTTTTTCTTTATACAGCACAGTTTCTTATAACTATAACTATTACTATTATTGTTAATAAACTGAATAAACTAAAAAATACTTCACGTGTAACTGTATTTTTTATACTCTATAAAAATATTTGACATTTGGTCGGGTGTTTGATCGGTATGTCGGTAATACAGATAATTATAAACTTACTTAAATTCGCATAGATGTCGCCCTAATTTTATAAAATAAAAAATAGAATAATAAATTTATTTCCTTTTTTGATTTATTGCTTATTATGTAAAGTAAAGTTTTGTGTAATTAACTATATCGTCGTATATCTAACTCATTTTTTAAACATCTTCTAAAACTTAAAATTTACTGCAGTTTTTGTCGCACTAGTGCGTAAAGTGACACTTTGAGTTAACGTTTAGAATACGTCAAAGTCAACTTTACAATTCAGGAAGACAAAAAATTATTTTAACTTTTGTGTTTATTAATAAACATAGCATGATTTACGAACCCATACAAAATCTATGAACATGACAATTACAAAGTCAAAATCAGTAACAGGAGGTGGAGAGGTTTTTGAGAGTGAAGAAAATACTGATATTAATGATGTTGTACAATCAGAAAGTATGGACCAGCTTCCACCACACAGTCAAAATATAGAAAAAGAACAATAAATTTTATCACCTAAACAAAAAACTAAGAAAAAATAAAGACAACAATAAAAGCGAATATAAGACAGATTTATTAGAAAAAATAAAAGAAAAGAATGTAATTAAAAAGGAATATTACAGACGAAAGCTAGAATTAATGGAAAAACATATTAATGTCAAGAAGAAATTAAATTTGACATTAAACAAAATTTGTTAGTTACAACTACTTGCAGTATTTATTTTTAACTGTCATACTAAAAAACAATTAATTGCACAAAATACAAATACTAACTATAGCACAAATACAGCACAACACAACATTAAACTCGGAAAAAGTTATTTATAAATTTATTTTGTACCGGGTAATTCAAGTTATATCCGCACCCAAAAAACACGTCTTAAAATACGAAAATAAATTATGAAATTTATATATTAGGTTAAACTGATAATTAATCTACTTTCAAAAAAACTGAAAAAAAATAACTTACGGGAAAAAATCTTACGTTCAGTTTTTTACACCAACTGATCAAAAATGTTAAACAAAATCAATCTGCAAAATTTTAATTTATTTTAGTTTAATTTATGACTTGATAAGTTGGAGTAGTAATAAATCCCCGGTCCAACACCCCAAGAATTGAAGTAGATTTATGACCTGGGAATTTGTTACCAGCTGCTTTAACGTTCAAGTTTCCACAATATTATATTTCCATAATACTAGGCTGTGCCAATTTTATGACAAATTTTTTCGATATTTCAAAAAACTACCACAATCATGGAGTCCTTTTTAAGTAAAATTTACGACACTTTCGTAAATTATAAGAAAGAAAGTGCTTCAATATCAAAATATTAGTTAAAAACAAACGACACATTTGCTCAAAAATTTTAATTACCCACTTTAATGCATTGTATCAAAATACACCTGTACACAAAAAGTCGTTAACATTTATCTCATGGAAATAAACAGAGTACTACTATTACAAAAAAAAATGTTTGAGAACAATGTTTGAGCTAACATCACAAACATCTTGTAAACAGTTTTTTAAAAACTACAACATTATGACTGTGACATCTATCTATATTTTTGAATGTGCTATATTTATCAAAAAAAATCCAATATTTCTTCCAACATCTGCTAATTCAAGATCAAACAAAATTAAAAATAGTACATAAAAGTGCTAAAAATATAAAAATAATAAGAATATTCAATCATCTTCCCAAAATATGTCACTCATATTGTCTTAACAAGTTTAAAAACGTCTCAAAATTTATTTATTAAGCAAATGTTTTTACTCTTTAACTAAATTTTATAATGAAACCATTAATATGCTGTGATAAATCAACCTGTTCTATGTGTTTTAAATATTTTTTAAGTGTGTTTTTTAAATAGTTTATGCAGTGTTAAGTTTTATATCTTTAATTAAGTTTGTTAATCCTGGATCTGTTTATGGGAAATTTCTTCTTTAAATTGACTATAGCTTCGAGTTCCTTTATTACATAAAATTTCTTACATCGCTATAAATGGTCATATCGGTTACAAAACCATGTGTAAAATGTTGTGTTTGTGATTTATTTTTAATAGTTAGGTTTAAGAATTGTGTAATTATTGTTTTTAATTGTTATTGATTGTAGTACTAGTAGCTGATGATGGTACTTTGACAACGAAACGTCCTCTATTTTTTGTAAGAAATTTTATGTAATAAAGAATCTCGAAGCCATAGTCAATTTTAAGAAGAAATTTTATATCTTTAGTTTTATAATTTAGATATAAGATTTAATTTTTTAAATAAATTGTTTTATTTTAATTATCTATTTTCCCTGTATTATTTTATATTTTTTTGTCTTGTTCTGAGCCATTGTGGAGTATTTTTTAAATAAAGTTTCATTCTATTCTATAATTAAATGAGCAAAAGTGAAAAAAGTAACTGCAAAGTAAGTAATTTGAAACTTGAAGAAAATCTTCTTCTATTTGAAAGTATCGCCTACAACTTTTTTGAGAATTTTTGCTTAATTAGAAATGGATGTTTTTTGAGATGCGGGTAAAACTTGATTCACCGGATATAAACTTGTCAGGTACACGAAAATACATCATTATCAAAATATATGTCCAAGACATCAATTCTACTTCACAAAAATATCAGCAATCACTTGAATACCACTTGGCTTTGGAACTGCTACAAATTATATCACCAATCACTGGATAAATGGCGCTTAGAACTTCCTAACATAAGTAATAAAAATTTATAAATCCCCAGGAAATTAAACAATAAAACTTATCACCTTTGCTTTTTAGCCTCCGATTTCATTACCTTTCGTTTACTTTCACAAAAAAGTTTTCTTTACAGTGTGAATATTAAATAACTACGTTATTTTTTGTCGCAGAAAATGTTAAAGTTATTTAATTTCTCTAGAATTTACATCAAATGTTTTGCAGTAAAAATCCTAGAGATTGGCAAGAAGAAAACAACAAGTTAAAAAAAGAACTTCTTTGTCTGCAAAAAAAGTTGCAAACCAAAAAAGACGCCTTATTATGCTAGAAATCGGAGATATTGCTACAAAACTAAAAAAAACTTTCCGATAAAACACAGGTGGATTGAAAGAATTATTTTTTTGAAGTAGAATGTATTCCTTTTTTTAGTTGGAATACATTGAAGTCGATTCTGTTTGTAGATAGCAATGCAAGTTCTTGTTATTATAACAAAGATATTGTTATGAACAACAAGATTTTAAAAACACTTATTCTGTTTTGTACAACTTAACAAGATGATTTGTCAGTTTAACGAGATCTGGTTATCTGAATCATGCTTTCTTGACAAGTACGTTTTAGCACTTGCTAAATTGACAGAGAGTATTGTAATTAATAAAATTGGCAGTAAATCCTGTTTTTGTCAATTTGTATTTAGTGTTTCTTAACGAATTTAAGCATCTTCTACGTCGACAACAGTTAAGATTACATTTTAGAAATATTTGGAAACACAAGCAACTCATTTGAAACTCCAAATAAAAATTTTTTTAATTATTTCAGTAGTAGTAGCAAATAATTTATTTTTTCGACCATATTTACAGTTTCTTAATGCTAATAATGACAATTGTTTTGATGTAATACATGGATGCTGCTAAGGTTGAAAGCCTTTTCAGTGTTAAAATTATTCCACTTAAATAAATGTGCTGCGCTTGAGTTGATTAGAACTTTAGAATTGTTTATAAACGATCCTGCTAAAAGTGATGTTGTTTCATTTCACATACAAGATTTTATGAGTTTATTATTTTATGCACATGGAGGATATCAAACAACAGTAGGTGAGGACTACAATATAGGGCTCAGTTAGCCAGCGGTCAAAAGAAGCAGCAGAAGCAAGAAACAAAAACACAGAAAAAAGTCCCGACCATTTCTAAAAAAACTATACAAATGTTACTGCCAGCGGAACTTACACCTACAACCGTAACATCTGAATCGTAAGAAGCACAATCATTATCTGATGAAGACGACGATATTTTATCTAATAACGCATCTCAATTTAATGAAACTAACGTAACATCAATGAAAGTGTCAGAAAAAAAAATTTTCTTCAGACTAAACATTTCAAGTGAATATGCTGAGAAAGTGGTGGGAGAATATCAAGGAGGTTTCATGGTAGGGAGATCAACAATCGACCAAATTTTTACTCTGAAAATGATACAGCAAAATAGTTACGAACAAAAGCTGCCTCTACATATATTGTTTATAGATTTTAAAAGGACCTACGATACAATCGATCGTACAATAATGTACCAGGCAATAGACAGACTAGGAATACCAAATAAACTTACCAGATTAATAAAAATGACCTTAGAAGGTTTGGCGGGCAAGGTGGTAGTGGATGGAAGCGTAACAAAAGCGTTCCCAATTCGAAAGAGGTTAAGACAAGGCGACCCGCTGTCAACAGTTCTGTTTAATCTAGTATTGGAAAAAATTATGTAGAAAAGCCCGATAAAAACAGAGAATGTAATATATTACAGTAAGCAGCAGGTGAATGCGTATGTAGACTATGTGGCAGTGATTGCAAGAACCAGAAGAAAGATAAAGGAAATGTTTAAAAATTTGGAAGAGAGTGCGAAAAAATATGGACTGGAGGTAAATGAAACCAAGACAAAATATATGAGAACAAACGAAAAAGAAGTACAAGGAGACCTAGAAGTGATAAGACATAATAGCAGAAATTATTGTTTTCAAAGAGTACACAGATATGAGTATCTCGGGATTACGGTGAATGAAAATAATAAAGAAGTAATAAAAATAAAAAAAGACTAACAAAAGAAACGAAAGCGTTAGGGGCATTAAACACGGTTTTGAGAAACAAAATAGTGTCGAAAAAAACAAAAATTAGAATCTATAGAACTGTAATCCAGCTAGCAGTGCTATATGGATGTGAAACGTGGATCATAACCAGTGTTAGGAAATTCGTATGCTACTTAGGTGGGGAGCGATTCTTTGGTGTAGTCCGCACGCTTCGCATTGTTAGAAGTAGCGGTCCCTTCATTTAAGTGTTTAAGTTTCCTGATAGCCTCCACAATTAAAATAAAAACCGAATTACGTCCGCTTTTGAACTCCTGGAAACATGTTTTTGTTTCAAAATAAAAATAAATAAATGTTTACTATGATTTAAGAAGTTTAGTTGCGACGCAACGCTACTGACCATCCCTATGAATTAGTTTGGCGCCAAGCATTCAGCCAATCCTGAGCAGGGCCAAGTTAGTACGGTCTTCGCTGATCAAGCGTTCAAGTTTTTGATCGTATTACACCATTGTATATCGACATATTTAAATCGACTCACAAAACATGTGCCGCTATACTCCTGGCTTCATATATGTTTCCTATCTCTAATCATAACCCAAAGCACCTCGGAAAAGTTGAAAAAGTGGGAGAATAAAGCCTTAAAAAAATGTTTGGGAGAGTGAAAGGTCACAACTAGAGAAAAAGAACAAATAAAGAAGTAATAGATATATATGGATACCCAAGCATAATCCAAAAGGTAAAGGGTCAAAGAGTGCGGTGGTATGTAGCGAAGCTGGCGTCAAATAGGCACACAAAAAAAGCGCTACTAGGAAAAGAAAAAAGTAAAAAAAAGAAAAAGACCGAAAAAGAGATGGTTGGAGATGGTAAAAGACAATCTAAAGGGAGTAGGAGTCCGGGACTAGATGAAAGAGAGCAAGAACGGAAAAAAATGGAGGAAAATTGTGGAAAAAATTGAAGCCATGACCCGAGGGCCTCAAGAGCTTTTATATATAGAAACATTTTACTTGCATTGCAAATGTATACATTTAGTTTTAAGAAGCGTTAATTTAAATACAGACTTTGTTTAAATTTTTAAAATATATTTTTAATTCAATCATGTTAGAGTGGTGCAAAAGAACTCACAGGTGAACTCAATAGCTCCTTATTTTCCGACGGTCAGACTACAAGTGTTTTACTGTTTTCTCCTTGATAGATAATTTTCTATCTCCCCGTAGTACAGAAACAGCTATATCAGCGCTACAACCATGACTCACAACTTAAGACGACGTAAAGCAAGGTATCGATAGCTTGATACAGACCCGTAGCTAGAGGAGACGAAGGCCCTGCTTAAAACATTCTGAGTCCTATTTTCAATCTAGGTTATAAGCATTTTAATATAATTTATTAATTTACAATACGCTTAACAATCAAAGTTGTACATTACACTTTAAGCATTTGATAATTCAATTTCTAGTTGAAATTCAGCTTCCAAAAATTTAATCATTTAAAGAGTACTACAAAAAAATGTTTAAAAAAAAATATCGATTAAAAAAAAATACATAACACCTTTATCCATTCACACCTTCATTTATTTTTACAATGACTATAATAATGTAACTTATCTACTATTTCTTATGCTGTTGTAGTTTAGCCTGTAAAAATTCCGTAAAGAAACCACTTGAGTTAATGCACATTACTGCAGTAAATGTCTAAAAAGATCTATAAAGACCTCTAGAAGTATGTGGTCTGTGTTGTAAAACATGTGAAACATCACGAACAAATTGCATAAAGAATCATAGAAGAAGCAAAATTTGCCAGATGTAATAGTCATAACTTTGTTTTTATTGACGATAATTGTCGGATTCACCGTACAGCGGAAGTGTTAAATGCAATTGATTTCCATGGAATCGAACAGAAAAATTGTTTGAAAAAGTCCCAGCCATTGTAAATTGTTTTTCTTTATACAGCAGTGTTTCTTATAACTATAACTATTATAGTTAATAAACTAAAAAATACTTCACGTCAAACTGTATTTTTTATACTCTGTAAAAATGTTTGACATTTGGTCGGTATGTCGCTATGCCGGTAATACAGATAATTATAAACTTACTTAAATTCGTATAGATGTCGCCATAATTTTATAAAATAAAAAATAGAATAATAAATTTATATCCTTTTTTTATTTGTTGCTTATTATGTAAAGTAATGTTTTGTGTAATTAACTTTATCGTCATATACTTAACTTATTTTTTAAACATCTTCTAAAGCTTAAAATTTACTGCAGTTTTTGTCGCACAAGTGCGTAAAGTGACACTTTGAGTTAACGTTTACAATACGTCAAAGTCAACTTTACAATTCGGGAGGACAAAATAGTACATTATTTCTGTTTCATAAGACGATTATTGTGACACGAATGAGTTTTGAGCACGACGAGCAAAGCAAAGAGTGCTCAAATAGGATGAGTGTCACAAGTCGTCTTATGAAACAAGTGTAATATACTATTTTTTCTACTTTGCGTTGCAAAAAAGCATTATAAACGTCTCTTTTGAAAAATTATCACAACTTGGAATTTTTGAGAAATCTGGTTGGCACTAATGAAGTAATGACATCTGTCAAGTTTTGAATTTAAAATCAACAGCGTCAATAATTTATTTGTTTATCATGGAAGAGCTTAATTGTACACCCCCTGAACTGAGAGCATCAGCAAAAGCAGCTACAAACAAATTGCTTCCTGAAAAGTCTAAGGAGATTTACGAAAAAGAATACAAAACGTTCAATACCTGCTGCTCTTCAAAAAATGTTAAAAATGTCAGCGAGAATGTTTTACTCGCATATTTTGAGAGCCAAAGCAAAACAAAAAAGGTATCCACACTTTGGGCGTCATACAGCATGTTACGAACATGCCTCAATGCATAGATATATCCAAATTCTCAAAATTAAAAGCTTTTTTAAAGCGGCAGTCTCAAGGCTATAAGCCAAAAAAATTTAACATTTTAGATGACGAAGAGATACAGCGGTTCATAAATGAGGCTGATGATTTGAATTTTCTCGCAATGAAGGTTAAATTTTAATTAATATATCTACCTGCTTCAAGTATAATTATTCTACTATTTTTAGGTAATACTTATAGAGGCTATTCAGAAGCGCTTCGTAGGCAAGAGTTAGTAAATCTTACTATAAATGATTTAAAGTTTAAAGATCTGATAAAAAAATATTATAATCTCCGTCCAGCTGGGGCAACTGTGCGATTTTTTCTTACATACAGGAATCGTCATTGCATTAAAAACCCCATTGGAATTAACACGATAAGTAAAATCCCAAAGCTTATAGCCACTTTCCTAAAACTTCCGGCCCCAGAAAGATACACCGGGCATTGTTTTCGACGGTCCAGCGCTTCACATTTGGCAAATAGCGAGAGGGACCTCTTAACAATCAAAAGACACGGTACTTAGAAGTGTTTAACTGTCGTTGAAGGTTATATTGACACTTCGATGAAGAAAAAAGTAGAAGTAGCTGATATGTTTAGGTGTCCTTCCCCTCAACCAAGTACAACCGGTGCAACTTCTTCAACTTCCGCCCCCATAGCCCCTACTTTACAAAGCAAGACAAATGAAAACCCCAAGAAAATCCCTATCAACATTGAGGAAAATACCAATTATCAACAAAATATATTGTCACAGTACACACCTGGAATTTTGATTAATGCCAAAGATTCTTGTTCTGTGACAATAAAGGTGTATAATAATTGTACTTTTCCCTCAACAAGGAATAATTAAAGATTATCACAGTTTGTAATATGTGTATTGTAAACATGTGTAGTGAATATTTAGGTTTATAGGTTAGGTGTTAGGTTAGGTTCACTCGTTCTGTGGTCTCTTCTCGTCTCTTCGAGGCGGTTTATTTAAAATTAATTTTGTAATTACATTAATATTTTATAATTATAATACATTCAATAATTCTTTTATTTTGTATTCTAGTTACAGCTCAATTAAAAACAATTATGATTACAACGTACAATAATTTCTCTGAATCAGATTTATTATCACTACTTGCTCGTTCTGAAGGTGCATTTTTCTCAAAAAAAATTTGAAATTCCCTCAAATTTATATCACAATGACTTCAACAAATTTATTTAATTATTTATTAAAATTATTAATATTAATTTATTTAAAATTAATATTAGGCTGCGAGAAATCTGAAAATAAAATGTGACTGGATCACTCGCCAAGTAAAATTAGGAATTAAATTTTTTTCCTAACTATGTAGTTCATTTTTCAAAAAAAAATAATAATGACGCAGGTAGATATACTCAGTTTAGCCGTATATTATTGTCAATTTTATTAAAGTTTTCAACTAATTTACAAATTAACTGATATTTTGCTTCAATATTTTCGACACTTTGCTTATGATTTTATCTATTCTATATCATTTCTATTGCGTAGGCGGTAGACATAATTTTTACGCTTACGGTGCCAACATAGCCAATAAAAAAGTTACTGTTTTCTGTTTTTAGTGCTATAATGAAGATTTAGTGTGATTATTGTTAAACGCAAACGCGTTTAACAATGACAATATTGTTAACGCAAAGTAGAAAAAAGTTATTTTTCACCTTCTCGATGTCTCCATATGAAACTCGTGTCGGCTTTATAATAATTATATCAAAGCTGCTAATACAAAAAAATTAACATACTCGGAGGGTAGGAAAAAACTAATACTTCACCATTTTATTCGAAAAGTAATAGTATATCTGAGAAAATTAGGCTTGAAGTCCTTTGTCTTAGATATTTGTAATGTGAATACCAAAGCAACGTCGCTTTTTAATAATGATCCCGAATTAAAAGATATTTACAACCATCCATTATTAACGACCTGAGCAAATTAGGACTCGTTGTGTTTAACAGATAAAGCCCTCGGGTCCGTAACCCCGTTGTCTCAGTCACTAACACTCTTATTACATTTCCCTTGATACATTTTATCTACTTATTTATATTGTGAGTTCGCCAGAAAATTACAAAAAAAACCTATTAAGACAAGACCTATAAACTAGTGAGTGCGGTAGGTGTAGTTTAATATGGTTTCCTAAAGACCTATGATAATTTGTTATAATAAAATATTAATTTCACATCTGTATTTTAAAGATTATTTTTAGATTTTGTAATATTCAGCCGGCTCTCTTATTTGCTCCTGTGTCAAACACCACGTCGACAGACACAAATCGTCGGCACCAAGTTACCCGTTAGGCCATTTCAATTAGACTCACATACGAATACTACAGGTGCCCCACCACCACATGACCGAAATGTAAACTCATCAGGCGACAATTAAAACAATATAACTTTAAACCAGTCTTATACAATATCAACCTTTTAGATTACTATCAAAACTTTAAACAATCTGGAATATTTTAAAATGACAAAAAAAAAGAGAAATCTAATTTCAAACTTTATACTGGACACTTTTATAAAATAGAATTAACAACACAACCATTAGATTAAAATATTAATTAATAAGTTATTTACGACGAAAGCAGACCTCCAAACAAAGTTTTGAAAAATTATGAATCAAATAACCTTTATTCATTGAATAGAAACATGCCACTAATGATACTAGAACAATTTACTGATCCCACAGCAAAAAAAAACTGGGCATTCGTATACAAGCGCTCTCCTGATACAAATTGTATCTATTTAAGTAATCTAAATATAGCATTAGATTTAACCCACCTTTAATTATTACCATTATTAGAAACAATATACCCATTCATATTACCAATTAGTAAAAACGGTAGTACAAAAGCGTGTGGTTTAAACTTTCTTAACTTATTTGACTTAAAATCATTGTTATTAAAACTTAATTCTTTTGGTAGTTTTCAAATTATGTTCTGATATGTTAATACTGAAATCTTTTTTAAAAATGATTTAGCTGCACAATAAATACAGCTTCCACTATACGTGGTTCAGTCAATTTAAAACAGTATTTCCTTAAAATCATAAAGATATAAATAAAATTGTAGAAAACCGTTCCATGACCAATGTGTCAATGATATTTTTTGTCCCTGAAGGATTATCTTCTCACCACGTAACTGATGCTGTTGCACTACTTGTTAAAGAATTAACCTTACATATTGGAGGCATTAGATTACCCTTATTTGTTGTAAAGATTCCCTTTTAAAAATCTGTTCATAATACATAGAACTCTCTGCTGATCGCGTGTTCCGTGAAAAACATTTTGAAAATGAGGGTGTGACACTAACCAGAAAAACCTAAAAAACCAAACAATAAACTGTCTCTTGTTTGACCATCTTTTGCCAAACGTAAAACAAAGATAGAAATAGATAACCATACAAAAAACATTATGCACAGTTTTGAGAGAAACTGAGATAGTAACGTCCGAGTATAGCTTGTCTTTAGGTAAACAGTTTCACTTAATTACAATGATCCTATTATAATAAAAGTACAAGAGATACATACACAAAAAAAATTGAGCAAAGCGCTCCAGAATCATCGTTAGAATCAGAAAACTTTGTGTTAGTAGATAAGTCTAAAGTGACGTGTTTGGTGTAAATTGACTATGCATTTAGATATTGCACTTTCTCCACACTTGGTGAAAAAAATACAAATGGCCAAATAAACAGTATTTTGGTACAGTACTTTACAAAAAAAAATTGTTTTTTTCAAAACAATCAGATATAAATTGTTTTTCAAAACAATAATATATAAAAATAAAAACTTTATCAAATAGTTGCCACAAAAAATATCGCCTGAAGCGGAATGTTTGTGCGTTTTTTTAGGTCAATGTTATTTAAATGCATATTTTATAAAATTAAAATTTGAACAAGAAAACTAATAAAAACACATGATAAAAAACACCATTGTAGAGCGTGTTCGGTAGTAGAAATAGCTAAGGTCCGGTTTCTGAAAGAAAATTTAAACGGTCAGTTAGCTGACGGGAGTTTAAACTAACGGACAGTTAAAACAATGTCGAGTTTCTCGACACATGCGTCAATGGGGCGTTTTCAGACTTTTATGCAACCCGCCTGACACCTCAGCTTCAGGACAGCTTTTACATGGTGGCTTATGTGAAATAAACTTTGGGAATTTTTTTTCACGTATTTAGCGAACGATATTCAAATTATTACTCAAGGTGGCATAAACAATGGGATTAAGTCTATTTAATAATGTAGTTAAAACTAAATTTCTTTTAACTGTTTTTTTTAAATTAATTATTTTATTAAAATAAATTCGCGGGCTAATTTTAAATTTTTCACAGTGATCTGTGACCAATCAGAAGTGTTTTGTGCCAATCGCCCTAACCATTTCTTGACATTTTCTCTGTCTTGATCAATGAGTCTTATTCCTAACCATTCAAATAAGCTTCGATTTTATCAATTCATTTTATGTGGTGCTGAAAACATGGTGTCTAGATATCTAAAGGTAAGTTAATTATCTTGTGATAATAATTATATCTTTTTTAATTCCCACAACTAGAATAAGATGATGAGAATGTTGTCATCATTGTTGCACAATGAACTACTGATCAAAGACATAGCCAGATTGGAAATCGAGAAGACATTATTGAAAGCAGAAGCAGAGGTTGAGAAGACATTATTGAAAGCAGAGGTTGAGAAGGCATTATTGAAAGCAGAGGTTGAGAAGACATTATTGAAAGCAGAGAACAATTTATTAAAAATAGAAGTCGTAAGTTAGTATGATATTGATTGTTGTTGGTAATTTAATGGAAATTTCCACCGTCTTTTAGAAGGAGCAAAAGTGGGACTTACTTAAAGTACACCAGCTGCTACACTTACGAACTTTCTTGATACTTTTTCGTAACCGACACATAAATTCCCAACCAGGGAAAACGTTTGAAGAGAAATTAACAACATTTTTATCTAGCAGAAAAGAGTCACCTAATGATTGGAATTTCAACGAAAAACTTTTTGTTAAAAGTTTATCTATATTTTACAATCGTTTGAACCACAATGCTCATCCCGAATTCATGTTACAAGATTGCTTAGATATACCAGTCAACATGTTTAGTAAAACGGAATTTCAACTGATAGGTTTCCTATGGGAGAATTGGTCCCTACCCCTAAAAAAATTAAAAATTCGGTACGCTCAAAGCGGACCGATCAGCATAGAAACACTAAAAAGACAAAAAGATTAATTAAGAACGAAAATCAGAAGTGTTCATATGAGGAATTCTTGATCAATTTTTTATGCGAACACGAGGTATTAATTTTTTGGGTTTTTGTTTCGTTTTAGAAATATAAATATATTTTATTTATTATATTAGAATATGTAATTGTTAATTTATAAACAATAAAAAATTTATTTTTAGTTTGCTATTTATTTCAATCAGTTTCGAAACTTACAAAACCCAATTCATTTAATAAAATTTTCAGTTGCAAAAAACCTAAATTGTGACAATGAATAAGTATTGAAATACCAAAATCAAATGAAAATGTGTAGCATACCTTAGGTGAATCACAGACGATTAATTAGTTTTATTATTCGATCAAATCGAAATGTGTCAATTTCTTTATTAAAATCACATAAATTCACCATAGGCTCGTGAGTCGAAGACGAATTACCAACAGTATCTTTTACTCCGACTTTGCTTACAGTAGGTTTAACTGTTGTTGTTGTTGTTGGTATTAATTCATATTTTAATCGTTCAGGTCGTCCATATAAATATTGAATTGCCTAGATATCGTCTCGAGTCAATTTATCAATACCACCATTATAATAGGCGTACATAATTGAATTATTATTTGCAGAATGTTCAATACCTAATGTGTGTCCTATTTCGTGTAATAAAACAGTATAAAAATTAGTTTGACCATCAGGTGTATTGCTTGATTTACCAAAATACCAGTTTTCTGATTTATCAAAATGGATTTCTAAACATTCATTATTATTTGAAAAGAAGCCATGTGCTAAGACATTACCTTTTCCGTCAAAACTGTTAGAACATATTCCTTTTTGACACCGTGAATTATGATTATGTTGAAACAGCGTATTAGGAAATGAAATAAGTATGTCCGTTTTAATACTATTGTACTCAAACTTTAAATTTAAAACAGATTCCCACTGATCAAAAGCTTTTTGTGCTAACTCTTTCATCTCGTTTGTAGCTAACGAAAAATACCGTTTAAGATTTGTTTTATTCCATTTTTGATAATAAACTTTATAAGCTGTTGGATTATCTCTAACGCCACATCTGGGTTTACTGATTAAAGCAATTGTTTCTTGATTTAATGTTCCATCAGTTGGTAAATTATAGAATTCTTGAAACCTTATTAATGCTTCATTGATATGCGAAGCACTGGTCAAAGACGTTTCTGTTAATGATCCATTACTCTCTAAATACCCAAATTGTTCTAAATAACTTCTAATATTAATATTATCTGAACTTTTTACAGTAGTGAGAAATAAGAAAAAAAATAATATATTTCATTTATTAGAGTAAATATCAAAATAATTTAATTTCCGTTTAAGTAGACTTTTTCTAGGTATTTCTCTCTTCTTTTTCAATAACTGTCTATAAAATTTATAAACCAACTTATATTCTTTAATTTTTTCTGATATTTTTAATCTCTTATCTAATATTTCTATTACCCCTGCACCAAGAGATAAACAAACTAATGGAGGTAGGGCTAACGAAGATAATCCCGATGCACTAAATAATAATTTACTAATAGATAAGCCGATTCCAATTTTATAAAAATATATGTAACTTTTTCTGTATACATACAAGCGTTTTTGTAGATATGTTTCCATTTATAACATATAGATAAATATATAATTTTTCATCACGAGTAAGCAAAGGCGAATATTTTCTCATTTAAACGACACGGTATCTGTTTAAAAGAATATAAGATATCATAAAAATCTTTGCCTCTGTTGACATTAATTATCATATATATACAGTAATGACCACATAAAACAGAAGAACTCATTTGTAACTGCGTGCTATTATTATTATGTTACAAAACATAAAAACCAAAATTCTAAACAAAAAAAAAGAACAAAAGTCTAAAACTCATCCGAAAATGTTTCCAAAACTTCATTTGTGGCATTCAATAAAGTAAGCGATCACTGCGTGTGTTTGTCATTTGACTCAGTTTTAAACGTCAAACAAAATAGATCATTTTCAAATGACGTCATCCATCAGCTTCAGGTCAACCTTTACATGGTGGCTTATGTGAAATAAATTTTGGCAATTTTTTTTCATGTATTTAGCGAACGATATTCAAATTATTACTCAAGGTGGCATAAACAATGGGATTAAGTCTATTTAATAATGTAGTTAAAACTAAATTTCTTTCAACTGTTTTTTTTTTAATTTAATTATTTTATTACAATAAATTCGCGGGCAAATTTTAAATTTTTCACAGTGATCTGTGACCAATCAGAAGTGTTCTGTGCCAATAGTGAGTCTTGACAGTTGACCAGTTGTAGACATAAACAACTTTAAGTTAACATTTTGTGGATTTTTAGGTGCCTTAAAGTGTTTTTATTGCTGTTTCTTATTTTTAAGACTATTTCAAAGGTAGGTAGAATTCTTCCAATCATCAGTGCCCAGTGGTGACGATGTTTATTAAAAGTGTAAAATTTTACAGGAAATCTCTTTCAACTTAATATTCCACAATTACTCTCTACACATTACATGCTAATTTATAAATTGTTTGTAACAACTCCTAGAAGTCCGGAAGGAACCACCCTTGACCGAAGGGTACCGACAACACTAAATAAAAAGCATCCACCCACAGCCAAGTAGTTACAGGTTACAGTTAGTTGCTCTCTTGCATCAACAGGGCATCCTGGGTGTCCCTATCTGGTCAGAATCTCGGTTCGTCCGCGTTCGAAAATAACACCACGGTCTCGACTTGAGTGCGAAACAATCTCAAGCCATTTATTGTGAATAAACTAATTATTAGTGTAATCATAAATTATTGTAAATAAACTCGATTAGGTACAGTACCTATTTATGATTCAAAAACACGAGTGTTTTAAAAACCAAATATCTTGTAGAATTCATGCGAAATAGTTGTGGGATTTCTACGTAACAAAGTACAGGATATTTTAGGAGGTATTTCCAGTATTCCTTGTAAAGAAAAAAACATAAACTATCTGGGCGAGATCAAATGCTTACTGCTTGTTCTGTTTTAGTAAATTTTTGTTCACCAGTATTTAACTAAAAAACCCATATCAAATAAAAATTGGATATTTATAATCAATCATAAAATAATTATGTTTTATTATAATATTACAGCATATCATTCATTGTATGATCTATAACAAAAAAATACTAACATAAAATGGCCTCTGTATGACACTGACAATATAATACTAATATTAAAAATATGGGAAAAAATAAAGTTGAATAAGGCATTCAATTTTTATGTTTTCACTTTGGACAGAACAATTTCTTAGGTATTCTTTGAAGATTTAGGCGGGTTTTATGGTACCAAACTCTCTTGCAATTTGTATTGTTGCATTTCACCAGTTCCTTTTGATTATCGAACGTTTCACAAAGGCATGTAGGCACAGCATTGTCTACCTACAAGAATAAATCAGTATTTGTAATTAAAAAGCTTTAATAAAACGTACCTTCTGTAAAGTTTGTGCTGTTTCAATAATATACACATCTTCAGTAGCTGGTGCTTTAAAATAAAATAATTCGTAATAATTTGACAATTGGATTTTCATCAATACATTTTCTGGAGAATTTTTGCAAACTTGGCTTCACATTCGTGAAGAAAGCACAAGTGAGGTTGTCACTTCATTGTGACTTTTCATCTTTAATGAGTTCAGTAAACAGTCACCGTTTTTGCGAAAATATAAACTCACATTTGGAATAGCCCTAACAAAGCATCTATGTTCACGCCACTCATGACTGTAAACAGCCTTAACCTCCGAAATGAGGTAGACATCCCTACCCTTGGTGTCTGGAGCTAAGTCTGTAAAATCTTGTACACCAGAGATCGATTTCATCATTAAACCAGTAAACAACGAAAAGTCTTTTTGTTCGAATCCGTGACTCCTTCGATCCTCCCTCACATTTTGGTCCAAAGGAGCCGGATCAACCAGCATCATCACGATAGAACACTCAGTGGAAATCGTCTTCAAGGGAAGATACCACGTCAAGTTGTCCACTTTGAGGTGAGGAAATTTATCGCTGAACTGTCAATAGCATCCAGCCCAACTCTGTGGAAAGCGTCTTCACCGGAGTGTGCCAGGTCAACCCATCGAAACATCTATGCAAATCGTCACCAACACCAAGCTTACAGGCGGTGGAACCCATGAACGAGCCGTCATTATCGTCCAGACTTTTAGAAATCGCATCACCCCCACAATCTATTACCCGTGAAATGAATTTTTTTTCCAAATAAAAGTACGAAGAATGACCAGAGATTATTTCAAAATCATCAAAAGTCCAAAAAATACGATAAAAACACAAAAATAACAAACGTCATTAAACTCTTCACTGACTTCTGTCAAAACTCAAAAGCAATCTTCACAAGCAATCAAAAGTTACTAAAAAAATGCGGGCAAATTTGAAAATTATCAAATTTTAATAATTAATTTAAAAAAACAGTTGAAAGAAATTTAGTTTTAACTACATTATTGAATAGACTTAATCCCATTGTTTATGCCACCTTGAGTAATAATTTGAATATCGTTCGCTAAATACATGAAAAAAATTCCCAAAATTTATTTCACGTAAGCCACCATGTAAAGGTTGACCGGAAGCTGATGGATGACGTCATTTGAAAATAATCTATTAATTTAACTCTCAGTTAGCTAACTCTCCGTTAAAACATGATCGTTGTCTTAGCTAACAGAATGTTAAAGTACAACGAGATGGCGCCACCTCCGATTTTTCAAAAGTTATGTCACTACATTGTCACTAGTTTTGTTTATTGTAGCGGTACAACTTAAAACATACTCAAAATGTCTAAAACAGAAAAGAGAGCACGGAGAAAAAACTTCACAGAACGTGAAAAACATTTTGTGGTTGAATTAGTGACCACAAAATACACATCAATCATTGAAAATAAGGAAAGCGATGCCGTCACATTAGCTCAAAAAAATTTAGCTTGGCAAGAAATTGCCAAAGAATATAATTGCCAACAACAGACGGGCCACAGAACTGCTAAGCAGTTGCATGCTTTATACGACAATATAAAAAAACAGCTCGAAGTAATTTACAGAATGACAAGGTAAATTAAATTAAATTAACAATAAGTACAATCAAATTAGTAAAAGTTATTTATTTGAAGAAAACTACATATAAAACAGGCTAAGAAAGTTTTACACGAAAGAGTACCGAACTTGACAACAAAATCGCAACAGTGTTAAAGCCACAATTTGAGCCATTACCTAATCCATATAATTCAAGTGCAAGTTATTATACTGATGCACAACCCTGTGGCTCAAATGTGGAAGGTATTGTAGTACATACATCACGTAATAAACAAACTTATAAATATTGTTCGTAGATTTTTTTTTATTTTGAAGATTTTCCTGTTATTGTAGAGGAGACAACAGCTAAAGGTTGCCACTTTTATTAATAATGTATTAAGTATATAACTTATAACAATGTGAATATATTGCAGAACAAAATGCACGCACTACATCACCAGCACTGTCTTCTGACTTTGCCGACGCTCCGCCGACCCAGTTGTTAAGCCCCAGAAGCGTCGTGCTGAAAATGTTTCATCAGTTGGGGTTGCTAAAAAAAAGAAAACAGTAGTAGAAACACTGACACGGCGCTTCACAGAACGTAAAAATTTTAAAGACTCTCAAGACAAAATCATTCAAAATAAAAAATTAGAAATTTTAAATATTGAGAAAGAGACCAAATTAAAACAACTCGAAATCGTAACTCAACAACTAGAACATGAGAAAAAAATGTTTGAATTAAATTTACTGGCTAAGCAGGAAGAGCTAGAATTTGAACGCAAAGTGCGTGAGATCAAATTAAAACTAATTATTAGTAAAAAAAATTAAACGTATAATTGTAAATATTCGGGGTGAAAATTATTACTATTAATAAACGTTACTTTAATTATTGTTACCTAAAAACATTATCTATTAATGCTCTTCTAACAGCATTTCCACCTATGCCATCGTCATGATGAACTTCATTCTCAACATTGTTAAAGATGTCAATATCTTCGAAGTCATCTACCGGATCATTTTCTATAACAGCAATATTATGCAACACGGCAGTTGCAACAATAATTGTTAACGTTGTGTCCAATTTTGTGCGCAATCCCATTGACAAACATGCAAATCTTCGTTTCCAACATCCAAAACATCGTTCAATGCATTGTCGAGTCGTCTTGTGGGCATTATTATAATTATGTTCTGCCTGTGTGGTGGGATTTAAAAAAGGGGTCATCATATAGGGTGTGCATGCATAGGCACTGTCTCCCAATATGTGTGATCCCTCAAACTCTCCTGCTTCACATTGTGCACTTAAAAGAGAACTATTCCACACTGTGCTATCATGTGTCGATCCAGGCCACCGAGCAACAATATCTTGAATTAGCAAATTTGGACAACAAAGAGCTTGCACATTGATGAAAAAATATTTTTTTCTATTTCTAAAAATTTCAGCGTTGTCATCACCGGGTGAGGTTATTGGTATGTGACTACCATCAACACAACCAATAACATTGGAAAAGCCCCGAATCTCGTAAAATGTTCTCTTGAGTGTAAGTCGTTCTTGATTGTTTTGTGGCATTTTTATAAACTCCGGTCGCATCAGAGCCAAATGTTGAGAAACTCGTTGTACTATGCGACAAACGGTACTTTTGTGTACTCCATAATCGTCTCCAACAAGAATTTGGAAAGCACCTATTTTTGAGAAAGAAAAAGTAATAACTTTGATAATTATTGTATGTTTTACCTGTAGCATAAAACCGTAATGTAATCAGTAACTGATCAGCAGCAGATAGAGAACAATTCCTCAAGGTCAAGGAGGAAATGTGCCCCTCAATCATGTGAATAATGGTTCGAACAGTGTCCTTATTAAAACGGTATCGGGCACGAAATTCGAGATCTGAGTATTTTTCAAAAGGATTCGGACGTTCTCTAAATACCTTAACCCTTTCTGCAATCCCCAGAAGGTCAAACAATTCTTCATCAGATGAAGAACTCGAATGTCCGAATTCCACCAATTCCAGTTCACAAAACTTCGTTTCAAGTAGTCCAAAACGAATTGTAGCACAAATTTTTAGTTCTGAAAAGAACTGTTCCTTATTACAACGAAGATTTAACACAATTACACTGCCCTACCACGAGGAAAGAATGTGAAAGTACAAAGACATAACCACCCTTCTCGGATTTTAATGTTGACAGTTTAATTTAACTCGCCCATGTGGCGCGTTAGTTTAACTGTGCAAATTTGCAGAGTTAAATTTAAACCGAGTTTTCAGAAACCCATTTCTTTCTTTAAACCACGGTTAAACTAACGGGCCAGTTAAATTCGTTTCCAGAAACCGGACCTTAGTCACGTAAATACTCTTTAGATACTGCCTCTAAGAAAATGATGCAACGCGCTTTTACTTATTTCGGTCTCTGCAAAATTCCCTCAATGAAATAGAGTTTGTTTTTTTTTTGCAATTAGTAAAAAATCACTTACAGTTAAATAACGTTTTTGCTGAACACCCACAAGAGTTCTACGAAACAGTGATCCTGCAGTTACTAACAAGATGGCAGTCTGTCATTCAACAAAATAGAGCATACATTTAAGATTAATAATTGTTTTTAATAAATGAAAAATTAAACGTTTAACACTTTACTCAAAAAACGCAAAAACACAAATCGTAATCCCATTTACAACAATTTCCAGACCCATTAAAAACTGGCCACATTAGAATTGAGAAACGCTAACTAAATTCGTTCTGTTGTCGAGTCTCAATATCCAGCTGGTAACAGTGGCTCGTGCCAACATATACTTCTACTTATTGTCGGTAATACAAAATTTTTTGATAATAATGTCACGAGTCGAGAATGTAATAGAATATTATTACATAGCGTAGTATCTTGTAGTATTTAAGATTAATGAATTGTTTTTTGTATTTCTATAATTTTCCGGGACCACCTAGAAGAAACGTTGCCACAAACAATATCCCAAGGCTCCAGAGCACTCAAACGCTTGTCAAACCGGAGTACCTAGATTCAAGAACAAAATCAATTGCCTCATCGTTTAAAGATGACCGGAGAGGGTAGAAGGCCATCACAAGTTAAGCGACTAGTATTACAACACTACCGAAATCCACCAGCCATTAGATCTGCCTTGACCTCTAAGGCCCGTAAATATTTAATCAACTTCGCTTAAAAGAAATCCGTGGTAGTACGAGCCATGTCGAGCTTTCGATGGAGTACCACTCCCAAACAACCTGCACTTCTGGAGTTACCATAACATTTCGCAAAAAAAGTCATAATGTGCTAGTGTCTAGTGTCCATGTAAAAATCATATCCTTCCCTAAACACTCCTCTTCGGTCAAAAGTGAAACTATAAAATTGTTCTTGTTGTTGTGGCAACGGACGATTTGTAAATGACGTTGGAGATTTTTTTTTCTCTTACCAATTTTAGGAATTTAATTGTTAGGATAGTTTTAAGTCCCGTTTATAATTATAGGAGCGGCAATTCTGAAGGACAGGGCACAAGTCACGAGCCGAAATATTGCAATGCAGTTGCTGTAAATTGCAATTTCGCTATTCAGCGATTTCGGCAATTGTATCGCGAAAACTCAAAGTACAGTAGCACACCAGGGTAAATAATTAGACTCCGATCATTTTCAGGTCAGTCAGTAGTAACTATCGTAAGGTAACGAGTACCCTTTTCGAGTCGTCGCGTTTTTATCCTTTGAGAGTGGCTAGTAAGGCTTTACGAGTGAACTTGTGTGTGTCCTTCCGTAGAGAATAACGTCCATAACGTTGCAAAACATTGCAATGAGTCTGAGCTTAGAGTAAAATTTCTCTTTCCGTAGAGTAAACTAAAATTAATTTTTTAATTATCTGGTACCCCTCGTTTTTAAAGTTAAATTAATAGATACTTTAATCAGGTAAAAGCTAAGTTTGCGGAGACTATTCCAAAAATTGTTGTAATGCCTTGTACTTCACATTCTTTGCACTTATGTGCTTCGAAAGCTTGCAAATGTTTACCAGATGATTTAGAATGTTTATGTCATAAAATTTATAATTATTTTGCTCATAGTGCAAAACGCAAAAACGACTTCACAGAATTTCAAAAATTTATGGAAACTGCACCACATCAAATTTTAAGACCATGCCAAACACTGTGGTTATTATTAGAAATGGTAGTAAACAGGATATGTAAACAGTGGTCAGCTTTAATATTATATTTTCAGTCAGAAGCAATGAGGTACCTAGTGCCAACTTTATTTCAGAATATTTAAATAATAAAATATTTATTATATATTTTAAATTCATGAAAAATATTCTAAACATAATAAAAGAAATACTTTTTTCGGTCTGAGACACCAAAATTTGATGTTTTTTTTGAGAGTGTTTCAAACTTTTATAAAAGCATCTTAAAATTTTGTCTAAAACCTACAAAACAAGAAATTGACCGTGTAAACGTGAGGTGTTTACAATTTTATGTCAAGTTAAGTACTGAAATTAGATCAAAAATAAATTTTAATGATAAAACATTGCCATCACTCAGTATTTTGAATTCAAATATTTTTTAATGATGAAAAGTCCAATCTTGTCAAGTTCATTTAATTTAAAAAATTTGAAAAAAATTAGAGACTTTTGAGATATGTTTTGAAAACAGGAAATAAGAATGAAAAAGACATAACAAATTTAATGTTCTTGAAACATTGTATAAGTAATTATACAAAAAAATTAGCGAAAGTTGGGAAAAGTGTCATAGAAAACCTGAGGTTTCTTAAATAAATTTTTAACCTGAATTGAGACTAGGTATTTTAAATTTTTAATTTGTGAGATGATAGAAAAACCTACAAATCAAAGTAGGTGTTGTTCTAAACAAAAATTTTCCGAATCAAGTGAAAAAACCAAAAAAATAAACAAATAAAACAGAAACTTTTTTCGAGTTTCTTCTTAATTTATCTTATAGATTAGATGTTAAATAGAAAACACTTACAACCTTAGAAAAAGAGCGATAAAAATTTTTAAAAAATCTACAGTTTAAGCTGAATTTTAATCTAGACTGGGCCTTAACGTAGATCAGCCAAAACAATGATTTGGCAATACCAAAAATAGGAATACTGCTAGAAGATTTTTCGAAAATTCTACTATAAGCGCTTCCATCATTGAAATAAACGAAATTATATACATATTACAAACTCTTTCTTCAGGATATGATATCAATGTAGAAAAGTTTAAGGAGTATGCAGTTGAAACAAAAAATCTTCTAGTAAGCCTTTATCCTTGGTTTCAAATGACTCTCACAGTTCACAAATTACTAGAACACAGTGCCCAGATTATTCGTCACCATTCAGTGCCTATAGGTATGCTGAGCGGAGAGGCACAAAAGTTGTTTTTTATTACGGAAAAAATCTTTATTTTACAAAATAACTTAAGACAGGTATTGATTATGTTATAACAATTTTTATTTTTTAATAATGCTATATTTTATTTTATTACCACATATTTTAGGATTTTTTATTAATTTATTTACACATTTGCATATCTGTTTAATATACCTAATAATATGTTATTTTATTATTTTTTTTGACCTTAAGAATATATTTATTACTTAATTTCTTTTTGATCATCCATTTAGACAGTTTTCAAAAATTGTGTTTAAATAACCCAAGTTTCTTTCAATAGATTGCAAAATACGTAGCAAATATAATTTTATTTCTATTCAGTAACTCGGAAACTAATAAAAAACGCCACACTACAGTTTTATCCACCTAAAAAGTAATTTTTGCTCACTGTGCGCCGTCAGAAAAAGGTTACCAACCCTTGCTGTAGATGAAAAGAGCTCCAAACATTTTTGCAGCAGAAGAACTCAACGTTGGCTAATGGCTTTGTTTTATTGTAGATATGTCTTCGATAAATGCATATATCGCTGGCCTGCAAGAAAAGTGACACAACTCAAAAAAACTAAATTTTTCAGGAGACACTTATCCTGTTGCAAGACATGACTAAACCAATCCTATTTGCAATATAAAACAAAAATTGAAATTTTTTGAGTTGTGTCACTTTTCTGGCGAGCCAGGGATCATCCATCAGTCCTGTGCCAATGCAGATCAAATGAAAAATTCGATTTTTTAAAATTATTGGCGAAACAGCTATACCAACCACTTTTGCACGAGAGATTGCAGAAAACAAATTTGCCACGAAAACTCAAAAATGATATTTGTAAAGTTTAGAATGCCATCTATAACACCAAAAGCAAAAAACTCCTTTTCATGCGTTAATTGTAGCAAACCGATTTGTCTGCAATGCAGCAAAAAAATGTGTTTAATATGTCTTCAAAATTGTAAAGATAGATAAATATTCAATTTTTTGATAGGGCTTTTGAACCAATCTCAGTTTTTTTCACTTATAATTTAAAGATGCAATTCTGTTATTTTCCCATAACTTGGACTTTACTTAACATTTTTACAAATAAAATAGTTTTATTTTTCAGTTTTTTTTGTTGTTAAATGGAAATTAGGAATCCACTGTTACTTTGTAATACATGTTTAGTTTTATTAGCGTTTTTATATTAGTTTGTTACAACGTTAACTTTATAAATAGAAGTTTGTTTCTTTATATTGTATTTTTTAAGGTAAACACAATAAAAACCACAAAATTTTCATAATAAAGACAAAAACTTAGGAGTAGCAGGGACTCCGCCACGCATGGGGTTGTTAAAATCTTCGCTCACGTCTATTAATGGTTAACGGGTTTACCCCAAATTTTATCTTAACGTCAGACTCGAAATAAAATTATCAAAATTAATAATTAGATACTTACCACAGTCCACGGACGACCATTTACGTTGAAATTGAGGAGATACACAACAACAATGTTCAAAACCGATAATCACAATTGCGAAAAACCAACACCGAACATATCACACCAAAATTGCAATTTTTAACTAGGGAAAACACAATAATGGCAAACTAGGACTTTGTTTCTGTTTTCAAATACTCATGTACCAAAATAAATTACACAAAAAGTCTATTTTTAACAACATTTTAAATCTTTAAACCACCAAAACACGCGACACGACACCAGACGAAGCCATTTTGTTCGACAATGGTCCACAGATCACATAACTTAGATAGGAAACTCATAGTACTCTAACTGGGATAAATCAGCGCCTGAAGTGGATGCAGGGGAAAGTAAAATATGCAGTGGCGGCTCGTGAGAATCTCTAGTGGAAGGGCATAAGTAATAAATGTTAATACTTTTTAAAACTAATTTAGCTATAGGCGTAAACTGTTTTTATTATAATTTCAGTAGGTTTCATCTTGTCCCCGTAAAGCCAATTAGAATACACCACAAAACTTTATACAATTAATAAATTTTCCTAAAATATAACGATTTTGCTTAACTTGCTCGTTATGTTTTTGAATTTCAAGTCTGAATGCGCTACTAAGCTGATTTCGTAAATCAATTCGATCTAACGTAGCAAATTCCAATAAATAAATACTTTTGCCTCATAGAATGATTTTTGATTTTTTTCGTTAAATGTTTTAAATCCCGTATTTCTGTCCAAATCCAAGCAGGATCGGAATCACTAGACCCCATTAACAAATAATAAACAAAACAATAAACTGAATTACCTGAAGTACCGTCATTACAATTTCTTACCACGGTTTTACCGTTGAGTGAGGGAGTTGGGAAGAAGCGCAAAGACATAGCTTAACAGCGTTCCGTACTGCTATCTCACTTTAATTAGCTTCCCGCACCGCACCGTCCATCAACTTCGTTGCTGTTCTGTAGCGCCACCTACACAGTTTGCTCGTTGAATGAGGAACTCGGGTTGCTGGCTCGTTGTTGAAATAAAATTCTAAGCGCTTTATAAAATCACGATTCCTCCCTGACGATTCCACACATTTGGTCAGAATTGTTAGGAACAGGTTTACGACGGAATATTTATTGAGATTGCAAAGAAAACTATCCATTAAAAATTGGCAAAATTCGTACTTTTCAATGAAATTTGGTGTGTCTACACAACTTTTTATGCTCTTTCAAATAGTAATGTAAAAAAATTTCTAAATACCCACACAAAAAAAAAATTAAAATAGAATTTTACAATTTTTTTTTTCGAATTTTACGCAAAATCTCCAAAAACACTGGAAAGGGTCCAGCAAAATATATATCAAAGTATCTTCAAAAAAATTTACGATTATCTGAACGATAATTTAACATAATAAAATTATAATTTCTTGATGTTGCATTTCCTGTGCAGTAGGGTATATTAGTGTATATGAAATAAAAATGTTATAAAAAATTTTAATAGAGCCAAAAATTATTAAAAAATCTATATTTTGCAACCCCGAAATTTCAGATTTTTAGGACCATAAATGAAAAAGTTTTCGTCCCTCCTCCCGATTTCTAATAGAGAACGTGAGATAGATGTGAGGCCAACAAAATTTTCCGATTTTCAAATTTTTTTTGTAACCTATACAAATGAATAAAGAACTAAAATATCAGTTGCTCTGTACCACCCCCTACTGTCCCCAGCCGCCTCCAAAGTTACCAAAAATTTAAAAAATCTTTAAATGAAGCTAGAATCATGCGGTTTTTTTACAGGGGTACCATATAAGGTACCTATTACTTAAAAAAAAATTACCCCATTTTAAAAGGGATATAAAAAAAAAATTTTTAAATTCATTTATTCTCCAAAATATGAAATCGAAGAAAAAAGACCCCTAAATAACATTTTGACCATGTCTTAAATTTAATAGTCTACAAAAATTTTGCGTATGCGCAGTTGCGTTTACGCTGCAAAGAGTGGATAATAAACATCTATAGATCTTGGTATCTAAACGTTGTATAGAATATCTGTTGAAGCCAAAAAATATTAAAAAATCTATACATTGTACCCCCAAAATTTCGGATTTTTAGGACCATAAATAAAAAAGTTTTTCTCCTCCCCCGAATAAAATTTGGGAGTTTGAGATAGATGTGAAAGCAAAAAATTTTTCTGATTTTCAATGTTTTTTTGTGCCTTATAGACATAAACGTACAATAAAGAAAAAAAATATCAGTTGCTGTATTTAACAAAAAACTTACTTTTACAATTCTAGGAACTCTAAAGACACTGACCAATTACCTCTAAAAATGCTGTAAATTTACAAGTCAAGCGATTCATTTTAAATGTAGTTACTGAATTAAAGTTTGCTATTGTTTTGCAACGGCTTAAGAAGTGCATTTTTAACGTCTTATATTTGTTCAGAGAAGAAATTTTAAAGTTATTAATTATGGATTTTTCTAGTGCTTGTAGGTGTGCGTTTAGGCAAAATTTTTATCAAATTCTCGGTTATTATTTAACACCACAACCGTCTGAATGACACTTTCTTGAAATTGACGTTTATAACAACCTGTTCATTTGCTCACTTAGAGAGATCTCCGCGTGGCGCTGCTAACATCGGCTTTCCTCATATACGTAGACTTTTATTTATTCAACACATTTATATTAAAAACAGCTGCAAAAAAGCGCGGATTTTTTCACACTGCATAATTAACATGATTATTACAAATGTAAAAATTCCGAATTATTCTGATCAAATGTTTTATTATATTCGTAGGGCTTTCGGAAGTTAAAATAAACTCGCAGGCAGTTATTTAATAAAATGCAGCAACGAAATTTACCAACTTTTGACAGTAAATTAGAATTTTTAAAAAAATTTTTGGTTCACCTTTATTCTTGGTACCGAATGACATCAACTATGCATAAAATTCTACTCATGGTGCTGCTGTTAGGGAAAAATTTTTGCTTCCAATTGGTCAGCTTTCAGAAAAAGCAGCAGAAGCAAAAAACGAGAAGTTTCGACGTATCGTCAACAATTTGCACGAAAAATTTTAGGAAAATCTTGTAATTTAGATAGATTAAATAGACTTCTTCTTAGTTCTGATTATCTTTTACCTGGCATGAAACCGACAATTAGAAAAAAGTCTCGACCATTTCTAAAAGAAAGTATATTCAAATGTTAATGCCAGCTAAACCTACACCTTCAACCGTAACATCTGAATCGGAAGAAGCACAATTATTGTCTGATGAAGAGGACGATATTTTATCTAATGAAGCGTCTGAATCTATTGAAACAGACGTAACATTGATGAGTTAGAAAAAAAATTGTCTTCTGTCTAAACATTTCACATGCATTGTAAATGTATACATTTAATTTTTGGAAATTTTAATTTGAATACATACTTTGTTTAAATTTTTAAAATATATTTTTGAGTTACTTTCTTTAACTGTTTTTTTTTACATTACAACACTTTTTAGACATAATAAAAAATATAAATAGTTTTGGCCAGCTAGAACAAGCAAATACCCCACTGTGCGACGCGTGTATTATATTTGAAAATATTTACAACATCAATTGTTGTTTATACAATGCTGTACCATAGCTTTTGGACTTTAAAAATATTTGTAACTTTTTCAATCGCCCTACTTCTTAGTTTAGTTCAAAACGCCGTACTTCTTAGTTTAAAACGCCGTACTTCTTATTTCGAAATGCCATACTTGGTAAAAAATGACGTTTTCTTGCATTTATACTTGAAAATATTTTCTACATCATTTTTTAAAATATATGTAATATATATTTACATTAATAATTCAAAGAACCGATCTCGCCGAGGAGCCAGATCCAAAGATCTAAATCATTCAAACCATTTTTTCCATCTCTAGATACGACCCGTTGGACCCGTTCGACCTACACACCACAGTGGCAAGCAGCAAACTGAAATTTCTCAGACCCAAACACTTATAACGCCATCTGATTTTCAGACCCATTTGGGGTCACGCTTTTTAGCTATGTCTTTGCGCCTCTTCCCAACTCCCTCACTCAACGGTTTTACCCATTTACCACAAGTTTCTGGTGAATTTTTAGCTTTGGTCTCGGAGGTCCCAACTCCTTTATTATTATTATTATTTTTTAAATTAACAAATTCCGCGGATTTTAACTCTTATATTGTGAACGGAATTCATCATCAATCCGATTAAATTATAATCACAATCATAAAAAACTTGGCTCAGAAAAAAACGTTAAACAGTTGTTACCGGTGCAATACAAATTAATGAATAATAATTATCGGGAGCAATCGATTCAAATCGAAGCAACTCGGAGTAATTCTGCTGCTAATTGGTTCGTGGGCAAGTCTGGCTTCTGCCCGAGATAGCACTGTTGTCAGATTGTTTTAGCAACAAAACTCTTGAAAAACTAATGGAAAGTGCGTGGGAAGTGCGTACGATATGGCAAGCGTAGTAGGGCAAAGCTAAGCTGTGCCCGGAATGCGCGCCCGCTAATGTTTTTAAACTTTGCGCGCATTTTAAACTTCTACAAAAAAGTTTTAAACGTTTTTAATTATTTTATTCAAAATACAATATTTCCTTATTTTCTTATTTTTTTATTTTCGTTGGAGGGGCAATGCCCGAATGCCCTCTCTGCACGAGCCGCCACTAAAAATATGCACGCGAAAAATTTAAAAATAAAATAGTAATTACTATTTATTTCCAATTTTCTTTCATACAAGGTTTTACGAGTCTACCATTATGAGTTTTTCTATAATCAATACAGAAAAAAACTCATAATAACCTCGCATGAAAGAAAGTTTTTTTCTTATTTGCTAAAAATGTCTTTGTCTTGCATTTCTTATAATGTGTTAATAGAGGTTTATGCTTTACAAATTTAAACTATCATTGTTCCTTGTTTTTTATACATTTATTTTGTTTTTACAAATGATCCTTACAACTATTTTTTTCTTAAACTATTCTTATATTTAAGTTTTTTTACATACATATTATGTGCTTCTACTTTAATCTTATCTGCAACGCTTGGTTTTTTTTTTTAAAAAAAACCAAATTTATAATCTTTACCGCTTAAAAGTTTGTTTACTTGCTTACACCAAAAATGTAATACAGTAAATACAATTAAGTTGGCAATGATTTTACCCATCTCATGGGCACTACAATTAAATGGAACAAAATCTAAAGTATTGACTAATAAATTTACTAACACAGCGCGTATATTGTTAACATTACATACCTTGGGAATGGTAGAAAACAAAATTTCTAGTGCCTTGCCTGTAATATAATAGAGGTAACTGCCCGGTTTTTGTAAGTTCCCCCTTTTATATTGCCTGGCTTCTATTACATCAAGAGGCACATCGCCATCTGAATGGATTAAACCGTCCCGACATATTTGACATTCAGCTTTTTTTTGATGCTTTTTTTGCAATATAGCCCGCAAAATATGCCGTTGTCGATTGCCCTATGCGACTTTTCCTTTGAACGGAAAGAGATGGCTCCTCTCCACTTTTATAACCAGATAAACGTGTAGATGTACCAGCTTCCGGGGTGTTTTCCCCAGAGAGAAGAAATACACCAGCAATTTCCTCCCCAGTCACAAAAGAACGTAAATTGTCCAATGCCCCGACACCAAAGTCTTTTTCGCAGTTTGCTCCCACTGCATGTCGCGACATAAAATTATTAAGTAATATCGCCTTAAAAGATGCTAAAAATTGTGTCGGGCTAGGATTTACGTTTCTTCGTTCATGGGTACGTATTGCGGCAAAAGAAATTTCTATACAATTTTGATTTAATGCATGAGGCAAAAAATACTTAAATTTTAGGTCCACCAAAAGTTTGTGTTTCAAGTAAATAAACCCTTTCAGAGTCGTAATTAAATTAACACAAGCAGGAACTCGAACAAACTTGTGGTTTTTGCTATCATAAAACTTTATCTTATGTAAAAAGATGATCGCATCACGCCAAAATTCTTCGTGAGGAGAATGTCTTCTTACACCTCCTTTTAAGGGTTTAAAACTTGACGCAACTTTGTAGTTTCCATTTAAACTATCAAATAGTTTATCAAGAAACAGAATCAGGTCCGCTGTGTGGCTAGCTTCTGCTTCAAGGTTGTAGTCGCTTTAAATGTCTGTAAATAAATGGTTATACAACCAAAAAGATTTGCAATGATTAGTACTTATTCCATTGAGAAATTTGTTTCATCAATGATCCGACTTGATTGCTGAAAACTTGAGACATAAGTGATACTTTCATTTTATTCATTTTCTCGGGATATATATATATATATATGAGCATCCTTCAGCTTCGTACACATCCGGGTCTCGTCCAAGGTATCCAGGAGATAAAATTTTGTAATGTGTTTCCACTTTGCAGCTTTTTGGATTCCATTTTCTTTCCAAACAAAATCTTTAGTAACTAAATTGTTTCTTAGACCTTTGAATAGATGAGAAACATCAAAGAGTGATATAATCTCCTGATGGTTTACACAAAAACCCATATCAGTTCACTCTAACCCCCTTTGATGGTGTTCTTCTTTTGTCTCGTAAAGTAAAGTATTTATTGCCGCTTGATTGGCACTCCCCTGGTCACATATGGTAGAAACAACTTTGAGGCCAATATTTTGACACTCCTGAATAATACCTTTTATCAAACTTTTCAATACTACGGCTTTCATAGGCCCATGACTAAATGTAAACGCCAGCGGTTGTTTCCACTGTCGAAATATGCCTTTCACCATAAACACATTTTTCATAGTTTGCAATATGTGGTGTACGTTTTTGACCTAGGTCTTCCAGTCCTTTAATGCAATCTTTTTTGCTGTTAAACTTCAAAAAAGGAGCTATCGATATTTCGTCAAAAATGACTGCACATATTTTCTCTCTCTGATCTTTCATGGCATGCACTTGATGTTTTATACGCGCAAATATTTTTTTATTTATCCCCGCTTTAAATAGAATTTTAAATAAAAGATTGGTTAGTGTTCGTGGTGTAGGTAAACAAAAAATTTTTGATTAAAATTTATATCCTTTGGGAGCACTCTTATATAATGCCAAGGACAATATTTTTTCGTCTATATTAAAACGTCTTGCTTTTGGTTTTATGCTGTGCAACCTTATTTGTTGATTAATAAATGTATAGGTTGACTGATTTATATATTTCATTAATTGTTCAAACTGTGGTTGTTTAGCCAGTTGTTCAGCATTTTTTAAGCGTTGTTTCAGATTGCCGATATTGTATTGTAATCTACTATTTCTTTTACTCCATTGTCCTACCATTTTATAAAATTTTTTACAGCGCGGAGTTAAAGTCTTTTGTCTGGTAATATTTACAGTTTGTAAAATGCCTCTTCTACTTTTTCCACCTGCTACTCAAATTTTATACTTTATTTTTACTTTCTTCATTTTTTAATACATACTTGATAATGCCGTTTATAAAATCGTTGACTCCTAGCTAGTTAAAGGAACAGTTAATTCAGACAAAGATAAAACCTCAATGGTTGGCTGTTCTCGTTCATTCTCTGCTTCGGCTGATGTACCTACATAATACAATTTTAGATAATATTTAACAATATATGTATGCTTTCACTACCTAAACTTGTTTGTACCAGAGGCAATGTTTTTCGTGACTCATGGCTTGTTTCAGTTGTCTCAAATGTACTGCTGTTTGAGATCATTTTATATTTAGGGAGAATTGCCCGTTCTTGTACAGTGTCTTTCTGCATACCTACGAAAGAGTTGAGAATTTAATACAACTTACAAAAAAAGTTATGATCTATGCCAGGTGTAATTGACAAGAAAGTTTCATTGTATAGGGTAGTTAATTTTTAATAGTTTTAAGAGGTTTCTCATATATCCGATAATAACAGTTTTGCTAATGCAGATCCTACATTTTGTACAAGAAACATGGAAGAGAATGTGAGAGTTTCACGAAGTAAAGTCATAAAAATTTTCAAAAATATAAATATTGGTCTTACAAACCAAGAATTGTGGCAACACTTAACACCCAATCAGTACAATTTAAGAAGATTTGGATTCAATGTGTGGTATGGAATGATGGGCAATAAAATAGTTGGCCCGATCTTTTTTGGTAAACATTTTACTACTCGACAGTACAAGCAGATTCTTGGTGTTACAGTGAATTTATTTATTTGTTTAGGTTTCTTTAAAAAATTATATTTGTAAAGACAATAGTAAAAACTTAAATCAACACAAGTTATAAACCCGGATCACATTTGTAATAATAAATTTTAAAATTCAACCCAAAATTTTGGTTTTGTAAATTATGTGTTTTATCAAAAATTCGGGTTTTTAAAATGTAGGTCATGTTATGTGACAATGTCACGTTGACGTTGTCATATAACATAATTCACAAAGCCAAAATTTTGGGTTGAATTTTAAAATTTATTATTACAAAAGTGATCCGGGTATACATTGAAAAAGCTTTTATATACTATAGTGTCCATCTATCATATCATATATCATATGATATACTTTCGTAAAATCGTGTCCATCTTTGAATAAATTAGTGTAAATGTATAGTGTAGCGCCCTCCAACGGGTTCAGGGGCAAGTTTTAGCGCAGATTTTTACCAAGTAGTCACGGCTTTTTACAAATATAAGTTTCCTATCTAAGTTATGTGATTTGTTCAATGGTCCTGTACTGGCACTTGCCACTACAGTAGTGCGGTCACGTGGTAACGACAGACACGAATTTTACTTTGCTGAGCGGTTCCGCATGCGCACTGTTGTCTGAATTCAATGTTTAAATTGCAACTTTTTAAATTGCAACTTTTGTTACATTGTAATGATACAATTATTTCAAGGTTTTTTATAAGTTTTCGTTTATTTAGTTTGTGTAAAATGATTTGTAAGATAGTTATTTCACATCTTCTAACTACAGACAGTTCATTATTTATTTAGATCAACTCTTGCTATGAAACTTTAGACGTATGCTTAAAAAAATGAAGTTAGGAAATTTTTTGATAAAATTCTTTCAAACAAGCACCAGTGTTAAAGTTCCATTTGCTCTTAATTTTAACCCCATTTTAAAAATACGATTGTAGTTAGTAAAATTTTGAACGGTCTGTATAAAGCACATTATTAAAAAGTTTCATTTCAAACTAGACAAATTGCATCTTTTAACAAAAAAAAAATCAACATTGATTACACAGGTCAGCATGATTCTGTGGTTAACATATTATAACAATACAAAATTTTTATTTTTTCTATCACCCTTAGTTTTCGAAATATTTGCAGTTTTAGGTTTTATTTAAAAAATGCACAATTACACTATCAAGATTTACCCCTCCACTTTCCACGGCCCTTTCCAATATTTTTTTAAATAGCAATGTACTTTTTGTAATACTTCAAATAAAAGACAATTTTATAAGCATTTTACTACCATAATCAATTTTTAAATTAATAATTAATTATGTTTAATAAAGTAGTTTTTTTTTAAATTAGGTATGCGAGTCGCTACTTCTGAACATCTCGAGCCTCTCTTTAAAATTGCCAATCTATTGTTAGAATACTATACTATATTTATACATACTGCACAAAATCATAAATTAACCCGTTAACGACCAGTGTTATATAAGTAGGACAGCAATAAAAAAAAATTTCAAAAAAAGTATTATATAGGATATCCGGGTTTTTCATTAATTTTTTCGAAAAATAACGTTTCCTATAGATGTTACATATAAAATCCATGTTAATTTACATTGAGAAACAAGATATTTATTTATTTGAAAATATTAGAATGTGTAACGTTCTGCACCTTGGTAAGTTATGTACTATTTTTTGGATACAAAAATTTTGTTTTTATTTGTGTAGGGTATATTCGTTTACCGAAATACTTAGTTGAAAGATATTATAATGTAACTTATCAATTTATTTTTGTTTGGCAAATTATAAACAAAATAAATTACTGTCCTATGCATAGGAGGCTGGGCGGATCCATTGTCTTTGCCACATTTTGCACTTTTTAACAGGTTTGCATAAAACTTGCAAGTTTTGCTGCAAATAATGCGTTATTCTTAGTTTGTGTTTATATGCAGAGTGTTGAAAGTGCTTTTTAAAAAATTACACATTGTTTTTTATTACAAAAATTATATTACAAAAAGGTATGTTCTATAATGCAGTGATTGTTGTATCTTTTGTTTTATAAAAACTTTATTTTATTGTTATTTACAGTGAAAAATGAATTCCAAGAAAGCCCTTACACTTGAGGAAATGGAAAATATAGTTAATGATCTAAATTTTTGGATTGACGAAGATGAATCACATATAGATTTGGTAGTTTTATCCCCCGACATTGACTACGTTAAAGACGAAGATGAAGCTGATGATGATCAACTTGGAATTGCTGACATAAAAGATGTACCCGGACAAATCGAAATAGAATGTAATATTCCCAAAATTAAAGAAACATTACAAGGCGAAACTTCCAAGCAAAAAAAGGAGCGATTGTGCAATGCATTACCAAATTGGAAAAAGTATGTACCAACCTATGATTTCATAGACAATAATTTTTTAACTATTGAAAAAACCAAAATGGACAGTTTGAAAGAAAATCTCAGCTCCCTTACACCTTTACAACTTTTTGAAAAATTTTTAACTACTGACATTTTGAAACATATTAGAACATAGACTTTACGTTATGCTCATTGTGTCAAAAATAAAGCAAATTTTGCTCTAGAAATTGATGAACTAAAATGCTTCATTGGGATACTTTTATTTTCCGGTTACCATAAAGTACCATCGGAAAGATCGTATTGGTTAAGGGACGAGGATTTGGGAGTGGATGTAATCCACTATATATCCACTATAAAGAAATGGTACAGGTCTATCTCACCAGAATATTAGACATGGCTGTGACAAACGCCTGGATTTTGTACAAAAATTTGCATAGCCGTAGTGGTTTAACCTCTTTGGAATTTAGACGTGCTATTACTGTGCCTTATTTAAAACTTTTAAACACAGGTATCAAGAGAAAAAACCGGCCTCTGACGTACTACCAGATATAAGATTAGATGGTAAAAATTACCTGATTAGCCACAGAGAAAAGCAAAGACGATGTCAGAGAAATGGATGTAAAAGCAAACCCACATCGATTTGTGTAAAATGTAACGTTACATTGTGTTCTATATGTTTTTTACCGTATCATCAAAATTAAATAGTAAATAAATATAAAACAAAATATGTATGTGTATTTGTCCAGTGTCCTGTATATAGGACAGCCTTTTTAACAAAAAGTTACAATTATAATTTTTTTTAACATTTTTTATAAGCTTTTGATGTAAATTTAAAAACATATTTTAATTTAAAATAAAAAACATAATTTTTTTAACTTTTGGGCGCTAACGAGTTAAAATAAATTACTTGTATAGAACAATTAAGGAAATGATCTTATGTAATAAAAAAGTCTTTTTCTTTTGGAAAACCAATAATGTGGTTAAAAGTTCTCAGTCACGACGACTGTCATTTTTGTCAAACTAATGTAAAGGGTTTCAACACCAAAAATGTAGAATGTATCATATACTCAAATGTAACATCGGCTATAAAGCCTTTACCTCATGGACTTGACTTACCAATTGCCACACCTAATAAAATTTGTAATTTTACTGACTCAGACTTTGAAACAAAAACTTGCTTTTGCGAAAACAAAACAAGTAGTAAATATAGTGACAGCAGTAGTTTTAACACTTCAGAAAAATTTACACAAGCTGAGCTCAATGATTTGATCAGAGATTTGCATCTATCGAAAGATCCTGCGCAGTTATTAGGTTCTCGACTGAAGTCTAAAAATCTTCTTGAACCTAAGACAAGATTTTCCTGGTACAGAAATAGAGAACAAGAATACGTAAAGTATTTTGTTCAAGACGAGCAATTGGTTCATTGTACAGACATTCTAGGATTGCGAGAAAAATAAAGGTTTGAAGAGTATGATTTAGCAAATTGGCGTTTATTTATAGATTCCATTAAACTAAGTTTAAAAGCAGTACTACTGCACAACGGAATCACATATGAATCAATCCCTATTGCACATTCCGTCGACCATAAACAAACTTATTAAAATTTGTCGCTTTTGTTAAACAAAATTTAATATGTAGAAAATCAGTGCAAAATTTGCGGCGATTTAAAAATTTTAAGTCTGCTTTTGGGTCAGCAAGCCGGTTTTACTAAAATGCCATGCTTTTTGTGTGAGTGGGACAGTAGGGTTTGTGAACTGCACTGGATAAAAAAGGATATCCCAAAAAAATACTTTAATTCCTGGTTAAAAAAATATATTAAGTCCAAATTTAGTTGATCCAGCAAACATCTTATTATCTCCGTTACACATAAAGCTTAGCTTAATGAAGCAATTTACAAAAGCCTTAGATAGAAATGGCACTTGTTTGTGTAATAAAATGTATGTGTAATACCTAATAAGTTTTCGAAGTTATCTGCAGCCAAGTTAAAAAACAGAATCTTTGTAGGACCGGATATTTAGAGCCTATGGACTAACACTAAAAGACAGAGTAAGAAACAAACAAATAAGAAAAAAAAATTGGAGCTGGAATAAGAATACTTAACACTATAGAAGCTATAGAACGTATGAGTCCAGAGAGATGGCCAAAAAAAATAATGGAATAGAAACCAACCAGAAGAAAAAAAAGGGGACGACTAAGCAAAAAATGGAAAAGCGATATAGAAGAAGCCATGGAAAAACTAAACTTAAACAAAGAAGATTGCATAGATAGAAGAAGATCGATGTTAGGATAAGAATATAGTTACAATAATTTTGTAAAAACTCTCTAATATAAAAAAAAACATGTATTGAATTAAATAATTAAATCTCTGTTTACTTTAATGTGTATATTCTCAGTATGCGCAAAACCGCTGGTCAAGTCACTTAAATTTAATGAGCTCAGTCTTCAGTATTCTTTCAGAAAAAGTAGCAATGCTGAGTATAGAAGCCATGTTGGGGCTTAAAATATGGCGTTGTAGCTGTCTCTTTTGCAAATTCATTTCGTCTTTTATTGATTTAGTATTTGAGCTCTAAAGCACTCAAACAAGTTTTAACAATATTAGAACACATGTGGTGTAGTGAGTGGTTCATTTGGGAACCTAACAAAATCTGTTGCGAAAAGAACTTTCTAAACGTTTGTTACAACACTGTTTTTCTTAAGAGAGTTTTTGCAAATTATAAAGATTAATAAACTAAAGTGAAATATTTCTTTTTTTTTTCTTTGGTATTACGGCAAATAGGCATCCAAGGCCTAAATCACCAACGACAAATTATTGATTAGGGCACCTGGACGCATCCGGCGTCATCCAGCCTCAAACCGGCGTGATAGGCTAGGAAGCCTCCACGAATTCGATAAAAACAGCACAACACACACTTAACTTAAAAATACCGCGTCCGACCCCGCCTAATCTAGATGATACTTAATACTAAATGAGCAAACTTTGTCTAAAGGTCGTGATGGATCTCTTCCAAAGAGCTGTGTAACCTTATCGCTTGGTGGAGGAGCTTAGTAGCTGTCTGTCTTCGAGCCTGACAAGACGGGAACAGATAGTAAACCCAAAGCAGCTCAATTATTTTCTTATATTAGCTCTTCTACTCTTCTTCAGCACTTGTTTTTCTAATCTGTCGGGTAGAAGCCTGATTTTGAATCTTTTCTGTCCTCTTTTTTTGGCCACCTTTTCTATTATCTTCTTTCATTCCCGACGCTATAAGAACCACTCGAGGGCTAGAAACTTTCTTCTTCTTCTTTCCATTCTTTCTATAAAAAAAAGACGGACTGGCAAGAACTTGGTTTTTGATCTGGTTGCAGCTAACAAGTATGAGCCGGTCTTGATGAAAAGCCCCCTCACCACGTCAAGGTGCCGGCCCATCGAGGAAGGGTTAGTGCAGGTTGACTCACAATGATGGACTTGGCTATAGATATGGACTCTTTTTTTTTAATTTTATGATGAACACCGAGAACAGTAAAACGGTTACGGTGCAGGAGATGGAGACCCCAGTACCGGTCGAGAGCGTGGTGGGCGAGCGGTCTACACTCGACCGTCAGCTTGCGTCTGCTCGGGTACGAGAAGTGTGGAGTCAGATTTCGGTACCCGAAATAGCTACTGACCAAAATAAAAAAGTAGGCTCTAGGACAAATCAGGATCAACTACAAATTATGCTAAAAAAACATAGCGCTCTATTACAACGTCTGGTATTGGATATCCCAACCTATAGAGAAAAAAGAGTATGCACAAGCACACCAGTGAGCCCAAATACGAGCAATGTGGACCTCACATGGAATGAGGAGAAAAGGTCTTCGGTAGCATTATCGTAAGCGGCAAAAAAAAGAAAACACCTTGATAGAGGACAAAACTTAAATAAGCAACAAGATAGAAAGTCGACTTGCGGACAAATACAGAAGTCTATTCCTCGCTCTGAAGAAAGAAGTGGCCAGGCTAACCTACTAGTAAAAAAGAATATAAACACAAAGAAAGAGATTAAAGATGCTGCCTCCAGTATAGGAAGCATTACATGCCAGATTTTTTCTAAAGACATGGTAGAACTAAGACCCTGGAAAAGATACAACAGAATGTGCAAACTCCGCTGCTCAAAAGTACTACACAAAAATGTACTTGTAGGTGTACATGTATAATAAAAAAAAATTAGAACAAATTTAAACGCATGAAGTAAAGAATATTATAGATAAAAACCCAACAGAAAAAGAAATAATCAATATAGTAAAAAAAACTGGCCCAGCTCAGTCTTCCGAAAGACTAAGTTGAAAATCGATAGAGCACTCCCTACAAAATTCCAAACCTGACCTGGCAATAATTACCGATATAAAAAAACAGGTAATAGTAAACTAATAAATTCTTTACTAGAAATAAAACGGCAAATACAAAAGACATTAGAAACAAACCAACTAGAAGCAGGATGAATACTATATACTTCAAACTCGTGTAAAGTTGCAAACGAAAATGGTACAATAGGGAAAGAAAGTCAGATCTACACGTTTTTAGCAAGTCTGAAAAGACAAAACACTCATGAAAAAAAAGTCAAAAATACATATAACTTGCTAAATAAAATTAAAATTTACCTCTATAAGAAGCATAGAAATTCTAACGATTACAACCTCGAACAAAGAAATAAGCAAAGAATTACAAAAGCTAGCAGAAATTGTTTTCAGAGACACTGAGACACATGTTATTATTCTGGTCCTACAGCTAATAGATAAACAGGAAAAAAGGATAGTTAAGGACTGGAAAACAAATGCTCTATTTATAGAAGGTAAGAATAAAAACTACAAAACCATACTTACAAATGTCAAAAATACTATTAAAGCAAATGACTCAAGTAAAGTTTAAATCAGAAGTAACAAGGATGGGAAACTGTTAATTGTCACCGAAAAAAAACCAGAGGTCATAGGTATATTAAAAAAAAGCAATAGAAGGTACCTCAGACACAATAAAAGTGAGAAATACAGAACCGGGTTCTAAAACGGAGTCCGTTTACATTAGGGGCTTAGATACCACTACAACTAAGGAAGAGGTAATCACAGCTATAAAACAAATTATGGGAAAAGAAACAGAAGAAGCATTTAGGGTCAGCAAAATAAGACCCAACAGGAATAACATGCAGTCCATAACTGTCACTGTAGAAAAGGGCAAGGCAGAAAAGTTATTACAAAGCAAGCACATTAGTGTTGTAGTGGTAAACGGTGTGCTAGACAGACACGTGAAACTAGCAGGATGTGGCAAATGCTGGTCCTACGATTACCAAACTACAGAATGCGAAAGCCCGGATAGATCACAGTTGTGTTATAAGTGAGACAAAGAGGGTCATACAGCTAGAGACTGTCAAAATACCGAGTATTGCCAGATATGCGAAAAAAAAGGTCACAAAGTAAGCAGCGGAAAATGTCCAAAATTCCGTAAAAAATTGTACTTTGCCAAAAAAGCACTGCAGCCTAATAGTTCTATACAAAATGGCAGTGAAAAGAGTGATGCAACTTAATACAAATAAGAGACGAGACTTGCATAGTTTACTACTTGTCACTGCTGTCAAGATGTGTGTTGATGTTGTGATGGTTAGTGAGCCTCCCAAGGTCTTGGGTGGCTTATGTAAGTGATTTGTGGTTTGTCTAAGAAACAGTGCAATTGGTGTTATTAATAAACAATGTGTTGTGCATAATACCTACTCGGGTCGTTTCTTTGTGGCACTGGAACTGGAGGTCTTTACTCTGTATAGATGTTACTTTCCTCCTAGCCTTAATGAAGAGAGTTTTGTCGATAAGATCTGCAATATTGAGAGTCACATAAAAAGCAGTAATAAAAAAATGGGACTTGTCGGAGACTTTAACGCAGCGAGTAGGGCCTGGGGAAGCGCTCGACAGGACAGACGAGGTACGATACTTCTTGAGTTTATGACAAAGCATGATCTTGTTGTTTTAAATGATGGGGCCAGTCCTACATTTAATAATAGACGACATACATTCTTTGTGGACCTCACTTTGGTGTCATCTGCGCTTAGAAACCTGTGTCAAAAATGGCATGTAATAAACGAAGAAATGCTGTCAGACTACCGCTGTATAATGTTTCAAATTGTGGGATGCAATGAAAAAGTGCTGCAAATTAAGTCAACTGGCTGGTCGCTGAAAAAGATTAATGTTGATAAGTTTAAACGATACCAGCAGCAACTGTAGAACATATTATTAGTGTATTTTTTCCAGTGAGTAAGAAGGTAGTGTGGCAAGACCTACCTACTGAAGACTAGGAAATCAAACTTTTTACTGAAGCCTAGTTGAAGGATGCAGTAGGCAAAATGAAAATGCGTAAGACTGCTGGTCCTGATGACATTCCACCTGAAATTGTCATGCTGACTGCCAGCGTTCTTCCAGATTTTCTTCTGGATGTAATAAATTTTCGCTTGGCGACTGGCGACTTTTCTGCCGTTTGGAAGATATCAAGATTGGTTTTGTTTCCGAAGACTGGAAAGAATATATCGGACACATCGGGTTATAGACCGCTCTGTATTTTGAATGTTTTTGGAAAGCTGTTGGAGTACTTAATTTTGGTGAGACTTAAAGAATGTGTAAGTTAATGTGATGCTCTTTTGCAAACTCAGTTTGGCTTCAGAGAAAGACGATCAACTGTGAATGCTATTGCTTTTAGGTTCTGCAAAGGAACGTAGGCTCAAATCATACAGACATCGTAATCTGTGTCTTCTAGTGACGATAGATATCAGAAATGCATTTAACTGTGCCTTGTGGCAAAAAGTCTTGGACACATTGCAGATGAGAGGTATAGCAGAATATATCATACGTATGATTAGGAGCTACTTACAGCAAAGATTTGTTAGAGCTACCTGTAGATCGGAGCTTAAGCTGTTCGAAATTTTTTCAGGTGTTTCCCATGGCTCTGTATTAGGGTCTTTTTTGTAGAATCTGTTGTATAATTGAGTTTTACAAATTGCAGTTCTAGATGGAGTTCTCCTTACTGCATATGCTGATAATCTGGCCATAGTTACTCGGGCTAAAACGGAGAAGATATCTTTAGAAAAACGAAGCTACGTTGAAGAATAGATAAAAGCTCATTATATGCAAGTTGCGCCGGAGAAAACCGAAAGAGTTTAGCTGGCGGCAAAACGAATGCTTGGGAATATTACTATTAGGATTGGGGATGTGGCAATTGCACAAAGCAATGCGGTTAAATACCTGGGTATCTACCTGGACCGGGGCCTAACATTTAAGTTCCACTTAGAGATAGTTATGCAAAAAGCTCGAAACATAATCAATGTTCTCTCAAGACTTATTTTAAGTATAGGTAGTTTAAGATCCCGCACAAGACGAGTTCTGGCATCGGTGGCACGTTCGATAATTTTTTATGGCGCTCTAGTGTTGGGTGGTGCTTTGAAACAGAAAAAAATTAAATTGAAGGTAGCATCTCTATACCGCAAGCTAGCTGTAAGAGTAGTTTTAGCTTACCGTACGATCTCGAAAAATGCAGTGCAAGTGATAGCTAGTATGGCTTCTATCAAGCTGGTGGTTGCAGAACGCCGACAACTTTACAATGGGGTTGAAAAACTAACGGCTAAAGAACGACTCCTCGATGACTGGCAGGAGACCTAGACTGCTTCCGAAAAAAAAGCATGGGCGAGGCGGCTAATAGCTCAAATCAAACTATGGGTAGAATGTAGCTTTAATGATGTTGATTACCATATCTGCCAGTTCCTGTCCGGACACAGATGTTTCAGGGATTACCTGTTCAACAAGAAAAAGGCTGTAAACCCATATTGACCATACGATGGAGACGTTGACGATGTCGAGCATACCATCTTTCACTGATGGAGAAATAGTAGGGCAAAATGCGAAAAAAGCTTAGAGACAAAGCTTGCACCAGAAAATATAATTGGGGTGATGCTAGAGAGCGAGAAGCGGTGGTGTCTAGTAAGGGAGATGATGGAAGACATCATCTCAACTAAAAAGGCTGAAAAAAAAAGTCAGGATGGTTAGGATATGAAGCGATGGGATAAAGATCCAAGCCACCACGTGCACAAGAAAGAGGAGAGATTAGCGTCGTCACGCAGACCGAAACGACATGTGTCGCTGCTAAAACCGAACTCTGCTTAAAGACAATTTAGACATGTTTCTGCCTTGATCAAGAAAAAATATGACAGTCAAAGTGAAGTATTTAACCTTAAAATTATTCTAATTGTCAAACATAAACAAAACAAGATTAACACTTCCGTTCGAAAGCGTTAAAAATATACATAGTACTAAATTTACTAACTTTAGGGTTGCCAACAGATTCAACTATTTACAGACACTTTGTAGCTAACAAATTCAATCTGCAAAATTTGTTATTGAAAAAAATTTATTATTTTGATTAAAACCTATTTTTATATTATTTATCAAATATTTAAGTCTAATTTATGACTTGATAAGTTGAAGTAGTAATAAATTCCCATGCAACACACTAAGAATTGAAATAGATTTATGATCTAACTTACAACCTGTCTTAACTTTCAAATATTCACAAAAAAAGTTTGCCATTTTCATGACAAATACCATAAAATTTAAAAAACCACTACTGATAGAGTCCTTTTTGAATAAAATTTACAACACTTTTATAAATTATAAGAAAGTAAGTGATTCAACATTAAAATATTAATTAAAAACAAACGACACATTTGCTCAAAAATTTAATTAGCCACTTTGATGCATTGTACACAAAAAATTGTTAACGTTAATTAAGAAAATGTTAATTTTTTTGAAAATATTAACTACAATTTTTTAAGTATTTTTGCTTATTTAGAAATGGCTGTTTTTGGGGTGTGAGTAAAACTTGACTTACTCGGTACTTGTCAACCATCTTAAAGATCCTGATTTATTCGTCGACGTTTTTCTTTATTTTGTTCTATATAGGCTTTGTCGTTAAATAATCCAAAGTCAAAATTGTTTTGTTCAAACTCTTCTATTTGCTCTGGTTCGGGCAAGTTATAGACAGTGCACATATTGTGTACAAGACAACATATGCATTTATAATTTTTGATGCTTGTACAGGAGCACAGTGCAAAACTCGGTGCTTTAGCAAACAGCGAAAACGCATTTCTAACAATCCATTGCATAGTTTTATACTACTCTTTACTCGTTTAAATATTTCGTTGTATATGTGTTCGGCTGTATTTGGTTCCAGATTGTGCAACGGTTTTTGCAACCAACGCCGTAAAAATTTTCAAGCAAAAAGTAATTCGGGTGTATGTTGCTAATATGTCGCACTACATTTTCTACTCAAAAATTGTGCCAAATGTAGGCATCATGAGTACTGCCAGGAAAGCGCGCATTCACGTTTGTAATTTGTAATTTGGAATCAGAAATTAGCTGAACATTAATAGGATGATAGCTTTTTCGGTTGATATAAATATGCTCAGGGTATATATTATAATTGCTTTGTGGTGAAACGATGGCTACATGAGTGCAATCAATTACTCCTATTACTCCAGACATTTGATGTTTGGTATAAAATTTTTGTTGTACTCTGTCCAATTCTTGAATTGTATTGGGAACTTTATTCACGTATTAAAAACTTGTGGCTGAATCAAAGCAGTTACCACTTCTAAAATTGACCTGCTTACACTTGGCTGACTGACAGCACAAAAGAAATTGTATTCAATATTAGTCTAATAAAAACCTGTGGCAAAAAAATGAAATACCACTAATACCTTTGTTTCTTTAGAGAGAGCCGATCGTCTTGTGTAGGAGCTTCTAAATATTTATTAGTTATTTCTAAAAGCTCTCTCGTCACATTTTTTGTCAAGCGAAACATTTTTATAAGCGTTCTGCTTTTGAAAAACTTGCTGAAGAGCTCTTTCGTCTAATAATTTTTCTGCTAAGAGTATTTTTTCCTTTAGGTACACACTTTAACACCAAACACAATTTTAAATTAAATAGCTACCTAATATAATGACGGTTGTCACATTTGCATACGAATTTTTGATCGTTTGCCATATAAACAGACGAAGTACAATTCGTATACGAAACGTAGACGAATATGAATTTTGTGCGTCAAGAATACAATTTGTCAATTCGTATACCAAATCTTGACTTTTCGTATACAAATTGGTTTTAAGAATTGATCCCATAGTGCTAAACATGTTTGTGTTTAATAACTGTAATATTTTAAAAGCCGCTAAAAAAAATTAAAGCAAATTTCTGTGTCTGTGTGGACCCGACGATATTCCTGCTTTTTTAATAAAAGACTGTTATTAAAATTTGTTATTAAAACCTTTATGTCATATATTTGATCTTATTTTAAAATTTGGTGTTTATCCATGTAGATGAAAAACGTCTTGTGTCCTACCTTTTTATAAATCTGGTGATAAATACAGATAATATTAATAACGATAGACCTATCGCTTTATTGTTAAATTATAACAAATTGTTTGAATGTATTTTTGCGGATGTAATCTATTCTCATTGTATATCAAAAATTGTTTCTCAGCGACATAGATTTGTCAAAAGTAAATTTACTCTTACAAAACTTTGTGAATTTAATCATTTTGTTTCTTCAGCATTAGATTGTTAACATCAAGTAGACGCTATATGTATACATACCGATCTTTCCAAAGCGTTTAATGGAGTAGATCATCGTCTATTATTAACTAAACTAGACTATATGGGCTTATGTTCTGCCCATCTAAGTGCTGTAAAAAATATGTTATCTAATAGAAAACAAATGTTGAGTACGGCGGTGTCAGGTCACCCTGTTTTCCAGTTTATAGAGAAATAACTCAAGGGTCTAACCTAGGCTCACTTTTTTTTATCATATTTTTTAATGACGTCACTACTCTTGCATGTAATTTATAGATTTATGCCGATGATTTAAAAATTGCTGTTGTTGTTAAGTCTATAGATGATTGTTTATTTTTGCAAGACTGTTTAGATAATTTAGCTACATGGTGCACTGACAATAAATTAAAGTTTAATAAACAAAAGTCTAAGATTATTACGTTTACAAAAAAAACATAAATATTTACTTTATTTATAACATCAAGGGTTATGCTATAGAAAATTGTACTTCTATTCGTAATTTAAGCGTCATGCAACATTGTCGTATGCCAAACATATTTTTGAAATAACCAGTGCTACAGCAAAATTATTAGGTTTTTTGTGCAGAAATACTAAAGAATTCAAAAATTTAAAGAGCATAAAGTAGATTTTTTATAGTTTGATATGATCAAAATTAAAATATTGCTCTATTATTTAGGCACCGTATCAGCAAATGCATATCAATCTTATAAAAAATATTAATAAAAAATTTGCTAAATATCTCTACTTTAAAATGTTTAACAACTATCTGATTAGACATATTGATCATAGTCAACTCCTCTCTGTTGTAAATCTAAATTTTGTAGTAGGTAAGTAGAAGATATGTAGCGAGTCTTATATTTTTGCAAAAATGTGTTAACGGTAAGATCTGTAGTCCAGAGTTATTAGGCCATATTAACTTTCATATGCCGCGAATTTTAAGTCATCCTTCCAATTTTTTTTACAAAATTCTTAATACCTTCCATTATGTCAACTGCCCTCTCTTGACATTTTTTAGGTTCTACAACAATTGTACATCTGATGAAAATTTTGATATATTTTTTGATAAATTTAACTGTAGTTTACAAAAAATTAAACTCCTAGCTAAATTTAATTTGCCAGTGGTGTTTTAAACTAAACTTTTTTACCTATCTTTCTTCTTTATTAAGTTAGGTAATTTTTGTGTCTGTAAGTTTTTGTTTTATGTAAAAGCTTTTGTACTGATTTATTATATTTTTACTATAGACTATAGTTTGTTAGAATAAACAATTATTATTATGATTACAAACCTCAAAATTTTGTTTGATGAATAATAAGCAAAATGAAATGTTGCAGCCGTATAGAAGCGATTGCATTTGTCTGGACAGAACTCACGGTCTTAATTTGTATGAGTTTAAGTTGAACACACTTTTTGTATTAGATGATCAAATGAGAGAAAGAAATTTGTTCACTTTTAAATTTAAATCACTCCGATAAAATTGTTATGACAATATTTTTTTCTCACATTAGAGAAGTGTTAGAAAGACAGATCAAACCAAAGGTGTTTATGTCAGACATGGCTGAAAGTTTCTTCAGTGCTTGGCAACAAGTAGTGCTTCCAGCTAATGGTCGGCAAATTATAATGTTACTAAGTGATAGATCTTGTTGAAAGGATGATAAAAGACCCATTTTTTTACAAATGTTTATAATTTTTGAGATATACGCTATAAACCATTATTTTTTTAAATATAATGTTTGAGTTGCACAATGTTCTATGACACTGTTTTAGAGCAATACAATTTTTTTCTGGGTAACCTAAGATCCAGTATTTTTGATAATATTTTTAAATATGTAATGCAGTTTTAACTAAAAAATATTCCATTAAATACGGTTTTCAAGAGAAGAGAAAAGATTTCTTAGAAAAAGCTATACAAGTCAAGATCAATAAATGTATATGTTGAAGGACATGGTATAAAATGAGATTCAGCAACGTTGCTACATTTTTACAATGTTAAATATAAATCTGTGGGTGCCCAAACTGTTAACAGTTACAAACTGAAAGTTTTGAGATACATAAGATAAAAAAATTAAATAAACTGTTTCAGTACTGTTTGATGTGTGGTTAAAAATATATTTAAAAAAATAACCATTTTTAAGTTGTAGTGTGTATAGGTTTTGCCGATATATTTAATTTTTTACATTTATTCATGACATAATATACAACTCAGTAGTAACAAAAGGCTAAACTTATAATGTTTATAGTTAGATGATTACATAACAAGTTTGCAAAATAAAGTTTCAGCAGACCATATGTCGAAGCGCCAGCCGAGTTCTCTAAAAAATTTCTGTGTACAGTTAGGACAGTTAAAAAAGAGCGGAGTGGAAAGAAAATGCATTCGACGAATTATGATATATTCTGCATTATTTCGCAAAGTTCATAGGCGTATCAAAACATAAAAAGCTTAAAAATTATAATTTTAAGTAATTAAAAATACATAACAAACTTATAAAAAATAACGAACGTAACAAAGTAAAAAATGTAAATAACAAATTAACTAACAATAATTTTATTAATAATGTCTGTATTTGCATCCATGGTGTTGGTATAGTTGTGTAATTAGCAGGAACTTGGACTTGGAATTACATAAAAAACTTGGTTTACCTAGCTAACGTTTCGGCTTTTATTTTTTTAAGCCTTTATCAAAGCTAGAAAAATGTAATGTTGGTACAAGTTGGTACAGTCTAAACATTAACTTGTACCAACATTACATTTTTCTAGCATTGATAAAGGCTTAAAAAAATAAAAGCCGAAACGTTAACCAGGTAAATTAAGTTTTTTATTTAATTTCAAGTCCAAGTTCCTGCTAATTACACAACTAAATAATTTTATCTTATAAAAAATGCAATTTATGACTAAGAATTATTGATTTAACTGGAGACGGTGCACCTCATACGCTAATTCGTTGTTTTGAAAGCAGAAATCAATTAATCGTTTCGGAGATTTTTATACAGCCGACTACAGTCGCACAGTTGTAACAAGCATAGTATCGTCTCGAGTCTACTTTGTAATTTAACAAGTGTACTTTAGAAGTAAGCGATTCGATAATCAACACAGGTTTGTTGCAAAAAAACATTTGCGCTCTGTTGAAATAAGTACAGAAGACTACATTAACCAACAGTACGTGTTTTATACAAAATATTTATAAGTTTTTTAAAAAACAAGTAATAAAAAAAGCGAAAAAAACAGAGAAGTTAATGTGAGACTTGAGTTGGAACAGTTTGATATCGCGCATCTATTGGTTGTGGCAAATATCGTTCATGACGTGATATTATGTCTCGACATCATGAACAAATATAGAATTGTGCTGGATATCAAAAAGCAAATACCGGCTGGGAAATAAAATAATTTTGCTACATTATGCTTCTGCTTATTTCAACCGCAAAAAGATGATTGTCTCTGAATCAGTTTACAAGGCAATTGCAAGACAATTGTGCTGGTAGGGTTGGAAAAAAATCCTAAGAAATGTTGAACATAAATTATTGAACCGGAGTTGACTGAAAATGCCACGAATGTAAAAAAAAAAACAAATAATGGTGGCAGAAACACTTGTCGAGACCGGAAGAAAAATTCCGATTTGCGTAGCCAATCTGGATGAGAATCGAATTACACTAAATAAAGGGGAACAGACTAGACTATTGAAGTGTGTCGTGCGAGTTATTCATTACGAAAAAAAAATTTCAGAAAAAAACATAATGTACATGATCTAGAGATAGAACACTTCTAGAAATCTCTAACGTAACGGCTTCACTGCTTTAGAATCAGCAAAATTTTTTTTGTATAATTTGATTTTGATTAATTGTTCCAGTCTCATAACTAAATAAAAATGAGTAGATTAAAAAAAAATTGTATTTTGACTGATAAAGAACACATTTTCAAAAAGATCATTGCGTATAGAACTAATGCTAAAGACAAAAGTAAATAATTTTAAAATAGATTGGCTATAATGATAAATGCAGCACTTAGGAAACAAACAATAACCTTAATTGTCCTGAATTGAAAGCAGCATTTAAAGCTAAAAGAGCCAAGTAAGAAACGAAACATAATAGTCAACCTAAGGATAAAAAAAACCAACCGAAGAAGTAAAGACAAACAAAGGAAAAAAGTATTTTGATTTGAACGAGGCTTAGTACTGCTAAAATTTATTAGTGTTTCTATTCCCTCGGATCAATTAATACTTTTAGTTAAATGGAAGAGAATCGTATAGTCTGATTTACTTCCAGCAAAAAAAGCAAATGTCGGTACGATGATTTAAAAACAAATTCAGCGAGTTTTAACAAAAGAGTCTTGTTCCTCATTCAAAAGCACGTCAGGGCAGAAATTAAGGTAGTTTATCTGAGTGAGAGTGAGTGAGTGTGCACACGAAAACTAAGAGGTGTTTAAACACGTACTTTAATAAAGTATTAACAAATTTAATTTAACAATTTTGCATCTACTGCAAGTTGTTGCAAATTTGTTCTCATATGAGAGTTCAGTAATTGTTATATCTGATTATTTTACACTAAATTTGCAACTAATTGTAAATTGACGACGCAGAAATGCTATCTTATCTCACTTTTTTACAAGGAAGCAGGAGGTGATAATTCTTTCGCCGTGAGGCGAATGACTTACTCCCTTAAAATTAATCATAAACTAAGCAGCATGATAGGTGATACGAATCTGCAAGATGAAAATTTACCAAAAGCGGTATTCAAATGCTGCAAATCAAAATTAACATCCACAGTCTGCATAGAATGTGGTGCAGTATAAGTATACCATAAAAGCTGTGTAAAGAAAAAAATTATGAAATTATTGATAAAACAAGAATTATATGCTGTAAAAAAAACGTCTCTCTTAAAGACTAAAAATAACAGTGATGAATTGTATGAGAAGCTATTCATAAAAAATAATTTCTTTAAACAATTTGTTAACATTTTTCGAATTTCTGCCCTGATCTCATCGGCGGTACTTGAACGATGATGTCATGGACCCTAAAGGTTCTAGGCAAGGGACGCGGAAACGCCGGAGGCTTGGAATTGCGATGACGAAGAACGTCTGGATTTTGGTGGCCTCGAACATTCGGTTTCAAGCTTTTGAACTGTTTTAAGCTCTTTGTCGATTATTGTTCAGTTAATATCACTTGAACTTTTATTTATAATAAAACTTGTGGTTTGAATATCCGCATTTTTATTTATAATAATAATAGTTTTTAACAAATTACTGAATGAAGTACAATAAAAGAATCAACTATTAGAGAAAAATAATCTGATTCTAAAAGAAAATAATAACCTACTCTGTAAAAAATTTAACAATTTAAAAAATATCCAATTAATAGTGCAACCAAACCCAGTAGATAGTTTTGCAAAAGTGTTAAAAAGCAATCCTAAAGAGAAGCATATAGTCCTAGGTCAAAAAAATAAAGCAACTAGTGTATCATTCATATGTATCATAGTAAACATTTTGAAGAAATCGTGTAACTCTACTTCCGAAGAAAATATAGTTGCAGAAAAAAATAACAAAACTAGAATTAATGGTAATTCAAGTTCAAAATTTACGACTAATAAGAAGGCACAAAATAACGATCTTGAAAACAAAAAAAAAACAAGGAAAAGTCATATATAAAACATATAGACACATCACAGACAGATGAAAATACAGGTTTTGTTACCCAAGAAAAAAAAGTTTGGCTGTATGTATACAGAGTCCAAATACATGTCACTAAAGAAATGATTGAAAACTACATTAAAAAGAAAAAAGAATTCGAAAACTTGTCAATAAACGCAATACCTACTAAGGCTATAAAAAATAAATGTTTTTTTTTTGCAGCACCCTTCAACAAAAAAGGTGAAATTATACAACACTAATTTTTGGCCCCTAGAAGTGAGTTTAATTTTAATAAACAAAAAGATTATCACCACGATAAAAATTTTTTTTTTATAAAAAACAATTCAGAAAGTAATACAATCTTTGATGTTAATGATACACACAAAGGAATGTTTAATATACTTTATCAAATCATTTAGAGTATTCGCAACAAAACCGTAGAAATTGAAGTATTCTTACAATCATCACCTAATGAATACGACGCTCTAACTTTTACAGAACATTGGCTGGAAATTGTTGAATTTTATTCAATAAAATTAAAAGATATGTTTTTTGCTATCCAAGACCTACTGGAACTCATGGTGGTGCCTGCATCTTTTTACGTACAGTGCTCGTAGAGATAAGTGGGCAGACTTCTTAAAACCCTTCTATAAACCGAACAATACCCATTGTCCACTATATTGACAAGGATAATCACCGTAAGGATGGATCTTGATTTATGACAGGTCCCTCTGCCAGATGACCCCCAATACACTCAAATACCTACCAAGATTATTTTAATTCCAACTATGACCCTGTTTATTTTATTTAGAGTCGGTTTACAGAAGACGAATTAAATATCCAATTGTAATTAACTTTTAATTCGCTGTTAACTTGGCTTTTCTGATATCTGAGTGGTCAAAACTGCCTTGCGAATAAACTATTTGATTGCTATTAAAGTTAATGTTATGTTTTGTAAACCGACTCTTAGGGCTAGTTTACAGAAAGTGACATTGACTTTAATTGCGATTAAACATTTAATTTGCAATCAAGTATCTATTATACAGAAAGTTCAATTTATTAATCACAAATTAAAAATTAATCGCAAATGAATATTTGATTCAGTTTTTGTAATCTGACCTTTAATGTAACGTTTGTTTTTACTTTTGAGGTATTGCAATTAATTTAAAGTTCATACATGTAAAATAATTTAGAAACATGTGAAGAAAAACTGTTTTAACATGAAGTATCGAGAAGCTTAATTAATATGCAGGAATGATAAGCTAAACTTGCAAAGTTTATTTCACCTCAGTACCTGCTATTTTACCTGGCATTGGTTTTTAATTCTTAATCGCAATTAAAGTCAATGTCACTTTCTGTAAACTAGCCCTAAGAGTCGGTTTACAAAACTAACATTAACTTTAATAGCAATCAAATAGTTTATTCGCAATGCAGTTTTGACCACTCAGATATCAGAAAAGCCAAGTTAACAGCGAATTAAAAGTTAATTACAATTGGATATTTATTTCGTCTTCTGTAAACCGACTCTAAATAAAATAAACAGGGTCATAGTTAGAATTAAAATAATCTTGGTAGGTATTTGAGTGTATTGGGGGACATCTGGCAGAGGGACCTGTCATAAATCAAGATCCATCCTTACGGTGATTATCCTTGTCAATATAGTGGACAATGGGTATTGTTCGGTTTATAGAAGGGTTTTAAAAAGTCGGCCCACTTATCTCTACGAGCACAATAATAATGTTAGGTATACAAAACTAGAAGAACTGAAACAAAAAAGTGAAGAGTTTGACATAGAATGTGCAGCGGTATGTGTCGATAAATATAAAATTATAATTGTGGTGGTATACCGTCTTCCAGCAGGTAATATAAACACATTTTTTGACAAAATATATAATATTTTACATTTATTATCTGCTAAACTTAACAAATATAAATTTATTTTATCAGGGGACTCTAATATAAATATGTTAAACAGCAATTCTAATACAAAACGTTTCAGGGACCTGGTAAATAGTTATGATTTAAATTTGACGATACTTAACACGTTAACGGCCATGGCGATGGCGGTCACCAGTGACTGATGCGTAACTTTCTCACAGGGCCACGGCGCGGCGGTCACCAGTGACCGATTACAAAAGTCTTCTCTTCAGGCTGGGTGAATCTTTATTTATATTATCTCATGTATAGAAATGATCAACGTGGCCCTGGCAGATACTGTAGTGGTCGCAAATCTAATTTTTTATGCTTTATTTTTCTGTGAGTAATTTATTTGGGCTTTTCTAAGAGAAACCATTTGCTTTACATGGTCACCAACTAACTTATCTGCCATTTTTGCACTGCACGGTAATAATAAACGTATACACATGAAAATAATGCAGCCGTTATTACAAATTTCCTATAAATCACATTACCGATTACGCGTGACAGATGATGATTTGCCGCAACAATTTTCTGCAGGGCCATGGCGGTCGCCAGTGACCGCTGAGGTTTTTTTTCTTAAATTTAACAAAAATGCATTTTTTTAAATTTTATTATTACTAGTCGTATTTGTATAAGTTTATCTACCGGAATCACTAAATGGCTCTGTGGGAAGTTTTTCAAAATTTTCCATGGCCGTTAACGTGTTAAACCCACCAGACAATATGCACTACTAGATAATATACTGGTAAACAATAATGTTATAATATTAAACGTAAAGGTAATAAATAATGGTCTGTCTGACCACGCAGCTCAATCGCTCTTGACTGGGACCACAGATCACATAACTTAGATGTGTAAGTTATACTTGTAAAAAGCCGTGACCATATTTTGTTGATAAAAATCTAGCCTATAAGTTGCCCCTGCACCCGTTGGAGGGCGCTACATTCTATCTTATAATCAATGTACACGATTTTACCGACACAAAGTTTCTGATTGGTTGTTGTACATATGGTTGAAAAAAGATAAAAGTTGGTGATCCCATAAACTGTGCATCCACGTGGTTTGCTCGTTTGTTTGTATGTTTGTTTTATCTCATCAAATATGCAGAGAATCCTTTATGAACAGTTTTCCTTGTTTGATATCATTTTAACGGAGAAGTTGTGTTGTAGAAGATCATTCTTAGTTTGTGTCTTGTTGTTCTTGTTAGTGTCACAGGTGTTAGAAGATGGAAGAGTAAGTATGATAATGTTTTTTAATTTATTTTGATTGTTTCACTGTTAAAAGGGTGCTTTATAAAAACAAATGTTGCGTGTCTGGTTGCATGGATCGTACGAGTAAAAGACAACGCTTTCCAAAGGATGCAAATTTTCTGAAGAAGTGGTTAAAAGACATTATCGTTCTCAATTGTAGTTGGCATAATGTGTATGATAAAAAACTGAAATTTGTGAACAAAAATAAATGTGGAAAAAACAAGTGTCAATAATTGGTTTTATTTTTCTCTCATGCGAGGTTTGCGGGTTTACCTATTATGAGTTTTTTTTTCTATGGTGATTATAGAAGGGACTCATAGTAGTAAACTCGTCAAATCTTGTATAAAACAAAATTGGAATTAAATAGTAATTACTTGCCTGATAGGTGGATAGGACGTGGAGGACCTGTTCACTGGCCAGCTCGTTCTCCGGACTTAACGCCTTGCGATTTTTTTCTCTGGGGTGTTGTAAACGAAAAGGTGTACAAAACAGCTCCCACAACAATAGAGGATATAAAAGAGCAAATAAGAGAAGCGTTTGCTGCCATATCACCCGAAACTCTTGTTAGAGTAAAACAAAATTTTAGGCGACGATTATTTTGCTGCTTACAAGAAAATAGAAATGTGTTTGAACATTTAATGTGTAAGTCTAAGACGTTTGTTGTCAAAACGTTATTAACTATTTTTTTACTTCAGAAATTTTTCGATATTTATAGTTTACTTTATGCACCCACCACGAATTTTCTCCTTTCCTACTCAATAATGCAGGCTGTAATTCCCGATGCAATAAAATCTTAAAGAAATTAATTTAATTTTTCTTTAAAACTCTTTGCTCATATTGTGTCAGCATTCGTGCTATAGTGCTGTTGCTAATGTTAGGATCTTCGTGTACAACATCTCCTACAACTTGCACCAATTCTTGATTATGTCTTACGGTAAAGAGGGGCACATTTGGATTTTACCATTGAAACTGGCATCTTCAAATAGTCCAACAACTTTACCGATCTTTTTCAAGCTGTAGAATACTTCTGTAAAGTGCTCTTCTAGAACTCTCTGGTCGTGACTTAAGCTTTAGAAGTTGTTTCTTGAAATAAATTGTTACGTTGCGTTACAGAAATAAATTGTTTCCTCAAAAAATGTTTTATTGGTGACAACTACAGAAACGTATCAGAAACGTTTAACCTGCCAAAAGTCGTAACAAAAGAGCTGCAGGCATTAGAAATTCTAGGCTAAAATTATTTTACGGTTTTTGGGATTAGACACTTTTCGATTTTTTCAATTGTCAAACTGACAAATTCACTGACGTTTTATTCATATTCAGGTAACTTTCTATTTACAATCTGACAACACCGTTTCAATAATGACAATATTTCTCAGAAAAAAATGAATTTTTTCCGTGTTCTTTAAGAAACAATTAGAGGAATTCTAAATGATTTATGTTAAAACAAAATTTGTCATTACAGTATTTTGAGTTATAGCATTATAATAATATGCATTTTGAAGAAATTTTGTGCGATTTCATAATTTTATTCTTTCGAGTGCAAAATTGGTACATCATAAAAAAAATATTTTAACAGCAAAATGTAGACCGTACATATTAATGTTTATGTTTTAAATTTTATTTAGATTGACTAATAAATAAAAAAGTTACAGGAGGTATGCCCTTTTCGGTGGGGCACCCTGTATATAAATTTATCTAAAACAAGTTTTTTTAAAGTATGTTTATCCAACCACATAGGTATATTATTTGAATATGAAGATAACTTTGAACTACACAAACCAATTACAAAAATCATAAAACCAACAATACAACCAGACAAATTTAAATTTTAAAAATCTATGGAATCTGTATAATGACAACATGCAATTGATGTCTGAGATTTAAAAATATATAAAATTTTTCAAAGTTTTCTCAATGTTGTTCAGTATTATTACAAGCATTATTTTTCTGAGAAAAGAGTAAAGTTACAGTCATCAAAGCCAATTAAATGGTTTGATTCGGATTTAAAACAACATCGTGAAAAACTTTTTTTTAAATAACTTCTATCTTATAACTAAAAATAATAACGTTAAAGCTGCCAGAAATGTTGTTAGATCTGATTGCCGCACTGCCATTAAACATGCTAAAACTAATGCAAATGATAATTTAATAAAAAGCTGTAAAAACACTCCTCGTGCCATGTGATCTATAATAAACACAAAACGTGGTCAAAATGTAAACTGTAATATGAGTGACTGTAATATAACAGCTACTGATTTTAATGTGTTTTTTTACAAATTTAGCTAAATTAGTGATAAATAAAGCTCCAAAACCAAACTGTAGTCATCTAATTGTTTTAATGTGTTTTTGTGAAAATAATGTAAATGCTTAGTACTTTTGTTTCAGTGAGGTTTCGTGCAGTCAAGTAAGAGATACATTTAAAAAAAATAGTCACTAATCACTAAAAAATCACTAATAACACCTGTTCATAAAAAGTTTTACAAAAGTTTTAAATATTTGAAAAAGTTTTAGTTAAGCAATTAACACGACACTTTAAAGATAACAATTTGTTGTGCTCACACCAGTATAGTTTTAGAACAAAAATAAACACAATCGATGTCATTGTTAATTTTATAAATAAAATTCATGAAAGTTTCTAAACCGGTACGTTAGAAAATGCCATATTTCTTTATTTAAACAAAGCATTTGATTGTGTTTCTCATGTCATTTTAATTTGCAAGATATTTTATTATAATATCTTTTCTAGTAGTTGCAAGTTATCTTCATACATAAGTGATCGAATACAAAGTGTCAGTTTTAATAACACTGTATCTGGAAATCTACCTGTTGAGTGTGGTGTCTCTCAAAAATCAGTTATAGGTCCTTTACTATTTTTATTTTTATGTTAGAGACTTTCCGTATAGTTTAAAAGTGAACAAAGTTACTTTGTTTGCTGATGATACGTCTTTACTCAACAAGGGTGACTCCTCCTCTGTTATACAGTTATTACAGTTATAGATAATAGAGATAAGACGCAGTCAACAGCAAGTAAATGGTTTGCTTCCAACCAGCTAAGATTGAATGCGACAAAAACAGTTAATATATTGTTTACACTAAAGAAAGTTAATAAAGTTAATGTAAAATTTGAAAAGTCTACTAATTTTTTTGGTATTTATATATATATAGATGATAAATTGCTGCAAGATCATCAAAGTAACATGCTTGCAAAAAAATTAAATAAATTAGCGTTTTATATAGACAAATATTACACAATATATCTGTATCAACTGTTAAGACTGCATACTTTTCTCTTGTTCAGTTACTTTTATTATATAGTATTTTAATCTGGAACCACTCTTTTTGTCGGCTTTATTACAATTCGTTTAGATTATCGTGCTGATTATAAATGTGCTTTTCGTTCTCTAAAAATTACCATCATTATAAATTTTCCACTGCATGCTTTATGTGAAGCAAAATATTTAATCCTTTCGCTGTCACTTTGAAAGCCATACTTATGACACTCGTATTTGTGGAAAACTAATTACAAAATATAATAATCAAAAGAAACCAAACTGGAACAAGATACTACTGTATCAAGTTTTTGATTGGACTATATTTATAGGGAAAAAATTAAACAAACATTTGTGCTGACGTTTCGGTGCTTATTATTGTAGCTATTGATGGAAACAACAATTTAGAGAAAGCGCATTATTGATTATAATACATACCTTAATGTTATAAATTACTAATTTACAATTATATGTATAACCCAAACTATTTCAAAATTTCCACATTATTATAATAATATAGACACCACTTACAGATTAAAATTGATTGTTATAAAATTTACAATTATACACGTTAAAATTATTAAAATTAAAATTACAATACATTAAAATACTATGTGGTATCTGTCAAATTTTTATAAATTTGTTTTATAATATGTTGTCATGTGCATTTTGTGATTTACCTCTGCCTATTTTTAAACAAAGACTTAAAGTGTTTTTGATGAATTTTGTTTCTATAATATTGAAGAATTTTTTTGCTGTAGTTTTGATAGTTTGTAAGATTGTTATTTATTTAGTATTTCTGACTTATGTATGACACATTGTCCTGAGCATCAATAAACTTTTTCTATTCTATTTATTACTTAGACGTAATAATCGAGATTTTGACTATTTTAGAATGGGAATTTTTTGATTGAAAGAATATTTTTATTAAAAATTGATTAATCTGTTAGAGGCGATATATTTCTTTTGCCAGACAATTAGTATTTCATTAAGATCAGTTCTGTGTAATTTCAAATCAAAAAAGGTAATACAATTATTCTTTTGTTGTTCTAAGGTAAATTGAATTTTCGAATGGAAAGAGTTAAAAATGTTTAAAATTGTATTCACTTGCCTTGAAGAGACAGCCGTTATAATGTCGTCAACGTAACAGTTGAGAAAGGTTAAAATAAACGGTAATAAAATACAATGTTTAAGTAAGCTGTCCATTCAGCAAATTAGCTAAAATGGGTGAGACTGGATCACCCATAGGACTGCCCTAGATCTGCTTATAAAATTTGTCTTGAAAAGAGAAATACCTGGAACCAAACGAAAAGTTATTAAATTTGATAGAAAGACTCTTTCTTTCTTAAAGTGAGGTAATTTTCATACAAAAAATAAAAACAAAAATCAATGTTAAACTCACAAGTTTAATTAGTATTTTAATACAACAGTAGCAAAGCGCTTTCAAAAACCATCATCAGTACCTGAATTAGTTTTCGAAAGCGCGTTGCCACTCTTCTATTCGAATACTGATTAAACTTGTAAGTTCGACATTGATTTCTATTGTCATTATTTATATGAAAAAGCTATTTTTTGTTTTCGTTTGATTCTAGCTATTTTTGGGTTCGAATAAGTCTCAAAAAAGTATTTAGGTATAACTAAGTTTCAATGGGTGATCCCGTGACTCTATTTTCGTCCAACATCGATCCGTTCAGCCTTCTAAATCCTCAATTTTCGACTCCAAAGTTCTTAAATTAACTAAAATGTAAACAATTATTTGACACTCCTGTAACATTTGAATGACGATGGTAAATATCCTATTTTTATGACGGCCACCTTAATAAATAACCTATTCCGGAGTTGGTTGGCTAAAAATGTTGCAAAATTAAAAACAACAAATTACAACACTCGGGCCTGAAATAAATAAACAACTTGCAAATGTAAATAGTAGACAGTATTACTGAACGTCGCGTCGTCTACTTAAGACGGGCGTCTCGCTTTTTTGCAATGGCCTGAGACGAGGTGGAGACGAGAGGCAAAAAAATGTGCCGTAACGTGGAGGTCTTTATTAAGTAGTAGTCGAATTAAAGTTAAGGAATAAAGATTTCCTGATGAAAGGTATTCGCCAGTTCAAGTGTATAAATGTGAAGGTTAAATCAATAGATAATATTGACTAAAAAAATAGATTTTTTTATTAAGGGCGTAAAGTGACTGTTTTTTATCCTAACTAAAAACAGCTTTACGATTAATATAAACAACGTTTATTATACGAATAAATTTGCAATATATTGTTTTAAATAGAGAGATTTTAAATTAGCTTCGTATATTAATAAGACGAAAAAAAATTAAATACTGTTTTTATAACAATTGTAGAGAAGAATAATTTTATTAAAATTTAATGTCGTAATGCATTTTTTTAGGCATTGTAAATCAGGAGCGCAAATACGAAATCGTAGTGAAAATAATTAGGCGTTTTCAGACTTTTATGCGACCCGCCTGACACATCAGCTTCAGGTCAACCTTAACATGGTGTCTTTATGTGAAATGAATTTTGGGAATTTTTTTCACGTATTTAGCAAACGATATTTAAATTATTACTCAAGGTGGCATAAAGTGTGCTTAGAAGTCTATTTAATAATGTAGTTGAAACTTAATTTCTTTTACTGTTTTATGTAAATTAATTATTTTATTAAAATAAATTCGCGGGCAAAATTTTAAATTTTTCAGTAATCTGTGACCAATGAGAATTGTTCTGTGTCAATAATGAGTTTTGACAGTTGTTGACATAAACAACTTTTTGATTTTTTAAGTTAACATTTTGTGAATTTTTAGGTGTCTTAAAGTGTTTTTATTGCTTTTTTTTTAATTTTTAGACTATTTCAAAAGTAGGTAGAATTCTTCCAATCATCAGTGGTGACGATGTTTATTAAAAGTGTAAAATTTTACAGAAAATCTTTTTCAACTTAATATTTCAAAATTACCCTCTACACATTACATGTTAATTTATAAATTGTTTGTAGCAACTCCTAGAAATCCGGAAGGAACCACCCTTGACCGAAAGGTACCGACAACACTAAATAAAAAGCATCCACCCACAGCCAAGTAGTTACAGTTAGTTGCTCTCTTGCATTAACCGGTCATTCTGGGGGTCTCAACTGGTCTTGTGAGCTACTCATACTCTTCTGCATCGTCAAGGAGCCGCTTTCTTGCATCATCAGGACATCCTGGGGGTTTCTATCTGGTCACATTCTCGGTTCGTCCGCGTTCGAAAATAACACCACGGTCTCGACTTGAGTGCGAAACAATCTCAAGCCATTTATTGTGAATAAACTAATTATTAGTGTAATCATAAACTATTGTAAATAAACTATTCTAAATGAAACCGATTACAGTACCTATTTTTGATTCAAAAACTCGAGTGTTTTAAAAACCAAATATCGTGTAAAATTTAAGCGAAATAGTTGTGGAACTTCTACGTAACAAAGTACAGGATATTTTTGGAGGTATTTCCAGTATTCTTTTTAAAGAAAAAATTATCTGTGCGAGATCATATGCTTACTGTTTGTTCCGTTTTAGTAAATTTTTGTTCACCAGTATTTAACTAGAAAAACCCATATCAAATAAAAATTTTATATTTATAATCAATCATAAGGTTGTTATCATAATCAGTCATATGGTAATTATGTTTTATTATGTATAATATTACAGCAAATCATTCATTGTATGATCTATAACAAAAATATACTAACATAAATTGGCTGTATGACACTGCCAATATAATACTAATATTAAAAATATGGGAAAAAATAAAGTTGAACAAGGCATTCAATTTTTAGGTTTTTACATTAGACAGAACAATTTCTTAGGTATTCTTTGAAGATTTAGGCGGGTTATATAGTACCAAACTCTCTTGCAGTTTGTAATGTTGCATTTCACCATTTTCTTTCCATTATCGAACATTTCACAAAGGCATGTAGGCACAACATTGTCTACCTACAAGAATAAATCGATATTTGTAATTAAAAAGCTTTAATAAAACGTACGTCCTGTGAAGTTTGTGCTGTTTCAATAATATTTACATCTTCAGTGACTGGTGCTTTAAAATAAAATAATTTGCAATAATGTGACAATTGAATTTTCATCAATACATTTTCTATACACATTCCTGAAGAAAGCACAAGTGAGGTTGTCACTACATTGTGACTTTTCATCTTTAATGAGTTCAGTAAACAGTCACCGTTTTTGCGAAAATATAAACTCACATTTGGAATAGCCCTAAGAAAGCATCTATGTTTACGCCACGCATGACTGTAAACAGACTTAACCACCGAAGTGAGATTGACACCCTTACCCTTGGTGTCTGGAGCTAAGTCTGTAAAATCTTGTACACCAGAGATCGATTTCATCATTAAACCAGTAAACAACGAAAACTCTTTTTGTTCGAATCTGTGACTCCTTCGATCTTCTCTCACATTTTGGTCCAAAGGAGCCGGATCAACCAGCATCATCATGATTGAACACTCAACTTCCAGCTCAGTGGAAATCGTCTTTAAGAGAAGATACCACGTCAAGTCGTCGACTTCAAGGTGGGGAAATTTATCGCTGAACTATCAATAGCATCCAGCCCAACCCTGTGGAAATCGTCTTCACCGGAGGGTGCCAGGTCAAGCCATCGAAACATCTGTGAAAGTCGTCACTAACACCAAGCTTACAGGCGGTGGAACCCATCAACGAGCCGTCATCATCGTCCAGACTTCTAGAAGTCGCATCTCCCACACAATCTATTACCCGTGAATTGAAAATTTTTTCAAATAAAAGTACGAAGAATGACCAGATATTATGATTCCACTTGTCTCTAAAATGTAAACACGGAAACATCATTCACATCACATGTAGGGTTGATTGACGTTACACTTACAATGCTTTACAAATTAATTACTTTAAAAAATATAAAAAAGTCACTCAAAAGTCCAAAAAATACGACAAAAACACAAAAATAACAAACGCCATTAAACTCTTCACTGACTTCTGTCAAAAGCAATCTTCACAAGCAACACAAGCAATCAAAAGTTACTAAAAAAATGCGGGCAAATTTAAAAATTATTAAATTTTAATAATTAATTTAAAAAAAAACTGTTGAAAGAAATTTAGTTTTAACTACATTATTAAATAGACTTCTAAACACACTTTATGCCACCTTAAGTAATAATTTGAATATCGTTCGCTAAATACGTGAAAAAAATTCCCAAAGTTTATTTCATATAAGCCACCATGTAAAAGCTGTCCTGAAGCTAATGGATGACGACATTTGAAAATGATCAATTACCTAAATATGTATTTATTCCCTAACAACTTTGAATCTGTGTAATACTAAAAAGTGCCACTTCCTTTGTTTTTTATTCCGAGAATTGAAGTAATGTTTATTTTTCAACTTTTAACAGAAAGCGATTAAATTTGCTAATATTCTTAAATTTTTTGCCTTGCAAGTTTGCGGTGTGAAATTAGGCAGTATTTGAATAATTTATATTGTTGGATAATCTGCTTATAGAATACGTATTAAAATATAATAAATCAATTAATCATCGTTATATCATCTCTATATCTGTAATTTTTCTTAGCTTACCAGTAAAAGCAGTAAGTGTGTGCTACAAACATTATTTAAAAAAAAAGACGTGTTAAAACTCTTAAAAACAATTATTGGAAGAAGGAGTGAAGGCATTCATAATTGTGACTTTGTGAATTTATTTTTAATCTGCTTCATTTTTACGTATAGCACATATTACCACATTATTTTAGTGTCACACTTTTTAATGGTCGCCTTTTAAGTACCTATATTATAACCTTTTTTAAGGTTACCCGTGAGGACCAGTTAGAGATATTCCAGTCAATTATTGGCCAGTAGAATAATTTACGATATCTCAATGAAAGACGACATCGACTAACTGCTTCAAAATTTGGTGCAGTTGTTAAAAGACGAGCAACAACAATATGTGATGTATGTACCTCCTAGTTAAATCTATACTATTAATTGAGTATAAAAACATTTTTATCTGCTGCCCTATTCAACAGTAGGCTAGAACTTTAACAAATTGATTGAGTAAAGAGTGCGTTTGCTAACATAAGTTAAGAAATGGAAATTTTTTTTCTATAGAGAGTATAGTAATATTACTCACTCTGACAACTATGCCCACGTTTATAATAAGCACACTGTATGCAAGAAAAAAATAGTTATACAAAGTTTGTAAAATATACTATTTTGTTTAATTAGGCTAGACACAAGTTTCTAATCCACTTTGTGTTTTAATTTGTTTTTTTCAATATTTACATAGTTGCCAAAAAAACATGCAATTATAATAAATAAGTTTGTTTTGTCTGATCCATGCTACTGTGAGAACAAAAGTTTACTGAATAAGAGCGTGCTATGGTAGGTATATCATATTTTGATGGTTTTGTTCGATCAGTCAAAAGACGCAAGGCCAACTCTAATTCACCATATTTTCGTTCTCACGGTACATCAAGTTCTTTTATATCAAAAATTTTTTAGATAATCTTCTTGTTACAATTACCTGTTTGCTAAAAAGGAAATTGACAATTACATTGTTCAACTTTTCTACGACTAATAAAAGGGATTAGCCAGCGTAGCACCAAGGATAAAAAATCTCGTAAGTTAATCGGCGATTGGCTATGATCCTAACTAATTATATATTTTATTTGTTTCATGTTTGTCTCTGATATTTTATTATGGGTCGTAATAAAGTAAACAGTATTTATAATGCACAGTATAATATTATAAACAGTCAGCAAAGTACCTATTGTTAAAGACTCAATATATTTATAAAATGTGATAAATAAGAACGACATTTCAAAGCAGTAAAAAAAACTATTTAACCAGTATTTCTATGTTTAGTATTATAGTTATAAAAGGGCAGTGAAAATTGATAAATGGTCAGTATGCAATAGTCGGTAATAAGTAAAATGCAAGACGCTTCGCGCCTATAATATGTTTTTTTTACAATAGGCAAATTAGTGAGCGCTAAAAATTTGAAAAATTTAGTTGTGATTGAATAATTATAGAAATACAATAATCACAAATAGGTACTTGAAATTTCCAACGCTTACTAGTCTGCTTATCGTAAAATAACAGACTTTAAACTTGTTACAAACATAGCTCAGAGTCTAACCAAATTCGAGCTAACGCTGTTAACTACTGCTTTTTACCATCCCAAAACACACATTAATTGTAAATCAAATGTTAATAATAATTATGGGTTGTTAATAATAATTTTCTAATAATTTATTAATTTGAGTGGTTATTTTTTAATTTTACTGATCATTTATTATTTGACTGGCCATCTCATATCATACTGACCATCTGTAATAAAAAACTGGAAGCGTGTACTGCTCATAAAATTTAAATACTGATTATTTAAATTGTTTCGATTCTTTACTGAATTACAGATGTATACAGTGTGTAAAAGCCAAATGGTTAACGAATGCGATTGCTACCTTCAACCACCTTCGAAGAACAAGTACAACTCCCAATTTTTTAAATGGGAAGTATAGACTTGTATTGTGGTATATCGTTTGAAAAGTCTCTTCATTTTTTTTGTAGTTAATAAAGCTTTGAAAATAATTAAATAGTTTTATTATTTAAATAAATAATTACAGTTACTTTTTGTATTTAAAAAAATAAAATACTTATTTACAATTTAACGTAATTGATGAATAAATGGAACAAAAATCAAATCAATTTCTCGAATCAATCTCCAGACGTATTGTCGTCACTTTCGCCGAGTTCAAGTGTTGACATTGAATCTGTATCAATTCCGTCCAGACTCCTTACCTCTTGCGTAGCAACAATATCTATGCATAAGCGCACCTTATTAATTTGCACTCATGTCATATAAAGTTATGCGATTAGAGCGACGCTCTTAGACAATTGTCAAACTTCGACCCAAACTAACTCTTTGAGAAACTTGTAAAATTCTGTCTTACTTTTCAATCAATTTTGCTCCAACTCATTAATAAATAACGCAAAACAAGTGAAACTGACGATTATAACATTAAAACATACGACACAGTCAAACGGCTTAACTGACGCATTTGGTTTTTTGGTAATACATTTGTAAGACTTTGGAGATGGGGCTAAAGGTATTTTAGTATAAATCTATTCACGTACTTTTCAGAAAATAATTGCCAAAGTTTAGATTTAATTTGAGAATATTTTTCAAACTTAATTACTTTTTGTTTATAAATCTTTTTGCAGATTCAAAAACGCACCAGCTCCATGAGAAAAGTGTTGGCTTTCATATGCGACCAAGTTTATTTAAATTGGTATTAGTAAACTCAAATGACGTATGTTTTAAATACGCTCATTTTTCTCCATAAGCGGTAACATAGTTAAACGCCCGCTGAAAAATTAAGAGGTTAATTAGAAAAAAGTTATATACATTAAATTTAACAAAAAACAATTGTTAGATACAGAGCTTAAAAAATATAGCACAAAGTACTACCTAATTTTATTAGTATGTGCCATTACTACCCTTTTTCTGCAATATAATAAATAACTATGTCGCTGTATTGTTAGTTGCATATATTTAAAGTCATCAAGCCAAACCCGAAAGTCTTAGATTAATATAAACTTAATATAAACCCGAATACAGTAGACGCCATCATTAAAGATCAAATGAAACAAAAAACCACATTTAGTATTTGAATAAAAGTTCTTACCGTTTTCGAGCGTGTGCACATTCTACCGCATCGTGTAGCGATCGCATCGCATCTTCTGTCAATTCTGTCATTAGTATGACTACGTTCGTGCCTCGTTGTGTTAGACAAAATCACAAGCGTTTGTGCCGAATTAACATTAAAATCGGTAACTGCTTTTATTAATTATCTAAAGAAATGTTTCAGTTCTTTATAGTGCGTGCTAATTAATTACAAGTTGAACTTGAGAAATAAACATTTCGTGTGTGCACAAAGGTAGGTTAGAACAGTCGACGGCTAAATTCTTCTTGTTCAGGCTGTTGGAAAATAGGGTGAGTGCATTTTTCTGTCAATTTATTTTTGTTGTCACATTTCAATACTGGAATGACGCCTTAACTGCTATTTACAGTAAATAGACTGATGTAAAGAGATATTTTGCAACCCGAATGCCGGTTGAAGCCATACTGCATACTGCCCTGCCAATCAGGGTTGCCAACTGCGTGAAATGTGCAAGCACTAGATTTTAGAGCAAAATGCACCAGAAAAGCACTAAAGGAAAAAATTAAAAAACCATTTTCGTAAAAAACTTTAATACAAAAAAAAATAAAAAAACAAAGAATAAATTCTAACAAAAATATGTATGAAAATAAAAATTTAATTAATTAAATATCAAATTTAAAGTTTGGTCATCTATTTCATTACTATTGTTGTAGGCATTAACAGTGCCTACATCTTTTAACACACTTTTTGGTAACATATATGAGTCACAGCATTTGTTATTTGTTAACAAACCAAATTGAATGCTTAATAAAGAATTAAGCTTAAATTCTGCCACTGTACTTCAATTTTTTCGACAATTTTAGGTTCAAAAAATTGTGCAGCTAAAGGGCTAATAGCTTTCTTTTGTATTGGATGTTTAAGAGCTTCTGTTACACTTAATAAAGAACAGTTTTCTAAAAGATTTAAATTAGAAGGTAACCGCCGTCGCAATTCCGAAATTAATTTTAATAAAAATTGAATACATCTTTTTTTAGTATTTACTACTATTTCATCAGAATCGGAGTATTTAAAATCTTTCACTGCACTTTCGAAGTTGTATCCTAAATATGGATTTGGGTCCAACTTATCATCTAAGTTATCCTTTAAATAGTTAAACTTATCTTTGGCAGAAGGAATTAAAATTCGCACAGTCAATGATCGAATTAAAGACTCCAAGCTTTCAAATAGTTTTGTAGCATCGGCATTTTCACTTTCGAAAAGCTTATTTACCTTTTGTACTTCCTCCAGTATTGGATAAATAAACGTCAAATACAAAAAATTTTGATTATCTTGGAACATGTTGTGTAACATTTCCGCGGTGTAGCAACTTTCCGTAAGTCTACAAATGTTAAAATGCGTTTTTAATTCCAACCACTGAGCAAGAACTCTCTTCACCGCAGGTTCAATTGAAATCCAACGAGTTGCACACATTCCCAGTATTTTAAGAGGTGCATTTCCATCATTAATGGCTCCATACAAAGCGGCGTACTTTTTTTGCCTTTCAGTTGAATGAGAGAACCAATTGTATACTTCTCTTATCATGAAGTCTAAATTTCGGGGAAGTATTTTTGTAGCCTCACTAAGTGCAAGTTGTAGGGAATGACACACGCAGCGCACATGAACAAGATTTGGTAAAGTATAATCTCTTTTCAAAATAGAATATACTCCATTTAAATTACCCACCATAACTGAGGCATTGTCACTTCCAATGCCCCGAAGTTTGTTAATGTCTATTTTATTAATAGACAAAAAATTTACTAAGGCTTTGACGATATCTTCTGCCTTTCCAGAGTCGACATCAAGCAGGCATAAAAATGTGGAGATAACACAATTACGTTCTACACTAAAGTAGCGTATCACTACCCCTAACATTTTTTCAACTGTAACGTCGGTTGATTCATCGAGAAGGAGACTGTAACTATTCGTATTTTGAATTTCTTGAATTAAAGACGTAAAAAAATGTTTCCCAAGGATATTTGTTATTATGCCACTGCATTTCGTTCGATGCATTTTGAATCCCGCTGAGTTGCTGTCTTTAAAGCAACTATTGCAAATATTTGAGAGATGATCTACCGTACGGATTGATGTATGGACAGCCACAAACATTGCCAATTTTGCCTGAGTTTCATTCCTAACAAATAATTCATCTTCAACTTTAAACTTAATTTTAGATTGTGTGGGTGCATATGGGGCAGACGCCGCAATGTGTTTTTCACTGTTCTTATGTCTGTATAAGTCACTAACGCGGGCACTAATGGAAACTTTGCAATATTTGCAATAAGCTTTATTTTCATTTTTCGGGTCTTTACTAATCCATGGTTTAAGTTCCTTATCCTTTTCCCACTCAACTCTATATTTTTGTGTGTAAGTTTTTTTTTCCTTGGGCATCTATAACATAACTATAGATCAGTATACAGAAGGTATGAGTTTCCAAATAATTAAAATATAAAAACTTACGTTGACCGTATTTTTACTTTCTTGCTGCTGTTCTTTAACGGCCGGAGACAAGTAGTACTAGATAATTGCTATGTACTATATTTGCATTAAACCCTATGCAGCAAGCACTTTGCCTAATAGTTTTTGTAATTGTTGGTTCCTGAAAAATAATTGATTTACAGTTATTTAAGATTATTGTTATTGGTAAATTTAACAAACCTTTTGTTTCCACACCACATTACTTCTACAAAAACAAAACTCAGTCGAATTTTATCAACATAATTTTAAAATTGTTGGTTCCTGAAAAATAATTGAATTACAGTAACTCTATTAAAACAAAACAAAGTAGTACTCACATAATTGCTAGATACTATATTTGCATTAAACCCTATGCAGCAAGCACTTGGACTAATAGTTTTTGTGATTGTTGGTTCCTGAAAAATAATTGATTTACAGTTATTTAAGATTATTGTTATTGGTAAATTTAACAAACCTTTTGTTTCCACACCACATTACTTCTACAAAAACAAAACTCAGTCGAATTTTATCAACATAATTTTAAAATTGTTGGTTCCTGAAAAATAATTGAATTACAGTAACTCTATTAAAACAAAACAAAGTAGTACTCACATAATTGCTAGATACTATATTTGCATTAAACCCTATGCAGCAAGCACTTGGACTAATAGTTTTTGTGATTGTTGGTTCCTGAAAAATAATTGATTTACAGTTATTTAAGATTATTGTTATTGGTAAATTTAACAAACCTTTTGTTTCCACACCACATTACTTCTACAAAAACAAAACTCAGTCGAATTTTATCAACATAATTTTAAAATTGTTGGTTCCTGAAAAATAATTGAATTACAGCAACTCTATTAAAACAAAACAAAGTAGTACTCACATAATTGCTAGATACTATATTTGCATTAAACCCTATGCAGCAAGCACTTGGACTAATAGTTTTTGTGATTGTTGGTTCCTGAAAAATAATTGATTTACAGTTATTTAAGATTATTGTTATTGGTAAATTTAACAAACCTTTTGTTTCCACACCACATTACTTCTACAAAAACAAAACTCAGTCGAATTTTATCAACATAATTTTAAAATTGTTGGTTCCTAAAAAATAATTTAATTACAGTCATTTAAAAATACTAATTTTTGTTTTTGGTAAGTTCTACGAATCGTTTGTTTAGAATAATTATAAGTAGCTTATTTTCAGTATTTGTAATTTCTGGCAAAATCAAATTTTTTTGTTTAAATCAAATTTAGACATTTTAAACTACGAGTAAATCACACCACAATTGTCCTACCAAAACAAAACAAAGCCAAATTTTTTTTGGTATTTTTGGATTAATAAAAACAAACTGTTAATTTAAAATTGCGAATGAGCTAGGTATGTACTTGTTTCATTTGGAAAGATTGAGTAAGACGAGAAAAAATAATTTATTTCAGTTTAAACTCTTGAATTTTCTAAATTAGATTATTTATAAGACTGGTTTTATTTATTAGTTGTTGTCTACATTATTTAGAAATATTTTGACTGTCATATCTTTCTAGATAAAAAAACAAAAATTACAAAATAAATATATTTTATAAAAAGTTATAAAAGGTAGTCTGTTAGACTAAGAATTTAACTTAGATTCCAGAAATATAAAAATAAACATAGTGTTCCGATTAAAAGTTTAAATTTACGGTCATTTCCGATAAAACCATACTTATTCAATGGAGATTTTCGAACATAATGAGTTTTCTAAGTTTTGTTTTTCTACCTATATAAAAAAAATATTATTAAAAAAGGGGTCAGCCTAATTTCATTTACATCCCCAAATAAAATACTATAATCGTCTTAAGAGCCGCTTAAAGTTTGGTTCAAAAAGTTAAACATTTTTTACTTTATTTTATTGTTATTTATTTATCCATCTCATTGTTTCTGTCACTTGTATTATTGTGTAAGAACTTGTATGTTGGACATACCTATTATTTAATTTTATAAATTCAAAGTTTCAGATTTGATTATGGTAATGGGCAAAAAAAATTAGGGGCGTGATTTTTTAAATTCAAAAAAATATTCTGCACTAACAATAAGCGTTGTAAAATCGTGAGCACAAGGATTTAGAACAGTGAATTAAGATTTATTTTTCTTAAATTATCGGCCAATTCCTTAAATTTAAGAAAACGCACCTAATTCTTTTTTCCTATTGTTATATCTAAAAAAACTTACTAGATTATACCTACGATTCTAGTGGTTTTCAAGCGCCGTTATAAAACACACAACAAAGTAACACCACTAACACCTATCCGTTTGAATCGTTTGATAGACAAACTGAAAATGGACAAAATATTTTTCATGATTTCATGTGGAATACAAAGGGGTCTCATTAATATTCAGAAATTTATTACTAAACTTGCAGACTGCTGTTTGCCAGATGTGCGTAACAGTAATGTGCAAATACGTAATACAATACGTCCTTGAAATCTTGCTCAAATTGTTGAAGTAGAATACTTTGGACTAATTAGTAATTTTTATGTTGACCTCCCCTGAGCAACAGATGGCGCATTGACTTCTGTTCTGTGGCATTAACAGAATGACAGAACACTGCAATTTGAAAAATTAAGACGTCATTCGCGTTCGTGTCCGGAAAACCCGAATATTTACGAATAGTACGTTTCGTCATGCTAAAATAGCACTAATGAAAGCACTAAGCACCAAACCTTTAAAAAAAGCGTCAACGTCTTTCAGAATGCACCAGATCTAGTGCTTAATGCACCAATTTGGCAACCCTGCTGCCAATATGTATAATACGATTGTACCAATCTCAGCATCAAAAATGTACTAAATTGTACCGCCGCCGCCGAAGTTAAAGCGCGGAAATTTAAAATTTATGAACACGGGGAGCGAAACTATGTGTATGAAAAGAGTGTTAGTAAAGCAATAAAAGAAATTTCTTGAGGGTTATCAGAAAAAATCCCAATAAAATAAAGTAAATTGACGTTTCAATGGTTTATTACCATCTTCTTCAGAATGAAGTGTCTGAAACAGTGAGACACTTCATTCTGAAGAAGATGGTAATAAACCATTGAAACGTCAATTTACTTTATTTTATTGGGATTTTTTCTGATAACCCTCAAGAAATTACCTTCACCCAAAGAATTTTTTACTGATAATAAAAGAAATATAAACATTATATTTGTAACAAAAAATAAAAAAAATAAATTTAAATAAAGAAATAACAAAAATACGCTTAACTCTATTTTAATAAGGCATTCGACACTTGCCAATGAAAACAACTGGTATTCCGCAACAATTTATTAGTTGCTAACAAATTATTGCACGTTGCTGTGTCTAAACAATTTCTATTTTTTCTCTTTATTAAATTTAATGAGGAAAATGTACGCTCAGCACTGGCACTTCCGTGTGGAATACATAAAATATTTTTTAAAAAATAATATAAATTACTAAAAATATTCACATTAAGTGCATTTTTGTAGGTTCCCAATTCCGCTACAAGATCTTCTATTTGTATATTTTTATTAAACTTATCCGGAGGAAGATCACTAATCATACGCCATTCGGTATTAATGTCTTCGTATAAGTTTTCATTAATTATTGAGGGAAATTGCTTTACTAATGGAATGATGGTTGTCATTCGTTGCTCTGAAAATATATTAATTGGATCTAACCAGGTTAATTGCTGATATAATTTATTATTAAAATCAAAACGTTGTCGAATTTGAGAAGCCAACTCAATATAAAAATTGAGGCAGTTTAACCGAAAGTTATGTATATCTGATGCACTTACGTCTTTTGAATCTATGATTTCCTGTACATGAAAGCCAAAATAAATCTGTTCAACGGGCAGAAAGTTTGTTGGATCTTTTAGATTTACTTTACCGATATCGGTGTTTTTAACATATTGCAACTGTAGGTAATTTTTTAAAATTTGAGTAAAGGCAGATGCAACTGTAGGTAACAATTGGTGCAGTCTAGTTCTCTCTGACTGAAATTCCACATTCAAAAGGTTAATTATTTTTAAAACGTACGATAAAAAATAAAGATACGTTTTGTTCGTTTTATTTTTGAGTTCAGTCAATATTTTATTTACTTTAAAGAAACCTTCTTCAAAAGCCACATTTGTAAAATATAAAGTTAAAGGTTCATATTGCTCTAAAAGTCTGTTAATAACTTGGTGCAGTGAAAGCCATCTAGTTTGAGATGGCCTCAAAATTTTATGAGGTTTCAAATCACAAAATTCTTGAAATTCTTTAAATGTAGCAATTCTTTTAGAACTATGAGAAAAATGAGAATAAATATCTCTCACCAACTTCTCCACCAGATCTGGTATTTTTGCACAAGCGTATGAACTGCATAAATGAAATGAATGCGAACTGCAACCTACTACTAATAAATTGGGTATATTTTTCTTTAAAAGTGTTTGCACTCCATTTAATTGGCCCATCATTGTAACGCAATTATCAGCTGCAAACCATAGTAAATGTTTAATAAAATTTTATGCAGAATTACTTTCTTGACGATTTTTGAAAAAAGGTGGGGTTTATCCAATCACAGGAACAATGGAAACAAAATCACTTTAGTCGACTAGTTTCGTTTGTATATTGAACATCTTCAGGACAAAAAGCGAATTTTATTAAATCATTTGAACTTGAAAAATGTCAGAAACAATAATAATACCGGACATATCTTGGTGATGGCAAGTCTTGCCTTGATTTAATAAAATTTGCTTTTTGTCCTGAAGATGTTCAATATACAAACGAAACTAGTCGACTAAAGTGATTTTGTTTCTATTGTTCCTGTGATTGGATAAACCCCACCTTTTTTCGTAAATGTTTAATATTAATATCAGTTTTATCAAAAAACCTAGTCAAAGATTCATAAATATTTTGAGAAGTACTCCCTTCCTCTAACTCTAACAAAGCTAAAAATCTATCTACTACCCTTGTGTCTTTAAAATAACGAACTATTAGTGCCAAACACTTTTTTGTTGAAATATCAGTAGTTTCGTCAATTATTAACGAAAAAAATGTTTGGTTTATATCTTTGACAATCTCTTTGGTAACGTAAGGACCTATGACATCATTTATTAAACCAGTTGTTTTGGTTCTACTGCATCTTATTTTAGTAGCAATGTCAGAATCAGGACAGATAGATTTTATTAAATTTGGTAAATGCTCCATTGTACTAAACGATAAATCATGCTCAGCGACAAAAGCTGCTAATTTTAATTTCACAACTTTTACATTTTTCTCGTTTTGAAGCAGATCTTTTTTTAGAACGTCATCAACTGGGTTAACATGCGACGCCAGTCGAATATTTTTTTTATGAATGTTTTTTTGTTTATGCCTTTGCAAATGTGCCCGGTTTCCTTTTATTGCCTTGTGGCACACTTTGCAATAAGTGTAGTTACTGTTCTCAGATTTTTTACACCACTTAAATTCCGTTTCCCAATGCACAGCATATTTCTGCTTGTAGTCCGTTTTGGCAATCTTCTTTTTTTTTGTGTCTTTTGTTCATTGGATGAAGAGTATTCATTACTTGTTTCATGATCTTCTTCCTGTGATTCTGACTGTGATACTGATGTTGATGCCTGTATGCCATTCTCGTTATTTTTAAATCGTTTCATAAATCCAAAATTTTATAATAATATGTAACATTCTCTGCTTACATAAGCAATCAACCAATATTTAGTATTAAGTATAATAAAAGAAAACTTACCTATCCATGGTTGAAGGAAAATTAAAAAGACGGCATTCCTTTATGATTTGTTGGATATTTTATTACCAATATTATTGGTGTATCATGGTGTCGATGTCAGTGGTCAGCTGATGTTTGACGAGTTTAGTGGTGCCAACATTAAAAGAACTAAATTTTGAAAATGAATTTGATTTAGTACTAAATCATGCCAACTTAGAATAAAAATGTACTATTGTACTTTAATTAAGAAAATGTACTAAATTTAGTACAATTGTACTAAAACGGCAGCACTGCTGCCAATCAGAAACAACGTATGTATATTTTCGATCTGTGACAAAATGGTCGTCAAACATTTCGCTTTAAACTACTCCAAAACGTTATTTGTTACAACATGAGACGGGTTATAATTAAGTAAAATTTTATTTTCACATTATTTGTTTTATAATATAATTTATTTACATTATTTTTGGGCAAATACGACATTTGGTTACCTTAGTTTGCAAATGTAAGTCTAGATTCACTGATTTAACAGGGGAGCATAAAAACTTTTTTTTTATATTTTTTATATATTAAACACAACACAGTGCAGTAGTTATTTACTAAGTTTCATATTTGTGCGCAAACATTTTAACTGAATATCAAAAAGATATAATTTTCTTGTTTTGAACACTTTATTGAGTTAATCTTGAATAGTTTAATACATACATAGACTAAACTTGTACTATATAAAAGAGCAAGAAAATGTCTAGTAAATTTTTTAATTTCAAGAAAAAAATGCTTTTATCTAAAAAAGATACATTTGATATCTAGGTAACGAAAAAGAAATTTTTGATTATTGTTTGGCAAAATATTAGATCTTTTTCTATAAAATTATTTAGAATTTTTTGGTTTTAAAAATAATGCCCTATTTTATTTTTTAGTTATTCTCTAAAATGGGGCATTATTTTTAAAAACAAAAAAATTTAAATAATTTTATAGAAAAAGATCTAATATTTTGCGAAACAACAATCAAAAATTTCTTTTTCTTTACCGAGATATCAAATGTATGTTTTTTAAATAATAGCATTTTTTTCTTGAAGTTAGAAGATTTACTAGACATTTTCTTGCTCTTTTATACAGTACAAGTCTGGCCTATGTATGTATTAAACTATTTCAGATTAACTCAATAAAGTGTTCAAAACAAGGAAATTTTATCTTTTTTTTAATCAGTTAAAATGTTTGCGCACAAATATGAAACTTAGTAAGTAACTACTTTACTATGTTATGTTTAATATATAAAAAATTCAAAAACATAATTCTTATATTTTGTACGTTATCTTGACCCAAAATTCATACTAAAAACACCGATTTTTCGAAGGGCGCCACCTTAACCCTTACCAAGAGTAAGAGTACCAAAACTGGGTCAAGATTGACCCAGTTGTTAAATAAATATTTTGTGAAGTAGATAATATTTTATTAATTTTAATTTATATTAAAAATTACAAATTCATAATAAACTTAAAAAAAAAGTTCCTAATTAATTGCTACTGTCGATATCGGTTGGTTCAAATTATATGCAACTTTTCTAATGCCTGCAATAATTATTACATTTTAATAATTTTTTTTATCAAAAAAGTAGTATGTATTTATCATTATGACTGTTCTCCATCTTCATCTTTTTGACAATAATTGCAGATACTTTACTTTATCTGTCATTTCAATTTTAGTGCCAGACGGCATTGCGTCTTGCCATTCATCTTTCTTTCGTTTGCCTTTGAATAACACCATTGGAGGGATAGCTTGTCTCAGGGCATTTCCACATGCAACTATTGTTACATTCTCAGCGAGTTCGGCGCTACCAAGTGCACTTTCTTGACGCCCTTGCAGCTTTTTTTACAGATAATTTACAGATTATCTTTATATCTGCTAAATGATCTTTCCTCATCACAATTTGTTACTGGTGCAAATATAAAGTAAGGAGCAAGTTGAGATGACTGGGTGACTTGATTATCTGCAGATGATTTTGAGTTAACGTTTTAATGTTTTTAACATTGTCATAATCGGGGTATCTTTTAATAATTGAATTAATTTTTTGTTAAATTTTAATTTACAAATGCTATTCTATATTTTTCAATTGTGTAGACTCAAAACGTTGATAAACAATTCATGTTTTTAAATTTTGCGTTTCCAGAGGTTTTATTGTTTTAAGGATTGACTGAAAATTATTTGCTATAAAATCTAGTTTGAATTGCAAATCATTATTTATAATTAACTCTTTGCATTCTTTAATTCTTGCGGCATTGTCTTCTAATTTGGCTGCAAATAATTTCAGTTTATTGAAATGAATTAAAAAAAAAACGCACTTTCAAGCCAAATACCTCACCGTGTAATTATAGGTTGTGGAGGTAAGGGAATGTTAGGGCAGATTTCTTTGTATACAACAATTCTAGACGGAGCTTTTAGTAATATTTTTTTAATAAGCTAATCAGTGAGTTAAGGTTGAATAAGGTGTCAGGGGAATAAAGTTTTAGGTGTGCAATGTTATTGAGAAACCATTGAGAAATGAGATACTAAAAAAAAGAAATAACAAAAACTGCTTATAGTATTAGACTTATATAGTGTTTCAGATGCTATTAACAAAATTTCATTAACAAACATAATCTTCTTACTTAAAAAAAACTAAATTCCAAAAAAATTAAAATTAACAAAAACACACTAATATCGTGTCCAAGCCTCTCTTGCATCAGTGACAGATTGACAACAACGAGACATATTGTCTACGAGGTTGTTTAGCTCCTTGCGATTGATGGAAGCCTAAAGACGAGGTAGGAGTTCCCAGACTTCATCCAACGTTTCTGGGGGTAAAACATGTTCATCCAATTTGCGTTGCAGCATGTCCCGTACATGCTCAATGGGATTGAGGTCAGGAGACCTCGTTGCGAGCGGTAGATGGGTTAAACGAGCATGTTCAATGTGACGCGCGACTATCGCAGCGCGATGTGGTCGGGCGTTATCGTCGAGAAAAACAAAATCATCTTCAATTTCTTCGCGAAACGGGACCGCAAAATTTGTCAATGATGTCTTTGGCATATGTTGTACCTTTCGTATTCGTACGACAAAGATAAAGCTCCGTACGAGCGTTAAAAGATATGCCTCCCCAAACCATAATAGAGCCTCCACAAAACGGCACACCTGTTGGACTTGGCGTGTATGTCTTGCTACTCCACGTCTTGTTCATTGACGTAGGTACTCTTAGACTATCAGAAAATTTGACAAACCGAGACTCATCTGGAAAAAGAACAGATCTCTATTCATTCCGCCAATTAATATGCTTCGTTGCCTGCTTGAATCTTTGTCGTTGATTTTGTGGTGTTAGGGGTACCTGTTGCATAAGTCGCCGACTGACAAGCCCCACTTCTGATAATCGTTTTCTAACCGTTTCTATTGAAATTGCGGTTGCCTGTAGCTGTTTGAAGTCGTTGGCTTAAGTATCGCTTTGTGCAAGTTGGTTGCCTTAGAGCTGTTAGAGCTAAAATGTTCTTCCTGTGGGGTTGTCTTCCGTTGACGACCACTTTGTCGTCTTTCTGCTACAGTTCCTGTTTCGCAAAATCGTGTTCATAGTCGAGATAGCACACACTTTAAGACACATTCATGCGGTGAGTCACATCTTGTTGATGGACTCCTCTAATTGTAACATTCCCACAGCCCTATTTGCTTCTGCAGCACTTAATTATTGACACATGTTTGCTTTTACACCAAATTCTTATAAAGAACCAACTTTTGCGTATTTTTCGCAAATAGAGTTTGGTTTCGATAAACTATCACCAGTTTCTGATATCCAGAAAAACGTATCAGAAAAGCGAAGCCGTCAAAAACAGATTAAATGTAAGTGTTCTGTCTCAGCCTGTTTAAATAATTGTAAACACACTGCATTTTTGATGAAAACCGACAATCAGGCCTTCTCTGTAACTTTCTTTGATATCAATTGTTATACGTAACAATAATTGAAGAGAATCTAATTGATATGAATTCATAACAATCGAAGCCATTTTTGGTATTCTGTAACTTCAATTGGTGAGAGCCGAATTGAAGAGAATTCATATCAATTGCTGACACAATTGTTGAGAAACACAGGTTACCGCGTATGCGCTTTCGAAATTTGTTAATGGCGCGCGCAACTGTCATTCGTGTAAAGAAATTTTTTTCAAAATGAGCTCGAAAAAGAGGACAGCGAAAACCACTGACAAGCAGTTTGATTTAAAGATAACGGTCAACAAGTGGCTGTACCGCAATCCCACGAACCCACGCTGAAAATTACAGATTTCAGCGCAAGGTCGATGAAACATTTTTGTGGCGGTCGTTTTAAATTTCTATTCACTTTTAAATTAATACATAAAATAGTACACTTGTACTGAATAATTACTATTTTAATACAAAAAATTACTTTAAACTTGTCATCTTACTGTCTTCTATCATCCCTTCAATTGCCTGATAGCAGTTGATGAGTCTTATTAATTAGTGTTATCTTCTCTTCAATTATTGTTACCCTTCTATACTTAGAGAATACCGTTTTTGAAGAGCCGATTGTTATGACCGGTTCTCATCAATTATTGTTATATATCAATTGATATAGTTATGATTTTACCAGTAAAATAACGTTTTAATTTTACAAAATCATTTATTAAATTTTTCATACAACTGTTATGAGATTCAAAAGCAGAATGAATAATAATGCGTTAAAAAATAAAGATTCAGCTTGCTCCGGTCATCTCCACCTGATGCTGAGGTAGCAGGATGAGTCTTATGACACTGTATCATCACAATATGAAACCTTACAGAATAAGCCTGAATAGCCTTAACTTTATTGGAGCAGTTTATGTGTCTTTCATAAGCAGTTTTTTTGGTAAAAAATATTTTTTAGTTTTTGTGTAGCAATTGCGTAAACATCGTTATTCTCTGTTTTTTGTACGTTAGCACCAGGTAGAACATAAACTAAATCTTGTAGGTCGGTTTAAACAGTGTTTTTTTACATGTTTAATTATTTATTAACAATTATTTATTAATAATTAATGATCGGATACAATGAGGGATTTGGAGGGCACGCGCATAGGCGCCGCACTATCGCTTTCTGCGGGTACGATCGACAAGGTTGCAGGATTCTTCTTTCGTTAATTAATTTAATTTAACAATTTAATATTTTATTTAAAAGCGAATTATTAATCAAAAGTTAGTGTAAAACACGAATTTACCCTGGTCAAAATAAAAACAATTGTAAGTGTTCGAGATCTACGCTTATGACTTGTAAGCACGTCATTACTACCTCAATCGACCAATTGAAGTTTCAAGGTTTTTTCGCTTGGCGCGTGCGACTAGTTAGCTAGACGGCTGTACAGTGTTTTTTGTTCCCTCATTGGATCCGCTCATTATTAATAATACAGCGCTAATAGTATGCCAGAAATCAATTTTTGTGGTTTTTATAACTAAAATTTAACTATGATCAACTTCTGCCACACGAGCAAATGACTTAAAAATTTTTTGTCATCAACTTGCAATCGGTGACAATTGTGGTAACTCGTTTATTGCTCTTTATTACACAAATAATAAATAATTAACAATATATAATTAATAATGAATAACCAGTAATCTCCCCGGTACCTGTTCCCCACATTACTACTAACACAAAACATAAACATTATCAGAAGCGCAAGCTCAACGTATACCCAGGGAAATTTCGGTGACAGTTTAATGACAGAGAGCCGCCATCTTTTTGCGTTGACATAGACGCGCGAAATTTGAATGGACTTCAGCTTATTACAGAAATAAAAAAATGCAATTTGAACAAAATGATCAACTTATTTAGGTAAAAAAATAAGTTGAGCATTAAAACAAATGTCCTTAATCCTATATAATAAAAAAAATCTGTTTAAAAGTTACAAAGTATTAAATTAAATACAGTTTAATTAGAAAATAACAATTCTTCTATTTATTCTATTGATATAAATTGAAAATTAACAAAACCATTAACTAAGATAAACAAAACATACTTTCAACACATTTAGTAAATGGTTCAAATTAAATTAAAACAGCAAAGATAAAAATCAACAAATATTCTATAAATGAAACAAAATTACACAGTAATAACAAAAAACAAAAAATATTTTATAAACAAAACCATGTAACTTCTTGAAAACTGCCCAAAAATAAATAAAAAAAATTCAACAAAATAAACAACCTTTTTTAAGAGTAATTAATAACAAAATATATACAAAACAGTCAACAAATATTCTATAAAAAAATATAACTTCTTGAAAACTGCCTAAAAAAATATCAACAAATTACACATCCTATTATTCTATGAATAATAAATAATAACAAAATATATACAAAACAGGAAAAGCAGCAAAAGCTGCAGATTGCAGTCTTTGCGGTGTTACAGCCAGTTAGAAATTGTCGCAGCCAGTTAGAATCTTCACAGCCAGTTACAACGATGTCATATCCAGGTTTCCAGAGGATGTCCATTCATATCAAACAATTGGAAAATACAATTTAATGTCGCACTCAAATAGAAAAAAAAACATTAACAAAAGTAAAGACATTTTTCTCGACATTTTTAAAACAAAGGATTTACTTCGCTTGTTTAAATTGCTTATTTTTTTTTAAATGACTAGCAGAAACAGATATTTTCCTGCCTTTTTTGTCACGCAAATATTTATAAATGGTCAGCCGAACACATTTATCAATAATTGCACTGTGACAATTGTGCAAACTGCAAAATGAAAAAAAGTTGAGCAAAGTAGAAAACTTGGTTTTAATAGCGTCTTCCAGCTTTATATCCTCGTGACCATGATCATCCAGGAACTCATACAACTTGATATGAATCGAGTCAACGAGTTCCGTCACTCGGATATAGCAAACAATCAAAGTCCTTATTTCTCTGTTTATGGGAAATGAAATAATGACTTCGAGTTTTGTCACTGGCAAAGAGATTTTGTCTGCAAGTGTCACATTCTGGAATAGTTATTTTTTTTTAAAACATATCCAGCGACATATGCACTTTCCTCATTATCTTCGTTAAGATTTACATTAATTTCTGCCTCATCATCTAAGGTTCCTGGACTTAAATCAGAATCAATTTCTGAAAATTCGTTTTCTGCCAAATACTTGCAAAAATTGCCCAAAGCCTTGCAATTATCTTCCGTACAGTTGCTACCTCTAGAAAGAGGAGAACCAAAGTTGTTGATAATTACAGTTTTTAAGGCAGCGATAAACTGATGACATGTTGGGTTTGTGTAAATACCCCATGTTGCCTGATTTGGCAAAATAAATTTTCAATTGGATCCTGATCCAAGTTTCTCAATGAAAGGTATTTTAAACCTCGTTCTTTTAAATTTTGCCAGAGAAACATAATTGCCCTAATAGTTATTTGCCAACCGTCAACAAATTTAAAATTTGTGCGGAGCTTACCACTTTTAGAGTCAATTATTTTTAGATCCCTTAATTTGGGTAAAAGTTGTTGCCAAAACTCCAAATGTCCAGAATCCTCAGATAAAGTGCATTTCAGCTTTTTACTACCAGAAGGATGCAATTGCGTTCCATTTAATGAATCAAACAATGAGTCGAAAAGTGACACAAACTCCGCAGTTTGCATAGCTTTTGCTGGTAAAAGGCCTTTGTCAACAAATGTTTCAATTGCTGCTGCAACAGATGGACTCAGCTGTTGAGCAGCAACTTTAACTTTCATTTTAATTTGGGAATCCTTAAAATTAAAATGTTCAGCTCGCATTTTAGGTAACATTTTATATGTGCGCACTTGCTGATCCAAATTAAAAGCCGATGAAATATGCTCAAATTTTGCAAACTTTTTGTCATCGTACTTCACAACACAATCGATGAGAGCATTGCGAGTATTTTTGAGCAAATGTGGCACATCAAAAATTGTACATATTTTTTTGTCATTCACTACAAAGTAATATGGACTCGGTCGATTTCTGTTTTCTTCACAAAGATCCCTAATAGCAGCCCTATTAGTAGAACCCTGATCGCAAACAGTAGCAACAACATCGAGTCCTATTGCTTGAAGTTCTGAAATGACCGACACGATATTTTTTTTCAGCTGGTGCGTCTTAACTGTGTCTCTAATAAAATAGTACGCAACGGTCTGTTTGAAACTTTTTTTAACTCCTCTTACCATAAAAACTAGAGCATGATTGGCGTAACTGTCACTTCGTCCCAACAGCCCTAAATCTTCGAATCCGCAGATCTTTTGCTTAGAAGTATCATAATGAAACCCTTTGCTAAGAGCCACTTTATCAAACATTAGGGTGCAGCAACGATCGAGTTCGTCTTTATCCTCCACCTGCATTCTTAAATTTTCCACAACTGGCTTAATCATCCCACATTCAAATGGTACTTTTGATAAAAGACCTTTCAAAGTTCTAATGGAAGGCAACTGAAAATGTGCTTGGAGATACCTATATAACCTGGGACTCTTTTTGTACATGGAGAGGCCAAAAGCTTTGTCTTGCATCGTCCATCTACGACCACTGGGTTTTCGATTGACGTTGCGCAATTGGGCATTGATGAAGTCCTTAGTGACTTTGTTGAGATTTTGTTCCATATACTCAAAGCATCCGTCATTATATAAATTTCTCAAAGCATTTAAATGAGCTCTTTCATTTTTGAGCAAAGTTTTAAGTTTACTAACTTTGGATCTAACGCGACAGTAAATATTATACATTTGCAGCTCTTGCGGTGATGAATCTTTCTTTGAAAGACCTAATTTGCAAAGGAAACCATCTTTCTTTTCTAACAAAAAAGAATATTTGTCTGAATGATCGACAGTCATGGAAAATTCAGAAGTGCCGTGACACTCGTTTTCACAGCAAGCGTGGTCAAAATGTTTTTTATTGTCTGTCGAGGTCGAGGTATTTGGGATATCTATTTGATGAGAAGATTTAGAAAGAACTGCATAGGTGTGATCAGACACAGGAATAAATTTACTCTCTGGTGAAGAATCAATAGACAGGTTTGAGAATGATGGTATATCTGCGGATGTAGAAGCAGCAACAGCTAATGTTGCTGATGAAGTTGGGAGAGAAGTGCTATAGGTGTGATCATGAGTTTCGGTATTACTTAGGTAAAGGGAAAGGAAATTGGTTTGTATTACTAGTAGAAGGAGGTGGAGTAAGAGGAGATTTAGGTATAGTTTGAAACTTAAGGCGTCTATGGGAGGCACTGACAAAATCGGACTCTCTAAAATGCTTTTCACAGATGTAAAAATGTAAGCAATTTGCTGCTTCAGCGATATTGCAAGCATTTTTCCATCTTACAAGAATTTCAGGGTCTCTGGGAAATCAGGGTCCCTTGGGTTCGATGGTTTTGGATCAATTGGACTGTAAGAGTACGCATTACGACATGTAGGGTATTTGCAGTACCTGGTCTTGTTTAGAGAAGCACGGATTATGTTCGACATGATGATGTAGGTATTTATATGTTACTTAAGTCGATATGTAAGTATAGTCACTGATGGTATAGTTCAAGAGTCGATAAAATGTTACTTAAATTGCGAGCTGGGAAATCGAAAATAATAACTTACGTTCGGTTGATGAAAACCTTAATTTCTCGTTATTTCTGCTTAACTTGGTAAAATATGTGACGACTCAAAAATGTAGTGGCCGGTAGACACAAGTTTGACGGGCACTTGGACGGGTACAATCTAATAAAAGAACGGTTTTAAAAAATTAATTTTTTAAAATCAATTTCAAAACACTTACCACGAAAGTTACGTTCTTATACAGTTAATATCACACAGGTTTCAGATTTACCAAAAATTGCGTTGTAACTTCTACAAAATCAAGACCAAAACGCTAAAAGCCCGCCGAAATAGAACAAGACGCTAAATGACAAGACAAGTGACACTTTCGCGCGTGCGCAGTGTTGTCAGGCGTCTTCCTTCCCCTTACCTCAGCCCGCACTTGCGTTGTCAGCTCTCTACAAACTAAACGTCATCCGTCGACCAAGATCGGCAATACAACTTTCATCCCCGTCACTACTAATCACTAACTCATTTCTTCAGTGTTGCCAGATGGTTGCTCGGAGTTCTCCCCACTCCGTAGTGAGAATTTCCCCAAATTTCTCCAAATTATTTCAAAAATACTCCTAATTTCTCCTTAAAAAAACACAATTAAGTAATAATAATTTTATTGATTGTTAATTGTAATGTACCAATAATTCCATAACATTAACATCATTATCAATATTTGAAGAACTGTTATAGACCTCTTCAGAACAAAATTTCTTCAACATTATGTCGGACGGAGAAAAATTTTGACAACCGCCCTTTCTATGCAGCGAAAATCGGATACACATAACTGATTCCGCTGTTGCAATAGACATACGATCTCTTAATTTATCTCTAATGATATTTGCCACAGAAAAAACTCTTTCTACTGAAGCGTTTGAAAATGGCAAACTCAGGAGCATCAAGGCTAACTTTGATATTGAACAGTACGTCTTTATTCCCGAAGCATTAATCTTTTTGGAAACTTTCCTTCAAAAGCTCTCAGTCGAAGACCTATTTACCCATTCCTGCCTATGAAGTAAATTCCATTGATCAACGGTAGCATCTGCATCTATTTGACAAACATTTTTGAATCGAACCACAAGGTCTGATATGTCTGGTTTTAATTGTGATGTGGCTTTTTCACGAGACAATAAATTAATTTTCTCCAACAAGTTCAAGTTTTCTTGGATTCGTTTTTGAAGTTGTGAACATAACTTCAACAAGAAATCCCTGCACCGCTGCTTTACGGCCGCGATCTCCGACTGTTTCACTTCGCTGCATACTTGGGAGAATGAATATCCTAAGTTAATAAAATCAGCACTCATAACATAATTTTGAAAATTCAGAGCTGATAAACCTTCTTTATTATGGAAAATTTTTTCAAGTCTAACTGGTAGTATCAAAATTCGTAGTAATTGGTAGTAGATATTATTAGAATGTCTGCATTCTCGGACTGAAATGATTTATTAACATCTGTTAATGACTTTAGTATATAAGCTAAAAATATTAAGTATAATTTATTTGTGTTTTCCGAAAACATCTGATAAAATTGATTTGCGGTATAGCAACGTTCCTTTTCTTGGGCCAATTGGTAATGTAATTTTAAAGCTTCCCACTGTTCAAGAATTTTTATTATAGCTTCGTACCGCGCTAACCATCGAGTTCCTGACAATTTATCAATTTTGCGTGGATTTTTATTTGCTAGAGTATTATACAAAGTCCGATATTCTATTTGTCGTTTTGAACTACAGGAAAACCAGTTATGAGATTCCTTTACCGTAAAGTCTAAATGTCGCGAAAGCGTTTTGCATGAATGTTCTGCTGCCAAGTGGTGAGAATGGCAAACACATTTCACTACAATGAGATCTGGCATGTCTGTTCTAAGTAATGAAGAAAAAGAGTGATTTGTTCCAACCATAACATTAGCTCCATCAACTCCTATTCCAGTTAACTTGTTTATGTTCAATCCATCCTCGTTAAGACATTTTTTAAAACAGGTGGTTAATGTTGTGGCATCTCCAGCTTCAATTTAAAGCAATCTATAAAATTCTGTTTTTATTTTATTTTGAGATTGACTAAAATACCGAATCATCAGACAAAGCATCTTTTCGGTATCGATTATAGAGTAGTAGTAGATTATCGAGTATAGAATATCACCTATATTCTCGATTAAATTTTGTAGTAAACAAGGAGCAAGTACATTTCTTTAGGCCAATACATTTTGTTCTATGCAGTTTTATATCACCTAAAACGGCAGAAGTTTTGTCTAATGTTTTAATCACATTTCCTAGATGATCCACTGCATTAAAAGAACAATGCTCTGCTATGAATGCGGCATTTTTAATTCAGCAATTTTTCTACTATGTGCAATTTTCTTTGGCATAAATTTGGTTATTTTGGTAGATTTGCTGGCGGTTTCGGAAAATTTAAATGCTTTTTGATGTTTTTTTGTGTTTATATGACTTCGCAAATCTTTTTTATGCGGTTGTAAGGAACATTTGCACAATTTGCAAAATGTTTTTGTGTCATCTCCGGTGATCGACGAATGCCAACCTTCAATTTTGATCTTAATTTACAGCTTAGCTACTTACCGGAAAATTCTGGTTCAGTTTCTCAAGCTTTTCGAAATTTTCGAGACATTCTTGTGTAAGTACTTTTGACAAAACTAAGTGCAACCACAAACACTGGAAGAAACAAACTAATTTAATCTGATTTCAATGATTAAGCGTCTACCTCTACCGTCTACAGACAACAGACAACATTTATTACAGATTTTATTCGTATAATTGTAACATTTACCTTGGTTCGAAAAAAATTCTCGTCGCCAATTAGGGTAATTCGTTTATTGCTTTTTATTACACAAATAATAAATAATTAGCAATATACAGCCTGATTCAGATAAGATAATGAGCCCGATGTTTTGGCGATGCAACTAAATAATCAAATTTCATTTACGTCTTGATCTAACTTAAACTAAGGTTTTCAAATTGAATCCAAGTCATCATCTGTTTAACTCTGGTATTAGCATAGAAAACAATTATTTGTGCGAGAGAGAGAGAAAATAAATAACCTAAACACCAATACAAATGTATAACAGAATGAAGCATTAAAGGTAGAGAAACAGATCTATTCTTAATCATAATTTGCAAAAATTAACAGGTATACGACACCACTTTTAACTAATGTCAAAGCACTGTCAAAGTAACATAACATAACTTAATTGCAAATGCAAATCGTAATTGAAAGTAGATCAAGTCGTAAATGAAATTTGTATTTTTGGTTGCATCGCCAGATAATCTGGCTCATTATTGTATCTGAATCAGGCTGTATAATTAATAATGAAAAATGTTTTGAACGATTTTTTTTAAACTAATTTTGACACGTGCGTTTTGTTAAACAATTAACACTATAGACTTCAAATATCTCTTTGTAAGCCTCAGCCGCTTTCGTGCCTTTGTGAAAATAAAAAGTAAATGTGTCGAAAATGCTTATTCTGCACTCCATGTTGAAACTGACCGTAAACTAACATTTGTAAACAAAATTACACGAAATTTGTTTCTATACTAACCTAAAGGTATTGACTATCAACTCTTAAAAGAAAAAAATTCTAACATTGAAAAAAGAATAACAAAAGAAACATAACGCTAGCTACTGGCGGAAACCGAAATTACTTTCTTGGCAATCCAATATATGACAATTTTAGTTTCTTAGCATCCTTTCAAGGAGAGTTATCATCTGTTAAAATCTTTCACATTACTAATAAAACGTTATGTATATAAATAAATACTGGAAAATAGAAAAGGTTGGACAATGACATAGTTTTCACATTCAAAATGGTTTATCAGGGTGACTTAATGAGACGACACAGGAAGGTCACGGAGTATACACAAAGTAGGGATGAGAGAACTTTATCGTAAAAATTAGCAAAAAGCTTAGCTATAATGTACTCGCACGACGAAGTACAAAATTATCGTTAATCATGCGAATATTTTAATCAAAGTATGTGTAAATGTAACAATACCTTATTCGTACTGTGATGACAAGCAGATTGTTATTGACTTTGCTGTTATAAATGCCAAAGACACCACAATTAAACACGATTTTTAACAAGACGTGCACAGCGTGTTCAGCGACTTGTTTTAGCACTAACAAATAATACAAAATTATAGAAAAATATAAAAATTATAGAAAGATGAAATTGAGCGACTAAGCATTCCATAACGCTTGATAAGTGAGCCAATTTAGTTGTACAAGTTGGCACAAATCTGACATTTATGTCATAACACCATTGTACCAATATTGTACCAACGGAGCACATGTAAGGACAGTTTAGATAGTGTGATATATAGTTTCCACATTAATTAAATTTACAGACACTACAGTTAACTTAACATCAGTTAACTATCTATGTGCCTGACAAAATAAATCCTATTGTTTTTTGTGTAGGTTAAGGTTTCCATTTTTTTTTTGTGCAGAGCACAAGGAGTTTTGTTAATTGGAGTTGCATTTTCTTTCACAACTTTTGTTATTGATTTCTTATCACTTTTTGGTTTTTACGATTTTATTCAGTGTTTATTATTTGAATGGGGATTTCTTGTATATTTCGATTGAGGGTACTCATGACAAGACTCTAGAATGGAAGTCTCTCTGGTGAATCTAAGGTTTTATCAACCTTTGAAACACGCAAAAAATTACAATTTAAGAACACATTAATAAATAAAGATTCTAATTGTTACTATGGCGCAGCCAAAGTCGAGAAAGTGTTAGTTACGACAGGGTTCTCGACACCAAGGAGGATAATGGATTGTTATCTTCTGTAAAGTGTGACTTCACGCCTAAGCTAAACTAGAACTCAAGAAAAATATCCAGTTTAAGTGTGATTTGTAAACACATTGGTGTTAACAAAACAGTGGCGTCAGGTTCTATTGACTGCACGCTATTGTTACTAGTGGCGGAGTTTATTTAAATGACTGAAAATGGTTACAACTCTAAGCGACAGTTGTTGGAAATTAAAACAATCAATAACGGTATCAAAATCATTGCAAAAATTATTAAAACGATTTTAAGACTGTTATTTATACTTACAAAACATTTTGAGGCTCCGAGACCAGCTAGCGGGTTGACAAACCCTGGTGGATATTCTTTGTACAGAATATACAATAGACCAATAGGTTAGCATTAATGTTAACAACAAATATGTTAATCTTACCGTATAGCGCCTATTTTGCGAGTTTAATTCAATGGTGCAAAATGGCGTACGCGTAGTTATTGTATTATTTCGGTTAAAGGCTCTGTGGCGAAAAGTTCCATACAACAAACGTGGATGATTTTAAATAGTCGGAGTGTTGATTGGTAAGGTTCTAAACAATTTTTCTGATTATCGCCTCGTGGGTGTAGGTTTAAATATGTGTCATGGAAAAGCCTGAAATAAAACCACTTTGTGATATAGACCGACAATCAAACATTAAAAATAGATTAGAGAAACCCTAGATGGCATGATAAGAGTACATACCCATTGTCAAAGATCCGCACATATGTATGTTCTGTAGTTAATGGAATCCTACATAGAAGACGTTTTACATCCACTTCACCACGTCATCGACGATACATGGTTTCTGGGCTTTGTAAAAGTCTTTTTCAACTTCCGAAGGTGCCAAAAGTCTGTCTTTACTCTGAAACGGTTAAGAAGCGATTTTGGGCTGAGGTTAAAATATTTTACTGACTTAACTGTGTATTCTACCACTTAAAGTGGAAGCTGTATTTTTTAGCAGCTAAAGAAAACACATTTTTCTTTTTAATTTATCTTATTGTCTAGAAACCTATTTCATTCTCAACTTCTTGCTCTAATAATTATTGTAATGTGATCTTACGTGTCGTCTTCCTCTTAATATTTGATGAGTGGCTTAATAAAATTAATTTCTGTGGAGAGTCTTAAACGAATCTTTAAAGGCATTTAGCTATTTTTTCTTATATTTACTCAAAACCGAAAATAGCGTGTTAACTCTATAATGTAGATTTTCTGGAGACTATTGGCACTGTCAATAGTAATTTACTATTTACTAATAGCAATTGTAGCACCTAGTAGGTACCAGGTTTTCATTCACACGATACATGTTTCATCCCACTCGTACCGAGTGTTGTTGCTGCATCCGCCGCCGGAAGGACTGCGATGGCTGTTAGTGTTCTCTCTGGTGTAGGTTTCCGTAATCTATTTATTTCAATGAGAGAACTAGTCTATTGTTGCCGTATAAGTCTTTACTTTTGCCGTTTTAATTTCATCCGCATTGACGGCATGATTCAGGTCTTTAATTAAGACTGCAATCGTGTCCCTATATATCTCCGCATCGACTGTACCTTCTATTTGTTTTAGGATGGCTTTGCGCAAAACCTTAGTCTCATTTCCCTTTGCTGGAGCCAACTTGATGGCTGTTAATGCTGTTAATGACTTCATTTGTGCACTGAATTTAGTGATGTCGATTTTCGTTTTCATTTCTTTCATTAATTCTTCTGGCTGACTTTTTAACTTTTCTTTCTACGATGACGGTTTCATGCTTTTTTATTTTTGGAAATTGCCATTTTCCGCCTGTTGCTGGCGTGATCGTGTTTTGGGTACTCGCCATTGTGGTGCCTGTCGCTGCTTTAGCCGCATATGAGGCGGGGCTGTATAGCTCAACCCTGATACCCGATTTCCTCGTAAGACATTCTAGCATCTTCTGCTGTATGGCTAGATCTAGACTCTCTACCATAGGTATGGCTATCTTTTGCCGTCCCAAAAGGTCCATTTCTTCTAGGAGAAGCTTAAGCTTCTCCCAAAGTTTCTCCTCGACATTCGGTGAAGCCGGAGCTTTATGAAATATTTTAAATATGTATCTTTCCCTAATTTTGTTGTCAGCATTTTGCTTGGGATTGGCCGTAGTTAGGACTATATGTGGCGTTCTATTTGGAGCCTACTTTGCATTTGTTAGTTCGTCTTAACTTCGGGTACGTTTCTTTAAACATTCTTTGAATACCTACTTTCATGTCAGGGTCAGGAACTTCCAGGTCGCAGTTTGGTTCTGCTCCCAGGAGGTTTCCCAGAATTTGCCTGATCCTGAAAAATTCTGTTAATTCAATTTTTTTTAATAACTTTTGGAAGTCTTTATAGTTTTTTTGTTTTTGCTACCTCGCTTGTGGTAACTGCTTCTTCTACTTGCCGCTTGCATCTCTGGCACAGTTTTCTCCCATCTTGTTCTGACGATTTTTTTCGAGAGCGTGTTATGGTTCTATTTCCAATAAGATCCATAATGTCGTAGGTAAGTAGTTGTGACATTATGGATTTAATATCCTGGACTTTCCCCATGAGAGTTATAGGTTCTCCTAGCTGCAGTTTTTCTAGGTGATTGTTCAACTGGAAAATTTAAATAATTTGCGATATGATCATACATTATATAGTATCATGTGTAAATACCTATTCCGACTTTTGGAACACCACTCATTCCTTCAACAACTCTGCCGATTATGTCCAGCAATGTGTTCTCTAAATCAGTAAGAGGTTTTGGAGGTTTACTTTTATTTTCTGTTTCCTTATTAGATAATTTAACCTTTCTAGCTTTGGTTTGCGACTTTCAGTCGGTGAAAGTCTGCAATCACACGAGAATGTTAAAAAATACTGTACTTTCAAAATATTTATTTCTTACCTTTTTCCATTCTTGAATAGATTTTATAGGTCCGCCACTTTCATTTAATTTTTCATGAATCTTTGATGATGTTTGGCTGACCGGCATCAAAATTATTTTCCCTGAAAGGTTTGTTGAAATTCTCAGTTCTTCTAGATATATTTCATATTGCTGCCGAGTGGTCCTACTCTTTTTCTCAGTCTGGGACATCATTTCTATAAAAAATCAGCATAATATTCTGTATTAAACTTTGAGAGAGCACCTACCTTAATTTCCAGACTAAATAAACTCGATTATAACTACAATATTTTGCGTTTGTTGAAAGCGGCAAAAAATCGGTTTCCTAAGACATAACCTCAAATAATAAAAATAAACTGTCACAACACTCATGAAATAAGGCGCAGAACCATTACAGCGCTGCCAACTGGTCGTTCACTGTGGTTGTTAAAAAAATCTTGAACGATTCATTTACCGAATAGTCGTTGAAATCATATAGTTGTTTACTTAACTATATCGTTAGTAAACGATAAGTTACAGAATAGCCGCCTAAATGTCAAAGTTTTGTTAGAAAAGAACCAGGAATTCTGGCGCTGTTTTCAACTTATGGGGGATTGTATAACAAACGGGTGTGTGCTTGTCTGATTAGGACACTTCTTCTATTATTAAACAGTCTTCATACTTTAATTTAATTGTAGTGAAACCTTGTTATAGTAGGGGAACATGAGTAATCCGAGCCACCTAAGAAAAAAGTAAAAAAAAAACAATAAAATAATTTCATGTTAATTTAAACTTTGGTGTTTTATACACTATGTTTAAGCAGCTGTTAAGTAGTAATGGTGAAAACTTAAAAAAAAACGGAAATACACTCTTTTATTATTTAAAAATAAGTAGCTTTGGTTCCTATTACCCAGACTACGGGATAATCGGAGTCACGACTGGGGAAATTAGGCCCACCTGGTTTAAGCGAACCATTACAAAATTTGGCAATAATAATTAATGCTTTTTTTCGCCAGCTATATTGCACAAAACAATTTAGTATTAACTATAGCAACTTTAATTACTATGGGTGCATGCACTCGCACTGTGAAACATTGTCACTTGAGCATCTTATCTAATGACAAAAGTTACACATATAATTTTTAGCCAAATCGCAGCCAGAAGAGCTGATCTTATCTCTGAATAAGAATTTTGCCTATTTCATTCGGCTTCTTTATTATTATTTTTTTGTCTACTTTAGATGTCTTATTTTTTTCTTTTGATGGTTTATTTTCTTTCAGTACGTTTTTTCTTCTTTTTCTCTAAAATAGTTTTGTAAGGAGTTCTAGTTATAATTTCAGAATGTTGTCTGCTTGTACGTCTTTTGATTTCACGAGAAGTTGATGGTTTTGCTGAAATTATTGGTAAAACCAAAGAGTAGGGATTTCTAAGGAGGCGACACTTCGAGCGGCTCATTTGATCTTTTTAAGCACAATTCTATGACCTCTAAACGTCAGTCCCTTTAAATTGGGTGGGTAAATGTGCGCGACATTTGAAATATTTACAAGATCAAGAAGAGGAAACGAAGATAAATTTATATCTAGTGATTATAATTCCAATATCACACCACTTAAATGTTTTTAACTCATGTTCTCAAGAGAAGTAGTTGAATTGATTGTAGAAATGAATAACTTGTATGCTGTGCAAAGAAATGCGATTGTCAACGTAAGTCATGAAGAGATAAAAGTTTATGTAGGAGAATTCTTTTGCTTACTGGATACGAGTACCTACGTGCCAAATACATGAGAATGTTTTGGAAAATTCAATCTGATGTACATAATACGTTGGTTGAAAATTGCATGCGCAGCAATAGATTTTAAATTCAAAAATATCTACATTTATTAAATAACATAGACTTGCCAGAAAATGACAAGTTTGGAAAGCTACTACAATATTTTAATTGATTGAATAATAATTTTTTACAAAAATTTTTAAAAGTGGCTTCAACCCATATAGCGATAGATAAAACTGTGGTGCCCTATTATGGGAAACACAGCACCAAGCAACATATCCATAGAAAACCCATTAGATTTGAGTATAAAATGTGGTCAGCGGCAACTAGATTGGGATATCCAGTAATTTTAGAACCTTATCAAGGAAGTAAATTAGCACCACTGCCTGATCAAAACGAATACGGGTTGGAAGTAGCTGTTATTCTGTTGCTACATTGCTACAATTACATATATTTTAAAGTATTTCGAATAATGAGTTCCGTATTTGTTAAAAAATGATGTAATAATTTTGACATGAGAATTGACGAGATAAATAAATTAAAAATTAAACAAATCTGGCAAAGACATAACTTCTCAAACGAGGTTTGTAAAAGGTTGGAAATTATCAATTTCTTGTTAAAAATTTGTGAACAGCTAAAAATAGAAAAATTTTTCTTTATATTAACCCAACGATTAAATCAAGATAAACTTGAGAATTTCTTTGGCAGTATTCGCCAACAAAACGGTAATAACGTAAATCCAACACCAGTGCAGTGCCAAGTAAAATAATAATAAAAAATTATGTAGAGATTACGATCAGCTTATATCGCAACTACTTTTGCATCTATAGCGTCAGCGTCGTCTTCAAACGCGTAAGAGTAAGTTGGTAGGATAGCTCAATAGAGTAGAAGATTTCTCCAACTTCAACCAATTGCGTAAAGTTTTCCTCATCTCTGCAACAGTCACCAAACCTGTCATTCCGCGTATTGCCAAATCATAAGTTAACTCATCGGAAGCTAAACGATTAATTTCGTATTTTAAAGACAAAGCTATATTTTTTTGTTAAACACAAAGAAAAAAAAATTGAATAATAAACTCCACAATCAAAGTAATCCGACTAAATTGTTAATTAGCGTAAATTTTAAGTAGCATATGAGATATTAAACAAGTTTAAGTAGTAAAAAAATTGAATGTAAGAACGAAAAAAATTGAGAAATGGCTGCCCCACATTTGGCGCCAAAAATTGCCATGTAAAATAAAAATAAACGGTTTGTTATGACAAATTTTAAAAGGGGTCGGCTGTTGGCAATTACGCCAGTTGCTCAGTCTTCGGGGTGGGTTACAATACAAAGCAAAACCGACCCAAGACAAATATAGGGCGCCAGGATCCTCCAGAGGGTAATAGCAGAGTACCCGAATCCAAAATACTCTGATGTTGTGCGGCTTTGAGATAAAATTGTCTCTCTTTCAAAAAAAAGAGGTTTCGTTTTCGTTCGTGGTCCTTAATCCCGTTACACCGTTCCAGTTAAGTTATTTTTCCAAACATAACGTAACAATTTACCTTAACTTCTGGATGGGCTAAGCAAACTCCATATAAATCTCAAATGGAAAGTGATAATTTTACACTTATTAACGGAGTGATAAAGAGATAAAATCATCTTAAACAACCAAAGTGAAAAATGGACAAGAAAACTGACGACTTTCCTAAAATTTGAACTAGGAACAAGTGGGGTTAAAAGGCGCAAACGCAGTCCATAAATATTATTGTATTGTATGTATTAATAATTTATATACAGTGTGTAAAAGCCAAATGGAATAAATTCATTATTTAAGTTACTGTGCATATTTATAAAAAATCTCAAAACACGTCAAATTTAAATTATAAATTGACATTCTTTAACGTAAAAATGCGATCCCTATCTTCAACCCCCTTCGAATGACAGGTACAACCCCCAATTTTTTAAATGAGAAGTATAGGCTTGTGATATATCGTATGAAAAGTCTTTTCATTCTCTACTCAAAAATGTTATTCTTTTTGAAGTTTCTCTCAAGAATGAAGATAGAATTAAATTTCGCTATAATATACTCAAAATGTTAAATGTAATGGAAAATGTTGCCAAGACGTTCGCGGTGAACATTTTGAACATCTACTTCATTAAAATTCACAGTTCTTTTTAGTGTTTTACATTTTATTATATTTTCCATTACATTTTGAGTATATTATAGGGAAATTTAATTTAATTTAAATGTATTTGTTTTTTGTTGGAAGGTTTAAGAATTTAATTTGAAGAAGCATCAAATTCTGAAGAATTTTGTAAATTTATTTCCACTTTGTTGAGTAAAATTCGTGTAGGTAAATTATTTAAATCAACTTCGTCATCATCGCCATTTTTGTCGTTTGTGAAATAACTATCTTCAGGAGGATACAATCTCCATCAACTGCATCATCATCTACTTCTAAAAGTTCAATAAGTTCATGAAGTTTCAATCTGGAAAATTGCACATCAGATTACTTGACTCAAATGCTTTATAGTGTAGTGGCACTGCCTGGGGCCTGTTTCATAAAAGTGCCAAGATTAGTAATACCAGTAACTAGTAAAATATAATATTGACAAGTTTACGTTTTATAAAAAAAAATAATTCTACAAATTACTTGTCTACTAGTAACAAGTAAATTTTTAACAAGCGATTTTACACTGGTTTTACTAGTATTCGTTTCATAAAGTAACTAGTCTTATCAAATTGGCTAGTATTAATAGTGTAAATTGACAAGTCAAAATCGAATATTTACCGATTTAAATAAAAGTGTTTTTGATTTCTAAAAATGTGGTGATGCGATAGTGATGAAAATGCCATTAATAATAATCGTAGAACGCCAGAGAACTTTCAAAGAAAGAATTAATACCACGTTGTACCAATTTAATGAGCGTTTTTGAATGAGTAGTGCGAAAATAGAAACGTTGATTAAATACAATGTGGTCAAAGCGTAAATTTCCTAATGTATGGAAACAAGCAATTGTAATACCAATTCAAAAACCTCATTCCGATCCATCAAACCCAACATCTTATAGACCAATTTCAATGACTTACAGCAATCTGCAAGTTATTTGAAAAAATTGTAAACACCCGTCTTTTATGGTACATTGATGAAAACGATCTTTTTCGCAAAGAACAAACGGGTTTTCGTCAACACAGAAATACAATTGACAACATTGTTCACCTTGAATCAGTTATCCATGACGCATTTTCATACGGACATAAAACACTCTGCGTGTTCTTTGATATAAAGAAAGCATTTGATATGGTATGGAAAAACGAAATTCTCAAAAATCTAGAAAAGTGGAACATAAAAGGCAATATGTATCTTTTAATGAAAAATTTCTTAAGTCACTGACAGATACGAACAAGAGTAAATGGGATATTGTCGGACCCCAGAGAACTAGAAAATGGATGCCCTCAGGGTTCTGAATTAAATCCTACGCTATTTTTAATAGCTATAAACACCGTCTCATCATGTGTTTCTTTTTCCAATTCTCTATCAATTTTTGCAGATGATATTATAGTGTACACCAAAGGCAAGAATCTAAACACATTACAAGACAGCATTCAAAAAACTCTAAACAAATTAACAGAATGGTCTAACAAAACCGATTTTTAATTTTCCACTGAAAAAACAAAATGTCTTGTATTCTCAAGAAGAACACCGTTCAATCAAGTAACACTGAAGTTATACAGTGAGAACCATTTGTATGGAATAACTTCGCTAAAAATTCAGGGATTTGTTTTTCAGGAAAACGCTTAAACAGGTATCCTGTTATTTTTCAACGCGCATTTTTTGACAAAAAAATTAGGTATACAACACTATGCAATTTTTTTAGAGAAGCTGAAGACGATGATAGAATTTGGGCTGCTAATCAAGAACTATTAGAAAATATAGCTGATGAAGGCGAAAACCAACAAGAAGAGGTTTTGCCACAAATTCCCGTAAATGCAGAAAATAGATGGAGACTTATTATAAATCATTTTCGTTAAACCGTAACAAAATTTAATTTTAAATTTAATTATTTAATTTATTAAATATTTAATAATAAAAATTAAATACAATTACGATTACATTTTAAGATAAATTTTTGGTACATTTGCAATGTGGAATGGCTTCATTTTTTCTAAAATAAATATTTCTAATTCCATTTTTCTACACTTTAATTCTAAGAAACGATTTTCTAATTCTAACATTTTCCTTTTTAATGCAGTTTTATCATTTTTTTCTTCAGCAACAAAACTTTTTTTTTATCTTAAAAAAATATAATGTAGGTATATTAAGGTTACCAAGGCAGATATAAAAGCATTGTACCTTGTTTTTTTTGATGGAAGAGCGTGTGGAATTTCTGCTGCTGATGATTTTCCAGGCTCTTTGAGTTCTTCCATTGGAACTTCTGCTGATGATGATTTTCCAGGCTCTTTGAGTTCTTGTATTGTTTTATCTTCTTCTTTTTGAGTCAAAGAATCTATACATCGTATTCCTTTAATAACGGGGGATGCCTTTCCAATTATTTGCAATATGAGCTTATCAATATCAGTTAGTTTTACCTCAGAACCTCCGCCTGTACCTGTCTTTTTCGAATTGTCTATTTTAGCCTAAATTAAAATGATATTTCTTAATAATATAATAAAGAAAACAAAGGCTACATACCAGTGTTCTTTTACGAAAATTGGACCAAAGAGTGTCTCGGACATATTGCCACGGTTTATCCGCAGACAATAAAGACAAGCTCTTTGCCGCATCACAAATTTTTCCTCACTTTTCACTTTTTAAATTTTTCGTTATTGTAGGAGAAAATGCCCAGAACAATATTTCTTTATTTTCCTCAATCATTTGTAAGACGGAAATTTTAGAAGCGCTTTTTATATATTTGTCAGAATGCATCTTGCTTTTTGGCATTTGTAATGACATTTAAAAGACACTAACCTATTTCTGCCGGTACGTACTATAATATGTATATGTTGTATCTCTTTTTTATATGGTTCTGTCTCCCTCATCTCATACTTTTTATTTAGTTATTAGTTAGGTTATATATTTATATAGGTTATGTTTATCGTTCTAAAAGAAAGTTTATAAGATATTGCTGTTTTTAATGAATAAAGTGATAAATAAATATCACAGTTAACAAGTTTTAAATGTGTAAACAAGTTGTATCAGTTGTGTGCAGCGTACACAAGCGATGGGTGCATTGCACTCTGCACCCCCCTGCACTGTGAGCAAGTACATATTATATTTGCGAGGTGGTGGCATAAAAATCATAAAATCACACATCTTTCGGCATTGCGAGCCTAGCGGGTGCCTCTATCTCTGTATCAGCAACGCCGCGACACCGAGGGACTTCGCCAATCCGATGTGATGACGGCTATGGAAGGGAATTACCGTCGTCATGAAGAAATGCATCTGTCTTCGCCAATTGTTAAAGGAACAAAATCGGTTCCTTTAAGAACGGAACAAGTATTCCATCATCACTGAAACCTAACTACCCCACAGAAATGTGGAAACAGTCTTTCATGTGTAACAACCCGCAACCTGTGTGCTTCTCGTAATGACCTTTCATTATCCTTTGTGTTAAATTATTGATTTCTACGAGAATTATATCAGTACAATTTCAGACCTTTGTTTGACTATGGCCGGCTTTATATGTATCCACTAACGTTCCTTCTTCCTTCCTATATGGCCGATTGACTCGAACTTAGAAGTATCAAAATCGGTCCCAATTGTGGCGCCCCCTACACATCATTTATTGAAACAAATACAGTTTCCTTCTATGTTATTTTTCAGAGGCGACTTAAGACCCGAGATACATTGGGGATGTTTACAAAACCCGTTCAGATGGCGCAGGCATTCACTTTTTAGTAATACAACCATCCAAGCCTTCCAAATATTAGAGAAAGTTTGGACTTGTGTCTTCGAGTAAGCTCGAAAGGACACGGTACTTCCCGAACTTTAGCCGCTTTACAAGATATTCCAAATAATCGTATATTTTGTAAAAAAAAGTGAAAAGGATTTTTTTGTTATGACAATATGTGGCTTTTATTTAAAACACTGCAGCTATAATAATTTAATCAGCATTATGTCAAATAGTGTAAAAACTATTAAAGGAAAATTAAATAAATTTATTATTATGTTTTACTTTGAACTCGAATTTGAAATAAAATGATTGTTTATATTCTAATTTATATTACCGCATTTATTGGGATTAAGTAAAACTTTTGGTGCTTGTCAGGTGTTAAAAAAATCCAAAAATTAAAATAATGTAGTTTTTCAAAACTGTCTAAAGTGGGTCTTATTATTTTAAAATAGAAACAATAGATTATCAGGCTGGAACCATACGTTTGTAAGTTATTGTGGAAGTTATAGTTATAAAAGAAACAAGAATATTAAGTAATATTTTTATAAACAATTTTAATATTTAAAAATTGAGAAGAAAATGTTATTCAATAACATGATTTTGAAATGTGAGATTTCAACATTTATTCAAAAAATTTTAAACTTTTATGAGAGGCTGCTTTAATTATAATTTTTGAAATAACAGAAATAAGAAAATCTTACAAAGTTATTATATATTTGCGTACTTGAATTCAGCAGTTAGCTGAATTTCATCATTCATTACCAGGAATTTTCTTTTACCGGTACCGCCAAGAATTCTTGAAATTTGTTGTCGGCAACTATTTGTTTTTCCCGGAATTGTTTCATTTTAAATTAGGGTGGGAAACATAAGCTCCTTCAATTTTACAAATTATTCATTATTATTGGTGGTGCTACTTGTGAGTGAAGTGTTTCTGATTTGCTTTTTTTACGATGGGACAAACTTCGCGTACAAGACCTTCAAAGATTTGTAAAAGAAATAAAGCTTCTATTTCTCGAAGAAAATATCTAATTGCTAAAAAAGGTAAATAAAATACAAACATATTTTTAAAATATATAACTATACAGAATATTTAATTACAGTTTTAGCTATTACTAAGAATGCAGATTGTACTGACGAAACAAGAAATGTTATAGGAGACACAAATTATGATATCTGTTCAGAAAAACAAAGAAGACTGGATGAAAAAATAACATTTTCTAGGTTTGTATTCAAGCGTGTAATTGTGTAAATTGTGAAAAAGTGTGTTTTACGATTAAAACTTTATCTAAAAGGTTACACCACAAATTTGAAGCTATGTATAAATTTTATTTCAGTTATAAGTTATAAAAAAAATTAAAAGCGATGTCTAAAACGCATTCAATACTTTATCATAATGTACATTATTTTTTATATCAATTGACACTTTACGTAAGTTTTATATTAAAATATTTTAGTGAGGTTAAACCTTCTACGTCTGAAGAACATGAAACAGACAATAATTGTGAAAATATGAAATGCGATACACCTTTGATGAAAGATCCCATATGCATGAATGAAACCACATTTAATGAGTACGACCTGTTGAATACATGTTATGGTTTTAATTTTTGTATGCGTAATTTTTAGAATAATGGATCATGAACTTTGCATCGAAAAAGATGATGTCTATTCCAAAGCACTTCCTGGCAACAGAATTGTTGATTTGGGTTACATACTAAAATGGGCTTTTAGCATGCAGCACAGCCACTCCAAATTATGTTCAGGAATATTATATCCTTCTAAGGAATATGACAGAGGATTAGGACTGGTACGCCACATAGAATTTAAATGTTCAGAGTGTGACATTGGGAACATAATTCGAAGTACTGAAGATCCCAATAAAAAAAATTCGGAAATTAATTATGGAGCTGTATGGGGCACTTTGGCGACTGGCAGTAGTTTTGGCCACTTAGAGGAATTATTATCAACTATGAATATACCACCCATAAATCAAAGAAAATTTAATGAAATAGAAAATACATTGGGAGATGTGAGTAAAAAAACGCATTTTTAGCTTTCTATATCACTTTTACAAAAAAAATATATTAGAAGCATTTTGTGTATTTATCTTTATTTAGAAACGTGCTTATTAGGTTTGGAAAGATCAACTTTGTAAAGATATGGAAGCTGCTGCTTTAGAAGAAGCTAAAATTGCCGTAGAAAATGGGCATGTAGATCCTGACGGGGTACCATATATAACGGTTTACTTAGACGGTGGATGGAGTCATAGAAGCTACGGCCATAATTACAACGCTGCATCTGGAGTTGTAAGAGATAATTATCATTCTTTTATTTAATATATCTACGTTAATGTTATTTTAGGGAGTCATTATTGGTCAAAAAACTTTGAAAGTTTTATATGTGAGTGTAAGAAATAAATACTGCATTATTTGTGCAAGGGCCGCAAATAAAAAAGAAACACCAAAGGAACATAAATGCTTCCGCAATTGGAGCGGCAGTTCTTCTGCGATGGAAGCTGATATAATTGTAGAAGGCTTTTGTTTTGCAGAGAAAGTTTCCAATTTACGATTTAAATCTTTTGTTGGCGATGGGGACTCCAGTGTCTACACTAAAATAATTGAGCGAGTCCCGTATGGAAGAACAGTAAAAAAAATTGAGTGCGTCAATCATGTTCTCAAAAATTATGGAAAAACACTCTTCCAATTAAGCAAAGACGCAAAAATTGATTTAGCGGCCAGAAAATTATTAACAAACAAAATTATAAAAGATTTACAAAAGGTCGCTCAAAAAGCAATTTATAATTGCAACAAAAATCTTGATCAGTTAAAAGAAGATTTAAGAAATGGTCCTTTACATACTTTTGGTGACCATCGCTCATGTAAAGATCGTTACTGTGAGACACCTACCGTGCTTCATAATATTAAAAAAATTGAAGCTATAAAAAAATGCGGTCTGTACAATCATTTATATAGTAAGTATTTGCTTTTTTTTTAGTTGTAATTTTTTTGCATGTACCGTATACATTTTTGCAGGTGCCTTAGAAATTATTTTGAAAAAATCTCATTTATTACTAGAAAATCAGAACAACAACCGGGCAGAAATATTCATGAATATACTAGCTAGATTTAATGCCGGAAAACGTTTAAATTTGACTACAAGGGGCTCATTTCAAGCAAGATGCACAATGAGTGGAATGAGGTATAACAAAGGCATTATGTGGCATTCAAGTCCATGGAAATCTTTAACAAAAAAAAGCCCGGGAAAATATTTCAAACAATACATTGACACTCAAAGTCACAGGGCAAAAGTTAAACCAAGAAGAAAAAAATTGGAATTTAAAACAAGCGGACAAAAGTTACCAACTATAAAAAATATAGATTACGGTTTAAATGCCCAACAGCCTGAACCGACAGAAGAGTATCTAAAAGAAGAATGTGCAAGAATAATTGCAAAATTACAGGTAAATACATTTAGTATAAGCCTTACTGTCACCTGTGGCAACTTATTGTCTTTTTGTAAATTAATATGTAGTTCGTTTTTCTTGTTAGTGGGCTTGTCTGTTTTTCTTCAATACATTATGTATATGACATAACAACGTATACAACAATGTGTTAAAAAGAGACAGACTAGCGCACTAAAAAGAAAAACAAACAAACTAGATATAAATTATCCATAATAACTTTTTTTTTAATTGTACTGATTTTAGGTTAGTAAAGAAGAACAAGCTTTTATCGAACAAAACACTAAAGAACAGTTTGGCAGTGAATTGTTTAAAACAGAGAGGGCAGATAGGTTGACAGCCTCTTTTTTTGGCAACGTTATAAAGCGAAGAGCGTCAACTCCTTGCCATAATTTGGTTAAAGAAATTTTATATGGGAACAGTCTCTCTACGCCAAGTCTTGAATATGGAAAGACAATGGAAACAGTCGCCATAAAAAAATTTGAAACAGAATATGGTTTCGTTGTAAAAAAGGCTGGTTTTTTCATTGATCTTAATTATGGGTATCTTGGTGCGTCTCCAGATGGTTAGTATATTAACTATTATTCTTTGTTAATTGATTTGAAATGATTTATTTTTCCATTACTTTATTTTGTTATAGGACTTGTAGGTGAAACCCACCTCGTGGAAGTAAAATGTTTGCACAGCGTTTTTAAACAGAACGTGGCATTAGAAGAGGCTGCCGAAAAAAATAATATTTGTCTGGAAAAATATGAGAAAAAATTAAGATTAAAACGAAACCATACTTATTGGTATCAAATCCAAGGCCAGTTAAATATTACCCAGCGAGAAGCATGCTACTTTGTAGTTTATACTGGAGATGCAAACCCACTTTTTGTTGAAGAAATTAAAATTGACATGAATTTTTGGAAAAATAAAATGTTACCAATTTTAATAAAATTTTACAATGACTGTGTCTTACAAGAAATTGTAAGACGCAGAATTCCTAAAGGAGAAAAATGTTTAGATCCACCATATATTGTTCAAGCTCAAGAAAAAAAAAACATAAAAAAAAATAAAGTGTAACTTTAATTTTCTATGTGATGCTTTACTATTAACCTGTCATTTTTCCTTTATGCTTGGTTTTTATTTTGTAAAAGTTTTTATTGAGGCATAAACTATGCAATTTTTGTTATTTATTTTTAACTTCAATAATTTCAATATATTACGAGTAAAATCAATAAGTGTAAATAAATATTTATTTAATTTATTAATCAACAGTAAATTGTTGAAATGTGCTACTACGAAATAAATACATTGTTAATAATAAAAAATGAAATTACGTATTAAACTCATTGTTTCAAATCTTAATCTGCCTTTTGCATAACTCCACAAAAGAAATTGAAACCATTACTGTTAAAAATTTTATGTTAAGTTCGTACTTTATTTTTTCATTTCTTACCTTATTAATTCTCTTTTGCATATTGTTTTAAATATCATAATTTGAAAATGGTTGCGCCATCTATTCGAAACACGCTGAAGTTTTGTCTGACTTTCACATAGATAGGCAACCCATATTTCTTATTGAAAGTGTCAGATTGTTATAAAAATTTTATGGCGAAAATATCTAAGCTATAACACAAATATTTTGAAGATTTTTTTTATAGTTATTTTTATTGGATAATAGTGTATTGATTCGTCTTTTTTTAAGCACAAAGGCATTAATATTTAATTGTTATTAAAGCAATTTTCACTTCTACTAGATACGACACTTTTAATATTTTTTATTAATTAATGACCAGCTTTTTTTAACAAAAAAACCTACTGATGCAATTAATTAGATGTTGGTCTAAAAGAATCTACAAAAAAAACTACTCTAAGTTATTTCATAAATGAAAAATTTTCGACAAAAGTTAGTGCTGTTTTACACGCAATGAGGGCTATGTATCTCTCATCTTAACTTGTCATACATAATCCGAAACTTGTTAAAATTAAATAATTTGACGAGTTGGTTAAAATTTTATATGATATGAAACTCAAAATATTAAAACTTGTCACTTGTCAATAAATTGCTTGTAACTTGTCACTTGTAAACTAGTTGTTTTTATGAAATGGGCCCTTGGTGTCACCTACGGGTGACACGACCAATTTGATTTGAATTTTTCAATTTTCACATTACACGATGGTGCCAAATATGTGGTTACAATAAAAAAGTAAAATTTGGCTACCAATTATGAGACGTTTTGTTTGTTTTACTTACGGTCTTGTATTTTCATAATCACATTTCTTCTTGGATGAACAGGGATCGGCCATGATGTCAAAATTGTCAGAAAAAATTTATAACACCGTTAAAACCTAACGTACAATTTTGAAAACTAATTTCTTAGATAAACAACATTGCCACCTACCAGATAATATATTTAATACAGATTTTTTTTCATTTTGGTAATACAGGTTCCTAATTGTGAGGGACTCTCAAGTGACACCGAGAATTCACGAGTTAAAAAAAATGAGCATTTTATTTAGAAACTGGACGTGTTTTTGTGGCCTTTAAAGGGCTGATTATATATATTTTTTGTTGAAAGATTAGATGAATTGAAAATATCAAACAGTTTGTCAAACATTGAAATTACTTCTACTGTAGCCATTGCTTTTTGTGGTAGTTGTGATGTTTTCTAAATAATTTAGATTTACGCACGTTTCTAAAGCCACAGCTACTGTGCCACTCAATGTTTGCGTTGCATATTTGACTGGCATTTTTTCAAAAGTTGTTGGGTTTACATGTGATTTTGTCAGCTTTGGTGCAAGTGTATTTAGCGCTTTACATTTTTTTAAAAACTTTAAGAGTGTATGGGCTCTATCTAGCCACGACCCGACTTTACAATTAACCAAATATCAAAATACCGCTAACATCCAATCACCTAGCATCTCTTAATTCTAGCAAAGAGATTTACCTCTAAAGATGGGAGATGGACAAGGTCACACTTCTTATAGTCTAGGGGTCGTTAAAGGCACTTAAAAGACAGACCGACGGTCATACATATAGGAAACAAAGGAACGAGTCTATATCGCTACACCGCAGTGTGTTAAAAACTGATATAGCACCTTATACAGGGTGGACCAAATGTATGGAACGGGCCGTTTTTTGGCTAAACTATAAAGAATTTTGAAAAAACAAAATATGGGCATTAAATGGCTAGGAAGATGCTACCTGAGACAATGTTTAAAAAAATATATTTGTTTAAATTTTTAAGATAATTATAGCAACATTTTTGTTTTTTTGTGAAATTTATTCTTGATTTTTATTTAAAACAAGCTTTTTAAAAGAAATGTTGCTGTGTTAATTGTTTTAACATTAACTTTATAAATTTTTAATAAAAAAATTAAACATTACCGAACATTAATCCTTAATTTTTGCCAAATCTACAAAATGTTTAGTTAATTCAAGTTATGCATGTTAAAGAGCTAATAATAGTCTTTTAAAAAAGATACAAAAAATAATTTATTTAAATAATTGATAATTTAACAATAAAAATTAATGTGTTTTTTCTTAATTTTTTATTATTTTGTAGTGCATATTACGAGTATGTTGTAGTACTAGGTATAAATAAATAAAATATCCGAATTTTTGGTTAAATAATTTATTTAAAAAAAAATGTTATCAAAACTGTCTTCCACCTTTTAAACACCAGTAAGAAAATCAAGTAGGCGTTTTCTCACACCCCCGAGTTGTTCTATTGCTACTGTTGTCTCAACTAGTATCAAATACCAACGTTTAAAAGGTGGAAGGCAGTTTTGACAACACTTTTTTTTTAAAATTTATTAAAACAAAAATTTTGGTGTTTTTGATATTTATTATTTACATTTTATTTATTTATACCTAGTATTACAACATACTCGTAATGTGCACTACAAAATAATAAAAAATTAAGGATGAACATATTAATTTTTAGTATTAAATTATTAATTATTTAAATAAATTATTTTTTTGTAACTTTTTTAAAGAACTGTTATTATCTCTTTAACATGCATAACTTGAATTAACTAAACATTTTGTAGATTTGGCAAAAATTTAGGATTAATGTTCGGTAATGTCTCAGGTAGCATCTTTCTAGCCATTTAATGCCTATATTTTGTTTTTTCAAAATTCTTTATAGTTTAGCCAAAAAACGGCCCGTTCCATACATTTGGTCCACCCTGTATATTTTAGCGTTTCGAAGTGCAACTAACGTCTCAATATTGTGAGGCGTCGGCATACCAAGTTGTATCAATTTATAATATAAGATGGAACAATTTCGTGCAGGCAATGAATATGTGATTGAGTGAGCCTTTCTTACCACATTCACAAAAGGGGGTATCTACAAGTTTCAGCCGGTAAAGATGCACTGGGATTTTGGTGTGGCCAGTCAGTACTTTGTCTCAATACTGTTGCTATGAAATGCCGATTGTGGTGTTTAAGCAGCTGAGTAATGGTGGTAGTTGGAGGTTTATCCCTGTGAGACTTGCAGTATGTGTTATTAGACTGTAGGGCATATTTTTTCCAGTTAAAACACCATTGTGTCGAGGCTATTTCCTGCTGCATTTGGATATAGTCCTTTGCTGAAAGCCGGCTTTCTGGGGTACCAGAAGACACAGCCTGCTTTGCTGATTCGTCGGCCTCGATATTGTATAGTATGCCCTTATATGTGCGTAACCAACAGAAAGTAGCTTTCAGACCCATTTGTCTTAGAATTGCATTAGTTTCTAAAATATCAATTATGATGGAGTATTTAATGGTATATGGATCCCGCCCCAACGCATTCAATAGCGATTTAGAATCTGAAAAAATTTATGCGTTGTCAGGTAACGAAGTAAGAGAAAGGAACCATTGTAAACCTCTGAGTATAGTATAGCCATAGCTTCTGCAGTGTAGATTGAAGCTTTTTTGGTTAATTTGAATTGGAGCTTTGTTTCACCAAGCCCTGAGTTTTTAAATAAAATTGTACAATCTGTTCCTTGGGGAGTTTTAGAGCCATCTGTATATACACAAATTGTATCCGAGGCTTTGGAGGCCACTAGTTTGTTGACTATATCATTGTTTTCGGCGAGAACCTCTGAATACTCTGGGAATTGTATTTCCGGTTTTATTAACAAATTACTATTAGTTCTCCTAAAAGGATAGGGAACTCCACTCAGTATTCTGTCGATATTTTCCGGTTTAGTAGGCATATTGATGTATGCACTACCTAATGGAGGAACGTTTTTGCTGGACCAATATTTTTCGGTGAGGACCATGACCGAAAGCTGTCCGATTTTTTTTTGTTATATCAGGTTCTCCAGCAATTGCCCACGTAGTCAATAGTTTACCGGCGACAGTCTCTCGCCTTAACGTCAAGGATACTTCTCCACTCTCTGCCAGTACCACTAAATTTGGTGTTGATTTCATAACTCCCAAACTAAATTTAAGAGCCTTAGCTGTACCCTGTCTAATAGCGCTAGCACACTAGTTTAGCCATTTGCAATTATTTTCAGATAACATTTTTATTGTCAAATACAAATATATAGACATATTAACCGGCATTACCAAGCCCAAAATGATAAACTTTACGGTGGATACCAAGCCCGAAACCTACTTACGAAGCCCGGTTTCGGGCTTCGCAATTTTTACGTGTATAAACTATTACCTTGGATTACGTTCCATATCTAGACACTTGTGACGTTTTTTTTCACTGGGCCTCGGAAGGTCGCCAAATATCGAAAAATACACGCGTTTAGTTTGAGCGAATGCTGTATAGGGGGCGTACAGTTGTTTCTCTATATACAGTGAATATGTTCTACCGATTTTACCCACCCTATGTGCTAAACGCATAATACGAGGCCCGTAAAATTGGCAACATTGCATTGTAAGATAACACAATACAGTGATTGAGGTGATAACACAAAATTTAAATTCTTTGCATTTTTTAACAGTTTCGTTTTACTTAATGCGACTTCAGAAAAACATTTGTATTACTACGTTTAGGCATTCTTATATCTATTATACAGAGTGATTTTTTAAAAACAGTCCACATCAATTTTCTCTGGAGTAATTTGGATTTAAAAAAAAACGTGACAGGTCGATTTTTATTGCCAGGGAAACATTTTTTCCACCACCCCCTTGAACACAGGGTTTGGACTTGAAAATATTTTGTACAATGCTTGATGACGTATTTTTCATACAAGACGCCCTATTCCTTGGTTCGGACTTGAAAATAATTCACACAATCCTTAACGACATAGTTTTCGTACAAAACGCCAGACTTCTTGGTTCGGACAATTACTACTAAATTATAAAAAAAAAACTAAAATAACTGCAGTCTTATTTCTTTTAGTACCACTCTCGAAATCATAGGTAACCACCGTAAAAATTAAGGAATTAATATTAATTATCTTAATCGCTTAATTGTTTTCCGAATACCATTCTTATTTGCTCCAAGTTACTTGTAATGTTTTATTTTAATTGATCATACTTATAGAATCTAACAAATGGAATTGAACTGTCAGCTTAATATTTAGAAAAAAAATGGGATTATAGGTAAAAGTATAACATGAGACATTAATAAACATAATATATTTATTTTCTATAAAGAGTAAAATAAAAAAGTAAAAAAGCAAATTAGAACTAAACTGAATACAACAAAAAAAAATTATAAAAGACTATACAATAAGTGGATTCATTTATTTATTTCTGTAAGTGTTATAAACTAACGTTTTCATAAGAACCCAATTTATATCCTTGAAAATATCTTTGTGTTGGGACAAGAGTGCCTCACACTCGTGTTTCTTTGGAGCAACTTTCTTCTTTATGTGAATACGAAAATATTGTAGAACAAGTCTTTTTTCAGTTTCTGACCATCGATGTCGTCCAGATTCTGTAAAATAAATATAAATTATTAATATATATTTAAATTTATTTTTCACTACATACTATTTTTATTTTCAGTAGATTTCTTATTTTTTCTTTAGTTTTTTTGTCCTTATTAACTTCTTCACCTACTTCTAAATTATCTTCTTGTTCCTTGCTGTAATGAATCTCTTCTTTATTATTTAAATTCGCTCTGGTCTTCCTAATCGCGTTTTTCGACATTTTTTGGCCAAAGATGTTGTGTATTGTGTCTTGTCCGATAACATTATGTTCCATCTTTTTCATTTTTTGTAAGGAGGCCGCCTGCTGAAGAATTTTCTCGTTGAGTGGTACCGATTCATCTGTCTCATCGCAACTTTCTGATTCCGAACTATAGCAGATGTCTTGCTCCAATTCAATGTCATTTAATCTTTTTCCCATAAACTTTTCGCCTTTACCTTTTTCTTATAGCAGGAGTATCTTAGCAACCTTTGCTGTCTGGTAAATGTCTTGAGGTAATCTATAAAAAACTAAAATAATATAATTTCAAAATATTAAAAGCATATGTCGTGGCAATGTGTTTTCTAAATCTAGTTGAAGTCAATAAAGCAGGATTTTTTGCACCACAGTTGTAAGCAAATTTTCTCATTATATTGCTCCCATTCATCCATCTATTTTCTGAATCTGGATTGGGAAATAAATAAGGATTGGTTTTTGGTACTATGGAAGTATCAGTTCTAATTTTAACTAAGCAATCTATAAATTTTTGCAACTTTGTTGAAAATAAAATGGCAACAGGTTTGGAACCTTTTCCACCAGTTATAATCCTTTTGAATCTTTTACTTAAAATTTGTTCTACTGATGTTAGGGACCGTATAAAGGCCTCGTCATTAATGGTGTTTCCCTCAAATGAAATATAAGTAATTAACTTTAAGTACTGGACATCTCCAACACGTTTACGATTAAACATGATTGTTAGAGCCAAAACACATTCGGTTAGAATTTTATAATTTTTACGAATATTTGATTTTTCGTTATTCAGGTCACTGAATGCTTTATCTGCCTCATTATTAATGTATGTCTGAAGAGCTAAAATATCACTTGTTAGAGGCAGTTGTGTAGGTTTCTCCCATTGTTTTTCTTTCAAATTTTTTAAAGCTAGACTTGATAACTCATTGCACCAGTGACCCACTATTAATTTTTTCAATTCTTTGATTTCTGCTTTCTTCACTTGATCATCTTTCCATATAATATTCGGAATAACTACTTTCAAGGCAACATCACATAATATTTTTAAATTAAAACCCATATGTAAGGCAAGCGACGGTGCTTTAAAGCATTTAGTTTCAATGTCATAACCGCTAATTTCTTTAGCTGCAGATATGAGAAACCCAAAACATTCAGGCTTCAGAGCATCAAAAAGTCCACAAATTTCATTGTCTATTGATTTTAGAGCTATTAATAGTCTGCCCATTTCTCTTAATTTATTTGAAATAACGTTAGACATTTGCTGTCTTTTATGTTTATTTAATAGTGCTTCTCCAAAAAGACAAATTATTGGATCATTTTTGGCAACGAGACTAATATCGTCTGGGCGCATGATATCGAATACCTCTTTCTTTAGACGAGATTTCTTTAAGAAATCGTGATTTTTAGAGGCAACCAAGGATGCAAAAGTTTGAGATTTAGATAAACAATTTTTCCCAGGTTTCTCGACATGTGAAGGACGTTTTTTACAAATTCGGACGTGTTTATACAACAACTTTTTGCTGTAGTAACCTAAGCAATAGGTGCAAATAAAGTAATCAACGTTTGGATTCTTTGAATTTCTGACTGGATTTAAGACACCTTTTTCATTATTTAAATGAAAGTATCCTTGCTTTCTCAAAGAAACTATTAAATTTAAACGTTCCTTACTTCGCGGCTTAAGACTTTCAAGTAATTTTACTTCTTTACTGTTTTTATGGTGTCGAAGAAGATGCCGTGTAAAATGGGTAGGGACATCATTGAAGCATATAGGACATATTGTTGGACGTTCTCTTGCACTGGATTTCTTAATATATTGTTGATCTGTTTCCTAAAAAATTACTGCTATTATTTAATGTAAAAGAAATAGGAGGAAGAGATATACCAACACTGTTTTTGGTCTTTCGATAACAGAATTGCTAATAGATACTTCTTCATGTAAAGGACTTTCTTCAAAAAGCATATAGTTTGTGTCCTTTGAACACTATAAATAACGGAAATTAAACCTAATATCTATTTAATAGTAGTTTATTCTACATACACTAGGTAACTCGCAAAGTAATGAAGATTTTTTTGCTCCATTTTCATCTATTAAGGAGGAAACTTGCTGGATATTTCCAAAACTGTTTTTATATGTGATAATCTAAAATCGAATTTTAAATTATTACTACAGAACGAAGATGTTTGAACAGTAACTAGGTGCCTGATCTACATGTGGAATAATAGGACTAATAGGCGGATCTGTTGTTGAAGACTCAACAGAGGGGACGTATTCAGATCCAGAACTTTCAAAAAATGAGTCACTGTCGGTACCAGTGCTCTTTGAAAAAACAAAAAATAAAATAAATGCATATGTTAAGAATACAAAATTTATATTTCAACCAACTACATGCATTTACCAAATAAAAAAAATATATGTTTCGTATTTTCAGCAGTAATTTTTTGTATTAAATCTGGTGTTCTAACAGTAGAAACCAGATTATTACGTAGATTTTAAAAAACTTGAGGCGTTAGTTGACTTAAGTTGACGTATAACACAGCGCCATATAACAAATTGCGAATTATTTGTTTCCCTAGAGAAAGAAGAGCGATTTTCTTACCTGTCAAGAGGTTAGAATTAGCCAATTTTGAAATGGAGTAGGATAAAAAATCTACGTTCGTAATTCCAAAGGTCACAATAACAATTGAAATGGAAATGGATTGTACTTTTTGCATGCGTTTGTGTTAAAAGTTATTTTCGTCATGACTGTACTTTTTTCACACTGCTTTTAAAAAAAATACTTTTTTTTAACGAACGTACATTTTTTTACATTGTCATGTAATATAAAATTTTCTATTCCAAAAAAAAGACAACAAAATTAACTTATTGATAATATTAATTAATATTGGTATACTCTCTGCAAAATGTTTAATTTGACTAGTTGAAACAGTCCGCAAAATGCGCTTTTTTAGCAAGACTTTTGCTTTACACCATTGCTTTTTACTCTACCTGGGGATGGCCGTGGATAGAATGAAACAGCGATAGTAATACATTAAAAATAAACTGAAAGTTAAGGAACCAAACCAAAATGTGTTTTATTAAAATAAAATTGCTTCATTTAGTGGATATGATAGGGCGAATGGACAGGGCGAATTTTAACTGGAATAAATCCAGTAACAGTTAATCCTTTTTTAAAGGAAATTTGTAAAAAAAAAAATTAAAAAACCAAGACGTTCATAAAGTAAAAAAATTACCTTTTTTTTTCTGTTTCCTAATGTCCATAACTTATGATAAGTGTATTAAATTTGGTGCAACTTTCATCTCGTAAATTATATGACTAAAAAGTAGAAATATAAAATAATTTTTAATCATATTTTACAAACGAAGTAAAGACAGAATATTGTAATTTTGGTCAGTACTTACACTTTTTGATGATGTAGATGGTCGTAACACAGTCGAGACATTCCGTTTGGGTAAAACATTCACCTCCCCCACGTCCGTTACATGCACTTTAGCAATTTAAACAATGCGTAATTACTTAACAGTTATTTTAAGAAGTAATAAATTAGATGGGTAATATTTACCTGTTTGATTTCTTGCTGCTAAATTTATAAGAAAGTGAGTACGGTCACTACGGTCCACTTTAGATAATAAATTCACCAAGACCACCACATGAACTAAGCAAATTCTAGATAAAATAATAAAACAAAGAGAGGAGTATCCACTCGTCAGTTAAAATCTACATGTGATTGAGAGAGTCAGCAACGGCTACTTGACCTTGCGGTGCGCATTGAATTAAAAATTGCATTATGGTTTTATGTCAACAAAATTCATTGTTTTACATACGAATTCTTTCCGTAAGATTTAGTTAATTATTTACATAATATATAAAAATCCAAAGCTTTAATTAAAAATGAATATTTACCAATAAATCGAATAAATATTATATCTAATTTAAACATCTATCTCTGTCTCAGGGTCGACCTGACCAACTTTGACGTTTTTCGGCACGAAACTGCGGAACACGGCCCCTTCGGTCCACACAAGGCCTGTCAAAAAGTTTCGTAAAGATCGGTTTAGAGACGGCCGCAAGAGCCCAACCGACGCCGATAACACCTCACACTAATAAGATTTTGCCGGACTTTTCTTGTTTCAAAAATTTATATCTTTTGGACAGTTTAAAGAATTCCCCTGAAATTTTCACTAGAGCCCCTGACGACAGTGCCCTTTTGGCGTATCTACTCAGAACTAGGGATAGTTGAGGGCAAGGAGGTTAGATAGAAAGGAGAGAGTACGCCCTATACTTCCTGTGTAAACAGTTTGCTACCAGCTTGGTACCAGTTTATGACAGGTTTCAAATAAAGCGCAGAATCGACAGATTCTGTTTGGCTGTGTCTGGTCTCGCACAGTGGCGTAGCTGACGCAGGATGCTAGTTTTTGTTTGGTTGTTTACAAACAAACGTGGTTTGTTTTTTTTTACTGATTTTTTTTTTGGTCTGTGTGAATTGATTGATAATATTCTTTGTTATTGTTGTTGTCGTTTTGTTGTGTTTTTATCCTTTGTTTAAACTTTTTACACTACATTGTGTGACGCTACTGACTTCAACCTCGTGATGCGCCTGCTTTCAGTACCAGTTTATAGCTTTGCGCAGTGAAGGCGGCAAGTCCATTTTTTTCAAGTTGTACTCTCTCCGTCCTTTCTAACCTCCTTGGTTGAGGGCAAGGGCCCCAACCCAGAAAAGGCGCGAAAACCGGGACAGTGACACCACTGGTGAAAAACCGATTTCCCAGTCACTTTCCCGCACGGAAATCAGGAACACGGCACTTTGAGATCACAAAAGTCCTCACAAAAAGTTTCGGCACGATTGGTCGAAAAACAACTGCGAAAATCCAACTCATCCGGTAGCACTTTTCACCGTTGAAATCTAACCGAACTTAATCACTTTCTAAAATTGTTTTCTCCCAAACGGTCGGGCCAAAACTCTGGAAATTTGCGCTGGAGACTACACTAACAGTGCCCTGTCGGTCTCTGCCACCAGAATTAAGGGTAGTTGGATGGAAAGGCCCAAACCAGAAAATGGCGCGAAAAGCGCAGGGCGTCACCCACACGAAAAGTCACTAATTTTTTACACTTTGGGCCAATTTGATCGCTTCAAAATCGCTGTCCAAAAATGTCTACCTTTTTACTCAAAGGCCTTCCCGACGCGGAAAACTGTGAAAAAACGACACTTCCGGTGGAAAGGCGCGAAAAGTTCTAACGGTCAGGAAAACCGGATTTTTCCGAAACAAACACTCAGAAAACTCACAGAAGAGCTTTTTGGAGCACTTTCGATGACTTCACACTGAAAAATCTTAAACATCTAAACTAAACGTTTCTTGATAAGATTTTTTTCAACAAAAATGTTTGTTCACTCTGATGTTCTCGACATTATTTTTTCCGAAGATTCAAATAAAAAAAATGTGAATGTATTAGTTCTCTTTTATTATTTATAAATTAATAAAATAAAATGTTCTATTAACTTCGTTTCTTAATTGTTAAATGGTCAAATAGCATTTAAATACGACCAAAATACCTCCACCAACACCAAACGTAATGCTAATCAAATGGATCAATCAGAGATTGGTCGTAACGTCGTAAGCTAATAAAACTTTAAGAGAATGCTATTGGCGTCCAAGAAATAATTTATATTTTTTTAAAGATTTTTTTTTCAATTGAAACATTCTAAGGTTTAAACAAAATAGGAAAAACCCACTCAAATGAAATGAAACAGTTCGTTTTTTTTTATTTAATATATTTATATATACCTTCTAGTAAATTCAATCACGAAACTAATATAACAATGTTCAAAAATCGTTTAAAACGATTCAGTAAATATTGGCAACACCGCCAGGCTTCATATAATGCGTAAAACATTTGCACTATATACAAATAGGTGCGTTTACACGTGCGTTCAATCGCGAACGCTTAGAACGCGCGTTCTAGTCGCACGCTCCTGAACCTGGGACAAGAATGTGGCGTTCCAATCTTCTCGATGAAAATTGGTCACAGTTTTGGCGTCCGTTCTTTTCCGCGGTTTAAACCCGTACAGGACAAACTCGAGTGTGTGAATAACAAAACTGTGTTAAATCCTTCGTGACTAGCGTGGCGTGTGGAGTTTTAAGCAAGCTTAAAATTCTTGGGACTCTTGTACATTTTAGAACCAAATCTTAATTTTTAGATAACAGTGCAACCACAATAATTATAATCGTTATTAATAAAAAAAAGTCGTATATGTATTGTCGCTTTCATGTATATGCACTAGATTTTTTTGAAAAGTCGAGAAAACTAAAAAGAAATATTTGAGTAAAAAATTTGAAAATAGATCCAGTATGGACACATGCCCTTGGTTCGTAAATTATAAGAAAACTACCCCGAAGATTATAGAAACTACTTGCGGATGAACTCTCAATAAATATTTGATAAGTTTCGGTCGATGGTTAAAGATAAAATTATTTAAATAATATAATATAAATATTTAATATAAACATTTTTACAAAGAGCAATCAATTTTTGGTATGCTTAATTTTTTAAATTTATATTGGTATAGTCTTTAGACTTTACTTTCCATAAACATAAATGTTCTCTATACATATAGTTGAATAATAATGTCTGTTATCAATTTTTTGCTCCAGTGTATGGTATCAGCCATTTTATTGTTATTATTTTTATTGGAGCTACAGATAAGTACCGCGGTCTAAGAACGTATTAAAGAAATTTAACAAGAGCCAAGTCCTGCACGATTAGAGTGTCAAGAAAAATGTACGATTTAAACCTGTACGATCCTGTCGCATTCACACGGACGTTCAATCACGCGGGCTTGGAACGGCAGAGTCCAAAACCGTACGAAAAACTCTACGTGTAAACGCCGCTAATGGGATTCTTATAGTAACCAAAGCATATCGAGCTTTGTATAAACGGTGAAAAATATTTTTAGGTGTATATTAAAATAATTTACCCCTCTGCGGTTGCGCTGTATTATAATGCATTATACAATGATTATAAATAAAATATACATCTCTAAGTGGAAAGGAAAGGCCGGGCTTCTGAGTACCTGTAGAACATATCGGGCTTGGTATAGACATGGCCGTCGATAAATACTGGCCCGGTTCAGAGAAAAGTGGCAACACTGGCAGCGGACCTGTGTAGATACGACAGTTGCATGTTTGCATGTAAAAAGTGCGCTTAAATGGGTTAAAAGTGTTCAGTTTTCTTGTTTATTATTCATTTTTGTTTGTTTTCAAGTTCTTTAAGGATTAATACACTTATTCGTAACAAATGTAAGTTTGATCAAGTTCGATTTATTTATAAATTGGTAAATTTTACAACATAACCTCTAAAATTCACGTGTCTTTGACGAGGCGTTTTTTAATTGTTCTGCTCCCGTTTTTCTTTTATTAGTTATTTATTAATCTTTAATTAATCATGCCCAGTCGATGTTGTGTCACGGGATGCAACAGCAATTATGATTCGGCTTTAAAAACAATTCAAAACAACCGTGGTATTAGTGTTTTTAAATTTCCTAAAAATGAGAACCGAAGGCAAGCATAGAAGGCAAGGATAAAAGCTATACCCAGAAAAGATTTTATACCCTCATCTTCAAGCGTGGTTTGCCAATTGCATTTTAATTCTAAAGATGTCATTATTAATGATAAATTGATGCAACCGTGGCAGTACTAGAGAAATTCTTTTAAGCAAACCACGCTTGAAAGATGGGGTTGTCCCTAGTATATTTCCCAATCTGCCATTATACTTATCAAAGCCTATTGTGAAAGAAAGAACAGACCCACAGTCTAGGAGGGAGACTGTTTCTCAAAAAATTTTCTTAAAGCAGACATTATAAATAATTTTAACGACTTAACTAAAAATTTTGGCAATCAAATTGACTTATCTGGATGGGAATTTAAAATTACCGATGATAGTCTATATTTTTTCACACTAAATTTTACTGATCCTTTAAGTATAGGAACATCGTTGCAGATAACCAAAATCTTCAGGTCAAAATTTATATAAACAAGGAAGAACTAACTCCAAATGACTTAAATTGGATATTACCCTTTGAACTAACAATTTCTCAATGGTCACAACTAACAAATTTATTATCGCGTTACAAAGACACTAGCAATAACTATAGAGAATCAACTTTAAATTTGTTAAGAAAGAGTTTCAATTTGCTAATAATAGCTCAAGAAAGAGCAACAGAGCAGAATTTTGACAAAAACAAACAGCTAGAAATTATTGTAGACCAGTTACGCCAAATTTTAATCAAAAACCTAAATATTCTTCTTGTACTATAATAATGTCTTTTATTTTATAATGTCAATCTCCTTCATGCTACGAATTAATTCGAAGTTTTTTTATTTTACCTCATAAGAGATACTTACAGGCAATATCTTCTTCATTACAAGTTTCAGCAGATTCAGATTGTAATAATAAAAATTATTTGTTAAATATTGCTCGCACTTTAAGTTCATTACAACGAATTGTAGTACTCTTGATAGATGAAATTTTTATCACAGCCCGGCTAGACTACAGGTCTAAAAATATAATTGGTGCTGCTAGTAATTCGTCGTCTAATGCAGCTGCATTTTGGTACAAAAAACCGCTGTAGTATTTGTCCCTCTTTCACTACTGACTACCTTACCTATTCTCTTTTTACCTTTCTGTCTCACTGTCTTTCTACACTTTTTCTGAACAGTCGAGAAACCGCTCTCATTCATGTTATAAATTTTTTGTTCCATCTAAGTTGTTCTCTATACTGATTTGTTGCAGTAAGTCAAAAAAATTTGTAACTGCTTTTTTATTAAATCTTTGTTCTAGCTATTGAAGTATTTTCGGGTTGCCGCACTGAGAGTTCAGGGTGCCTTGTTAAAAATTTAAACCATTTTTTGCCAGCCTTTTAGTTGCTTTGTTAAATCTATGTTTGATGTCATTTTTCCGCAATCTGGAATGTCAACCTTCTAATATCTGTTATAGTAAGTCCAAAAAAGACGATTTCAGTTCTAAAATGCGGTAAGCAAGTTCATTTTCAATCTCTGGTGAGAGAGTTTCAAATGCACCATTTCTAACTGAAGAACTTAGTGGCCGCTTTACTTGACCATTTAGGTGGCGCTTGAAAGTGGGTTTAGGTATATTAAATCTACAACACCATTCGTTAAATCCGAATTCTTTATTTTTATATGCTCTGAGAGCGGCTTCCATAGATTCTGTCTTCCGCTTTCCGTATTCGCGTTTCTCCATGCTGCAAAGACAGTAAATAATCTCACTCTCTTAAGAGTACTCTAACGGTACAATTTAAGCAAGCTAAGACAGGTACAATACAGACAACTACCACTTTATTTAGGAAACTAATTATAACCTAAAAGCTGGATGCTTTATTTCTTTTCTATGATTTATTGAAATAAAATGAGCTTTCAATTTTTTTTTATATGTTTTATTTTACGGGTACCAGTTTCGGCTGTTATGCCATCATCAGCCCTACCTACAAATTATAATGCTTTATGTGCCCTAATTTCTTATTATTTACGTCATAGTTAGTTTACATAAAATTACTTGTGTCACAATTCGGTACATTGGATATTCCTAATTCGGGTATTACACTTTAAAACTTGTTAAAAATTAAAAATTACACATTTACCGATTAAAATTTACAATAAATACAATTAACACATTAAAATTAAATTTTCTTTTCACGTCCGGGGTTAATGAGGGTCATCTGTCATTTCATATTCATCTATCGCCTGCGTTGTTGTTGTTGTTATGTTGGTCGTCTATCTCTTCATATTTTCTAAAATCGTGTTTAATATTGGCTTGAATTTTAATACCTCTTGTTCATTTAGTATCTTGATGTTATTATTTCCTTTTCTTCTTTTTATCTCCATTGGCTCCAGTAGGGTTAGTTTTCTTTCTTTTTTTTTTTGGTTGTGTAGTATTTTTATATTCTCTTCGTTCAGTTGATGTTTCGTGTGTTTTAGATGTTCATTCATAGCCGAGTATTTGTTGTCATTTTTATGTTCTTTGATTCTTGTTCTTAGTTTTATTCCTGTCTCTCCTATGTATATGCCATTGCAATTTTTACATTTTAACTCATATACTCCATTTTTGTCTAATATATTTATTTTATCTTTGGTGTTATCTAGATTCTGTTTTATTGGGTGATATGAATAAAGGGTATCAAAGCTTTTACTAGCTAGTTATCTCCATTCAGCAAATGCTAATTGCATAGGTTTGTCTTTTTAATAATTTATTTACGCCAATAAGCAATAAGCAATATACATGGATACAAAAGAATAAGACATAAGGTAACAATAGTAAAAATAATAAATAATAAAGTACAGTAAGAAGTGATTACATTTTAACATTTAACAATTAAGAATAGTTCTGGATTCCATTTTAAATTTGGTAATAGAAACACCTGTAAAATTTAAGACATGACAATACTTATTTACTAGCAAAAGAGCACTATTCAATGGTGAATTATAAGAGTAGTTACATTTATGAAACGGCACATTTAAAAGCTCAGGATAACGAATATTACATGTAGGTACTTTAAAATAAATTTTGCCTAACAGGTCAGGCGCATCTAAAGCACCGTTAATGATCTTAAATATAAAATAAATTTTTTGAAAATTTCTCCGATTTTCAAGTGAAGAGAGCGATATATAACGAGCTACAACATTTGTATCAGGTAAATGAACATTATTTTTATGCAATTTAAATTTTATATATTTTAAAAAATTATCTTGAACAGCCTCAAGTCTAGTAATATGTATATTATAATAAGGACACCAAATAATAGAATTATATTCAAGGTTCGATCGAACTAATGAATTATATAATATTAAAATGGCTCTTATATCCTTAAAGTCTGCTGTCCACCGTTTTAAGCAGCCCAATAATTTCCTAGTTTTAGAAGTAATAAAATCAATATGCATATGAAATGACAACTTACTGTCAAGGAGTACACCCAAGTCTTTAATAACGTCCACAATTTCAAGTGGTAATGCGTCCAAGATATACGAAGGAACAAAAGAAGACATTTTTCTACTAAAACAAACAACTTTACATTTATCTGCATTTAATTTCATGTTATTCCGTGTACACCACTCTTCGATTTCATGTATATCTGATTGCAATGTGACAATATCGTTATGAGATCTAATTTTCTTATATACTTTCAGATCGTCAGCATATAAGAGACAGTTGGATTGTATATTATTTACGATGTCATTGATAAATATATTAAATAATAAAGGGCCTATAATAGACCCTTGCGGCACTCCCGAAGAAGCAATATATCCTGTGGATTTAACACCTTTTAATACAACACTTTGAACGCGGTTGTCGATGTAACTATATAACCACGAGAGTAGAGGGTCACGAATACCGTACTTAGACAATTTGATCTTAAGTACTGAGTGGTCAACGGTATCAAAGGCTTTTCGAAAATCAGTGTACACAGCATGAACAACGAAACCTTCTTCGAACGACTCTATTATATGTTCAGTAAATGTAAACAAATTGGTTAACGTAGAACGTTGAGCACAAAATCCATGTTGATTGGATGTAATAACATGTCTGAAGCTTTCAGAAATTTTTGCTGCCACTATACTTTCAAATATCTTGGATGGAACGGATAAAATATTTATAGGCCTATAATTTTCTATATTATGTCTTGATCCCGATTTAAACACAGGCACAATATTTGCGACTTTCCAAAAATCTGGAAAAGTGCTGTTACGAAGAGATGTTGCAAATAACCTAAAAAGTGGTTCTGCAAGTGTACAACTACAAAATTTGTAAAAAGTGGGTGGCAAATTATCGGGTCCGGCTCCTTTATTACAATCTAACTTATTGAGGGCGTTCAAAATAGAATCGGGTGTAAAATTTATGTCATTTAAATCTACTGTAGACTTTACCGAAAACCTGCCGCTGTCAAATGTAAAATGATCAGAACGTCCATAAATAGATGAAAACTGTGTGGCAAACTTGTCAACGATGTTATGAATACCATAGACAGGATTACCATCAAAAACCATAGCCGAAGGTATTTCATTGGATTTAGTTTTTTCATGAATAAATTTCCAAAAGTTTTTGGGATCAGCACATACCAGACCCTCAGTTGTTCTAATATATTCATTGTAAGAGTTGCGGATAGCTGTTTTACATTGCTCTCTAACGGTGGCAAATATTCTATAGTCTGCCATATTGCGACTAATTTTAAAACGTTTGTGTAGCGCTTTTTTGGTGTCAATAAGCCTACGAGTTTCAGAGTTAAACCAACGAGGAAACCGCTTTTTACCATTTTTCTTAACAGGTACATACAGATCACAAGCAAGATACAGATAATTGTAAAATAATAAAACACTCTCATTTATGTCGCAGCTACCTATAAAATCCCAGTTAACATTGGATAAAAACATATTGATACCATCAAAGTCGGCATTGTTAAAATCATAGTAAATATCACAGAAATCATCAATAAAATTATCACAGCTGGTAATCACAAATGTAAAAGGTGGATGAAAAGCATCTCTTTTGGTAAATTCACTACATTCTTGAATATCTAAATTATTATCACAGTTGGAGAAACATAAATCTAAACTATTACCGCTACAGTTGACAATACGATTAAATTGACAAAGATCACAGGAGGAAAAACTGTCACATATTAATGTTTCTTTGTCCGTTTTTACATTAGTTGGAATTAGATGGTCACAGTCATTATCATACACCCACTTCACATCAGATAGATTGTAGTCACCGAGGATATATACCAAACTTTTTGGATTATTGTAAATTACATTTTTAACCGTATCGACATGTTCAACGTAATTGGTATATGGACAATCTGGAGGAAAATAAACCACACAAAATATGTAAGATTTATTTTTGCACTGAATTTCAACCCAAAGATCTTCTAACGATGACGTTGTAAAAAGAAAGCGAGATGTAAGTTTTTTTTTAATGGCTATTAAAACACCACCACCGATGTTTTTAACACTGTTATTCGGATTACGGTCGGTTCTGTAAATCACATACCTCGAGTCCAGAATTTCTGAGTCAAAAATTCCTGCGTGAAGCCACGTTTCCACAAAAACAATGATGTCATAATTTTCATTAATACCTGATAAATAAGAATCATTTAACTTGGTTCTAAGACCTCGAACATTTTGGTAAAATAAGGACAAATAGAAGGAATTTGGAATCGTGTAATTTATGTTGTCAAATTTTGTAGATTGGTAGTTCCATTTACCACGGCAGGGTTTTGATTTTGTCGTAAAAAATAAAATTTTTTAATGATTAGTCCCTCAGGCCACGAATCTTCATTCAATAAAGAATTCATGAGGTTACTATCGGTTTCTAATTTAAACGCCACACTTTTCGCTGTGTCCCTTTTAGGCAATTTCTCAATCTTAAACTGTTTTCCTGAAAACTGAGATTGCAAATATTCCTCCAAATCTTGACATGTAGTACTTAGGGAAGCATTTCCTACATAAATGTACGCTTTACGAGGTGCTGCTTTTAACGACGAATTTTCATTTGGCTTTATTTTACCGCGTACGATGTGTTGCTTTTTTTTTCTTGATTTTACTTCAATATAACCGCTGTTGTTATCATTTAAATCACCACTGTTGCTTTCAGAAATATGTTGCATTGAAAAATTACTTTCCTTTGAGGCAAAATCAACTGATCGTGAATTCCCTGCTTTTTTGTCGTGCTCAGCTGATTTCATTTTCGGAGAAATCGGATCGGTTATCGGTGAAAAAGAAGACGCACGCGGTACCTTCCAGGCGTTTGCAGGTTGTTTCGTAGGTAACGATTCCGGACGATTAATTTTGGCAGCGGTAACACGTTGCATTGAAAAATTACATTCATTTGAAATAAAATCATCTGATCGTGAATTATCTGCTTTTTTGTCGTGCACAGCTGATATCTTTTTCGGAGGACTCGGACCGGTTATCGATGAAAAAGAAGGCACATGCGGTACCTTCAATGCGTTTGATATATTATCATTCTTATTCATATTGCACAATAGTTTAACAAGATCGATATTACTTGCCTTTAGATCTTTAACTTCCTGCTCAAGATCACAAATTTTCATCATAAGAACAGCTGTTTTTTCTTCCATGACGTCTTTGATTATGTTGTAAAACTCTCGGCCTCGAATGAATGAATTATCTTGGATATCATCCTTGACTGCTGCAGCTTCATTCTGTAGAGTATCAGACGAGGGACTCACAGAATTAATATTTTTGTCACAACAAATTACATCATCGTCGGTAACAAAAGATAACTTAAGGCGATCTACACATCCAGGATGGAATATGCGACTACATTTTACACATTTGGGCCCTCTTAGGGCCTTATTACTACAATATAAACACTTCAATTCAGAGCTCGACATGAACACGGCCAATCTCTCTACTGTACTGTCTTGTTTTAATCAAGCAAATTTTTATGCATTTCACACATTGTGTTTTCTATTGTCATGGAGGTTCGTATCTGTGCTTTTCCTAAAATTCTCTAACTCTTGTTTGAAATGTTTCCACAATAGGGTATTTTTGCATATTTGATGTTTTCGTTCATGTTCTTCTTCTCCTGTATTTTCACTCGTTTTTCTCTCTACTTCTTTCATTATTGGATTGATGAATTCTTCCTTATATCAGTTATTTATAGCTATATGTTTGATTATCGCAGTTTCCTTGTCTTTGTCTTCTTCGGTAGTAGTGATTCTGTTATTTCTTGTGATGTATTCTAAATGCTGCTTTCTGATACTTCAGCGGATGATTCGACGTTACGTCCATCGTTGTGTCTGTGTGCGTCTGTTTTCTATGGACCCCAACTTCGAATTGTCTTCCTCTTTTTCTAATTGCCATGTCCAGGAAATTTATCAATTATACAATTAGACCAAAAATATGTGTACTTTGGTGTTCATAAAAGGGACGGTAAAATTTTTGATTAACAAAAATGATAAAATACTATTTTTCCTAACAAAATCGCCCAAAATTTTTACATTTTATATCTCGTAAACTATCAACATTTGTATATGGCAATTTTGATTTTTAGCATTCTTTCACCGAGAATTTGACATTGGTTACACCCTGTATACCAATAATTAGGTATGTATTTAAAAACGCTAATCTATATCTGTTACTTCGATGTCATCGGACAATAATAAACGTTTACCTTCCTCATCAAAATCTTCATGAGGTTTACTCCAAGTACTTATTTCTCGCTTTTTGCGAGCATTTTCTTGTGTTTTGAAGACGATATCTTTTGAAGTTCTTACTTCTAGCGTCTTGAGCTTCTTCCGACGTCTGGGTCATGGGTAAGGGTAATGAACTAGACTCTATGATGACTTTACCATGGGTTAATATTTTGTGAATTAACGAAGGCATACACGTATAAAACCACCCATAATTCCGTACAAAATATTAGCAGTCTCTAAACAGTAGCAATCGATTGTCGATATATTTATATCTCTTCGACTTGATAAAATTTGTAAAATTATAGATAACATAGATAACAAAAAATTGCCTAGCAGTGTTTCCGGCTCGACGATCCAATACCTTGCTTAGGAACGTCGACGGCATTCCAAGTTGTTGCTTTAACAATGTTTGGATTTCGTTTTTTGTTTTGCTTATCATTTCTTTGTCTTGTGGGCTTTTGCGCTCCATTTTGTGTATGGCAACCTCTACGCTATGTGCAGTACACATACCATTAGTCGTATCTATGAGTGTAAAGTAAGTGAAGTAAAGTTTATTTATGTTAAAAGTCACAAAATGGATTTTACACACGTCAAATTTATACAGATATGTAATGTTAGGATATAATTAAACAGAGAAAAAAAGGATTTACATTTCCCGAAAGTTAAAATTAAGAAATTCTTTTACACTATAAAAACTTTTATGTAGCAATAGCATTTTCATTTGACTCAAAAGAGCTGGTAAATTTTGTAGATTTTTGGGAAGAACCTTAAAAAAATTAATACGGTAGTAGTTGGTGGCTTGTCTGCATCTAAGTAGCCTAATATTATTGTAAGATAGATCTAAAGATCTAGTCATGTAATTATGATGTTCATTTAGTTTGTGAAATGAAGATCTATCTTTTAGTACGTGTTGTAAAGAGTTATATATATATATAAAGAAAGAATATATATGTATATAAACTAGCTAATGTTAATATGTTTAAATTCTTAAAACAATGTCTGCAGTCCTCCCTATAGCCGACGTTTTTCTAATTGAGAGGAACGACCCCAAACGAGTAAACCATATCTTAAATGAGAGTGGATGAGTGCTAAACTGTTGTAAAAATTTTGGTGGCAGATGGTCAGATAAATATCTCAATAGGAATAAATGTTTCATGTTCATTCCATAACAAGCCATGTTATGGGTGTAAAGATGACACTCCAAATTCTAAAGTTTTGTCAATAGGTTTTTTTGTGAGGAAGGTATGTCATTCATCTCAGACGGTTTTGCACCACAAATATAGCATGAAGCAGCAGTTGGTGTTTCTTTTATTGCCTGACATATCTTATTTCTATCCAACATTGTCAGTTGCAATTTGTGCTGAACAGAAAATAGTTTATTATTAATTTCAACTTGAGTTGGAACTAGTTGTTCTATTTCTGCTTTCTTATTGTTTATATCTTTTTTTTTATCTTATCGTGAGTTTCTTTAGCAAACTCAAACTTAGCTGGCTTGCAATACTTGTAGACGAAGGATGAGGGTTGTGCTATCAAGAAAAGCTTTCAGAAGTGCTAAATTGTACAGGAACAAGAGAAATTATAAAAATACTTTTATCTGATTCTTCTCCACTTTCAAAATTTTGTTTGTTACAACTCGGCCCTCATATATATGTATAAGATGATTGTCCAGGCACTTGGGATATATGGTGGTCGGTCATTGGCAATTTAGGGTTTATTCTTCAATATTTGTTTTTTAATGTCTTGGAGTTTGTCTAATTTTATGTCTTCAATTTGGATGGATATTTCGGTATTTACTTGATGCTGATGGTTTTCTCAACCATTGAGAACAGACATTTCAACTGGACCATTCGATGGAGGATGTTGAGGAGATGTAAAATGCACTTTTATTTTATATAAAGCTAATAAATCTGTAATAATTTGTTAACTTAATAAAACTCCACGATAATCAAAACTAAAAATTTATAACTAAACCCAAAATCACAACTCAAGTTTATTCCAACCACTCTTGACACCTGTTTCACTCGCTTACGGCACGGGAAGTGAAGAGTGAAGTCCTGCGCCGCTTCCACCTGCGTCACCAGTTTCCCGCGCTGTCACCTGTCAGTTGTCACCGTCACCAGAAATCTCCCCACCAAGGCCGAGTGCATCGACCTTCACCGTCGTCGGCTCGTCCTCTTCCGCATTGCCCCCATCTTCGGTGCCCTTAGGACCCCATTGTGCCCCAGCAGCTCAACCCTCCGTAACAAATTATATTTTTAAATTCTGAACCATTATCTGAAATAATTTGTTGACGTACTACATGATGATTAAAGAAATTTATTAAATGTTCAACGATATGAATTGATTTCAACGATTGTAAACTGTAAGTTTGAGCATATTTGGAGAATACATCGGTGGTAGCTAAAAATTTATGTCTTTCTATAGTAAAGGTATTAGTCCCCAGTACAATGTCCTTAAAAATTTTTTTGATACATACAAATGTAAAACTTTGTGAGTGTCTTTCTTGTTATCTAATTGGAAACTTTCGGCGCTGCTGCGTTTTTGAATGCCGTCATATCGACATCTTCGGGGTGGTGGACACTCCATACGCAGCATGATTTTTGTCGGAAAAGTTGACCACAATTTTTGATATTCTTTTATAATCAACGTATTTTTTTTAGTTGGCTTCACTAGAAACAACCGTTCTTGTAAAATGCTAATGACTGGCTACTGACTGGTGGCACAGGCGCAGAAATTACATTTACACATGTCAACCAGCTAATGAATAAACAAATAGAACATATTGCCAGTGTAAGTTTAGATTGAAGTTACTAGGGTTACAGTGTATAAAATCTTTCAATACGGTTAGTAAGTCCTATTATCTTAAATTTTTAAACACTTAGACAGAACTGTAAAAACTTTATTCTAATTCGAAATTTGGTTTTACGGGGAAGTGGACGACAAGGCAAGAAAAAAAAAAACTGTTTTATGAGGCCAACGTTTCGAATCCTTTATTGATTCTTCTTCAAGGCTCCTAATAAATGTCAGATTTGTTTGGCATGGTACCAATTTGTCTCGGCCAGTGGTCGCCGGAAGAATTATTCTATTTATTCTAATATTTATTCTTTAATTAGTTTTGACAAAAGTACCAAATCACCAGTAATTCAACATTAGAGACCAGTGGATGAGCAAAAATAATCTAATGAATGAAGATATATATTTCCCAATAATAAAAGTAAAAAAAACATGTAATAAAACAAAACTATCTACAGTGAATTATGTTATTAGAAGTTAAATTTCAGAACCCAGTTCAGATAATACATTCGGAGTGGGTTTAATAATTTGATTTTTAGTGTACCAAATTTGGTCGGGAACGTCTGGTCACTTTCATTGTTTCTTTAGTTTTTTCGTTTCACTTGCTAGTTTGTTAGTTTCATCCGCATTGAAAATCAGTGCAAAGTAAATTTTCGCTCTTTAAAAATTTCTTTAAGTCCGAAAACTATCCACGTATACCAGCTTGTGAAACTGCAGCACGACTCTTAGTTATTATTTCAGTATTTCTTTTTGAAATGTTTGGATGCTTATTTAAAAACAGCTGTAGGCACTTGGCACCCGGCCTGTCGTCTTCAAATTTATTGGGTCTATTCGTATCTTTCAAAATTTTTTGGACTGCATCTTTAACTTCATCGGCATGCATGGGAAATCTCAATTTAGCATTTGCCAAAATTCATTTTTCCAAGCTTTCTTCTTTCGTCAAATTTGGCGCTGGTCCCATTTTCTTAATATTTGGCACTTTAGCTGTGATTTTATTATGCAAAGTAGATTTAGGTATGGAATTTTTCAATGAACCTTTATTTAAGCTAAGTTTTCGCTCTTTACATCTTGAATCGCCTTGCTTAAATCTTCTTCGGAATACTATGGTACCTCGACATACGAGTTTAATTTGTTCCGCAACCTTGCTCTTATGTCAATTCGCTCGTATCTCAAAGCAATTTTTCCCATTGAAATTAATTGAAATGCCATTAATCCGTTCCAGCTCCCAAAACACCACCTCAGTTGTTTTTATTAAGTGTTTTAAAAAAAATGTATTTACAAGAAGAAACATTTACTTATAAACAACAAATATCGTGTGTTTTTTTTAAAAAAACTCTAGAGTGCTTTGAAACTAAAAAACAATTGTTTTGTATGTCTGTGATTACACACTTGTCAAAATGAAAGATCTCATAACCTCACTTTTTGACAATTAAAACAAAAATACATTTTAAATAAAATAAAGAATTTTTGAAAAACAAAAACATTACGAAGGCAACCACAGAAAAACACACCAAGACCAAGCTCGCTTTGGCGGGAAGAGAAGATATTCTTAGGTTATGGTTATGATAATTTGTGAAGGGTAAAATGGCATAGCAGGCAACCAACAATACATGTAAATAATAAAAATTTTGTTGTTGTATGGGGTCATGAACGACATACGTAAAAATGTCATGGCTTCCTACGAGTTTTTTCTAAACAAACACACATTACATATTCTATAAAAACATAATAAAAAAGTGAGGTGCTTACGGAAGCACTTTATTTTCGTCACTGGTCTTCGCTTTTTGCGTCGTCACGCTTTACTCATGTTCACCTGCAGATCGTTTAAAACAACTGTCCAAAGAGGTTTGTTTCTTCCTTCCTTTTAGGATATTGCGGAAATGAGTTAGGCAAGTTTCGTTAAACATCTCCGATGCACGACCAGTTGCAACTTTTTTGGGGTGATTTTTATCTACGAACTCTACAACTTTCTCTCATATTCCCAAGGTCTCTTTTATATCTCTTGTAGAGCTAACTTCCTTTATCTCTGGCTTCTCTTTAAAACTATTTTTTTTGGTTAACCACCGAATGCTGCTGTGACTCTTCCTCAACGAGTTTGTTTATATCTCTCTCATCCACCTCCAGACCCATGAATTTTCCCAGAGAAACAATCTCTTCTACTATTGACACTTCCGTTTCCAATCCTTCGATGGCCCTTTCAGCTACAACCTCAGGCCACATCTTCTTTAATGCAAAGATTAAGGTCCTCGTTATAACACTCAGCCAGACCTGATCAATAATTTTTAGACATATCACAATGTTAAAGTGGTCTTTCTAAAACTTCCGGAAAGTAAGGTTTGTGTTCTGCGTCACCTCAAAGCAGTGCCGAAAAATGTGTTTGGTGTACAACTTCTTAAAATTAGAAATCACCTGCTGATCCATGAGCTGCAGGATGAGTGTAGTGTTGGGTGGTAGGTAGAGAACCTTTATAAACTTCAACTCTTCGAGTAAATCATTTTTGAGATTTGGTGGGTGAGCAGGGGCATTGTCGAGGACAAGAAGGGCTTGCATGGGTAGATTGTTTTGCTGTAGATATTTTTAACAGAAGGGCCAAACACTAGATTTATCTATTTCACAAAGAATTTCCTGGTGACCCACGCCTTCGGATTTGCCCTCCACATAACTTGCAGTTTTTCTTTTAAAATCTTATGTGACTTAAAGGCTCTGGGATTTTCCGAATGGTATACTAGCAGAGGCTTGGTTTTACAGTCGCCACTCGCATCGGCGCAAAGTGCCAGAGTTAATCTATCCTTCATGGGTTTGTGACCTGGCATCGTCTTCTCCTCTGCCGGTATGTAAGTCCTATTCGGCATCTTTTTCTAGAAAAGCCCTGTCTCGTCACAGTTGAAGCCTTGTTGGGGATGCATTCTTTGGGTTCTATCAGTTCGGAAAACGTTTTGATGTAAACCTCAGCTGCCTTCACATCCAAACTTGCTGCCGCACCATGCCTGACAACGGAGTGAATGCCGGTTCTTTTCTTAAAGTTGTCAAACCAGCCCCGACTGGCTTTAAACGAGTCTTCTGATTCCTCTTTTGTGGAAGTGTGTGGGATTTGCTTCAGCAAATCACCGTAAATCGCTCTTGCCTTCTCACATATGATGCTTTGTGTTGAAGTTCCTCCTTGAAGCTGCTTCTCTGTCACCCACACCATCAGTAGTTTCTCCATTTTTTAATGGAGAGAGGTCCGGTGCTTAGAAATTATTGTAACGCCCTTAGCTGGCGTTATACCCTTTATCAACGCCTTCTTTTGACCCACGTAACGTTAGTAGGTGGTGGGAGCTGAACATCTTGGCTAACTGACAGTTGTAAGATTGTGTGTTGCATAAAAAAATGCGCCCATAAACGAACCTCTGCAGTCGATGTCAGCCCACTAGCCGCAGCAACCGTCCCTTGGTGAAATCATCCTAAACAGAGATGGGCATATTTGTATATATAAATATAAATTTTCTACGAATATGAATATATTTATATTTACACGGGTGAATAAATTCTAATAGCATTTTATTGGTTGGGGACCAGAAGTCAGTACCACTCGACGGGAGATATGCACGGAGTTTTTAAAGCTACGGTTTGCAGATGTGTGCAAAAAGTTGTCACTGTGGTTAATCGTGTTTTATTACACCAACTTGTAAAGTGGCCAGGGGAAAATTTGATGTTGGAAGTGGTGCAAAATTTCAATAGGCTTGGAGGGTTACCAATGGTTACTGGGGCAATTGATGGTATACTTATATCTATAGATGCCCCTATGGAAAACGAAGCTGCATATGTGGACCGACATGAAAACCATTCTATTAATGTAGTTGCTGTATGTGGACCTAAATCCTAAGCCCGTTATATTAAGGTTACCAAGGCAGATATAAAGTTATTGTACCTTGTTTTTTTTTTTGGTGGAAGAGCGTCTTGTGAAATTATATAAAGAGCGACCCAAAAGCCGAGGAATCAAAGCAGGCTGAGACGAAAATGAGGTTTGGTTATTTCCAATTAATTATTACTGTCATCTTACATTCATTGTGCGAAATTCTGTTAGAAAATAAGTTAACTAATCTGTGTTTTGTGCTGGAAATATACTTAGCATCAATTACAATATAAGAACAATTTAATGTTAGTTTTCAAATCAAATCAAAAGTAAAAAAACTGAAATTCAATTCTGATACTTCTGACATGCTTCTGGTATTTTAAAAAACTCACAATTCTCAAACATGCCCAATGTTTCTAGCTCTTTTTTCCATAGCAAACTGAGATTTCAAATCTTTTATATCACTTGTTATTAACATGCAAATTATTATTACGTTAAAATTTCTAATGAAAGTTTTATTTTACAATAATTGTTGAAGAAAACAGACATATCCTAAGTTTTAAATTTTTGGGAGAAAAATTCCTAAATATACTTTTTAACGCCAATTTTAAAAAGTTGGTTAACTAAAGTAATATTTGCATTGAAGAAATTATATTGCATATTTTATTTAATGTAATAAAAACATTGTGAATAAAAAAAATTCCAATAATTTTTAAATACGAGTACAATAAATCAATAATAAACTTTAAACCTAAACTTGAGTTCAATAATTTAGATGTTTAGTTCCATAACATAATTATTATTTATGTAGTTTCTTCTTATGTCATAATCGAGTGGATCGTCACCGAGTTATTTTTGCTGGTAAAAACATAGGGCTTGGATATACTGCTACAAATAATTAAATCAGTCTGAATTATTAATTAAATTGTAACCAAATTAATGGTTTTTGGTGATTTTTAAAATAATCTCAATATTTCAAAATTAAATTTCATTGTTGATTTTACGGTAGGTTACCCTGGATTGTAACTTGAAATTGTTTTGTCGAATATTTGAACTTTTTTTCGTAAGTAACACAAAATTAGAAACAAATATAGGTACTCAGAAATAGTTATATATGTATTAAGAGCGTAATCAAGGGGATTATGGCACGAGGGAATGTTTAAAGCCCGATGTAGGAAGGCTTTTGTTTTCCAGAGGGCCATTAGAAACGATTACGCCCGTGGTACATACAACATTTTATTTTATTTTAAATTGTTTTAGTTTTTCAAATCAAAAGAATAATATTCAAAATTTCGGTAGTTTTTTTAAAACTTTCAAAAAAATTCTGATTAACTAGTTGACTAGTTTGTCGTTGCCACGATACGCTATGTTGTTATTTTCTTTTTTGCGATTTTTCAAAATGGAATCTGGTGAGAATCCTGTATAAAAACGTGTATTCTAGAGAAATGTTACAACAGGTAAGAGCCCAAAATTCAAGAAAAAGTTGTGTCACGCTCCCTGTTTTTGTAGTGTTTAACAGTTTTTGAAATAAATGATGATTTTTTATGATAATTGTTATTTAATGTATAAATGACGTTTACAAAATTGAAGACGTTTATTTGACAGCTAGACGAATGTATAGTTATTTATTTGTAATTGTTGCGTAGCAACTTTAAAAAATTTAGTGCTATAAAAATTAAGATTACGCCCTGATTTGCGGGCGTATAAAGTGAATTATGGTTCCAAAATAAAATCGAGTGTCAAAATCGTGACAGAAGTAATTTGCCAAGTTTACAATTAATGTAAAATATGAAAGATAATATAATTATGCGTACGGACGCTGGTACCAGCGACCCCAACCGCGACCCCAACTTTGACCTCGGCCACGTCCTCGCCCTCGCCCCCGACCTCGCCCTCGATCTCGCCCCCGAGCTTGCCCTTGACTTCGATCTTGAGAAACATCCCGAGCAACATTACCAGGAGCATCATCATCGGGACCAGGAGCATTAGAATGCTTTGTGTAGCTTTTAACGATTAAAAATTGAAACATTCAAAAAATTAAAAAGAAAAAAATTATTACTTTATTTTCTATTTTAATTTTCAATTGTTAATAAAAAATTTAAATTAAAATTTTTAAATTTTTGCAACGGTGATCAATTGTAAGCCTATTAGGAATAACTTCAGTAAGTGATAAAAATCCTAGACTTTTTATTTAATAATTATTGGGGGGGGTATCTATGTTAACATTCAGTTTGAAAAAAGTTGTTAGTTAATAAATGCATAATTTATAAACAAATTGGGATAAAAAAATTTCAACTACAGATTATTGTTTATTCATGTATCTCAATACTATATAAATTTATTTATACCTTAATGTTCATATTTAATATGTTTAAATATTTTTTTTTGTTACTATGTCAGTGTGACTCAATGTGCGCGGAAGCCAGGCTGACCGCTTTTGGCTCTATTTTCAGGGCTCTGTTAAAATTATAAATATTGGAGAAACAGTCCCGAGAGTTAAAACTTTTTTTAACAAATTTAGTGATCTTTTCAGATCTTTTTGCAAATTTTGAAAATTTTCAATATTTTTCGAGATATTTGAAAAAAGCCAAACCCCCACTTTTTTTTACTTATTTGTTTATAACTATTACAATTTTTTTCGGCCCCTTTTCGCACTTTTTCTTGAATTTTCTACATAAAATTACAAATCGAATGACACCATTTTCGTAATTTTCGGAGTCTATATAAAAAATTTAGAATAAATGGTACATGTGAACGAGACTACTTGGCGGCAAACCGACAACCACCGGAAAAACACCGGTCAGATGTAAAATCACAGATCGGCACAGCACCGACCTTAATTACTATTACATTACCGATACATTGATTACTTACCATTACAGAAGATGATGGGCTTAATGGCCGATTGCAAAACCACTGTTTCGTTTTTTTCGGCGGCAATGACATGTTGACAAAACTAAGATCATTCAACATATGAAGCGGAAGCATAAAAAACCACAACGGAGCATCCGCTCCCACTTCAATCTTAAATCGTGACGTAGTATGGGCGACTGTTGACCACTATCTTACTTCGTTAGCTCCCAAAAATTTATTGTAGATTTTTTATTTTAGATTAAAATATGTTTTAAATTTATATTAAAAAGTAAAAATTAGGATTCTGTGCTGAGACTTTTAATTTTCAGAATTAATTTAATCACGAAATAAAGTCGTTTCTGATAATTAAAAGTCTTTATCATTTCATCAATAGACAAATGTGAAGAAAATATTTCAAATTGCTGAAACGCAGCATTTATTTTGTCTATTAGAGACCTGAGTTTAAAAGCTTTATCTTTTTTGTCCATTTTGTCGTTGTTTGCAAAATAAATCGTAGGTTTAATTTTTATATATCTGTTTATATAAATTCTCGTTTCTTGACTAATAGGACCTTTCCGATGGTACTTTATGGTAACCAGAAAATAAAAGTATTTCTATGAAGTATTTTAAATTTATTAATTTCTAGAGCAAAATTTGCTTCATTTTTGACACAATTAACATCACGTAAAGCCTCTTTTCTAATATATTTTAAAATGTCAGTATCTAGTTAAACATTTTTCAAACAGTTGTAAAAGTTTGAGTAAGCTTAGATCTTTTTTCCAACTGTCCATTCATGTTTTTTTAATAGTTGAAAAATGATTGTTTAAAAAACCATAGATTGGTACACACTTTTTCTAATTTGGTAATTTATTATACAATCGCTCCTAATTTTTGCTTGGAAGTTTCGTCTTGTGATCTTTCTTCAATCTCGAAAATATTGCATTCTATTTCGATTTGTCCAGGTACATCTTGCATGTCAGCAATCCCAAGTCAGCATTATCTATCTTCTGTAACATAGATAATGTCGAAGAGTAAAACTACTAAATTTTTGTGTGTGTGTTTCATCTTCGTCCGAAAATAATACAATACAAAAATTTGGATCAATATTTTTTATTTCTTCAGGCGTAAGGGCTTTTTTGAAAATTATTTTTTACTGTAGATAATAAAAAAAAAGTTTGTATAAAAACAGAGGATACAACAGTTACTCAATACATTATCAAACTTACCTTTTTGTAATATAATTTTTGTAATAAAAAACAATGTGTAATTTTTCTAAAAGCACTTGCAACACTTTGCATGTAAACACAAACTGAGTACAACGCGTTATTTGCTGCTAAACTTGCAAGTTTTATGTAAAACTGTTAAAACGTGCAAATTGTAGCAAAAACAATGGATCCGCCCAGCGTCCTATACATATAAAAGCAAATTATTTTATTTATAATGTGCCAAACAATAATAAATTGATGAGTTACATTATGATATGATTTAATTAAGTATTTCGGTAAACAAATATACTCTACGCGAATAAAAACAAAAATTTTCGTATCCAAATAATACCACATAATTTAGCAAGGTGCAGAAAGTTACTTTACACATTTAAATATCGTTAAATATTTAAAGTTACTTTACTTTACACATTTTTATATCGTCAAATAAATAAATATATTGTTTTTAAATGTAAATTAACATTGATTTTTTATGTAGCATAATATAACAAACGTTAGTTTTCGAGAAAATTAAAGAAAAACCCGTATTTAAATAATATTTTATTTTTTAAATTTGTTGTTTAATTTGCTGTGTTAACGGTTAATTAGAGATTGAAAGTTTAATTTTATTAAGTAAATTAATTCATTTTTAACATAAGTTTTTAATAACATAAAATTGCAACATTGTTTTTGTGAATGCATTGGCTCTCATGACAATAATGACTATAATTGTCTTTTTAATAAACTTTGTTTAAATCAACAAATGAACAACTAACTGTTTATTTCGATATAATCGTAAAACTTGATTAATTCCTGCTTTCGAATTCGGTTATAAAGTGCAACTGAATCAATTGATTCTTTCAAGAACTATAAGGTTTGAGACAATTTAATTATTAAATCGGTAGGTAACTCACAGATTGGGTTGTCAGAAAGTAAATAAATCATAGAAGAATCAATTTATTTGCGATTCAAGCGTTGATTTTTTTGAGTCAGTACAATAATTCATTTATATCAAACGAATCATTCGCTCTAATCTTAATGCACCATCAACGATAAATGCATGTACAATCATTAGGTGTGCTATGTTTAATTGTAATTGTAACAATAAGTCAAAAAATTTGACAAATCTTTGCTGTTTGTAATAATTTAAAATATATTTTTTTTGTATAAATAATAATAAAGAGCAATCAGGGTTAATAGTTTTCTATAGCAAGATAAAACTTGCATTTATTTTTATCGAATTTTAAGTAATACAGTGGAACCTCTCCACAACGGACACCGATGGGGAGTGAGAAATTGTCCGTTGTGAAGAGGTGTCCGTTGTTAAGAGGTTTTAACTTGGGGGTTAATGTAATTAAATTGATTATATGTTTTTAGTATTTATTAACTAATTTGAATAAAGACAAATTTATAACATAGGATTAACGTGATATCACATAAGTATGAACATGGTTATTAATTAGGAGTAACATTTTTAAAAAAGTCATTAATTTTTGTTTGTTTTTTGTTAACAAAATTATGCTTTATAATTGTATTTTCTACATGTGAGAGGAGTTCTGAAACTTTCTGAACACTTTCTATATCATCATTTAAAATAAAAAAGTTTTGTAAGTCTTTAATTTTTTCAAGGGCGACACTCATGTTCTTTATAGTAGTAATCGGAACAATTTCATTGTCACTATCACTATCACTGTCACTGTCGGTTTTGTTGTCTTTAAACTCTCGGATGCATTCAATAATATCTATATTTATATTTTCTGTTTGTAAAGATTTATCAATATCGACATAATCATCCATTGCTACGTTGTTCATGTTTTCTAATAAAGTCGACAACGGTATATCATCTTCTTCATCATAATCGTTAAGTGAGTCGTTGCTTTGCCCAAATCCAGCCCTGAAGAAACACTTACTTATTGTTTCCGGTTTTACTTTTTTCCAAGCGGCGGTGATCCATATGGCTGCATTGAACACTGTAATGCTTTTTTCTAGTTCTTTTGTAGACACAGAATCATTCATAGATAACAACAGACGTTTTACCAAAAATTTTCTGTAAAATAACTTGAAGTTTTTGATAATTCCTTGGTCCAGAGGTTGACAAACAGAAGTCATGTTCGGAGGGAAAAACAATAATTTTACATTTTTCAAAGCTATGTTAGGATGAGAGGTGGCGTTGTCCAAAAAAAGAATCACTTTCCGGTTTTGTCTTCCCATTTTCCTATCAAATTTGGTTAGCCATTCACTCATTATGTCCCTGGTCATCCACGCCTTTTTATTGGAATACCAATCAATAGGTAATTTATTGACGTGAGATCCTTTAAAACAACGTGGATTCCTGGATTTTCCAATAATAAGAGGATTTTCTTTTTCTCCAGCCATACTAGCACAAAATAGAACAGTAAGTCTTTCTTTTGAAGATTTTCCACCAGTACACTTTTCATTTTTTAGCGCCAGGGTTTTTTTCGGTAATGCCCTGAAGAAGAGGCCAGTTTCGTCAGCATTGAAGATATTTTCTGGCGAGTATTCTTGAATGATGGAACAAAGTTTTTTTTTCCATTGCTCCACTTCTTCCATGTTAACATCAGCTGCCTCACCACAAATAGTTTTCAAGTTTATATTCCAGCGGTGACAGAACTTTTCTAACCATCCATTTGAAGCTTTAAACTGGTCTAATTTCAGTTCTCTAGAAACTTCTAATGCTTTTTCCTGAAGAATGGGACCAGAAACAGGAATATTGTTACTACGAACTCTGCAAAACCAGTCGAAAACAATTTGATCTAATGCAGCACCTTCAGTCTTGGGAAACTTTTTTTTCCGTTCACAATTTCCATTTTCTGCAAACGATTTTCGAATTTCTTCTCTGTTCTTTAATATGTCACCAACTTGAGTTTTTCCCACTTTAAACTTTTCTGCTGTTTCACGGACACTAAGTTTGTATTTTTCTGAGAATTCAATAATTTCAATTTTCTCTTGAACACTAAGAAACTTTCGTTTGACAGAACTAGTGGCCATCTTCTCGATACGGCACTGCATCTAACACTAATTTGGTTTTAACAACAAGCATGAATTTATATTGTGACGCGAACGACTCAATTCTAAGAAGCGATGAATAAGAGTATCGAGTATTGTGACGTGGACCGCTCGCTTCTAGGAACTAATTAGAACTTCGAGTATTATTTACGTTTTGAATGGGTTTATTTATTTGTCCGTTATTGAGAGGTGATTTTGCACATAACATTATATATAAAATCTAAATTTAACTGTCCGCGTCCGTTATTGAGAGTGTCCGTTATTGGGAGGTTCCAATATACTGTTTTACGTATATTCGAGTTACGAAAAACAAAAACTGTCCGCTATTGAGAGGTGTCCGTCGATCAGAGGTGTCCGTTAAGGGAGGTTTCTCTGTATTAGTTTTCTTAGTAACGTTCATGTTTCAAATTATTATGATTACTTTTCGAAGTTTCAGTAATTTTTTTACCATCCCCGAAATGTATGCAGAAAGATACAATACTTTTTTGATATACAGTAAGCGGCAAAAGTATGGAACATCTAAAATAATTTTAAAACTATTTATTTAAAAAACAAATTGCTTGGGCATTATCTGTTATCTGACAATACCAGTTCATTTAAAAAAAAACAACAAATATTTATAATTAAAACTTTATTTTAAAAAATTAAAGTGTTGATTATTGTTTCTAACAAATTTTTCACTGCCAGTTTTATTTAAACTGTCGAAAAATTATAGAGTGTTAGATTTTAACAATGAGTACAATAATAATAAACTTCAGTTTTTTAATTTTTATTTTATATTAATTTTTAATAACTAAAAGACAGACATCTTACGGTCAAAAGAATATTTTGGGGGTAATTTGAATAATTAAACTCAAGAAGAAATTGAATATTTGTTTTTCTTGGTTTTTTTTAACTGTCAATATTGCAAAATGCAATAAAAAGTATAGAGTGCCTTTAAAAAAACAAAGTTGATGTCGGTATCTCATTTTTGAGCCACACTAAATAAAAAAAATGTTAAAATTAATTAACAAATTATTATTAAAATGCGCAATTTAAAAATAAAATTGACTTGTCAGTGTGATTTTTTAAAAAATAAATACTTTTAAAGTTATTTTAAATATTTCACAATTTTACCGCTTACTGTATTTATTATAACAGATTTCAATTTTAAACATTAGCGCAGCGCGTCTATCTCTTCATTCCTCACAACTCAGATACGAGAGAATGTTATTCGTATCGTTACAGTGTTGCCGAACTGACGGACGCTCTATTACACCGAGGTTGAATATACGTATATTACGCCAGCGTCACTACCCTATATACGCCGGAACTAAAAATTATACCAATTTTTCATCCAGAAATCATTAAAGCGTCCAAATCGATTTTTGCCATTCGCTTCGTCTCGGTGTAGGAAGGCTCCCAAATTTTTTTTACATGGGGTTGCAGCAGAGCGTCCATATACGGGCGCTCTATGCACAAGGACGTCCTAATGATAGGGATCGGGCAATGTATGGCCGTAAACACTCAATTATGGATGAATTAGACCGGGAGTGTAAATTTATCCGATTGTGGGAGGTATACGATAGATTAACACAAATTTGATTCGAGCATTATCGAATAAACCATTCCCTTCAATTTGTTGACCCAGACGAACATGGCAGGACGTCCGTGGTGCAGTGCCTCGTTTTGGAAGTAGGTCTCAGCACTTTGTGGGCTATTTAGCTGAATTTCTTTTAAAAAAGAAGTTTAATCTACTTGAATATATGTCTTGCAGCTGCCGCATTGTATCTTCCTCCTCCGTAAGGAAGAATTTAACCCCAAATAATCGGTTAATACACATTCTTCTTTTGAATTTTTGTTGGGAAAAATTAAGTTGATGTCTTCATCCTCCTCTTTTCTACGTATAATTTTTAATTCCACATCTTTTTTTATTCCAACTTGTCGTTGAAAATAAATGAACTTTATAATGCAAAGTTAACGGAAATGTCGTAGAACACAATGGGTCACAAATCTGGGTAAATCTCCTTTCTATTGTCGCTGGTAACATCTTGGAACCAAGGAGCCCTTTTGGAACTGTACGTTGTTAAATTGCACCAACGCTGCTACTGCTTTCTCGGCTCATTTATTAGTACTTCGTATTCGCTGTACTTGATATTCTTCTGATAGTTTCTTTTATATCCATTTTATCTCAAACAAAAATGCAGACAACTGGCTTTTTACCACGGTTTTTATATTCTTCCCTATCTTACAATTCTGAAATGCAATTGACTACACAAGGACGAAATGCGCATACGCTGCCAAGACCACAGAATCGTAAAAGAATCACGGAATAAACAAAACAATTCTTTATGGAAAAAAAAATATTGCTAACAGCACACACTGGTGGTCGGGTGTACAATGATTTTTTTGACGTTAGAGAGAGAAGAAATTTGGAATGTTATTATAAAAGTAAAAGTAAACTATAACCAATACTTTTTGATTGACTGAAAGGAAAAAAGTATAAATAAGCAAACTGTTGATATTGGTAGATTGCCAAAAGAAAGAAAAATTTTAGTTGTCTAAAGAAGTGTGTTAACATTTGACAATTGCCATTAGGCAATTCTCGTTTACATAAAATTCTAAGAAGTTTTCAACGTCTTCTATTATTGATACGTGACACCAAAAATGTGTGTTGTTTTTATAGTTTCTGCCTAGGGTTGCTAATTAACTGTTTTGTCTATTAGGATTGGATGTAATTTTAATGATCTGATTACCTCGTTTGTAATTAATGAACACTCACTTCCCAAGTCAACATTTTATAACATTATTTTCGATTAATATATTTTTAAAAATTTATTGTTAGAGTTTTTTTATTTAATTTGTCGCATCAGCCATCACAGGGTTATTAGCGAATATACACATACATTATACATCAATGTTATATACAATATCATATTTTGCGGAATATGTCATTTTCCAGTAAAAAGGTCCGTAGGGGTTCCTACATTATTGCTTAAAAGAGACTTGTAGTAGGCGTTTAGCAATTGGTCATCCCTCAGAAATGGACAATTTTTGAGGTATACTATCGTAAGCCTGTCATTGCAAAATTGGCACATCGGTGGATCTGCTCTTCTAGGTATCCAGGAATGAGTAAGCTTCGTGTGGCCCAGTATTTTAAGCGCGAGAGTACAACCTGGTGTTTGCGGCCTATAGGTAGCGCCAATTGAGTACCGACCACGTTTTTAATTTTGAACAGATGAGTGGTACTGGACTTAGATATAGATTGCCATTGTTCTAATTTTCTTTGTTCTATCAGATTTTTGTGTCCTCAAAAGTTAAAAATATTTCTGCGTCTTTGGTTTCTTGAGATGGATGTTTTGCTAATCTGTCTGCCTCTTCATTCCCTGGGATTCCCACGTGGGCGGGGGTGTACATAAATGTTTCTTTCATTGATACTTGGAGAATCTTCCGATGTTCATTCATTGGCTGCACTATAGGGTTTTTGGGATACATCTGGCGTAGCGATTGGGTAGCCCCTAGAGTGTCTGTACAAACGACAAATTTATAGTGTGAAGAGTGTGTGGCGTATTTCAGTGCTTCTAATATAGCCTGAAGGCCATATGGCGACGAAGATGCCATTTTCAGACTTAGACCCATCCGTGAAAAGGACGATGGCCTCAGGAAATTTGCTGATGCACTCATCGAATCCTTTGAGTATCACTTGGTGTGGTGTGTCTTCTTTTTTGTATGTTTTTAGGGTCGTTAGGGTTATAGGTAAAGGAATAGTCCATGGTGGAGTTTTTCCTTTTTGGAGTAAATGTAGTTAGGGTATGGTTAGGCTAAGGTCAGATTGCATTTGATGAATTCTTTCAGTCAACGGAGGGATAGGGCAAGATTTTGCATTCATACCTAAATATCGGTTTTTCGGTAAAACTAGTGTTCCATTTGGATGTAGGGGAATTGCGTTGGTTTTTGCAGCATTGATACCTGCAGTTTCTACCGAAAATTTTACTCGGCGGTCATTTATGCTACACCCATGATCAAATTTACTTTGTCTTCGTCTGAAAGAGATTTTTAGCTGATTAATCAGCGCCAACTTTTTAAATGTATAGTCGTACGTAGACTTGTTCTCGCGTGGGATGTAAGCTATAATTTGCTGAATGACTAAATAATTTCCGCTTTCTTGCAAAATTTTGTTTTAACATTTGATGCCATTCGGGCCACGTAAACGATCTTGTCGCTAATACACGATACCACGTTTCTACCGGCCTCTCAACTGCGCTAATTCGCGATTCCACATAACTGTAAAGCGCCTCTAGCGGCGTTTTTGTAACTAGTCTATTGAGTATGTTGTGATTTGTGGTATTATTCATGTGCATGAAATAAAAATATGTCTGGAAAACCTAATAATCGCAATTCTTGCGTTTTTAATTGCCATTCGATAGCGGGTCGTGAAAAGCATTTAAGTTTTCATCTTTTCCTCCATCCTAATGAAAGTAGAGTTCAGATAACCAATAAGTTAGGAATTCAAGAAATCATCGACAGAAGAAAAGCATGGGAGATTGCTGCAAAATCCGGTAAAACAATTACAAAAACTATGTCAGTGTGTTCTTTACATTTTAAGGAAAGGATTTTTTTCCTGTTTCTCCCTATGGTAAGTTAAAAATTAAGGATTTATTAATATATTTATATCATTTTACGTATTTCTTAGCAAGTCAATTGAATCTTTCATGTAGTCGAATATTAAAGAAGATTGCTGTACCAACGTTAAATTTACCTTCACGTAGTCATGAAAGATTTTTAAGTGAACGGAAACCTCCAAGAAATGAGGTTCGTAAAACAACTGCAAATGAAAAGCATACACTTTGCAAAGAGGAATTGGAGGGCAACACTACCTTTAATGAAATTATTAAATCCGAAGTAATGTCATCAGAATTATTAATAAAAGACGTCGGAATACAAGTAGATGAACATTCTTTTAGTGAGCCATTCATTAACTTAATCGATAGTGATAGTAAAGGTAATACTTTAACTGCAGTAAAATCTTTGGCGTTACTAGATGTAATTGTTGAACGTCTAAGCAATTTCCAAACTTCAAAACGATTGAGACGATTTTCTGCTAGAGAACGAGTTATTCTGACACTAATGAAGTTAAAGTGTAATATGTTATTTGCTGTATTGGCCATATTTTTTTCCGCACTACACCTACCACCTGTAAGTCTATCTTTAAAGATACCATGACTGTATTATCGTCACTTATGAGTACTGCCATTGTTTTTCCACCAAAAGTGGAAATTTTAAATAACCTGCCAAAGTGTTTTGAAACTTTTCAAAATATTCTGTCGTTTAGATTGTACTGAAGTAGGTGTTAAGATAAGAAAGTGCTTGTGCTGTCGCATAAAAACGTACTCACATTATAAATCTAAACCTACTATCAAATTTATGACTGGAGTTAGTCCTGGTGGTGTGATCATTTTTGTAAGTAAATGTTATGGCGGAAGAGCTTCAGACAAAGCCATTTTTGAACAAAGCAAATTAATAAACATGTTAACACCTGCTGAAGGTGCAATAATGGTACACAAAGACTTTCTTGTTGATGACCTAGCTAGACAAAATTTTATTAAAGTTATAAGACCACCTTTTCTGTGAAAAAAGACTCAATTCTCTACAGAAGAAGCTGTTTTAACTCGAAAAATTGCTTATGCTAGAGTTCATATAGATCGTGTTAATCAAAGAAATTAAATTAAATTATTTGCTATTCTTAACACGTTTCCTGCTTTCTCGGTCTATAAAACCGGAAAAAAAATGTTCGGCCACGCCGTGTCGGTCCATGAGACCGAGAGCAGTGTCTATCCGACCACGCCAACCCGGTCTTTCAGACCGAGTCAGTTTTTCGGGCTTGCCAGGCTTTAAACGCGGTTGGTAATGGATTTGCCTATATGAATAGACCGAGATGGCGTGGATGGATCGCCGCGCCATGCGAGTTTTGGCGCCGAGCTTTTCATAGGATGCAAAACCATCCCCTAACAAGGTTGGTTCAAATAAGAAAATTTTAATAGTTTTTTATTAATAATAATGCACATAAATCAAATAAAAATATTTATTAAATAAAACATAAACAAAAATTTTAAAAAATTATGAAAAATTAAAAATGTTTTTTTTAAACAGTTTTTAACCAAACCTAAATAAGAAAATATATAAAAAAATCAAAAATCTTAGAAACAAGCCTTACAATAACAAAAATTTAAAAAAATAAATCGTGTTTGCTTTATTCAGTGTTGAGACGATGGCGTTTGTTGAAACAAGGAAGGCACAGAAATGGTTGACCATCACAGCCTGGACAACAATTTCTAACTTTGGTTAAATTTTTAGCGATTTTCCAACCCTTCTCGCGCTTGGTTTTTTCATAGCAATCCTGGCAGTACTTTCTGTCTTTATACAGTTTGCGTTCAATCTGGTGGCGGCGACGAACTCGTCGATTTGGAGTATTGTTGTCTTCCTGTTGGTCTACTGCTTCTTCATGTGCTTGCGATTTGCACATGCTGTACATGATAGACTTACGAAATTCTAAAATTGGTGAGCTATTGCCAACAACCTCTTTGTAAAGAAGCCAAGCATTTACTACACCTGTGTTCAGAAGTATTTCGACAGCAATTTTTCTGAACCATTTGACTGTTTTTCTCAAAGCAGTCTGATATGAACTCATTTGATCAGATTGATCAACTGACGATTTTCCAATATTATAGTCCATCACCATTTTTGGTTTGTGGACAGTTGTGTCGCCTCTTTTTTGCACTTCTTCTGTCGCGTCTCCATGTTTGGTCGACAACATGAGAACATATCTTTTATCGCGCCATGAATGTATCACAATGCCTTCATCGTTCTCTTCTGCATAGAGTTCACCAACTCTGAGTTTACGGCGGACAACTGTAACCGGGTTTCCTTTTCGATTTTTTGGTAAAGTGCCTACCAAATGTGTGAACCTTTTTAGCAACTTTTTAGCAGCTTGTGTACCAGTTGTCGCAAACCATAGTTCTTCCGGCGTCTAAAATTGGTTCACTTAGTTTCATAACTACATTTGTTGGAGTTGTTTTCATTTGGTCAAGGTTTTTGTCAGCATAAATTTCCAAATTGTAAGTGTAACCGCCGTTGCAACACAATTTAAATATCTTGACACCATATTTGTGACGTTTGCCTTTGATGTACTGACGCATAATAAGCCGGCCACGAAATGGTATCAAAGACTCATCAATACAAACAATCTCTCCTGGTTCTATAACCGACTGGAAGTTTTTGACCACCATGTTGACTAAGTCTTGTATTTTATGCAGTCTATTATTGCTAATATTACTTTCATTGTCGAAAAAATGTACAAGTCGCAATAAGAGTTCAAACCTATTACGACTCATAACGTCTTTTGCAAACTGGTTGGAAAATATTGGCTCTGTGCTCCAATAATTAGAAATAAAAGGCAAGCGTACAATTCCCATATATATTATCAAGCCAAAGAATCGTCTTATTTCATATTTATCTGTCGGAATCCAGAAATGGAGTCGGCTCATACTACCAACATCATTTTCATTAGTCAGTAGCTGCGTTGCGTACAGATTTGTCTGCTCAGCGATAAATGAAAATATATTGTCGTCAATTAGCATCTTATAAAATTCTAACGGTGGTCTATCTTGCAATACTGCACGAATATTATCATGTATGCCGCAATTTTTTGTAAATTCCGGAAGTACCAGATTGTTGCCTCTTACCATTCCCCAACTTGACGGTGGCACATTGTTTTGAACGTTCCTGGGTGCTGTCGAAGGCCCTTCACCAGATGACGAGCCTTCAGATTCCTCGTTATGATTCGATTCAGAACTGGAACTTTCGTGTTTTTCTTCAATTTCAGAAATTTCATCATCACTACTTTCTAAACTACTGTCGTTTCCTAACATACATGATTACATTGCATATTTTATTTGGCAGAATTCAATATTTTCTTACCTTCAATATCAGAGTCGTTATTTAGAATTTCCAAAAGCTCTCTATCAGTCAAGGGGCGCTGGTAGGTTTTTTTTTCAGCCATTGTTACGCAAAAACAAGAAATTGTGAGGTTATGACAACCGTCACATGTTCAAACCGGTGAAATCTCTGCCAATGCGTAGCGCAAGAGGGACCGAGTACACGAGCCGCACGGCGGAGCGCGACACACACCGAACTTCTCCGCCGACTCGGTCTATTAGACCGACTTAGTTTTTGCCAAAAATATCAGTAACGGCATTAAATTTTTAATTTTTTCGAATACATATCTTTATTTCTTGCCTACGTAAACCTTGGCGCACGATGGCGTGATAGGCCATTATTTTCAACCAAGTGTATATTATCATTGGCGGATATGGAAAATCAACCTCGGATCATCACTATGGCAGGGAATGTGTTAATAACCAGATTTCTAAACATATGCTTCCTTATATTGATCAAATTGTTGTTACTATTTGCGGTTTAGTTAACCTATCACCTCCTATACTAAGTGAAAATAAATTTTTGTGAATAATTGTTTATTTTAACCTGTACAACTGATGATGTTGAGTGACTATATAAACAAATGTTGTGCAGCATGCCGTTAAAATACTTGTACTGCAAAACGTTGAGCAAATCCTTAACAAATAACCTATCAAACGGTACGAAAACCTTAATGTATTTATCCTCCAATGTTAAATAAACGATAAAGTCGCATTGTTGTACCTTTAATATTGCCATTTTCAACTGCACCTGTCCAAAATAGCTATGTTTTTTTAATTTAAAATCCTCTCTTTCCTTACACAAAAAACGACAGCTTGTTGCTAATTCAATCGTTTTTAGCTCTTTACCTAAAATGTTATTCAATTTAATATGTATAAACACATTTGGACATTAAAACTTTAAGAGGACATTTGATTTCTAACAGCTTTTATGGATTCCCATCTTTTAAAATCACCCCATCTCGTCAAAATCCTAAAAATGGTGCTTGCGGTGGTAAAATTAGTCCAGTCTCGACGACGGACGTTCACATTTTCGGTTTTCTCATAACATATTCTAGCTGCAAGTTCAAACGTAATCCCATGGCAAACGGTCTCATTGACAAACGATTTTGACCAAAAATATTTTTTACTCTTAACTTCCCATTCGTCCTTTTTGTACGTAAAAATTTCAGAACAGGGTGAACCTGTAATGCGAAATTGCTCTTCTTTGGTCCATTTTTTTTTTTGATATTTGTGTACTGTAACAAATTTCGCTGCAGCTAATTGAACAAATTTTCTTATAAATAACATCGCAACACTCCCTTAAAGGCCCAATTACGCTTTCTGGGTTAAAAAATAACTCTGATGAAGGATCAGACACTCACTGTAAAATAATGTTCTTTCTACAATTGTCTCGTGAGTGTTTCTCTACAAATGTTTAACTAAACATCTTTTTTTTTTTTGATCTTTGACTGAAAATTAAAATGAACATCATAAGAATATTTTCAGTTTACCAACTAATGCATTCCGAGAGCTGACTTTGAGGCTGAATTTAAAAATTTACGTTTTATATTCTCTTTTGTCTCAGAATTAAGGGATGGAGCTGGATAAACGTCAAAACAACGAAAGTCAGCCAAAGATTTAGGTGTATAGTTATCCAGGGCCTTTGAGCTGTCTTGGGTCCACAAACACTTCACATCTGTTGAAGAAATTTCCTCCAATGATCTTAAATCTTTCCTAAAACAAAAACACACCAAACAACACCACAGTTGTTATATCTTGAAAAAATTGCAAACACCTCATAATGCTGTAAGAGGTATTAAAACGATACAACCTGGTACAATATAGGAGAACTGCTGCAATATGTTTGCATGTGCCTCCCCTCCCAATCCTGCTTCACAAGAGCAATTCATTTCTAAAATGTAGCAGACATTTTCACTTATCTTCAAACTTCCTTTTATTTCATGGGGAGCACTTTTCAAGGCAGACGTTTGCAGGCAAAGAGCAAACATTTGCAAACTTGTATCTACAACAGTAAGGCAATAGTAATGTTATTTAACAACTTTCTTTGCATCACTTACCATTAATGCTTGTTCTGCCACATAAAATATCGTGAGCAGCATTCAAGGCAGCTTCTCCTTCAATAAAATTGCGCGAGTTCGGAGAAGATCGTAAATATCTCCAAACTTCTCCAAGACTCAAAGCAAGGTGGTATTTGGCCATTATAAATGGGCTGAAGATAGTACATTATACACCAAGGTAGAGAAAACAATTTTTACAGCCGAGCGGGTTTAGTGCCCAAGATGCGTAGCATCGAGGGCAATAATAGATGCGAGGCTCTAATAGTTTTCTCTACCGTGGTTTATATATGATTTTTTTCACTACTAGCACATTAATTTATTATATGTCATATAAAAATATAACCTCATTTAACGAGCACAAATCCAGACTAAACATAACGTGTCTTTATTTATTGTCGAAAAGTAAATTTGATGAAAATAAAAACTACTGATATTTAACTACATACTTACGTTTTACACTTCGGAAATTTAACTTCACAGATAAAAACCGAAAAGGACGTTATTGTAAGCATCTTTTATGTAAGCAACTATTTATGTACTGGAAAACAAAATAGCGTAGTTTTTCCATCAACTGAAATCTTCAGAACCCCTAGTTCAGGATTTAAGTTGACAGCCCCCGCTTTCCTGATCGGAAACTTGAACAATGGAATTTGCAACAAAACATATGGTCAAATTAACTATACACAAGGCTCCACACTTGACGTGTAACCTTATAAAAGCCCATTTTCATTATTTACCGCTTTAATAGCAGTTTTTTTATTAATTCTGCACAAATTAAAAGTAAAATTCCTGTTCTTTTGTTTGAGGTTATGTTATTTATAACTTTATTTACCCACCAATTTTCAAAGAATTTTCCATTTCGTCACACTATAAAGTGTTTTTTACAATAAGACAAGACCAAAGTACATAATTATATGTATAAAGCTGTAAAAAATTACATTTTTTAAATGCAATCAACGGATTTGATCACTGGTTGGTTGAAGCGAAGCATGACTACTTTTTTCCATTTTCTTGGATTAAAAATGTTTCATTATTAAAACATTAACGATTTAATTATGCGTTTATTCTGCTTTTTAACGTTTGGCATAGATTTTATCGAGACTATGATGTATCTAACACACACTTGATATTTGACAAGATATTTCGCGCAAGCGCACCATTTTGTTTTGGCAGATTAGAGATGAGGTGCGGTGTTAAACAAACTTGTCTTGAGATTACAAATATTAAATAAACTGTTTGTTAGGTATTTCTAGTGCACCCAATTTCGGACATTATTTTTTCCGTCAACACTTATACCTATTGTTCATAAAAATTGCAAATATATTCGTATCAGGCAACACAGTTTAATGTTGGTATCCACTCAACTCTAGCGTTTTATCTCCCTTGGTTTATAATCATTATTGACTACTAGGAGAGAAAAACAACTTCACACCCTCTTGACAAACTAAATGATGTTGTCTTCTGAGACTAGTAGTAAAAAAATTGTCTTATATAAACCCACTAGGTACAGTGAACTATCATCACAGCTGTCACGGCTCAAAGTGGCAAAACTCTGGTGAAAAGCTACGGCTTACTTGAACGGATGCACACCATCCTACTGTAAATAAAAATGTGAGGTTATGAGTTTATACTCATTTGGCCGCAATATTTGTGGCGCGAAAATACGCTTGAATCGCGAATACCAAATGGCAAACTGTGATATTTAACCATATCTTGACAGTTGTTAATTGCACTTTTCAGGGAGCTAAGCAGGTCATAAAAACTGCTCGAAATTATTTTGCTGTTTACATAAATCTACATAATATTGTCGTTTTCAAAAGCCCTTAATTTATTTTTCTTCAATCCACAACACTCAAGATGATAAGTTTTCAAGCGGGTTCAAGCGACACGTTTACAACGACCGCCATATCGCTTTTTTATATTTTTAAAAAGTAGTGAAATCTTGTGTTGGTAAAAACAAAATTGACTCAAGCAGTTTACTCATTTATTGGTAGAATTAGGACCAGTCTGTAGTTTTTAACTCTACTGGTAGCACCGGATTTATGTATGTTAAATGTGCTAAATTTAGATGGGGTATTTTATAAAAACAGATTATTCACTTTGCACTCTTTATTGATACTACATCAAATAACAACGATATGATCGTATTGCTCGCTTGTATCGACTCGGCTGCTCTCGACTCCTCAATCGACAGATTTCTTTTCTTCAGCAACTTTCCGTTCGGCTATCCTGACGCCTGCGTTAGAAAAGTCAGGGGAAACCCCTAACATTAGATAAACCAGAGTACACTAACATGGCCGTCTTGTTATCTAAGCGTCCACGCTACGCCAACGGCCTCTAGTCATCTGCAATTACAAACTCGAAACAGAAACTTCATTCTAACTAGTACGCTTGGTTAAAATTTGTTTACTTATCAAAAAACCACCAAAGTCGTATTTTGCGTAAAATACAACCGGCAACATTGCACACTTTGATATGGGGTAAAAATTGGCATCGAGGCATATTTAAGGTTAGGTTATAAAATCTGTAACCTGCCGAAGTGTATGATAAAATCGACTATTTTTACGTTTGAGAATGATTTTTATAGGCTAAAGTTGTTATTTTTCTAGAAATTATCGTTTTTTGTGATTACAAATAGCGATCATGAAGACGTTTTTTAAAACAATGCATAGGAAAACAACAATCAAGATAAAATGTATTGGACAAAAACAACTTATAACAAAATTGAAAACACAAAACAGGCTAATATTGCCAAAATGGTCAGTATAGAAAATGTTGTACCACCACTTGAAGTTGACGGTCTATTTTCAGTAATTGTATCGGAATTTGTATTAGGAAATGAGTCATTTTTCTCGTTGCTACTACTGGAAGAAAAGCTTGTCGTACTCTCATTATCTGAATCGGAATCAGCAAGAGTAATGATAATTGGAGGAATATTGCTAACTGGACAATTTTCCATTTCCTTTTTCCAGTCTTGCAACATCAAACCTTCACAGTGTCTAGTACTATTTGTCCACATTTGAGTCGAAAAATTAGTAAGGGTCTCGGTCCACAAATTAATTACTCTATTTTTGTCATCACTGTTTTGGCCAATGTGTTTGTTGTAGTATGATTTACAGTAGGCCCAAGCTAACTCGATGGTGTTGTACGGCGGCAATTCTTAAACGTCAATCTCATTTTGTACAAGCAATTCTTCAATAACATACGTTTTTTGGAAATTTTGTGGTGTTGGTTGAATTATCTAGTAATTTACAAAATTACAACTGCTTTTTGTAAATTTATCGTTAAACGAAGTGTTGTTTTCCACCAAATACTGTTGCATCAGGGATTTTTCTGTGTTGGAAGTTTTTTAATTTGTACGAAGTGATATGGAGCATTGTCTATTATTACCACAATTTTTGAAGTAATTTTATCTTGTTCTAAGGCCGGCATTAGTTGGTTAATTTCTCACTGCTTAAAGAGGCTACCATCCATAGTTTTATGGTAGTCTCTGTCATTGTTATTTGATGCAAGGAGAAAGCTACAACCATTCAAAAAACCTGGGGATGATCCAGCGTGCAAAACTGTGAATTACTTTCCTCCAGTTTTTGCCAATTTGAACTCTCTTGTTGACATACTTTTATTCACCCAGGTTTTTCGTTATGAACCATGTTTATACAGCCACGTCTCGTCTAAATAAATAAATTTGATTAATTTTTAAATTTTTAGGTTCGTGGAAATTGAGGGATGCATAAAAACAAAATTTCTTTATTCTTAAAAATCCTTGTAAATTGGGCGACATGTTTTGGCAATGGTCATTGACATTATCAAGCATAAATAAACTAAATTTAATTTTTGTGTTGCATTATTACTATTTTGGGGTTATGTTTGTTGTTAACAAGGAACTACAAAATTTATGTTATTTTCTGTGTTGTTTGTGGAGGGGACTGTGGTCTTATACACCTGGGGTGTAGAAATGGTATAAAATCTGCTAGAAACGTGATATAGTCCATCGATACTGTCGCAGATGCCGCCATAGTCACTAAATACCAACATGGTTTTAGTAAAGTTTGGTAACTTTTTATCAGTGTTGGCAACACTGTCACAGATAAAGAAGAACACTGCAAACTGGGATAAAATCTGCTAGAAACCAAATACCAGAAAATACTAACATGATTTTAGTAATTTTTAGTAGGGTTTTCTCAGTGTCGGCAACTTAAATATCTGGACGTTTCATATTCACTAACAGCATTGCGACGTTAGGCAATAAAGCATTAAATTCAGGGAGTTTTAAATATAGAGGAATTTCTAACTTTTTCCTAATGTGGTAAGTTTGTATGCTAATTGTGTTATGAAGAGTGTCATAATAAGTAGAAAATATTATTAATTAAATTTCATTTAAATGCAAAATAATTGGTCATTTGAACAGACTTTAAATACTTAAAAAAATACCTACTGTATTGATCAAAACACGCGAGAGACAAAAAAAAACAATACAACATTTTATATAGAATATTTAATATAAAATTAAAAAATTAACAAAAAAATACCAAAAATTAAAATAAATTTAGAAATAACATCATTTCAACAACTGAAACAAGTTGTATATGTATTATCATTATCTAAGTCTGTACATAGAGGGCGGCCCCCTTCTGCACATAGAAAATGTGCCTAGGGTGCCCGCCCCTATTGTCACCCCTACCGCCCTGGGCCTGGGCACCCCGTCCGCCCCGGTTGTTTTGGCCGCCCCGGCCTCCCCTATAGATCTGGCCCCTGCCACCCCGGCCGCCACTATTCTGGCCCCTGCCATCCCGGCCGCCACTACTCTAGCCCCTACCACCCCGGCCGCCACTACTCTGCCCGCTACCGCCACGGCCCCGGCCTTGGCCCCGGCGGCGCAACAAATATTGTTCATACCAAAGTCGTCTTCTAAAAAAAATAATAGTTGAAAAGTTAAATATTTTGGGCCATATTTCACTTACCTTTCATTCCGGGACTGTGGCTGTGGGGTCGCCGAGGGTGTTCCCTGTTTTAAGAGAACAGTGAGTCAAAATATATAAACTATGTTATAATAATAATATCATCTATAAAAACATTGTTACTCACGCTTTGTCTCGGCGACATAGGGTTGGAGGATGAGGGTGGTGTACTAGTATTAGTAAACGTTTAGGTTTGGACGTCACTTCCCGCTCTTTGGGCTTGATTATCCGACATTTTCTGCATAAGTACAATAAATAAATAAATAAAAACACAATAAATAAATTATCGGTATGTTGAGGATAATATGAGAAAAAAAAGGATAAAACTTAGACCCCTTGGTAATTATGAATACAGTTTTTTTTGTGGAATTTTGAAGTGTTACTTACAAATTTTTTCACTGGTGTGCGTCTGGTCCATAAATGTACTCGTATTTTGCACAAGAATGCAAATATATAAGTGCTTGGTACTTGAGTGTAACAAAAACAAAATTCTAGAGACGGACAAAGAAAGAAAAAATGGATTTAATAAACAGTCCTTGGGATGTTTTTTGGAAATAGCTGCTGTAATTTTTGAGTCGTAGAAAGTCACCCTTAAATGTTTAAACTCCCACACTTATTACAAAAAAAGTGTACAGGGGTGGGAGGTGGAAAACAATAAATTTTGTATTTTTTAATACATAAACACTACTGTTTGATAATTTATGGTTAAGTTTTTCCGTGAGTTTGGTGATGATAACTGGAAAGGTGTAAGTGTATCACCACAAAAATATGGAATAAGATGCGGAAATTTCCAGTGAATGTTGTATCTTAGGTCTCTTAAAATAAAGATCTGAAAAAAATCATATGGTATTTTGTTAATGCCAGTAACCCTCTGTTAAAATTGTATTTGTCGACGAGCACCCCTTGATGGGGTAAGTCATAACAATAGTATTTTGTTTGTTTTAAATGCATTACTGTAGTTTTACTAATAACGTGATTAAATAATTGTAAATGAATTTTTGATTATTGATTTTTTAATAGTTTCATAATGCATTATCAGAAGATGGTCGTAGACAGCTGAAATTTTAACAGAGGGCTGTGGCGATTTTTTACAATAAATACAATGTTCAAAGTTACCGCCGACGGAGTCTCAACCTGGCAACGCTGTTTTGACACGTCATATCATATGACATAAGACATATGTCATCTGTCAATGGCCCTTGACTAATCTACTCTGACGTGATTATTGTGGGAATGCTTGATAAGCCACAGTTCCATAATATTAAATAAAATAATTAGAGCCAGGGCCCTTACAGTCGGCCACGCTACATAACTTTATGCCCTCGGAGAGTTTACATCTTGACATTTCACGATAACATTTAAATGAAGTGTTAACAGCAATTAAATTGTTTAAAATATAGTCTTTACATGAATATTATATAATAATAATAATTAAAATTCCATTAGCTAGTTAAAACACGGGATTCTATTAATCTGATAAAAGACTATTCTTAGTCTAACACTACTTATTTGGTTCAAATGTCAATTATTACTTAAAAAACAAAACAGATAACTAAGTACTTTAGTGTGCACCTTTCACTTTGTGATCGTTTCACAATAACCAAAATACGGCTTTCGTGCGCCCAATACTGAACTTTTCACAATGATCAAAAATAAGGACTTTCGTGCGCCCAACAGTGAACTTTTCACCTTGTGAACTTTTTACAATGACTAAAAATAAGGACATACGTGCGCCCTATAGTCCACTTTTCGTTTTGTGAACATTTCACAATAATCATAATTAAGGACTTTCGTGCGCCCAAAAGTGAACTTTTCACTTTGTGAACTTTTCACAATGATCATATAAGGACTTTCGTGTCCCCATCAGTGAACTTTTCAGTTTTCATTTTCTTAACTTTTGTCATTTTCGGAGGATGATTCTTCAGAAGTCACATCTTCCAATATATATGGTTTTAATTTGTCTACTGGGCAAATGCCCCGGTAAAACTTCTGCGCCCGTTTTGTTCCAGGTAAATCTTTAATCACATAACGATCGTGAGGAAGTACCTTTACAATAACGTAAGAACCAGAATATTTTGGTAGCAACTTTTTGCTTTTTCCTCCGTTTGAAGTAAGAACTTTTCTTACTAAAACGTGTTGACCTACTTTATAGTTTTAAGCTGGTCGTCTTCTGGAATCAAAATATTTCTTCTGCCATTTTTGCTCCCTAACTGTATTTTGAGCACCGTCTGGTCTTATTTGTTGAACATCTTTAAGTTCTTCACCACAATTTAAATTATTTAATAAGTAGGCATCATCTAAAGATCGTGGTCGATAGCCCATCAACATTTCGTAAGGACTTTTTTGTGTTGTTTTATTTACATTCCAAGTCGTATTTGATTAATGTGTTCGTCCCACTTAACTTCATTTTCCGTAGAACAACTCAGTGCATTGAGAATTGTTCTGTTGTATCGTTCCATTTGCCCATTGGCACGTGGCGTAGCTTCGGCCATCCTATTCAATTCATTCTGTCCTCAGAATCGGCTCTAGTCTGAATCTTTTAGTCAACATCACCCAGGGTTTTATTCGATCGACTGCCATCACAGTCTTGGTGCTGGATCGACCCTCACGTAAATCCTCTACTTCATATCTGTCGTTCATCAACACCTTTCGAACTTTGAATGGACCTTTAAACTTCGGCAACAACTTTCGGCTCGTTTCGGTGCTTGGTGCCACATTGGTAACCATCACCAGATCTCCTTCTTTGTATTTCGTAGCTACTGCTCGAGCCTTGTCAAAACGTTCCTTTTGAACTCTTTGCGACTCGGAGATACGTTGTTTCATCTTTGTTGGTTTGCCGATTTATCGGTTGTAGATGTAACACAATTAGGAATTGTGAATTCACTATTAGTTTGTTTCTTCTTCCTTGAGGGATGTAAATATCGCCTTGATAATCCTCCTTACAGTATACGAGTACTTGTGCAGTGTGATTGGGTGGAACTGTTACTTCTTCTTTCGAATAAATATTAAGCTTAAGTGGTGGTAGTTCGTCTACTTGGGGTAACTGAACCAAGGTTGCATCAAACATTCTTACTTGATTATTTCGTATGACAAGAGCAACGTTTGCTTTGTTAATAAATGTTTGACCGATCATTACCGGTACTGATTGTAAATGGTCATCCACTACAATAATAGGAACTTCTGCTTCTAATTTCGAGGGCATTTCGAGGCGATATGCGATGAATCGCCACAATTAAAGCACTTTAAATTATACTTTATCTTTTTTTCTTTATTATTGTTTTTAGGCAAATTTAATCTTTGTTCAAGACAACGTTTGTCTCGTCCTTTGAAAGATGATGCGGATCTTGAAAATGGTTCAGTTTTTATTTCGTTCTTTATGGTTGACAGATATTCCTTATATAAATCTTCGGGGGTTGTATACCGCCCAGCACGTGCGCCTGTCTGTATGGTGACGTCACTGATGCCGTCTATTATGCAAGAAACGGTATTGACCCCTATTACGTCAACAGCTTGTAAGAGTCTCATTTTATCAAAATAATACTGGGTCCAAGTTTCATTTTGGTCTTTCACTCTATTTACCAATTTTCGAAGAGTCGCCGCGTAATCTTGTTGTTCGGGAAAAGTTTGGAGTATTAATGTTTTCCATTAGTTCCAATTTAAGTCATAATTGTTTAAATTGTAATACCATGTCTTTGCAATCCAGCCAATCGAGATTGCATGTGATAAATTTTGGTCTTTTCATTCCAAGAATTTATATTAGCTAATTGTTCAATTTTTTCAAGCCAACGTAATGCGGACATATTTTGCTCTCCAGGATTAAATATAGGGATACAATCAGGTTTGACCAAAAATTGTTGATTATTGATCTGGCTTTGATTGTTTCTTTCAGTCAACAATAATTCAACTAGTTTTTCGAGATGGTCTATTCTACTATTATTAGAACTTGTACTTGGTACCTGGTGTTGTAAGTAAAGGTCCTGAGACCGCTCCCTAGTTTCCGATGTTCTTGTCCTCAATGTTCGAAGTTGACGACTTTCGTCCGTTGGCGATGAGTCACTGCTTGACGTCCGAGCGGGGTGATGGTGTTTTCCATTCCCATCTTGACGTCGTGTTCGTGATCGCGCTCGATATGATCTCTTGGGTGAAGCACGGCTTTTCATTTTGTCCATTTTTTTAATACACTATTTTAATTACGATGCACTATTATAATTCTAATAATAATTTTATGATTTACGTTCAATTTACACTTTGTAAATTTTCACTATCCAAAATTGCTTAAAATGCAGTTAATTTTAATCATTAAATCATTTAACACTAACTGTGTCTTATCACTTACTGTCTTATTACTTACTGTATTACGATCACGTTGATCAACTTAATTTTATACATGAATTAAAAAAAAAAACAAAAATTGTTTGTTTGCACTGCAAACTTTAGCACGTTACCGTATCGCGGCTACTTTAGCGGAAGAACGCACAGATTACCAATCCCACCGCTGCACTATAAGGGATGGTTTCTGATTAATTACGAAATAATATATTATAAAAGTAAAATAAATTTATTCAGTTACACGTCTACACGGGATTACGTCTTATGCGACTCACACCATCCTAATATAGACTAAATATTTCAAGTGGCCCTTGACTAATCTACTCTGACGTGAATATTGTGGGAATGCTTGATTAGCCACAGTTCCATAATATTATATAGAGTTAGGAAAGATGTATGAAGCCTGAGTGGAGCGGCACAGGTTTTTTGAGTCGATTATAATGGTGTAATCCTATTCTACAAATAGTAAAAAGATCTTCTTTTCATTTGTGACAGCGATATGCTTGGAGATACTATGCACTACTGACTCTAATTCTTGATCATTATTAACTTCATCCTTTAGAAAATTTCGAGAAAACGTATCTGCTAGGTACATATGTTTCCCTTGGTTATATTCCAAATGAAAATCGTATTTCAATGTACGTAAAAGCATCCGTTGTAATCTCGCTGTCGTCTGTCCTATGTTCTTTTTTGTAATAGCTAATAATGGCTTATGGTCTGTTTGCACTGTTACGTGTTTACCGTAAATATAATAATGAAATTTCTCTAGACAGTATCCTACTGCTAATAGCTCTTTTTCTATTTGTGCGTAATTTATTTCTGTCTCGGTCAACGCCCTTGAAGCATGGACTACTGGGTGACCATTTTGTAACAAACAACATCCTATGCCTCCTTTTGATGCGTCTGTTTGTATCACTACATCTTCCTTAGGATTGAAATATTTCATTGTTGGCTGTTGGCTCAACAAGTCTTTTAATTTATTAAAAACCTGTGTATGTTTATTAGTCCAATGCCATTCTACGTTTTGTTTTAATGACTCTCTTAATGGAGCATTAATTATTGACACATTAGGTATAAACGATGATAAAAAATTGACCATGCCCAAAAAACGTTTGACCTCCTCTTTACATTTACGTTCCGTCATTTCTTTTATTGCACGAACTTTATCTTCGTCTGGTTTTAACCCTTTATCAGTTATGATATTTCCCATATATTTCACGCTTTTTACTTTTGTTAGCGTATATTTTGGAATTGGGACATGATTCATAGGCACGTGTATTGCTGATGTCATCTACTTAGGGCAAGGGTCGGAACGGGGGGTCTGAAACGCGATCCAGCACCGGAGGCCAAAATCTTGGAGATTGGAGGAGAGGATTCATCATTAAACAGTCGAATCGAGAGCACTGATTTGTTCATCGGGCTGCTACTACTTGAATTGTAGATTAATAGACGTCGTTAATAAACTGTAGTGCGAAACGGCCTTCTTTTATTTTTTTCTTAATTTTTAATTATTTAACATAAGGATTGGGATAATAAAGCCCAAAAGACCAAACGTAAAGTTAAGTGTAGATCTAGTGATAGTTAATTAGTTTTCAACTATAAAAAAAAGTGGAAGTAAAGACAATGCCACGGGAACAAGAAGTGCAGTACGATAAGTCAATTTCCGATTCCGGACGGTCAAGGTCTCGATCTGCTTCTTACGAGGGGCGTCGTGAAGACGGAAGACGAGATAGGGAACATGGCAAAAGGAAATCTAATAGTCGGCGTAACACCAGAAAACGTAAGTTGAAGTCAAGGTCGAAGAGATCCGGACACAGGGACCGGGGTCGTAGCAGTTCCAGACGTACTGATAAAACGGTATCCCTGATAAGTGGAGCAATAGTTCAGGGACAAACAGATGTTATAAACAAGGTAAAACCCACCCAGGAACGCGTAAGTATAGGTACCACTTCCAACATTATAGCGGAATTTAATCCACTCACCGGTAATATAAACGAATGGTTAAATTCAGTCGATGAATTTGCCTATATTTACGGGTGGGATGAAAGAACGGTGTGCCATTTGGCCTTTGGAAAATTACGCGGGCCGGCAGTGACTTGGTATATATTATATACTTGGTATATACTTGGTCCCGACACATATTTTTACGTGGGTGGAATGGAAAGAAATGCTAATACAAAATTTTGTACCAAAGAAAGATTTGCATACGTCACTGGTCAAAATGTTAAATTGTGTACTAAAACCTCATCAAACATTGTACGAGTATACATTTGAAAAGTTAGCTCTCATTCACCAATTAAAAATTCCGTTAAGTTCCGAAGACCAGGTGAATCTAATAATGGGTGGAATAGCGGATGAACAAATACGATTTTCCGTCGAAACTGCAGGAATAAAAGATCCAAATACCCTCGCGGTTCATTTAAAAATCTTAAAATCATCGACAATTGCGTCACCAAAGCCTTCTACCGTCAGTAATTGTCCTCCTCGTATTTTCGGTCAAACGACATCAAATCCATTTAAAAAATGTTATGAATGTCATCAGATGGGACACGTATGGCGTCATTGTCCAAATACTCATAAAAAGAAAACCTTAGCAATCGAACATAATGTCAATTTTCTTGGAAAAGAAACAAACGAAAAATTTTATAAAGTTATTATCGTTAATGGAATTCAAACAAGAGCGTTTGTAGATTTCGGCAGTGAATGCTCACTAATAACTTCGTCGGCAGCTCGAGATTACAATTTAAGTGTAAAACCACTTGAACGCAAGGTCAGTCTAAATACTTTGAGCGGACCTAGTTATCAACCCGAAAAATATGCGAACGCTTTAATTTCAGTCCATGGCGTCATTCGGTCGATCATTTTTGACGTAATCGCTCAATGCGTTTTGGGAGTTAACGTATTAATTGGGCAAAATTTTACCGAATTGTATGACGTCGAATACTTGAAAACGGGACATACTCTCACATTTACTAACAAACAAGAATCTCTCAACGCATTATCTAAAACAGAAATAAATATTGGAATTGAGAAAGGCGAGTCAATAACAGAACTGATGGAATTGATAAATGCGTACCCGGAATGTGCGGCTAATAATTTATATGAATTAGGTAGAACGAATTTAGCCGAAATGAAAATTACGGTTACCTCGGAAAGATCAATATGCCACAGACCACGTCAATTTTCGGATTTTGAACGAGAGGAAATACGCAAAATTGTTAATGATTTATTGAGTCACGGAATTATACGTTGCTACCGCATTTCGTGATTGGATACACTGTTTCATGTATCAAACGAAATTCTTCATTCACTTTCATTTTCTCGACCTTCTCAACGTCGTCCTTTTCAATCTTCTCGGCTAGCTGAATAAAGGATTGCTCTAAGGCGGTGTCTGACCATTCTTCAGGAGTTATCGCATCTTGCTCATTGTATGCTGGCTCCGGCGACTTAGAAACTGCATCAGACACAGTTTGTGCGAGCTGGAGTTCCATCTTAGATACTTCCGATAAAACAGCATCGAAACCTGTTGGCTGAGAAGGGGCTGGTGATTGGATTGTTGCTGTTGGAGACGACGTCGATGGCTTCGGCGAAATTGGACGTGGAGCGACGACTTTCTCGTAATCATCACAAGGCACCGGCTTTAAACACTTTGAAGATGATTTTTTTAAAGACAGAGAAGACACACGTTTTCCAGACATCTAATAAAAATTACAGCATTTAGTAAAATGATTATTTAAATATTATTACAAATTACTTTAATTCCAATTGATATCAATTTTTTAACAAACAGAAAAACACCTAGACGACTTCTTCACACACAAGTAACACGAAATAACACTGAATATATTTCTTTATCTTTCAGTCCCTTTATATAACTTAAAAACACCATCGTACTCCCTCATCGCCCATGATCCGAAAGTGCCGCCAACGATGCACCTGCCTCCCCAAAGTTGCCGCGGGGTTACTTGAGGTCATTTATCGCTAAATGCGCTTTTTTACTACTCATCAGTTAACAGCAAAACATCTAGTTTTAAGTATAAATCATGCCACTCACCCAAGTTTTTAATTTTAAAATGTTTCCATATTTTCACTGCATGTTTGAATTCTTCTTGAGAAATTCCTTCTTTTGTGAGCGAAGAATAAAATTTATCTATTGATGGAAGTTTTCTTTCAGAAAATTTCTCAAAAGGATCCATGTATTCATAAGGATATATTCCTTTTCTAATTATCTTGCTTTTTTCTTTCCTAAATAACACATCTAATTCACTATTTGAAAAGTATTTAATTATTTCTCTCAACTGACTTGATTCCAGATTATATGACAAATTGTCTAGACTACTTGCTAAAAATCTAAATGAATTGATAAATCTCAATTCGATATATCCATTATCATTCATTCTTAAAATTTTACTGAAAGAAATATATTTATCTTCGTTATTAGGTGTTAATTTCAATTGACTTTTATCTTCTCCTTGATTTTTTATGAACAAACGACAATCGTAAGAACTTAAATTATGAAACAAAATTGGAATAAACAATGGTAGTCTACATTTTAAATTGCATTTTCTACAAGCAGCTCCCCTATATTTTCCAGTGTAGTGATCATGATCTCTTACTTTTGGGTTTTCCATAGAAAAAAACATTTTCACAAAGATAACGAATTTTTGTTTTTTTTATATTCTTATGGTTCGATATTTTTTATGGGTTTATTTTCTTTTTATAACTTATATATTGTTCTGGCATGTTCAGTTATTTTTTTATAAAGCATTTATCACTTTCCTCTCCTCTGTAAATTTCCATTGGGTTATCAATATTATTATAAGCACTCTTAACGTATAATCCATAACCACAGGAAATATGAGATTGTGTTTTATGCGTATATGATGATTCAGGATTTGGTTCGCATGTATGAATAGGTTTCAGAATTATTCAGATTCAAAATCAGAATAAATTACATACGGATGTCTTAACATTCTTTGAATATTTTTAAATTTTAATACATTATGTTCAGGCATGTTCGGAACACATGGTTCATTACTAAAGCACACATTTTGATGTTTCTTTAAAGCATCTTCAGTTCTAGCGGAGTAGTTTAAACATCTTCTACAGCAGCGTTTTCCAATTAATTTTAGCCGCGGAACCCTTTTGGATTTGGAACATCAAGACGGAACCCGGTATAAAAATAAAATACAAAAAATCAAGTTACATTTTAATGGGTGGAATGTGATCTTTTCTTCCTTTGTCAATTTTTTTTTATATCTGTTTTATATCTGGACCAAACATTGGCCCTCGTCGTGGAGTAATTTAATTTGTACATTTATTTATTTTATATTTTCTATTCGTGTGCTTTTTCATCGTAGTTTTGTCTTTTCGCGAACCCCTGCTTTCATCTCGCGGAACCCCAGGGTTCCGCGGAACCCACTTTAGGAAACGCTGTTCTACAGAAATGTTTTTTGTTTCTATTTACTTCAACTGATCATTTAACAATCGACTCAAATTCTTGATCCAACAATAATGATTGTTGTCTTTATTTCCAAAGTATAGTAAGTCGATATTCCTTTCATAGAATCGCTTCTTATTATGATACAAGGGATAAAATATTTGTTCTTCGTAACTAAACATGGTAACATTAATTTTATTAGTGATTCAAATTTAGGTATGTCCTGGATTTTGACAGGAAAATTAATTCCTTCAAAATTTAATTCGTTTATATATTCCGGCTTATTATAATGATTCAGTCTATCTACATGTTCTTTTGCTTAATGTAAACAGGATATTACGCTGTACATAAAGCATTTGTTATCGTTGTTTTTAACATTAACGCAAGCTTTTTTATCTTTAATCCACTTGAGTAATTCCACATATGAAGTTCCGCTTAAAGGTGTATATTTGTTTATATTAATGCGCATATTTTTCAAAGTCTATCCAGATTCCTTTTCTTGTAATTCACATTTTGATATAAATAAATCCTTTCGTTCATCCCAATATTCCTCCAGACCATCTTTTTCTCTTAGTATAACATTTAGTAACTGAAATTTATGTATCATTGTAAAGTCTTCATTTTCCAGTTTCATAAGCATTCGATCTCTAAATTAATTTTAATATTTTTATGGAGATTTAAAGCATTTATAATTATTTTAATAGCCTTTTCTTTTATCATATCCATGTATGTTTCCATAGCTATACCTTCTTCTAGATTATTATGTGAACGTCGGCTCATAAGTGGACTACGTCCACGAATTTTATGGGATTTATTGAAGGATATAAAGCGCAGATTTTCAGAGTTTTTAAAAGATAACAAAATTACATATGAAGAAATAGATTATAAACATGGAAAAGGAAATTTATATGACTATAGTATATTAAATGACTAAAAATTTTAAAGAATTAGTAATAATGTTGAACAACAGTAAGGCAAAAAAAGTCGGCAAATATTATCTTAAATTAGAAGAGTTGGTAGATAAATAGGAAAATTACGTAAACTAATATAATTTTTAGGGCAATATAAAATTAATACTAATCCATTAAACCTGTCTGATTTTATAAATAAAAATAACTACTATAAAAATAATTATGGAACATGGTTTAATAATCTCTGGTTCCCTTTAATCGATAAGAAAAAAGTAATCATTACAAATGATCTTTTATCGTTTATTCAGCATGATATTAACACAGACTTAAAGAAAATTTTACACAACTATAAAATAGCATACCAAATAATAAATTATGATAAAATTAAAAACGAATTGCCGTATTACGAAAAACTCATATTAAAAGATATTATAAATATATCTCCAAATAACTTAAATAAAACTACCATATGTTTATTATAATTTTTGATCAGAGGCTGTCATGAAAAACAAAAATTCTAAAAACGTAGCACCTAGATTAATTCACTTCGTAAATGTCATTTTGCTGTCACTGTCAAAAGTAAAATTTAGATTTGATTTGAATTATGGGGTTTACTGCAGAACAGAATTTTTTTTTAGTGGAATTATATTTTCGTTATGGGCACTTAGCGAACGGAGAATGGGTTTACTCATCCAGACTTTGTTTTGACGAGTTTCGGGATAAATTTCCAGAAAAAATCATAACAGAGTCAAATTTTTATACCAGTTTCAAAAACACTATCACGTTTTTTCGAGAGACCGGCAGCGGCAATCGGAAGAAAGGTGCTGGAAAATCAAAAACCTATCCTTTTGTGAGTGACAGTAAAATGATTTTATTATCAAGTGAAATAAGTCACGCCCTACGGCTTTAGAATTATTGTTTCTCATGACAGCCTCTGAACATAAATTATAAAAAACATGTGGTATATGTATTGATTATAGTAAGTGTTCGTAATTTTAAATCCTTAATTATGCTATTGAATAGTAAAGTTGCTGAAGACATATTGGAGGGAATATTATATCACATTAGAAGAGGTAGGTATTTTATTTATATTTGAAATACACTAAAGATTTATTTGAATATAGAAATATCACTGGATAAAGATAATCAGATAAAGCAAATTGAAACGATAATCTGAAATAAAGAGAGGTAGTCAAAAATATATAAAATATCAAATTAACCAAAGATTAAGCTGAGAATGTTTTGTATGGCTGTGATAATTACATATGCCTACCTACCCAGTGTCATTTCTATCCAAACATTCCCTAGTGTAAATTTTTGAAAATTATTGGATGTAAGTTGCTGTAGGTACGTTCTTTTTGGGAAAAATCGAATAACAAACTATTTTATAAACTGAATATAGGTATTCCATGCTCTTTTTTTTCGATAAATGCGATTATTCACTTATTTCCAAGTATAAAAAAATAGCTGCAGCCGAGTCTTGCGTGATTTAAACAACTTTTCTGGATTATGAAATTAGCAAACTGATAAGAATAGAAATAACTTGATTACAGTACGAGTCAGCTTTAAGTATTACCTCTGAGATATTAAAAAACCTTTACAAAAACATAAATTCTGAAAATTGCCTAACCTGTACTTCATTTTAAGTTAAATTCAACACATGTTACAACTTGACAGTAAAAGTATAAATATAAGTACAGTATTTATAACATTTAATAAATGTCAAGACATTGACTTTCCTATTAAAAACAATTTGATGTCCAAACACTAATAAATCACAATTAATCACACACGCTGCTGCTATCTCAACCGATAAGTACAAGTAAAAATCCAAACTGAATTATCGACAGAAACAGCGCCACGCGCGATCCTGGTCTAGAGGGGGTTATCATCCATATTATCGTTTTGCATTAAATTTTATTATAAAAATATGTAAGCTTTTTAATATCACAATCACAAAGTAAAAAAAACTTAAATTTAGTAAATTGTGTTCCAAAAACAAATTATAACCATGTAGCAATAAGGACATTGTTGAATACTATCGTTGAATACTACAATGAGAATAAGAACCATAATTTCTATAACGGAAAAAAAATTGCTTTTACAGTAAATCCGTTTTTTTAAACGAGTAGGCCGATGTGTCAGCGTATTTTTGAAGGATACCAACGCTCGACCATCGACCGTCTTCTGTTTAACAAAAAACGCTCAAAAGTCAAAATGCGTTATTCGTTATTAAATTAAGCGCTGCAGAAATTTCATTTTTTTAATCAATAAGAAAATTAGCATATTATATCAATCCGAAAACGACAGAATAAGATCCATTATAGGCGTGTTGGTAAGTTATTCGTGTTCAATCCAGGGGGTCTCGGGTTCGAATTACTGCAAATCCAACATTTTTTTATTTTGTAATATTGGGTAATTTGATAGATTATTATAGCTGATTAGAAATTAGAATGGACAAGACCAAAATAGCTCAGTTAGTAAAGAGTTAGACAGATAATTACAAGGTTTTGAGTTCGATTCCTATCGCCGCCTTTTTTTTTATTGAGAATGCAGTTGTTCTTAAATCTGAACAGGTGAGATCTCGAGTGGCCATAGAGATTGAGGACCCACGAAGATTGACGGGCAACTGGGTGCTGCCAAATATTCTTAAAACATTTCTCGGTTTTGCACTTATAGGTGTAATATTTTTTTGATAATTAAGACACAAATCGAACATGTTTACGATAACATTAAAGTTTTAATAGCAATCTCCCAATGAAAATCCATTATGGAGTGTTCAGATATTCTAGTAAACTTTGAACAATTAGGTGTATCTTTTTTATGTGCGTATAATAGTTGAATACAGTTGGGATATGCAAAATTTATTTGGTAATAATTTTTAAGACCTTTGCCATGCGCCAATTGGCTTGGTCCAGAAATGAAAAGCTATTTTTGGGGTACCTAAAAACTAGGGAATTTATAAAGCTTCTTCCTGTTTTTTTTTAAGTAATTTTATTTGGAGTGTCGAGGATTTTAAGTTGCTTTAAGTGGTTTTCCATTGATTTTTTCCATGCACCAATAGGCTTCGTCCAGAAATGAAGAGCTATTTTTGGGGTGTCTAAAATCAAGGCATTTTGTAAGTTTTTTAGATCTTTTTCGGATGTTTACTTTTGGGAAAACACTAAATTTGTAGGATTCTACCCTGTTTTTCGTGTGACCAAATTGGTGACCTACACATATCTGGGAACTTTTGGGGTGGATAAAAATTAATAATTTTTGAGAGGTTTTAGGCCCTATTCGGTTGCTTGCTTCTGGTCAAACAGCTAAATTTGTAAGATTTTGCCTTGTTTTTTAAGGCGCCAAATGTCCTGGCCTAAAAATGAAAAATGATTTTTGGCGTGTTTGGGAAAAAGGTTTTGTAAACACTTTTCGGGTAGTTTTTAATGATTATTTAATGATCCCAATTTTGCTAGTATAGGATCTTTGGATTACTTTTGGGGTGTTTAAAAAAAAACTATATTATTACAAGTTTTATCAAGTAGATATCAAAATGTGGCTTCGAGCCCACCTAAATTTAAGGGGCAACTTTTCACCTCAAAATCATAAAAAACAAGAGAAAAATAAAAAAATTAATAAAATTTAATAACAAAACATTAAAAACATCATTCCTTAATTTATTTTTGAGTATTCTTTTCATGTTTTTGTCAAATCAATAATTAAAATTTAAGGGGCAGTTTTTTACCTCAAAAACATAAAAAATTTAGAAATTTTAATAAAAAAACATCAAAAAATCACCCCTTAATACATTTTTTTCTAAAAACATAGCCCCTTAATAATAATTTTATGCATTCATATTTTTCAGCGCAATTCGCTTAACGGGCAACTTTTTACTCCAAAACAAACAAAAATCAATGTTTTAATCACAAATTTTAGCACATTTAATTAAAAATGGTTCCCCTTGAACTTATAAAAAAAAACTCGAACGCAAATCGCTAAAGGGGTACTTTTTCTTAAAAAGCAACCCAATTACAATGCTTTAAACACAAAATGAAGCTCATTTTTTAGAAACACATACCCCTTAATCCATCAATTTATTCCTGACGCATCTCCAATTAGGGACTAGCAAAAATACAGAAGCTTCTTATGAGGCTTAGCACGAAGTTACTAAAATTTAATATATTTTGCTAATAATAATGCAAAAAACAGCATCATTTTAAATTCCTAAAAAACACTACCGCAATTCGATGCGTCAGCGTCAGCAAGCAGACGACCGAAGGTCTTGGCCAGAGGCTAACTTTACTGCGATTAAGGGATATTTTTTAACAAAAAGATATAATTTTTAGGGCATAACTTTTCACTCCTATTTCCAAGCCCTACAAAAATTATGAATTAATACAATAAAACAGAGTTCCCCTTATGAGGTTAGCACGAAATGCTTGCATCCCTTGAACTTATAATACTTACTGTACAGTAATTATGTAATGTAAAATTGTTGTCTGTGTATTAGTTTAAAAAAGTACGATACTACAATCTTTTTATTAACAAGAAATATCAAAATGCCAATTTGTGATGTAAATTACATTCTCTAGGTTATTAGTGTACAGAGTGTAGGTATATGAAATACCATAAGTAGTATAGATAGCGGGGTACTGGGACAGTTCGATGGCATCTTGTACCAAACCTGCCAGCAACCCACAATACATAACCCGAAGACATTATCAACAATAATCAGAGGCTGCTACCACACCCATTCTTAAGCTATTGTTGTCAATAACCAAAGGTTGCTACCACGCCCAAAAACACCTATTCAGGTCAGGTCACCTATTCAGGTGTTTTTACCTGACCACACACATTTTACCTGTTCAGGTGTTTTCAAGATTTTTACAAAAAAATATATATTTTTTACTTTGTATTACCTTTTTACCTGTGTGTTACCTATTTTAGATAAATTGTTGATAGAATATAATGAAAAAAAGATATGTGTCTTTGGTGAAAATCAAACTCATGACTCTCAGCTGATGAACTGCTAACATGCATAATTAATTATATGTAATTGTGATGTAAAAACAATTTTAATATTTATTATTTATTAAATTTTTTTAAAAGCTTAAAAGCGTCTGTGGAATCATCTCAGGGTTTAATTCAACTAGGAAAAGAACAAAATGAAATTTTAAAAAATATTAAGATAAAAAACTGAAGTTTTAGAAGAAAGTTTGTCAACCCACAAAAGAATCGCGACAGCTCTAGAATTTATAGCGTGCCCAGGAAAGTGGTAGCAAGTTTTTGAAGTGGTTTCGCTAGATGGTATTATTAACCAAAAAAAAAGAAAAAAAGAAATGTTGATTGTTTGATTTAATTAATTTTCTCAAATGTCATTATTTGTCAATATTTTTCTCCACCTTGTTCATTCTGTTATGTTATGGATTTAAACTTAGGGCAGAGAATTGCTGTTGTCAAATGGTACTATAGGACAAAGGAAGAGCGTTTAGAAAATGCTACAGTTCTGGTTGTTCAAGATAAATGGCGACGAACATATAATCGTATACCGCCCATTCGGATGACGATTTTAAAAATTGTTAAAAAATTTGAAACGCTTGGCGAGGTAACAAACCAGTACAAGAAAGGTGGAAGACCTAAATCAGTGGTAACTTTAGAAAATTGTGCAAAAGTTCACAATCATTTATTAGATTGCTGAAAGAGTTCAGTTGTGCTTTGAGCATAATGGTCGACAGTTTGAACAGTTTCAATAAATTTATGAATTATTTCATCGGTGTCTTCATTTTTTGGCAAATTGATTTGACGAAACTGACTATTTTGATTGATAAACATTTTTAGGTAATATTGCCACATATTAAAATTTATCTATATTAATAATTCTATCTGCTGCAGTCTATCGAAAAACTGGCTACAACTTTTCTGGGCACACTGTATTCCTTAGACATTCTGCAATGAATAAAAATAGTTTAAGAATTAAATGTTGATTAGGTCAATTGTTAATATAAACAAAATTTAATTGCAAAAACTTAGATATTAAAATATTTTTTAACAAATCTTTGACATACTCTTCGACCCTTCACTAAGTCTTGATTTCTGATTAGTCTATTATCGTTGTGTAGAAGCGCTCCTTCATATAAAACATCATCGTCAGGGTGTATTATTAAATCTTGATCATCATCATCAATTAGGGGTACATTGCGTTCAATGCACCAGTTGTGAAAAACGTCAAATACATTTACGACTTTTTCAGCTGCTTTTGGTGAGTAATGTAATGTTCTATCTTTTAGTAGACATCTAAAACGATTTTCGAAAGTCTCCCGTGTGACTGTTCTATTATCCAACGAATGTGGCGCATTCTTCGTTGAATGCAGATTCCGCAGTACGCGGTTCTGGTTCTGGCAATATGGGAGTTATATGCCAGGGTCTCAGTGAATATCCTGAATCACCCAACAAATAAAATGAACTTTAACTTTATGAGGCAAATTTCTTAGAAATTGTTCAACGTTTGAATTTTGCCAAATAAATCTGTCATGGGTACTACCAGGAAATCTGGTGTTACATTAGTTATTTTTAATTTTTTATCACAAATTATTTGAACATTTAAGGAGTGATAACGTTTACGATTGATATATCTATACAGTGACGGCTATAATTGAAGAAACTTTTGAAATATTCTTTTAATACACAGTAAATCCCAAAATTTTCGGACCATTTTTATTGGAGACTTTCATTTGGTGGCTACAAATTTATTTGCTGAGGCTTTATCTCATAATGTTTTTATTCTTATCGGTGAGCACAAAAGTGAAGAAACTTCTGTTTTTTGATCCTTTACTGCAGTTGTTGCTTTTAGTATTGCTTGAAATAATTTTACGTTGTTCACTAGACGTTTCGAAAATGCCCCGTGGTTACAATTTGAGTGACGATTTAAAAAAACTTATAATTCAAAAATATAACGACGGTCTAAAGCAAATTCAGATTGCAAAAGAACTGAATTTAAATAAAAGTGTTGTGAGCAAATAAATAACTTTGTTTCGGACTAGAAGAAACACCCACAGCCTAAAAAAGTCTGGAAGACCACGTGAAACAACCCCTGCCACTGACAAAGTGATTAGAAGATGCTCCATCCGCAACCCATTCAGTACTGCTTCTGAAATTAAGACGAAATACCCTGACATTCCGCTCCCGGTTCGGTCAATTAGGAGACGTTTATGTGCTGCTAAACTTTCTGCGAAGAGACCTGCTAAAAACCATTCATATCTCTGAAGAATAGACAGGCGCGTTCGAAATTTGCAAGACTGCAGACTTGGAATAAACTGTTCGGAAGTTGGTACATTTTTCAGACGAAAGCAAGTTCAATCTGTTTGGATCTGATGGAATGAAGTGGATAACACTCCCCACAATCAAACATGTTGGTGGTAATGTCCTTGTGTGGGGTTGTTTTTCAGGGCATGGCGTAGGGTCCCTTGTAAGAATTGATGGTATAATGGACCAACATAAATATTTTGACATTCTGAGAGACATATTGCTATTTTTTGCTGAGGACAATTTGCCTGTATTATTGAAATTCCAGCACGAGAATGATCCAAAGTATACGGCTAAGTTGGTTAATCAATTTTTGGTCAATGAGCAAGTGTCTGTAATAACGTGGCCAGCACAGAGTCCCGATCTTAATCCAATACAAAACCTCTGGGATAAATTAGACCGTCAAGTTAAAAAAAAATAATACAAAAAAACTTCGAAACAAGGAAGAATTTTTCAGTGCTCTATCCTTAGAGTGGAATAACATAAGTGAGACATATCTCAACAATTTGTTAGAGTCGATGGCACGTAGACTGCAAAAAGTAATAAAAAATAATGGTTATGCCACAAAATACTAAAAAAAACTGTTGTAATTACTCAATTAACAAAAAGTTTCTTCAGTTTTGTCCTCAGCCATTTTTGTTTTTATCTGCAAACTTCTTTATAAGAAAAGCTATGTGATCCATTTTAAACGCAATAACAGTTTAAGCACTAAATAACAACATCCTAATATGCATCATCAAAATCTATAACACAATCAAGTTTTATCCTAAATTGTAAAAAGTTTCTCCACTTACGGCGATCAATGTAAGTGTTCGTTCTCCATTGGTTTACCAATTGCAACATGAGTTTCGTCTATACATCCTATTATGCCAGGAAGTTCAAAAGCTTTATAAAATCTTTGCCTGGCGGCTTAAGTTCTTCAATAGTGCTCGGAAAATGGGCAAATATATTTAAAGTCTCTGGACTATTGAACGCTTCAACAATTTGAAATAGAGATCTTGGACTGACGATTGACTAGCTCCTACCGTGTGATTTCTAGTAACGTCTAATTGGTAGCTGCCACCAGCAAAAAACGATTGTAAGCTGCAAAAGAACAAAGCTGCCAAAAGCTTTGTTCGAATACTCAGTGCATTTTTACGTTGTCGTTTCGTTGCGGTATAAATAGTGTTAAAATTATTTCCCATTCTTCAAGATCTTCCTTCGTTAACCAAAACAGCTTGATAACATTAAAATCACTCAAACGAAATGCATCTTCTCCCATAAATTGTTGTCTTGGTTTATTTTCGACATTTTCAATATTCTCAATTACATTTAGAGTTGCCAATTCGTCAAAGTTTGCCATATTTAAAAAAAATATATGATTTTTAGATGTATTATTTTTATAAATATCATGTGATACGAATGGCAAAACGCGTCATACTAGTAAGTGTTTTCAAAGCGTTTTTGAAAAAGTAACTGGCGTGTAAGTTAGAGAATGCAAATTTTTACAATTTTTACATTGCTGACTGTTAATTCACGTCATAAACGCTAATCATTCAAACACGCAAAGCGAACTATAAGTTAGAGGATTCGGGCCCTGATAGTTAAAACAAATGCCCAGATAAACAACACATACTCTCAAAAATGCAGGTATTCGCGATAAATTATGTCCCTCCTGCATATAGGGCTCAAGTAACTCACTCGGATAAATTGGTTTTCTGGCAATTCAAAAGCGTTTTCATTGTCTCGAAGGCGACAATCTTAACCTCCTTGCCTGCTGTCGTTCCAATCTTTGCCAAGCATAAAATTGACCACCAAACAATGCCATTATACAAGTAAACAAACAACTCGATAAATTAAACTAAAACAATCGTTAAGGGGATGAGCTACTCTTTGGGACACCAACATACATATAGTTTGTTATAGAACACTTCATGTTCAGCTTGTAAATATTTGATTTATTTGCGAAAACGTTCCGTGGATAACCTCAACATTTAATGAAGGAATTTGTCAAAACCCAAAGCTGTAAAATCATTTTTAGAAAATCACTAAACGAAAAAATTTAAAAGGTGGGAATTTCTCGAAAAATATGTGTCAAATCATGTATCACTAGCGAGCAGTTGAAAAAAATATTAACAAAAAAATCGTCACACCCGCTATGGCAACAATGACGTCAAAATTGATTCTAGCTGGGACAACAACTTTTTATTAAAGTTCCAAATTTGCAAAATTATTTAATATTTCTACTGTATAGTTTCATGGCTGCATGGTGCATATTTTTCCATCCATGACAGAAGAAGATCCAAAACGTGATACGCTTCGTTTGTAAGCGAAGTCTGCGTCAACTGTGCTTAAACTCTCGTAGATTGGGTGGTCCAGGTGTCGTAGTAGAGATAGACGAAGCAAAGTTTGGGAAGCGGAAATATAACAGTGGTCGACGCATTAAAGGGCAATGGGTCTCCGGTGGTTTTGAAACAACCACCAAAGACGTCTTTTTGGTACCCGTACCTCGTCGTGAGGCAAAGACACTTCAAGATCTAATCCGTAAATGGATTAGAACTGGAAGTGTAATCGTATCCGGCTGTTGGAAGGGATACAATACATTAATGCAAACTGGACTTGAGCATTATCGAATAAACCATTCGCTTCAATTCGTTGACTCAGACGATCCTCGAATTCATACGCAGAAGGTTGAGCGAACATGGCGGGACGTCCGTGGTTCACTGCCTCGTTCTGAAAGAAAATATCGGCACTTTGTGGGCTATTTAGCTGAATTTCTTTTTAAAAAGAAGTTCAGTCTACTTGAAGAAAGGCTCCACCATCTATATCGTGGAGTTGCCGCATTGTGTTTTCCACCTCTGTAAGGAAGATTGAAGGCTTCTTTCCCCTAGCTCTTTTTAGAGCCACCAAAACTTTAAAACAAATATAAAGGAGTTGCTTCAAAATAATTTAAATCTTACATTAATAAATCCGTTAAGATTAGAGCTAGCAGACCACTAGCATCCAAGTTATTCCAGTATGTTCTAGTAACTGAGACACCAAATTTCGGTAGTAAAACACATTTTTTAATTTAAATTAAGACGTGTTTAACAAACATATAATAAAATATTAAAAATAAGTTTTACAATGTCCTTTCGTATAAGAAAATCATAGGAACTAAATTAAAAGAAGTGGTGATGACCACAATTTACTTTATTCGTTGTTTGAATTTATATGATGACCGATATCGGACACGTCTACACGGAAGCGCAATTAAAGCTCGACTGCTTGACCCAAAAATGACTGATCTCCTTTTATAACCCACTGATGTTCCACTTATTGGTGACCTCTTTCCAGGTAAATTTCACTTCTCCTCTTATAAATGGGGAAAACCAATTTAATAAATTATTGAATGAGTCAAAAATATGCCATTTTATATTAAAAATGTAAAAAATATTCACTTTATGCACAAAAACTAATAATATGCACTAAAGCTTGCTTTTATGCAAAATATGTAATTTTGTAGACCGTTAATCGCATCAGTTCAGTGTAGAATGGATATGTCCAAAATATAGGAGTGATACTCCCTATAATAAAAAAAAGATTTTTTTAACATAAAATCCTTACTCTATTCACAATACTCTACAGTGTTGTCACCGACCGAGCAAAAAATGAACCGATGAAAACACGTGCGGTGTCTTCCAATCGACTTATTTCCGAAGGGCAATGTGAGTCGCGTTTTTTCCTTTCTTTTGTTTGTTGGAAAGCAGGTAGAAAGCTTGGAGTAAAAGCGTTCAAGGGATGATCTTGTAAACAGTTAACCCAAGAAGACTGTTTTGTGCAATAGAAGTTTTGCTAGAATACTGTTCCATACTTAAGATTATCTACCGATTTGCTGGAATTTATTCAGGCAACACAGATACTTTGTAAAAACATAATTACACGAAAATCAGATTTTGATGGTAGTAAAAGCTGACGTAACTACAATAAAACGTGTGCTTTTTTACTATAACTAGTCATATGTAATAAATAACTGTATTATGGCACGCAAAATACATAATGTAAAACAAATATATTTCTAAAACTTCTATCTCAAACCTCTTCTATAAAAATATGTAAAAGGATTTGTGTTCACAACAAAGACAATTTTTATAAATAGAATAATATAATAATTATAAAAATCCATAGGTGTTTGACGTTTCTGTCAAATGTCATCGACATAGTCAGCACACATACTCGGGAACATACACAAACGTCATTATTAAGAGAGAGGTACGAGAGATATAAAAAAGGATAGAACATGCTACAGGTTTGGGTATGTCGCCATAAAAAAAAAACTTAAAGTCATAAGTTAATCTGACTTCAGTATTACATTTTTGGTGCAAATAACACCGGTCAACAAAAAAATAAAAGTGTTTTGTGCATGAGATTTTTTTGATATATTCTGATTGTATATGTAAAATTATATAAAAAATGCGACTAGACATCCAAAATATTTGCTTTTAAAAAAGTTATAGCGATTTGACCAGAAATCGGTATTCCTTGTCATACAAACGAATGTCATCTTTTTATTGACAGTTCAGTAAAAGGTATAAAAGTTGTTCTACTACACAATGGAAACAAACTTTCATCTATTTCATTGGAACATTCCGTACATCTCAATAAAAATTACGACAGTATTAAAAAGCTATTAAATGCAATTAAATATATGGAATACAAATGGGAAGTTTTTCGAGACTTCAAGATGTTGTGTTTTTAACTGGAATGCAAGGTGGATACACTAAATACTCCCGTTATTTTTGCTTGTGGAGTAGTAGGAATGATACAGCTTACTACCGCAAAAACATTGGGCTGAACCTGAGCGTACTAAGTACAAAGTTGGAAAATGCAATATTAATTGAGAAGCACTTGTCTATTCTAAAAATATATTAATACCGCCATTGCATATAAAGTTGGGTCTTATTAAACAATTTGTAAAAGCTCTGAATCATGAGTTCAAAGCTTTTAAATATTTGAAAGAAAAATACAAACCTTTTAGAGGCGAAAATTAAAGGTGGAATCTTTGTAGGTCCTCAAATAAAAAAAACTTATGGATTGTGATATTTTTTGCGGTTACTTAGCAAGGAGGAGAAAAAACCCTAAAACAGTTTTAAGGCGCTAGATCATGGTTTTCTTGGAAAAAAAATAAAAATTATGACGAGCTAATTACTGAAATGATTTCGAATTTTTGTATCATCGGATGTAGAATGTCTCTAAAGATGCACATGCTACATTCTCATTTGAATAAATTTAAGGATAATATGAGAGTTTATTCGGAAGAAAAAGAAGAACGCTTTGATCAAAACATAAGGGGATTTGAGAGACGGTACCAAGGCTAGTACACTGAAAGCACGGTGGGGGCTTATATTTGGTGGTTGATACGAGAAACTTCTGTTGAACATTATAGGAAGAGCAAAACTGTTTATTTTTAAACATTTGGACTCTATTTTGAGACAAATAAATCATAAATGGATGTTCATTACCTTTTAATAACTTATTTATATCTATAAATTTTATTTTTTTTATTTAGTTGATTTTTTGCACACATAACCAAATACCAACCTATTTTTTGTTTTTATTCTCATTTCTAACTATAAAAGCAATAAAAATAAGGTATACAGGGTATTATGAAAATGAGTACAAATATTTTAATCCGTAATCTGTCACGTCATTCTGAGTAAATTTTCTTAATAACAATTTTTCGAAAAAATATTCCCTTAAGAGCTAAAATTGAAAATAGATTTACCACGAAAATCGTTACCCGCCTATGTGTAAACACTGAGTTCGAACACAATCCGCAAAAACGCTGTTGAACTTGAAAGCGATAACTGATAAGTGAAAAATGAGAGTGAAAGTTGTGTTAGGTCAGTAATATCATTAATTAATTAATCATTATTATTAAAATGTTATGTGGGTGTAATTTAATAATGTAGGTACTCACTTTACAGCAAATGCTCAAAATTACGCCCTTCGTTATCAATGCAAGCTTGGATTCGTCGTGCCATCGAAACTTGAGTTTGTGAAATCATTTCCGGGTTTTGGCGAATTCTTTCAGCAACAGCATTTACACGTTCCGTCAGTTCTTCAATTGTATTAACTGGCGTGGCATACACTAACTGTTTCATGTACCCCCATAAAAAAAAATCACACGAATTTAAGTCCGGTGAACGCGGTGGCCACAACACTGGTCCATTTCTCCCAATCCATCTTTCAGGAAAGTTAAGGTTTAACCAATTGGTAACGTCTCTAGCATAATGTGGCGGAGCTCCGTCATGTAAAAACCACATGTCTCTTCTTTTCGCTAAGGGTACGTCGTCCAAAAGATCATTAAAAACGTTTTCTAGGAAATTTAGATATCCAGCACCCGTTAAACGATTAGACAAAATGTACGGCCCAATTAATTGGTTTCCAAGCAGCCCAGCCCACACATTAATAGAAAATTGTCGTTGAAAACGTCGCGGCCAAATTTCATGGGGATTTTCGTCTGACCAAATATGAGTGTTGTGAATGTTGAAGATACCCTCGCGCGTGAATCCAGCTTCGTCACAAAATAACACGTTGTTAAGAAAATCTGGTTGATTATCAAGTTTCTCTTGTAACCAACGACAAAACGCCAGCCTTCGTGGAGGGTCTCCAGGTTCTAAAGCTTGGACACGCTGAATGTGGTAAGGATGCAGTCCTTGCTCACGAAGTGTGCTCCATACAATAAACGTAGAAATGCCCATTCGCATAGCTACTCTACGAATACTAATATTCGACTCTTCAGCGCCAACATCTAAAATTTGGGGCTCTACTTCTAGGACAGCTCTCGCCCTTTGGCGGCCGCGATCGTGTAAATGTGACTCAAATTGACCAAAATTTCGTAAACGTTGCACGGCTGACAGAAAAGTGCGTGCATTCGGAAGGCGACGTCTAGGAAACCGCGCACTGTACAAAGGTCGAGCTTCCACCGCAGTTTCCAATGCTTCACCGTACACGATTACCATGTCTGTTAATTCCGAATTGGTATAATTCACCATTTTGGCACTCTGCACACTCAAAAACCCAAAATTTGGAACGAAATGTGTGAAACACGCCGCGTTAACTTTTAAACTGACACGGAATACACTGAAATCATTTTTTGTCACAAAAACTACGCTATCAATGTTTTGCGAGGAAAAGATAGTTTTTGTTTTCATTCATATCTTTGATGTTTAGACCTAGGTGGGAATATGGGAACAAAAACCCTTTACAGTCGTCTAACTAACTACTCGTACCCGCCACGCGATAAAACATTGAAACTTAAATTGGTCGATAGCGGTACTAATTCGGTACTACTATCGACCAATTCAAGTTTCAATGTTTTATCGCGTGACAGATGCGAGTAGTTAGCTAGACGACTGAAAAGCGTTTTTGTTCCCATATTTCGTGCGAGCTTTATTGATGTTGCACTACTAACCCGATACAATCGAACGACTCGTTAAAATCAGGGGGGGACAAATAATGAAAAAAATACTGGATTTCGAAAAATTGTTAATAAGAAAACTTACTCAGAAGGACGTGTTATATTACTGTATAAAATATTTGCACTCATTTTCATAACACCCTGTATATGTCCGATGCGCAAAAATACTGTAGACCGGTGTAATTCATAATTTCATGGTCAAGGTTGCTACCCCAGGAATTTGTAGCATTTATGAGCAGCCTTTTGAACTTTAATACATTCAATAATATCTTCAGTAAACCAAGGTGGATATTTCAAATTTTTTTTTTTCACTTAACTGGTAGAAAATCATCAATGATGTATAAATGGGTGCAAACAATATTTACATCGTTATCTATACTAGTTTTAATTAATATGCTTATCCAGTTTAAATAACGTAAGTAATATTTGTAAAATTGGCTTGACTAAAATTGTAGAAGAATTCTTTGCCATTGACGAAGTATTGTTAGTCATGTCAATTTTAACTGTAAAGGTAGGGTCATTATCATCTAACTTAGAAATAAGATTACACAATGACAAGTATATATTACAAAAGTTAGCAAAAAGAGATCAACTACATTACTATGTGAATTTTGTATAATATTGAATTGATCAAAATTAAAGCTAAAATATGCATCACATACATTAGTTTCGCTAATTTTTGTAATATATTCATTGTGAGGTGGGTAGAAAGGTTTTAAAAAAAAGTTTACATCATAACAATTAAGTGTAAAGTTCAGTAACCCGCGGAATACTTAAAATTTATTGTATAAAACGCATTGGTGACAGCAGACTAGTTTCGGTTATAAAATAGTATATTAAAGAACGCGTTTTGAAAAGTCAACTTTGTGGCACGAATTCAAGTTTATATAACGAGCGCGAGCGCGAGTTTTTATAAAAAATGAGTGCCACAATGACTTTGAAAAACAAGTTCTTTATGCTATTTTTTCTACTTTACTTGTTTTACGTAATTTTTAAGTAAAAAAGTTAATTATTTAATCTTTAGGGACTTATGCGTTAATACGAGACAGTTGGTAATAAAAATGTCACTAAAGTGTCAATGAAGTCATTGAACTTTGAAATGTTTTCAAATTTGTCTAAAATTCTGTGTAAGTAACTCACAATTGGTTTATTTTTACCTACCTATCAGTTATTGATTGAATAATCCAATTGGCATTAACACAGTAAAGAAAATCTCCTTTTATCTCTAAATTCCCACTCCATTTGCGGTTCTCAGCGACTCCTTTCATTTCATCGTTAAGCATTCAGTCAAGCAGATTTATACACTCATCTAGCAAATAACTTGTAAATTATCGAATGCTATGGGGGTTGTAAATGCTCAAAATAAAGGCCAAAAGCTCCATTTTAGTTTCAAGTTTCACTTTAACGCTGTTCTAACTTCAAAAGCTGAAGTTTGTCGCATGTTCACCGACGCGACGCTTGTTCCGCCCCACTTTCGAATATTTTATAGATTAATTGCGACACGCACACACAAAAACACTTTGTTGAGGAATACTGCTGGTCATCAACGGCGACAGAAACATAACGTTTCATTTCAGCGATAGCGTGTTATACACGGTGTTACCAATCCGAAAACACTAAATTGCACTAGCTGTTACCGCACGCAATTTGGGTGCGGTAATGGCTATTACCGCACCCAAATCGGACTCTGTTACCGACGTAAAGTAGAAAAACCCATAATCAGTGCTAAAAATATCTAACAGTGCAAAGGAAAAAACTTAATTTTAAAGAAAAAGAATTACCAAAAATGGCTTTAAGCTAATAGAATTCTATCATTAGCCAAAAGGACTTTTTTAAACAAAACTTCATAAAATCATATGCATAAATTGGAAAAATTAAAAAAGAGTAAAGCCAAAGACGCTCTGTCATTGTGTTAAATTAATAAAAAGTCAAAAAGGACGAATTGTGTTTTTACAAGAATTTAAAGAAGCGCCATCTCGAGGAAAATTAGCCAATTAATTATAGTAATAAATTTTATTCATGTGTTACTAAAATTATTGTTTACATTCGTCAAAATAAAATAAAAACCAATAAAAACAAATATTCATGAGCAGAAACGTACACTATTAGATTAATGTTAACAAACATTCACTGTGCATAAATACATCCAGACAGTAAAAAGTTTTTTGCAAAAGAATATATTTAATTCTCCTTGAGAAAGTTTTGGAGGTAAAGCAATTACATCAATATGGTCATCAAATTTTAGTGCACCCAGGTGACCGTCGTTTCCAGCAAATTCTTTGGCGGTCAAAGCCAGCTTTAGAAATCCGGGTTTTCCAAAGAGGTTAGATGGAAAGGAGAGAGTACGCTATATACTTCCCATATAAACCAAGGACGTTGTATGATCATTCAACGTCCTTGATATAAACAGTTTGGTTTCAGCTTGGTACCAGTTTATAATAGGTTTCAAATAAAGCGCAGACTCGACAAATCATGGTCGGCCGTGTCTGGTCTTGCACAGTGGCGTAGCTGACGTAGGACACTAGTTTGTCTTTGGTTGTTTACAAACAAATGTCATAATTTTTTTACTGAATTTTTTTGGTCAGTGTGAATTGATTGTTATTATTCTTTGTTATTATTGTTGTCGTTTTCTTGTGTTTTTATTCTTTGTTTAAACTTTTTACACTACATTGTGTGACGCTACTGAGTTTAACTTCGTGGTGCGCCTGCTTTCAGTACCCATTTATAGCTTTGCGCAGTGTGTTATTAGGAGTATCGGATTAAGTAGAAAATAGTATTTATTAATTAAACTGCATTTAAATGAAAAATAATTGGTCACTTAAACAGACTTTGAATACTTTAAAAAATACCTACTGTAGTAATGAAAACACGCAAGAGGCAAAAAAAACAATACCAAAGTTTATACATAATATATTTTAATGTGAAATAAAAAAAGAAAATATATATATATATATATTAACAATAAAATAACATATTATAATAATAAAAAAAATAATTTAGCCCCGGCGGCGCAACAAATACCACTCATACCACTGGCGGCGTCAGTGTATGAGCGGTAGATAGTACTGTGATGAACGCGGTATTTATAAACTTTATTTATTAATAATCGGGCAAGAAAGTAATTTCAAATTAGAAATTTATTAGATAAATTTTATCACGATCGATTTGTTTCCGTAAAAATTAAAAGAAACAACCAAATTTAGATTTAGTTTAAATTCACACGTGTTTTGTAAATATTGAAATGTTTAGAAAACGACCGTTCCCACGAAATTCTTCCGAGAATTTTAAGTGATTACAAATTGCAAAGCCATGTTTTAAAAAGGCCACATGGTAACGGGGGATGTTTCAAGCGGTAAGAATAGTCAGAATAAGTCATCGCCACACACCAAGCTAGTCGTTCAGAGATATATTGCACACCACATAAAAATACAAATAATCCTATTATTGTTTAAAGTTAATGAATAAATTAAAACTATTATTTTATAATCAACTAATAGTCCTATTTTGAAAATACTTATTAATCCGTAGCTGAAAGATAATTATAAATTTAATGAAGATTAACAATTTGGGAAATAAATTCGGTCAGAGGCACAAAATTTGTAGTTATTAGATGCATAATAAAACTTTCAATAATTTAAATTTAAAAAAAAAAGCTACACTCATAGCATAATACTTTTAAGTCAAGCAAATTTCGCCGTTTTCGTGGCATTGTGGCACAATATTCAAAATAATCTGACATAAATTGAGACAGATGTATTACAAACCCAACAAATAAAAATTACTATTGTAGGGAAATTAATTTGATACCAACATAATGCAACAGGTGGTGGTTTTATAAAAAAAATAGACAGTAGATCCGAAAGCCAGTGAAACAGCTGATTTATTACTTTTCTTTGGTCAGCTGTTTGATAGCGTCAATGGTGGAGCATTACAGTCGCAACCTAGAAAAGAATTACGCACAGTTGTGAAACCAAATTCATAACATGTTACTTTTTGGAAACAGTCTCTCCCGGTAATGACTTCAATGGATTTTACAGAAAATAATTCACACAAACTAATAAGGCCCTCTTGTTTAAAAAACTGGTTATTTTCAATACGCTCTTTAATATCGAATCACTATTATACGCGACGCGATGTCGCATGTCGCAAATTCAAGTGAGGAAAAACAGTGCAAGAAGTGCAAAAAAAAAGTGACAAATGCGTTTACATTGTGTAAGGAGTGCAACGAAATTTACCACAAAAGTTGCCTCCAATTATTAGTAACCCAAGGACGAAAATGCGACATAATAACCGAAAACGAGATGATATGTTATAAACATGGAGATACTCCTAAAATGGATGAAACTGAAAACGTTGGATTTGAAATTGAGAAGATAAAACAGGAAAATGTGATGTTGAAACAAGAAATTGCTTTTTTAAAAGCCGAATTGGAAAAGTTGAAATCTGCAAATTATCGAAACCTTGATGGGACACTCGACGATATCGCCGACGCGGACAACGTAAAAACAGTTATCGACGATGTTAAAAACATGATAAAGGAAAACCTTGCCAAATTAAAAAAAGAGGTGAATGACAGCATAAACAATAAATTTGCGCTAATGATGAAAAGTCATAATGTTACCTCGGAGCATGTTTCCCATAAAATGATCGAAAACTCGAAAACCGTCCCTAAAAGTTATAGAGACGTGGTAAAAAATCAAGATGTGGTAATAATAAAGCCAAAAAATCCCCAAGATAGCGCAACGACATTTGAAGTTTTGCAACAAAATATAAACCCAGAAGACGAAGAAATTGGAATACAGAGAGTGAAGGAAATCAAGGACGGAGGTATACTCATATCGTGTAAGAACCGAGAAGATGTCAATAAATTGCATATTGTTTCTAAAGAAAAACTTAACGTTGAAAATTATATCATCAGAAAATCTGAGCTAAAAAAACCAAAAATCAAAATTATTGGTCTAAACAATGAAATAAGCGAAGAAAATTTAAAATGTTGTATTTTAAAGCAAAATTCAATCAGTGACATTAATACATGGAAAATGTTAGTCTGTAAAAAATTGAAAAAGAAGTATATGTCGATTGTTGAAGTTGATCCAGCATCTTTTGAAGAAATTATGAAGCTAGAAAAGTTAAATGTAAAGTGGGATGTATGCAGAGCATTTGAACATTTCAACGTTCGGAGATGTTATGGTTGTGGAGGGTTCAATCATACACATCCAAACTGTAAGGAAAAAGTAGTTTGTTTAAATTGCGGAAAAAAAGATCATAATGAAGATCAATGCGCAAATGAAGCATCATGCGTAAATTGTTTAAGAGCTAATGAAAAGTTGAAACTAAATTTAAATACAAAACATTTTCGTTATGATAACTGCTGCCAAGTCTTACAGAAACATATTGATAGTTTGAAGGGAACAACTCAATACACGATATAGCAATCCAAGTACACAAAAAAGATCAAGATAAAAAGGACAGGAGTGACATTTCGCCAACATCCAATCAACGGCTAAGTTTATTATTCCTAAATATTCAGTGCCTTCGTAATAAAGTGAATTTATTGGAGGCCTTTCTGCAAAGTGCAAAAGTGGAATCATCTTCAAAAAATAAACTGTCGATCGAAGACATCAATGTGTTAAGTTTTAGCGAACTTTGGTTAAAAAGTGATGAAGCTGAGTGTGTTGTTGTTGACGGTTTTAAAGTGGCTGATATCTTCGCAAGAGGTGAATACATTCATGGAGGGGTAATCCAACTGGTCAATTCCTCATTGGAATTTCATGAAATTAAATCGGTAACAAACTTGTCAAAAGAATTGCATTGTGAATTGACTTGCATCCATATTCCTTCAACCAACTTAGTTTTAATGAGTGTATACAGGTCACCTAATGGGGATTTTAAAATTGTCATAGAAACTCTACAAAAAGTCTTTGAGTTTAAAAAATATTGATTGGAGGAGATTTTAACATCCACTTCGGTTACCAAAACACAAGCATGCAACTTTTATGTGACATACTAACTAGTTTTAACTTGCATCGATTAGTTTACTTCAACACAAGGAAAAATGCCTGTATAGATAACGTTTTTACAAATATACATTTTGAAGCCATCTAGGCAAGTCCTCTAGATATAGATATATCTGATCATGTAGGGATTTTGGTTAGTATAAATATATCTCTTCCTACACTAAAACTTGTCAATAAGTTGATAGAATGTAGACCAATTGCACAAAGTGGTAAAATAATGTTTTATAATTACTTAAAAGCGCAGAATTTTGATTTTTTAAAATCTGATATTGATATCAACAACAAATTTAGCATATTTATGAATAACATTTCTTATTGCTACAGTCTTGCTTTTCCAATTAGGAAGGTGTTATTTCGTAAAAAGGGCAATATTCCATGTATAAATTGGTTTAACACTGATCTCAAGAAAATGCGAGATACACTAGCCTTAATAAAAGACGATTATAATATGCATGGTACATTGGCCTTAAAAACGATGCTGTCGGAATTTAAGTTAAGATACAAAATAGGCATAAAAAATGCGAATGTTGAAGCAACTGATAACTACATAAGAGAAAATCAGCATGACAACAAAGCTTTATGGAAACTTATTAAAAATAATAATCCCCCAAAAAATCAAAATACAATTCCAACCTCGTTGACTCCCGATAGCTTTATAAATTATTTCACCAACATAGCTGCGAATGTTATACCCTCATTACCTGATACTAAATTACATCCTACAAATATTATGAACATCGACGTGATAACAGAGTTTTTCCACTTTCAAGAAGTAACTTTTATTCAAGTACGTGATAGTATAAATAATTTACCAAATAAAAACTCCAAAGACATATATGGGCTAAACGTAAACCTTATAAAAAATGTAAAAGATATTTTGGTATGTCCACTCACTAACTTATTTAATCAATGTATCACAAATCAAACTTTCCACGATTGCCTTAAAATTGCAAAAGTGATTCCAATCTTTAAAAAAGGTGACGTTAATAATATAAATAATTATAGGCCAATATCGTTGTTACCAGTAATATCAAAAATATTTGAAAAACTTTTATTCCGACAAATTACAACTTATTTAGACAAAAACAACATACTTTCAAATTGTCAACACGGTTTTCGTAAGAAACGTTCAACTACTATAGCAATTGCTGATGTCATTGATAAAATTATTCAAAGTTTTGAAAAAAAAGATTGCTATCTATCCAGATTTCTAGATTTAACAAAAGCGTTTGACTGTATATCACACGAAATTTTGGTAAAAAAACATTATTACTACAATTTTCACCCATCCAGCGTAAATCTAATAATGAGCTACCTACAACACCGTAAACAGTTAGTAAACATAAATGGCATAACATCGAAGACTTGTGATGTAAGCTGCGGTGTCCCACAAGGATCGATTTTAGGGCCAGTTCTATTCATACTATATATATATATATATATATATATATATATATATATATATATAAATGACCTACCAGCATATCTAAACGAATATAACGCTGACACAGTCCTCTACGCAGATGACACGGTAATTGGTAATTCAGGAAGTTGTAGTAAAATTGTCCGTGCTGAAAATTTACGTCTAGTATCTAAAGTAAATGATTGGTTTATTGCTAACAGATTATCACTAAATCAGGAAAAAACAGTAGAAATGATATATTCTTTAAAAAATGATGATATTATAAACAACAATTATAACTATTCGACAAAATACCTAGGTGTGTATGTAGATGCAGAGCTAACTTGGAATTCGCATAGTGACTACATCGGAAACAAAGTTTCAAAAAATATTTATCTTCTTAGATTCTTGTCAAATAGCTTGTCAGCCAAATATTTACGTATTTCATACTATGCTTTGATACATTGTCATCTAACCTATGCCATTTTAATTTGGGGACATTCTCCAACCCTCACTAGATTGTTTAAACTACAAAGAAGAGCAGTAAGAATAGTTGCAAGTATTGGTTATCAAGAAGACTGTCGACCTCAGTTTAAGTCGTTAGAAATTCTTACTCTCCCGTCTTTGTACATTTACCAATGTATCGAGCACATCATTAATAATCAGGAAAAATATCCATTAATAAGCTCGTTTCATGAATATGATACTAGATCTCATACAATATCGTTTAACAATTTACGACTTACTAGATCTAGAAATTTGGTGAATTACTATGCCATAAAATTCTATAATGTTATTCCTAAAAATATTTCTACTTTGCCAGGGAAATTGTTTTTAAAAAAAATAAAACTTTATTTAACTCAAAAGGCATTATATTCCTTAGAAGAATTTATATACAGTGACGTTAAAGATGTCATTAACTCGCAATAAAATAAAAGTTCACACGGTATCTGTTTTCCTTCCAAACTTTCCTCCTTATATTCTTTTCATGGTTGCTTTTTCAATCAGTTGCTTTTACTTGAAACATTTTTTCTTTTCTCAAACATAATTAGTTATCGCTTCTGTAAATTTGTCTTCTGACGTGTGCAAAACGTTTGTTATTAGCGCCAATAAATTATTTATTTATTTATTATTTAATATATGTTACACCAAAATTGTGGGAATTTAAACTTAAGCGTTTAAGTCAAATGCACCTAGAGCATTTGACCAGGATCGTATAGAAAACTTTTTCTCTGCAATACGTAGTTACGGTAATCGCAACATTAATCCAACATGCTCAGCATTTATTTCTTCGTGTAAATCATTATTAGTAAATAATTTTACCTCTTCACACTCCGCGGGTGCTAATTGTGAAGTTGATGGATCTACAGGTCCGTTAGACAATTTATAGAACAACATCATTTATAGAACAACCTATTTCAGAAACAGTTACACCTTACATACCACCCATTATGAGCAATTTTAAGAGTTACCCTTCCGATGATCTTGTTGATAAATAATGTACTTCTTATGTTGCAGGATATGTTGGTCGAAATCTTATGCAAAGCATTTCCTGTGACACCTGCAAGGAACGTATGCGGAGCGACATTCCTTTGGAAGAAAATCGTTTAATTGTAGAAAGACAGTATGAAAATTGTCAACTTTTTCAGCCAAACTGAAGCTTGAACAGAATTTTTCGTAAGGTTACAAACACTTTATTAGCATACATACCAACAAAAATATTATGTTTTGATTTAAGACGTGAATTACGCCAACTAATTCTCAGTAAATATTCGTCTGATATTTCATTGCTCTTTTGTGACCAACATTAATAAGCATGCTATTCATACATTTGTTAACATTTCAAGCAATGTAATAATATTTTCCTACATATCTAATATCAATAAATTGTTAACTGGTAAGGATTTACGATACAAAAATCAGGATGCTGTTTTTATATTAGCTTATGATAAATTGAGAAAAACCAAGAAATCTTAAGTTGTTCAGTTATACATAAAATACTAATACTAAAGCACTGGATTTGGCCCAGGTGTATAATATTATAAGCACCGCATTTTAATGTGGTTTTCAAATCAAACATCCTATTAGCATTGGATTTTGTTCTGATGTTAACTGATGTTATATCTTTATGTTTACCTAATAGCACTGGATTACATGCTGGTGTTACACACGCCTTTACATAACCAACATTAATAAAATATTAGCCTACATATTTTGTATTTTTTACATGTTTAGTTTTGCGATTTACTGTTATAATTGAGTCCAAACTTTGATAAATGTAGGTTTTTCGTAATAAAACGTTTTTAACATACAATAGTTGTTTAACCATCGTCAAACAGATTATTTCCTTTTTTTCTGTAAAACACAAATGTATGGCAAGATGCAATAGGTCATTAACTGGATTTATGGCTCAAGGAAATTGCAACAAAATATTTCCGCATGTTGAAACAATTTAAACAACAAGTGTGTAAGCACAGACTTGCTTACTTCAGCGGGGGCAAAGTACTATGACAGTTGCACGGTTTTCCAGCGACCGACAAAATGTAATTTATTGTACCATTTAAATGTACACAGTATCAATTTATTATAAGTTCTATTTTTGTTTTATATTCACTGTAGGTTAGGTTTATATTGTTATGTTTTTGTTTTAATAAATTAGTATTGATCGAAGCTTTGTCTTGTTCTTTACTCACCCCTTAACATGGTCCTTCGAGCCGGAAGAATTTTAAGTCGTGGACGTGTGAAAATACTTTGCGAAATTCAGAGGGAATTTCGGCAAAAATAGTACGGTGGTTTCGGTAAATTTGAGTGAAGTTTACGCGAAAATGAAAACCGCAAACAAGTGTAACGTCGCGAAGTGAAGTCGTGGACGTTAAAGAGTCGTTATAGTTCAAAAAGGAATTTAAGCGAAACAGAAGAAACAAGTGATGTACAATGGAGACAGCACAAGAAAATAAAATAAGAATACTAAGAGAATTCTATCACATGTGTTGTAACTTTAACAGAATAGTAAAAGTTGCAAACGAAGCACAGAGTACCTGGGAATGTGAAGAGGGTTTAACATCCGTTGAACAGGCTAGGAACGAGATCGTTGAATTCATGTCAGATCTGTCAAACAATGTATTGAAACCAGACGACGAGACACTAGAATTTATGGAGAGAAAGCTAAACAAGGTTAATATAGATTACGTAGAAATTAAAGAATACTTGGAAAATACACTAGAAGAAGAAGAGGAAAGAGTAGAAAAAGAAGTTCTAGAAATGATGAAGCGTATGAAGGAATGTTGTAGACCAAAAGAAAATGACAACCAATTTAAAACTGAAACTCAAGATGGTCAGGATATTATTCATGAAAAACAAAAATTAACTCAAAATCCAATTTTTGAGAGTGAAACTGTTGAAGATAAGTCAGCAAGCAAACGGCAAGAAAACATCGCTAAAAATTATTTGACATACAAAACGGAACAAGAACTTCGCACTCAAGAATTGGAAGAAATTTTGGACGAAGTGGAGAGTGAACTTGGACTAAACAGAATGAGTTCAACTAAGCACGCATTTTATACTAGAGAAATAGAAGAAAAATGGAAGGAAATCAACAAAATCAACATCAAAATTAAAATAATCGAAAAAGAGCAAAAAACCCCATATTCAAATAACAACTATCAACAATTAAGAGCGAGGTACATAACAGTAATAGGGGCATTAGAAAACAAAATTCAAGAAAAAAATGCGTCCAGTGTGAGAATGAGCCTTGTGAAACTTCCACCGTTACCATATTGGATTAAATTACAAGCAAAAAGGAACGCAAAAATGTTAAAGGAAAATGTTAACCACTTCAAATCTAAAACTCAAGAAAATGAAAATTTTATTCATGAGATACAAAAATCGACTCAAGAACCAAATTTTGAGGCTAAAAGAGTGGAAAAAGAAGTGTCCATTTTGGAAAATTCAGAAACTTTTGATGAAAATTGTCCGGAAAAATGTAAGAAAAAATCGGTTCTAGAACTAAATCTTGAACCTGAAGGAATGGAAAAAGAATTATCCATTTTGAAAGTATCAAAATGCCATAACGATTTCAGAAACAGACAAATAAAAAATGAAGATAAGACGCTAATGACCGTTGATCAGATTCAAGGTGAGGTTATAATTAAACAATTCCAAACAGATGCACCAAAGATTTTACAAAAATTGACTGAAGAGCCTAATTGTGAGACTGAAAGAGTGAAAAGAAAAAACGAGTCGGGGGCAATAGTAAGGAAAAAGAAAAATCGACACAGGAAGAGAAACAGGTACGTCAGAGAAGCCAAAGTGGGCAAATTACAATTTAAAGTCAACTTCAATAAAGTGGTGAATAGCGTAAGTTACCACAAATACCGTTACAAACGAAGAAAATACGTACTACGCTCTGGCAAGAGAAATCGAAGTGGAAAAGAAACATTGAAGAAAGACGCAAACAAAAAAATCAGAAAAAATTATCGTCAATAAGTGATTTCAAATTCTTGGAGTCTGGAAAGTTGACTACGTCAAAAGTATTCCCCTTCCGAGGTGAAAACGATCACAACACAAGGCTACACAAGAAGCAACACGAAGAGTAATGGGAAGAACAGAAAACACACCACCTTACTGGGATAAATGAAGTGGTACACACATGGATACAGCCAAGAATATGGAATCGAGGGATCAAGAGATTAACAAGTTCAATTCAATATGGAGCGACTGCCAAAGCCGCAAGTTATTTACATTTTTTTATTTTTTTTAATTAAGTTTTGGGATTATGGGAATTGTAATTATCAATCGGGAATCAAAGTAGATTTATTGTTTTGTTATTTTTTCTGTTGCTTAATTGATAGTATGAAATTAGCTATGTCAGATTGTAGGTCAGGTTACTTTGTTTATTTATGTTTATAAATCACCTGACCTACCACACGCAAACGATGAACGAATTACTGGTGTCAGCAAATTGTTACAGGAGGTCACAACCAAGTCGCTGATACCAATGAGACACATCCACGACGCTGTTGCCGCCGCTGAAAGATCCACCGAAAACAGAAGCCTATCTTGTTGAGGCGCCAATATGTTTAACCATCGTCAAACAGATTATTTCCTTTTTTTCTGTAAAACACAAATGTATGGCAAGATGCAATAGGTCATTAACTGGATCTATGGCTCAAGGAAATTGCAACAAAATATTTCCGCATGTTGAAACAATTTAAACAACAAGTGTGTAAGCACAGACTTGCTTACTTCAGCGGGGGCAAAGTACTATGACAGTTGCACGGTTTTCCAGCGACCGACAAAATGTAATTTATTGTACCATTTAAATGTACACAGTATCAATTTATTATAAGTTTTATTTTTGTTTTATATTCACTGTAGGTTAGGTTTATATTGTTATGTTTTTGTTTTAATAAATTAGTATTGATCGAAGCTTTGTCTTGTTCTTTACTCACCCCTTAACAATAGTGTTTGATTCATTTATACACCTTGATATTTTTTATGAACAAATGCATAACGGGAATGGCAAATAAGCCTTATATATAAAATACAGCATTTGAACTAAGGCTTGGCCCTCTTTAGTGATTGAGTTTAAAACTTGGTCACTATAGAATGCTAAGTTTTAGTTTGAAGCGAAAATAAAGTTGGAAACATAAATAGTGTGATGTTTTAAACGTTTCGGTTTTTTTCTTGGTACCTGACGGCACCCAAGATAGATGGCGAAAAACGCGTTGACAATTGGAAGCGAGAGAGTAGTATCTATTTCCTTCTTTATCTATGAGTGAAGGCATCAAGCCATGTTTTTCAAGTCGTGCTGCCTCCGTCCTATCTAACCTCTTTGGGGTTTTCCAACTATCTGCAATTGATAAAAGTCATGTTTTGTTCATGATATCACTCAGACAGTCGTATTTTTGTCTGGCGTGCACGTGGTGAGCGATAACATGAACAAAACATTTGCTGTACCTGTATTGACTTATTCCTTTGGCATTATTAAATGGTCAAAAACGGATATTAGTAAGTTAAATATAAAAACTAGAACTTTATTTACCAAATTCCGAAAACACCATCCAAAATCAGCTATTGAAAGATTTTCTTTATCACGGCAAAATGGTGGCCGTGGTTTTTTACACTTACAAAATCTCCATGACAAACAGATTAATTTATTAAAGAAATATTTTCTTGAACGTAGCCAGGAAAACCTTTTGTTTAAAGTAATATGCTTAAGTGACTATAATTATACACCCTTAAACCTTATTGACTTTAGGTTACAAGAAATTAATTTTGATGAAAAATTATTAATCAATACTATAAAAGAAAAGTCACTTCATGGTAAATTTTACAAAGAGCTTGATGATCCTCTCATTGATAAAGAGGCATCACACATTTGGCTGACAAAGTCTAACATTCACCCTGAGACAGAAGGATTTATTTTTGCAATTCAAGATCAGGTCATTAAAACAAAAAATTATAATAAATTTATAATCAAAAATGAAAACGATGATTCATGTAGAATTTGTTCATCTCAGCCAGAAACTATTCAACACATTATTTCATATTGTCCTGTATTGACACAAACAGAATATAAAAAAGACATGATAATATGGCTAAAATCATACATTTAGAATTGGCGTTTAATTCAGGTTTAATTGAAAACAAGTCACCTTATTTCAAATACGAACCAAAGCCATATCTTGAAAATAATAATTATAAATTATATTGGGATAGAACTATATTGACTAACTTAAACATAACTGCTAACCATCCAGACATAATCTTAATTTCAAATATCGACAAACAGGCATACTTGATTGACATTGCGGTTCCAAATTCACACAATATACACACAACATACACTACAAAAATGTCAAAATACATGTTACTTGCTGGCGAAATCAAAAATTTATGTAACCTGCAGACAGTTAAAATACTTCCAATGATTATGTCGGCCACTGGAATTGTGCCAAAAACTCTTAATAAAAATTTAAAATTATTAAAATTAAATTCAAACTTAATAATTGAAATTCAAAAATCAATACTTTTGAACACATGCAACATCGTCCGAAAATTTTTTAACATTAATAACACTACACTAACAGAACAAGAACAAAGTTGCGTGGCAGGCGATTTGTAGTCACGCTTGCCGCCAAGTAAGGAAATTCGTTCCTTACATCTTTTTCATTTCATTTATGTTTTAGCATCATTACTTGATAATTTTATCCGTAATGATGCCTTGCCTGACTATAAGTTTATACTGCCGGGTCAGTGGTGTGTAAAAGACGTAGGGATTATTTATCAATTAATTTTTGTATAAAAAATTATTCAATTATAATTTCAACTCGCATAAAAAAAATTAATTGTTGAAATGATTCCTATTCTTTTGCCGGGTTTAACATAATAATAATAATATTTATTCAGGTAACTATACAAGCAGGTAATCCCTGTATCGAGACCACGTCAATATAAATTAAACAATTAACATATCTACATATAACATAGACAAGTACTTTATGTATTAAATTAGAAAAAACTCTTCAAAATTATACAACGTGTTTTCAAATAACAATTTTTTGATACAAAGTTTAAAAACATGGATATTTGAGGAACTTTTGATCTCTCCTGGCAATTTGTTGAAAAATTTACAACAGTTGTAATAGACGCTCTTTCGATATAATGTTGTTTTATGTTTATCGGGAATTAAATCTTCTTTTCGTCTGGTGTTATAAGAGTGATTATCTTTTGAATCTTTAAAGACGGCCTTATGTTTAAACACAAAACATACCGCTTCATATATATATACACTATAAATGGTTAAAATATTGAGTGTTTTACAAGAGTCTCTCTTTTTTAATTGCGCAATTGTCCGAACTACTCTTTTCTGCAACAAAAAGATTTTACAAACACTAGAAGAATTACCCCAGTGTAATAATCCATGCCTTAACAAATTATGAAAAATACCAAAATAAAGTTGTTTAACTATTTCCTTACTACAGGATTTAGTAGCCATTGAAAGGGCATAATACGCTTTGCATAGTTTACTGTAAATAGTTTCAACATGTTGTGTCCAACGTAATGTAGCATCAATTGTTAGCCCCAACATGTTTACAACATTTGCGCAAGATAGGACCCTAGAATCATGTAATATCAAATTGTCTCTGGTATTAATTTTTGATTTAACTGAGCTGAAGATAAGACAGTTTGTTTTTTCTTGGTTAATTAGTAATTTATTACACTCAACCCAAACATTTATTTTACTATAAACTTCTGTAAGGACCTTAATTGCTTGTTGAAAATTATTAGACTTAATTAAGAAATTGGAGTCATCGGCATACGATACTGTAGTATAACTGATATCACAGACATAATTAAACATATCATTTATAAAGATTAAGAATAATGTAGGGCCCAAAATTGACCCTGTGAAAAAATCATTGAAAGCTTTAGCAGTTTCAATTTGAGTTAAAAGTTTATTATTTTCGTCTGTAATTTTGTAATCATGGTTATTGTTTTTCAAGCGGGTGGTTTCATTAATTATTGTCCATATTGCTTTATTTTTATTATTGGAATTAAATATAAAATTGTCGTTAGCTGCTTTTTGTAAACAAGTTAGGGCTTTCTGATACTCGTGGTTGGCATGAGTAAAATGTTTTTTAAATTCTGGGTAAAATCTACATAGGTCACCATATAACGAAACATCGTTTTTTAATTTTATCACATGAGGAGTTAAAATCAATTTATTCTCCTTTGTTGGTTTTCTTTTCGAAAAACTTTTTTTTGGGAAACATTGTTCAAAGATTGCTAAGAGACTATCCAAAAAAATATTGAAAGCCAAATCGCAGTTATCTGAAAATATGACATCATTCCAACATAGAGTAGATAAGCTATTACAAAATAACTCAATATTTTTTCGCTAAAATTTCTTTTATATAAAAGAGCGCCTTGACTAAAATTACCAGTTTTTGAACAACATATTGATATCATTAAAGCCTGATGGTCGGACATATAGTTATTTACAATGTTTGTATCTAAAACTTCAACATGATCGTTTATTATAATATTATCTATACACTTATTGCTACGAGTTGAATCCCGGAAAGTCAAATTTAGGTTATAAAGTTGTAATATATTTATAAAATCACGACATATATTAGAGGATGAATTAAAGTCAATATTGTAGTCACCACCTAACAATATTTTCTATGGAACACGTGTAAGATATTCACACATACTATCAAAAATTTCTAAAAACTTTTGACCCTGTTCGATTGTGCCTGATGGAGGGCGATACACTGATACAATAATAAGATTTTCTAACTCAATACCACAACATTCAAATACATTTAAAACAGAAAAATTATTAATAACATCCAGACCCTTAAAATTAATATTTGATATTATAAAAATACATACACCGCCGTGTTTACCTCTAGAACGACATACAGAAGAACCGTGTTTGTATCCATTTAAAACAATTCTACTAGCATCATCCGCACACTGCCAGTGTTCAGAGAACAGTAAAATATCTATATTTATTTCTTAAAAAAAAATGTTCAACTTGTTTATTTTATTGGAAAGGCATTGAATGTTTTGACACAATATACTTAAGCTGCCCTGTCGCTTTGATTTTACCTTATTGATTTGTTGGGGAGGTCTAAAACTGCCCAAACGACGATTTGTTTCGAAAAAAAGTAAACTTTTTTATCAAAAATTTTTCCGGCCAATTTTCAGCTTTATACAGATCTTCCAACAGTGTGAAATCGGCACCAATCTTGAAAGAAATGCTGCGGGCTCCTTCGCGTTCCACTGTAAAATTCTGATCCGGGATAGACTTTTTGAAAAGGGGTGGACCATTGATTACGTTTGATTGTTCCTTTAAGTGTCGAAATGTTGTTAACAATATCCCACCACGTTCTAATAATTTCAGTAAATTGTACTGTATCAGGCATTGCTTTAGATTTTAAGCAGGAAATTGTGGACTGGTGAAATATAGGTATTGTCAGCCAGAATAACTTTATGTTTTTCGAAATCCGACGGGTAAAGGGATTTATAGCAAAGTTTATAGGTTGACATTTCTTTGCCTACGTCTGGTAATAACACAAAGAACTTCAAATCCACAGTCTTGAACAAAATTTATTACTTGTTTTGTTATTTGGGCGACTTCTGCATCTTTAATATTTTGTACTGGTAATAATTTTACAACTTCTTTTAAATTACCAAATGCGGAACTAATAAAAAAGTTAAAACCGTTTTTGCCATTTCATTAGACGAAGAATTACTAGCAGCATCTATTATATTTTTGGACCTATAGTCTAGTCGAGCTGTGATAAAAATTTCATCTATCAAGAGTACTACAATTCGTTGAAAGGAAGTTAAAGGGCGAGCAACATTTAACAAATAATTTTTATTATTACAATCTGAATCCGCTGAAACTTGTAATGAAGAAGATACAGTAATACCCCGACTTACGCTACCCTGTTTTACGCGAATTCGGAGATACGCGGTTTTTATTTTTGCTCACCACGCGCATCGGCGCGGCTGCGTGTTCGGTTTACGACAAGTTTGAAAGTGTGTGAAATTATTGATCTATCTTTAATTATGTCATCTAAAAGACCAAAAAATTAGTAATTTGAACCTAACAAGAAACAAAAAATTCTTGTTGAAAAGACATTGTTAGAATATATGAAGCTTTCGACATCAAAATAACTTCGGCTTACGTTGTTTTATACATATAGTAATGTAAATTGTTTTGATTATCTAACATTTTATTAAACATGTTTCTTCTAAATTATGGTTTTCTTTAGATTCTAGTCCCGATTATACAAACTTTATTATGTAGTTATATGCAAAATTGAACCCCGACTTACGCGAATTCGACTTACACGGCTATCGCTTGGTCTCACCTATCGCGTAAGTCCGAGGTATTACTGTATTGCATGTTATGATATTGCACCTCTTATGAGGTAAAATTAAAAAACTTCAAATTAATTCGTAGCATAAGGGAGACTACAATATAAAATAAGAGACATTATTACAGTATAAGAAAATTTGGCGTAACTGGTCTACAATAATTTCTAGCTGTTTGTTTTTGTCAAAATTCTGCACTGTTGCTTTCTTGAGCTATTATTAGAAACCTAAACTCTTTTTTACAAATTTAAAGTTGATTCTTGATAGTTTTTACTTGTATCTTTGTACTGCGATAGCAAATTTGTCAGTTGTGACCATTTTGAAATTATAGGTTCAAAGGGTAGTATCCAATTTAAGTCATTTGGAGTTACTTAAATTTTGGCCTGAAGATTTTGGTTAATATGCAACGATGTTTCTATACTAAAGTGTCAGTAAAATTTATAGTGAAAAAATAAAGTCTATTATCGATAATTTTAAATTTCCATCTAGACAAATCAATTTTGTTGGTAAAATTTTTGGTCAAGCTATTAAAATTATTTATAATGTCTGCTTTAAAAAAATTTGTCACAGCTTCTTCATGTCTTTGAAAAACAGTCTCCCTCCTAGACTGTGGATCAGTTGTTTCTTTCACAATAGGTTATGATAGGCATAACGGCAGATTGGGGAATATACTGGGAACAGCCCTATCTTTCAAGCGTGGTTTGCTTAAAAGATTTCCTCTAGTGCTGCCATCAGGTTGTAAATGTTTATCATAAATAACGACATCTTTAGAATTAAAATGCAATTGGCAAACCACGCTTAAAAATGGGGGTATAAAATCTTTTCGGGGTGTAGCTTTTATCCATGTTTGCTTTCGGTTCTCATTTTTAGGAAATTTAAAAAAGCTAATACCACGGTTGTTTTGAATTGTTTTTAAAGCAGAATCATAATTGCTGTTGCATCCAGTGACACACCATCGACTGCACATGATTAATTAAGTATTAGCAAATAACTGATAAAAGAAAAACGGGAGCAGAACAATTAAATAAATACCTCGACAAAGACACGTTAATTTTAGAGGTTATGTTATGAAATTTACTAATTTGTAAATAACTCAAACCTAATGAAACTTACATTTGTTACGAATAGGTGTATTAATCCTTAAAGAACTTGAAAACAAAAATGGATAAAACACAAGAAAACTTTTAACCCCTTTGAGCGTACTTTTTACATGCAAGCATGCAGTTTTCGGATTTGCAATTTCAAAAGTTGACAAAAATGTTTTGAACATGACTCTATCGATGCAATGATTATCTGTAATAAATAACACAAATAATTTTAAATCCACAGTCTTGAACAAAATTTATTATTTGTATTGTTATTTGGGCGACTTCTGCTCTTTTAATATTTGGTAATGGTAATAATTTTACAACTTCTTTTAAATTACTAAATACGGAACTAATCATAAAAGTTAAAACCGTTTTTGCCAATTTCATTAGACGAGGAATTACTAGCAGCACTTAGTGCTTTAAAAAAATTAAGGATTTAGTTTCAAATTTTGGTTTTTAAAATGCGAATATCTTCTAAATGGTTAAAGTAAAAGCTATACAAAAGATGTAAGATACCTTTTTAAGAGCATTTAATTTCTTACAAAAAATGTAAATAAAATTTTTCTGTACGATCACGGAGTGACCAGGTATGGATTTTGCCATATGGAACTGAAGAAAAAATGGAAAACGGATATGAGGAGGACCTTTCTATTTAAAGTAAAAGCTGATCTTTAAAAAACATTTTTTAAAACCGTTTCTACCGTACGTGTAGTCTCTCCTGTTGCCGCCAGCTTGATCCAAATGTTGGATAAAATGTCTGATCTTGAATTGAATGCCTAATTGGTGAAATTTCGTCTTAATTTGAGTGGCCCTCCTGAGGTAAGACGCAAACGGCTAAAACGTTTTCTTTTAGATGGACGATACTCTCCACCACCTACTGATGTAAATCAGTTCCAGCAATTCGTGCCTCAGGTACCGTCTGGTGCTACTTTTAGTCACCCATTTATTCAGAATCCGCAAGCCACACCGTATTAAAAGTTCGTTGACAATGAGCCGCATCATAGGGTCAAGTAGAACGCCAAAGGTTCTACCAGCGGACTCATGTAGAAGCCGTCCACTCAATAGGGGGCCAAATTATCCCGAACAGGAAACCGAAGTACCGCCTAGACCCACTTCAACGGATAGTGAAAACAGCAGAAGACATGTGGCGCATTCACTATTGAAAGTTTATAAATGGAATGTGGGTTTCAATGGAAAAGGAGATCCAGCCGCATACCTGGAACGCCTGGAAGGGTTTTGTGAATCCGAACAAATTTCAAGGAGTTGTTACCGTATTTACCACAGCTGTTGCAGGGTGAAGCAGCTCTCTGGTGCCGTAGTAACCGAAAATTTTGGACTCAGTGGGATGAGTTTGTTGAAGCTTTTCGTACCTACTATTTCCCAGTAAATTATCAAAGGGATATAGAGGCCGAAATCAGTAGACGAGTCCAGAAACCGCATGAACCTGTAGCTTCCTACATAACCGCTCTGCAGACTCTGATTCGTCGACATGGGAACATGACACAGGAACAAGAACTCTCGTGGTTATACCGAAACTTACTGCCAAGGTACAGGCTGCATTTGAAAGGAAGCAACATCGTGGATGCTGTCAGTTTGACGCGAGCTGTTAGAGAATACGAGTTTCTTTTCGCCGAAGCAGAGCCGGTTTTAGCTAAACCAGAAAAAGGATCTTCGTCTGCAGATCTAAACACCCAACCTGTCGGGTAACCTTCTGCAATTCCAGGACAGTCCAGGGAAACTGCCGTCAATCAATCTCAAAATGCGCCTGGAACCACTTCCAAGTCAAAGGCTGTTTGTTGGAGATGTGGAAAAATCAGGACACTTCAGAACTGAATGTAAAGGTGTTTAAAAAAATTTCTGTTCAAGGTGTCACCGAGCTGGAATCATGACTAAGGATTGTCCTTGCCGTTCGGAAAACTCAGAAAGTTCCGCCGACAACCAAATCAGCGCGAGTGGCCAGTGGAAAAACTTACAAGATTGTTGAGGCTTATGAGGTTCCGATTTCCATTGGTGGATCTAAGTTTACCGTGAAACTCCATTACCTGCCCCAATTGACATCAGATGTAGTATTGGGGATGGATGCGTTGAGAAGAAACCGTTTTGGGTTGGATATTGAGACCGGAAAAGTGTCTCGAAATCAAACAGTTGTTTTGGGACCACCGTTAGAGACACAGGTTGCCGCTGTGTCTGTAGTAAAGGAGCCTGCTCCGTTGTCATTGACCGCTGAGGAAAACCAACGATTACAAAATTTTCTGGAACAAGAATTGCCTTTGTTTAGCTCCATCAAAGGGACGACTCCATTGGTTCAACATAAGATCAACTTGCTGAATTATGAACCAATTAAGCAACGCTATCGACCCCGAAATCCATACATGCAGAGCGTCATTACCGCTGAGGTAGACAAAATGTTAGCGGAGGGAGTGATAAAACCGTCCAATAGTCCCTGGAGTTCTCCAGTTGTGCTCGCACGAAAGAAGGATGGCAAATACAGGTTTAGCATCGACTTCCAAAAGGTTAATTTAGTTAGCAAAAAGGATGCTTATCCACTTCCGTTCATTAACGCTGTCCTGGATAAACTTTGGCGAGCCCGCTACATTTCGAGCATTGACTTAAAAAGTGGTTATTGGCAAGTGCAATTGACAGACGACAGTCGGCCGGCCCATCACCGCCTTTACCGTGCCCTCACGAGGGCTGTATCAGTTCCGAGTTATGCCGTTTGGACTGCATTCTGCACCTGCTACTTTTCAGCGTCTTATGGATCAGGTGATAGGAATTGACCTGGATCCATACTGTTTCGCCTATCCGAATGACATTATTATATTGGGTGAGACTTTTGAACAGCACCTAGAACTGCTCCGAGAGGTTTTCAGAAGATTAAGAGCCGCGAAACTGAAAATCAATCCAGAAAAGTGCCAGTTTGGGAGAAAAACTTTGCGATATTTAGGTCACCTAGTCACAGGAGAAGGGATTAGGACCGACCCTGAAAATGTAAATTCCATTTTGAAAATTTCTTCTCCCAACACGGTTAGGCAACTCCGGCAATTCCTGGGGATGGTATCCTGGTACCGACGGTTCATTGAGGACTTCTCCACGATTGCAGCACCATTACGTCAACTCTTGATGAAAAGTCAGAAGTGGGTATAAACTTATAAACATGAACTTCCTTTTCAGCAGCTTAAAACTAAACTAACTCAAGCTCCAGTTCTAACTTGTCCCGACTTTTCAAAAATCTTCTGCTTGCAGACCGACGTGTCTAACACGGGTTTGGGAGCTGCACTCACTCAAAGCCATGATGATGGAGACCACATAATTGCTTATGCCAGCAGATCGCTTACAAATACCGAACAACGATACTCAACTACCGAAAAAGAATGTTTGGCCATTGTGTGGGGAGTTGAGAAAATGAGGCCATACTTAGGGGGTTACAGGTTCGTTATTTTGACTGATCATCAACCATTGAAATAGCTCCGGAACCTAACTAAGCCCACCGAAAGATTAGCTCGTTGGGCCAAGCTTCTCCAACATTACGTATACCAAAGTCTGCAAGAGGGAATGTCTTGGCTGAAAATCATGATGCCCCCACCGCTGGGCATCTGGGGATTGCCAAAACCACCGACTTGCACTCAGGTATTACTGGCCAGGAATGTTCCGAGATGCCGCCTCCTATGTTCATAACTGCAGGTCTTGTCAGGAATTTAAGACTTCGCAGCAGCAGACTCCTGGAAAAATGCAACCCTCTCGAAACCATGCACCCTGGGAAACTGTAAGTATTGACTTTGTTGGGCCGCTTCCTAGGTCGAAGAAAAGGAACAGCTATATTATTGTGATGTAGGATCGATTTACAAAGTGGATGCATTGCCGACCAATAAGGAAAGCCACTGCTAAGGTTGCCTGTCAAGCGATCTATAATGATATAATCACACGGTTTGACTGTCCAAAAGCCGTCATCTCCGACAATGGAACTCAGTTCACCAGCCGACTTTTCCGTAACTTTTTCAAAGAATTGGGTATCCAGCACCGAACAACTCCTACATACACACCGCAGGCGAACCCTGTAGAACGAACCAACAAAACTACCAAGACAATGGTAGCGCAATTTTGTGAAGCTAACCACAAAACTTGGGACGTGGCCTTACCAGACTTGATGTTTGCCGACAACACCGCTCGACATGATGCGACCAGATTTTCCCCGGCTTTGCTAAATTTTGGTTGTGAGTTGGAAGTCCCAAAGGCCCTATACCGTGACAGTGAAGGAGGTGGTACTGACAGCTGTACCGAACCGACCAATGACGACCGCGCCGCGCATTGGGATCGACTAAGCAAACTTCGGAAAGTTTTTGAGCTGGTTCGGGTAAACCTAGCTCGGGCTTTTACCAAACAGAGTCACTACTATAACCTGAGAAGACGTGAGTGGCGTTGTCATGTCGGAGATCGTGTGTACAAAAGCGAACACACTTTATCGTCTGCTGGTAAGGGTTTTGCCGCCGTACTCGGTTGTAAAAGTAATATCTCCGGTCGTATACAATTTAACAGCAAGCGTTGGGAGGAGGATTCAACGAGTTCATATCAAAGATTTAAAATCCGCTTTCGAGAGCCCGCTTACTCTAGTAAATGTTTTTAGAGATGAAGCGTTGGAACACCGAATTCCGTTGTCCTCGGCAGGATGCGACCATCCGCCAAGCCGCCGAGCAAGTGCGCCGCCGATTGGTAATCGCTGCAGCTCGACGACTGCATGGTATGGCCAACCCGTTGGAAGAACCGTCCCCCGTAGCAGCTCAGCCACCTATTACCCCACCAGTCGAGTCTACCCCTCCGCCAGTACCGATTAACACTCTGGGTGATGTATCCTCGTCACAACTGCCGCCTTCTTCCTCTTCATCCTCGTCTTCATCAACATCTTCTTTCTCTTTCGTTCGTCCTCTTCATCCCCTAGCCCTTCCCCATCTCCACAGGTTACTTGTGGAGTTCAGTCGCTTCCTGGTCCTTCTACCTCTACTCTATCTCTTGCCACCTCATCCACTTGTCCTTCTCACCGGCTCCCCGTAAAGCTGATTCCCGTAAGCGACAACGACGTCGCAACCGTAAACACCCCGGAAAGCGCGTCCGACTGGATCGAAAGAAAGCCGCACAAAAGTAAATGGGTTCTACCGATTTCCTGTCAATATAATGTTTCGGTCGTGGAGTAGTTTGAATTAACTTGTTTTTGTTACAGAAAATGTTGAGACGCTCTGAGAGCCCTGAAAGCGCAGAGGACCTAGTGGCTGTAGTGCAGCGCAACAACCAGCGTCGGGTTCGGCGGCGCAGCTGAGAGCTGTCCAGCAGCGAGGAAGTCCCAGCCAGTCCACGCTGGCGGTGCGGGCAACCGGGCCACCGACGATCCGTATGCGAAGGGATTCCAATAATCTTCTGTTCGCGATGTGGCCAATTGGGGGTTCTCTCGCGGGACTGCTCATGTCAACCATCATCCACTAGAGACGCTGCCACCCAGACCACAGGGCTGGTTCCACCCTATCCCGTGTGCGACTTCCAGCAAGGAGCAATCAATGATCGAAAACACCGTAACTCCCGTTTGTAGAAGTACCTACATCATTCAGTTCAAATGTCATTTTACCGTCAGGCAGTTGTGTGTAATTTTTCTTTCGCTGACGTTTCAACAATTCTTTTTAATTTCATTTTACCGTCAGTCAGTTGTTTGTTAATTTTTCTTTCGCTGACGTTTCAACAAAAATCTATAATTTCAATTCACCGTCAGTCAGTTATTTGTTAATTATTCTTTCGCTCAGAAGAAGACTTATTCCTGTTTCTTCGGTTCTACCCGTCTAGCCGTTAAGATAGAAGCCGAAAAACTCAAAGCGTTGAGTTTTTCTTGTGAAGAAAGAGGGGAGTGTAACGAAGTTACTAGAACCGCCATGTATATTACAATAATTTGCGGACTGTTACCTATGCAACCAGTAATTACCGCATCAAGATTCTCTCTTCTACTCGCCGATGTGGGGCGCCACTAAGTTACAAACCTTTCCGTTCGGTGGCGTCACTAACTAAGTACCTAATTGTTAAAGGGCAGTACCGATTGTCCCTACTCATGGCCTACTAAGATTGAATTTAGCTGACGCTATATATGGCCGCTTCACTCAAGCTATATTTGAGGTTATCGGAAGCTTTTGTTTTTCCCGTTAGGCAGCGACATCTGTTAGGTTAATCGACCATAAAGTTTTTTTGTTTTACTATTTGTTATGGTTACATTGACAAACCTTGTTTGTTAAACTTGTTCTACCTTCTAAATTATAATGTGTAACAAAATAGCAAAAAAAAATTAATACGAAGTATTAACGTAAGTAGATGCGTATAATTAATATTTTTTGAAAGTATATACATATCAAGATAATTTTAAAACTTGTCTACTTGTAGGCTTGAATTGTAGAGCTTGTTGTTTTAGCAAATCTGTTCTTTGTCTACAAAAGTTGTTCACAACTGGCTTTATGGTCATTTTAATTACCAGTTCAATTGCTTCTACTTTATGAGTTTTACATTTAAATATAGAATTTTTGGTAACAGTTTACTTTAGCTAACTACACTAATAATGCATGAAAAAAATCCGGTTTTTCGCTAATCTTACGTAAAATGATCCCTAGAACACAAATCCGGTGGCGGAGGTTTGGTTTTTTTAATATTTTTCAGAAAAAAATCGTTTTTTATTTAAAAAATTGTTCATTTTTTTAAGTGAAAAAAAAATTAGCAAATTGAATGTAATGTACTTATCTTCGTTCTATTAGAGGACCACAGCTTGTCATTTTATATGTTTTTGACCTTTTTTACAATATTTAAAATAATGAAATCAATCTTAATTAATTTTTTTCATTTATTTGGTTACGATCAAGTAAATGTTAATTTATTACTGGTTTTTCCTGTAAACTTCAAAAATATAGCGGCCCAGCTAGATATTCCAGACAGGTCGTTGCAGCGTTGCCAGATTTGGCGACTTTACGCCATTTTGGCGACCATTTGAACCATTTGGCGAACTAATTTTGTAACTGGCGATTTGGCGACTAAATTGGCGACAGCTAAAAATTTAAAGGCGATATTTGGCGTTTATTTGTATTTGATGTATAACATAAAATACATATTTTAAAGGTCATGTAAAAAAATTTACTTAACCGCGATTTAAATAAAGCGCCAAAAAAGTGCTTCTCTCATTGGTCACAATCTTTCGCTTCGTGCAATTCGTTTGAGGTCGGCTGTTCCAGCTGAGCGTGGGAGCCTGAGCGTCAGGACTGCTGAGGAGCGGAACTGTGCAACAGATAACAGAAACTGAGGTGAGTGGTGAGTGAGGTGAGCTGAGCAGAAGCATGGGCCGAAAATACAAAAGAAGTTGGGAAGATATGTCTCGCGCTAAAGGTAAGATTTTAATTATTGTGTTTAGATTGTTTACATTCCACTATTATAGGTTGGCTAGTACGTTCAGAGTCTGGAAACAAATTGTTTGAAGCACACTACAAAGTATGTAAATCTGATCTCAGAGCCCATTGTAATGATCTTCAGAGACATGCCAAGACATCTCATCATTTGCGAAAAAAGAAAAATATATTGACTGCAAATACACAGTCAGTGTTACCATTTGTAATACGCGATGAAGAGAAGAAGCAAGATTTAGAATTAGCAATATATATTGCAGTACATGGATCCATAAGTAGTGTTGACCATCTATGTGACATTTTAAAAAGAAGAGGAAAAGGAAGTAGTTTTGAAAATCTACAGTTACATCGTACAAAATGTGGCTGCTTAATTAAAAATGTAATTGGCCCATACTTTTTGAAGGAAGTTGTAAATGATGTTGGGGATCAGAAGTACTCTCTTATTATAGATTATAGATGAGTCAACTGACATTTCAGTATTTAAATACATGTGCATTTACATTCGATATTATAGCAATAAACAAAAAAAAGTGATTGTAGATTACTTAGGTTTATGTCCTGTAGATAAAACAACTGCAGAAGCATTGGCAACACATATAAAAAACTTTTTAAAAAAAGTTAACCTCAAACTAGAAAACTTAATTGGCATGGTACAGATGGTGCTGCCAATTTGTGTGGTTAGCCCCATTCTGTATTTACTTTATTAAAGCAAGAGATTCCAATTTTGCAATTGGTTCGTTGCGTTTGTCATGCATTAAATAATGCTGGGAGTAAAGCAGCCGATGAACTACCCAGTAATATTGAATTTTTGTGTAGAGAAGTTTATAATTTTTTTAAATGTAGTGCACTAACGCGATCTTTGTACAAAGAAACTTTTGATGTCATAAATTCTGGTCCTGCTGAAGACAACAAAAAATACCATAAATTTGTTCAGTTGGCTGCAACTAGATGGTTGTCACATTATAAATGTGTTGCAGTTGTTTTAGAACAATGGCTTGAACTGAAAACATTTTTTACTAATTTTCTTAAAAAAGAAAAATGTTTTACTGCACGTTTAATATGTGATATGTTAAATGATAACAGAAATTATTTGCTTCTAATTGTAATAAAGCCAGTGTTGCATGAGTAAATACGACAAATATTATTTTTCAAAGAAATGATCTCAATGTTGGCAAAGCCTAGGATAATTTGTGCAACCTAATTTTATTTGTTGCAAAAAAAAAAATAATTCGAGATGTTGTCTTAAATTTTGGTAATATTATTCACAATTTAAACAACGATTTGGCTTTTAAAGAGATCCCAGACTATGACTATGGTATTGAATACTATCAAGCTCTAATGAGTTTAAAAGTAACTGAGTCTGATAAATCTTTTATTGAGACAAGAGCTTTCAACTATTTTAAACTTTTTGGTTAAACAACTCAGTGAACGTTTGCCAAATAATTTGGAAGATTTTAAAAAAAATTAAATTTTTTGCTCCTGACAATTGTCTTTCCCAGTTTCAACCAAAACTGGTTGATTTGCCATTTTTGGTAGAGTTTACAAACAAAAAAAACTGGGGCTTACTAGAAGCTCAGTGGCAAAATATAAAAAACTACAACTGGGTGGAAGCATATGGGGGTGACACCGTAAAAAATATAAATGTGTTTTGGGGTCTCGTTTATAACTTTCAAGATGCTGGAGAAAATTTTTGTTTTCGGGAAATTGCAACTTTTGTAATAAGTATCTTGTCTCTTCCATCCAGCAATGTAGAAAGAGTTTTTTCTATTTTAAATAGTGTGAAAACTAAATTTCGAAATAAACTTTCTTTTGAAATGTTAGATGCTTTAATAAGAACACGCATGTTCCTTTATACGCGACAAAAGTGTTTGAATAGTTTATTGTGATTTATTTTAATAGTTTATTATGTTTTATTTTAATAGTTTATTATGTTTTCTCTTAATACCTAGTTTATAGAAATGTTATTGTTTTGTTATTTTTAAAAATTTTAATAAACCATGTTTTTTTATTTTTATTTAAACTTAAAAGTGAACATATCAACATATCCTACTCGCAAAAAAATACTTGGCGATATTTGGCGCCATTTTCGATTTTGGATGGCGATTGCGCTGAAAAAGATCTGACAACGCTGGGTCGTTGCACTTTTATGTACCAATATGTGTCTAAAAGATATAATATTTTGTAAGTTTTAAATTTACGAAATGGTTGTGTGTGAACACATCTTTTTAGCTCCAAAAGTCGTTAGAAATGGTCGGTCATGCATTTTAAAATTAAATTGTTATGGCAAACCTCTTTCCCTTACCCACACTAAAATTACTAATTTGACAGTTGTCAAATATATCTAACCTCGATTTTATTTTACTCTGTTATTTATTTCTTTTATAAAATAACTTTTGTTCATCTGATTCAGGTAAAATAAACAACTTACAAAGTAAGTTAATAATAACACTCTGTTTAATACATTTTATTAGCTAACCAAACGACAACACAAAGTTTCTGTGAAGAGTCGCTAACAACAAAAACATCATTGGAAAATCCATATCATCATATTTTGAAATATACAAATATATAAGTGGAAATAGACAGTGAATTAGTTGATTACTTCGAACTAATTTGATATATAATTACCACAACTTGATGTCAACGGTAAGTAAATGTAATAAAAATGTTACAAGTTGATTCTACTTTTATACAATAATTATAGTATGTAATTGATATCTGTTGTAAATCTAGCTTTATCATTGCGAAAGAATTACATGTTATTGTCTTTTTTAGGTTTCTTCAGTGTGTTTCTTGTAGAATTACAACATATAAATATTCCCCATTCTTACAAATTACATCAAATAGTTAGGGGGAAAGAAAAAACATGGATGGTTTTATTGACAAATCTTTTTATTTAAATCATACTTTTTTTGTTGCAATTTGTAATGTTTGTTAAATTAAATTGCAGCTATGATACTTAAATAATGGAATTAGGTTTTTTAGGGATTTCTATAATTTATGTATAAATCTAGAATTCTCTTCTGCGTCAACTTAATATACTAAGAAGGGATATTAAATCAGAAAGTCGAATTGAATACGGAAATTTTATACATTCTATGGAGCAAGATATCAAGTCCAACCCAAAGAAACTTTGGTCTTTTGTGAATTCTAAGAAGAATACGTCTAGTATTCCATCGATTCTCAACTTTAACGGCTGTGAACTCTCTGATCCATTCCTCATTGTGAATTGTTTTGCTAGTCATTTCAGTAGTGCGTATGTTCCTAGCTCAAATTGTGATCCTAACTGTGACAATACCTGTGATGCTTCCCCCTGTAATACAAGTTATTGTTTTATATGGCCTGTCAATGTGATGCATAAGTTTAGTGTTTCGGAATGTGATATTAAAGAAGCATTGAAAAAGATCAAGTCCAACTTTACATCTGGACCGGACAGTATTCCTGGATTTTTTGTGAACGATACCATAAGTTGTTTGTTAAAACCCCTATGTTTTTTATATAATAGTATTTTATCTCATAGCTACTATCCTAAAGCTTGGAAAGTAACCAAAGTCATTCCGGTATTTAAAAGTGGAAACAAGGATGAAATTCAAAATTATAGGTCTGTTGCGCTTTGTAATAACTTTGAGAAAATTTTTGACTCAATTGTTGCAAAATACTTGTATTCTCACATTAAACCATTTATTAGTGAAAAGCAGCATGGTTTTGTTAGTGGTAGATCTACTGTAACTAATTTAATGACCTTCTCACATACTGTATCAAATAACATGAACAATAGGCTTCAAACTGATGTTATTTATACTGACCTTTCCAAAGCTTTTGATATTGTAAACCACTATATTTTGATTAAGAAGTTACATAAAATGGGTCTTTGTAATAATTTACTAAACTTATTTACTTCAATTTTATCTGGTCGATGTCAGTACGTAGAATATAAAGGTTTTAATTCAAATATTTATTGTACGCCCAGTGGAGTTATTCAAGGATCTAATTTAGGGCCTATTCTGTTTATTATATTCATAAATGATGTCTTTGATATATTTGAAAACTCTGTACTAGCTTATGCTGATGACATAAAAATTATGAAATGTATAAATTCTGTATCGGATTGTACTCATTTACAAGATGAAATCGAGAAATTTCATAACTACTGTCACATTAATAAATTAAAAATCAACAACACCAAATGCAAAGTAATATCGTTTCACAAAAAGCAACAACCGATATTGTATAACTATTCTATTAATGGGACAGTAATTGAACGCGTACTGCTTATTAAAGACTTAGGTGTTACTTTTGATCCAGGTTTTACTTTTGTCAACCACATGGATCAGATTTGTTCCGAAGCGCTCAAAATGCCGGGCTTTATAAAACGGCATACAACGCAATTTCATGATGTTCTCTGTGTTTTGAATCTATATTGTGCTTATGTAAGATCTAGATTAGAATATGCGTCTGTTGTATGGAATCCATATCATAACAATCATGTAATGGCCATTGAACGAATACAAAAAAGATTTTGTAAATTTTTACATTTTATAAAATATAAAACATATCCACCTTTTTTGTATCCGTCCAACCTTTTATATATGGAATTTCACTTAGAGCCATTAAGAGTACGTAGGAATGTTTCTTGTTTACTGTTCTTATTTAAACTTATCCATGGGATGATAGTCTGTAATGATTTGCTACCAAACATAAATTTTTTAACTCCGCGTTTAAATAGTCGTGTGCCGCAAACATTCAACACAATTTGCTGTCGTACAAATAGACACTTTTATTCCCCTATCTTATATATGTGTAGACTATATAACGAATGTGCACTTGAAGTTGACATCTTTGTAAATAAAGCCCGTTTGACACGGTGTCATTTCTTATATGAAATCTTGCATAATTTTTTGTCTTAAAAATAACATAAAAAACAACATCGTTGCAAACAGAGATTTTTGACACAAGAAATTGTATTAAATTTGACGACAATTTTGCTATAAAATGTTCTATAAATGCGCAAGTTATTTGTGTGAAAAATGCGCTGTTAAGGTGCGCAGTAGTGTCATTATTCCGGTAAACCCGAGTAACTTGCCTCTTGTGTATCTAAAAATGACAGAATAGGTCTAGTAATAAGTGAGAATCACCTAAAAAAAAGCAACTGTGTGGAAGAGTGAATTGTAAAAGTACAAAGAACAAAGATGTCAAATAATACACATCTCATAGTGCGCAGAATTGCGGCAACAATTGCTTAACAAACGGACAGTCAGATCAAAGTGTAAAAAATGCGATGCTAATATGAAATGTCGTTTCACATTAGTTAAATATGAAGAAACAAATGTGGGGAATGGAAAAGTGTGGTGTGTGATAGTAAGTTGTGGTAGTAGTGACGCGTCAAAAGATGATCATTGTATTTATATAATTTGGATGTGTTGGAACTCCAGTATTATAGCAAGTGCTGTCATAGAAGAATGGAAGGCAGTTGCAGTAAAAATTGTTATAAATTGGCATTATATTTAAAAAAAATGTCGCCGATCAGCTGATGTGGGAATTGGATTAAAAATATTTAGAACACGTTCTAAATTTTGTCAAGGTGTCTGTCAAAAGTGCGCACTAAAATACGGAGTGGCAGGTTTAGCGTACAGCGCATGCGCAAGGCGAAAACGTGCAGCGTACAACAGCTGTAGACTGTCATTTTACTTGTTTACTGTTGCCGGCGTGGTGTGAGTGTTCTGGCGGTTTAAGAGGAGTGCTAATTGGGTGAAAAAAAATGTCGTGGACGCGTGAACAAGTGCGCCTGCTATTAGATGGATATAAGCGCTATCCATGCTTATATGCGACCAAAACGAAACAGTATTCAAATAAACACGCGCGCCAAACGGCATTAGAAAAAATTTTGGAGGTTCTTAAACCATTGAGACCCGAAGTAACAATAGCAGAAATAAAATCAAAATTTCATGGGCTTAAAGCCACATTTGTGGCAGAACACAGAAAGTATAAGGAGAGCGTGGGAACGGGGAAACGAGAAGTTGAGGTGAGACACGCATTGTAAAAATTGACAGTACGCGTAAAATGTTGATTTGTTTCAGTTGTATTACCCCAGTTTGTGGTATTACGAAGATCTACATTTTTTGTTGGACCACTTAGAACCGCGTCCATCCAGTGATAGTATAATAGAATCGCAGGACTCACAGGACAGCCAAAAGACATCGCTGGAAAGGGACGATTTTGTACGATACACACTACCTGCATTATGTGCAAGGTATTATATGTATTGTGTTACAGGAACCGTTAGGACAGGCGTTGGAATGCGCTGACCAGGTAGAAGAGTCCTGTGCAAACAGACCAGGTACAAGTACCGGGACCTCGACCTCGGTGCATCACCCTTCCCCTCCGCAGAAATGGAAAAAGAGGAGAAGGGGTGGAGACAAAACTGATAGTGTATTACAGGCGGCATCGGAGACGTTAAAGACCCTTCAGCAAACACTTACAATAGAGCCGAACCCCCCAGACCAGCGTCAGGACGATGACACGACATTATCCCGCTTCATCATATCCAAATTAAGACAAATCACGGACGACGATATCCGATTGGAGGTGGAGCAGCAAATAACGAATTTGCTGTATGCTGCAATCCACCAGTGTCGCCAAAAAAACAGAACAAGTAAATTTATAAGCATGTATTTTTTAAATAAAGTTATATAAATTCTATAAGACTACATTTTTATTAATGCTGTTAATAATTGCTTTTTTCAATGGCTGTCTCTTGCCAGTGCACACTTCCCATAGCTGAATTAAAAAACGATTTAAATGTGTTGCGGATCTCTCGTGCTTGTGTGCTACTTCGATTACCCGCTTGACGTCCAATGTGTCTTAAGGTTTGTAATTCTGCGGTGTCTTCATTAGCTTCAAGATTCGTATATTGCCGCTCATTGTGAGTTGTCAAAAAATTGTGTAAAACCACACATGTTAACGTGATTTGTTCTACTTTTTCGACACTTAAGCCAATTGGATTTAAGAGGACACGAAAGCGGTTGGCTAAAATCCCAAAGGCGTTTTCGACAACGCGTCGCGCCCTTGAGAGACGGTAATTGAAAATTTTTTCGTCATGGTCCATGTCACGGCTTGGGTACGGCTTCATGAGGTGTTCGGAAAGTGGAAACGCGGAATCGGCAATGATTACATAGGGTGATGCCTCCTGTTGGCCTGGTAAGACAGTTGCAGGGGGAATGTGAAGCGTTTGTGCCTCGATCGCGCGTGCAAGTCCACTTTGATTATATACACCCCCATCACTAACGTGACCATTGACTCCCACATTCACGTATAAAAATTTATATTTGGCATCAACTAATCCCAATAAAACTATGCCTTTATAATTGTAATAGAATGATCCCGTGGACATTGGAGCTCTGAATTCTATGTGACGCCCGTCTAAGACTCCTAAACAATGGGGAAACTGCCACATTTCGTTAAACTCTTGGCTCACTTTTTCCCACTCGTTGATGTTGCATGGTGCCTACAACCGACAGTGACAGGACCCACCTAATATATTAGCTTATATCACATGTATGAACACAAACCTTCACGTGGTGTATTTTGAGCACAGTGTAGATGCTTTTACACACTTCTGGTATAAACCGTGAAATTGTTGACTCGTGCATGCGTGTAGCATACATTAATGACCGAAAGGATTCTCCTGTCGCCAAGAATCGTAATGTTGTTTCTAATCTGTGATAACATTTTTTTAGATTACAAGTACCAAATTTAATAATGCATATAAATGCACCGACCTGTGTCTAGCAGAAACGCTTTCCCTAATTAGTGTATTTTGTTTACTTATCAGGGGCGACACTAACGTTAGTATATATTCAAACTGTTCGTTTGCCATTCGTAAATAATTTTTATAAGCCACAGGATCTTCCGTTCTCAGTTCGTTATCTAACAGGGTTAACACCCCTTTGCCTTTTTGTCTTCTCCGAAGCCATTTTCTGCTCCATAGCTTACGTTTTTGTACTTTTTGTGTAGCAGCCACTACAGTTGCTACACAAAATACTACCCCACATGCTAAATACATTTCTCTGGGTGTAAGCATGCTTTCTGACTATTAATTTTGAGAATTTTGATATGAATGTGAGGTTAGGTATGTCCCTCTTTTACATCAGCACAATATAATCTACGCATGTGCACTTTGTAACGCAGCAATTCGCGCAGAAATGACACCGTTGCAAACAGGAAAGTGCGTTTTATGAATTTTTTACAGTAAAAATTCAAGGTCAAATGTAAATAAAAATTACAACATTTTTTATATCAAATTTTATGCAAGAAATGACACCGTGTCAAACGGGCTTAATATTAATTCTTTTGTTACGCAATGTAAAGCTCATTTTTGTTAAACACTTACCTTATTTATTTTTAGTTATATTAGTTAATCGTATTAGTGTTTTATTTTATTTTTATATTTTCCTCTGTAGACTTAATGTCTGTTGGAAATAAACATTATTATTATTATTAGAATGTGGAAGTAATGAAATAAATACCGACTTGCAGTGTTTTGTTTTTATACATTTTACACTTATCTATATGAAGTTCTAAACATTTTTCTTTGTGTAAAGAAGATACAAATCAAAAACCCGATCTGTTTAAAAATTACCATATACTAGAAAAATAGCATGACCTCTGCGCAAGAATAAAAGAAACAAATTCAAAAACACAATCTGTTTAAAAATTACCATATTATACTGAAATAATTACAGAAAAGTAGCATGACCTCTGCGCAAGAATAAAAGAAACAAATCCAAAGACACAATCTGTTTAAAAATTACCATATTATACTGAAACAATTACAGAAAAGTAGCATGACCCCTGCGCAAAGATAAAAGAAACAAATCCAAAGACACAATCTGTTTAAAAATTACCATATTATACTAAAATAATTACAGAAAAATAGCATGATTCGTACGCAAGAATAAAAGAAAAAAATCCAAAGACCTCCTAATTCTATAAAAATGTTTCATATACAAAAATTGTAGAAGTTAACAATAATAATTTTATTAAAGAATTTTAAAAGTGATTACTAAAAATCAGACGATTTATATTATTTTATTGATAAAAAAAAATCAAAGATAACTTAAAACAAAAAACATAGTCACCTATGACTTTGTTGACTATTTATAAGCCAACATGGCGTGTGATGGGTGTTCAACGAATCTACGAATTCTGGGCAATTTGTGCACAAACCGTCAACGTGTGGTGCAATATCTGTGTCTTCATGGAATTTTAAGATCTACGTGAATATGCGAAACATGCGGAAGAGATGCCGAGCTAAATGTTGAAACTCTCCTGCACGTGTGCAGAAGAGTTAGCACACAAGAAAGGCCGTCAACAAGCAAAAAACGAGCTCGAAAAACAGAATGCAGCTTTAGGAAGAGTTGCAGAATAGGAACATTTTTGGAGAAATCTCATCTGGATGTTGCAGATATACTCTACTTCCTAGCTGCATGGTGTATCTTTTCCTATCCGAAACAGAGGAAGATTCCAAACGAGATACGCTGCAGTACACGTACCGTCGTGGATTGGTCTTCGTTCGTGCGTGAAGTCTGCGTCATCTGGGCTGTCTCAAACTCTTGTAGATTGGGTGGCCCAGGTGTCGTAGTCGAAATAGACGAGGCAAAGTTTGGGAAACGGAAATACAACCGTGGGCGACGTATTGAAGGGCAATGGGTTTTCGGTGGTTTTGACCGAACCACCAAAGACGTCTTTTTGGTACCCGTACCTCGTCGTGATGCGGAGGCACTTCAAGATCTAATCCGTAGATGGATTAGACCTGGAAGTGTAATCGTATCCGATTGTTGGAAGGGATATGATAGATTAACTCAAATTGGATTGGAGCATTACCGCATTAACCATTCCCTTCAATTCGTTGACCCAGACGATCCTCGAATTCACACGCAGAACGTTGAGCGAACATGGCGGGACGTTCGTGGTGCAGTGCCTCGTTTTGGAAGAAAATCTCGGCACTTTGCGGGCTATTTGACCGATTTTTTTTTTTAAAGAAGCTTAATCAACTAGAAAAAAGGCTCCATCACATATCTCTTGCAGCTGCCGCATTGTATACTCAACCTACGTAAGGAAGGAAGGCTTCTTTTCCCTGGCTCTTTTTAGAGCCATCAAAACTTCAAAAACAAATATAAAAGTTTTGTTCCAATACCACATAAAACTTACCATAGAAATCCGTTAAAACCACTAACTTTTAAGTTATTCCAGTATGTTCTAGTAACTGGAACACCAAATTTGGTTTCCATTTTAGTTTCCAAAAACTAAAAGAAGTGGTGGTGTTACCTGTCTCCTGTCTCTTTTATAAAAGCACACGCGCTAGATTTGAAAGATAAAATATGGTTCAATTTTATTATATATATTCGTACGTGTGTGTGTACATATTTATTTGTTTTCTCAACTACGGTAATTGTGGTTAAATTTGTAATAAATAATTCTAAAAAAATTTGTACAAGAATACAAAAGTTATGCATATATTAACATATAAATATATAACATATACATTATTAACGAAGTCTTTAAAGCAACTAGCTGGGCCGCTGTAGTTTTGAAGTTTACAGGAACTGTCAGATTATTTTTGTTTTGAATGTTTAGCTGGTTGTGTGTTTGTAAATTATAATTGACAGTTGACATTTACTTGGTGTTTTAAAATAAATGCAAAAAAGTAATTAAGATTGATTTAGTTATTTTAAAACTTGTAAAAGAGGTTGAAAACGTAAAAACATGACGAGATAAATACATTACATTCAATTTGCTAATTTTTTTCGTTGTAAAAATCAAACAATTTTTTCACCAAGAGGATTTTTTTTGAAAAATATTAAAGAAACCAAACCTCCGCCACCGGATTCGTGATCTAGAGGTTATTCTACGTAAGTTTAGCGAAAACCCCGGTTTTTTTCATGTATTTTTAGTGTGGTCAGCTAAAGTAAACTATAACCGAATTTTTTTCCAAACTTGGCCGAAGTAAGGCCCACTAATTTATTACAGTTTTTTGAATAATTTAGAAAAGGGAGTAATTTTGGATTTGGATATTTTAAAGTACCACGTTTTGTTGTATAATCAGTTTAAAAAGGGAACCTAAAATGGTTGTGCAAACAAATGTGCCAAACATGCATCACAAATAAATTTAACCTTAAATTTTTTTCATGATGTAGCCCGCAAGAAATGCCACAGAAGCAGAATATACATCGGCGTTTGGTTTTACTTCCCGACGCAGATCTTGAATTTGTAGTCGGATGATCATTGGTACTATTAGATCTTCATTAGTAACAAAATTAATTTCATGACCATTATGAATAAACAAGTGAGATCAAGAACTAAAAACTATAATTACAGCGAAACCGTACAAAATAAGCAATGCACAATACAAGGGGAAACTGAAATTAACGAAAGAATTGTTAAAATAACTCAAAAGTTATGAAATTTGCAAAATTGTGTTTCCACACTAGATGGCACTAGTTTACGGACCGCTGTTAGAATCAAAATGTCACGTTGAGTGAAGCGGCCATATATAGCGTCAGCTATATTCAATCTTAGTAGGCCATGTCCCTACTATTCCTCCCACTTCAGTTTAAGGCGCAGCCAGGTCTGAGCATAAACAAATTCTGACCGGCTTATTTAAGCGTTGCCCGATGATTGTAGACCTCAGTTTCCAGCCAGTCTTCGTTCAACAACAGTGACCAGCAACCTAGTGACTAGTGGTGAGTGTCCCAGTTGGATAGCCGCAAGAAAAGGCCACCCCTGCAAATACCGGTAAGCGCTCTCCCCTGCTCTTGCATGACCTCCCCCCTCCTTTCCAACTGCATGTCAGGCGACGGCACCCTCTCCAGGGAGCTGGTTGCGGAACTCACTCTTTCTCTCTCTCTCTCTCTATCCTAATGCATGCTTGGCGACTGCACCCTGTCTTAGAGCGGGTTGCAAGAATCTCACCCTAGCTTTCGTCTTACCCCGAAAGAGCGCACCCCCTTGCACGCCGCCGACGCTAAGTGTTCACGAAATCCCCTCCCCGTTTGTGCGTAGGATTGCTTGGCCAAGATTTGCTTGTGGAATGTGTAAACTCCGGTGAAAAGACATTCCGGTAGTGTCACGATTCCGGTGCTAGATAACCGATTTAAACCCATAGCTTGCTTTTACCTTTTATTGTTTTGAATAGTTTGTTTATTTAACTGGTTTGTTAATTTGTTGTAAATAAATTCACTTAAAATGTACCGGTCTTTCAATTCCCCAATCACACTCTGACCAAGATACATTTTCTTCACTGAGTTACCCAGACGTTCGGACTGACCCCAAAAGAGGTGCACCTCCCTATTGGAATAGAGGTGCTGGCGCCCGAGCAACCGTAAGCCAATGTAACCGGAAGTTGGTTATAGTAGTATTCTTTTAATTTTACCCGAATGTTGTAAAATTGTATCAAATAACACCTCCCTATGCGCTACTAGTTTTATCTTTGTTGTTACTATGCGAATGAGTGAAACAAAATACAAGCCGCCAAGCGTTGTCTAGTTTACAGGGGAGCGCAGGTTGGAGTCAAACTATCTGGTCATTTTTAAATACGAAAAGCTGTTCAATCTAAAGATTTTGTCAATAGAATTGTTACCATGATTGTGTTACTATTCTTATAAATATTCATAATGTTTTTTTTATTTTTTATTTTTATTTAGCTTATTTTAGTAAGTGAAAAGACAATAATTCTGTTTTTTTTTTTTAAAGAAATACTTATTTTAATATTTTATTAAATTTATCATTTACTTCATTGTTTATTTAGGTACCAAAAGATGCGTAAATATTTTCCATAAGTAAGCATCAAAACATCATTTACTTGTTTTTCATAACTCAAAATCCTCGTTATCAATTCTTACAATTACCATTTATTTAATGGTATATTTATTAGGAAACAAGAAAATATTTTCAATAAACGAGCATCAAAATATAATTTTCTTGTTTTTCACAAACGAAAGCCCTCATTAGCAGATTATTCCAACCCTATATATAGTTAAAATTTTATGTTTCAAAAATCATTTATTTTTGTTCATCCGACATATTATCATCGTAGCGAATGTTACAAAAGTGTCAGTGCGTCAGTTAACTATATCAAAAAAATGTACGACAAACAGTGCCGTGATTTAACAACAAATGTTGTTAAATTTATGTTAGCTGAAAAGGAAAACTTGGGCCCGATAATTTCTGTTCATTGTTATATAAGGCGTGCCGCAGAAGCATTAAAAATTTCTGAAACAACCATAAAAAATATTATAAAAGAAAATTGAAATGAAAAAGAAGCTCCTAAACAAGAACGAGCGAAAAAAAGTAAAAAATCAGAAGAAGTTTGTAATACAGTGAAAATGGAAGTCAAGGAAACTATATACAACATGATCAAAGAAAATACCTACGTCACAATTAAAGCAGTAAAAGAAGTTTTGGAAGAAAAACACATTTATAAAGGCAGTTGGTCGAGTTTAAGGAGGCTTTTGCTGTCTATTGGTATGTATTTTATTAACTATTTATAATAAATTATCGGATTTAAAAAATATAATAAAATAAAACAAATTTTTTTGTTTTTTTTAATCATCTTGTTCAAAATATATTATTATATATTTCGTCCGTTATTGTTATAGATAACGCATCGTACCATTCAAAAGTGAAGGAAAAACAGCCAATAACATCTTGGAAAGTTGACGAAATTAAACAGTGGCTTAGAGAAAAAAAAATTGAATTTTCAAAACATTGTTTTAAGCCGGAGCTTCTAAAAACAGCAAAATCAAATAAACAACCTGTTATTTATAACGTTGACCAATTGATAGAAGGATTCGGTCATAAAGTATTAAGTCTGCCACCTTATCACTGTCATTACAATCCAATTGAGCATATTTGGGCTTTATCTAAAGGTTTTTACGATAAAATTATCGGAAATAGTAATGTTTCTTCCGATGAAGCTGTTATTCAAACATGGCAAAGGGCTCTAGACAGCATCACACCAGAAGTTTGGAATAACACAGTAAACCATTGTAAAACATTAATTGAATCAGATATAAATAAACAAATTTGTCTTGATAATGTTCAAAAAGAGATTATAATTAACGTGAGTAATTCGGACAGTGACAGTGATGCTAGTTACATTGATAACGACACAAACGAGGAAAGTGATGGTTATAGTGATAGTGCTAATGAAATGTAAATAAATAGACTTGTACATAATTTAAAATTCTTGTTATAATTTTTTTTGAAAATAAAATTTATCTCATTGTATTTTTAAGATTTGTTGAGAATCACTGATAAGCTTTGGGTGGGTAAATCAGAGAGGCATGCTAAACTTTGCTGTCTCTTTTAAATGGCTTTAGAGTGAGAGTGATGACAACCACTTGAGGGATTAGGGAGCGGACAAAAGTTTATCCTACTTGCTCGTACCTACTTTCTTAAAGAGCAAGAAAGAGAACTACGTTTTACGACATTCGGGTAAAATTAAAAGAATACTACTATACAAAGCTCATTTCAAAATTCTTGTTCAAGCAATAAAAAAACTAGAAACTGTAGGTCTTTCTCTAACAGATTTTATGTCAGTAATTGATTTGGTAAAAAATTCAATTGACTCAGTAGGTAGTGCCGCTAAAAAGCATCAGAAAAACTAGAAGCAATCTTAAACAAAAATCCTAGATTTTTTTATTTAAATATTATTAAAAAACAATTTTGTGGAGAAAAATGTGACACCCAAATTCAAGAAGATTGGTCCATATACAAATTTGCACCAACAACATCCTGTGATGTTGAGAGATCTTTTTTATGGTTGCACAATATATTAAGTGAGAAAAGATCAAACTATTCGAATGATAATTTAGAAATTTTTTTTGTATGCCATGCCAATCGACGATAATTTTTAAGGTTTTATGTTTCTTGATTAAAATTTAATAAAAACTTGTATTAACCTACATTAAGTTTATTTTACCTAATTTGTTTTTTAAAACCACCTCATTTAGGTCCCTAAATTCACATTTTTTACAACCTAAAATCCGATCCCTAGTGATAAAGATTGTGTGTTAATAATGTATGAGATGGCTATAACGTATGGAAGCACTTGTGTCACTTCGCTCAATAAGTATTTTGGCGATGTGACGCTTCCTCAGCATGAAGGTGTAGCTACACATGTTTTAGTTTTTATGCTAGGGGGAGTAAGTCTTAAATGGAAGCAGGTAATAATAGCTTACTACTTTACTGGCGACTCTGTAGATGGTACTGCCCTGAAAGGTATTCTGAAAAACATTTTCAGTGAAACTAGTAATCTTGGTTTGAACATTTTAAGTATAACATCTGATACGGGCTCCTCGAATCAAGCAATATGGCGCACCCTCAATATAGGAGCCCATAAATTGGAGCATATCAGATGTAAAACACCCACATCTCTTAGGTGAGAATAAAGAGATTTATGTTATGGCTGACGTTTCCCATTTATTTTGTGGTAGGAGTTGCTTTTAGGATAAATTTACTTTCTCTTTATTTAAGATTTAAAGGTAAATCTTAAGGGATGTTAGTGATAAGGCCATAAGCGGTACCCAACCCATAAATCTAATGAATTTATATTTTGGAACAAAGACCTTCCCTGCGATTTAAAATTATAAAAATAATAAACCGGAGTTCGGGAATCAAATGCTTTAGGGGTAACGGGTGCAGTCTAAGATCTTTACCATCATTTAAAAACAAGACTCAGTTCTCATAAACAAAATATATTGAAAAATGCTTAGTTAGTATGACAAATTAAATAATGATATAATTTTGATAAAATCTTAAATATTAATATACCTCAATTTAATAAAAACTTTTAGTCATAAACGAAACAAGAATAAACAATTTATTAATCTTTAAAGATGAAATTAAACCATAATATAACCTAATAAAATCTATAACAGTTAAAAATTACTTCCAAATTATGACAAACAAATGTAAAGGTTTTTAAACTTTTCAACACGTATTCTAACAATTTTCCTGCTTTAAAAAATTACAATAATTTAGATCCAATATTGTTTAATTAATTTATAACAAAAATAAACAATTGAAAACTAGAAGAATGATTAATCAACTAAGATTTAGCAATTAATCTGGCAATAAATAAATGAATTCAAAGACAAGTAAACCAAGTTAATTTTACCTTAAATTACTCGTTCTTTTATTACAATTGATTATTAAATTACTTTAACTAATTTCACAATAAGACAAAAAAAAACTTAAGTGAAGGAGAAGATAATGTATTTCGGATATGTGATAAAATACGCAAATTCATTACTTAAACTGAAATTTAGTATGCACAATGTTTAAACCGCAAGCCGAATAATATTTCAAATAAACCATTGCTTTAATAACCTAGTAAAAGCCTATTTATGACGCAAAATCGATTACAATAAATTACACAACTACTGCATTTATTAACAAAAACATTACTACTGTTTATTATAATGCTTTATTGACCATTCAAACGACACCAGCTTTCGTAGACTTATAAAGCGCGAGACTTAAATTAACGCGGCAGGTTTAAATTTTGCTGCAACATAGCGTTTCCGGCTTAGTTGTCGCCAGTATGAAGGATTATAACTAAGGAGATGAAACGACCATACGATTTTGAACAAATTTATGTACCTAAAAAACTTTGGTAATTTATATGACGATGCGTAGCGCTGGCGTAGTAAACCCTACTACAATTTGACAACTGACGATTATTTAAAAGTTTTACTGTCTACAATTTTAAACTCAATTTTAAAGTGTTAATGTGATTAGACGTAAGTAAATTTACTTTTATACTAGTTTTTCTCATTAGTAATAACAAATAAACGTAGTGTAATAAGCTGAAGAGAAAAACTAATTGTTTCGTGTCGGGTTGTCAAACAGGAACTTTAGGTTTTCGAAATAAAAAGAAAACCGAGTTTATTTAAGATACTAAAAGTAAGTAAAAGTTAGGATTTATAACAACGCAAATATTACAATAATGTAGGATAAAACTCTAATTAAAAAATAGTGCCAAGCTGTTTCAACCGCGGATAAGCAGTTGAGCGAATATGATGTAGTATGTGAACTACATTTTAAGGAGAATCATATAAAAAATATTATGAAACGGTATTGAGCAATGAGGATATTTGGAAATTAAAAAGAAGTAAACCCAAGCTTAAGCCTGGAGCGATTCCTTCAATATTTCGAGAACAGTCCCAACATGTTTGCATTCCCACATTAAAAAGAAAAGAGAAATTACCAATTCTAGAAGATCATGATAACGTTGAGCTACCAATACTCACATTTCATTTATTAAAACAAAAGTGGAATAATATTCAACTGCCTACACTAAAATGGACAAAGTGTTATTTTGAGCATTTTAATAAAATAATATTTAGTGAACGAGAGTTAAATTATCAGGTGACCAAACAAGTAATCGTATATGCAGATATGTCTCATCAAGTGAACCTTGTAAATGAGTGAAAGCATTTTATGCTAAAATTGAATTTTTAGGTGATATTTGGAAATATCGAAATTTTTGCTGATAGAATTAAAAAGAAAATAACTAATTGAAAAGACATTTCAGATGTATTGAAAACCATAAACTGTATTATCCCTTGTAGAGGTGTTGAAACGTAAATATTACATTTTTCTATACATTTGTGGATTACACTATTTTTTTATTTATCTACTTTAGTATTACCCCACTTTGTTCAGCTATTGCTGTAGAAATAACAACTGTTCATTTAAAAAAGTTGTCAAGTGTGCTATGAAATTTTGATAAAAGAAAATGTAGCAAAGAAGGGATGTCGGAACTTGATACGCAGCTTCACAGTGCGCGCGCAGTCGTGATTTGTCATCGTAACTGACAGTAACTGGCAGCAGAATTATAGTAAGACATACTTCAAAATGTTTTTGTTTTTTCATAGCACACTTGACAACTCTTTAAATGAACACTTGTTAAAACCTCGACAAACATAAGCTATGCTTATACATGTGCTCTTTGTCAAGAAATTCTGAAAAAGAGAACAAAAACAGAGAAAAGGTTATGTATTCAAAAAAACTACGAAAAATTAAAAAGAGTTATAAAATGTATTTAAAAAAAAACGTGAGGCTAAAACAGAAGGTATTTTAAACATACGAGATCTTAAACTTAAATTATTAAGAATGTAAACCCGCATGTTTTAGATAACATTATTATCTCAAATTGTAAACAATTTAAAAAGTAAATGTGCTTCTGTAAAAAAACATATCGAGGGAGCCCTAAAAGATTGCCTACTGCTCAACAAAAGACAGTAAGGTCTTGTTTTGCCTTGGGCTATAGTAACAAATATACGAAGCAGACGCTACTCAACTGTCTGGATTTATGATTGTCTTCTAATTCGGATAAAAAGCAAATCCACTTATGAGCACTTGCGCAAAGTTAATTTATTACCTTTATCATGTGTAGAAACACTTGGTAAATATATTAGGCAGATTAGTGGATGCTATGGATTTTAAACTAAAATTTTTCAACTTATGCAAAAGAAAGCTGGAATAATGCCTGTAAATGATTGATTTTTTGGACACTCCGGTAGTAATTATTTCGGAACTACTTTATAGTAGGGAATACAATTGTACGCCATCTGGCAGTGATATTTTATGGGTACGTTTTATTTACCGTCTTTGTAAATTTTTTATAAAAGTTTAAAAAAGTTTAAACATAAAAGTTTTTGTAAATTAATATTGTATATACGCGGTAGTGGCGGTTACATCCTGGGAAACTGTTGTGATTCATGGGTTTTAGCCGGCAGGAATCCAGCTCTACCCGAAATAATCTAGTATAGTTCCAAGTGCCCATGAAGGCACCCTCACGAAAAAAAGAAGGTGAAGGGGCTTGAATATTTTTGTTGACAACAGTTGAGGTAATTTTTTATTACTATTATTATTAGTATTGCTTAATAAAACTGAAACGTACAAAAAGAACTTTCTTTTATTTATTTTTTATAGAATTAGCCGGTATTGATATTGTTACATTTTCTATACAGATGTTCGATTTTATCAACTTTTGTAAAAAAATTTGACAATATTGACACAAATAAACAAACCCTTGAAATAAGAAAAATACCCATAGAAAAAGAAGGAAAATAACATTCCATATTCCCTTTCTCTCTAACGTCAAAGAAATCATTGTACACCCGGTCACTAGGGTTAGCAATAATTTGCTTCCCTAATTTAACACGGAGGCATCATTTCTCGAATTAAGTGTTCTGTGCCTGCCACCACTTTAGTGGAAATTGAGACACATCGAGGAAATTCATCCAGAAAAGGACGATGTCACGCGGGTTGTGTCAGTGAGGTGTAGTGGCGATGTAATTAAACGCCCTGTGTCAAAGATTTTTAAATTGCCAGAATTAATGAACGAGAGTGATCGCACTTGACTGTGATGTAGATTAAGACGACAATGTATTTTTCTTGTTTAAATTGTTCTTTATTTTTTACATGTATATCAACTGTTTTAATTTTATGTTGATTGTTTAATTTTGTAATGTTAATTGATTTAAAATTTTTTGAAATACCTTAGTATTTCAAGGGGGGCGGCATGTTACCCTCTCACTTCAATACTTGTAAATAGTTGTAACCAATTAGGATTGCCCTTACCGCCTCTTGTGGGAAGTGCCAGCTCCTTCCAGGGTGAGGGTCGTACCGAAACGGCAGAACACCTAGAGTGGCAAAATACACCTCAAAAGGGAAACATCCCCAATTTTGTAGTCAGAGAAATACCCTTTATAAATCCAGTTTACTGTCTTCCAGTAAACTTTTCAAATGCATCCACAATATCAACAATCCTGACAGCACGTCGTTGCATACTAAACAATCTACTCGCGTGACAACTTGGGCCCCAAACAAGAATGTCGTAAGGCATGGTTTTTTGAAAGAGTGCAAAATAGGCCATGAGTAGCACTTTATGAGACACTTCATTGGCAAGGCTTTTTAGGAGAATTACAGTTTTTGAAAGTATTTCCGATGTTTCACTTATATAAGATTCCCAAGAGGAAAAGAAGTAATAGAAAGGTTTACAACCTTTGGACTGTTGGTCCTGCTTTATTTTCTCAATATAATAAATAAGTTGGTAATAAATACAAATGTTTTATAGAAAGTATTTTCCCAAACTACCAGGATCAAAATGACTGTAGCAAGACCGATATATCTGATAGGAATAAAAGCCCTTATTGAGCTGTTTTATGTGTAGCACGTGTTTTCAAAAGCAGAGGAAGAAAAAAAGAAAGAGTTTAAGTAAATTGATAAATCGTGTGTTGAAATATTTCGAACAACTACAACGTACAAAAGATTTAAATTTTCGCGATGTTGAGAGAGAGAGAGAGAGAGAGAGAGAGAGAGAGAGAGAGAGAGAGAGAGAGAGAGAGAGAGTAAAAACTGACCGATTTGCTATTAGAAATTTTTTTGATCAATTCAGGAGTATGTTGCAAAATTGTTAAACAACCAGGAAATATTTGATTTTAGATGAAATGTTTTTTACATTTCGAAGGCGTTATCATTTTCATGTATACAGGGTTTCCCAAAAAGACGTTTCTATAGAACAACCAGAGATTTCAGAGATAAAAATAAACCTATTTAACGAAACTTATCTATATGCCAACTTGTACCGTTTAGGAGCTAGAGAGCGCTAATATTAAGAATGAGAATTCGTTTTTATGAATAACATTAAGAATGTAATAATAATAAATTAATAATAACATGAATAACATAAAGTACACATTTTGGTGTACTGGTGTACATTCTAGAGTACTGAAGTAATGCCAACCTTTCAAATTTCGGTTTATAAGATGATGAAATAAATATTTATTAATATTTTATAAATATTTTAAATTAAAGTCTTAGGAAAATTCTCATTTTTTTAAAATTACTTTTCATTCGATCGTGTTTAGCGTCACTCCGTTAGTGTAATTTTCACTTCCCATTTATTTTGAGATTTTTATTTTTATTTTAATTATGTTTATGTTCCACGATGTGATTGGCAAAGAGAGAAGAAGTGTCAAAGTTATTAGAGGACAAATTTTTATAAATAAATCTCTCATGTTCCTTAATCCTAATGTTAAACTTCCTTCCTGTCTTGCCAATATAAACTGCGTTACAGTCATTACAACATGGTTTATAAATCCCTGATTATGATAATTTAGGGATAGGATATTTGTTTTGGACCAGACAAGAGGAAAGGTTATTGACCGTTTTGAAAGAAATATCAATATTAAAGTTCTTAAAAATATGTGCAATTTGAAGTAAAAGTTTACCAAAAAATAAAATTGAAAAATTGAAAAAATAAAAGACCTGAAATTTATATTTACCCTAGTGGGTTGTATTACAATATGTGTAAGTTTGGTTTTCACAAAATGTTTCTTAATCAATTTATCAATTAAGTTTATAGGAGAATCATTATTATAAGCAATCTGTTTGATCACACCAACTTCTCTTTCAAAGGCTACAGGACCAAGAGAGATTGTAAAAAATTTGTGAATTAGAACGTTAAAAGTACTCATTTTATGTGAAAAAGGATGACTAGAATAATAGGAAATGATATATTATCTGTGACAATAAGTTGGATATTTAAAAAATGTACAATTGTGTTCACGACTGGTAAATAACATTTCAGCTTTAAATATTTCGATTAATCATATCAATTGAGATGTCAGCATTTTACACAAAATGAAATTGTTTGTAAAAAGTTATTTATGTCTTTTTAAAACGCACTCATTTCTCATATTTTTCGGTGACTTTTGGTATCATCAAAATAACGGCCGAACATTATTTCTGTGATTTACAACACACTTAACTTTTGCCAAGCGGAACGTTTCATTCTACCAACAACATTCTTGCAGAATTATGTTCTGCTGCTGGAAACATACAAGTCAGTGTAGAGTACAATTACACTTATCGAACAAATTACATACTACAATCCCTATTTAGAATTTAAACAAAATTTTAACACTGCAAGTACCAATAAATGTAATTTTTTTTGATATCTTTAGCGTGTATGCTAATTTGTTTGTTGTTCAATCATTCCCTTTGAAATTGTCCACTTTATCATATTAGTTGACAATTACGATAATAACGCGTTTGCTGGGCTTTCTACATTAAAATACTCAACCATTAATTCATTTTCCATCTAATGGATATTTAAAATTCAGACTTGGGACAATCACAACAACACCCAGTTATATAAAATACAACCAATAGTCAATTACAAAAAGAAAAAACAAAATAGACATCGAACACGGGAAAAACAAACCATCCTCAACCGACTACGTATAGGACACACCAACATAACCCACAGTTACATACTAGAACGAAAACAACCACCTGCTTGCAACTGGTGTAATAATGGGACCACCCTAACATTTCCTCAGCTTTTTAGTTGCATAAAGCTATAAGAAAACAAACAAGAGCTTCAGATGGAGATGCTGAGTGGGGAAGATCCATGCGAAGAAGATAGATTATGGAAACACCTCGAAAGTTTACAGATACAACTACTGTAACAACCTGAAATCAGAAATATATAATATGTACATAATTTGTAGTGTAAATAGCCTATGTAGCTGAAACACTTAAATAAATTTAAAAAAAATATATTTAAAATTAATTTGTTATGATCGCGCCATTTCTAAAAATATTGATTTGTTGTACATAGAAAACCTGGGCGAATAAAATTTTTACATTTTCTACAACTTTATTAATTTATTTTTCTTACTACATTTTCATGTTTTCACATGAACATTAATTAAAAAGTTGTTTTATTATTTTTATTTTTATTTAAACTACTAAGAGTTAGATTACTGTTTTGATTACGTAGTCAGCTTGTCCTATTATAATACGCGTTCGAGTTTTAAACGGGTTGTATTATACCATTTTTCTGTTGTAATAAAATTCGTTAGAGATGTATCCAAACACTATTTCGTCAGAATTCAACAATTTGAATATATCAAAATTTTATTTTTCTTTAAAGTAATAATTAATAAATCTAAAAACGAGATTTGGTTGTCTGACTCAATTTTAACTGTAAATTTAATTTTTGGATGTATAGAGTTAATGCATATGAGGAATTAATCTAATTCGGTTCTCAAACCTTTAAAAAGGGAGATTCACATATCTGTACCAAAAAAGAATTTTATTAGATGGATTGGAATCAGAAACGCTTTTATTTTCAAGGTTATTCATGAACAGACTTAGGCACAGAAATGTCACGGAGGGGAATCCAAGCGGTGCGATCGCTACACATTGCGCGCACCGAACTAGACCGACTTATTAGTTACCTACCTATTTAAGGAATTTACAGAGATTTGTATGTAGCAGTCGAACTGTTCGTCGTCTCTCGGATTTTACTTTCTAGTTATAATTTTCGTGTTATATATATTAATAATATATAGTACAGTTACACACGGCAAGCCTACATCCGACGCTTATGGCTCGCGCTGACTGCAAGCGAGTGCAGTGAGTCTGTGTGACATTTCTATGCCTTTGTCTGTTCATGAACAATTGTGGCAAAAGTGGAGAAAGAAAAGATCCCATAGCTTAGCCAGATGTTTGTTGGAAAAATTTAGTGGCAAATTAGAAAAAAAAATTGTTTTAACACTGTCTCTACTAAAGTCAGAATGTTCAATGAATGCATAGTAGAGATTTGTCTGGTAAACAGAAAATTCTTTAAAATATCAATACAATCTGTAGGTGGAATGAAAGTGAAAAGATTGGATACCATCATCAAAGAAAACTAAAAAAGGTTCTCCAGGTACATCAATGTCTTTAAGTTTCAAGATTAAATCTAAAGGGTTTTTTACTGAAAAATAATTAGGAAAGTTAATATTTTCTCTTTTCTCTAAGGACTTTGTTTAGCCATTTCGCTAAAGAATAACACGTAGTATTAACGAATGAGGCAACAGGCCTGATAAGACAGTTGTCTTTATGGATCTTTAGTAAACCCTAGAGTCTAGGCATTGAAGGGTTCATAGGAATTAAAGGTGTCTTGTAAAAAGATTCAAAAAGTAATTGGCAATTTTGGAAAACGGATTTTAAATCTGAAACAAATTTGCTTAGTGAATTTCTAAGTAAAGTGGTAAAGCCATTGTTGTTCAAAAATGTAATAACTTTGTTTATGTAATCTGTTTTATGTAAAATAACAGTCAAATTTCCTTTATCTGCTTTACAAACATATAAATTATTCTCTGAAGTTTTATTCCTTAGTTTGATCATGTCTTTAATTGTGGTAGAAGAAACAGTATTAAAATGTTGAGAATTATTAAGTGTTGAGAGAAAGAAATTATTAAGGGTAGGAACAATTCTTTGATTTTCATCTTCATTAAGTTTACTCTTGATAATCACTTCACAGTCCACTTCCAAAGTCATGATGGTCTGGATAGTATTTGAATGCGGTTTAAAGCTAAGACCTTTATGTAAAATTTGTATTTTCTTCTTGGAAAAGTAAACATTTGAAAGATTAGAGACTCTAGAGAAAAATCGATGGTCTGAGAATTTGGTTTTTATAATATAATTAACATATTTTTGTCTACGGTGAAGACTATCTAATTTACATTTAAGTTTCTTGAACAAGTATGAAGTATGTATTATCCGAAATATGATATTGTAATATCCTCATCCACAACATCAAAATTAAGAGATGAGTAAATATTTTATTATTTATTGAGAAAGACCGTTTCGTGCACGTGTTTCAATACGGAATTTTTCTGTAAAATTTAGACAAACCTGACCGGTTACATAAATCCATAAATTCAATTTTACAAAAGAGACCGCTTTACTGTCGTTTAGAAAGTTTCTACGAAAAACCTAAAGTTACCCTTGAAAGAAATATCTGGCGTCCAGATGTGTAAAAACTGGAACGTACCGTTCCCACAAAATATTTTTTTATTAAATTGTTATTATCAAGCGCCAAAACGTTATATTGTCGAATTCAACATCTTTAAATTAGCGTTGTGTCAAAACTACAAAAATTGAATGTCTAGTTTTAAGTTAATTAGGCTTTAATTTATTTTGGGCGAATCTCTTTCCAATTTTCTAATTTTCTTAACAATCTATTTACCTATTTTATTAATTCTGTTGCAAATTATTTTCTACTTATTCTGTTGCATGTGTCTTGCAAATTATGGCAAATATTTTGGAAATAAATTTAATAATTTTGTAATAAAAATGAGTAACACATTAAGCACAAAAACAATTCAGATGCATGAATTATTTGACAAGACTAACTCTTTCTTTTATTGCTTAAACTTTTAACCCTTTTCTTCTTGCTCTTAATTAGTGATGCCCAAAAAGATCATTTAGTTAGGATTTATTAAGGTAATTTGGATCCAGTGAGATTAGTTGTAAACCAGATTGGTATTAAATCATCGCAATTAAATTGTTAGAACTAGAAAGGCGGTGTCTGGATTCCATATAATTTTAAGCTTTATTTATTGTATTATTTTTTATTCATTTAAGGTTTCATTATTCCCAGATCTTGGTGCTTCTTTTCTTATTAGTTCATTTAGCAACAATTTAGAGAATATTTTAAACAAACAATTGGTCAAAATTTTGACCAATCAAAAGAACATGTATCGGGTGTAGAGTGGGGTAGATACCCCTGTGGAAACAAATTTGGTAACTGGAGGGGAGTACGAACTGAGCTTTCTTTGAGAACAGACGTGTTTTTTTTGAGCTTTGCTTAAATTTGATAATCTGTAATTTTTATTACATTCTATTAATTCAATTTGATTTTTTTTAAAGTTACTAGTGTAAATTTAAATTTAGTTAAGTTTGAATTAAATTCAGTGTCAGGTGCTTCCTTCGAGGAACCAGGCGAGATAAGTACTTTTCTTTTCCTAATTAGCGAAACGCTAATTAATCTCGTCTAATTCTTTTTCTTTTGCTTGCATTTAACAGTAACCATCTCTATAACAACCTATTTACGAGATGTCTATAAATTTAATTCTATGATTCTTAAATTAGTTAAAAATTAATAGCTTTGAATTTAGTTAACTAATTAGCACTTTGTTGTATTGCGGAAAGTTTAACTAAATATTTTTCAACGTTTTTTTTTGAGTTTTTCACCTCGTAACTTGTAAATTCATTATTATTTTTGTTTGTTTTTTTTATTTTTTTATTTTAAAGTTGTTATTTGGATCAAGCTAGTAATTTAATTAATTTGTTTCTTGATTTGGAGTTAATCGCGAGTGCATCAGGCAAGTCATAGTTAATTAATTGAATTAACTCCAAAGTTCTAAATTAAAGGATTTTGACCACATTATCCAAAATTAACCAAATTAACCTGAATCTCGGCTAGACGGGGCAGAGCCACAGCGGCCACCCACTCCCATAAGAGAAGGAAACGTCATTAATACAGTCGATTGAATCCATCGCTAATTACGAATTAGTAATTAACCTTTACTCTGTACCATCCTGCATCAGTGAAAGGGGTGCAACGACCTGGTCCATCTCTCCAACAAAATCCGATTGTTTCTAAATTCATCTAAATTGCAATCGTTGAATTTAAATTTTCATTTATTACGTAATTATTTAATTAATTTTGTTTTATTTTTTTTATTTGAATATTATTATTAAAGTTTATCTCTTTAGCTTTCGTTATGAATTTTAAAAGTTAATAATTACCCTTTTAACTTAAAGTTTTATTAACATCTTTTATTTGTGTTTTAAATCGTGAATACAAATTCTAACACTTTCTTCACTGCATGATTTCCTTTTCCTTGTTTAAGTTACCAACGTAATAGTAAATTTTAAACCAAGTTCTGGGCTGATTAATTTTATAAAAAAAAAATATTTTTTTTGTTAAATACAATTTTTCTTGTTTCTTTTTTGTTAATAAATTTAAGTGTAGTGTGAATTAATTTTTATCTCTATTTTTTTTCTTTTCCGGTCCCCTCACAAACCAAACACAACGTAGGGCCAATCAAAAAATTTCAAGTGGGGACCTGAACATCATAACATTTCATACATCAAAAACATCACAATATCTAATATCTGAATCTAACATTTTAAAATCTAATGGATGAAAAAAAGAGGTAGTAAGCTTGAAGTATAGAAATTTTAAGATAGAATTTACTTCGTTAAGATGTTTATAGCGAAATTTTACTTCTTCTTTGACCCAGGTAATCTGAGCTATCCTAACGGTTTTTGAAGTTACATATGAAGTGCTCCTGGTTCTCACGTTGACGAACACAGAAACCAATCCTTAACGTAGACATTGTTGAAAGAACCAGATTGGTTCAGGAACCAATCCTTAACGTAGACATTGTTGACAGAACCAGATTTTGAGGAAATCTTCTTCACCGCTCCATCGTCGTTTTCCTTTTCTCACATTTAAACTTAGTATAACCATTTCAAATCATGCTTTATCCGGTTTTAATAAATCTTAATAATTATTGTTAATTTTTGAATACTTAAAAATTTAAGCTTGTTCTGGTATGTTTCACATTTTGTTATGTCTTCCTACATGAAATTTTTTTAGCTGTTCACACTGGTAATGGGTGATCAACCCGAAACTACATTCTGTAGACAATAATTTAAACATTAAATTTTTACTATTATGTGGGTTAGACTTTGAATATTTTCCTCCATTTAAATACTACAACCGCGTTCGAGGAAAATGAAAAAAATTTTTAAAATTAAAAAACTACTTAGAAAGTCAAACACAATTACACCTACTCAACTGGTATCAAAAAGCATCTTTTTCTGGTAGATACATTAACTACAATTCCAACCATCCCAACAATCAAAAAATGAATTGAGTGCTGGCAATGAGAAATCGTATCTAGGGCTTACGATACCGGTATTCCGGGATCCCGAATACCGGAATCCCGGACGATTTTTGTGCGTTATTAAAAACCGGTATTTATGATAAAATACCGGTATTTTGGTATTACATTAGATGATAAAAATAGAATTTAATTTTTTTATTTTAATTTAATTTATTATCATCAATTATTGCTGCTTTTACTCCTGTAAAATTAACAGTAGATACATTATGCCGAAAAGATGCAAATTTTTTGAGGGCTGACGCTTCATTAGCATTTATGTTAGATACTCTTTCCCTGCAAAAATCTGCAATTGCATTAGAATTATTGGAAGCATTAAAATCTCGCATTTTACTGCGACGAACTGAATTATCACAAATACTTCAGTATCTGCAAAAAGGCTCACAAGATGTTGGAGAAGTATTTAAACGCATATCCAAATTTACAATCATTAAAAAAATTGTAAGCTTAACTAAACGGCTCACACATGAAAATCTAGAAGATACAGAAGATATGAAAGTTGTGAAGGAAACATCCCTACCAATATCTCCCCAAATTAGTAATCAAACAGTATTAGAATCTGACAAGGTAAACGTAAACGAATTAAAGAAAAAACTACAGGCAGCAATAGACGAAACACTAAATACTTCACCCGTGCCTGCGTTTAAAAAAATTCCAGGTCTGGAACAAAAAATAAAAGATGAAATTACTTTTTTTGAAAAAACAGGAACATAAGGAACGTATTTACAAAATGTGTATGATTTCTTAATGACAATAGTGCCAACAAGTGTAGAATCAGAAAGAGCTTTTTCGGAGGCTGGTTATATTTGTTCAAAAATTTGGTCCACGCTTGATGATGAAACGATTGATTGTTTATGTTTTTTAAGAGTATACTTTAATAAACAAAACGTAAGTTGTTAATATTATTTCATAAATACTGTCACGAAGCGGAAGTTCGTTAGCCTGCTAGGTCGAAAACCTGCGGATGCGGATGAGATATTGCTGATATCGACTAAATCACCGTCGGTTGAGGCAATAGCTGGCTCAGCATTTAGGGGGTTAGCGAACTAGCGGGCTGCGTTAATCGTGGAGTCGGTTGGTAGCGTTCGACGAGGAGAGTTGAGTTAGGTAGAGTGTGGAATATGCCCAGCCCTTTGGAGTGTGTCAGAATGTCACTGAAAGTAGCTCTTAAGTATTCTATCCGCCATCTAATATGTATATCTCGATCATCATTAAATTAACTTTTGTATTAAATTCCTGTTTTTAATCTCAACCCACCTCACGAGGCAAAGCTCGTGACAATACTTTAGAATTTAATATGTACTTTTTTTCTTGCACGTTTTTTTGTACCTATCTACTCCTACTCTCTACGTAATTAAATAAATAATATTTACTCATTTCAGAACAATATTTATTGGATATCATATATTATTTGTTAACAAGTCAATATAACAACTGAGGTAAGTAAAAATATAACTAGTAAATTTTTTATTAATAATACCGGTAACACGATATTTCAAATATCAAATACCGGTATTCAGATTTTAGTTCGGTATTGTAAGCCCTAATCGTATCCACCATACCAGTGATGAACGCTTTCTTAAGACTAACTTGGACCAACTTTACAATATTTTAGTTAAAAATGGTTATCCTAAACTATTTAAAAAAAAAGTAATTGACAACACGATGATAACCCTAAAGTAGAAATTGTCTATAAAAAATTCCTTATATTTCAGGCTTAACGAACAAAATCATAAATAACTTCAAACATACCACAAATGTAAAAATAGCCAAATAAACAACCACAAAATTGGCATATATATTATCTATAGATTGGCATCTGGCTCCCCTATCACAATTTGTGTTGTAAACTAAACGACACCTAAGCGCTACTAGTACTTCAATGTGCAAAATCTAAATGGCGGCTATTAATAACAGTCATAATAATTCGATTTAATTTTATATTTCAAAAAAAATATGCACCATGTGTTATAATTTTTAAATCAAAACAGATGGTACACATTTCTTATAAAATGTAGAAGTAGGTATTTGTAAAATAACTCACGAAAATAAAATATAAGAAGTATACTCAAGTGAGGAAAATGTATTTATTATTTATACCAGCAAGGTTTAATGTAGGTTTCCCAACAGTTTGTGGAGCACTCCTTCGCGCGGTGACAGTTATCGAAGTTCCAGGAGTTTCGAACTCATTGTTTGTTGAAGGGCTGGTAAGTAATGTTGGACAATCGTTTGCAAAATGACTGGTCATCTTCCGTTTAAAACAAGTGTCATCAAATGTTAAGAAAATAGGATAATTTATATTATCGTATTTGAAAACTACAGTCAGGAAGATTAATTTTATCGTCTGGTTGGACACATATACCCGGATCACTTTTGTAATGTTAAACAACAGCGCATCAACCCAAAATTTTAGCTTTGTGAATTATGTTTTTTACCGCAAATTCGGGTTTTCAAAATGTAGGTCATGTTATATGACAATGTCACGTTGACGTCGTCATATAACATAATTCACAAAGCCAAAATTTTGGGCTGATGCGCTGTTGTTTAATATTACAAAAGTGATCCTGTTATATATGCCTACAATGGCCCATCACGTGCTAAAAATCGTAATTTTTTGCTTCAGCTTTTAAAAAAGACAAGAAGGATACCAACGTAAATCCAAGAGTCTTGATCTGCCTTTCTAAGATAGGTATTGTGTGGAATCAAAGGCCACACACTAGATAATATAATTCTGGGCGTTGGATTTATGAGTCGACGTACAGCAACCTCAGTAGCTTTTACATTAACTGTAGGAAGATTTTCAATAACATCAACTACTACAGATTTTGAACTCCAAAATGCATAAGCGACTTTTCGATAATTTGGAAGCAAATATAACAGTTTTTAGGGTGACAATATTACCTATTACCACCAAGTATTCATCAAGCACTAAATTATCACAAGAGGTAAGAATTACCGCCTGATCCTTAGAAGGAAAAACTATTGTGGATTCAGCCATATTTATTATATGAGCAACTCTTTACCTCAAAAGTAGGGTAAGATTATAGCGGCTGAAAGCGGCGAATGCCGCAGTTGTTCACCTCAACGCTTCTGAAGAAAAACCCTATTGGTGTTAAAAGCAAGAAACCGATAAGAGATAACACATGTATCAGATCGCTAAAGCTTCGTGGAAAACGCAATAATTAAGGACCTACGAGCAGATATGACAAATTTACACTTGAAATTATACTGTTCGGACATCGCTGCTACAATTCGGTGCGGTTCAACAATTGAAGCTGGAACAAACTCACCAAAAGTGAGCAAAAATGCAGGTACCCAAAGAAGTTGTTTAATTCTTAATAAAAAAGTCCAAATAATGCTTATAATATTAAGATAAACATCAAATTTGTCGCTAAATGGTAAACATCAAGCTAGGGTTTCACTAAATAGAGTTGCCGTTCTTTCAGTGGGTCGATTGTTGATTCAACTTATGTTAATGTAGGGTATTTGAAATGATCAATTTGTATTTATACAGACTGTTATGGAAGTGAATGCAAAAATTTTAACCTGAAACACAGCACCACAAATAATAAAAATCTGCAAAAAAATTTTGTCCTATCTCAACTAATAACAAAATTACAAGTCGTCAAAGTTGGGTATAAAAAAACATTTTTTTGTTATATATCGAAAACTGCTTAACCGATTAATACCAAATTTGGTACACAAATGAAGTTGAGTGAACTCTTTTTATTTCTGCTAGAAATATTTTGCTGCACTTACGACACTTTTGTTTCACATTTTGGGTAATTAACCAATTTTTTCTTATTAATTTCCAATTTTTATAGCACAAATAAATATGACAGTAAATTTTAAATAAAAATGCAAGAACGCAATATTTTGGTAAAACGTATGTTTTCGAGATATTTACGTTTAAAGTATAAAAATGTCTTTTAATCTCAAGACCGAGCACACACTGGCATACATGCTCGTCATGCAGGTATGCACATACATGTATGCCCGTGTGTGTTCAAAATTCGCAAGCATGTATGTCGTACAAGTTTTCTGATCTGACCGACAAGCATGTATGTGCTTACAAGACTGCCGATCTCAGGCCAAGTATCACATTTCGTTCACATACAAATTGGAAACAGTAGCGCCTGCAAATTTTGCCTATATAAAATAAAATAATAAAATTTAATTCAAAGAAAAAACGTTTTAAATTTTGATTTAAAGTTAGCGGGCTAAAACTGTCAATTAAGTAATAAACTATGTCTGATGTAAGAAATTGTTCAAAAAAGTTTATGATAGAGTTTATAGAAATGTACAAAAGCTTTCCGTGTTTATGGAAAAAAGAGGTGGCTTAATCCGCCTTATAAAAAAAAACTTTAGCAAATTGAGCCCAATGCCACAAAAAAACTGTACTAACAAAAATCAATAGCTTACGCTGCTCTTTCCGAAGAAAAAGGAAAAAAATTGGATGGCCTAAAATTCCTCCAACTGATATGCGCCCATTTATACCGAAATCACACATAATAAATTCACAATTAGCATCGACTACAGCCATTAATATCAAGTTATGTGTTCCTTTATAATTGAAATAGTATGAACCGAGGATGAAACAATAGTGACGTGTTTTCCATCTACAGCTCCCAGCACTTAAGAAAATTACACTTTCTTTCAAAGTCTTTTGCAATTTGCATCCACTCATCTTCGGTCGACGGAAACTAAAAAAATAACATACATTATACTTGTAGGACACACATGAAGACCATATAAACAACGATCTGGAAACATTGATGAGTCCACCTAGTTCATCTGCAAACAGTAATACCCAACCTACAATATGTACACCACTTGGTACCCCATCAACGTCATCAGTCACCAGTTCGGTTACAACTAAAAATGTAAAAGGAAAGCGTAAATCTAAAGTAGATGAACAAGCCGACGAAATATTATTAGCAGTGGTGAGCGAAAGACTTCGGAACACCACCAGTGACAATTCTTTTGACATCATGGGAAAGTATGTTGCATCAAAGCTAAGAACATTGCCGAAACAAACCCCCGACTATTTGCGGAAAAATTAATAAATGAGATATTGTTTGAAGCAGAAATGGATAATATTGACCAAAACACCACAATAGTCACGTCAGCCAATAATACTACAAATAGTAACTTCAGCGATGGAATGGTTAATAATGCTTATTCTCAGCACAGCTATAATAATCCCCATGCTGACACTTATCATCCACCATCTCAAACATTCCACGATTTACAAAGCACTATTTCGACCTTTTTTGGTACTTGCCAAACCAGTGAAGACAATCAAAATTAAAATATTTATGAATTGATATTTGTACAATACACAGTCAAACTTTTCTACCTTCAATTTCCCTAACAAGTTTTTTTTAACTGCAATTTTGTTTTAGATTTCAGTTTGCTTTCGTTTGGTTTTACTTTGGAAATGAGAGTTAGGAAAGTTTCACTACAATCTTAATTTAATATGAAATGAATGAGTAGGAATTAAACTTCAAGTCCATGCCCAACCAAAAGGAGTAAAAGAAAGAAATTATAGGACTAGTTTTGGCTTTTATTCTGTCATCATCAGCAAAAAACTCAAAAAGAATTAAAATCAAATGTAACAATCTATAAATACATGTAAGAATAAAGCATTTACATGTTTATAATAAAATTTTTATGAATAAAATCGAAAGAGCACATGTGTGTCCGTGTTGAAGTAAAATTGAAAAGGAAAAATCAGAATGGTTGACCTACTCATTCAGGTTTAATTTCTACTCATTCATTTCATCAAAAACTAAACCCAACTTTGTGATGATCACCCTCTCCACAGAAATTAATTTAATATGTTAACTAGTTTTCCAAAAATAAATAAAAAGTAAAACATCTTGAAGAAATCGTGTATTATTGAAGGAAAAATATTATTATTATTATTATTAATTGAATGCGGTCGGTCGGGCTGAGGCCGTAGCCTGTTAAGCCCGCGCTCATGAGTGAGATATTATTCCTTCAGTTCGAGACACAGTAGTCATCATAATTTGTCTTAAGGCACAAAGTAAAATTACTTAAAACAATGTTGGAAAGCAAGGAGTTCCACTTATCGAACTTTAGTCTAAAATTTTCCCTTAGCTAACTTGACACAGTGACCCCTGGTGCGACCAGTTGTGTTAAGGGGAAAGATGCGAATGATAGAAGAACATTAAAGAACATATTGAAGGCTTGAAAAACAGTGATCAAGTCACCCCGCATACGTCTGTCTGACAGTGATGGCAAATTCATCATGGATAAACCTGAGAATAATCGGGGCGGACACGACCAGAAGGCAATCTAGTAGCCGAACGCTGAACACTCTCTAAAAGTAGAATATCTCGTTGCAGTACGGGTACCCACACACTGTTCGCGTACTCTAAAGTTGGTCGAACGTATATTTTATAAGCTCGAAAGATCTGATGTTTAGACTAGCAGAGGTCTTACTTAGAATATAAATAATAATATTGGCCTTCTTGGCGATTCTTGAAATATGTTCGAACCATGAAAGAGAAGATGTTACGAGCACTCCCAGATCGACACAAGACTGTGTTTTTGCCAAATTGATACCGTTCATTTTATAAAGAAATTTAGGGTTTTTGTCGCCAATATGAAGTACGCAGCAATTATCCACAATGAGTGAAAGAAGCCACAGTCGAGACCATTCATAAATTAGTGGTAAATCAGAGGCTAAATTTGTGTATTTGCAGCTATTGTAGATCTTAATGTCATCGGCATACATTGCACATTGCGATTTTAACTGGCTTGGAATGTCGGCAGTATAAATTACAAATAGTAAAGAACCAAGGACAAAGCCTTGTGGTACACCACTTACGACTTGTTTTTGCGCACCAAATGAATTGCGGACTTTGACTTTAAACGTACGATTGCTTAAGAAAGCGTCTATCCCTCTGAGCAGGTTGCCACGCAATCCATAATGCTCAAGTTTATACAGGAGACGTCGCTTAGGTACTTTGTCAAAAGCCTTCGAGAAGTCTAAGTATGCCACATCGACAGAATTACAAGCATCTACTTCCTTGGTCCAGTCTTCAAGACAACACAATAAGTTAGTAACAGTCGATTTGGATGGCACAAAACCGTGCTGACTTACAAAATTCCACAATTTGGTCGTATAATGTGGCTTCCATGACTTACACAACTAGAGAAGTCAAACTTATGGGCCTGTAATTGAATACATCAAATTTATCGCTTCTCTTGTATAGAGGTCTAACAACTGCGTTCTTCCAGTCATGTGGCAAGACACCCGACTCAAAAGATTGCCTCATTGGTTTGCTCAAGTGCTTTGCACAATTTCCTAAAACACTAGCAGTAATATTATCAGTTCCGGGAGATTTCGTAACACCTAATTTTTCGAGTTTTTCCAATATAAAATTTTCAGAGAAATCGACATCACAAAGACCGTATAAATTTGGTGGTACCTGTATTGAGGGCAACTGCGATAATGGTTCGTCTATATATATATATGTATATATATACTTGCGAAACTATCTGCAAAAGCGTTGGCGACTCTAGCGTCGTCTACAACAATATTACCACTACCATCTCTAATACTAGGGGTCCTAAGCCAACCAGAAATACTAGCCTTTACGTACTTATAAAAAACATTTAACATCTTTTTTGTCGATAAGACGATTTTCGTATTCAGCTGTTTTTTTTTTTAATAATTGACGAATGTTTGTGAGAATAGGTCATATGGGCGGAATAATCACATTTATTCAAACTTAGTTTGTACTTCTTCTATAACGATCTCTTTTTTTCTAATCATTTTAAGAATATTTACTATGATTAATCCAAGGCTTGGTTGAAGATACCTTATAAAAGACTGTTTGACAATTAGCAGCAACTACGTTTTGAAGATGAGTTTTGAATTTAATCCAGTTATTATCGACCAGTGAATTCGAGAGAAAGCAATCCCAATCAGTTGAACATAGTTTATCATTTACCCTGTTAAAATCAATAAATACTTTTTTGACTTTCGATATTTTATTTAGACAGGTGAAGCCAATCTGTAATTCACTCCCTAACACAACATGATCAGATTTGCCTACAGGGTCAAGGTATTCAAGTTTGGATAATAGCCTTTGGTGTGATGTTATTATTAAATCTAAACCCGAAGGTTGCTGATTGTTTCTATATCGAGTTGGCTGGGAAACAATTTGTGTTAAATGACTGTTTTTAACATAATATCAACAAATTGCTGAGAGGAACTTGAGACAAAACAAGATGAGTTCAGAGACCATGCAATCTCCGGCATGTTGAAATCTCCAAATATAAACATTTTGTCATAGGATTCAGCATATTCTGATAAAGCGTTACAAAGTCATCACCCTATGAGGAAGTCGGAGGACGATATACACAACCCAAGACAAATGTAAGCGACTTATTAGAGATTTTTACGAACAATGCCTCAATTCCTCCGACATCAACGTTAAGTTCAGTTAAAGCATAAGTGCTAGATATTTGGTCAGAAATGTATATACAGACACCTCTTCTTCTAATTAGACAGTCTTTCCTAAACAGTGAATAACCATTCAATTTAATAACTGAATTTGGAATGTTAGGGCTGAGCCATGACTCAGATAACATAAGAATAGAAGGTTTATTAGCAGCAATGTATGCAGATAAATTATTAAACTTTTCTACTAGTGAAGCTATATTAGTATAAACAATATTACTGCTAAAATACTTTTGAGTTATGTTATTAGCGTTAAAGATGAAATTAAAATTAAAATAAGTTAACTGAAATATAATACCACAAAAATGAGATTAATCCTGGGAAAGAACGGACGGATCCATGGACAAAACTTTAGTTGCGCTTAGCATTTTGTCTAAAGCTTTATTGATTTTTTTCTTATTTTTTTTAACCAGTTTTTGCATTTTTTTATTATCAAGAACAGCAAACATGTCATACAACATATTGACAACACCCTTCGTATCCTCAGTGTAGCTAGAAACGAGGTTTAAAATATCCGGTTTGCCAATGAACTTGTCTAACCTATAGCACGGATATAATCTATGAGTTTCAAATCTTTAACATTGTTAAGCACTATTGCCTGATCATTTTCTGAAAACTCCATTTCGGAAAATTGCACAGGGCGCAATTAATAAATAAACAATTTCAATTCTCGCGTGAGAATTAGCGCACGGCCATGGTTAGGCTGCCAGCACAAATGTGTCGCGCACCTACGCCAATGAACTGTGGAGCGATAGCGGTAAAAAGACAGGTTGTTATCAGTATGGTAAAAGCAAAGAGAACCAAAATTGATTCTCACTCGACAACCAAAGAGAATAGGGATGAACAAATTTACCACCCCAAAGTTGTTTACTTTGGGGAGCAGCCTATCCAAGAAAATCCAATTTGTCACAAGAAAAACCTTCGAAAAATCACCCATACACAAGAGCACATTTCGCAATGTGGGTGATTTCAAATTCTTTATGTATGTTTAAGCAGGGAAAACGTTCAGGACTTACAAGTTTTTTCATAACATTAAATTAGAGTTATAAGGATGTCTTATCTTTTAGGCGCTGATGTCCCGTTTTTCTATAGAGGTTGATATCTTTCACATTCACAGCCCATCGTTAACACATCACTTGCATGGTTGATGACACACAGACCTCTTCCTGTATTTCGATTATAGTCAGCAGCGTGGACAAAAGACATTGCGTTAGACGGCATAGTTTGTTGTGGTAGGGTCCGCAGTTATGAAAACCTGGACCAGAATTTAGCCGAATTTCTTGATACAGGGTATCGTGTTTTATCTTGCAGGTATTATTATACCAAGCAAACGCAGTTATAATGTATATTATTTATATATTATTATGTCACGCCTTGCGTGATTGAAGTTGTAATAAGTTTGTATAAGTTCTACAAAACATTCTTCTGACAAATTGGGATCCATATTTTTGTGACGGTGATGGATCTTCCATCAAAAGAGCAGTTGCAAATTGGCAATTTGTAGATTCGATAAATATTAAAATATTGCACGTCGGAATTACCAAACCTTTATGCGTCAACCTAATTTCGTCTTATAATATATGGTTAGGTCGTTAGTCAACGTTTTTACAGATATCACTTTGGTTGGTAACAGTCATTGACTTACGTCTTTTGCTTTACTATCCTGTTCAGCGACACCATTCTTTTTATATTTTTACCATTAATTGTAACAATGTCCTCAGCATTAGGTCGTCGCTATTATTTAATTAGTACTTTCGTGTACTTTTATGATTTTTTCTTTAGTTCCATTAAATGCTGACTTCGTTATTACTTGGTATGTAGCAAAATTTTGTGAATTCTTTAAAACATTGATTAAAGTGTTAGAGTCTTAGTGAAGTTAGATGTAACTGCTGTATCAGCTTATTCTCGTCTTTTACAAAAACGTCTAATAAGTGATGCGTCGCTACCCCACACCACCATGCTAATCCTTCCCCTGAAAAATCTAAAGCTCTTTTTTTCCGGTCATTTGTAGGTTTTCCAAGAGTCCAAGACTTTTCCGTAATAAAGAATTTCTTATCGAACGCCTCAAAAAATCCTTATTTACGTTTAATGCTTCACAATCCTGATCGTCGTAATAGTTCGAACAAGGTGGATAGAATACAGACTTAATGAAGGGCTTCCAAGTGCTGCCATTCTATTTTATAAGTCAGAGCGAGACTTGTTTCGTAGGCTATTTTATCGGAAAGCGATTTTCAAAATGCCCCGGCAGTTAACTTCCACAGAGCAACTAGCTTTATTGGTCAAGACATATGATAAAAATGTTACCCTAAACTTATTAACTAGTATCCAACAACCTTACATCTATCATAATTGTAGGGTAGTTTGTACTTGTTTTTTTACAATAGCGTACAATCAAAAATCAGTCTTTTTTATAACAAAACAATTAAACTAATCTAAAATATTAATAAGCGTTTCAATTTATATGTAACTCTTTCACTAAGTTTTCCACCTCGTTCGAGATATTTGCTTCTACTATTTTTTTCGAAAAACCTCATAATACATTCTGAAAGAAAAATGTCAAAAATAAAAAAAATGAAATTAACCAGTGCAAGTCACGGTTTCCTAGATCAAAACCAAAAAGAAAAGTTTATCTAGAAAAACATTTATAGGTATCAACATTCTGTATTATAGCTCCCTCTAAATTATGATTATTAATACAATCAGAGGACAATAGAGAAGCCACAAAAGTACACAAAAACAATCATAAATCACTAAAAAAAAGCACTACTTCCCTTCAGAATTATTGTTACATCACTTTTATTGTTTTATTTAGACTTGGAGCAGATCATTTATCAGTATGGCTAATATAAGAACTTGGGTTGCTACACATTCAGAAATAAAGTGGTAAATTACACTTGTGGACTAACTTTGGTAGGTATGTTATGAACTTCATTTTGCTGTGATATTGCCTGTAGTATTTTTTTTTAACAAAAAGGCTAAGATTTTTTTATAAAGAATTTGAAAATTTCTGCAATATTGTTGCAAAAAGTACAACAGGCATTGTCGGTGATGGTTAAGGAAAAAATAGAAAAATCGTTTGTTCTTTTTCTGCTATTGTCACCTGTCCCTGAGCAAGTTGAAAAAATGCAGCCGTAGCTTAAATTGAAACACACATAGCAAATATATAATAGATAGCAAAAATACAAGAATGAATTTCATCACGATAAAATTTTAAAAAAATTCTGTTTTTTATTTTATTAATAATAATTATTATATAATTTAATATAATAATAACTATTATTAAATAAATCCAGCATTGCCTTTTTAATTTACTTTTCGTCCTGTGTTCGAGATGGAAACTTTCCACTTGCTTATTTGCACCTTATCTGACTATCTATATCATAACGATAATTGTTCCTTTTCTTGTAAAAACTTGTTTGTCTATGACTCTATGCGTTTTACTTCCAGCAATGGAATTTTTTTAGGTAACACTTTACTATAGCGAGTATATTTTAATATACGTTACTTATTCATGTGTAGCCCATCAAATAAAAGGTAATTGCGTTTGCAATGTGAATCTGGTGGCAAAACAGTAGAATCTTTAAACACTTTTGAAAAAAATCTTATTAACAAAATTGACCTCTTTTTTGTGTAGTACACCCCAAACATATTGGTTTTTTCTTTTGACAGTAGAAGGCTTCGCCCTCTAGCCCAACAAAAACATCCTCTACTTTATGTCAATCCTCGGGCTAATGCTGCAAACCACCTTTTTTGTGGAGATATATTTGGAAATTGGCTTGCCCCCTGCGCAAAAATAGAAGGCCAATTCTCACACTTAAAATGATCTGGACCTGACCTAGACCTGTCAATACTAAAAGATTAGCATGGCCCCTGCGCAAAAATAAAAGGAAAATTTTCTTACTTAGAATGATTTGGACCTAACCTGACCTAGATCTGTCAATAATAAAAGATTAGCATCGCCCCTGCGCAAAAACAAAAGACAGAATCTCTCACTTAGAATGATTTGAAGCTGACCTGGATCTGCCAATACTCAAAGATTAGCATGACCCCTGCACAAGAGTAAAAGGCAAATTCCCCCACTTAGAATGAAAAGTTAGCATGGCCTCTACACAAGAATAAAAGAGTAAGAAGATGACTTTACTTGGTTTGTCCTGGCCTGAGAGAAAATGAGATCAACATGATGAGAGCACTCTGGGCGAACATTATAAAATAAAAGTATTGGCATTAAATTTTTTATCTAAAATAAGAAATAATTTTATCGATATTTCTTAGTATAGTTTTTGAAAGTCTCTTAAAAAAAGTTAATTTTATATTGTTTAATTTTTAGAAAGCAATACTAAGAGTGTGTGTACACAACTTTGCGTTACTCTAACTAAAAGAGAGATACTGGTGCCGCTAAAGCAGTTTTTCTTGTCTTAAAATATCTTAAAACTTTTTTATTTTTATGAACTAATTTAACACTCTTACACAAAACATCTTATTTTTATGTTTAAAATTGACCGCGTGTACTTTGCATTTGCGCATAAATGTTGTTTGTGATTGTAACTGATAATGATTCCCATCCCATATACCAATAAGTAGTTTTTTCTGTTTATGTCTAATTTTATCGTTAAGAAAAGTTTAAGAGTGTTTAATCTGTGTAATAAGTGTATTTGTTTGCGTTGGTAAGTTATACTGAAAAAAAAAGGTTCAATTTACTGCAATTTGTGTAAAAACTGTTTTGTAAGTTTTACTAGCATACAAAAACTTTTTTATTTGTTTAAAAATTTTTAAAAAAACGAACAAAAAGAATCGTCCAACGACTATTAGGGTTAATAACTGACGTAGAGGGCTGTAAAAAAAAGCCAAACATCAGCGAACAAATAAATCCTTCAGTCACCGTTCCGATTATGGTAGTGGACGATACAAGAAAAATGCGGCAACATAAAAGTTGTGGAAAAGTCCTTCTTCAAACCGACGTTTGAAGAAATATTCGGATAGATGTCCAATAAAATGCAAAGTTTTCCGCCCATATCTTGAGATTCCACCTCGAACATTTCGCCAGGTTCTTTCAATATTTTGGATATGTATTCGAGGGTCCACAAATTCAATTGAATGGTTAATTTTCAGATGCTCATATTCTGCCTCTTCTAAACTATCGTAGAAGTGCCAGAAATCTGATACAATGGTTGTACCCGGGTGTATCCACTCACGAATTACACCATTAAAGTGGCTGTGTCTTTTTGAGAGACAGGTAGTAAAAACACCTTTTTCGATGCACGTTCGAACCCTACGAACACTCACTGGCCTTCAATGCGGCTTCCCCGACTTCCTTTCTTTTTCCAAACTTGGCTTCATCCACTTCGACGATAACGCCAGGTTCTTCCCAAGTTTAGCCGAATTAGAGATAGCCCAATCTATGTATACTTCACAACAAAATATTCTGCGACCAGATTCGTCCAAAAATTAGACATAATAACATACGTATTTGGTTAAATTAGTAGAGAGTGAACACATTTGGAAAAGACATACGAATCAAATCCAAAAAAGTTCACAAAATAGTCTACCTGTTCCCAACATGGCTAGTACGAATGATGTGTTTGCTGAATCAGTAGATCCCCATCAAAAAGAAATCGACCTGTCCGAGCATTTCTGCTTTAAATTTCACAAAAAAAAGTAACGCTAGGTGCAAACTTTTCATTAGACCACTCTGTATAGTGTTATTAGAATCAATTAATAAAAACATTGGTCAAATGAGTTATCTAAAAATGGGGAAGCTGACTTTTAATTCCAAACATTTATCGCCAGAAAATCGTCCTTTTAAAATTGAAAGAAGAGGACGCAGTCGTGTTGCTCTGTTTTTTAATTCCTCATCCAAGGCCAATAATTTTCTTGAAAAAAAAGCGTATCTTTGGGATAACAATTGTTTAGCTCTTATTCCGGCTAATTTAATCATTTCAAAGGTAATTTTGCGTGACATTGATATGAATCTTTCGATAAAAAAAATAGGGAAGGACTGTTATTTGAAGATGGTAGAGAAATTTTGAAAACGCTTACAAAAAACATATAAAGATGAGCAAAATGATGGTGGCTTTGTCTTTATAGATACTCTGCTTATTTTAGTTACAACTAGAGGTAAATCACTTCCAACCAAAGCTTTTCTTTATGTCTAACCCGGAAATCTACCGTTCAAGAGTCATTCAGTATTTCAATTGTCTTAGATATGGTCATACTAAACAATTATCTAAAAGTAAAGTGAGATATTCCAAATGTTCTGAAGGTCATGAATCGGATGATTGTTTTTTATTAATTATAAAATAAATATATTCATTGTATTAATTATAAAATAAATATATTCATTCAGAGTGGAGGTGACCACTCTGCAACGAAAGTAGGTACTCCTCTCGCTGACTGAATTTGCCCGGAGTTTCAAAGACCAACTAAAATCAAAGAATTAATTTTACAATATTTCTTTATATGAGGCTAAGCAAGCGATTCCGGCCACTCATCGCCCTTCTCTTAAACAAAATAATAATGATAAATTTGAACCCTTTAAACGTCCCCATGACATTCATATATCTACTGATATCTACTATATCTACTGATATTCATACATCTACACAGGGCTCTTCGACCCCGTTACCTTCTTCCCAATGGCCACTTACCCAAATTAAAAGTTCATCTCTATCAAACTCTCCACAAACATCACGTGTCAACTCTCATATTTTGCAGAGAAGGTCATCTTCATACGTATCCCCTAAACCTTTTTCTTTTCCGGCTCATTCGGATCTACTTTTGTATCCTAATATTAGATCCCCAGCCTTACCTATGAAGAAAAGCAAGGTGGTTGAAGAAGTTGGCTGGCACTTCATCCTTGTCATCTTTCTCTAAACCATCCTCATCACATGTAATTAAATCGTCAGTAGCGAATAGACTTCCTAGTCTTTCTACTATTGAAAAATACATATATTTTGCAATTACTTCAATCGAACCCCTCTGGTCTTAAGACATTATTATATAAAATCTGCCCAAACAACTTTATCTCATGGAACGAAAACAACGAAGAGACAGATATAAGAAAAAAAATATCATAAACAATTTTAACATCGTAGTAGTCTTTGAAATTCTCTAGTGTCTCTGCCTATCTAAATATTTTTTTTGCTCATCGCATTATACAACGTGGAACAAAAATTTGAGAACAAAGGACAATCAGAGATTTATCAATAATATAAATCAAAATAAACCGATTTAACACATCCTTATTCACTTGAAATCTCCACAGCTCGTACCATTTTACACCCAATTTTTGGTTAGAATTGCACTATTTCTCACCACTTGTTAATTTATTTGGTTTATTCATTTATTTAGTAATGTTTTACTAGTCAATTATATAATAGAAGTTTTAAAAATTGTTCATTGTGTTACAAAATGTTTTTTTTGTATTAAAAAATAAACTTGTTGAGTTCGTTATTTATAACGTTTTAAAATTTTGAAATTTTATTTCTAAATTCAAACGTTTTAAAATTTGAATTTAGATTGTTTTAAAATGCAAAATTTTATAAACATTGAGTGTTGCTTGAAAATTCAAATAGTATCAACGTTTCTATAAATAAATTTGTAAATAAAAAAAAAATAAGTAGACAGAAAAGTTTTGAAAAGATGCAAAAAGAAGAATTATCCCGGTATTTCATAAGGTGAGGGTTATTTCATCTCATAAAGTATTTATAGATATCCTCGTTAGATTAAGCTCGATTAACATTGTCAATGGCTGAGATTGCATTTCAATCCATATGTCTTGTATGAAAAGTGTGGAGTGATGTGAGGCACGACCTAGGTTTGTGATTTATGAATCTGTACTGCACTGGGTACCCTCCAGGGGCTAGAGACCCAAGAACAGGGCTGGACAGGGTATCCTCCAGCGCCTGACAAATGAATGAACTGGAGTGGGTATCCTCCAGACTCAAGAGTGATATTTTTGGGAATCATAATTAATTAAAGACTATGTATTGATGTTAATGATATTTGATTGTCACAAGTTTATTTTCATTACGTGACACTCTTATTTTATTTATAACATAAATACTCAAACCGTAGAAAGCCTTTCGAACTTTATGACGACGAAGAATTTAAAATAAGATTTGTGGCTAAATGAGCTTACATGACTTACATCCGGCAATAAAAAGGAGGAAATCTTTGACGGGGCTCTATAAAATTTTGTTAACTATGAGATATTTAGTAAATGGTGCATTTCAACAGTTTTTGGGGGATACGAATGCCGTTCATAAATGGACAGTGTGTGTCGTCGTAAAACAAGTTATACACAAAAAATCCCAACTAAAACCTCATTTTATAAATAAAAGAACCTCATAATATACAGCTAAAATATTATCGGGTTAGAAGAATGCCAAGGGTAATAAGGGCAATAGATTACACCCACGTAAAAATTGAATCGCTAGTTGGCCTTGACGCTGAAATTTTTCGAAATTGGAATAATTTCTTCTCCATAAAGGTCCAAACTGTATGTTATGCAGATCCGAAAATAAGAATTATTGTAGCTAGATGGCCAGGAAGTGTGCATGATAGCATAATATTTAACGATTCGTCTCTGTGCACAGCTAGAGAGAGGAGACTATGCAAATGGGTTTTTGCTGGGAGATAGTGGATAGTGGATATGTCGTTAGTTTCTCTTAACTCCGGTACTACACCCAAGAATGGTTTCAAAAGAGGCATTTAATATGTCTCATAGAACTACTAGAAATGCTATTGAAAGGTGTTTTGGTATTATGAAAAAGCGTTTTCCCTTTCTATCTGTTATTTTGCGCACTGAAATGGACACAATATTAACAACGATTGTAGCTTATGTAGTGTTACATATCATTGCCATTCTTACAAATGATGAGAAACCACCAAGAGATTTTGAAGTTAAGATACTCGTGGAACGTGATATACCTATCATTATAAATAACAATAAAAATAACGAGAACACTGTTGTTCGTACAGCTCTAATAAGAACTCATTTTATACTACTTAACATATTTTATACTGAAATATAAAACTCCATAAAAGATGATGATAAAAGAGTTCTGGATTGTTAAACTATCTTAAACAATTAAAGTTTTTATGCTCCATTACAAATTGGTACAAAAGCTTAAATTGTATTAATCCAATAAGCACGCATTGCAGATAAAAGGTTAGTATTTACCATCTGCCATGGAGCTGCTAGAAAACTGTACAATTTTTTTTTAAATCTTCGGTCGAAAGTGGCTACTACAAGTACAATGATCTGGCCGACGAAATTAAAATTATTCCGGCTAATTTTGAGTTAACGCAATTACGCCAGAGAAAGCACAAGATGATCCGGTAGCTGTTGATGTCTTAGAATTCAGATTTAATTTAATAAATACACACAGCAATTATTTTAAATTTTTATACAACGTATATAATTTAAAGTATATTCCCAAAGATGTATTAACTAAATACTGTAAAGATTTGGAAATAATGTTGACCGGTGGAGAATCAGGTGATATAAGTGAGCTTGATCTTGCAGATAAGGCAACGACAGTTTCTGCTATACTAAAAAATAAAGAATTAATTAATTTAAAATTTATTTCAATTTTAGATATTTTTCGAAATCATTGTATTGCCATGAGAATTTTGCTTACTTTACCAATAAGTGTGACAAACTTTAAATCTTTTACAACTTAAAAGTCGAATTTTTTAACAGGGTGAATTATGAAGGTTTAAAGCTGACATAGAATTCATGTTTAACAAGTCCCACAAGAGATGAGAGACAACTATAGAGTAAAAGTTCCAGGTTTAATAACAGGTTATTTTCACAAACATAAAGATACAAGATTTTCAATATACCAACCATATGTAGAAGCCAAAAAATTTCTAAAACAAAACCAAAATTTAGTTATATTAAATAGCAACAAAGGCAATGTCACTGTGGTTATAGAGATACAAGATTGTATTTCCAAAATGTATGAAATTTTAATTACCACAAATTTCAAAACAATACCAAGAGATCCAATACTCACAATAGAGAATAAACGCAACAAATTAGTCAAAAAATTACTAGAAGAAGAAATTGTAAAAAAGAAATTTAAATATAAAGAAAAAATAAATTCTTCAAACTTTGACCTCTGATATCTTCTAAACGCTAATAGCTATAAAAAATTGTAAGATACCTTTTTTAGAGCGTTTAATTTTCCACAAAAAATGTAAATAAATTTTATGATAATTTTGTGATCTGACATGTAAAAAGTAATAAATGTGTCACGTAATTGAGAAAATAACGCAATAGGGTCCGATGTTGTTGTTCCGTGTTTAAGAAGTTGCATTAAACAAAAACATGAATGACCGAGTTTCGCGAAAGAAACCAGGTCTAGGTTTTGCTGACGTTTACAAAAAGTCACCTAATAAAAGCATGGAACACCAACAGACGAAAAGTGAGTAATTGTTCGAAGAAGTGATAAATTGGCAGTAGTGTAACGGATCGTAGTAACGTGACGATTGTGACATGTGTCCATCCGAAAAAACTTGCCCCAAACTGTAAGTAAAGACTGATTCTTTTTGAAGTTAATTCATGCACCTCTTGCAAAATACTGCCCGAATAGCCACGTTGTACGAGGCGTACTCTCATGCAGAACTTGGCTAAGTACCACATTGATGCATCCTTACTAACTGGCGCAGCGCGAGCAGATTATAACAATATTTTGTATGAAAGAATGTTAGTTAGGCTATGAACGTACCTACGAAAACTACGGCAGATCAACGGTATGGTCACAGCCAGTTCTCATGTGACATTTGCCGAAGTGGAACCATGCAACGACCCTTCACCGAAATGGTCAAACCTGATTATAGAGTAGAAAACTGCAAACAAGCCATGCAGCTGCAATTCAGCAAATTTTTCAATTGGCAGTAGTAGTAAACGAGCAAGCCATTGTTACCTTGCGACAGGATTTTCTCTAGATCTATTGCCTGAGCCTCCAAGGGCAATAGAAAAGAGACAACCCACAGCTGTTGATAAGGAAAAGAGTGAGAAAGAGATCGCCTATATTTTATTTACTAAAAAAAAAAAAATAAAAAGCCCGACTTGACACTAAAATGTTGTATGAAAAACGTGATTATTTATAGAACACTTAGGGCCGGTTTACAGAAGACGACATCAACTTTAATTGCGATTAAAAAGTTAATTCGCAATTAAATGTCTATTTTGACCAATCAATGTCAGAACCGTAAATTTAATCGCAAATTAAAACTTAATCGCAATTAAACATTTAATTCGCAAATCAAATTAAATTTAATTTTAATTATGTATTTCATTAAATTTAATTTAATCAAATACATAAATTTTGTTAAACAGGTTTTCTTCAACTTTCCTTTTTTTTAGAAATGTTATAAAAAAATTGTTGACGTTTTCTTTTATTAAGAGTTTTTAGATAAATTAAGCGTTTTACTAATTTTGGAGTGGTTTTATCTTTAAATAACATGTAACGAAGCGATTTCGTATAGACCAAACGAAGTGATTCCGTATTACGAGATAAGACTGATATCCAACCGCGACGTCATCCTAATACGTCATGCCACTTCCACTGCGATGACGTACGCTTCCCACCACCAACAAAAAAAAAAGATGTCACAAGGGCACGTATTTGAACAATTTTTATACAGAATGCCAAATTGGCCATATTGTTTACAATTAAGGTAATTCTATAATAATATTGTAAGAAGCTCATTATACTAATAGAACATTGAACAATATACATATAACAAGAAACTCCTATACTTATAAGAATACATTGACAAACCTATCAAATTTTATATGGGCATGAAATAAAGTTTAAAACAGTTAGGGTTGACCAAAAATTAATAGATTAATTATATATAATATCTAACTATATTTACTGATTAATATGTGGTGAGACCCTGGCTCAATACATAGTATAGAGCGTATTTTTACTATAAAAAATAGGGCCAATGATATGATATATGAATAATATGAGTATTTCATAACAGTTATATGTTCAAATTTAATTGATTACTTTGTTGTAGGTTTGTTACTACCAACAGGCCACCACCAACGTTTCTCTACTTTTCTCCTCTCGGTTCCCTCGTCTATAGTCGAGGATATATATTGTACTCCACCGCCACCAGAATTTCACTTAGGGGCGCATTTACTTCGTAACTAAACCTTTCTCTGTGTTATCCTCGTTGAAAATAGAAAAAACACTGCTTAAAAAAGACATCGACTTAATGGAAAAAGAGAACGAGTTAATAAAAGTAAAAGGAAAAACAGAGTTATTAAAAATGCAAATAAAAGAAAAAAACTGGGAGCTACCCAAAACACACCAGAAAATATCATTACAAATTTGGCGCCCGAGCAGAAAGACCGAAGAAAAAAAGTCTTTATTGACAAGAGGACAAGAGAGCAACGAGAAGAAGCCACCAAATAAGATGGTGTCCATCGACGATGACATAGACTCCGATACCGAAAACATAGGATGGATTTACCGCATGAAGAAACATGAATTGGTGTCCAACCTTAAAATGTTTGGTTTATCGTGCAAAGAAATCGTTGCAGAGTTGCGACGTCGTCTACGTAATTATGTATTAAAAGAACCCATAGCATATGGGGTCACTCAGACAGCACCAAACCCCATCGTGACAGAGTCGGGGACGACAAATCCAAGAAATTTTGCATTCCGACCGCTGATATAACTGGCAACCGGTGCCATCCCGAAAAAGGAATTGGAAACTGCGACCACCGCCAGTCATATGTGTGGTTGGAATTTTAAGAAGTGTTGATCAGTTTAATAGAACGCATAAGAAAAACTATCAAATAGTATAAAAAAGTATTTTTTTCATTTAATCGATTTGTCAGTTACCAATTCCCATACTATGTATAAAGTGAAGACTGGCAGTAACATTCCTTTAGCTGCTTTTCAACTTAGACTTATACGACATATTATAGAAAAATTTCTAGAAGGCGTAAGAACATAAAAAAAAACACGGAAAACCTTCAACAGAAGTTCCTATTCGTTTATTTAGACGTCATTTTCCCAGCCTTATTCCACCTGTTCCCAGAGAAAAAAATATTCTCAAAAAATTTGCCACGTGTGCAAGCACACAGAACTAGGTCCTAAACGAAAAAAAAAGATATTAGATATATGTGTAGTGACTCTGATGTGTCTCTTTGTTTGATTTCTTATTTTGAAAAGTACCATACGTTTAAAAAAATTTGAAGAGATTTTCCAGCAAATTTTTAAGAATTTAGTTTCAGTCTTACGAATTTTTTGTTTAATACTCGTAGAGTTTATATTTTTGTTTTGTTTTTGCTAGTAACAACTTTTAATTTCAAATAAATTTTGTATATTATTGTGTTTTTGTTACTACAATTATTAAAATAAACAACTCAAATCGTAAATATTCGTACAGAAAATGTCACCCAAAAGTGGCTACCAATATAAATATACGTACCAGCAAACTAATCTGTGCTGTATTCGGATATGTACGTTTTGGCGCTTTCCTAATTTAGCATAGCAAAGATGCTTATATATTCCTAATGTAGCAGCGAAAGAGTTAACATTTCATTAAATAGACAAAAATTTTAATTTATTGAGCAGAGTATTGTCTACAACTAAATGGGATTCTAACTTGAACAAAACAGGAGAGAACATATAAGACATTCATTATACAAATGCTTAAAAAATACAAAATTGATTCATTTTTTTCCAATATCGTCTACTTTACAGACAGGGGATCTAATATGGTGGCAACATTAAAACAAGTAACTCGCATTAATTGTTCCTCACATGTATTAAACACAGTATTACATACGACATTTCAAATAGATGAACGTTCACCAGATATTGACGCTTACAAGAAATAAATGAGTTAATAACAGAAGGAAAAGCGCTGGTTACCTATTTTAAACAGCCTAATTTGCAGAATAGTTTAAAAGAGACACTAAAGGCACCTGTGGAAACAAGGTGGAACAGCCGTTGCATGATGCTAGAATCAATCATAGACCAATATAAAAAATAAGAACCATTTTGGGAGAAAGATTTCAAGAGTTTCGAATTGAGAATATAAATAAAAAGCTAATACAAAATTTAGTTCAGATTTTGAAACCTTTCATAAATGTTTCAAAAAAATTGGAATCTTCCAAAAAAAAACACCATGCATTTAGCTATAGTGTACTTAGGAAGACTTGAACAACATATAAAACAATGTGCGAGAGATAGTCTATTTATTACGGTTTTGAAAAAACGATACGCTCCAATACTGAAAGAAAAATTTCAGACGCACATGTTGCATAAGGTGACTCTAATGAAATGGCTATACCACTGGTCAACAAAAAAATAAAAATGTTTGCGCAAAAATATATAAAAAGTGCGATTAGACATCAAAAATATTTGCTTTTAAAAAAGTTATAGCGATTTGACCAGAATTCGGGGTATTCCTTGTCATACAACTGAATGGCACCTTTTTATTGACAGCTCAACAAAAGGTATAAAAGTTGTTCTACTACACAATGGAAACAAGCTTTCATCTATTTCATTGGCACATTCTGTACATCTCAAAAAAATTACGAAAGTATTAAATGCAATTAAATATATGGAATTCAAATGAGAAGTTTTTGGAGACTTCAAGATGTTGTGTTTTTTAACTGGAATGTAAGGTGGATACACTAAATACTCCTGTTATCTTTACAAGATGTTGAAGATTCTGATAAAAATAGAGAAGATGACGAAATGGAAAACTACATTATGCTAAAAGCACCACAAAATGAATTTGATTTGCTAGAGTGGTGAAAAAGAAAAAACCATAGCTTACAATTTAAGAATTTATCATAAGCAGCAAAAAAAATATTTTGCATATCAGCGAGTAGTGCTCCAAGTGAAAGCTTTTTGAATGCTGGATTTGTAATTCAAAAAAGAAGAACACAGTAAAAATCAGAAACGTTAGATGACATTTTATTTTTGCATGGCAATCTTTGCTAACACTTTGAATTTTCATCTATTTTTTTATTAATATATTTTTTTATTCTTATTGTTTAAAAATTTGTTTCAACATTTATTATGCTATAACACTTAGCTGTTGGTTTGCTGGACTTTGACTATATTAGCGTGTTATTTTTTTGGAAAATTTGAATGATCAAAGTAAAAAAAAATTGACAAAAAATATAGAAGCTGGACAATTAAATATCATTGACGCTTTATTGCTAATTAAAAGTACATCAACTTCACTTCAACAGACGAGCGATGACTACGACCAAATTAACGCGTTGATAAAAAGTTCTATTTCCTTTGCTAAAAAAATTACAAGTTTGCCCAGAGGATGATTTTTAAGGCATCACAGAACGCGCTGTATTCCAAAAAAATATGACAAAAATCCAGAAACTGCTTCCAATATCGACTTCATGACATTTTATTGATCAGAGCTCAAAATTGTGTTTCAAGTTTTCACTAGTTTTATTTAAAATCATTTTCAAGAAGCTTTGTTAAATTTCAAACCCATTCAAGACATTTTTATGATTTCAGGTCATAGAATCAACATTACAATTAAATAAGTAAAATCGATCTGGCAATCAGAACCTGAATTTTTTAAAGCAAAACCAGAATGTTTGCTAGCTGAGTTGCAAATTCTTTTTGATTCCTGCAAGGAATGTACAAAAAATTTTGATGTTTCTAAAGTAGCATTCAAATTAAGAAGTGTGATACTACTAGCGTAGAAACTGATTAGTTTTGTTTTTACTGCTCCTGTAACGTCAACTTCTTGTGAGCGTTCGTTCAGTTAACTGAAACTAGTTGTTAATCATTTGCGTACAACAATGGGGGACGATCGTTTAAATGTTGCATTTTCCTTAGAACGATAATGTAGACGAATTTAACCCGTGTGAAGTCGTTTAAAAGTGGTCCCTACTAAAACATCGTAGAGTAGAAATTGATAAACATGATAAAAATGAATAAAAAATATTTGTCAATAAAATTTTTGTTCATAACATTGTGTTCTTTTAATTCTTCAAAAACCTATCTGCACACAGTAAGATTTTTTTTATTTCTTAACGCAGATAAAAAGTTATGCTGTTAAGAAAAATTTTCAAGTAACGAGCGTCTAGAAATGAATGACGACGTAGTGTGCTATGAACCTGCAACCGTAGGGCTTAGATTGGCGCACATAGTGATAAATTTTGACATTATTAGTTTGCAAATTGTCATAAATGCCAATTGTCAAATGTACGCCAAGCTAAGCCCTACGTTTGCAGATCTACAGCACACTACGACGTCATTCATTTCTAGACGCTCGCTACAATTCTATATATTCCAATGTAATTTGAAAATTGAGGTTATAGTAACAATATTTTTTGTTATTATAAAAATTAAACGGTAACACTGTTTTCCATACAGTTACAGTATAGAAATAAATCAGTATAGACAGCTGATAAAAATTGAACACTTGTCAAAAGCTAGCACCCCTTCAAGTTAAATGTGTAAGATGGAACCACTGATTTTTAGATTTACTATAGACAACTACAAGGAATATAATTGTAAATAATATAATAAATAATCGAAAAACAAGACTCAAACAACGATTAAAATAATTTTTATGGTATTTTATTTACAGTTATAGCCAATTATATACAGTTATTTAGATTTAGAATTGTGTATTATTAGATGCCTAAAAATTTAAAAATCAGTGGCTCCATCTTACACATTTAACGTGAAGAGATGCTAGCTTTTGACAAGTTTTTATCAGCTGTCCATTCTGATTTGTTTCTATACTGTGGTACAGTCAAATATTACATCAAAATATGACTAAACTTTTAATATTGAGTATCTAGCTTACAACTTATGACTTTATGATAAAATTTTATATGATCACTTGAATTTATGTTGCACTCACTGAAGTTGCAAATTACCCACAAGAATTTTTGAATTCACTCATTCCAACGGGTTTTGCACAGCATAAGCTTACACTCAAAAATGGTTCCATTCTGATGTTGCTAAGAAATTTGAATATCCGCGCAAATCTTTGCAATGGTACTCGATTGGTCGTAAGACATTTAGTAGAACATCACATTCAAGCTGAAATTATCAATTTTAATGGCGAATTATCCGGTAAGATAGTATTTTTACCAAAAATTGACTTTGTTTTAACAAACAGCACCTTGCCATTTGTTATTCGACGACGACAGTTTCCACTTCGTCTGTCATACTGCATGACAATCAACAAGGCACAAGAATAGCCTTTTGATTCTCTTGGAAACTATTTGGCAAATCCTGTGTTCTCCCATGGACAATTTTATGTTGCATTTTGCCGTGCACGTGCAATAGAAAATATCCATGTTTGTCTTGAAAACACAACGAAACAAGGTATTTTAAGAAACGACGACGACGACAATCAATTATTGGCTTACACACCAAACATTGTCTTCACTGAAATGCTTTAAAATCCCATGTTGTAATTAATAATTCTTTACAATTATTAGATATATTACCCATGAGTCGTGACTGTAAAGTTTATGAAAATCCCTAAAATTCGTTGTCTTAATACTTTATTTAAGTATTTAAAAGTCGATGCAAATCATTACATTTGTTGTCGGAACATCTACTTTATATACTTTATATTGGTAGATGTTAATGCCCTATGTTTTTCTATAAATTATATATTATAGAGTATAAAACATTGCAGGGTGCCACTCTCTCTCTTATTCTTGTTTTCTTCTCTTTTTTCTTTTATTCTTTACACACTACTTCTTAATCTATCTACTTTACACTTTAAAAATAATATTTATATACTTTATATATTTACAAATAAAATAATTATTACTTTTTCTTTTATAATATTTAATTTATTTTTTATAGAAAGAGTTTTTATATTTATTTTTAAATAAAGCAGCAATCAATTAATATGCAGTTGTAAAAAAAGGTGAGAAAGAAACAATTTTAATTACCAATTTAAATTTATTTCTTTCTAGATATTTATGGATGTGTAAAACATTAAAATTATTAGAAATACCTACTTACTGTAAAAATTTCTGTTAATAATAAGACACATAGACAAATTAATGAAATTGATAAATTTTCCCGTCAAGTTTCCATATTAGTAAAATACGTACAAGAGATAACCATTGACAGCAGTAGCAGCTGAATATTAGTAATTTAGTTTTTTTTTATTTTATTATTAAAAGAACAATATAACGCAAATAATAAAAATTTTCCTGTTATTGTTTCTATAACACAATAATATGTTTAATATAAAATAATAAATTTCTAATATTATTATTTGCATTACAAACAATAATTTATTAATAGTATTATACATAATAGAATTAAATATAATACTAACATTTTAATTTTTTTTAAGATCAAATAAAAATATAAAGAAACCAAAATATAACCATATTAAGAAGAAACATCTATTTTCTTTAAACAAACAAATACCAATTAACATTCTGGTAAGATAAAAATAATAATAATTTTCAAAAATTCAATTTTATAGATCAACAACCAACAACAAAATATGTACATTTTTGAAAGTACAATAAATGATTAAAATTTAACAATATACGTTGCAAAGAACACAATCAATAAAAACCAAAAGCATAATTTAATCTATACAATAATCAGCTTTACCAAGTAAACCACAAGTTATTCAATTGCTTCTTGATATACATTTATGCAGTTGTTAACTTTTAAAAATGCATTAACTGCATTTGATCTTTCGCAAATTTATTAAACTACTACTACTACTTAAAAGAAAAATCACAACAGGTAATTAAAAAAACAAATAATATAACAATAATACTTTACCAAAATTTTCAGGTCACATTTACACAACGTCTGATATAAACAACTGATAACCAAAAAAAGGGTGGTTTTACATATCTAAAAACGAAATAGCTGCAGTTAGTATACATGGTACATTATTTTACGTTCATCATACCCATCCAAGTAATAATAACCATTCACTGCATTATAGCTTAAATTTATATATCTAGAAAAGCAGCTTGGCTAAGCAATTACATAATTTTCTACATAAATTTTTTTTTTGCTAAAATACAACGAAAAACATACTATTACTAACTGTATTGTAAATAAGAAAAATCATAACATGCAGATTGTAATAAAATAAATAGGTAATCTTATAACAATAATGCTTACACATTTACAGATTATAAGTATGTATAACATAACGTATCAACTATTGATGATACCCAAAACAAACTCTTTAACATTTCCTCCAAAAAAATGAAATAACTTCAATTAACAACCATCCAAATGATAATTATTATTATTAATGTCAACTGCATTACTACTCAATTTTATAGATTTTTTTAAAAACACCCTCTATGAAGCAGCTACTTATAACAGGTAAAAAATGTATTCATTTTTTATTGATTTTTATTTATTTATTTTTTTAATTTTTAGATAAAAACAATTTATCATATGTATATCTGCATAATAGAAGACAATAATATTAGAAGAAGAAAAAGTGCTCCCAAAATCAAATACTTCAATATGTATAATTCAATAGGCGCACATGTACATTACCACAAATCTATCAAATTACTTCTCCTGGATTTACAATATCTGTAATATTAAAGCTTCATTATAAATTTTCAAAGTTTCTCTAACGCTGCAAAATTTAAAAATAAAATAAAATAAAAACTCTTTCTTATTAATTGTACATATAATTTAAGAACATAATAATGTATATGTAGTTAATTTAAAATATTGTTCAATTAAGATTTATTTAATTATTATTAGTAATATGTTATATATTTTTTTACATATTCATTTCACAAATTACTAATAGAAAAAAAAAATCTTAAGTATATATCAATTTTTAAATTTCATAAAGTTTAAATAATGTTAAAAAATTAATTATTTTTTTTAATTTTTTTAAATTTTTTTTTTAATTTTTAATTTTAATTTTTTTTAATTTTTTTAATTATTAATTAATAAACCTAGGAATACCAAATAAGTTAACCAGATTAATAAAAATGACTTTAGAAGGCTCGACGGGCAAGGTGGTAGTGGATGGAAGCGTGACAGAAAAGTTCCCAGTTCGAAAGGGGTTAAGACAGGGCGATCCACTATCAACAGTTCTGTTCAATTTGGTATTGGAAAAAATCATGAGGGATAGCCGAATAAGAATAGAGAACGTAATATATTACAGTAAGCAGCAGGTGATTGCGTATGCGGACGATGTGGCAATAATCGCAAGAACCACAAAGGTGATAAAGGAAATGTTTAAAAATCTGGAAGAGAGTGCGAGAAGGTATGGACTGGAGGTAAATGAAAGCAAGACAAAGTATATGGGAACAAACGAAAGAGAAGTACAAGGAGACCTGGAAGTGATAGGACAAAATGGCAGAAAGTATTGCTTTCAAAGAGTAGACAGATATGAGTATCTAGGGGTTACGGTAAATGGAACTAGTGATGAAATAATGGAAATAGAAAAGAGACTAACTAAAGGAACGAAAGCGTTAGGGGCATTAAACACGGTGTTGAGAAGCAAAATAGTGTCGAGAAAAACAAAAATTAGAATATATAGAACTGTAATCCAGCCAGCAGTGCTATATGGATGTGAAATGTGGATCATGACCCAAAGCACCTCGGAAATGTTGGAAAGGTGGGAGAGAAAAGCACTAAGAAAGGTGTTTGGGGGAGTGAAAGATAAGGAAGGCAACTGGAGAAGAAGAACAAATAAAGAAGTAATGGACATATATGGATACCCAAGCATAACCCAAAAGGTAAAGGGTCAAAGAGTGCGGTGGTTAGGTCACGTAGGAAGGATGGCGTCGCATAGGCATACAAAAAAAGCGCTACTGGGAGGAAAAGGAAGCAAAAGAAAAAGAGGGAGACCGAAAAAGAGATGGTTGGAGATGGTAAAAGACGATCTAAAGGGAGTAGGAGTCCGGGACTGGATGGAAGGGAGCAAGAACAGAAAAAACTGGAGAAAAACTATCGAAAAAATTGAAGCCATAGGCCCGAGGGCCTGAAGAGCTATTGTATATAAAAAATTAATTAATTATGTTCTTCTTTTAGTAATAATTTTAATTTGTTTTAAAAAATATAATTTTATTTTTCATATAATTGTACTATCACAATACTAATTAAAATTTGTTGTAAATCGAAGTAAATGTTTACAATTTTTTTTAGTTTTAGTTTATTTAATTTAGTTTTTATTTTATACTTAAATTTATATCAAAAATTTACAAGACATTTATTATAAAATTTTGACTAATACTTTCTATCCATTAATAAATTATTTATTTCCATTTTAAACTTATTTGATTTTATTTATTATAAAAAAAAATAATTAATTTTATCGTATAAAATGTCAATAAATTTTATTTTTTAAAGAAGTAGGGTGGCTGTGCCTGAATGACATATTAATGAAACAAGTGCTAACCTAAGCATTGTAAATACTAAAAATTGTTCAAAATTAATAAAAAAAACATCAATTAAACACTTTTCAAACTAATTAATCACATATCTAATCATCACACTTTATTTTAAACATATTTATTGCTTTCTTTCATAACATTTTCTTTATTTTATGATAAAAAATCACTTCGCCGTTGACGGTCGTAACTTTCTTTAAATAAATTTACAACTTACAAATTATTTTGTTTATTTATATAAATATATTTCAACATAAAAAAACTAAAAAATGAATTATTACTGGAATTTATTTCAAAGTTTATATACTATTTTTTATAGATGTCTACTACTACTTCAATTAAAATTATTAAAAAGGCACAAGAATTACTAAACATAAGCATTACTTTTATTAAAAAAGTTACTGAGTATTAAAAATTAATTATCATAAAATAAAAAACAATTGATATTCACCCTTTTTTTATTTTTTTAGAAAAATATGGAAGTCTCAATAACGTAAGTATACACTTATTATCTAAAAAAAAAACCTATTAATTTGCAGCAAACGGAGGAATCTCCAAAAACCGTAGGTAAAATTTAATCACAAAACCAAAACATAAAATTTTTTATTTAAGACAATTAAAATATAAAATTAATAAAAGTACTTTTTTCGGCAAAAAATCAAACCACTGTAAGTATTTGTAATTTATTATCAAATAAATAAATAAATAAACAAACAAATTTATTTTCAGATCACAGTAGATAAAAATTATAAGAACAAATTTAGAACATGCTAAATTCTATTAAAAAACATAAAATTTCGAACAATATGCTTCGGCAAATTAAAACAAAAACTAATAACTATAAACAAAAAATTGTTTTCCAAGAAGACAATATCAAAAAACAGAGACAGTTTTGTAAGAATTTTTGACCAAAATAGCTCTTTTACTCGCCTCACGTTGAAAGAAAACCTAACCTACACATTGTGTTAAACTTCTTAATTTAGCTGCATTCTTTAAGCAAGCGTTCAAATGTAATTAACCGAGTACAGCATTTAAAAAATAGTTCGTTTTAGATATTATTTTTTTAAATATTAATTTAAAAATAAAAGAAAGAAGTCGGTAAAAAAAATCGGACACATTGACACAAAACGTCCTTTTTTTTAATTTAAAAATTATGTAGTAGTAAAAAATTATTGCCTAAAAACAAATGTTTCAAATTTAATCAGGTAAATACAGCATTTATACTGTATTGTACTTATACATATACTGTTTTGTTTATGCATGGCGCACCTTAAAATCTTTTGGAACCACTGACCTAGCCAAGTAAATGTTTACTTCGAGACACAACCCACACTAACTGATTTAAGAACGACCCTTATTTACAAGTGGGTTAGAGATCCTGAAACAACACAACCAACAAACGACCCGTACCAATGCGGTACGTATTTTTAAAGAACACAGAGTCAAAAAAATAAGCTTTAGACAATATCTACTAGGTAAAAACTTTTGCATAATCACGGATTATGCTGCGGTAAAACACGCATTTGGTAGAGAGGAAGTAAACCCTTGTATTAGTCGCTTGGTGGTGGCGCTTAGCGAGTACCAATTCACACTTTAACACAAGAAAAATGATTACTTGAGGCATGTGAACAGTTTGAGTAAAAGTCCACTACCAGAAGTGCAGGGCATGTATGCGACCGTAAAATCATAAGAAGACTGGCTCAATAAAACGATGAAATGAGTCAATACATAAATGACAAATTTTGAAAAACAACTTGTTCAAAATTATGCTTTAAAGTGTGGTAAAGTTTATATAATAGCTTCATACGGCCTTCGGTGGCTAGTTCCTACTTTAAAAAAATACTTTAAAAAATAGAAGTCGTTAGAATTTTTTATCAATTTCTTAATGTCCTTCACAAACTCGGTCAGAAGTCGGAATTTTCATTCTTGCTTGTGAACACAGTTCAAATGTCTTGGCACTTTCTTGGAAGAGTAGTTCTAAAAATAATATTTTCCCAGTCAATTCTATTCGTTCATGATTTATAAGATAAAATTATCGATGTTGGGTATCTCTTTTTCGATATTTTCAATTAGTTGAACTATATCATTGTACAGCCAAGAGATATTTATCAAAGAGATATTTGTTATTGTTTATCACATGGTATGGTTCATTGTTGCTTGCTATTTTTTATTTTTTGCAGTTTTATTCAGAATTTGAACCTTTCTTTTTGGCATTTTCCAAATGTATTAATTAATATATTTTTTTAAATAAACAGAAAAAACAACAAATTTTTCAAAATTTTAAAGATTGTCTTCAGGGTGAGAGATCTTGATTGTTCGATTTTGTGCAAATTTGTGGTTTTAAAGGTGGCGTTGTGATAGAAACAAAGCATTGAGTTCATTTAAAAAAAATGACATATTTACTGCAACTTTATCACAGGGAATGCCACTGTGTTGCTACCGTGTTGAATATGTACTAGGATGCTGGGACGTTAAATTTTGAATTTTTCACTAAGTATCTCACTATATTTATTACAATTACACATTTTCACTACTGTTACCAACATTATTTAGGCCCGATTGTACATTGCGCGCTTAAACTTAGGTTTAACTTGAATCTGCACTAAACTCAAAAACGCGCCCTTATCTGATTGTACAAACGACGCTTAGCAACGTGAGTTTAAGTTTTAGGTTAGGAGTTTTAGTTCAAATTCAAAATAAATAGTTTGAGCGGTGGCATTTGTCAGTTTAAACGTTACTCAAGTGAATTTATTTTGTCAATTTAGTTTGGCTTTTAAAAAATGAATGAATTGCTGGTTTTTTTTACTGATGACGAAGATATATTAAGGGAACACTTTATTGAACCGCAACTTTCGTGAACCAAAACTTAAGCGTGCATTGTACAATCGGGCCTTTGAGATTCTAATATCTGTTTATTGTTGTTGTTATTGTTTTTTTAATTTTTCTAGAGTGATATTTATATGCACCACAGTGGTTATAAAAAAAAATAATCAAATTTTACCTAGTCTTTTAAAGTGGGTAATTTCGTAAAATAATGCAGAGTTATGGGGTTATAGATTCACATTTTTTCAGTAAAATGTAATAAATATATAATATGTAATATTTTTAGCTTTGTTATTGTTTTTGGTATGCAAATTGCTGAAATTTAAAACTTTGATTTATAAAGATCTAGAAAATAATCCAAATAAGATGTAACAGTTTTTGTTCTTTTTTTTGATAAAAAATGTTTTTTTTTTAATTTTAGCAAAATCTATTAGTTACGTTTTTCCTATTTTATCCTAACATTTTAAACCTTAATAAATAAAATAAAAAATAAAGTTTATATAATAACTTCATATGGCCTTCGGTGGCAAGTTCCTACTTTAAGAAAGTAACAAATTTTACGCTGGGCTCATGACAAAAACGGTCATTTCGCATTCGAAAAAACTTATGAATTAATCTTAAGTCACTACTGGTTTAGAGAAGTGCGGCGTTTTATAATTACAAAATATATTAAAAACTGCCCAAATTGTTTATTCATTAAAACTCCTCAAGGATAATCGCCCGGGAAACTACATCCCATTAAAAAAAATACCGATTCCCTTTCATACGGTTTGTTTGGTACCAATGTTACCCTCACCCTAAAGACACTTCCACTCCTCTCACCAACCCTGAGAGCAGAAGAGCCACCCTGATCTCGAAGAGTTCAAGTTGACCAGTAGTCGTATATAGTAGGATAGACGTTAACTAGACGCCTCCAAATGTAACCAATTGGTTTATTAGTTTATAATAAAAGATTAAAAAATCTCCAATTAATTTCAAAACATGGACCTTCAAGCCGGATCGTACCACAGCGATCTAAATTAATAACACGACACAAGTGTTACACAAAATCCAGGAAGTGGCACTACAGCCGGGAACATCCACCAGCACTACAACCGGATCGTACCAGAGCGATCTGAATCAATAATAATTCATCAATAACACGACGCATCCTGAAATCCAGAAAGTGGCACTACAGCCGGGAACGTCCACCTGCACCACAGTGAGGGAGATGCACCAGCACCAAAGCCGAGGGCATACACAGCCGAGGGCATACACAGCAAAGGAAACGAGGTGAGTGAGTCTTTAAGTTAATTGCAAGACGCAGTCAGATTAAGGCTACGTTAACACGGATCCTGACTTACCCAAAATATAAAAACGGCCTTTAGAGAATTTAACGTTTAATTTAACGTTCAGGATGAAATCAAAATGCTTGATAACTCAGACAAACGAATGACTGAATGCGAGTCCTTTGAAAGCGATCACTATTATTTGAAAAAAGCGAACGGACAGGTCCAAGCACGTCAAATCAAACAAATACTTAAACAAATCTGGTACAAATTCGTCTTAACAATATAAAATTACCAATTCTCGAATTACCTACTTTTTCAGGAACATTTTAACCTGGAACACATTTGCTGGCACGTTTAATTCGCTCGTCTACGACAATCCGCTGTACACAAATATTGAAAAGTTTCACTCAATGTTACCACTGCTATTACTTTTGTAATAGATCTAGTACTATTGGGTTCAATCTATTACCCTATTGCTTTAGACGATAATAAAGCTATTACGTTTTTCAAGTGGGACAAAATTCACATTTGTGATATTGTTGGCGCCAATTGTAAAATTCGCAAAAAATAATCCTATTGCGTATCGGGTGCGGTCGTCCCAACTCGGTGTTCCCTCCGGCAGCATTCTTTGAGTGCATTTGCTTTACCATTGATTAATGTCAAAACCTGGTCAAAATTGTCAAATGTCAAAAGTTAATGGTACATTAAACATCGAACAACAATTTCCAATTGGTTTTGTTCGGGTTTTGGGTGGCACCTGGTACCGGGTATTGTGACGTTATTTCGAGTTTGTATTTTCTTTCAATACCACATGGCTTCTACTAGCAAAATCGCAACTACTAGTTCAAAATCGAAATCTCCCCAATCTGACTATAATAATAACAATAATAAGTATGCAACTCCACCCCGTAAAAACCCCAAAAAATCATATAAGCAGAAATATATTTCCAAATGGGAAAAAAACGTTTCATTAGTTTAAGGCGGCGCTCTCGCAATAGTAAATTTCCTATGCTGCAGAGTCTCTCGATTTGCAAGCCCCTGGCTATAATATAGCAATTTTCATAAATTAAAAATTAGAAATAAAATCTAAAATGTGTGTAGTATGACATAAAACATTTTATTTTAAAAAGTATTATTTGGTAAACAAGAAAAAAAATCCCTTTTAAGCACTAAAATTTTATCTTCATCAACGTTAAATTTTGCTTAATCTCCTAAATTTAAACTAATTTCAGACCAGAAAAAAGACTTTATGTCATAGCTAGGACAGTCACCAAGTTGATGAGCCCAAGTAATTAGTTAAAATGTGTTTATATAAACTAGGAGCTTACAAATAAAAAATGCGAGAAATTTAGCTTCAGTCTATTTCAGTAAACCATCCTATTGTAGGACCCTATCATATTTATACTTGAAATTTTACTGAGGTTGCTTGGGCAACTGTCTAATAGGTGGCGCAGCAGTTTTTACTTAAATTTGAAAAGGTTTGTGTGAGTGCCTTGTTTGGTAACTTATGGTCTAATATTAGGCAAGTTGCGCGTGAAATTAGATAAATGTAAAATGTTCAAAATATTTATTCCATTTATTCCAATAAGCTATACGGATAAAAATGTTAACAAAACGTCAAGACTTTGCTTGTATAAAAAAAATTAGAAATTCATATCCTGAAATAAAAAGTTATGCTTATTCAAAAGCAGTCTAGGGTGGGCCAAAAAAATCGCCTTTTTTTTAACTTCCGACACTGCAAAATTGGTTCCCAAGTACCTTTAAAAAATACTTTTTCAAGATGAGCTCTTAATTTTAATAGGAAAGACAATTGCAGTTTTCCATTTTTTTTTCCAGTTCCATATGGCAAAATCCATATCTCGTCACTACTTGATCGTATAGAAAATTTTATTTGCATTTTTTATAGGAAATTGAACGCTCTAAAAAAGGTATCTTACAATTTTTTTATAACTTTTACCGTTTAAAATATATTAGAGGTCAAAGTTTGAAGAATTTAGCAAAAATTTCTTTTTCATTTCTAAATTTTATAACTCGTGGATAAATAAATATATTTATTTATTAATTATATAATTATATATTTTTTTCAATATGAATTTGTTGTACACATTGTTTTCTACTTATCTAAAAAAATCTGTAACTTACGCTTAATAGTTTACGAGTAATATGTGCTTATCATTAAAAGCGCAGTAGATAAAAACTTTGCTCATTTGTAATTATAACTTTTGGAGTAATAAAAGCATAAGGTCGTAAAAAAGATATTTGTTAATCTAAACATTTCTGTAAAAGATGGTGTAGATCCTATATTTTTCTACAGTAAAAAATTTTTTGGAACAATTTCGATGACAGGTCCGCTCTCTCTACTAATTAATATTCGTGAAATTTGGAAAGCCCGAACCATTATTCTTAGAAGGATAGAGGTATTCCAGTACTGGACTTTCCTGGTCTGGAGGATTAGTACTATTCTTTGAAATGCCGCTTTGGGGTTTTCCGCTTTGGGGTTGATGTATTGTCGAGCCTGGGCTTCATTTGAAACTTATAATAAGCAATCCTATAAGCTAGTGTTATAATATCTTTGCGGTAAGACATCGCACTTTCTCTCTTATTTTGCAAGTATTATCGTTGCATTGACAAAAATCAAAAAATCCGTATTTGGTTCCGGCCTTGCTTAGTGATTTAACTGTTTTTAAAAGTTTTTTGAACGCTTCTAGTGTATTTAGTTTTAGTGTTTTTTAGTGTTTTTAAGTGTTTTTTAGTGTAAACAAAGTCACTGTCTTCTCTTACTAAAATTTGAGAACCAAAGGTAAGATTTAAAATATTTTTTTATGTCAACTTTAACTGAAAAAAAATTAATAGGAACATGTCAATAAAAAGCAGAAAGTTTTTATCTTGGCACAGAAAACGTGGAAAACGTTCGGTTTCACGACGGCAATACTTTGAAAAAAAAATTGTTTCAACTTACATTGAGAACCTAGTGAATGACATTGTAGATTCAGTTTTTAAAAATGTTACAAGTAAATCATTGTCCAAAATTAGCTGTGAATTGCCTAAAGTTAAAGATACGTCTTTTTGTGACCACGAAGAATACGTTCACAATGAATACGATTTTTCTATTTTGACCCCAGAGGATTTTGATGAGTAAGTGTATTTTTGTTTTTGCAACATATTTATTTGATTTTAAAAATTATATATATATATATATATATATATATTTTTTAATGTAGAATAAATTCAATACAAATTGAAGCAGAAAAGGAACAGAATCATAAACAATCGAGTCTCCATGGATATAGAATTGTAGACATAAATTTCTTGATGCAAAAAGCAATTTATTTACAAAGCAATCACAATAAAGTATGTACCGGCGGACGGTTAGAATTTTTAGAAGAGAAACGTAAGGGTCTTGCTAGCACACTTGTGTACAAGTGTAACATGTGCAAGAAGAAAGTTTTTGTACAAAGTGAACCAACTTGCGAAAAATCTAAAATTAATTATGCTGCTGTTTGGGGAACATTAGCAACTGGAGGGTGCTATAGTCATTTGGCTGAGTTACTAAGTGTGATGGATATTCCTAAAATATCTTCTAACACATTTTTTGAGTTCCAACGAGAATTAGGTTCGGTAAGTAAAAAAATTGCGATTGTTTGCTTATTTGTGTATTTTGATCTCAATGGGGCCATTTCATGTCAACTCATCGTACCGTCTGATTTCCTTTTACCCCTTTTTTAGCCCTCGAAAAACGTTTTATGATTTTTTTCAAATATTTTCATCTCGCCGATTGGAAGATTTAAATTTGTGAAAATTTAGGGGATTTGTTTTTTTAAATAGCCTAAACTTGTTGTAAATTGATCCGATTTGGATGCGTGTTATTTGAAATTAAAAATTGAAATTAAATTTAATAAACAGACATACAAATCGTATCATTTTCCAGCAAGTTATGGCGATTTAAAAAAAAAATCCAAAGTTTTCACGAATTCATAATATCTTCTGACTGACTGGATAAAAAAATTTGGAAAAAAAACATAGAAACCTTTTGCGAGATGCACAAAAAGGTATCAGAATTTCAGCGAAATCGGAGATGCAAAATCCGACGGTATCATGTGTTGACATGGAATGTCCTCAGTGTAAGTTTTCTAAATCATCTGTTTTTGAACAGGTTTGGAAAGATTCTTTATGGGAATCAATGGAGTTGGCAGGTATAGAAGAGTACAACATTGCTTCTAGTAATGGACAAATAGATGAAGATGGTATTCCATTTATCACAGTATATCTGGATGGTGCTTGGTCAAAAAGATCATACGGACACAACTATAATGCCAATTCGGGTGTGGTGAGTACATAATTTGGTTATCTATTTTTCTCTATATTTAAGATAACGTGTATCAAATACTCATAATTCTGTAATAAATAAAAACTCTAATTTTTAATTAGATAAATTGATTTCAACGAATCTTTAAACTTGCATATATACTTTACTTATCTCTTTAACATTGAACTTTTTTGCAGGCTGTAATAATTGGGAAAAATACAGGTAAATTATTGTTTATTGGTATTCGCAATAAATATTGTAGTATTTGTGCGCAATCTAAAAATAAAAATGAAAAGGAAGTAAAGCAGCACATATGTTTTAAAAACTGGGATGGGGCCTCAAGCTCTATGGAGCAAGATATAATAGTGGAAGGCTTCAATGCCAGTATTCAAATGCACAAGCTGCGATATAAAAAATTTATTGCAGATGGAGATTCCTCCGTATTTGCAAAAATTAGACAAAAAGTTGACTACGGAATAAGGGTAAGTAAGGGTAAATAAATCTTTACTAAATTTACTAAAGTTTAATTAAAAAAAAGGTGTTTTAAAATAGCATTCTATAAAATTGTTTTATTCTAGGTTCAAAAAGTGGAATGCACCAATCATGCTGTAAAGAACTATAGCAAACACTTGTACAAAATCAAGAGCGACATTAAAGGTGTTTCTTTGGCAGCAAGGAAAATGCTCTCCAAGGATGTAATCGATAGTTTAACCAATGCCGTGCAAAATGTCATTTACTGCAATGCTCATGGTAGCATTGTTACTTTAAAAGAAGATATTCGACAATCTGTAAACCATGTTTTTGGAAATCATTTTAATTGTAGGGAAGGTTTTTGTGGTAATTCAGGACAGTTGGTTAATGACAAAACACCCGAATTAACAAACTGTGGCTTACATCACCACATATATGGTGCTTTGAACTTGCTTATTACAAAATCAGATTTGCTCATAGAAAAAGAAACTAATAACAAAGCCGAATTATATATGAGCATTTTAAGTAAATTCAATATGGGCAAGAGATTGAACCTTGTTCAAAGAGACAGTTTTCAAACTCGAGCATATTTGAGCGGTTTAACCTATAACGAAAGACATATGTGGCACACGAAACCTTTCCAAAAAATTTTTAAAAGTAATCCTGGGCACTATTTTGCAAAATTCATGTCAGAGCAAACAAACCGATTAAAAAGGAAACAAAAAATGCCACCTACTATTATCTCCAAAAAATCAAAGTTGGAAAAAAATATCACCTCCAAAAACCTTCAAAAAGCAAAGTTGAACATCGCTAATAAAGAAAATACAGCAGACTATGGAAGCAATATTGCGGAAACTGATATTTCTGACGAAGATTTTAATGTAGAAATTGAAAATCTAATAAAAAGACTGCAGGTAATGTAAAAATAAAAACGGTATTTTAAGTAAATTAAGTAATGTTTTTAGATTTCTTCAGAGCAACAGATTTGGATAATGGAGAACACAGTAGGACAATTTGAAAATCCTAAGTATTTTTCAGAAAGGATGAACAGACTAACCGCCTCTAATTTCGGAAATGTAGTGCGAAGAAAAGATTCAACATCTTGTGATTCTTTAGTAAAAACAATTTTAAATAAAAGTCCAATTTCTACCTCAGCCATGCAGTATGGCAAGATAAATGAAGTAGTTGGTATTAAAAAATACGAAGAAATAATCAAAAAACCTATATATCCTTCTGGGTTGTGGATTGACACGTCGAGTGGATATTTAGCAGCTTCTCCTGATGGTATATAACATAACATATATAAAATTAATGTAAGTACAAAAGTAAAATTTTTATCAAAATTGTTTTTTAGGAATTATTGACAAAAACGAAATTGTCGAAATAAAATGTTTGTATAAGGTGGCTATGTTGGGAATATCATTACGTGATGCAGTCCAACAACGAAAAGTCGACTGCTTAGAAATAAAAAATGGTGAAATACATTTAAAAGAAAAACATAACTACTTTTTCCAGGTAATTAAATTTATATTTTTTTATATACCTAATATTTACAATTTTTTAATTTTTTTACAGATTCAAGGCCAATTAAATATAACTGGTGCATCAAAGTGCCACTTTATAATTTATTCAGGCGACAGTAATAATTTATTTATTGAAATTATTGGAAAGAATGAAAAACTTTGGAGAAATATTATGCTGCCAAAATTAAATAAATTTTATTATAACTGTTTAGCTCCAGAGATTATTTTAAATCGGAGAGGTCGACACCTTAAATGTAGGGATCCATTATATATTTTAGAAAGCCAGGAAAAAAATAAAGAAAAAAAAACAAAAAAAAGTCAGGGATAACATGTAAAGCAGCTAATTAATAAAATTGTTTACAAAAGTAAAATAGAAGTTTTATTAAACCTTAAATTAATGTATAACATGAATCAATGAGGTTGATATTAGTGTCAACCAAATTAGAACAGGTATTTAATACAGGGTTGTAAATAATGCCTTAAAAAGATAATTATAATAACAATCAAATTAATTTATTCTTATTTTCAAATTTCGAAAACTTTATTTAAACATGAATTATATCATAGTTTTTAACCAATTTTACCAAATCATTTTCAAGATCAAATTTACCAGATAATCTAAGAGGATGTAAAAATGTGCCCAAAGCCAGAGTTTAGGTGTTTGGGATGATTTCACCAAGAGATAATTTATGCACGGTTGCGGTTTGTGGACTGACATCGACTGCAGGGGTTGGATTATGAACGCATTTTTTTTATGCAACACACAATTCTAGAATTAGTCAAACCGTCGCTGTAATAGTTCGACTACCCTTGGACAGAGACCGCCACTTCCTTGATACAAAATTCCGTCTTTGTTTTTAGGTACTTCCTTTAGAGCTAAAGCCCAGCCTTAAATGTTCCGGTAACGGCAGCTTTTGCATATTTTGTGAAAAGATTAGAGGTGGCAAAATTACCAATCTCCAAAAACATGAGAAAACTTCCTGTAAGTATAAAATAAATGGTTTATCTAACATATAGCATCAATTAAAATTTTTAGTGCATATCAGAATAGAAAAATCGAAAAAAAGACGCAAGTATGAAAGCGTTTCTTGTGAAGACAAACGATCCTTTAAAAAAGCTAGCTAAGAAAGCTGAACTAAAATTATGTGAGTTTGTTTCTGAGCATAATCTTCCCATGACCATTATGGATCATTTAACGTCTCTCTTAAAGTCAATATTTCCCGATTCATCAATTGTAAAAACATTACTTGTGAAACAACCAAGACTGCAGGCATAATTTGTTAAGAGAAGAGAGTTTTCGAAACATAGTAAACGATCTAAAAAGTTACAAATTCTCCTTAATATTGGATGAGACAACAGATGTATCATGTGACAAATCGATAGCAATCGATGTTGTCAGATAGGCAAATTCTGCACTTGAGGTTCATGATAAGTTTTTATGCTTATTACATGTAAAATCTGGTAAATCAGAAGACTTGTTTCAAGCAGTAAAAGCGTTGTTGGATGCCAACAAAATTACTTATTTGCGAATGAGATGACCGGTGAGGCCGCCACTGTCGCATTAAACACATGTTTTAAAAGAGAGTCATTCATTCTCAAATTTACTACTTTCTTACATGATTATTTATTCTCCTTTTTGCTTTTATGTTTAATAATAATAAAAACGAAGTAAGAATAATATTGAATACTCAATTTTGTGTGTTTTCACCAGTTGTGCTATCGTAATGTGCAAAAAATAAAGTAAACCAAGTTGAATGTTAACAGCTTGTGCATGTTTTAAATACGATTTTTCTAACAATTATTTGAAGTATAGTGAATGAGTGTTATGTCTGTGCTTCTAAATTTGTTGACGCCGATTTATAGTCACTTTTGTCATTTTTTCACTTGTTTGGAAAGCGATTATTGTGATTAAAAATGATTTATCAACAAATTCTGAAGATTTTATCTAGAATGTCTTTAGGACAACACAGTAAAGGTGTCTGTGGTTTATTCTAATTCACAGTTTTTCCATAATCAAAAGCTGTGATAATAATTTTGGAACATCGTCAGGATGAAGATTTTGACAACATTTCAGAGCAGCTAAAAAGGATCAAATACAAGGGCAAATATCACAATAATTGAATTTATATTAAGGTAAGAACTTGATTTTATATTAACAACTAATATTTTATTAAATCAATCATAAAGAAAATCATAAAATAACATAAACCACACGGATAGTTAAAGAACATCTCCGTGACATTAATAAAAGAAATTTAAATTCAAATTCACATTTTGCAATACATGTTTTAAATCAAGGTCATTCTTTCAATTCCAATTCTATAAATTCAATAAAAGTTTTACATAAACAACAAAAAGGTTCATTTCTCAATCTACTAGAAATTATTGAAATTTACAAACATGTCAAAAATCCCAATTTCACTTGTTTAAACGATATAACCTTTTTCAATACCCCTATCCTTAATTTTATTTTTCATAATAATATCAATATTAGTTAAAAACTTCTCTGCAATTTACCCCTAATTTTAGTTTAATTTAATTTACCATTCTTTTCAAAAATTTTTAAATTTGTTTAAATACTTCCCTTTATCGATTTACAGTTTCCTAATTGTAATTTCAATCCATTTTGTTAGATGGCGTCGTCTTGACATTGTAATTAGGGTCACTTGATATAATTAAGGGTAACGCCAACTCTCTATCTCTCTCTTGGACCTCTCTTTTAATTTGAACCCAAGCTATACTAAACTAATTACCAATATAGGCAACATAATAATCCAAAATCCCTAGAAATGCATTCAAAACTTTTTCTATCTTTGTTTCACTCATGCGTGTATATAGCTATCTCTTTTAATTTGAACCCGTCTAGTGATTTCCATTGGCGCTACCCGTAATATCAAGTGATCCTAATTGTAATTAGCATCGCCAACTCCATCAATACTGACGTATAAGGCCATGACACGTGAGGGTAAAAAGTGTTCCGTGGACAGGCATGTCATGTAGTGTCCTCTTTTAGCTGTTTTGCAAACTTGAATTTTAATAATTGCTAAATTGACAGCGCCAAATTTGAATGTCAGAAATGTTGAAATTTACATTTTGAGTTTCACATTATAACAGTCTGTGTGCTACTTGTATTTAAAACGTTTTTGTGTTTATTATTGTTGTTGTTGTTACTGTTGTTGATATTGTTCTAGTTTGGGTTTCGTTCTTTAGTTTCATTTTATATTTTACTTTGTCGTTTCGCCTGTCCATTTACTATCATTATCAGAAAAATGGGGAAAAGAAAATGTTTTCTTTGTAACAACACTGAGACACCTTTATTTGAATTTCCTAGCAACCCGCAGTTAAGGAACCAGTGGTTAACGAATTTAGAAAAGGAATATGGTATCAAACTTTAATTTTTTAGAATTTAGTAAATTAACTAAACGTTTTTCTTTAGATGTAACCAAAATTACAAGTAGAACACTTATTTGCAAAACTCACTTTAAAGATTAGTTTGTAATAGCAAATAAAAAACCTAAACTTAGTTCAGAAGCTGTCCCAACCATTTTTGTAAATATACTGCATATTTGTTGTTGATTTACTTTATTTTAGCTTTTTATGTTATTAGGAAAGTACCTGTTCTCAACTCATAATTGAACCTCCGCCTATTCCTGTTCCTAGTACAGATTTTGATTTCCATGATACAAATTGTAACCATCCCGAGAACGACCCTGAAAGTGTTGAAAATCTTCGCTACCACATAAAAGTATTAAATCAAAAATTAAAGCGAGCAAATAAAAAAATTAAGAAGATGCAGGCGGAAAAACAAAAAAATTCAGAAATGATAAATTTCGTTAATAAAATCAAAGACGATGCATCACAAGATAATGATAAAGCATTATTTCTTCTAGAACTGATTCAAAATTATTCCAAAAACAGACCAAAAAAATGGTCTGAAGTATCTATCCGTCTTTGTACAGTTTGGAGATTCTGTTCACCCAAAGGATACGAATTCGCTTTTAAAAATTTATTAAAAATACCATCAAAAAGGACAATACTAAGACATCTTGGAAAATTTGATGATGGTCCGACTTCACTAATTGAACAACGTCTTCGAGCTGAAGTGGCTATCTTAAAGCCAATTAAACGAGTGTGCTCGTTAATTATTGATGACATGACCATCATAGAAAAAATGTGTTATAGTCGCCCAGAAGATGTAATTTATGGTTTAGAAAACTGCAACCCCGATAAAAAAATAAGCGAAAAACCTCAACTTGCCAACAAAATGCTATGTTTCGTGATTCATGGCCTTTCTACAAAATTCACTATACCTGCTGGGAATTTTTTCATCGCCAGTTATTAGCTGATACTTTTTATAAATTATCAGTCCAAATTCTTAAGCTTTTAACAGACTGCGGATTTATTGTTATAAGACTTGTAACCGATAATCATTCATCGAATGTGACTCTATTTAAAAAAAATTGTAGTGGTCAAATGAAAAATTATACTAATCACCCTATATTAAAAACAATACCTCTATTTTTAAGTTTCGATTATTGTCATGCTCTAAAGAACGCTAGAAATCATTATTTAAATCATGACATGAGTTCATTAGATGGAATTATAACATCATCGTTTTTAAAATCATTGTATAATATACAAAAAGATATGCCAGTTAAACCAGTAAAATACTTAACAAAAAAACATCTATACCCTACTACATTTGAAAAAATGAATGTTCTTCGAGCTATACAAATGTTTTCACCCGCAGTTACTGCATCATTAAAAATTTTGAAAGAATCTGGAAACAACGAATTTCATTTTGTAGAAGCTACAGTACATTATATGGAATACATGTACCAATTTTTTAAAATTCATAATGTATCAAGCAGAAGGCACTACATTAAATCTTTGGACAGTATGGTGGCACCTTATACTCATGTTAACGATGAACGCCTAGAGTGGCTTAACGTAACATTTCCACAATATATTGACGAAATTCAAAGTCATTCGGAGAAAGGTTTGTCAGTTGAGACAGCCCATGCTCTAAAATTCACGGCTCAAAGCACATATTTATGTGTTAAATTTCACCTACAAGAAGTTGGATTTTATTACGTGTTAACAAGATCGTTTAGTAGTGATGGTGTAGAAGGAATGTTTTCCCATGTTAAACTCAGAGGTGGCTCAAATGATGCCACCGATGCTAGAGCCGCAGAGTACGCAATGCGCCAAATTTTAAAGTGTGGAATTGTTAAATCTTCGAATGCAGCAAATACAGCTAATACTATTAGCTATATTAGCCAGGCAAGACCTCTAACTTCAATTAGGCAAGTACTAACATTCATTCAAGGGAAGTAAATGAGATAGCATTTCCAATTCAATTAAGAGAAAAAATAGAAAATCTGCATGTAAATGAAGAAGCAGAGCAAACTATCTATACTGCTTCAGTTGCCTTTTTGAGTGGCTATATAATTAAAAAAATTAATGATAAATTTTACTGTAATTTATGCGTCAGTTCTTTGGTATCAACAACAACTGTTCCTGGTCCACTACTACAACTTCTTGCATTACAAGATCGTGGAGGACTTATCTACCCTAATGCAAAATTTGTAGGTCTTATAAAAAGAATTGCTGACATTGTTGAAGAAGCACTGCCGTTTTTGAAACCAGAGTTAGCTTGCAAACAGTTAATGAATAGTTTCTATCCACACATAAGAAATAATCCCAATCCGGTGTTTTGCTGTGAAGAACATAAGTTGGTTGTGTGTGAAATAGTAATACAGGCCACAGTAAAACCTGTAATAAATAACATATGTTTAAGTGTTACAGACGCATTGAAAAAAAAAAGTTTAAACAATAAGCCTTCAAACAGAAAAATATTAAAATTTTATTAATTGTTTTTGCTTTGTTATTACATACCTACTGTTATTTGCTTCTTGAATTTTAGACAAAAGATAGTATAAATAAAATTTTGTTGATGACTTCTAACATTTTAACATATTATTGACTAATGCGTGTACCAGCAGTGCTATATCTTGAGCCTCAACTAAGTATGTATTGCTAACGCTGAAAAGGCCTTAAGCCTCAGCATCGTCCATGTTTGCAAAAAAGAATTGTTATTAGTACTAAGAAAAATTGTAAATACGGTCGACAAAATAAATGATTATAATGATAATGCATTGCTATTTCTGAAAGCAGTCTTAAAACAAAGACGAAGTCGTTGTGCAAAAAACATACCTATTGTTTTTTTAAGGTATGGTAGTACGCTTTTGTTGCTTTTCTTCTTTCTCCTTAATTTTAATTTAACCACTGCATCTTGCATTTGTAAATTTGCATAAAAAGAAGTTTACTTCAACATGGATAACAAATTAACCAAATGGTAAAAGCAAAAACACAATGGAAAACTAATAAAGTAAAAATTGAAGTAGTAATAACTGCCAAATAGTAAAAATGCTTGTATTTAAGACTTCTTTGACAGTAGTCACCTGGTAGTGACATTTAATGACAAATTTTTATTTCAATTTACGTTACGTTTTATTTTGTGTGTTGGCGCCACATGACACTCCATTTTTCATTTGTCTTGGAACAGTTTTTACCCTCACATGTCACGGCCTTATACGTCAGTATTGATGGAGTTGGCGATGGTAATTAGGATCACTTGATATACGGGTAACGCCAATGGAAATCACTAGACGGGTTCAAATTAAAAGAGATAGCTATATACACGCATGAGTGAAACAAAGATAGAAATACTTTTAAACGCATTTCTAGGAATTTTAGATTATTATGTTGCCTACCTTGGTAATTAGTTTAGTATAGCTTGGGTTCAAATTAAAAGAGAGGTCCAAGAGAGAGATAGAGAGTTGGCGCTACCCTTAATTATATCAAGTGACCCTAATTGTAATTTTTCTATTAGCTTTGTTTTTATTTGGCTTAGAGCTTCACTCAGCCATTTTATGTTTTCAATTTATCTTGTTCGTTTGTGATTTTATTTATACAAAAATTTTTATCTAAACTATTTTCTACGTTTATACACTTTTACAATGTTTTTATTTATACATCCATTTTATTCATTCTGATGAAGAACTTTACAGGCAATAATGTTTTTTCCTATTGTCTGTGAAGTCCTGCATTTAATATTTTTTGGTAAGTTTCTAATTTGTTATAATTTACGCTACATTTTTGCAAACCCCTTGTAGAGCACTGATAATGGACTTTGGTCCGAAACTAGTTTGTCCCTTTTAAATTAAATAAAAAACTTTTGTCTGTGGGTCAATTTTCTTCACTTCTTCGTTTTTCTCAACCCTTTACAACCCACTTCACCCATGGATATTTTAACAAAATTAACCACACAGATAGTGTTGACAATGAAGAATTATTTAAAAATTGATCAAACTCTAAGGTTCTTGTTACAGGTGAGAAAAAATAATATGTATTTGGAACCTAAAATATAACTTTTATTCACTGTTTTTCAAACAAACTTAAAAAAAAAACGTAAGCAAAATTTAATTACGATATTAATATTCTAGTAGGTTGAGGTTAGTTTCAGTTCGTTTTGTTATTCAACGGATGAATAGCTAGTCAAATGCTCGTAACATATTGTTGAACAATCATCTTACTTACTTCGTTTTTACTATAATAAAACCATCAAAATCCTCAAATAAAGTCACAAATTAAACATTTTTTTCAGGAAGCGATCGCATGAATTCAGTAAACGACTCCCTTTTGTTAGTTCGCATTTGTACCGCGTAGTGGCGTTTAGTCTATCTCAGTCGCCTATAGTAACCTTATTCGTTTTGCTGGAGATCATGCTTCAGTTATGATGGGATCTCGAAATGGTATCCAGGCAAAGTTAAAGCAGTTAAACCCAAACATCTTTATACTTGGATGTTCATGTCAGTTTTCACACAGCATCATCATACGCTTGTAAAAAACTTCCTCGTTCAATAGAAGAATTTGTAAGAGATGTAATTTGCTATTTCAGCAATAGTGCCAAAAGAATTCAAGAATTTGAAGTATTTCATGCTTTTACACAGACACCTCGACATAAATTATTTAAACTTTCGAGTACGAGGTGGTTATCTTTACAAGTAAGTACAATGTACATTTTATGGGTTCAAGTAAAATCATGCGCTGAGGAGACTTTGACACCTTTATTTGTATACTTTTTTAAAAATGTACTTTGACACATGTAGTGACAGCTTAACCTAAAATCTAACTAACGATAACCGACGCGATAGTAAACATCTAAGAATGTCACAATTAAAAACAAAAAGACGCATGATGGTATTTACCAGATGCACTTGACATACACTGTCAGAATTAATGACATTAAAATGACAATTCACGACTGGATTAAAAAGTCGCTGGCAAGAGATTTAAATCTTTACACTGTTTGAAACGTTTTGTCAGAGCTTGCTGCGCCCAGATTTTTACTTGAACGCATGTTACAGTTTTCATGTTGCTAATAATTATTTGATAATTTAAACATTATTATTTAAGCTGCTGTAAATAGAATTTTGAAACAGTGGAATCCCCTGAAGATGTATTTTACTACAGAAGCAGCAGAAGGTTTGTCCATCTCTAGCAGCAGAATTTTGAAAGGTTTTAATAACCCAATTTATCATGTTTACTTACTTTTCTTGTCATTCATATTGAAAATTATTAATGATATAAATTTGGAATTCCAAAGTGAACAACCAAAGATTTTTACTCTTGTAGAAAGAATAAGTGAATTATATAAAAGATTACTAAAATGTTTTACAAAAAAATCTATAATGATAAACATCCTTTAGGACAAATTGAGGTATCCAATGCAGATAATCATGTGCAATTAGAAGATATTTATGTTGGCGCAAAAGCTGCCAATTAAATTAAATCTTTGAAAATTTTAGAACTAGATTTACATAATTTTAGATTGCGAGTGTTGGATTTTTTGAAATGTTTGTCAACAGAAATTAAACAAAGATTTGATTTTGACGGTAGATGATGCTATAAAACTCATTAGAATGAAAACAAAGGAACATGTTGAGTATGAATTCATTCCTGAAACAATATTCAAGACAGAAATCAATAATGTAATACCCGAAATAATATGCACTTGGGAGAAAGCAACAAAAAACTTTTCTACAATATATTCCATCAGAAGTTGCGAAAAGAAAATCTCTTAATTGTCTATTAGGGTACAATGAAAAGAAGAAAACATTTAGTCCAGAAGGTGCTGACATGAAACAAAAAAAGTTCGATGACATGAAATTATTGAAATATGGCAACTATTTCGAAGAAATTATAAAAAGACTAAATCAAACATGTGAAATCCCACATAACACTTTTATATACCCCAATCTATTAGAAGGAGCAATAGAGAAAACACATTTAATTGCAGAAATAACTGATGTTGAAATTAATAAAATATTAAAGATTCTACTTCGAACAGAGTGCAGCTTTGTCATCACGATATACTAACATTTCCTGTAGGATAAGAGGTGCTTATTCAGGTAAAAATGAAAGAAATCATAAAATAATAAAACGAGTTGCGATGTTCCCCGATCTGTGCAAATTATGGAAACAGCTCTCAGGAAAATGATTATAAGGAACAGTGATAAGAGGACCCAATCACACAAAAAAACAACAGGTTAACCCGCTGGCAACATGTCAACCAACTCCAACAAAAATTTTAGAATCGTTGGCACCGAGAATATCTAGCTCAACTGTAGCAACGAAACAAATGGTACAGATCCAGCAACAGGACGATCGAGATCGACGCGATTGTCATTCTTAAGGACACCTCGCCACCACTGACCTGAAGATTGGGTCGAGTTCTTAAACTACACCTAAGAGAAGACGGCATCCCGAGAGTAGCCACTGTCCGTTGTACATCCAATGGACTCACGTGGCCTGCCATCCGCAAATTGTGTATGCTCCCAGTGACAGTGTAACAACAGTGTTAGTGTAATAAAAAGTAAAAAGGATAATTTAGCTCACTTCAATTCACTTTACTCTGTTATTAGTACAATAAAAGGTTATGAAACCAAAATCTCCAACTCATTTCAAAACACGATTCACGTAGACCACTTGAGTCCTTTCATAAAAACGAAAAGCGGAAATATTTCCTTATAATTATTGTGGCTTTTACAAAAGTTATTTTAATCTATGCGGTGAAAGATACCAAACGAAAATTTGTCGTAAGAGCTTTTTAAGACGCGATTAAAAATTTTAGAGTGCCTCATCGTATTCTTAATGAATCAGACACTCGTTGTACAAGTAATTCAAAATAATTTGTCAAAATCGCGGAATCACATTATTTAAATGCCACTGGGATGATGTCAAGAAAAAACAGTCGGATGGAGCGGTACAATACGACAGTATTAGATTCACTTGGTACGATGAGCGTGAATATTAATAAAACCCGGTGGGACAAAAATATAAATAAAATTCAACTTGGGCTGAATGGCGCCATAAATAAAGTGATAGGAATAACTCCGAGTTAGCCACTAATAAAATATCGGGTGTTTGCAGAGTTCTTACTACAACCAGACAGCTCTGACACTGTAGATGTGAGAGCCATCCGCAAAAAATTGGCAAAAGAAACAAAAAAATATCCGGCGGATCAATATGGCCAGTTTGATCAATGCCGATGCAGGGCACTCCCCTATAATGATAGAGACTTAGTACTAATTCGTATTAACAGTGTAGCGGCGACTGGCACTTATCGGAAGTTGTTATCGAAATGACATGGTAATAAGGTAGCAGACATCCCTGTTAGTTTCAGAACAAAAATACGATATCAAAAGGTCACAGCGATAAAATATATGAAACCGTAGATTTATTATAGAGAGGACTGATCCATTAAAGATAGTAAATGAGAAAAAATTGTGAGTCCCTCTTTCCATTAGTATATAAGGAGTCCTGGTGACATTAGTATATAAGAGGTCCTGGTGACCATTAGTATATAAGAAGTCCTGATGACCATTAGTATATATGTAAAGGGTCCTGGAGACCAGTTAGTTATTCAAAGGTGACCAATAGTTTTTAGGTTAATCTTTTGCTACTTTAAATTAATAATTATTAACTTTAAAAGCTTGGCAAATTTCTTACAATTTACAGGTTAAATATACACCAGGCTCGCTGATTTTTCATCGATTTCTCTTAAATATCATTTTATTCAAATACCTATACAAACAAACAAAAATTTTTTTGTTTTTTTTTCATTCTTCCGGCGACCACTGACCGAGACAAGTTGGTACAATGCCAAACAAATTTTAACATTTATTATAAGCCTTGAAAAAGAATCAATAAACGATTCGAAACGTTGGCCTTATAAAATAGTTTATGTGCCTTGTCCACTTCCCCGTAACAACAATTTTCGAATATAAAAAAGAATGGACGTAATATACCAAAATAATTATTTATAATGAGCGCCATACTGCTATAAACTTATAAAAAAATTTAAAAAAAAACAATTCATCGAGTGACAGATCGAGAATAAGATAGTTGCCGTGGTCAGTGACAATGCAGCTAACATTGTAAGCACCATAGAAAAAAGTAATTGGCGTGGTTTACGTTGTTTTACAAATACGATTAATTTAGTGGTTCTAAAAGACTTAAAAGAAATTGAAAATACTGTTTTAAAAGTAAAAAAAATGTAGAGTATTTTAAAAAAAGTCCGCACGCATCAGCTAAATTTATTAAGATGCAGGAACAAATGGGTATTAATCTACCATTAAAACTGAAACAAGATGTATGCACAAGGTGGAATTCCACTTACGATATGTTAACTAGAATTTTAAAAATTAAAGAATCTCTTGTTTCCACTCTGGCCATAATTAGCCAAGAACGTGGAGACGTTGAATCATTAACTAGTTATATTATCTGCAAGTGATTGTTAAATTATCAGTTTGGCTGTTAAAATTTTAGTAATTTTTAATGACGTAACCATCGAAATTAGCGCGGAAAAAAATGTTTCTTTATCCAAAGAAATTTTATTAGTTAAGTCAATAGAATTACATATAAATAAATATTATTCGTCTTATAGACGGGTGTCACAAGAAATTAACCGTATGTGTAAAACATTTATAGAACAGCTAAATGAACGATTTAAAAATAATGAACAAACCGAATTAATAAATCAATGCACAAATTTAGATCCGCTTTTTAAAAAATATGGTTTTTCAAGTCAATGTAAATATGAGCAGCTTACAATATTTTAAAGTCAAAAGTATGTAATATTACACCGACTCATCAAAATGTTGCCACCGAGTTCCTTTCAACTTCTTCTGCGCCAGCGAAAACAACTCTTTTGTGACAACATTTTGATGAAAAAGTCAGTTAGTTAACTGCTACAGAAAACAAAACGGCCGCAGGAATCGTTGAGTTAAATAAATATCTAAATGAACCACTTTGAAAAAGAGATTCCGACCCACTTATTTGGTGGAAACAACGAAAGGATATATATCCACGTATATATGAATTAGTAAGATGACGCCTTTGTATTGTAGCAACCTCAGTTCCTTGCGAGAGGATCTTTTTCAAAACAGGTCAGATTGTTACCGAAAAAAGAAGTCGTCTGACTAATTCAAAAATTAGTCAAATTGTGTTTCTTCATAATAATTTGTAATGTAATTTTTTTATACATTTTTTTATCGTTACTCCAATGTTATTCACAATAGTCGAATTAACTCACTGTGTTTAATCTTCGATTAAAACAGGTTTTTTCCTTATTAATTCTCACAAATTCTAAACGGATGTTGCGTTATTTGTCAGCGCTTTTAGTTACACATCCTGATTGTTTCGTAATAAATATTAAGCCTTAGTAATCAATTAACCGTAGAGCAATAACTTACTTAGCTTGCATTTAATAACTTCCATTTTTACAGCGACTACATAAATGTTTATAAATCAAGTTTAATTCTCTTTGTTTAGAAATTACTTTTTATGTTATTCTGGTTTAGAACCATTGTAAATAGTTTATATATTGTTAAGTTTTTGAATGAATAAATTAGTATAGAACGAACCCTCAAGTTTTATTACTCCTGCATCACCGAACATGGTCCTTCGAGCAAAGTGAAAAACTGACAATGCAAAGTCAGTTTTAAATAAAATCAAACATTGAAAAAATTTGATTTAAATACAAATTCGCGTCGCGAGTAAAAAAGGTTTTCGCCGACAAAAAGCCCTTCGCGAGTGCAAAAATACGCGTTAGCATTGTGAATAGTAAAACAGTGTTAGTGTAACAAAAATCCATAGCCAAAATCATAGATAAATTCTCCGAATTCGTCGACGCTCAAAATGAGTTGGAGTCAGAAATCAAGAAGGTTTTGATCAACATGAAGAAGGATGGTCAAAGCAGAAAAAACTTACAGTACTACAATAAACGTAAGATTAAATTAAAATTGCTTTGAGATAAGGTGAACGCAAATCATGACAGGATGGCTCAACTGAATGTCCCAGAGCATCCATATTATCAAACAGATGTTCTTTCAAAAATTAAGGCATCTTATTCGGAGACACTGCAATACATAAAGGATAAAATTGCAGTGATTCAACTAGCTGAGTCATCTCAAGTACAACGTCCTACTGACGATAACATACAACGCATGAGACAGCAAAAATTTCGCATCAAAAAATTATCAACTTTGTTCGACCAAATCGACATAGCGTTTAACAACCAAAGTGCATGTGGAAAAATTTAATTTTTATCTGGAACGAGTGAAAAATCTGTTTGAGATGACCGAAAATATTCATATTCAAATTGAAGGCAGTAAAACTGAATACACAGACGAATATTTTACCAACGATCTGTATGAGGTAATGAGTAAAAAATACGAAACCACCGTAATACAGTTGAATAAAATAAAATCAAAAGAAACAGAGGCGGGTACACCGCCAAGAACAAACGTAAAACTTCCCGAGCTAAAAATTCCAATATTTTCGGGTAATTACCAGGAATGGACCACTTTTAAAGATATTTTTTCAAAAGTTGTCCACAACAACGAAACTTTGAGTAACGCTGAAAAAATGCAATACTTAAAAACACACGTCAAAAGTGAAGCAAATAGAGCAATTCATCACTTCCAAATCAGCGAGGTAAACTACGACATAGCGTGGACCGAACTAAGCAGCAGATATAATAATAAAAAGTTAATATCAACGAAACTAATCAACGCAATCTTAGATCTACCGAAAACCCGTGCAGATTCGGTGGATGATCTGAAAAATGTATAGAGCACAACCAAGGAATGCTTAGAAGCACTAAATGCTCTGGGCATCGATACTCAGTCATGGAGACCAATCATCGTCTGCATTCTGATGAAGAAATTGGATCCACAAACAATCGAACTTTTCGAATCTTCCGTGAGCAATCCATTGGAAATCCACAGCCTGGATGGAATGTTGACATTCATCATGAAGAGATTTCAAGCTCGTGAAACTGTTTTGGATACGTCACAGACCAATAAAAACATTAATGAGTACAACACGAAAAAACAACAAAATTGTAAGTACTGCAATTCTTTTTCTCATCCGATATTTTATTGTCCAAAGTTCAAAGCATTGACTAGCAATCAACGGTTTTATGCACTAAAAGATTTAAATTTATGCGTTAAATGTTTGAGACATGAAAACTCAACCAATTGCAATTCTCTGCCAAAGTGTAATATCTGTCAAAAAAATCATAATACCCTACTGCATCGTGAATTCCCTTCTAATTCAAAACAAAATGTTAATAACAAACCAAAACATGAAAATAAACCCAAATCTAATCCCTCCAATACTGCCAATAATATAATATCAAGTCACATAACAATTCATGACAAAACTGTTCTTCTCGCGACAGCAATGATAAAAGTTCAAACTGCAAACAATAACTACGAATATTTGCGTGCCTTAATTGATCCAGGGTCTCAAGCATCGTTCATCACTGAAGAAGCTTTAAACATATTGAAGATACCAAAACAAAAAGTTAGCGCGGAAGTAAGCGGTATCGGAGGCAACAAAACAATAAATTGTAATTACAAAATTGAGACCACCTGCAAGCCAAGAGTGTCCAGTAACTATGCACTCATCGGCAGTAGCCTAGCGGTAAGCGGATGCACACTCCGAGCCGCTAGTGTGAAACCGATGCCGGTTCGAGCCCGGCTGAAACCATGGGTGTTGTTTCGTATGAAGGGAAGCTCACAATGGGTATTTGCCTCAGTGAAGCGGTCCGCCCACATAGGCCACCAAAAACCCTCCACATGTGGTGGGCTCGGTCGGGCACGGTGGTACTACTGGGCTCGGTAATTCGGGCACGCCACGGCCAGTCGGACCCCCCTTTTTTTTAAAAAAAAAAAAAAAAAACTATGCACTCATAGTAGAAATGTTAATTCTTCCAAAATTAATGACAAACTTGCCAAACAAAGAAATATTTGTTAATGTCAATGAATGGAGTACATTACTTGCCGATCCAACATTTTACAGGCCGGGACCAATTGACATAATAGTTGGTGCGAAAGAGTATCGAGAAATGTTATTAGAAGGTATTAAGAAAACCGATGACGGATTTCTCAGACAAAACACAGAGTTTGGATGGATAATTTCAGGTGCAAAGACGACATCGTCTAGTAACAAAATTAACATTTTGTCTCTAACAATGAAAACAGAAGAGCAAGATATTTCGAAATTTTGGGAATTGGAAGAAATTTCAGATGAAAACAGAAAATTAACGGAACAAGAAAAATGGTGTGAAGGTCACTTCGCAAATACGGTTGTCCGTGGTCAGGACGGAAAATATACTGTTGCAATTCCATTTAAAGCTGACGAAGACAAAACGTTGGGTGAATCTAGGTCAAGAGCAGCGGCTAGACTACTACAATTAGAAAAACGCCTAGCTAAGGATATCAAATTAAATAACAACTACAAACAATTTATGAATGAATATTTACAACTAGGTCACATGATACAAGTTCCAAAATCAGAACAGAGTCAGGGTAAATATTATATACCCCATCAAGCGGTTTTAAGAGAGTCATCTTCCACTACCAAATTACGTGTGGTGTTTTATGCATCGTGTAAGACTACAAATGGAGTTAGTCTGAACCACATCATGCACGCCGGTCCAAGATTACAACAAGATCTAGTAGATATTATTCTCAGATGGAGGATTCATAAAATAGCATTTACCGCAGACATCGAAAAGATGTATAGACAAATTAACATATGTACGAGCGATCAAGAATTCCACAGAATTCTATGGAGATTTTCACCTAGTGAGCCCATTCGAGAATATAAACTCACAACGGTTACATATGGAACAACAGCTGCACCATATCTAGCTATCAAGACAATACACCAGTTAGCTAATGACGAGAAAAATAATTTTCCAAGAGCAGCACAAATTGCCACAAAAGAATTTTATGTCGATGACTTATTGAGTGGTGCAGACACTGAAGAAGAAGCAAGTCACATACAAAAAGAACTCATAGAAATGTTTGCATCCGGAAATTTTAAATTAAGAAAGTGGTCTAGCAACAGTCGATATCTGGTACAATCTGTTCCTGAGGAACTACAAGACATCAAACCAACTGAAATTAAACAAGACGACACCAAGAAAACCCTAAGTATATATTGGGCACCTGCAGATGACAAAATACAATTCAAAGTCAACATCTCCGACACTACTCCAATTACAAAGCGTGTAATACTTTCAGACACAGCAAAACTCTTTGACCCAGCCGGATGGCTAGTACCTGTAGTGGTAAAATCAAAGCTCATCATACAAGAATTATGGCTACAAAATCTGTCCTGGGATCAATTAGCCCCTCAAGATATACAGGAAAAATGAGAAACTTTCAGAAAACAAATGCCAAACTTGGAAAATATTATTTTACCAAGATGGATAAACTACAAGAAAAACCAAACTGTAGAACTTCATAGGTTTTGCGATTCGTTCGAGAAAGCTTACGGCGCAGTAGTTTACTCAAAAACAGTAGATGAAACAGGAGTAACATTTTTTCTCGCAGCATTAAAAAGATTTGTGTTTCGACGAGGCACCTGTTCTCACCCTTATAACGACAACGGCTTGACATTTGTGGGTGCAAACACAATTTTGGAAAAGGAAGCAATCAAAATTAGCCAAACAGCAAAAATTCAAGATAAAAGCTCAAAAAGAGGTATTCAATGGCATTTTATTCCTCCCTCATCTCCACATTTTGGAGGATTATGGGAAGCCGGAGTAAAATCAACCAAGTTTCATTTAAAAAGAGTTATTGGGGAGTCGACGTTAACGTACGAAGAATTGACAACACTGACCCATGAAATTGAAGCATGTTTAAATTCACGCCCTTTATGTCCATTAACTGACGACATAAACGATTTTCACGTCCTCACACCAGGCCATTTTACAATAGGAAGAGAAATATTGTCGCCTCCAACATTTATCTCCGAAGATTTTGATCAAAATCTCACTGGAAGATGGAAACTAATACAAAAGATAAAAAAGGATTTTTGGCAAAGTTGGCATTCAGAATATTTGCATCAGCTTCAGCAAAGATATAAGTGGAAATTTCAACGTAAAAATATTAAGGAAGGTGACATGATAATTTTGAAAAAAGACAACATCAGGGCCAGCAATTGGCCTTTAGCAAGAGTTATCAAAGTTCATCCAGATTCAGATGACATAACACGAGTGGTTACGCTCAAAAAAGCAGGTGGAACAACAATGGACAGACCAATTCATAAACTAATTTTACTACCGACAGAAACAGTCGAAAAAAAATCAAAATCGAGAACAACACAGGCTCCGGCATCGGAAAAGAAAAATCAAGTTCGCACTTTATGGAAAATCTCGATAATTGCAATATTATTTTTGATAACAGTTGGCAAATCAACAGCATCCATGACGTCCGAAAACTCCTCGCTATACAAGTTAAATTACAAGGGTTTTTTATAGAACACATTGGACATACTACGATAGAACGCGGTACCTTTAGAATCGAAATCAAACTTGAAAGGTCAAGATTTACAAATGATACAAAAACGGCAAATAAAATAATAAAAAATATAGAAAATTTTTGTAATCAAACTTTACAGATGTCATCCGATAATATCAATTGTTCATCACTAATTCATCAACTAAAAGAAAAGGAAAAAGAACTACTTTGGATTAAATTGGGACGAGATAATTTATTAAAGAACAGAGAAAAGAGAAAAATTTTGGGGACCCTCTTAACTTCAGTATTCGGCGTAAATGACGAAGTTTACAAAGATATTGATGACCTAGACAAAAACCAACGTGAACTTATACAAGCTTCACATCATCAAACTAAATTTATGTCCAAATTTAATGACACCGAAACAAAAATTTATCAGAAAATAAACCAATTTCAAGTAAAATTAAATAAAGGATTAGAAGCAATAAACAGCATGCAACATTGGTACAGCACAATAGATCACAATAAATTAAACATTCATCTAATAAATACATATCAAATTGCCATAAGTTACTTAGATGACTTATTGGATCACTACAAGAGTTTGTTAAATATTCACGTTAATAGAGCCAACCTCTACGAATTTATTTCCCCAGCCCATATTAACATAATTTCCACGTCGTCCGAAAAGTTACCTTCTAATTTAGAAATAATGTCCTATCCTATCCTCCGTACAGAAATATCCTACTCAAAAAAGTACGTTCACTTATACGGTTATTTCACTATGTCAGAGATTGCGGATTTCATGCTCTTAAAGGTTAACGCTATACCACACAAAATTGAGAAAGACTCATACTGGAATAATTATACAAGAGGTCAGAGAACAACACTTGCCGAATGATGCAAAAAAAATTTACAACTTCTATCTGGAGAGAATTGTACGTCGGCAATTCATGGATGTTCATCTTGCCCACAGCAACCAGAATTGCAGTAACTTGCAACGGAAATCGACAAGATGTTAAACTGAACAACACCGGCATCATTACCATTTCTCAAAATTGTATTATTTCAACCTTAAAAATGGTTTTGACTCCAAAACGCAAGGCAACCTTCTCTGTTCTTGGAGGGTTTACAAGGCCCGTTGTGGTAAATTTAACTACGTTAAAATCATCCGCCCGTGGCGCCATCCCTCCCTTGACACTCATGCCAACAGAATCAGTCTTAAAACCATCCGATGACCTTGCCAGTCTAAAAGAAGAGGAAGAAGAAATTGACGGTCAACTGCAAGAGACAAGATGGAAGGACATCACTCACCATTCAATAATAACAAGTCTCGTCACGGTAACTGTTATTATTGTTCTAATAGTTGTCTTACTGTTTAGTATAAAACTCATCTGCCGGGTCCATAAACAGCAGCGTCAGCCCAGATCCGCCGAGGATGTTAATCCAGGAATAGAACTTCAACCCCTTAGACCAGAACATGGCCAAGTCTACGCCGAACCGCGTCGCTAGGCTCATGCAATTTTAATTTTAATTTTTTTGTTTACAATTTGCCTTATATTTAATATTTTTATTTTTATATTTAACTTTTGCGGGATCAGGGTTTAGTACATTGTAATGTTAGCATATCTAGTTACGTTATTAACAGAGGTTAGGTTTGCAATCTTCTGCCGAGTCGCCAAGATGTTTAATCTTCGATTAAAACAGGTTTTTTCCTTATTAATTCTCACAAATTCTAAACGGATGTTGCGTTATTTGTCAGCGCTTTTAGTTACACATCCTGATTGCTTCGTAATAAATATTAAGCCTTAGTAATCAATTCACCGTAGAGCAATGACTTACTTAGCTTGCATTTAATAACTTCCATTTTTACAGCAACTATATAAATGTTTATAAATCAAGTTTAATTCTCTTTGTTTAATGAAATGAATTTCAAAGTGGGGTTGAGTTGTCAATACATGTATTTTTTTTATGAATATGTAATAATTTTCTTTTCCAGATACAAAAACTGAGTACAATTTGCCATCTGAGGCTGAAGAGACAGCAGATTTTCTCCCCTTAGTCGACTCTCTTTTTGATAGTCTTAAAGGCAATAGAAAAAATGCACAGAAAAGTACGCCATTGAGGAGGGCTTTTAGGCAATTCTGGTCATAAAGAATTTTGGGCAAAAGTCATACCCATATAAAAAAATGTGTTTTTATAACGGAAAAAAAAGTTCCGGCCCTCGTAAATCTTATTTGGACGATAAAAGGTCTCATAAGGCTGAGCAATCAGCTATCACAGAGAATGCAGTTTATTCTCCCAAAGGCGATTAACCAGAACTGCCTCGAAAAAATTTTTTCTAATTTAAGAAAGCATAGTTGCTCTAATGCATCATCAGGCATTGCCCATTTTACCAGTTCATTTAAAGCATTAATAGTAAATAATTTTTTGTCGCCCCATTCACCAGGAGCCAACTGTGAGGAAGATTTCACGGTGGGTGCTTTGAATAATTTAAGATGTCTTTTAACGGAAGAAGGAATTGCTGGTGTAACTGTTTTAGAGAATTGTCCGCCAGTCGATTTACCTCCTTTACTGTTACATTTCAAAAAACGAAGAGTGGCTAAAGCTGCCTTAGAATATGTGGCTGGGTATGTTGCGTAGAAAATTTTGAAAAAAAATAACAATTGTGAAATGTACAAAAAAGTACTTTTGCTTTCCCGCAAGGATGTTCCTATGGAAGTCATAAAAGCCAGGAAATTTAGTTACTCTTTCTAAACCAAGCCAGGGACTTATTTATATTATTATGTTACTTCTGAAGCGTGTACACGGTTGTTCTACCTTATCCCTAGAATTGTACATTATAGGAATATTACCAGATTTTTGGCACATTTTTTGATAAATTTTCTGAACTTTCCTATTTGAAACTGTAAAGAGCATGATCTTCAGTGCTCAAAACCCCATTTTGTTTTGAAGGTAATTATGTATTTTTGGGTGAAGCAAGTCAATTTATTTTTAAGAGATAGAGATTCCAAATTTGTAAATTTGTTACAAGGAAATACTCTAATCTTGCTCTACTAGATCCTGTCAAACAAGAAGCTCTGTGTCATCAATTATTCATAATGTGTTGGACCATCACATTGGTACTTATGTGTTCACGATTTGTACCAAATATGTCCATTAGAGTCATATTATATTATATATCACATTCATTTATATTAGAGTTCATTAATTGTCCATCATCAAACATACATTGATCTATAGTCTGTCTACCGATATTTTAAAACGACCTTTTGATTCCTTATAAATGATTTATTATTCGTTTAACAAGGATTATCGTAAAAGTGGTGAGTAACCCATTGAAATTCTAAAAAGCTCAACCCTCCAAAGTTTATTGCAGAATAGGTAGATAATCCCTTAACAATGAGACTATCGTAAACGACGCAATAAATATAAAGTCGTTTTAGAATATCGGTAGACGGACTATACTAGAAAATGTACTAAGCCACTAAGGGAATTCGCTAAGAATCTATATCTTAAAAGTTTTGGACAATATCCTTCCAGACATAATGATCAAAAAAATTTACTCAATGCTATTAATGAAACTTCACTACTTAGCAGACGAGATATTTCTTGCTTAATATATTTACAAAAAAAAATCCCTTAGGCCCTTATTCTAAATCACTACTCTATTCCACCGGCGTAGCGTAAAGTTATGCCATCGAATTGCACTACACTTACGCCAGTGATTACGACCTTATTCTAATTCGCAAAAATACATCGGCGTAGCGTAGGTGCAAATTTAGGATCTACTGCGCATGCCTATGCCTACCAAAGGTCAAAACTGAACCAAACGTAAATTTATTTATTATTGTTTTATAAGAAAATGCGTCCAACATTGTAGCCAACAAGTAAGACATCGGTCCAAAAACTTCACGTCGGACGAGACGGTAGTTTTGATAAAAGAAATTGAAAAAAAAACATCTTCTTTTTGGACCTTTAAAAGGGCCCAATTGACCCAGTTTCACCGGGATCGCGCCTGGAAACAGGTGTTAAATGCTGTTAATGCTGTGTATTTCAAGATCATCTCGAACAGGTGAATTTCTCCATACAAAAGAGTCATGATTCGAACCCGGATATTCTGCCAGGACGTTATATATCTTCAAGTCCGGTCCCACAATTAACTGAACATTTATAGAATGGTAAAGATGACGATTAAAGTATTGTTCACGATTTGCAGACAATGGTACAAACTTGACATGTGTACAGTCAATCGCGCCTAAAACATCCGGAAATCCAACATTATATCTAGTTCTACCAAATGTGTAGAACTGCCGTTTCACATCATAATACTCTTGGATAGATGGAAATCGTACAAATTGTTGGGAAACATTTACAAGAGCTGTTGTTACTTCGTCAATTACTCTAGACGTTGCTGGTTGTGAAACTCGACCACTGTTACCCACCAGCCACTGATAAGAGCCACAAGCATAAAACTGCAGTGCGATGTATAATTTTTGGATCGGTGCTAGTGAGCACATAAGTAAACACGCGTCGATCGAGTCGTGTTCGTTGAAATAACAATCTTTCGGATATTTCGTGAATATCGCAAGGTATAGTATTTCTGTCCAAGTTTTATACACCATAAACTGTATTGTTATTGAAGTTAATTAGGGTCCAACCACAAACATTTACAGACGGTGGGTGTTTTCACCGACAGATGGTTCGATGCCTGAGGCTTAAGATGCTTTTAAGGGTAATATTTCTCCAAAAGGTAATACCTTTCATCATATACATTTACCTAAACATTCCAAAAGTTTGAAAAAAATAACGAACTTAGCAAGACACGTGCTCTATTTGTGAATTAAAAAATCTGCCGTCGCATTGATCATTACTGAACTAATCAACAAATTGTTATTCAAATGTTCAATAGCGATCCGAAATCAAAAAAAGGAATCAAATAATAAACTTACCTGTTGCAAAATGTGTCGTACACAGTAATTGATAATATTACCTAGAGTCCTAGAAAACAGATTAAAGTTTGTTACCTACTTTCCAAATATTCGAAGAAGGTACAGAATTACCTATCAGATATTCTTAATAGGTAGTTGATATATATTTTGTTAAATTTGATAGTGGGTCTTATGTAAATAAATATTGCTTTTATTCTCCTCGCGAAAATAAGTAATCTTTGGGTAAATTGTGTTCTTCACCGCTTGGTTCATTCATTATTATTGACAACTCCTTGTTATTTGATATTTTTATACCGCTTACATGATTTAAATTTTTACTACTATGATTCAAATAATTTTTATAAATGTATGGATATTATCGCACAAAAAATGTTTTTAATTTTCCGAGAGTCATTAGCGATGATAATTAATGATAAATGATAATTAAAACTGTGGTATATACGAGTACATACAATAATTGTTCTTATAATTCTTTAATTTTAGTAACCAATAGATAATTCTTCTAGCCATTCTAATAGTTCTAGCCATTTCTAGTGATTTTGTATGTTATTGCTTCTTAATCATGCATTTAGCACTTATATGTATTTATATGTCATTGTTGCTTAGTAACAGTGCCATAGAAACAAAGATTTTACCTTAATATGGGTCATTATAAACAAGATTATTGTTCCAAAATGACACAAAAAATATTATTAGAATATTATGTGCTGTTGCTACTTTAAATATTTAGATGGCCATTCATTACGTTGTTTATTTTATGTGGTGTAAAACTTGTAGTTTAAAACTAGCATTTCATGTATATTGTAATATTATTAGATTATACTTAATCAGGTAATATGTACTATTAGAGACACATGAAACAATAAATTTTTGTGTGTGTTTTTAGTTACAGTCTATTATTTACGTAAGCAATAATACCTAATTAGAACTTAAAATTCTTAAAATTTACCTTCATTCTATGATTTCCATCCCTGACCATGTGTAAACAATTCTAAACAAATACCTATTAAAACAATATCTGGTAGGTAATTCTGTACCTTCTTAGAATATTTGGAAAGTAGGTAACAAACTTTAATCTGTTTTCTAGGTTGTATTCATTACTGTGTACGACGAATTTTGCAACAGATAAGTTTATTATTTGATTCCCTTTTTTGATTTTGGATCGATATTGAACATTTGAATAACGATTTATTGATTAGTTCAATAATGGTGAATGCGACAACAGATTTTTTAATTCACAAATAGAGCACGTGCCTTGCTAAGTTCGTTATTTCTTTCAAACTCTCGAAATGTTTAGGTAAATGTATATGATGAAAAGTATTATCTTTTGGAGAAATATTACCCTTAAAAGCATCTTAAGCCTCAGGCATCGAACCATCTGTCGGTGAAAACAGCCACCGATTGTAAATGTTTGGGGTTGGACCCTAATTAACTTCATTAAGAGGGCGCCTGAGATATGCGAATTCGGTAGATGGCGAACGTGTTGTTGTGCAAACTGATATAAGGGTTCCCTGGGGGGCCAATCCTTCGACAACAACAAACATTACAAAAGAGAAAGTGAGGCAGCTTACAGATAAAGATTCAATGCTTGTCTCGGCGGTTTTTTAACGAACGTTCTTTCCGATTAACTCGGTAAATAGTGTCCAAAGTCGATACTTTTTGGGAATTTCACCACAACACATATACATAAAAAACCGTCAGAGTGAACGGCTCGTTGTGGACAATGCATTCGTAAAAAAAATTCTTGCAAAAATGCTACCATTCCTTCAGGATTAGCCCCAAATGTATTCATGACGTATTAAGCATAAAAAAAATGTTATAAAAAATGTCAAACCGAGGTAAACTTCAGTGAACGGACTAAACGAAAAGTTTGGTTACTGTCTGATAGATGGCGCTTCAAGATAAATAATTAAAATTACACACTAAAATCTAAATTAGTACACTAAAAAGGACTTTTCAATTAAATATGTTAACTGTCTTCATCAATTCTTATACATTTACAATTTTTCATGTTTTATTATTCTAAATAAATTCATTAAAAAATGTAAATAAAGAAATGTAAATGTTCTGTCAAGTGTCAAAATTTTTATTTACATATACTAATGCACAATAAAGTGGTCATATAAACAATCCCTTAAATAATATTATGGAATATTATTTATTTATTCTAGTTTAACGTGTGTTATGGACTCATAAAACAGTTATTAACATTCCATGGAGGTGTGAGGTTATGTATCAAACTCCAAATTAATTTGTAAACAGAATAACAATAAAGAACATTACTTTAACGTACTTCAAATGATGTACGTTGTTTAACGAATTGTTGCTAACATAATTTTTTTGACTGATTAAAAGCCTAAGTAAAATTTTAGACAAACAGTTTTATACCATGCTTGTGCTAGGTACCTACTCATTCCTTCAGTGCTTAAGAAATTAGAAGAGAATATTATATCCGGAATTTGCCAATTGAAAGCTATTCCAGTACATACCTAACACGATACACCCCATGGGCAGGTACAGCAGTGTACAGTAGCTGTGTTGTATGTAAAATGCTTTACATTACCTTATACTAAATATATTGTGACAGCAAAAAGTATGTAGCATTATAAGAAAGAGTAGCAACAAATGAAGCTACATAAGTTCTGTTAATTGCCGTGGTGCTTTGATGTGATAGATATTCTCAAAAAAGTCAGCGTATAATCTAAAACAAATTTATTTTCAAACAGTGTTATATTGTCATCTTACACTTTCACCGCACGCCAACGATATAAAACTTAAAATATTGTAGCTAAGGTTAAGATAAGTAAGTTTTATGAAGCCAATCCGATAAAATAAGTTTATATTATAAATCCTTCTTTCCATTTTTAATCAATCAATAGTTTGAATAAAATTATTTGAAAAACAAAGTTTTATTATTCATAAATTTAAGTTGCATAGAACAGTCATAAATCGTAATCTCTTATTTAAAAGAACTATCGCTTGTTAATAATTATAAGTTTTCATTGATTTACTAATAAGGAATGATTGTAAGTAATATTTTATAGTGCCTGATTTACATACATTCTTCTTAAGAAAATGATTAATGAATGACAACAAACAATAATTGTAACGTAATTTATTTTATCTTACAAAGGATATGAAAAGTTATGGCAGTTATTATTAAATAGTATTACGTACACTAAACCACTGTTATCTACAAATAAGTTCAAATAAGCTATCAAATAAGTTCAAATTCCACCATTCATTTAAAAGAAATTGTGTAAAATGAATTAATCTAAATAATATCTATTTCACTAAAATTGATAATTTATAGTTATGTATTTTGAAGGGGTATTAAAGCCTACTATGAAAATCAAATTAGTATGAACTATGATTAAATTACAATGTTGTGTGTCTTATTTGTACTTAGATATTTTAAAGCACTCATTTTTTGTTGCCTTCTTTTGCCTTTCAACTATCATGCAACTTTTATGTGGTATTTTAGTACTCGTACTACACAACACCATTGTAACATTTAGTGAAAGAGTAAAAATGTACTTTTTTATGCAAAACTTTACTACCCCAAACAACTTTATTGATACCTAGAATTATCACTAACTTTGTGTCTTTTTTTTGTTTTTGTTTGGCAATTCAATTTCTTTCGTAATAAAAGGTGGATCTTTACATTTTTTATTTTTCATAATATTTCCCCGTATTATTTCTGGAGCAATACACTCGTTATAAAACTGAATAAGCTTTGGTAGCATTGTGTTGTTCCACAGCGTTTCATCCCTAAAAACCTCAGTATAAAAAATGTCTACGGTATCGCTGATGTACACAACAAAGTAACATTTTTCTTTTTGTGTAACATTTAATTGTCCCTGAACCTGTCACAAGCAAAAAAAAACTTAGTATACATTTCTCTTTTATAAATAAAATTCACAAATTACCTGATAGTAGTAATTATGAGTTAATTTCAGAGAGATTGTCTCGTTGTTATTTTCCAGGAAAGGTGCTTTTTTAATGCAATGGCTTCTTGTATAGAAGAAACTTCTGCTTTACAGGCACTATAAAGGCATTTCACTTCAATTATAGCGTTTTCTTCCCTTACAAGTCCATCAGGAGATGCTCCAAGAAAGCCATATTGTAAATCCACCCACAGCCCACTATTATCAACATTGAGAATAGTACCCTTTGCTGCCATTGCTTTCTTAAATAGTTCAATAGCAACATTTTCCTTGCAAATACCAAACTGCATTGCTTCGGTTAAAATATTTCTGTTTACTTTTAAACACTCTTTCACAATGTTGTGGCAAGGTGTGTATGGCCTTCTGTTTATAATCCTACCAAAAAGGGATGCTGTCAGTCTGTGTTTTCGATGATACTCATATAAAGTGTTATCGAATTGCCCAACTGTTGATGTTTGGATTTTATGTCTTTCTTCCTCGGTAGATATCTAAAGCATAATTTGTAGTAAGTAAATTAAATGTAATATAAATATTTTTTTATTTTGTTGCTTACTTGCAACCTTTGCAGTAATAGCTCGGATTCTGTGTTTACCGTTTCTTCATCGTCTGAGGGTTGTTCAGCATATTTGCCATAATCTCGATTGACTTCGGTATGAACATTATTCGCTATTTTTTGAGTATTTTTTTTTCTTTACTACCACTATGCCGCGCATTTGCTTTTTTTGTCTTTTGTTCATATTTCTTCATAAACTCTTCTAAATATTTGCCTGGACTGTTTCCTGTTGTTTTTTTCCACGCACTAGAATGCCATTTAAAAGAATGATTATATCTTAACCCAGCTAGATGAACTCTGCGTTCATATGATCCTCTTTGTACCAAATTTAATCTCTTTCCCATATTAAATCTTGAAACTATATTCTTTAACCTTTCTGCTCTGTTGTTAGTTTCATTTTCAATCAATAAATGTGCTTTCCTTACTAATAACAAAGAGTAGGGATTTACAAAGAGGCGACAGTCAGACAAGAAAGCAAATTTTAGAGAGAGATACCCTAACAACCCAATTTAAAGGGAGAGTCGTTTCTGTTAGGTTCAACTCGGTTAGAGTCGTCGCAGCTTCACTTCTGATTTGTCGAGAAGCACGTGACGAGGATAAAGTGGTTGGTGTATTGTTTCTTGTTAATTTTCACTTGAGTATTTCAAATTTCGTGCGCATGCACCAACCCAATTTAAAGGGACGAACGTTTGAAGGTCATAGAATTGTGTTTAAAAAGATCAAAGGAGCCGCTCGAAGTGTCGCCTCTTTATAAATCCCTACTCTTTGCTAATAAGTTAAGAGCACCTATTAAATGATCATAAATTAAATGTTTTTTCAGATTAGGTACATTATTTAAAGACATATCACCAATGTTGTTACAAATACTAGCTGTACATTTGCTGTGATCTCCAAAAACATGCAATACGCCATTTCGGAGGTCTTCTTTTAAATTATCTACATTTTGGTCGTTTTTCGAATGTTCATAAATGGAACATTTTGCTCTTTTTGTTAATTTCTTGATTTTGTCTTTTGTTAACAGTTTTCCACCTTCTTTGTTTATCTGCAAATCAGCTTTTATTTTGAATAAATGCTTACCGTAGTTTTTTATGGCGTGATTTGTACATTCCACTTTTTTTGCGAAAGCCCCATATTGGACGTTTCCTCGGATTTTCGCAAATACACTGGAATCACCATCTGCAATAAATTTGCAGTATCTAACACCATGCATTTCTTCACTGCAGTTGAATCCTTCTACGACCATATCTGATTCCATAACCGGTGCCGAGTCGTTCCAGTTTTTGTAACACACGTGTTGTTTGAGATGTTCATTATTTTGTTCTGCTTTGCTACAAACAGAGCAAAATTTATTTCTTACAGCTATGAAGAGAAGTTGGCCAGTGTGACGTCCAATGATTCCAACCATACCAGAAAGAGAATTATAATTATTTCCATATGACCGTTTACTCCAAGAGCCGTCTACATAAACTGTTATCCATGGAGTTCCATCAAGACAAAGATGATTTTGAGCAATTACAAATTCTTTTTCTTTTTTCCCTGCTTCATTCATCGAATGGATCAATGACCATTTCCATTCTTTACCCAATTCATTTTCCATTTTATAAAACATATTGTCTGGTATTGTTGGAATATTCATGCAACTTAAAAGTTCTTCTAAATGAGAATAAGTGCTTCCTGTGGCAAGTGTTCCCCAAACAGCGCCGGTATTAATTTGTGATACAGAATATTTAGGATTTTCAGTTGAAATTTTGAATTCTTTGCAACATTGTTCACACTGTAAAAGAATTGTACTTACTAAACCCGATGCTTTTCTACTTTCCCATTTTGTGATAGCCTTCCCAATGTACAACTTTGACAGTGATCATACTGTAATTTTAATACTCGATCTAAAAGGTACCCTAACTCTACAATTCGGTTTCCTTCAATTGGGGAAGGTTGTTTCGGCACTTTCTCTCTTTCTATTTCGTGACTGGAAATATCAACAAACTCATTATTTCTTATTACACCAATATTCTTTGACTGTTTAGCCAAAAATATGTGAGCTTCATATTTTCTAAGTCCCCAATTTGGATTTTTCCAATGCATTTCTCTAAGTCACTCTCTTCTTCTTCTTTATGATTGCCCACAAAAAACTGCTCGTCTTCTCGGTCTATTTTCGAATCGCTACTTTTGCTACAGTGTAATGAGAGCAACATTGTGACGTCATTTGTTCTTCATATTTATTATCCGTAGTTTCTATCGGTGCAAAAATGACATTACTTTGTTGCTACAGTGTAATGAGAGCAACATTGTGACGTCATTTGTTCTTCATATTTATTATCCGTAGTTTCTATCGGTGCAAAAATGACATTACTTTTGAGCACAGAGCCTTCCAGTTTTTTGTAGCGTAGTCTTTGCGCACGAGATCGTTTTGATCTTTTATAACTTGAAACTCGAACCATTTTTAAACTACAACTTTTACGAACTATTAGAAATTACATACCAATTTTTTAACTATCATTACCACAACAGTGTAATTGCCTGAAATATTTTGCAAATAATTCAGACGATGTTTTCGATTGATAAATACCAATCTCAAGTAAAGATTAGAAAGCGTTTTTTTAATAAAACAGTATGACCAACTCAGTAGTATTGAACGTTTTAAACATATAATAAATCATATTTTAAGAATAATTTTAAATAAAAAATAAAATAAATTTTTAAGAATATGTGGGAATTAGATCTTCTCAAATATTACATCTTATTATTTTATTTATTAAACATTTAGGAGATATTCTCTTTTCTCTGTTGGCAAGCATTATTACGATAATACATTTCTTTGATAATAAGTTGTGGAAAGATGGCAGGAGACGGTACGTGAGGTTTAAAAAATTGTAGATTTGTATGTATATTATAAATTTTCATTATATAGACAATACTATGGAAATTGATGGCGGAAACTCGTCGGGACCGGAGCATTCTAACGCTCCTGGTCCCGATGATGATGTTCCTGGTCATCCCGATCATAATGTTCCTCGTCCCATTGATGATGCTGCTCGGGATGTAAATGAAGATCATGGAAGTCAGGGGCAAGCTCGGGGGCAAGATCGGTGGCGAGGTCGGGGGCGTGGTCGGGGGCGTGGTCGGGGGCGAGGTCGGGGGCGAGGGCGAGGACGTGGCCGAGGTCGCAGTCGGGGTCGCGGTTGGGGTCGCTGGTTCCAGCGGCCGTACCAGCCGTCCCAGGGAGCACATGGAGGCAACGGTAAATATCGTTTTATCTGTGATTATATTCATATTTTTCTATATAAAAATGTATTTTTGCCATAGAAGAGGCTCAAGACCGCCCTGCTCCCGCCGCCGCCGCCGGCCATGATGGAAGGGGCCGCGGCCGTCCAATGCAAATCAAGAAAAATATTTGTGTGTTCAAATTTAATAAAATACTTATTTACAATTAATATAAAGTGTGTTATTTGCGGAAATCTACATTGTCGTATTGTGTTTTTTTGCAATGTACTGTGGGGCTTTTAAAAAATAATGGAGATTCGTAGTGTCGATTATCCCATAACAGTTATGTTATTGTAATATATTTAAAGGCATAATTATATTATCTTTCATATTTTACATTAATTGTAAACTTGGCAAATGGCTTCTGTCACGATTTTGACACTCAATTTTATTTTGGAACCATAATGTACTTCATATGTCCGCAAATCAGGGCGTAATCTTTATTTTTATAGCACTAAATTTTTTAAACTTGCTACGCAACAATTACAAATAAATAACTGTACTTTCGTCTAGCTGTCAAATAAACGTCTTCAATTTTGTAGACGTCATTTATACATTAAATAACAATTATCATGAAAAATCATCATTTATTTCAAAAACTGTTAAACACTACAAAAGCAGGGAGCGTGACACAACTTTTTCTTGAATTTTGGGCATTTTTACCTGTTGTAACATTTCTCTGGAATACACGTTTTTATACAGGATTTTCACCAGATTCCTTTTTAAAAATCTCAAAAAAGAAAATAACAACATAGCGTATCGTGGCAACGACAAACTAGTCAACTAGTTAATCAGAATTTTTTTGGAAGTTTTAAAAAAAATACCGGAATTTTGAATATTATTCTTTTGATTTAAAAAATTGAAACGATTTAAAATAAAATAAAACGTTGTATGTACCACGGGCGTAATCGTTACTAATGGCCCTCTGTAAATTAAAAGTCTTCCTACGTCGGGCTTTAAACATTCCTTCGTGCCATAATCCCCGTGATTACGCTCTTAATACATATATAACTATTTCTGAGTACCTATATTTGTTTCTAACTTTGTGTTACTTACGAAAAAAAATTCTAATATTCGACCAAAAAATTTCAAGTTACAATTCAGGGTGTTACCTACCGTAAAATGAACAATGAAATTTAATTTTGAAATATTGAGATTATTTAAAAAAAACAACAAAAACCATTAATTTGGTTATAATTTAATTAATAATTTATTTGTAGCAATATATCCAAGCCCTATGTTTTCACCAGCAAAAATAACTCGGTGACGATCCACTCGCTTATGACATAAGAAGAAACTACATAAATCATAATTATATTATGGAACTATACATCTAAATTATTGAACTCAAGTTTAGGTTTAAAGTTTATTATTGATTTATTGTACTCGTATTTAAAAATTATTAGAATTTTTTTTATTCACAATGTTTTTATAACATTAAATAAAATATGTAATATAATTTCTTCAATGCAAATATTACTTTAGTTAACCAACTTTTTAAAATTGGCGTTAAAAAGTATATTTAGGAATTTTTCTCCCAAAAATTTAAAACTTACGATATGTCTCTTTTCTACAACAATTATTGTAAAATAAAACTTTCATTAGAAATTTTAACGTAATAATAATTTGCATGTTAATAACAAGCGATATAAAAGATTTAAAATCTCAGTTTGCTATGGAAAAAAGTCAGAAGTATCAGAATGGAATTTCAGTTTTTTTACTTTTGATTTGCTCTTGAAAACTAAAATTAAATTGTTCATATATTGTAATTGATGCTAAGTATATTTCTAGCACAAAACACAGATTAGTTAACTTATTTTCTAACAGCATTTCGCACAATGAATGTAAGATGACAGTAATAATTAATTGGAAATAACCAAACCTTATTTTCGTCTAAGCCTGCTTTGATTCCACGGCTTTTGGGTCGCTCTTTATATAATTGTTGTAATTTTTTTAATATTGCAAAACTTGTAAATTATAAACATTTAACTATACAATTTTATATAAAATTATATTTTATATAACATAATATGATTGTGAGCTTGCGAATTATTTTAAATAATTTTCATTATACTTAGTTACAATGCAACGATTCATTCATGGGAGAAATTCGCTGTTTGGCAATTGACAGACTATAAATTGCACGCTAGCGAAGCGGCAGAACTACGGCCACGCGTATAAATTCTTATCAGTTAGCACAGTTTTTTGTACCAACAAATATTTTATGTTATGATGAATCTATCAGCGCCACCAGGAAGACAATAGCAAAACTATGCCTGCGTCTTATCAGACAAGGTTGACCTTGGGTCTGTCAGGCGCCGTCTTAACTATAAAGTTTATGGTGGATAAAACTTGTACAGAAATACTATACTACCCGTAAATTTTCTTCATTATCACCATCACTATCACTGGAATCTTCATTATCATCACCAAAGAGAGCAACATAAGCCGCCGCCATTTTTAGTTGCGCTAGCTTAAATATTATTACGTTTTGATTTTTCTTTGTCATATATTTTGTTTTTTATTAATGGTTACAATTTTAAGTTAAGGTTTATATAATAAAACTACAAAGCCCCAATTTGCTTTATTAGAAACATTGGTTTACATTCTAATTTTGGTCTAAGTTGTTACCCTGCAGATTTAAAAATGTTTATTAGGAGGGTGGCGACACCTTCAAATTCTTCTTGCTATTTCACCTTTTTCTCGTTGTAGATTTCTGCCTTCTGTGGCCATTTTCTTAACCTTTTGCTGGCGGGAAATTTACCACCTACGCGTTTTACGTATGAATTTTTTTGAGACCATCTCCTATAAAACCCGATGGCGGCCGCCATTTGCCCCTTTTTCCTTGTTTTGGGTGCAAGTCTGTAGTGTGTTCCTGTGTTAACGGAAGTCAGTATTCGATCACAATTTTTTTTGGAATCTTTTGAATTTCGGCTGACCTTTCCGTACGACTTTTGTCGGAATTTTGGAATCCTACGGAACTAGGCCAAATCGAAAAGGCCTTCGACTTTGGTCGTATTAAAAGCACCAAGGAAAATCCTCACACTCAGGCCGCCCTACACCTTCAGGTAATTTGAGATAAATAATAAACCGCTCCTGCCGGAAAATCCACCGAGATTGCCCTGAACATCTGAACCACGTGGCTGTGATCGTAACCCCCGTTTTCATTTTAGGCCTCTTTTTTTTTTATCTTGAATGGTATCTAACGTACCACCTCCATTCGGCTCCCTGGGCGAATCTTGCCTTCCATTTGGGATACCTCAAATTTGACGCTAAAACCAGGACCCAGGCTGCTGAACCCTCAGAGGGAGGAATTAGGAAATTCTCGACCTGGAAGAACCAGGATTCGTTCTTTTCTAATTGGACCCGGTTAAACCAACTGCTTCGACGAAACTCACCTGAAAGCTAAGTCCGCTTTTATTTTCGAATCCCTGTACCGTATTCGTTCTGTTAGTTAAAAGTTTAGCTTTGATTGTTAATTGTCCTTCAGACCCATTGTGACCTTGGGGGTCAACGAACCTTAACTAAAATTTTGTATCATTCCTAATGCGAATAATTTTCCATTTGTAGATAATTCATCTACTTAGTAGTAATTAGAATAATAAAATCGAATCGTTTGACCATAGACATTCATTATCCTTTTTTTTATTTCTGAAAAGAAAGGTTAAGTAAAAATAGGAACCCTACTTACCGGTATCGCAATTTCAAATTCCTTCTTGAATGTTTATGCCTCTTCGAAGTCGACTTCCGGCTAAATTAATTTTGTTAGCGAATTAAAATTTGCGACCGAGTTGCGAGATCAGCTGATACGCGTGACACGGCCTGGTTATTTAGACAATTCGTCCGGCTCATTAGGCCTAAATTCGAGAAGGCATTATAGCTACGGCGTTCCTGTTACACCTTTTTTTACTTTCACTCACAAATAAAACTCAAATTTAATTTTCGTAGCGATTTTATTATTTATAATTAATAATTATCTTGTCATTATTTTACTTATCAATATTATAATTTATTTGTAACTTTTTTTTTATTTAATATATCCTATTTAAGTTCATTTTGTGATTGTCATTTGCTCCTGACCAAACCCAATCGCCAACAAAACCAACACAGGAAGAGTTCCAGTTTAACTTCCTGCGTTTTCTTTTTTTAAACAAACTGGTGGCGCCCTAGACTGCGGCGGCAGAAGAGGAGAACTCCGCCCGTCTCCACTGAGCTAGTGGACAAATCGCCCAAAAAAAAAAAAAAAAAAAAAAAAACCATTCTGGATCGTAACAATATTTAAACTGTCATAAATAGGTGGCGTAACAAAATAGCGTAACTCGCGGGTGATTTTGATTTTAGAATAAGGATAGCGTAAAGTTACGCCGTTGCCCCTAGCAACTCATTTACATCGGCGTAAATCTGATTTAGAATTAGGCCATTAGTAATTAGCTATCCTCCTTAGCCATCATCACTTTTACTGTCCCGTGTTGTGTTGTGTCCGCCTATATTATTGTATATGTACGAATCAAATTGATATTTTTTTTGATAATTTCACAAATCCGTCGGTCAAGAAACAGATTCTATGCCATATTCCACACCATACTTTTATCCACTATAGACATTCTTGTCTGTTGGAAATAAATTTACTATTATTATTATTATTATTATTATTATTATTATTATTATTATTATTACATTGTCAAAAGACGACCTGAACAAATGGCTTCAGTAAGAAGCCATTTGACAAAGACAATTTTGTTTAGAGAACAATAAAGTATATTAATAATTAATTTGTAATTTTCTTAAAAGTTGTTTGTTTTATCTCAGATCGTTTTAACATATCAAAGTTTTTGTTATTTTAGACTCCCAGTTTTTTGACTTTACACACGCCACTGTTTAAAACGTTTGGTGTCATTTTGCCTCGGTGCACGCAGCAAAATTACGAGTGCATTCTCTTTCCTTGTCTAAATCCATGGTCGATAACACGCTTCCTTTCAGTTGAAAACTGACGCTGGTGCTGATGCAGTGGGTGCATGTTTACTCCAGGGAGAAGATACCAAAGAAAAGACCAGAGAATATAGAAGCAATCTTCTTCATGCCGCTCAGCGAAATTATATCACCCATGAGGGCGAAGGCCACAGTAATTGTTGTTACAGACCATCAGCCTCTGCGGTGTTTACTTACATTGCAGACACCAAATGGTCATCTGGCTAGATAGGCGCTTTTGCTACAATCAAGTGACATACAAATTGAATATTCGGCAGGTCGAACCAACGCGCTGGCGAATATGTTCTCACTCTCATCCGTAGAAAAACCAGATACCATTGTCCCAGAGACCACTACCGTTTCTCTAGTTATTGTTACCCTACCGACAATGACCGCTAGATAAACTCGCAAACAGCAGATAGCAGACGAAGAGCTTTAGCAAATTACAAACAGCCTTCAGAGTCCCACAGCCAATAAGCTAAATCACATCAGATAGAGTGAACGTGGTTACATAATAAAAAATAGAGTGTTGTATCGCTTAGCGCCCTACAGTGACACGGAGGAGCCACAGATGGTGGCACCAAAAGGTGAAGTGCTCAAGATTCTTCCCGACAATTATGACTCTCCGCTGTTAAGTCACTATGGTGTGGAAAAATACCATAAGAATCCAGCAGCGGTATTTTTGGTCCACTCTGCGAAAAGATGTAACCAAACATATAAAAACTTGTACAGAATGTCGGACGCACGAACTTCGTTGGGAACTGAACAAAAAGCAAATCTTACAAATATTTGTAGTATTAAAAATTCTGATGCTTATTTTATTTATCACGGTATTCGAAGGTACTTAAACATTTATTCAGGAAATAAATTTGTTTTTAATGAATTATTTGGAAATAACAAAACTGTCACTTTACTTTTTAATGTTGATGGTATACCACTTTTTAAAAGTTCAGTACAACATTTGTAGCCTGTGTTGGGTGAAATAATTTTAAAAACTTGTTGGGCTTCTCCATTTGCTGTTTCAATTTGTGCAGATGATTCCACACCAAAAGATTTGGATCAATTTTTTAATGAGTTTATAAATAAAATAAACTTATTAATTGTTAATAGGTTTACTTTTAATAACATTAAGTTTTCAATCAAGTTACTTGGTTTTACTTTTGACGCCCCTGCAAGAGCTTTTATAAAAGGTGTTAAAGGTTATAATAGTTTGCATGGTTGTGAAAGGTGTAAACAAAAAGCCGTTTCATTAAACCATAGAACTGTTTCTAAATTTGATCCTAATTACGTTTTAAGATGAAACTTTTAAAAATATGTCTGACCCTGATCCAGAACATCACAGTGTCAAGGCCGCATTATTAAATATTATAAACATTAATACGATAATTTATTTTGAGCGTTTGAAAATTGTTAAATAACTGGATTAAAGGTTCTGATTAGGACTGGGCAAAATAATTGATTAATCGGTTGTAACGAAGCGTTCTAAGAATTCAGTAAACAAAACAAGATAACGCTCTTCTCTCTCTCTACGATACCCAGAACCCGACACGGAAACAAAATTGAGGTAGGGTTTTCGTAAATATATATCTTTTCTAGACAGTCCCTACACTACTCAGCTCATTGGACACCATTGAACCTATAAGCTCATTGGACACCATTGAACCTATAAAGAATTTCCCCTCAACAAAATAAAAGAGTGCATCTCCACAAAAAAATTTATATTAAATTCTAGATCACATCAGCTTATTGCAGATATGAAATCCAATAAAAAATACACAAATTGCATACAACTAATTTCCAATGATTTTACCTGAAAAACATCACTTAACAAAAATTACTAGTGAACATGATTCACGAAAGTCATATCAATTGATAGAGCGAAATTACCAGTAGTTCGACAACAATTTTGACCGCTGAGCGATTTTATATCTCAGAGTTGATTATTGATTGAAGAGTAAGTAAGAGTAAGTCTAAGTAAAAAAAAGCAAAATCTTTTATAGTCAGGTTTGTTGTAATCCTTAAGTTAACCATTTCTCTTTATCAATATCATTTATTTTGTTAGATTTTATTAGCTAAACTGAAAAAATGTTATCAAAGAAAAAATTGTCGGGTGCTTAGAACAGAGCTGAAAAAATAGTTGCCGCAAAAAGAAATAGTAGAAATATAGGAAAAATTTTCACAAAAACAACGCTATCTGAATTGTCATCTACATACATCTGCCACAGACATCTTGAATACTGAAGCTCATTTCACAAAAACAGCACCATCTGAATTGTCGTCTACATCTTCTGCCACAGAAATTGTAGTCAATCTAACAAAAAAACTGAAAATTAAACAAAATTTGAACGAGAAATAGACAGTAAGAATACAGAAGAAACGTATATCGGAGTGGATTTTAACACGTTCACTGCTGACGACGTCAATTGACGTCTTTTGCGTTTTTCCACCATTTTGTAAAATTGTTGTGAGTAGGTACCTCAGTAAAGATCAAGTTTAGTTCAAAATTTCCCGAGTGTTTCCTCATCATTTTAATTAAAAAAAAAACTATACACAAATGACAAGAATTTTTTTAGCACAAAACTAAAATTTTACATTTGGCGTCAGCAGGCAACGTGTTAATAATGCTAAAACATGAAAAATTATTAAACTCTCTATCAAACTTTACATAGAACATGGTCCTGTTTACGGAAACGATGTTGAAATATATCCATTAACAAATAATAGACGATTTGAAAAACAGTGATTTACAAAGGCAATGACAAACGAGGAGAGAGTATTTAGAAAATGGTTGATTTATTGCAAAACACTAGATGTCTAATTTTGTTTTCCATGCGCATATTTTGTGAAGATAAACGTAATATTTGGTTTACTGGTTTTAATGATTGGAAACATCTAAACCCTTATTTACCTAGACGTAAAAATTCAACTGTTCATAGAGCAAATTATATAAAAATGAAAGAATTTGAGAGAAGATTAAAAAATGGCGGTTTCATAGATGACAATTTACTTGAAGTAATAGTAAAAGAAAAGAAGATGGAGACATATTTTGAAAGTAATACTTGATGCAATTTTGCACTGTGTAAAAAATAACGATGCTCTCAGCGAAACATCTGAAATTGTTGGCCAACCGGATTGTAGTAATTTTTTTAACACAATTGTATTAATTATTAGTCATTACGACAAAACAAATTGATTAATTTAGCAGCAATTAAAGTCAAATCGCATATTATACACAATGTTAAAAAGACGAAGTATTTCTCTATTCTGTTTGACTGTACGACTGATATTTCTCATCAAGAACAAATCGTTCAAGTAATTCGATTCGTTTACATTGATTTGGCCAAGAAATGTAAGATTGAAGAAAGTTTCATTGATTTGATCAACACAGAAGAGAAAACGGGTGAAGGTTTATCCAAAGAAATTGTGGATAAACTAACAGCAGATAGTCTAAGTATTGCAGATATTAGAGGACAATCGTACAATAAGGGAGCAAATATGGCAGAAAAATATAGTGGTGTACTAGCTCGAATTTTAGCGTTAAATTAAAATGCAAGATTTATACCTTATTCAGCTTATAGTCTGAATTTAGTAGGTGTTAATGCAACAAATGTAATTCCACAAATACAAACATTTTTGGTATTGTGAAACAAACATACAATTTTTTCGTTGGATCAGCTCCTCGCTGGAGATTATTTCGAGACAAATTAAAAATAACATTAAAAAGGTACATGTGACACACGTTGGTCTTTAAAAGCAAATGCTGTGCATGCCATGAATTATCTACAATTATTAATATACTAAAAGAAATCATAGAGTGCAATCAAAATACGAGAGATACGATTGTTCAAGGAAAGTCTCTATTAAAATTTATAGAAACTTTTGAATTTATAAATCACTTGAGTTTTTAGGATTCACTTTTAGGTAAAATCAATAAAATTGATCTATTGCTACAAGAAAAAAATCTCGATGTAGATCGACGAGCTAAAATAATAAATGACCTACTTTTAGAATTAAGAGAATATATCTAAGGAAATTTTTTTTTCGTCATTACTTTTGTCTTCAAAGGTTATAGCTGGAAAGTTGCAGATTTTACCAGAATTTCAAGACGCGAAAAAGAAAAAGATCTAGATTGGCAGAAGCGCAAGAATAAGCCGAAGATAAATCACATCTTTTAGATGCTCCAACACATTTCAAAATAGGACTCCTGCAGGTTTTGAACTCTATGATAACCCAAATTAATAACCGATTTATAGCTCTAGTAGCCGAGATTTTGGATTTCTATGTGGTCAGCCGCTTCTGAATACAGAGGTGCCTGAGCTTACTAAAATGGCTGCAGATCAGGCACTAAAGTATTTTAATAATTTAAATGCACATAAGTTTGTTTCTGAAGTAGAAAGTTTCAAGTTTCGAGCAAATTCGATAAAAGAAAACCTTAGTGAAATGAATTCGTTTGAAATTAAAAAAAATATATATATCTGCTGGAGCTAGAAAACGTATATCCAAATTTAGTCACTGCATTGAGAATCTTTCTATGTCTGCTTGTAACAACCGCTACTTGTGAACGTTCTTTTAGCAAACTAACTAGCTAATTTCAAGTTGAGATAATACCGGTAGTATCTTCGTTTCTAGGCAAAATTAAAAGAATGCGAAGCTGTGATTGGTTGTTGCCATGAAAAAGTATTAAAATTTGCGATACTACCGGTATTATCTCAACTTGAAATCAGACCATTAAACTAATAAAATCATATTTACGCTCTTCATAAGAACAGGAACAATTAGGGAATATATCTATATTAAGCACTGAAAGAAAAACTGCCAACAGCTTGGACTATGATAATATTATAGACTTATTCGCCGAAGCCAAATCCAGAAAAGTAATGTTATAAAAATATCAGAACCTTTATATAACACATAATAAACGTACCTATAAGTTTTTTAGTTTTTTGTGTATCGTGTTAGTACAATAGTTCCAGTCTGACACATAATCTTGGGTATTAGGTAGGAACTTACTTCAGTACGAAACATCCTTGAGATATCAAATTTAGCTTTATCTTACTTCTACAATATTCTTTGAGTTCATTCTATTCTCTTAAACATAGATTTAGATTCTAAAAAAAGCATTTATAAAAAGTGTTTACTTGAAAAAGTCATCAAGTTAACTATGACTTGTCAAATCTCTCATAACAATACATGAGAGAATATTCCAACTTAAATATTTGGTGGTAGGGGCAAGATAGTTTTTTGCCACGGGCGTCAAAGCACCTAGTTCCGGCCCTGACCAGAAATATTATTATTATTAAACAGAAATAATTCACAGAGGCAAAGCCTTTACGCGAATGTATTAATATTATTTGACCAGGAGCAATTTACAGCAATTGATCGGAATATATTCGGAAAATGACACACACTTTGTCAATTCCGAACGCGTCTTCTTTATATCAAAACAATTTTACGACAAAATTTAGTAAATCATTTTGCGGACAAAAATACCACGTTTTGTTTCATAACACCAAAATTGTCCACTTAGAGGCCTCTTAGAACAAGCAATAAAAAGTAGCAAATGACATTTAAAAAAAAAAAATCTTAAAAAAGTAAAGTTTGAAGAAGAATCCTAAGTTTAAAAAAATAAATGTTTGTGGTTAGGCCCTTCACTGACAATAAAATTTATGGCAAATAAAAATTGGAGCAATAGATTGTAGTGTATAGTAGGAGTCTGTGAGAAGTACTTTGCCAACTTAATACCACCATGAAAAAGATATAACGAGAGTGAAAAACGCCCCATTCCAAGACAAGTGCCTACTGCTCAACACAACGTATTTGCGTTCCATTTGACTACAATGGTTAATACGTATGTTAAATAATTAATGTTTCTACATACAAACATGAACTATAGTAGATTTCAGAACAGGATTCCAAATCTGTTTAAGCAGATTACTGTCATTTTCAGAAAAACTATAAAAGTAATAAAACCAGTATACGGTTTACTTTCTTCGGGCTGTATGTCAACTATATTGCTTCTCATTTGTAATTTTACTTTTATTAAAACGGATGCCCAGATCAAACCACTTAAACTCAAAAGTTTCGGTTTATACGTATTACCGAGCCCACTATACGTGGAAGTCCTTTGTGGTTTTTGTTGACAATATTACAAATATTACATTCCAACCTTGTAATCAATTTTTTTATTTTTTCATTGTAAAAATAAATTTTCACTGTCAAGTTGGACATATAACCTCAACACGTTTGTAATGAACAGTACAGATAACTGTGACGACGTAAAACTAAACCGTAATCTTACTATAACAGTTAACCAGTTTAAGAACAGTTATAGCACACAAAATTCTTAAGATAACGTTTACTGTCTTTTTCTATTATTATATAGTGCGTCTCTACAAGATCAAAGATGAAGTAAAATATAACAAAGATTGGATAATTCCTAAAATATAGCACCACTAAACAAGAAGAAGAGACAAAAAATGGCGCCGAAAATATAGAGGAAATGATATTAATCAACAAAAACAAAATAAATGCCAAGTATGTGTAAATCTTGTGGTTAAAAAAGTTAGCAAATATTCATCTAACTTGCAAGCTATAATTTAACAAGATATTATCAACATTTTATTTCAGGAAGACAAGAGCCGTCATAACCAAACTATGCTCTTTTAATAATTCTCAATCATATCAAATGTTATCCTCAATTTTACAATCAGAACCAACAGAATCAACATGTACTGTCGCTGGACAGAAAAAAGTGGGACATCAAAAATTCCTTTCTTGTAAATCAGGCTAAAGGATTGTCAAAATACAGTCAAATTAAAATTTTTCGTCTTTTCAGATTAGTTTTGTCGATTTTTTTAATTGTATATTGTAGTTGGAATGCCGAATCAAACTTAATTACAAAAGTATTTAGACAACAATTGCAGAAGGTGTTAATGTACGGAACATTGCTAATGAAATAAATGTTAGCAAAAATACTGTAATGCCTGCTAAACAAAAACTGCAGGTATTTAGCAGTATTAAACGAATGCCTGGTTTCGGTCGCAAGAATGTTACTATTTTGAATTAGTAAGCTTTCTCCGTTTACATCCATTTCAAACCACTATTAGAACTCGACATGAAACAAATTTTCCTGCATCATTAAAAACAGCTAGAAGGAGAATAAAACAGTCGGAATTAACTAATAGGTGTGCAGCAAATAAAACCTTTTTAACACCAGAAAATAAACGGCAGAAAGTTATATGGACTCAAGAATATATTGCCGAGTCGAGATTTTGCAATGCAGTTGCTGTAAATTGCAAGTTCGCTATTCAGCGATTTCAGCAATTATTGTATCGCTAAAACTCAAAGTACGGTAGCACACCAGGGTAAATAAATAGACTCCGATCATTTTGAGGTCAGTCAGTGGTAACCATCGTGAGGTAACGAGTACCCTTTTCGAGTCGTCGCGTCTTTACCCTCTGAGAGTGACTACTAAAACTTTAAGAGTGAACTTGTGTGTGTCCTTCCTTGGAGTATTGCCCATAACAATGTGTCTACTAATTGTGTTGTATGTACAAGTTTCTTATTACTTAATATATTTTATTCATACACCAGAGTACCTTTATTTACGCCCTCTGAGCAACAACCCCCAATCACACAGAGCGTTGCAATATTTATCAAAATAAATGGGAAGATGTGATTATTTCTGCAAAAAGAAGTGGCAGTTTTCTCATAGTGGACCACTTCGCGTATATAGACCTGTAGGGTCAAGGTATCAGGTGTTTATTTGAAAAAGTGATCAAGTTAACTTTGATATGTGAAATCTCTCATGTATTCTTTTGAGAAATTTGACAAGTCATAGATAACTTGATGACTTTTTTAAATGTATACTTGATATAATGAAGGATACGTTCACGCAATCAATTGAAGTGGACGATTTGAAGTCAATGTATGGGGATGAGTTAGCAGTAGGGGTCCCAGAAATTTCTGCCATTGTGCAAGAAGCACCAGTTTATGTCAGAATTTTGAGATAGTTAATGCTTCTATCTATGACACATGTATTTAGAGAACAAAATTTCTTATTTCAAGACAGTAATTGTCCCATCCACAAAGTTTGATTCTTTACAGAGTTCTTAGATGCGGAAGGAGTGCATACTTTGCCGTGACCTTCGAAGTCTCCAGACTTAAATCCGATAGAGAATGTTTAGAGCCACATGACAAAAATGATGTGTGAAAATGACTTGTACCCAATACTGCAGAAGAACTGCAACTAAAAATTGTTGACGCTTGGGAATAGATGACACCAGAGTACACGAGGGACTTGGTGTTATCAATGCCTCGCAGATTGTAGATGTTTATACAAGCCACTAAAAATAAAACCAAAATGTCAAGCGAGGAACTACATCAGAGTGCGTGTAGAATTATGTGTAAATTGTTAGCCAAAAACATACTTGATAAAGCCTAACGTGAAAACAAAGTCAAATGATAGGACCGTGTGTGGGTCAAAAAATGTAATGGTCGGCGTTGTACTTTGGGAGTTTCTACAAAACTTTTAATAGAACTCGTAGAAAAAGATCCTGTAAGCTACAAAAACCATCTACGGATACCAAAAAAGCACTTGATGTTCCACTAGATTGTACAAATCTATGTTTAGACATGCAAGCGATATGCAATGGTGTTTTTTTTGTTGACGCATGGATCACTACTGGCGCAATTAAATTTCAGAAGAGTCAGACTTTTCAAACTATTGACACATAATTGCAACTTTGCATGCAACTTGAAGTTTACATATACAATTTTAATTTACTGGCGCTACGAAATTCATGCATGTGTAAATCCAGCATTAAGTTGCATAAAAACTTTCGCATGCGTTTAATGATAACGTTATAGTTACGATTAGTCAAATTTGGCAATTCGTCACAAGTGTTTTTATTTGCCTTTTTCTGCAAAAACTGAGAGTTTTAGTTAATTGTGCCTGTGAATTGTTTTGAACAAGTTAATAAATGGTAGAACATTTAATAACTCTAATGATTTTTTAATTCTGAACAGTCTTTTAGTGTGCTTTTTGAACAAATATTAGTGTGTTTGTCTTGAGAGTGAGTTGAAAATGTGTTATTCAATAACATATTGCGCTCTTTCTCAATATAGCCCTGCGTGGGAAAAGTAGTTTATTTAGATAACCCCCAGTTCAAAAAAAATAAACTTCAGGTGTGCAAGTTTTCATTATTGGTTGATGAATCTATAGACCACTCTGACGTTAAAAATTTAGCATTGGTAGTTAGATTTTTTGATGAGTTTGAAATAAAGGATCATTGTTTACAGTTACTTGAAATAACAGATTCATCTGCAAAATCTATGTACAAGGCAATAGTAACTTTTTTTGATACATTTCACATATCATACAAGAATAATTTGATTGGTTTTGCTAGTGATAAAACTAATTTAATGATAGGCCGCAAACATTCATTACAAGTTCTACTGAAAAATGATGTGCCTAGCCTTTTTATTACGAAATGTCCTTGGCGTTTTTTGCTTCCAAAAGTTCCAAAAATTTGTGAATTCAAAACCTTATAAAATATTACGTAGTTGCCAAATTCGGTGGTTATTTGTTAACAGTTGCTAAGCGAATTTTACACCAATATGATGCACTAAAATTATATTTCCGAAGTCAGTATGTTACAGACAAAATACAACAATCAGAAATAATTCAAAATCGCCTATCTAGACTCATATGATCTCACCACATCCTCTTACCGCGCAGGCACCTATCGGCAAGTCGTAAACGGGCGGCGAAAATTGTCAAAGTAAAATGAATAGTTCTGTTTCTGTTTAAACTAATAACAATTTCTGGATTATTTTCTATGTTAAGTACGTCATATTGTATTGTGCTTGTACACGATTTTTTTAATACTTGGTTATATCTATAAGTTTTAAACAATAAAATTTAAAAAAAAATTTGAAAAACGAAATCTTGGCGCAAATTGTACTAATCTTTTAAATCTAAATCTGTTTTTTAATTGAAATTCCAATTAGAAATGTCCAAGACAAGGAGCAAATACTTTTCAATAGGGTTCTCTCTGTCGCACACTTAGTCGTCCCCTTTCGCCTTAAAGCTGCATCTGCTAGAGAATTCTGATCTCTCGGTGCGATACGTAACGACTCGAAGGTCCGTAGTCGATACGAAACTCGCTTCGAACACAAACTTGATTCTAATCCGGTATCGAGTAACGATAGCCAACATTGAAAAATATCCCTAGAAAGTAGATATTTTATCTATGTTTATTCGAAATATTTTTTGAGGTTAGCTGAGTTCTTTTACCGTGTGCTTATCATTTTGTTTGTTTATTTTTGTGGAAATATAATTATGGTTTTCACTTTAATGATAATATTTTTTTATCAAATGTTGCCTATTGTGGACGCGATGCTTAGGCAACGGCAAAATGTGGATTTTGCTCAAGCAAGGAGAAGAAATAGGGACATTTCTAATATGTTTGAAATGCCCGACAAGCGATTTAAAGAATTCTTTAGACTAAATAAAAATGCTGCAAGGGAACTTGTCGAGTTATTAACTCCGCATTTGAGAACAAGCAGGTATAAGTCAATGCTGTGTTAATTATTTCAAGCATTTAATGTTCATAATTTTTTTTAGGTATCGCAATAGCGTTTCTATTGAAAATAAAATATTCACGGCATTGCGATTTTTTGCCACTGGTTGTTACCAGCGGCCGATTGGAGGAGACTTTAACCTTTCTTTGAGTCAAACAATGGTGCATAGGTAATGTTACTCTATATTTATTTTATACCTAGTTTTTATTAGAAGTTTTTAGATGCATACATGAAGTAGCAGATACAATAAATGAGCACCTTACACATCTAAAAGTGAAGTTTCCTCAAAATCGGGATGAGATAAATCAAATCAAACAGAGATTTATGGAAAAATTCAACATGCCTGGGGTAATTGGTTGCATTGATGGCACACATATTTTGGCGATTTTAAAGCCCACTGTTGAAGAAAATAATTTTATAAATAGGAAGGGCTATCATTCTTTAAATGTTCAGATTATTTGCGATGATGAACTAAAAATTTTAAACATAAATGCAAATTTCCCAGACTCTAGTCATGATGCATTTATTTGGCGACAGTCTGGTATAAAACAGTTTTTGCTGCAAAGGTACGATGCAGGCATGCGAAGAACATGGTTGATTGGGGATTCAGGTTATCTTTTGCAGCCAATGGAAGTCCGGAGTCTCGATGCAATCAGGCTCATATGGCAGCCAGAAATAGTGTGGAGAGATGTATAAGCTTGTTAAAAACAAGATTTAGGTGCTTGTTAAAAGAAAGAGTTGCAAGATATGCTCCTCAATTTGTTGGAGCCATTGTTAACAGTTGCGCGGTATTGCATAATTTGTGCATTGACCATAATGTGGAATTTGGTGGAATTCAACCAGATGAAGAACGTATATGCCAACCCTGGAGAGTATATTGATCTTTTAAATGAAGGAAAGATAATTCGACAAAATGTTGTCCAACAATATTTTATTAATTGATATAAATACAATATATACACAATAATAATTTATTCAATTATTTATTCAATTTTTCTGCAATTAATAACAAACTTTTATTTATCTCATTTAACCCGTCTTTTAACATTGTATTTATTGTTTCCAACATGTTCAACGTATTTTCATATATTGATTCCATATTTTTGTTTTTTAATTTTTTTGGACGCTGGGGTAAGTAGTCGTGATCGTCCACTTTCCTTTTTCCACCACTCAATCCACTGGTGGATGGTTGACTAGGGCCCGGTTCAAGCTATAAATCATATGAAATATTAGTAACTATAAGTTTAATTTGTCTTAAAAAAATACCTCAATTTCTTTGACCCCACATCCTTCATACGATGTATGGCCCATTATGTTTAACACCCTCATTTCATTCGATGTTAATTTGCTATCTAAGGAAGGCCCTCCTCCAGTTTGGGACCTGGCTTGATTTATTTGGGCAACTTTTTTCTTTAAATTAGACTTATAATCTGCCCAAGTCTGAAAAATTCCATACAATTTTCAAAAATGTGTACAAATTATATTTTTATATAAGCAAATAATCGTCATGTTTATAAAAACAATAAAAGAATATGTAATAATTACTTACTTTTATTTTTAATTTAATTAATTTTATATTTAATCATTTCAATTAATAATCAGCACTTACCTTTTGCCACTTTTCCAGAGATCTCTCACCAAATCCCAAATTATTCAAGCGGCTAGCTAACTCCATCCACTTTTTCTTATATAAATCTCTTCCATTCGCGGAATGGAGTAAGTAGCCGCTTGCAAATTCCTTGTTGGTTTCCATAAAATCGATGATTACAAACCAATGATCTTCTTTGATTTTAAAAGCCATTATAAAAATAATAAAAATAAAAATTAAAAACAGAACACAACAAATACTCGTAGACCTATCAGTTTGATGGACAAACGTAAAATGGACTAAATATTTTTCTTGTGGAATACAGTCCATCCAAAAGGGTCTCATTAATATTCCGAAATTTATTACTAAACTTGAAATGCCAAATGTACAGAAATTTAAAATTTTGAATTGTTGAATTTTTGCCATGCGCTGCCGAGTGAAAATGACACTTGCGCTCGATACTAGATAATCCATACGTAAAATCAGAATTCGAGTGCCTTCAAAATTAGCTCGATTCGAATCGAACGTAAAGATCAGAATCCCACTACTGGCAACTGGCTATACATACATACCGTGGCGAAAGCACCCAGTCCTGCGCCTGCGCGTTATGTGCAAATTGGTACAAAGAGGAGGAGAATCGATTGTTCCTCCCCGGGCGAAAGACTATCGAAAGCACCAAATCTTGCGCCTGCGCGTCTTGTGCAGATTGGTTTCGCCAAATTCCATTCGTCGTCGCCCCCAACAGAGCTCCCAAAACCAGGACATAACTCCTGTAACCCACTCGGAAGGAAGAGGAGTGCACTCCCCGAGGAAGCAGCCGCCCCCACCCCTCAATGTCTCCATCCCGGACCACCAGACCGCCGCTTTAACAACAACGACAACCGCCAACAAAAATACCAACAGGACACAACAGGACGCAACGACCAACCTCACCCACCCCTTCCGATTATTCCTCATCCTCTTCATCTAGCAACACTTCACAGTCACCCTCTACATCTCGTTACTCGATCCAAAACATCCCATCACAACTCTCGAACCAAAAAAAATTCTATTCATCACTCATCACACTAGGCCTTAAAACACTCTTAGAACTCAAAGTCAACTACAACAAGTCTACCCTCCTCGTCCTCAAACATCCTCTCACCGAAACCGAAATCGCTACACTCAAAGCCGGCCTAAATGCCTCAAGAATGACCCTCAAACACCTAAACCCCCGCCCAAACTACTCTGTCCCCCATCCAAAAGCCCCCATGCTCTCCATCGTTGCTCGAGACGTCATTCTCGACATCAAACCCTCAAAACATTTCGAAAGTCATTTCAATTCACAAGTGTTGGCGAATCATCTCCGCATAAACCAACAAACCCACCCCCCTCATTCGCATCATCACCACAAACAAATCTGTCATCAACAACCTTCTCACCAATGGCCTCACTCTTTTCGGCAAAGCCCACCCTGCGAACCCTCTCATCCCCCAACACAAGCCCCTCTTCAGTGTTTCAAATATTTCACATGTGGGCACTCATTCTCACAATGCCCCAACAAACCTATCTGCCCCACGTGCACCGAATCGCACACCCCCAACTCTTGCCCCTCAGCCGCCAAAGACCCCAAATGCTGCGGCAACCACCCCGCATAGTCTCGCGATTGCCCCAAATTTCCGAAGCCCAATAAAATCACCCCCAAAACCCCAGTCATTCCCGTCAAAATCGTTGACGAGGAAAAAGACCCCGAAAACTCAGACGCGGAAATCGACAACGCGAAACTTTCATTTAAGTCCGACAAGTCACCAGATTTGTCACAAAAACTTTTTTGACCTGTTCCCCTTCGAGAAAAAGCGAGTCCAAACTGTTCTCGAACACTATGTTCGGGCTTGTCTCGACAAAAATCTCAAAGTCTCTCACTCTGGCTACAAAATTCATTTCACCATCAATTAATTCCTAATTACACCCTCTTTTCTCACTCCAGTCTCTCAATGGCTACCTTCAAATTCGCCACTGTCAATATGGGAGGTGTTTCTCGTAAACTTAGCAAATCATGGCGTTGCCTTTTCCACAGTAAAAACGCAATATAAAAATAAGAAAATCATAGTAAAGCATCACGTTAATAATTTACTTAGTTTACCCTCCGTTGCTAAAGATCCTGCTAACTCGCTCAGGCAACTGTTACATCTGTAATTGAATCGTTAAAGTTATTAGGTGTTAATATTGATAATTAGAATGTAATATTAATTCACATCATATGTAATCATCTTGATTATACCAATCGCACAACATGGGAGGAATCGTTAACCTCCACAGACATTCCAAATGTGCAATCGCTCATAGACTACTTAACACAAAGACGTCATTTATTAGAGTCATTTGAACAAGAAACGGCATCAAGATAATTTGTACTCATCTGATGAAAAAAAATTCTTCATTTTTTTTATTAAAAAATAAAAAATAATCGTAGTTTTTTTAAACTTGTAGTTAATAATATTACTAATTTTTAACTTATCACCAAACTTTTTAATTTGCTTTTCCTAACTATTTTATCCTTATTTTTCTATATTTTTCAATAATTTCGCTTTGCAGAAAATAATCTAAAACCATGATTTTTTTGTAAATACATATCTAGTTTGTTTCAATGTGGATTTTATCAAAATTTTGAATTGACTAATAAATTCAAATACTGCTATGGTTATGTTGTTTCCCGTTATATCCGTCCCTTGCATTTCAAGCATCTGGTTCACTGTGCCAAATAAGGAATAAATAACTTAAGGTTCAATTTCAATAAAATGCAACCAGTAATACACACGCTACAATAAGTTTTACTTAAAATGCATTAATTAGCGTACTTTTTAAAATGAAAGAATGCAATACTTTCCAATACCCGAAAAACCTTATTTTCTTCTACAAATGGAGTAGCTTATGTTTTAAAAAGTTATAAAAAATACATACTAACGCAAAAATTTGTGCGCTTTCCAAACATGTACGAGTTTTCATCTCAGACTTTTATTAAATAATTTTTTTAGTTAAAAAAAGATGGAAGTTGTAGATTAAGCTTCACAGAATAGACGTACGTAGTAAATTTTGATTTCTGCAATTTTGTTTTCAACATATTATTTAATAAAACGCTTAAAGTGTTGGTCGTTTTTGTCCTCTTATAAATTATTATTTTAATGTTTTTTTACATGATTTTTCTGTGTAGGACGAAAGTACATACGTTTGGCTGATATTATCACTAAATCTTTTAATAAAAAGTTTCAGATTTAGGTAAACAAAATGATAATTAGTAAGACGTTGCACGAATGTATTTTGTTTGCTTAGGAGGTGACGCCCTCTCTTGACGCTAACCGTAAGTCTTAAGCTCCCACCGCAGTATCCAAATGAAAATAGTGTAGCGAATTCGATGTCTAAATCTTTAAAAAAAAAATCAATGTTGAAAAATATGGGACTTATACTATCTTTTAGAGAAATGTTCAAATTATCATATTCTCGTTAGACGGACCTTCTGCTTTGATCACGACAAAAATTATTTAAAAGGGTTTAAAGTCAAAATTTGTAATTTTTTTTCATGGTGCGCTACTAATAAAAAGCAGATTACTTATAATAAACCATTAGCTGCAAGTCAAAGATTCTTTTTTATAAATACAGTACACCATACATAATATTTTTATATTAAAAAAGTTTAGTAATTTAAACTTATCACTTTAAAAAAATATTTTAATTAAAAAATTATTAATTAAAATTGTTATGTACTGCTGCTTTTAAATAAGCATAACTTTTTATTTCACGATATCAATTGCAAATTTTATTTCACCTATTGTGGCGTTTTAGAAATAAAGCAAAAACTCTAGAGCGATTTGAACGTGTGATGATTAAGTCACACAAATTATTATTTGATGCGAGTAAGAGATGACAAAATACAGGAGGCAGACGACAAAAAGATATCCTGCTTGTTTAATATTTAATAAATTAATTTTTATTAAATTTAAATTATTAAATAAAATTAAATTGAAAATTACATCATTCTATCAAATTTAATAAATTATTTGTTGAAGTATATTTTAGCTATTAAAATAAGTAAAACTGAAAGAAAATTAAATGTGCTTTTTTTAATTTTTGTGCCAAAAAAAATAAATGTACAATTTAAACCTTATTTAGTATATTGTTTTTTAATTTAATAATTATAGACTTAAAAGTTTACTTTGTGCAAAAGTTGCTAAATAAAATAGAGCAAATTAAATTTAAATTTTTAGAAACAGTTTATAGTTAATTTATAACAGTGTTAAATAATTTTAATTTTAGAAAATGTAATAAGCTAATTAAATTTTAGAAAAAAAACATTTTTACAAAATCAACTTTCAAGTGCGCATAATTTTGAAAAATTTATTTTAAAATTTTTTCACTAAAGTAGTGTTCTATGTGGTCTCAATAGTAACCTCTTACAACAGAATTTGGGTCTGATATCCTGTTTTGAAAATACAGATTTGAAATTCTATTCTCGCCATTGACCATGGGCATAATTGTTTATTTTTAGGCTTGTATAATTGGACATAAAACGGAGAAACCATTATATTTAGGTGTAAAAAATAGATATTGTACGGTTTGTGCTAGAGCCGAAAACAAAAACGAAACTGCTTCACCTCACACTTGTTTTTAAAATTGGAAGACTTCATCTACCTCCATGGAATCTGAAATTATTGTACAAGAATTCAAATCGTCGCTGGCTGTACATAGACTATTTATAAGAAATTAGTAGGGAATGGAGACAGCAGCGTCATGAAAAAAATTCCGGATGCCAAACCGTACGGAAATAATATAGTAGAAAAGGTAGAATGCAAAAACCATCTTTTAAGAAATTTTAGTACAAAGTTAAAAAAACTTTCCGCAAACAATATACAAGCAAGAATAAATTAATTCCTTTTCAACTTAAAAAATGTCTGGCAGACAATATTCTACGTTTTGGAACTGCTATTACCAAAGCTGTACAATTTCGTAAATCGGAAGACAAAGCGTTAGAAGAGCAAATAGCAGCTGTAAAACGTGATATTTTGAATGAACCAAGTCATACCTTTGGCGAACACAAAGAATGTCATGTTTTGGATATTTTTGTGCAAAAACTTCTCCTGATGACGACTCAAAAATAAACGAAATAAGAGAGTGCGGTCTGTATAAAGAAATTTTATACATTATTTATCGTTTGGTAAATAATGCACACAGTCTTATTTTGGACATGGACAACAATTCAGCAGAATTGTATAATGCTGTAGTATGTAAATATGTGAGAGAAAAAAGAGAAAATTTTTCTTTCAAAGGAGGATACCAATTAAGATGTCAAGCTGCTGCTATTTCATACAACAGCAAAAAAAGGTATTATGAAAAAATTTTGTAAAATCTAGGACGACCCACCCAAATATATATAAATCAAAAAGTACGTAGTCTCGAAAGATATCAAAAAAAGACTATATAAAAAAAAGATTAATTACAAAAAAGTTATAAAATCTAAAGAGGCAGACAAAGACTACGGAGGCGTTCCTGATATTACGGAACAAAAATTTGAAGACAGAAATTTTTAGCAAATTTATCGAAATCACTTGAAGAAATACAATTTATTGAATTAAATACAAGACAACAAAACTCTTCTGCTTTGTGGAAGCAGGAACGTGCATTACGGTTAACAGCTTCAAATTTTGAAACTGTAAAATGTTGCCAAAGACTTTATGTGCAAAATTAGTTAAAAATTTGGTTTATCCAAATTTCTTAGGCAATCGGGCAACTGAATATGGAAAAACCCATGAAAAAGTTGCTATAGAAGACTTTGAAGAAATGATTGGATTCAAAGTGTCAGAATGTGGTCTGTTATTCATCCAGTTTACAACTTTTTAGGTTAACATTATCTATACATGTGAAAAAAATTAAACATATTCTTTATATTTTAAAAGGTGATACCCCAGATGGTTTATAGGGGATGATAGAATTTTTGAAGTAAAGTGCCCAGCTTCTGCAGAAAAATTTTCTATAGAAGAAGCTATAAAAAAAAATTGCAAATATTGTAAATGGACAATTATGCTTAAAAAATAACTATAATTACATGTATCAAATTCAATACCAACTTCAAATAACTAACAAAAAATTTTGTTAGTTTGTTGTGTGGACTCCTTTGGACTTGAAATTTCAAAAGGTACAAAGCTAATTGAATAAATTTTGTAATAGATGTAGTATATTTCAAAAAAAATTAATTATATACTACGATGTAAGTTTTCAAACATTTTACAATTGGATATATTGGGTGATATGCATAAAGAGTAGCAAAGCTTTTACTAAGTAGTCATCTTTTAGCTCCGGCTAATTGCATAAGTTTGTCTTGTTTTAATCAAGCAAAACCATTTGCTAAATTTTTATGCATTTTACCCAATATGTATCACTCATTATTATATTTTACATATTATAGAGTGGTTGAAAATTACGTGGCATAATTTTAATCTGAAATACAGTACTACAATTAATAATAAAAATCTGTAAAAAATCTTGTTTTATCTCAACTGATAACAATATTATAACCTAAAAATTAACAACTATAAAACGAATAACAATTTTATTTAACACGGAGCAACTACAGGTTTTTCAGATTAAAATAAAGCGATTTAACACAACTTACCTCTATGCTAAATTCCACCGTTTAGGACAGGGGTCGGCAACCTTTTTAGCCGCGGGTCAAAATCAACCAAAATACGAGTATTAAAGAGACGTTTGAGTCAGAGATATTTTTGTATTAAAACAGCATTTTAGTAAATAATAAGATATATTTTATTAAAAAAATAATTACAAAGATAGCTTTAACTTTAAGTGATATTTTTATATGTTATTCTGGATTCAAATTTGGTACGTTCATAACTTTGCAAAAAAAAATTTTTAGTAATAAGAAAATTTTTTTTGTATATCTTATACTTTGTTTTCGGAACTAAAGTGGGTCACTTGAAATTACCAAATGGGTCACTCGGTGATCCACGGGTCATAGGTTGCCTATCCCTGGTTTAGGAGCTAGAAAACGTCGAAGTTGGAATTTAAAATTCTTTTTCATATTTCAAACGTAAATAGGTCGAAAAGTTTTAGCAAAATTTTGCGTTTTTATATTTTTATTTAAAATTTCTTGGCATATTTACTTTTGCTACAAAAATTGGAGGTTAGAAAAAAATTGGATAATTACCCAAAAAGGGCAACAAAAGTACCGAAACCGGAAATTAAGGTGTGTAGCAAAATTTTACTGTTATCAATAAAAAGAACATATTTAATCTTCTTTGTTTATCAAATTTGATAAAAGTCGGTTAGTGGTTTTCGAGATACACTAAAAAAATAATTTTATGCTCATATTAAAAAGTCTGTTATTATGTTAAGATAAGAAAATGTGTGCAGATTTTTCTCATTTGTGGTGCAGTATCTCAAATGAAAATTATGTCACGTAATCCTGTATATTTACATAAATATTATTTTAGATTAAAAGAGACGATATTATGTGGCAAACAAAAATGGAGGGTAAACTGGTAACATTTTACAATAAATGTATGTTGCCAGAGATGGTGGATCCAAGACACACCAAGGATATGGCAATTCAAAATCCTTCCAGACCATAATTTGTCAATTATTGACCTATAATATTGTTTTATAGACCACATTTTAGGTATCATCTTTCCAATCAAAAATTCAAAGACGTTCAATAACATGTCAATCGCAAATGTCAATCTCAAAAATTCTGTTTACTTTGTTAAAATTTTAATTTATTTGCACTCATTGTGAAAACTAATTAGGATTACGCCATTTTTTCCAATTAAGTGGAAAAAACAAAGAAACTGAACAGTAAACAGTATGTGTCCAGCCCATTGTCGAGTAACGTGGCAGTGCTGCACCAAAATAGGTTTTACAAAAAAATTAATTTTGTTATTTTTTGTAGTTATCTACATTTTTTTTAAATATTTTTTTACACAACAATGTTTCAACATCGTTTCATTTCAAATTATATTAAAAATACTGTAAATTTTATATTTTTTTCAACGAATTAAAATCTATTAATTAAGCAAATTAAATTTCCTTTTTTCCAAAAACAACTTATTTCAGTCTACTTTTCTAGGGTAAAATGTCTTTAATTGCTCAATTATGTTTTGTTTTACTTTGCTTGCATAAATAAATACATCAACTAAAAATTTATTAAATATTAAACATATCACAATTATACTAGTTCAGTCTATCTCTTTCTATCCCTTCACCGCACATGTTTATTTATCTCTCTCTTATTCCCGTCAAATGATCCGCGAAAGGAAACAAGTTCACGTTCAAATCGCTCTAGAGCCTTTATTTCTAAAACGCCACAATAGGTTATACGAATAAAAATGTTGCCAAAGCATCAAGGATTCGCCTGGTATAAAAAAATTATACATCCATATCGTGAAATAAAAAGTTATGCTTATTCAAATGCAGTACATTACAATTTTAGTCGATAATTTCTCAATTAAATTATTTTTTTCATAGTAATTACATTCAAATTACTAAACTTTTTTAACATGAACTTATTATACATGTTGTATTATACTTATCAAAATTAAAATTGTCACTTACGCTTGATAGTTTTCGAGTAATATGTGTTTATCATTCAATAGTGCACCAGAAAAAAAAATCGTAAATTTTTGACTTTAAACCCTTATAACTTTTGTCATAACTAAAGCACCAGGTCGTAAAATGGGAATATGTTAATTTGAACATTTCTTTAAAATATGGTGTAGGTCCAAGGAGGTTAGATAGAAAGGAGAGAGTACGCCCTATACTTCCCGTGTAAACAGTTTGGTAGCAGCTTGGTACCAGTTTATGACAGGTTTCAAATAAAGCGCAGAATCAACAGATTCTGTTTGGCTGTGTCTGGACTCGCACAGTGGCGTAGCTGACGCAGGATGCTTGTTTTTGTTTGGTTGTTTACAAACAAACGTTGTTTTGTTTTTTTTTCTGATTTTTTTTGGTCTGTGTGAATTGATTGTTAATATTTTTTGTTATTGTTGTTGTCGTTTTGTTGTGTTTTTATCCTTTGTTTAAACTTTTTACACTACATTGTGTGACGCTACTGACTTTAACCTCGTGATGCGCCTGCTTTCAGTACCAGTTTATAGCTTTGCGCAGTGAAGGCGGCAAGTCCATTTATTTCAAGTTGTACTCTCTCCGTCCTATCTAACCTCCTTGTGTAGGTCCCATATCATTCCACCCCGAAAAATTTTTTCCCCTTAAATAGACTCACCGATCCGCTTCGCTAATAATTTAACAAGTCAAGCTCTGATAAAAGTGATGAAGTCTTGAAACTTGAAATATCCCTTCCACCTAAAAGTTTGCGAAAAGATATGGTGGGTAAGGCTTGAACGTACAACCTACCAGCTACCTCGTAACACACCGATTCCCCTCAGGTGGAACACACAGGACAGTTAAATTGAGTCTTAAATACTTTATTGCAAACGCCATTGTTGTTAGATTCACAATTTAAATTAAAATTCACTATTAGGTTTGCTTCCCTATACCACTGAGAGAAATGCTATCATTGCTTCGGTGCTTATAGGTCTCGAGCTTTCGCCTTTGGCTATAAATCCCACGTCAGGAATAATCTACAATTCTCTCCCTTGATACATAATATACTATTTCTACAATTTAATGACTGTGGGAAAGATAAAATTTATTGCAAAAAATATATATATTTATCAAAATAATGACGTGAAGATTGCCATTAATTAAATAATAAGGCAATGTTTTAGCACTTTTGAGTACATCGGATATGAGTCATGACCCTAACTTATGACTATTAAAAATCCAAGAAAAAGTTTCATGTGTATCAAATGTAAATCAGTACTGTAAACTACTGAATGTGACTGTTAACAGTTACAGCATTACAATTCTCAAACCCAGTTTCTCTAGTTTCTTCTAGACTTAGAAGACCCTATATGTTTTTTTTTATTTAAATGTATGCTGGTGATTTTCAGTTTAAATTTGGTAAAATTTGCTTAGAGACTGTGATAACTTTTTGATTGCCAGTGTTGGGAACACTAAGTTACACTCTAATTAGTTCACGTTAGCGAGACTCTACTATATTATGAAATAATGTTTTAACTTTAACTGCAATTTTACCTTAACCTGACATTCGAAATAAAATTATCGAAATTAATAATATATACTTACCACAGTCCACGGACGACCATCTACGTTGAAATAGAGGAGATACTTACACAACAACAATGTTCAAAACCGATAATCACCAACTGAGAAAGACAAACAACGAAAATCTCATACCCAAATTGCATTTTTTAACTGCAGAAAACACAATTAAGACAAACTAGGAATTTGTTTCTGTTTTCACATACTTATGCACCAAAATATATTACACAAAAGTCTAATTTTAACAACATTTTTAATCTTTAAACCATCGAAACACGCGACACGACGCCAGACGAAGCCATTTTGTTTAGCAATGGCGCTGGCCAAGTGGCCGCTGGCGCTGCGGCAGCGCGGTCACGACACTAGCGTCTACAGACAGGAATTTTACTATGCTGAGGCGCTTCCACATGCACACTGTTGTCTGGATTGCCATTCAACGTATTTTAAATTACAATTTTTTTTTTAAACACCGTTTCCGTTACATTGTGGCGAAAGAATTATTTCAAAGTTTTTCGTAAGTTTAGGTCCATTTATTTTGTGTGAAATGGTTTGTGAGCTAGTTATTCCACATATTCTAACCATAAAACACATGCTAAAAAGTTTTATCCCAAACTAGACAGATTGCATATTTTAACAAAAAAGATTTATTTATTTAAGATTGAGCAATGCTTTCACCTGAACAATTGAGGAGCTTGCATGCAAAACCGGATATATCCACTTTTCACAAAAAATCATGTTTTGGTGATTTTTGGATCTAAGTTGTGATATCTATAGGCCCATATATGCGTTTGCAACCAAAACCGTTTAAATCCTCGTAAAAGCGTTTAATAAAGTTCGACATTTGGAGCAAAATCGGTTATATCTATCTAAATTTTGCAAACAACAGCGGATATATCCAGATAAGAAGAAAAGAAGCTTAAAACATTTAAGAAAAAAAAACATTTTGGGGAAGATTGGCTAAAGAGGAAAGACCTTTTGTGGTATAAAAAATTATTACACAGTAATGGGGGAGAAACGAAAAACCGAATGAAACCCAAGAAGCTATGCGATAATCTGAACGAAGAGGCTGCAGTACATATTTAATTTTCTTGTTCTCTTTGCAAATACCAATTTAAATTTGTTGTCTTAATTTGTTTATTTCAAGAAAAATAAATAATTTTTTCGCTCAGTGTATGTCATTTGTGAGCAAAACTGGATATATTCAATAGTTTTTTGCTAATAACGCCAAATTGTTCACTTTTTATACAAAAAAATATATGTTAATCACTTGCATAACCCTATTAAATTTAAACTGTTTTCGCTAAATAACACTATTTTTTGAAACAAATATGTAGGGTGTTTTTTTCATCTTCTGAAAAATTTGTAAAAGTTGATATATCGGGTTTTGCACGCAAGCTCCTCAATTAGTCTGTACGATATAAAAACGATGCAGGAAATCTAGCGGCTTAGACCAATGAAATAAAAAACTGCGGATGTGTTTTATACTACAATCATTAAAATTTTCTCTGTTTAAAATATCCTATTTTTACAAAAAAAAGAAGATTTTGTGTTAGTTATCAGTGGCGGCTGGTGAGGGAGGGATCTGGGACGCCACACAGTGGTTCAAAGCGCATCAAAACCGATGTCAATAAAGTTAGCAGAACATATATTTCTTTGCAGGGAAATATAAAGCTAATTAAGAGCTAATTAAATGTTCTAATTAAAAATTTTGTGCTCATATTTAAAAAAAAAACAACCTGTTCTGATAGCTTAATAAAAAGTTAGCAGAGCAACAATAAAATATGACATAAAACATAAATATAATAATGGAAATATTTCAAGCTTATTACGAGCTAATTAAATGCTATAATTAAAAATTTAATACTCGTTTATTAAAAAAAAACAGATGTTCTGCTGGCATAATGAAAACTTAGCTGAAAACAACAAAATATCAAATCAAACATAAAGATTATAATAAAAATATTACAAGCTCATTAAAAGCCAATTAAATGCTATAATTAAAAATCTAATGTTTGCATTAAAATATATATATATATATATATATATATATATATATATATATATATATATATGTTCTGCTAGCTTAACAAAAAGTTAGCAGACCAACATTAAAGTATTACATTAAACGTAGATATCATAATGAAAATATTTTAAGTTAATTATACATATCGGTTATACAAGATAATCTTTTTTTTTTCAAAACTGTAGTATATTTATTTATTGTCTGATTTTAAGTTACGTAGGTATTTAAAAATGCCTTTAAAAAAATATATGTAGTTAGAAAGTTGTCTTTGAGACTCTTTAAAAAACAATATTTAAGTGGTTAATAAATAAAGTGCTACGGCATTTGTTTTTTAAACACATCACTTGTATAATCATGACTGCATTTTATAATCTTATTAGAAAATAATTAAAAATGCAGTTTTTTTATTTTAAATAATATGCTTGTGTTCTTACTCTAGTGCAAATAGCTTTGAATAGTGCTTATAGTTTTTTGTATATCATGTAAGTATACAAAATTTTATTTATTAATTATGCACATTTGGCTTATTTAAACGTAATCTTTTGTGAGTAATTGTATTTTCTACGAATAAGTATAAAGACAAAAGTAGAATCTAAAAATTTTTGGGCAATAATTCCCATATTCAAAACTTACAAAAAATCTTTGAAATAAAAAGTTTGATATTACATCATTATTAAGTTTTCAGAAATAAATAATTGTCTTTCTTAATCTTCTATCAACAGTTATGTTTTAAACCACTAAAAGAGAATGTTTAGGTATAAATGCCAGATCGGCTTTGCATTTCGAAGAAGGTAATAAACTCTAAATACCTAACAGGGCGCATACAAATTCCGCCGATGGTCAAAAGGTATTATCCCTAGGGCATGTAAACTCCGCCGATGGTCAAAAAGTATTAACCCCGCGGCAGGTAAATTCTGCCGGTGATAAATTCTTGGATCTTTAATCCTCAGGTAATTTGCGCTCACTCAAGAACTAGGTGGCTTATTATAAGATAAGAAATTTGCCATATTATATTCAGACCTCAAACATAATGTTTGTATTTTTCTGTAGGTACCAGCTTGGCGTTAAGTGAAAACGACAACCTATTAGTGTAATATTGAATTTCACAGCATTATGAAGCGTTTTTTCAAAATCTGCTACAATAAATTGGGTTTAAAATTAAATCTATTTTAAAATATATTTTTTTTAATAAATTTAAAAGCTTCCTTATAAATTACAGCTTCTTTACTAAGCAAAATACGAAAAACTATAGGAATGTAATGAACATTGACGTAAATACGTAATGTAAATAGTTGAGAAAAATAATTTAAGCAATAATTAAAAGTTCCATTCTATTGCACCAGAATCGCACAAAATATTACATCTTTAACAAAATTTTTGTTTCTTACATTATTGAATTCTAAATTTTTTTAAATTTTGATTGTTTTCACAGTATTTTTTGGTGAAGTAGGCTGAATTTGTCGTCTTTTATAGTATACATTATTCCTAATGCAATTTATATCTTTAACAGTTAAAGTATCCATAGTTTTTTCAAGCTTCAGTCACATAAATGCAAATGTTCTAAGAATTATTAAATGTCTTTCCAAGGATCAAGTAAAAATTCATTTTGACCTGATAAGGTTTGGTGCCGAATTTAGGTGTAGCGACCAGGTAAAGAAAGGGTGGCCGTTATTGGGGATTAAATAGTGCGGTATTTATGTACGCCCGCCATTCTACCTAAGGTTGAAATTTGACCATCGGCGGAATTTACTATAAATATACTAACCATCCGCGGAATTTGTAATTGCCGTACCTAACAGGTAGCTGGATTATTTCAAATGTATTTTAAAATGCCAAAAACAAACTAATGTTAAGACAAACATGTAGGTAAATTATTATTTTTTCTTTTAAGGGTAGTATCAAATGTCATAAAAAATCCTAATTTTGTTATTTGTTAGTAAAAATCATCTATGTCAGTGTTTCTCAACTGCCCATTACTTCAATAAAACAGTTTGATAATTTAGAATCCATAAGTTTGGTGTTAAAATATGCAAGGAATGCAAGGTATCGCAAGAAGGGTAGAAAATTATTTTACCTGAAATTTAAAGGACACAACCACCCCTAGATTTCTGAGACTTGGGACATTATTATCACGGTAAAGCTCGAGACATCAAGTCTTCTACTCTCTCTCGCGTAACTGTACTCAATCATGTAAATAGTGTAAATAGTGTAAATAGACGTTAATCAAGAAACCCCCGAATATTATTTTACTCGCCAATCCAATGAAGATACAGTCCACAACATTTGAAAAACAAGAAAAACAGTGAAAAAATGGTTAGTTAATTTTTTAAATCCTTTTTTATGATTTCCAATTGTTATTTGTTTACAGATTGATCATCTTTTGTTTTATGGAGGGATCAATCAACACAAAAGTATTTATCTCTAACTGAATAAGCTAATAAAATATGAAGTTCCATTAGAATTTTCTCTATGTGGAAAAACAAACAAAAGAACATTTTCCAATACATCTTTATATTAATGCATAGTTGGTTAGTACCAAATGTATAATTAAAAACTTGTTGTTTGATAATAATATTATTTTATTTTCTTGTAGGAGCCGTTACCAGAAAATTTCCTAAAACACTACTCCAAGAAATTAATAAGAGGATTGGGCAATATTTAATAATGTGCAGACCAGAAAAGTTAAAGAAAAGGTTAAAAAAATTAAAAACAAACTAAATTATTTGTAAATATAATATGTATAAATATTTTGTACTTTTAATAAATATCATAACGTATGCATTTATGCAATGTGTATTATTTAATAAATTACAAAAAAAAATGTAAAAAAGGTTATATAACCACAATATAAGCGAGGTATGTCGGCGGTTATATAACTACAATATAACCACGCTTATATAACGGCTAGATAACAAAATATAACCTCAATATAACCGAGATATAACTGCTGTTATGTAACCACAATATAACCACGCTTATATAACGGTTAGATAACGAAATATAACCTCAATATGACCGAGATATAACTGCTGTTATATAACCACAATATAACCACGGATATGTTTTGGTTATATAACATTTCCATTTGAATCTAACCCGGGTTATATAACGGTTAGCTAAAAAAAGCGTCACATCTTGGACCTAGCGGTTATATTGAATGGCTATATAGCCGTTATATAAGTGTGCTACTAAGGAGGTCAGTCTTTGAAAAAAAAAAAAGGGGGGGGTTGCGCATGCGCACAATTGCCAAATAAATTTAAAAAAAGAAGTTTTTAGGAGTGATTATAACACGCAAGGAAGGTGAAACAAAGTAAAATTATTAAATTAATTTAGAATTTTAATGTGAAATACCGCCGTTTTGCCCTAAACTAAGCTAAAATGTAAAAGTACTGCCTAAAATTATTAGAAAGATAGGCAGCTAAACATACACATTTTTAAATATTTGTGCGGTGACCGATCGACGGCACTTTGGATAATTTTTTAAGTATATTTTTAACTAGTACGTTTAATTAGCTCGTAATAGGCTTGAAATATTTCCATTATTATATCTACGTTTTATGTCATATTTTATTGTTGTTCTGCTAACTTTTGATTAAGCCAGCAAAACGTGTTGGTTTTTTTTTTTTTTTTTTAATACGAGCACAAAATTTTTAATAATAGCATTTAATTAGCTCGTAATGGGTTTGAAATAATTCCATTATTATATTTACGTTTTATATTATATTTTATTGTTGTTCTGCTTACTTTTTGTCAAGCTAGCAGAACACATTTTTTTTTTTAAAAAAAAAAGGCAAACATTAGATTTTTAATTGTAGCATTTAATTGGCTTGTAACTGTTGTTCTACTAACTTTAGATTAAGCCAGCCAAACATGTTGTTTTTTAAAAAAAAAAAACGAGCACAAAATTTTTATTTAGAGCATTTAATTAGCTCTTAGTTAGCTTTAAATTTCCCGGCAAAGAAATATATGTTCTGCTAAAAATGTTCTGCTAACCTTATTGACATTCAAAACCGGACAGAACTATATTTTTCGACTTTTTCAGACTTCAAACATTAATGTAATTTTTGTCTTAACGTTACCTTTTTGTAGAAATAAATTTTTAAAAAAGGAATTTTTTAATCAGCCATTAACAGTCACATGAGACTTTATTTGAACTGCGCTATGTGGAGAGTTATACATAGAAAGATGTTTTAAACTGTTTCTACTTCTAGTGGCCTTAAGGCGGCGGTAGTCAAAGTAGACGACACTTACTCTCGCTCAGGGGTAGCTCAAATCGAATTTTTACTGAAAATATTTGAGCTAAGAACGATTTACAACGTGGTTGAGTTTCTTTTCCAATAATTTACAACCCTAATGTAGTAAACCAATATTTGGAATTTCAATAAAACCTTTCTCTAGCAGGTATAACTCGTATTAAATAAAGTGGAAATATCACTAATTTCATTCAGAATTTGTTTTATACCTCAAATATCAAAACAAATAAATACATTTTTATTTATCAAAATGAACATAAGACATTCATTTATAAAATGTTGACTAATAATGCAATTTATTTATTAACAAATAAGTGTAACAATCAACATTTTTATTTTTATTCTAATTAGGGCAGCAAACTAGTAAGCAAAATATAAAAAAATTCTCAACATTTTTTTACAACAATTTTGTTTATTTACATTGAGAATCGAAAAAAACAATTTAGGCAAGATGAAAGAAAGTGTAATTTTATTCTGTTGCTTTATTCATTCTCATTAGTCACTAAACTAAATGAAAATATTCCCAAAATCTGATGTAACATCTTCTTAGAAAAAAAAATTGAATTTAATGAATGACGGATTATCCCTTTCGTCGAAATTGAGTGAGCCGATGGCAACAGGTAAAGAAATAGATATATTTATAATTAGAAATTGGCTTAGAAAATTTCCCCTCTTTGTGCTAATATAAAATTTTAAAAGCAGGTATAAATTAATTTTCATTATTTTCTGTACTTCATTGTTCATTTCTTCGTTGTGTGAATTGGAGTGTACTAAGTGAATTTGTTATTAATGATTTCACTTATCTAACTACAAAGTTGATAAAATGGGTAACAAATTAAAATATGTCAGACTGAAACAAAAAAAAACGGGTTCAACCGTTAAAAAACTTTTGGAAAAAATAAGTAAAAAACATATTTTTAGAACTATTATTATAATTAGATATTAGGGTAAATCGTTTTTTAAAATTTTAAAATATGTATGTATATATAATGGATGGGTGAGAATTTGATGTCTCATAAAAAAAAAACCAAGAAACCCAAACGAAGACCTTTCAAACATTAACGTACATGGGACCCATCACACAGAACATAGCACGCATATTAAACAAATATGGAGGAAAACTAACGTTCAAATCCATAAATACAATTTCACAGAGACTAACCAACCCGAAACGCAAAAAATCTATACAAGAAAGAAGTGGAGCATACTAAATTAACTGTAAAAACTGCAATGCCATATATACTGGGGAAACAGGACGACCACTAAAATTAAGAATTAAGGAGCATCAAAACCCGAATAAATATTCAGCGATGAGCAATCACCGAAAACAAGAAAAACACAATTTAGATACGGATCATGTGAAATTATTACATCAAAACAAAAAAGGCCAAAAATTAGCTTTATTAGAAGCACTAGAAATTGCAAAGAAAAAAAATGACTCCAGGATAAAATGCATCAACGACCAAGTAGAACTGAAATTCAAACCAATTTTCAAAATCCTTAACCTGGACAAGCATAAACAACCAACAACACAGGACAAGCATAGACAACCAACAACACAGGACAAGCAACCCGAAACAACACACCAGAAAACAGCTGACGAAAACCAAAATCCCCCCTACCATACGTCATGAACCAAACGTCAAAAGAAAATTAAAATAATACGTGTTATGGGCAAACTTCTTAAAATTCTATTTGTTTTATTTTTATTATTATAACGTAAGTAAAATACTAAAAACACAATAATACTAATGTAATAAATGTAGGAAAGTCCGAAGAAAGCCAATAGTCGAAACCGGTAACTTAATGAAATAAACAAATAACCTAGGAAAACGTTTTCTTTAAAAAAAAATCTTACAAACAAAAGATTCCTAGAGGGATAACCCAAACAACATTTTTTTAGCTCTAAAAATTCGTTAGAAATAGTCGATCTTGCATTTTTAAATTAAACTGTCAGGGTACTTATGGCAAACCTGTTTCCCTTCACTAAAGTTATTAAATAATTTGACAGTTGTAAAATATTTCTAACCTCAATTTTATTGTAGTATTTAATAATTTTGTTTCTTTTATAAAATAAATTTTGTTCTTCTGATTCAGGTAAAATAAGCAACTTACAAAGTAAGTTAATAATAATCATCCAATTTATTAGGTACCTAACAAACAACACGAAGTTTCTGTCAAAAGCCGCTAACAACAACACCACAAACAACATTGGAAAATCCAAATCAACATATTTTGAAATATACAAGTAGAAAATAGTTGATTATTTCGAACTAATTTGAAATATAATTATCCTAACCAGCTTGATTACAGCGATAAGCAAATGTAATAAAAATGTTATAAATTGGTTCTACTTCTATACAATTATAGTAATTGATATCTGTTGTAAATCTAGCTTTATCATCGAGAAAGAATGACACATTTTCTGTCTTTTTTAGGTTTTTTCAGTGTATTTGTTGTGGAATTACAACGTATAAGAAATTCTCATTCTCCTCAATCCTTTTTTTATTTTAAATCCTACTCCATTTAATAATTTGTAATGTTTGCTTGATTAAATTGCAGCTAAGATGCTTTAACAATGGAATTTTTTTAGGGATTACTACAATTTATGTATAGATCTGGAATGTGGACGCAACGAAATAAATACCGACTTTAAGTGTTTTGTTTTTGATAATATTTTTTTTACCCACTTATTATTTAGGTAAAGTTCAAAACATTTCTTCTCTATCAAGGCTATCACTGACCACATTCAAGTTGTTATCTCCTTCCACTAACTCAACAGTTCGCACTGTTCCTAGGACCCTCTTCTTTTCTAATTTAATCGGTTTTTCCGTTACATTCATAGTTTGTATGAGCAATTCAATGGTATTCTTATTTAGGGAATAATCTGTTAAAATTCCCAAATATTGTTCCTTATTTGGTTCTACAACTAACCATTCTGTGTCCAGACAGTCGTCTATCTATCCCATACAACTCATTCTACTCCTTGCTGGTAAAATTATCTCTTCTACTAACCGAAGTTTACTTTCTTCTCTATTATAATCTTTAATAAGCTTTGACGACTCAATATTCTTCAACGTTGGGCCCTTGTTAGAAAATATTAAGTCATTTGGGATTTCTTCTAAATAAATTCGATTTTCCTTCAGTGTGCACACCACTGCTTCATCCTTTTGAATTAGTGCTTTTATATCATATACGAGTATAAATATTATTAAAAATAAATTATATTGATGCTTTGACGGGCCGCACAAAAAGTTGCAAAAGGCCGCATGTGGCCCGCGGGCCGCAGGTTGCCGACCCCTGGTTTAGATGACAGCTCCCAAAAAATTTTTCACTATTTCTGTGAAAATCCAACACATCCGTCATATTGTCATCAAGGCATTGACGCCCATGAGCCAAATCCGCTTCAAAACACGTGTTTCAGGTATATGTGTTGCCTCATTTTGACACTCCAGTACATTATTTTCCTCATAATGCCTGCTTTTCAAAATGCTCGATAAATTATATTGACACTTCAGGTGATTATCTCCTTGATAATGCCTGCTTTTCAAAATACTCATTTGAAAATCCAATTGTCCAACATTTCTTAAATTATTTGACACGTCTTCACTTTTATCCCGTTCGCTAAGTAAATTCTCATCTAATGAGTCATCCATATTTTGATTTATTATTCTAACTGCTGGTCCTATCTCAGTTTCCAATAGAAAGATAACCCCATAAATTGGTAACTCTCGTTTTTCCCAATAAATGTTGGCCTTGACCTTAAGTAGAAAATCTAACCATATCAATATTGTTCCCCTAAATTGAATTTCATCCCTCACGACAATAAACCGATGTTTAAAACTTCTTCGTTTGTTTAAATGAACATTGAGTGTTATTACACCCTTTATTGGAATAATTATACCCTGCACATCGCGCATTTCTAAATTATGAGTAACGTATAAATCTTTTATCTGTTTGGAGCTTAAATGAGGTAATTTAACTAACGACACATCTGAGCCGGTGTCGATAAGAATTTTTACTAATTGTTTATTTACTTTCAACGTAACCGTATTTAATTTATCTTGATTCTCAAGTTAAAGTTCAAGTAAGAGTTCAAGTCGTTGTTTTTGTTGGGTCCCTTATGCGGTGTCGACGACCCCTGATTTTTATTTTTAGCTTCTCGCTTGACGGCAAAACAGTTTCGTTGCCAATGTCCGTTCCGTTTGCAAATGAAGCAACTTTTGCACTCCCTTTTGACATGACCTTTCTGACCGCAATTAAAACAAATTAAATTCTTGTTTCCTTGCCCTTTTGCTTTATTCTTCCCATTTTCATTTTTGGATTGATTCGTGCATTCGCACGTTTTTTTTTTGTCCCATTTAACTTCGGTTTCAACCGCTCGAGTTGATGCTTTTGATTTTATTCTCTCCTCAATCTGCTCCTCTCGGATGGCGATCTCGACAGCGGAATCAAAATCCAATGGATTGGCCGATAATACGCTTCGCTGTAAAGGCATTAGTAACCCCTCTAAAAATTGTTGCAAATAATCTTCTATTAGTTTTTGTTTCGCCCACTGGTCATGTTGATAGTTGCCGGTGGGGCGAAGAGTTAAAATGCCGCTTCTTTGCACTCTCTCTGAAAATTCGATCATTGTTTCGCCAATTCGTTGCTTGCAGTTTCGAAATTTGTTTGAGACCTCTGATGGTAGCATTGGTTTCTCGAATCGATTTAACAGGGCCTCTTTGAACGTAATCCAAGTGCATGTGGAACTTTTTAATTCGTCGTTCCACTCAAATATTTTTCTCGCAGACTTTTGCAATTTCAACCGAGCTATACAGACTTTTTGAATGTCCGTCCAGCATTCCAATTCAATTGAATTTTGGCAATATCCTCAACCATTGCCAAAAAGGTGCAAACCGAACCCATTCCATCAAATGTTGGGACCAGGAATGCGACCATTGCTAATGTGCTGTTGCTACTTTGATTGGAACTTCCCCCTGTTAAGACAGGAGTTTGTCCGGCTGGGGCTACATTAACTTGCACCTGCTGTCGTGTTCTGGTAGGTGTTAGCAAGTCCTCAATAGGCGTACGCGGTGTATTTTGGTCTTCGTTCTCCACGAAAAACATTTTTCAAATCTCTTAGACCAGCGTTTCCCAAATTGGGTTCCGCGAAACACTAGGGTTCCGCGAGATGAAAGCAGGGGTTCCGCGAAAAGACAAAACCACGATTAAAAAACACACGAATAGAAAATATAAAATAAATAAATGTACAAATTAAATTACTCCGAGACGAGGACCAATGTTTGGTCCAAATATAAAACAGATAAAAAAAGAATTTGCCAAAGGAAGAAAAGATCACATTTCTCCCAATAAAATGTAACTTGATTTTTTGTATTTTACTTTTATACCGGGTTCGGTCTTGATGTTTCAAATGTAAAAGGGTTCCGCGGCTAAAATTAATTGGGAAACGCTGTCTTAGACTATTCTTCAATAATGAATATTTTGACGCGATTAATTTTCACTTATTTACGTATTTTATTGAATTCTCACTTATTTTTCTTTAACTTGGTTCCCTTCAGCACGTACTGCCTATAACCAAAATTTTCTATTGTATAAGCAATTTGTTATAGATTATTACAATTTTTATTCATGATTTTTGACTAAACACATTCCCGCTATTAGGGTCGGCTCTTGTTTGTTGGTTTTACGATATATCACCGTAACTTAGCTGCATTTTTTTTAATCTTTTTACGGATGTTTAATTATTTAGTTCTTAAATCACAGTGAGTTATGGCCACTTTGAAGGCACTTGAACTTTTAAAATTCACGTGATGCCATTTGAGTTGCTCTTATAAGGAAATTTTGTTATCCGAACCGTTAGTTCAAATCTAACCACGATCCCAACTAAAAAAAAATCTTAGTTCAAAAAATTTTGTGAGTGCCCATTTTTTTTGTTAACATGAATAAGTATTGATTTAGTTATTTATTTATTTATTTAAACTATCATTTAAAAAAAAGTTCTGCCTTTTATATAAAAATATTATTTTTGTTTTTCAGATTTTTACGTCGGAGAAACAATGGCATTTAACCATTCCCAGCTACCTAACATTTTCATTCGCGACATAATTAATAGACTGCCATCGGTTTTCTTCGAGGATCATAAATTGCATTTTTATGCTGCCTCACCTAGGACACCGCTTCCCATCCGTTTATATTCTGCCTTCGTAAAACCAGAGCATATCTCGTTATGGCAACGAGATGGCTACGGGGGTTATGTCGTAACGGTTTGGCTACCACCCTTCTGGGCCTACCTCCAACAAGTCCCTGCTTTTATGCCACCAATTTGAACTCCCTTTCAACAAGCCGCCCAAAACGTGCACCCAAATGTATGTCAGAGCGAAAGTATTTCAATGACACGTTTACTCGTTCGATTCATAGCGGGCTCACACCTCCTTCTCTCACGTTTTGCATTGTTTTCGTTGCAATTTATTTAAACAAAATTATGTAACTTTTCCTACTGTGCTTTAGCGTTTCCTCAAGTGCTGTCTACAACAAAAATTTGCATTTTCAAAATTTAATTATTTTTTTTTTCATTTTTCTATTTTCAAAACTACCCCCAAAGGCACTTGAGAATTCTACTGACTGCGCCAATTAGATTTGTGGTAGGCTGTTTTTGCATAAGAAAACAAAAATGTAATTTATTTTCTTATCTTAGATTTAACAGTTAATAAAGCCGTAAACGGTTTCCTACCCAACAGATCTAATAATCAATTTATATATATATATATATATATATATATATATATATATCCTGCTATCATTAGCACGGCCATACATTGCCCGATCCCTATCATTAGGACGTCCTTGTGCATAGAGCGCCCGTATATGGACGCTCTGCTGCAACCCCATGTAAAAAAAATTTGGGAGACATCCTACACCAAGACGAAGCGAATGGCAAAAATCGATTTGGACGCTTTAATGATTTCTGGATGAAAAATTCGTATAATTTTTAGTTCCGGCGTATATAGGGGTGGTGGCGCTGGCGTAATATACGTATATTCAACCTCGGTGTAATAGAGCGTCCGTCAGTTCGGCAACACTGTAACGATATGAATGAAATTAAATAAACGATTTCTGACCTGAGTTGTGAGGAATGAAAAGATAGACGCGCGCGCTAATGCTTCAAATTTAAATCTACTAGTAAGCGGTAATATTGTGAAACATTTAAAATAACTTTAAAAGTATTTATTTTTTTAAAAAATGTTCGTACAGGTCAATTTTATTATTAAATTGCGCATTTTAATAATAATTTGTTAATTAAATTTAATATCTATTTTATTTAGTGTGACCAAAAATAAGAAACCGACATCAACTTTGTTTTTTCAAAAAACACTCTATAATTTTAATTACATTTTTAAAATTTATGACAAATTTTGAACATATTTTGAGTATAATGTGCTATACCTATCTTCACTAAAATTTTTGTGACATTCTTAAATTATTAAAAGTTGAAATAAAATAAAAATTAAAAAACTGAAAAACTGAAATTTATTATTATTGAACTTATTGTTAAAATCTAGCACCTTATAACTTTTTAACAGTTTAAAAAATACTGGCAGTTAAAAATTTGTTGGAAACAGTAATTAACACTTTAATTTTTTAAAATAAAGTTTTAATTATAAATTATTTGTTTTTTTTTTAATGAACTGGTATTGTCAGTTAACAGATAATACCCGAGCAATTTTTTTTAAATAAATAGTTTTAAAGTTATTTTAGATGTTCCATACTTTTGCCGGTTACTGTATATAAAAAAAGTTTTGTATCTTTTTGCCTACATTTCGGGGATGGTAAAAAAATTACTGAAACGTCGAAAAGTAATAATAATTTAAAACAACATGAACGTTACTAAGCAAACTAAAATTATTTAAAGTTTGATAAAAAATAAATGTAAGTTTTATTTTCCTATAGAAAACTATTAATTCTAGTTGCTATTTATTATTAATTATACAGAAATAGTTATTTCTATGACAAAGCCAAAAACTGTCGTTTTGTGAATATGAGCACGGATTGTGGGCTGAGGCGAAGCCGAGTCTCACAAGCGCGAATACTTGCGAAAAGGTTTCTGGCCGTGTGATAAACGACGTTTTTTAGGCCGAAATGTTGTCTAAACTAAAAAAAAAAACTATTTTGATTATTATGATAACTATTTTTTTAATTGACAATAAACAATTATAAATTGTGTCAAGTCGTGCTTTTGTGCTAAAATAAATAAAACTTCTTCCAATAAATTAGAAAGTGGAGGACGATAATAACCCAGAATATCTAAAAAACGCAGTCAGAAAAGCAACTGAAAATTTGCTGTCTGAAAAATCACATAACAGGTATTGGAATAAATACAATTCAAAAACAGAAAATTCTTAGATTTTACTTTCAATGTCTAGACAGTGCAAAATAGTGGCAAACGCAAACAATCATCTTTCCGACGATTTCTACGACTAGAAATTTAGTGTTTCTAAACGGAGGCCTAAAAAAATATTTTAAATTATTAGTCCAAATTTTACTAATAGCATTTTTTTGCTTCAAGTAATTATATTTTGCTTTTCAATGCTTTTGATCAATTATTTATAAAAATGTAGTAAAATCTAATTTTGAAATTAAAAAAATAAAAAAAAAAAAATTTAAATTTTTTTAAATTATTAGGGTTAAAATATTTATACATAAATATAAATTGGTTAAAAATAATAAAATTATAGGTAAAAATGTTGCAATAAATGGTTTCTTTAATTTGCAATAACAAAAAATTTTATTTCTAACATAAAGTAACTTCTCTCCTACTGTCAGTGTAATAATTATAAATATTGACTTTTAATAACTTTTTCGGCCATATAATAATCTTATAAAGTTGTCGTTCGATAAGTAATTTACAGTGCTTAGATTTATTTCATAATTTTTAATTCTTTAAATTACAGTGAATTTTATCAAATATACGAAAAAATAACATGTTCAACACGTTAAAAAACGTGAGTTTCTTAGGATCGTGTAAATTTCATTATAATGAAACATTAACACTCACTGGAAAACAATCAGGTTTTTTTTAACTTGTCAAACAATCTCTATCACTTAATAATTTTGAGTTTATTTTCAATAATATCTTCTCTTGGTTTTTTTAAGATCTATTTTCTTAAATTGTTTACAATATTGTACACTATTTTTGCATTGCTTAAAGCGGTATTTTTATCTTTATTTCAAACTTTTTTCATAACATTGCTTTACCGTTTTTACTATAATTTTTATGTTCTCTTTTTGTTCTTTATACAGTTGGTAGTCATCTAGGTTTTGTTGTTCTCTAAGTACTTTTTCGATAACAGATTTTTCTTAATTACTTCTTGTTTAATTTTATTGTTCTACCAGTGTTTCAGCTTTTTTGTATTTGTTGTTTTGTTTACTCCACATATTTCTAAAACTGATTTTTTTAAAATATTTTAGGAAATTTTGTTTTTTTTTAATTTTTTTTTGTATTTTTTATATTCTTGTATTTTTTTATGAAATTTTGTTATACCTTTGTTTAGTCTCTATTCTATTAGTATAACATTTTTTTTTATCTTTTTTTTATTTCTGATCTTAGTAACTTTCCTAATATTTCATTTCGGTTTTTGGTTCCTGTTGTCTACTGTCAAAGCTGTTGTATTATTTTTGTATTTTACTTTTTTCTAATTTTCTATTTCTACTATTTTTTTATTATACTCTTTTATTGTCAATTCGTCAACTCGATGGTTATCTTTCCTTACTTTCCGTTTTTTTGTTTTATAGATGATTTTTTTTTCAATTACGACTAGTTGTCGTTTGTCATTGTCCTAATTCTTAAATTCAGTATTTTATTGTTTATTGTTAGTTTTTTTCTTCTTCTTATTTTTTTCTTACTTTTATTTCGATTTCTCTGATAAATGTTTATATTTTTTTTACTGTGAAAAGTTCTTAATTCTGCTAGATTTCTAATTATTCTTTTAAGTTTTAGCATATTTATCTGCTTTTCCCAATTTTTTTATGTATTAGATATACATTATCTCCTGTTTATTTTGCATTTTTAATTTTTGTTTAAATTTTTAGAAATTTTGTCTATATTTTTCAAGATATTTTTATTAATATGTTCTAAATATTATTTTAGTATATTAATAAAATATTAAATAATCTTTTATTTTAATATTATAACGACATCCAAAAATAATGTAATAGATAGTTATTTTTGAATTAAGCAATAAAACATGTGATTTAAAAAACAGCTTTTTTTAAGAGAAACTTGATGTTTGACATCTAGCCTCAAAATTTTGTGACAAATGAAAAACGGCTTTAAAGTGTTTGCTTTACTGCTTAGTCTATAAAAATGCTGTATTGCCTAGTCATTAAATGTGATAGTTTAGACCGCTTAAATTGTCATTAAAATGTTGTGTTTACTAAGTTTTACAGAAGAAAAAGTAGAACAAAAAAAGGTTCTAAAAATGCAAATTTTATTATAATGAAACAATTACTTTTTTACACAATTTTTTCTAAATTTTCATAAAATGTTCATTGGTTGGAAAACAAAAAAACAGCACAGATTTTGCAAATTTTTTGACTTATTGTCAGAATTTTAGTTAAACATTCACTTAATAAAATTAAACTTTTTATCTCTAATTAACCCGTTAACACCCAGTGTCATATGAACAGGACAGCATTTAAAACAAATTTGAAAAATAAAGTATTATTTAAGTCCGGGTTTTTCTTTAATTTTCTCAAAAAATAACGTTTCTTATATGTTACCTAAAAAATCAATGTTAATTTACATTAGTAACTGTTTTTTTTTGTTGATATAAAAACTTTATTTTTTATGATCTACAGTAAAAAATTAATTTTAAAAAAGCATTTACATTTGAGGAAATGGAGGATATAGTTAATAATCTAAATTTTTGGATTGACGAAGATGAAAATAAAATTCCCGAAATTAAAGAAAAATCAGAAGCTGAAACTTCCAAGCCAAAATAAGAGCGATTGTGCAATACATTACCAAATTGGAAAAAGTATGTACCAATCAAACGATACAAAATAATAAAATAATTTCAACGTACTCATCTATAAGTGTTATAAATCAGGGAGTTCCGCAGGGGTCTATTTTGGGTCCCTTACTATTTATCATCTATACTAATGACTTATCCAAATACTTGAACGTCGCCGTCGGTTCCTTATGTCAATACGCAGATGATACATCAATAATTGTCGCAGCGAATACGATAGAAGAACTGTCTAACCAACTTAATATCACTATTTGTAATATGATAAATTTTTGTAATTCTAACAGTTTACACCTGAATGCAAGTAAAACAGCTTTTTTGCATTATACTAACATCTTTGAAGATAAATCATTACTAATTAAGGCATCTGGTAAATCAATTAAAGAAACAAATGAAACTAAATTTCTCGGTTTAACAATTGACTCTAGGCTTAAATGGTCTACACATATATGCAACACTGTTTCAAAAATGAATTCGGCCTGTTGTGTAATACGATATCTTAAAAACCAATTGTCAATAAGTAGTATTTTAACCTTTTATTATGCTTACGTTTTTTCTAGACTATCGTACGGAATAATATTTTGGTATCATTCTTGTGATATCGAGAAAATACAACGCGCTCAAAAAAGAATTATAAGAACAGCCTTAGGTTTGTCTTGTCGGACTTCATGCAGACAGTACTTCAAGGAGCTGCGCATAATGACGGTTACCTCTATCTATATAATGAAAATTATTATGTTTACCAAAAGCAACTTAAATCTTTTTCTAAAAAATGGTCAATTGTATTCAAACATGACAACGAGAAACTGTAACATGCTGAGTGTGCCAATCCATCATACTAAACATTTTGAAAATAGCCCTTATTTTAACTGCATTAAATTGTATAATTCTTTACCTACGGACATTGTGACAATTGCATCAAAAATAAAATTTAAAAAAAGCCTTCAGCTGTTTCTTACTGAAAATGTGTTCTATAGCTTGCAAGAATATCTAACGCGCGGTCAATAATTACATATCTAACTGCAGTCTGTTAATTAAGTTTTTTTTTTCTTATGTATTTCTTTACTATGTACTTTTTAACTTTTAACTATTGTTTATTCTATTTTCTAAATTTAATATTATTCATGTGACAATACCAATGTTTTTGTAAAACTTATGTGGTAATAAACTTATTATTATTATTATTATTATTATTATCTATAGTTTTTTAGACAATCATTTTTCAACTATTAAAAAAACAAAAATAGACAGTTGAAAAAAAGGTCTAAGCTTTCTCACATCTTTACAATTCCTTTAAAGATTTTTAACTACTGACATTTTGAAATATATTAGTAAAGAGGCTTTACGTTATGCTAATTGTATAAAAAATAAAGCAAATTTTGCTCTAGAAATTAATGAATTTAAAGTGCTTCATCGAAATACTTTTATTTTCTTGTGTCCATAAAATACCATAGGAAACTTGTTACATGTTACTAATTTTAAATTAATAACATTTGAACTAATAATTTAAAATATTTTTTTTGAATAACTTATAATAAATAGCAATTGGAATTGATAGTTTTCTATGGCAAAATCAAACTAACATTTATTTTTTATTGAACCTTGAGTAAAACTAGTTTTCTTAGTAACGTTCATGTTGTCTTAAATTGTTATTGTTGAAACTTTTTGACGTTTCGGTAATTTTTATTTTCTTTTTTCAATGTCCCCATGCCCCAAATGTTAACAAAGACATAGAGAACTATTTTGGTATATAGCCTACCTTTTATGTCCAAGTAATAACTATTTTAAACAAAAATAATATTTTTATAATTAAATTAATAATTATTAATAGAAGATATTTTGACTAAATCTGCGTACACAGATTGCGGCTTATTGTTAGTAAAATTACACTGGTCGTTAAAAAATTGACTTTCAAACCACCATTGGAACGTCCATATATTTGCATGCATAAAGCGTCCTTTTGCATATATTCTATTTATAGACACAAAATGAGAATTACAACTGGCAACACCGCATGACGCTCTATGACGGTCTATATACACCAAGGGACGCTCTATGCACCAATATACGGACGCTTCATTGATTGTTCCGTAAAAGGACGCTGCAATGGTGGTACAACGGATTTGAAAACTTTAGATTTGCTTCATATTTAGGCAACGCCACCTGTAAGGGAATAGACGATGTATACTGGTGAAAAACTTTTAAAAAACAGCTTACTTCTGTGAGTTTTAGACCCGGACGCTCTAATAATGTTTTTCGGACGGACGTGCTAATGATAGCGGGATGTATATATATATATATATATATATATATATATATATATATATCCTGCTATCATTAGCACGGCCATACATTGCCCGATCCCTATCATTAGGACGTCCTTGTGCATAGAGCGCCCGTATATGGACGCTCTGCTGCAACCCTTTATTGGCCATATATAATTTTTTTGGATATTATCAGTTTATTTTTTTTTTTAGAACAACTTGATGTTTGACAATTAGCCTCAAAATTTTGTGACAACTATAAAACGGCGGCTTTAAAGTGTCACGTTAAATGTGACAGTTTAGTGCTCTTAAATGGTCATTGAAATGTGATGTTTACTAAGTTTTACAAAAGAAAAAGAAGAACAAAAGAAGGTTCTACAAATGCAAATTTTATTATAATGAAACATTAACACTCACTGAAAAAAAATCAGTTTTCTTAATTTGTCAAACAATCTACTATTTCCTAAGTTGTAACTTCTTTCATTTTCCTTTTTTAAACAATTTGCTTTTTATTGAAATTTTATTTAAATGACAAATTCTGAAAATCATTCTTCATTTTTTGTTAAATTTTGTTAAATTATGCTTATAATCTGCTTAAATATAATGTTAAGAGCATAAACGCGACGTTTTCAAATTAAAAAATTACTCTTTTTGCACAAATTTTTCTAAATTTTCATAAAATGTTTATTGGTTGGAAAACGAATAAACAGCACACATTTGTCAAATTTTTTGACTTATTGTCAGAATTTTAGTTAAACATTCACTTAATAAAATCAATCTCTAATTAACCCGTTAACACCCAGTGTCATATGAACAGGACAGCAATTAAAACAAATTTCAAAAATAAAGTATTATTTAAGTCCGGGTTTTTCTTTGATTTTCTCAAAAAAATAACGTTTCTTATGTTACATAAAAAATCAATGTTAATTTACATTAGTAACCTTTGTATCTTTTGTTTATATAAAAACTTTATTCTTTATTACTTACAGTAAAAAATTAATTTCAAAGAAGCCTTTACATTTGAGGAAAGAAAAATGTAGTTAATGATCTAAATTTTTGGATTGACGAAGATGAAAGTAGAATGCAATATTCCCGAGATTAAAGAAAGATCAGAAGACAAAATTTTCAAGCAAAAATAAAAGCGATTGTGCAATGCATTACCAAATTGGAAAAAGTGTGTACTAATCTATGGTTTTTTAGACAATCATTTTTCAACAATTAAAAAAAAATGGACAGTTGAAAAAAAGATCTAAGCTTCCTCACACCTTTACAACTCTTTTAAAGATTTTTAACTACTGACATTTTTAAAAATATTAGAAAAGAGGCTTTACGTTATGCTAATTGTATCAAAAATAAAGCTAATTTTGCTCTAGAAATTAATGAATTTAAAATGCTACATCGAAGTACTTTTATTTTCTGGTTACCATAAAGTACCACCGAAAACTTGTTACATGTTACTAATTTTAAATTAGTAACATTTGAACTAATAATTTAAAATATTTTTTTTTGAATAACTAATAATAAATAGCAATTGGAATTAATAGTTTTCTATGGCAAAATCAAACTTACATTTATTTTTTATTGAACCTTGAGTAAGACTAGTTTTCTTAGTAACGTTCATATTGTTTTAAATTGTTATTGTTAAAACTTTTCGACGATTTGGTATTTTTTATTTTCTTTTTTCAATGTTCCCATGTCTCAAATGTTAACAGAGAGATAGAGAACTTTTTTGGTATATAGCCTACTTTTTATGTCCAAGTAATAACTATTTCAAACAGAAATAATATTTTTATAATATAAATTAATAATTATTATTAGAAGATATTTTAACTAAATCTGCGTACACAGATTGCATCTTATTTTTAGTAAGATTGCACTGGTCGTTATTAAATTGACTTTTAAACCACCATTGGAACGTCCATATATTTGCATGCATAAAGCGTCCTTCTGTGTATATTCTATTTATAGACACAAAATGAGAATTACAACTGGCAACACCGCATGACGCTCTATGACGGTCTATATACACCAAGGGACGCTCTATGCACCAATATACGGACGCTTCATTGATTGTTCCGTAAAAGGACGCTGCAATGTTGGTACAATGGATTTGAAAACTTTAGATTTGCTTCATATTTAGGCAACGCCACCTGTAAGGGTATAGACGATGTATACTGGTAGAAAACTTTTAAAAAACAGCTTATTTCTGTGAGTTTTAGACCCGGACGCTCTAATAATGTTTTTCGGACGGACGTGCTAATGATAGCGGGATGTATATATATATATATATATATATATATATATATATATATATTTATCCTTAGCATGTTACTGCGTCCGTACATTGCAAAATTACATACAATGCTGCGTCCACGACCTTACTGCGTCCGTATACGGACGCAGTAAATCTTTTCCACACTAATCGATTCTAAATAAAGAGAAAAAGATAAAACCAAAGTTTCAGAGGGACGCCATAAGGTGCATATGATGAAAAAGAACTGAATAATTTAGTTCTCTCAATTTAGCCTAGATGGCGCTGCGAATTTTTTAAATATACACCAGATGAATATATTTCTTTCATTATTCAGATGATGCTGCGTCTGTTCTGTATATTTGTTTTCACCATATACACCTTACCGCGTCCTGTTCACGTGGCAACACTGTTCGTGTGCAGTGCGCGTGTGCACTAAAGATTCGCAAAAAGAATTGACTGACTGGTTTGTCTATCAGAGTTGGAAATATTTATGAAATTATGAAATTAATGAATTGACTTTTATTGACTGAAACAATAAGAGGAATATTTTTTAAAAGTGATAAGGGTGTTAATGATATATAATATAATTAAAATTTTTTGGTTATAATTATAATGATTATAATTTTCTGCTTATAATTAAAATAATTATAATTTTCTGCAAATTTGCAAAAAACAGATTTTTTTTAGAAGTTAGAATCTCGAAGGCGCTGTAATTAAGATATTAATTAAAATTTATCAGAGTTTTGTTATAAAAGTTAGTGAATTAAATAAAAGACAAAAAAACAATAATTTTTATGTGCACAAACTTTTGAAACACAAGATCGGCAGTATTATTTAGATGACAACAAACGTCTTCTTAATTAAAAACTAATTTAGATAAAAAAGTTATTGAGGTGATTAAAAGCAAAATTTATAAAAAATTGTAACAACAGCACATATTGGTGATTTTTTAATTATAGAAATTCTTAATGCTTGTATTGTAACCCAGGTAGTTTCGCTGTTTTCTAACAAAAAGGTCGCGTTTCATAGAAAAATTTTTAGTACAAGTTTTCTAAATTACATTTAATCAATAAATCAACAAAATAAAAAATAGAAAAAAAATCAATATAATTAATTATGTCTGAATATGTTTATTTTCATGTAAACCAATTTCCTTAATACCACAATTAAGTCGTCGAAAATTGTTGTACTTATGCAAAATAAGTGAAGTTAAACCTAATACACATTCATATTATTATTGCTTCTTTTTCACAGCACAAGTAAGTTTAGAACACTGGACCCTAAATTTTTAAGGTATGGCATGCAAATTACCAGACAATAAAATTATTTTACTTTTTTTTAATTTTAAGAGACAACTTTCTTCTTTTACTTCCAAAATTATCTTTACCAATTTATTTTTTTTTATTAAAACTCACTTCTCTTAATGGGATATTTTTTGCTAAAATAACAATTTGTGCAAATTTTTGAAAAATTAAAAACAATTTAGTGAAAACTTGCTATAGACATTTAAATACTAATAAAGCTGTGAAACGATATTTTGCGGAACATTTTCATTTTTCAAAGTAGTTATTTTGGAAAGTGTGTATTAAAAATAGTTATTTGTGTATCAAAGCCAAAAAGTAGATTTTTCAGTTCAGTTTTAATCACCGAAGAAGAGGCAAAGCCTGAAAACAGACAAGACCAAAAATAAAACACTTTTAGATCATGGCGTACAAATTTTTTTGTAGTGTACTTTAGGACAAATTATATCTTTGAGCAGGTTAACATTTTAACAATGGTCAGTTTTTGACCGCATCTAAATTTAATTTTTGTAAAGACCAACTAAAAATGTTTATCAAAAATAAAATTTGACTAAACTACTGTTTTTCTTTAAAAAAATATTACAATAGGCTTGTTTCAACAACACTTTAGTTAAAAACAAAAAGGAGCATGCGTAATAAAGCTTTGAAACGCAAAAATGCTACTGTTCATGGGCAATATTATAATTCTAAACTGTTCTAAATTATTGCTGTTAAAATCATCTTATTACTTAAAAAATCAAAAAAAATTTCCTCGAAGCAGTCGAATATTGTGTTTATGTGTATCTCTCCAAAAACTGTTAAATTTGCTTTGCTTAAAAGTAGAGTTAAGTCTAAAGATGTACAAATAAGTAGTTACACGAATTATTTAATATTGAAATTATTCCTACTAAAAATATTTAAAAAACGAAATAATTAAATTATTATACAATATTTAAGTTGACAGTTTAAGTTTAATTCATAGTTATAAACTATACAGTGGTAAATTGTAATATGTCGCTATTTAAAGGCAAACTGATGAAAATTAGAATCATTTTATATACTATTAAAAACAAAATGCATGGTACTCTCAAAAATTGATACAGATCGCAGGCAACTTGAAAGGATCTAATTTCTTAAAAAGCAATGCATAATTTGAGATTTGTAAGTTGTAATTTTATTTTAAATGCGGTTAAAAAAATAGAAGACTTTATGCTTGATATTTTTTTTTGTAATTTGCGTGAAGATAAAGCAGTATCTTCACTTAAATAAATTTACTTAAATAAGCTATTAACTGATTATATTAGAGATGTTAACAGATGTTATGAAATTTTTGATAAAAGAAAATTTAGAGAAAAATGGATATTAGTACTAGATACACTGTAACTATAGATAATATTACAAAAAAGTAAATCATTTTTTTTTGAGTGTGTGTTTACAAGATTTTGAGTCATTTTCATTGCAAATAATTTTTTTGTTGTACGTAATTTTCAGTTTCATTTTGTTCCTTGCTTTTCGTGTTCAGTTTTTGTTTATTCTTTACATAATGTGACAATTATAACATTTCTGACAACCAGCACAAACATAAATAACTAGCATTATTTAAAGAAAAATTTTCTGAATGTTTTTAGGCATCAAGAATCAGGATAGTCGTTTTATTCAGTTTTAATTCAATATCACTATGAACAAAATATATCTTATAAATTTGAAAAAAAAGTAATAATTCAAAACTATTATGTGCATTTTTGGTTGTTCCATATTCCAAAAACGTAATATTTTACACATTTGTATTGTATACGATCCAAAGTAACTACAAAATTGACTTTAGTTGTAATAATAATTTTAGAAATTTTACCCATTTTGCACAAAGCGCAATAATTATTATTGACTTGATTGCTACATAAAAAAAGTAGTTTCTATAAAAACAAATTGCAGAGTTCTGTTTACATCGAGAAAATTTTTATTAAAAATATTTTAACAAATTTTTTAATTAATTTGATGCTTTAGAAAGCTCTTGCTAAAAATAGTCCGACTATACATATACCGGGTGACTCAAGTTTTAACCGCACCTCAAAAACAGATATTACTAATTAAGCAAAAATTCTCAAAATAATTGTAGTTAATATTTTCAAATATGTAGAAGAAGATTTTCCTCAAGTTTCAAATTGTTTATTTGTACGGTTTCTTTTTTACTTTTGCTTATTTGATTATAAATTAACGTTAACGATTTTCCGTACGGTTTTATTTTTCGTTTTTCTCATTATATAATATAAATTTACGTTAACGATTTTTGTGTACATGTGTATTTTTTTGATGTAATGCACAAAGTGGTTAATTGAATTTTTGTGTCACTTGTTTTTAATTAATATTTTATTATTGAAGCACTAACTTTATCATAATTTATAAAAATGTCGTAAATTTTATTAAAAAAAGATTCCATCAAGAAAAGAAAAGGTGTTTCTTAAAACTTATGGCATTCGTCATTAAAATGGAACACATCTATTGTGAAAATTGAAATGCTAAATTAGCTGGTAACTAATTGTCAGATCATAAATCTATTTTAATTCTTAGGATGTTCCTATTGAATATATTACTACTCCAACTTATCAAGTCATAAATTAGACTAAAATAGTTAATACATAATATAAAAATGGGTTTAAATCAAAGTCTAACATTTTTTTCAATAATAAATTTTGCAGATTGATTTTGTTAGATATTTTTGATCAATTAATGTAAAAAACAGGGCAGAAGATTTTTGCCCGAAATTATTTTCCTTCAGTTTTATAGATCAAATAAATTGCTAGACCAATCAACAAATAAGTATACAATTACGTGCAATTTTTAAAATATCAACAATTTTCTAATTTTGACTTAAAAATTATAATAAGCAACTTCTAAAACTTTGTAATACTTATTTTGAAACAATTACGTCATATATTTTTTGATATTTTAATTTTAGAAATAAATTTTTTATATGGTAATTTTGTTAATAACAAATTGCACAAAAATATAGCAGTCAGATAAGTTATGTTACTTTTAACCTCTAGAACTTATGGAACGTTAAAATGCTTTAAGTAAATCGGTCTAAGTCGAAAAAAGTTTTAAGATAAACGCAAAATTGACTCAACTAACAAAAATGCATTTGTATTTTTAGTTTTCATTATTGTGACAACTATAAAATTTACTGGAAATATGGCAACGTAGCGGACGCAACATGTGTTATAAAATGAAAGTAAATATACACGAGGACGCAGTATAGTGCCCACTATGAAAGTCTATATACACGGACGCAATGTCATGCTGATGATGAAAGGACGCAGTATTGTGCCAATAATGAAAACTTTTGTTCTATAAGGTCTATTTTAAAACGAGACCGATATCTGAGATCGCAATTAAAATATTCACCAGGATCTATTTTTAAACTTCGATATATATGGCTCCTTCTGGTGGACGCAGTAACGTGTGTTTCATGAAAGGACGCAGCATTGTGCGAGGGATGTAAATATATATATTTATCCTTAGCATGTTACTGCGTCCGTACATTGCAAAATTACATACAATGCTGCGTCCACGACCTTACTGCGTCCGTATACGGACGCAGTAAAACTTTTCCACACTAATCGATTCTAAATAAAGAGAAAAAGATAAAACCAAAGTTTCAGAGGGACGCCATAAGGTGCATATGATGAAAAAGAACTGAATAATTTAGTTCTCTCAATTTAGCCTAGATGGCGCTGCGAATTTTTTAAATATACACCAGATGAATATATTTCTTTCATTATTCAGATGATGCTGCGTCTGTTCTGTATATTTGTTTTCACCATATGCACCTTACCGCGTCCTGTTCACGTGGCAACACTGTTCGTGTGCAGTGCGCGTGTGCACTAAAGATTCGCATAAAGAATTGACTGACTGGTTTGTCTTTCGGAGTTGGAAATATTTATAGAATTATGAGATCAAAGAATTGACTTTTATTGACTGAAACATTAATTGGAATATTTTTTAAAAGTGATAAGGGTGTTAATGATATATAATATAATTAATTTTTTTTGGTTATAATTATAATGATTATAATTTTCTGCTTATAATTATAATAATTATAATTTTCTGCAAATGTGCAAAAAACAGATTTTTTTCAGAAGTTAGAATTTTGAAGACACTGTAATTAAGATTTATCAGAGTGTTATTATAAAAGTTAGTGTATTAAATAAAAGACAAAAAAACGGTAACTTTTATGTGCACTATTCTTTGAAACATAAGATCGACAGTATTATTTAGATGACAACAAACGTCTTTAATTATAGAAAAATTCCTACTGCTTGTATTGTAACCCAGGTATGGTCAATTTTGCTGTTTTCTAACAAAAAGATAGCGTTTTATAGAAAAATTTTTAGTACAAGTTTTCTAAATTACATTTAATCAATAAATCAACAAATTAAAAAATAGGAAAAAAATCAATATTATTATCTCTGGATATGTTTGTTTTCTTGTAAACCAATTTCCTTAATGCCACAATTAAGTTGTCGAAAATTATGCAAAATAAGTGAAGTTAAACCTAATACACATTTATATTATTATTGCTTTTTTTTAACAGCACAAGTAAGTTTAGAACACTGAACCCCTAATTTTTAAGGTATGGCATACAAATTACCAGATATTAAGATTATTTCACTTTTTTTTAATTTTAAGAGACAACTTTCCTGGTCTTTTACTTCCAAAATTACATTTACCAAACTTTTTTTTTATTAAAACTTACTTCTCTCAATGGGATATTTTTTGCTAAATTAACAATTTGTGCAAATTTTTGAAAAATTAAAAATAATTTAGTGGAAAGTTGCTATAGACATTTTAAATACTAATGAAGCTGTGAAACGATATTTTGCTGAACATTTTTATTTCTCAAAGTAGTTATTTTGAGAAGTGTGTACTAAAAATTGTCATTTGTGTATCAAAGCCAAAAAGTAGATTTTTCAGTTCAGAGTGATTTTAATCACTGAAGCGAAGGCAAAGCCTAAAAACAGACAAAACCAAAAATAAAACTTTTTTTAGTTTACATGGCGTACATATTTTTTTTATTGTACTTTACAAAAAATTCAAGGCTTGAGTAGGTTAACATTTTAACAATGGTCAGTTTTTGACCGCATCTAAATTTAATTTTTGTAAAAACCAACTAAAAATGTTTATTATAAGTAAAATTTGACTTAAGTACTGTTTTTCTTTACAAAAATATTACAATAGGCTTGTTTCAACAACACTTTAGTTAAAAACAAAACGGAGCATGCGTAATAAAGCTTTGAAACGCAAAAATGCTACTGTTCATGCGCAATATAATAATTCTAAACTGTTCTAAATTATTGCTGTTAGAATCATCTTATTACTTAAAAAATCAAAAAAAATTACCTCAAAGCAGTCGAATATTGTGTTTATTTCTCCAAAAACGATTAAATTTGCTTTGCTTATAAGTAGAGTTAAGTCTAAAGGTGTACAAATAAATAGTTACACGAATTATTTAATATTGAAATTATTCCTACTAAAAATATTTAAAATACGAAATAATTAAATTATTGTACAATATTTAAAATGATAGTTTAACTTCAATTCAAAGTTATAACTTACACAGTTGTAAATTGTAATATGTTGCTCTTTAAAGATAAAAGGCAAATTGATGAAAATTAGAATTATTTTAGATACTATTAAAAACAAAATGCATATTACTCTCAAAAATTGATACAGATCGCAGGCAACTTTTGAAAGGATCTAATCTCTTGAAAAGCAATGCATAATTTGAAATTTGTAAGATGTAATTTTATTTTAAATGCAGTTAAAAAAATAGATGGCTTTATGCCTGATTTTCTGTTTTTTTTTGTAATTCGCGTGAAAATAAAGCAGTATCTTCACTTAAATAAGTTTACTTAAATAAGCTGTTAATAGATTTTATGAGAGATGTTAACAGATGTTATGAGATTTTTGATAAAAAAAATTGTAGAGAAAAATGGATATCAAAACTTGATACACTGTAACTATAGATAATACATATTACAAAAAAATAAATTTTCTTAATTTTTTTTGAGTGTGTATTTACAAGATTTTGAGTCATTTTCATTACAAATAATTTATTTGTTGTACTTAATTTTCAGTTTCATTTTGTTCTTTGCTTTTCTTGTTCAGTTTTTGTTTGTTCCTTACATAATGTAACAATTATAACATTTCTGACAACCAGCACTAACATAAATAACTAGCATTATTAAAAAAAAGTTTTCTAAATGCTCTTTAATATAGTTAAGTAATAGTTTTAATTAAACATCACTATAAACAAAATGTATCTTAAAAATTTGAAGAAAAAAGTAATAATTCAAAATTATTATGTGCATTTTTGGTTGTTCTATATTCCAAAAACGTAATATTTTACACATTTGTATTGTATACGATTCAAAGTAACTACAAAATTGACTTTAGTTGTAATAATAATTTTAGAAATTTTACTTATTTTGCACAAAACGCAATAATTATTACTGATTTGATTGCTACATAAAAAAAGTAGTTTCTATAAAAACAAATTGCAGTGTACTGTTTACATCGAGAAAATTTTTATTAAAAATATTTTAACAAATTTTTTAATTAATTTGATGCTTTAGAAAGTTCTTGCTAAAAATACTCCGGCTATACATATACCGGGTGACTCAAGTTTTACCCGCATCTCAAAAACAGATATTTCTAAGCAAAAATTCTCAAAATAATTGTAGCTAATATTTTCAAATATGTAGAAAAAGATTTTCTCCAAGTTTCAAATTGATTACTTGTACGGTTTCTTTTTTTACTTTGGCTTATTTGATTATGAATTAACGTTAACGATTTTTTGTACGGTTTTATTTTTACTTTTTCCCATTATATGATATAAGTTAACGTTAACGATTTTTGTGTACATGTGTAATTTTATAGATGTAATGCACAAAGTGGTTAATTGAATTTTTGTGTCGCTTGTTTTTAATTAATATTTTAATATTGAAGCACTAACTTTATCATAATTTATAAAAATGTCGCAAATTTTATTAAAAAAGGACTCCATCAAGAAAAGAAAAGGTGTTTCTTGAAACTTATGTTATTCGTCATCAAAATGGAACACGTCTATTGTGAAAATTGAAAAGCTAAGTTAGCTGGTAACTAATTGTCAGATCATAAATTTATTTTAATTCTTAGGATGTTCCTATTGGATATATTACTACTCCAACTTATCAAGTCATAAATTAAACTAAAATAGTTAATACATAATATAAAAATGGGTTTTAATCAAAGTCTAAAATTTTTTTCAATAATAAATTTTGCAGATTGATTTTGTTAGATATTTTTGATTAATTAATGTAAAAAACAGGACAGAAGATTTTTGCCCGAAATTATTTTCCTTCAGTTTTATAGATCAAATAAATTGCTAGAACAATCAAGAAATAAGTATACAATTACGTGCGATTTTTAAAATATCATTAATTTTCTAATTTTAACTTAAAAATATGATTAGCATCTTCTAAAACTTTGTAATACTTATTTTGAAACAATTACGTCATATATTTTTTGATATTTTAATTTTAGAAATAAATACTTGTATGGTAATTTTGTTAATAACAAATTGCACAAAAATATAGCAGTCGGATATTTTATGTTACTTTTAACCTCTAGAACTTATGGAACGTTAAAATGCTTTAAGTAAATCGGTCTAAGTCGGAAAAAGTTTTAAGATAAACGCAAAATTGACTCAACTAGCAAAAATGCATTTGTATTTTTAGTTTTCATTATTGTGACAACTATAAAATTTACTGGAAATATGGCAACGTTGCGGACGCAACATGTGTTATAAAGTGAAAGTAAATATACACGAGGACGCAGTATAGTGCGCACTATGAAAGTCTATATACACGGACGCAATGTCATGCTGATGATGAAAGGACGCAGTATTATACCAATAATGAAAACTTTTGATCTATAAGGTCTATTTTAAAACGGAACCGATATCTGAGATCGCAATTAAAATATTCACCAGGATCTATTTTTAAACTGCGATATATATGGCTCCTTCTGGTGGACGCAGTAACGTGTGTTTCATGAAAGGACGCAGCATTGTGCGAGGGATGTAAATATATATATATATATATATATATATTTATCCTTAGCATGTTACTGCGTCCGTACATTGCAAAATTACATACAATGCTGCGTCCACGACCTTACTGCGTCCGTATACGGACGCAGTAAATCTTTTCCACACTAATCGATTCTAAATAAAGAGAAAAAGATAAAACCAAAGTTTCAGAGGGACGCCATAAGGTGCATATGATGAAAAAGAACTGAATAATTTAGTTCTCTCAATTTAACCTAGATGGCGCTGCAAATTTTTTAAATATACACCAGATGAATATATTTCTTTCATTATTCAGATGATGCTGCGTCTGTTCTGTATATTTGTTTTCACCATATGCACCTTACCGCGTCCTGTTCACGTGGCAACACTGTTCGTGTGCGGTGCGCGTGTGCACTAAAGATTCGCAAAAAGAATTGACTGACTGGTTTATCTTTCGGAGTTAGAAATATTTATGGAATTATGAGATCAAAGAATTGACTTTTATTGACTGAAGCATTAATTGGAATATTTTTTAAAAGTGATAAGAGTGTTAAAGATATATAACATAATTAAATTTTTTTGGTTATAATTATAATGATTGTAATTTTCTGCTTATAATTATAATAATTATAATTTTCTGCAAATTTGCAAAAAAAAGATTTTTTTAGAAGTTAGAATTTTGAAGGCACTGTAATTAAGATATTAATTAAAATTTATCAGAGTTTTGTTACAAAAGTTAGTGTATTAAATAAAAGACAAAAAACAGTACTTTTTATGTGCACTATTCTTTGAAACATAAGATCGACAGTATCATTTAGATGACAACAAACGTCTTTTAAATTAAAAACTAGTTTAGATAAGAAAGTTATTGGAGTGATTAAAAGCAAAATTTATAATAATTTGTAACAACAGCACTTATTGGTGATTTTATAATTATAGAAATTCTTAATGCTTGTATTGTAACCCAGGTATGGTCAGTTTCGCTGTTTTCTAACAAAAAGATCGCGTTTGATAAAAAAATTTTTAGTACAAGTTTTCTAAATTACATTTAATCAATAAATCAACAAATTAAAAAATAGAAAACAAATTAATATAATTAATTATGTCTGGATATGTTTATTTTCATGTAAACCAATTTCCTTAATAGCACAATTAAGTCGTCGAAAATTGTTGTACTTATGCAAAATAAATGAAGTTAAACCTAATTTTAATCACTGAAGAAGAGGCAAAGCCTGAAAACAGACAAGACCAAAAATAAAACACTTTTTGATCGTGGCGTACAAATTTTTTTGTAGTGTACTTTAGGAAAAATTATATCTTTGAGCAGGTTAACATTTTAACTATGGTCAGTTTTTGACCGCATCTAAATTTAATTTTTGTAAAGACCAACTAAAAATGTTTATCAAAAATAAAATTTGACTAAACTACTGTTTTTCTTTAAAAAAATATTACAATAGGCTTGTTTCAACAACACTTTAGTTAAAAACAAAACGGGGCAATGCTACTGTTCATGCGTAATATAATAATTCTGAACTGTTCTAAATTATTGCTGTTAGAATCATCTTATTACTTAAAAAATCAAAAAAAATTTCCTCAAAGCAGTCGAATATTGTGTTTATGTGTATCTCTCCAAAAACTGTTAAATTTGTTTTGCTTAAAAGTAGAGTTAAGTCTAAAGATGTACAAATAAGTAGTTACACGAATTATTTAATATTGAAATTATTTCTACTAAAAATATTTAAAAAACGAAATAATTAAATTATTATACAATATTTAAGTTGACAGTTTAAGTTTAATTCAAAGTTATAAACTACACAGTTGTAAATTGTAATATGTCGCTTTTTAAAGATAAAAGGCAAACTGATGAAAATTAGAATCATTTTATATACTATTAAAAACAAAATGCATGGTACTCTCAAAAATTGATACAGATCGCAGGCAACTTGAAAGGATCTAATTTCTTAAAAAGCAATGCATAATTTAAGATTTGTAAGTTGTAATTTTATTTTAAATGCGGTTAAAAAAATAGAAGACTTCATGTTTAATTTTTCTTTTTTTTTGTAATTTGCGTGAAGATAAAGCAGTATCTTCACTTAAATAAATTTTCTTAAATAAGCTATTAACTGATTATATGAGAGATGTTAACAGATGTTATAAAATTTTTGATAAAAGAAAATTTAGAGAAAAATGGATATTAGTACTAGATACACTGTAACTATACTATAGATAATATTACAAAAAAATAAATCATTTTATTTTTTTTGAGTGTGTGTTTACAAGATTTTGAGTCATTTTCATTGCAAATAATTTTTTTGTTGTACGTAGTTTTCAGTTTCATTTTGTTCCGTGCTTTTCGTGTTCAGTTTTTCTTTGTTCGTTACATATTATAACAATTATAACATTTCTGACAACCAGCACTATCATAAATAACTAGCATTATTGAAAGACAAGTTTTCTGAATGCTTTTTAGGCATCAAGAAACACGATAGTCGTATTATTCAGTTTTAATTGAACATCACAATGAACAAAATATATCTTAGAAATTTGAAGAAAAAAGTAATAACTCAAAATTATTACGTGCATTTTTGGTTGTTCCATATTCCAAAAACGTAATATTTTAGACATTTGTATAGTATACGATCCAAAGTTACTACAAAATTGACTTTAGTTGTAATAATAATTTTAGAAATTTTAGCCATTTTGCACAAAGCGCAATAATTATTATTGACTTGATTGCTACATAAAAAAAGTAGTTTCTATAAAAACAAATTGCAGAGTTCTGTTTACATCGAGAAAATTTTTATTAAAAATATTTTAACAATTTTTTTAATTAATTTGATGCTTTAGAAAGCTCTTGCTAAAAATAGTCCGACTATACATATACCGGGTGACTCAAGTTTTAACCGCACCTCAAAAACAGATATTTCTAATTAAGCAAAAATTCTCAAAATAATTGTAGTTAATATTTTCTAATATGTAGAAGAAGATTTTCCTCAAGTTTCAAATTGTTTACTTGTACGGTTTTTTTTTTAATTTTGCTTATTTGATTATAAATTAACGTTAACGATTTTTCAGACGGTTTTATTTTTCGTTTTTCTCATTATATAATATAAGTTTACGTTAACGGTTTTTGTGTACATGTGTATTTTTTTGATGTAATGCACCAAGTGGTTAATTGAATTTTTGTGTTGCTTGTTTTTAATTAATATTTTAATACTGAAGCATTAACTTTCTCATAATTTATAAAAATGTCGCAAATTTTATTAAAAAAAGACTCCATCAAGAAAAGGTGTTTCTTAAAACTTATGGCATTCGTCATCAAAATGAAACACGTCTATTGCGAAAATTGAAAAGCTAAGTTAGCTGGTAACTAATTGTCAGATCATAAATCTATTTCAATTCTTAGGATGTTCCTATTGGATATATTACTACTCCAACTTATCAAGTCATAAATTAGACTAAAATATTTGATACATAATATAAAAATGGGTTTAAATCAAAATCTAACATTTTCTTCAATAATAAATTTTGCAGATTGATTTTGTTAGATATTTTTGATCAATTAATGTAAAAAACAGTACAGAACATTTTTGCCCGAAATTATTTTCCTTCAGTTTTATAGATCAAATAAATTGCTAGAACAATCAACAAATAAGTATACAATTACGTGCGATTTTTAGAATATCATTAATTTTCTAATTTTAACTTAAAAATATGATTAGCATCTTCTAAAACTTTGTAATACTTATTTTGAAACAATTACGTCATATATTTTTTGATATTTTAATTTTAGAAATAAATACTTATATGGTAATTTTATTAATAACAAATTGCACAAAAATATAGCAGTCGGATATTTTATGTTACTTTTAACCACTAGAACTTATGGAATGTTAAAATGCTTTAAGTAAATCGGTCTAAGTCGGAAAAAGTTTTAAGATAAACGCAAAATTGACTCAACTAACAAAAATGCATTTGTATTTTTAGTTTTCATTATTGTGACAACTATAAAAATTACTGGAAATATGGCAACGTTGCGGACGCAACATGTGTTATAAAATGAAAGTAAATATACACGAGGACGCAGTATAGTGCCCACTATGAAAGTCTATATACACGGACGCAATGTCATGCTGATGATGAAAGGACGCAGTATTATACCAATAATGAAAACTTCTGATCTATAAGGTCTATTTTAAAACGGAACCGATATCTGAGATCGCAATTAAAATATTCACCAGGATCTATTTTTAAACTGCGATATATATGGCTCCTTCTGGTGGACGCAGTAACGTGTGTTTCATGAAAGGACGCAGCATTGTGCGAGGGATGTAAATATATATATATATATATATATCTATATCTATATCTTTTCATTCCTCACAACTCAGGTCAGGAATCGTTTATTTATTTTGATTCATATCGTTACAGTGTTGCCAAACTGACGGACGCTCTATTACACCGAGGTTGAATATACGTATATTACGCCAGCGCCACCACCCCTATATACGCCGGAACTAAAAATTATACGAATTTTTCATCCAGAAATCATTAAAGCGTCCAAATCGATTTTTGCCATTTGCTTCGTCTTGGTGTAGGAAGGCTCCCAAATTTTTTTTACATGGCGTTGCAGCAGAGCGTCCATATACGGGCGCTCTATGCACAAGGACGTCCTAATGATAGGGATCGGGCAATGTATGGCCGTGCTAATGATAGCAGGATATATATATATATATATCCTGCTATCATTAGCACGGCCATACATTGCCCAATCCCTATCATTAGGGCACAAGGACGTCCTAATGATAGGGATCGGGCAATGTATGGCCGTGCTAATGATAGCAGGATATATATATATATCCCTATCATTAGGGCACAAGGACGTCCTAATGAAAGACAGTGCAAAATAGTGCAAATTATAAATCTGAGCAAATATAAATTGGAGTTTAGGGTAGATTTACAACACAGAATTAGGACCATTGAAACAGGAAGAGTAAATTCTAAATAATAATGTTAATAATAAATTTATTTATTATTTAAATCCGCGACTAGAGGTTTATAAAATTATTGTCTCAAATTTGAACAGATTTGTGGTTACGGTGGTTAAAAATTTGACTAAATAATATAAATGAAAATTTGAATAAATGGCAAATTTGGATTAACTCTCATAATTCTTGTATTGTTGTAATAAACATTTTGAAGATATGTAATAAATTTAGTTTTGAGGAAACTTGACGTTTAATTTTTTCTCCCACGCGTTTGACACTACTTTGAATTCGAATTTGAGTTACCATTTATTTCTTCTGTTCTTACAGAAAGGGTTAAATTAATTATCACTATGAGAGTGATTACTTCAGACGATCAAACACAACTTAGGTGAGCCGAATTAAACCAAACTGGTTTAAAAATTAAAAGAAAATACTTAATATACCTATAATTTTGTTATTCTTTGTCACCTTTACCTAACGACGATCTTATTACAATACCTTTTTAATAATACTAAAAATACATGGATTACATGTAATACAAGTTTCTTAGGCGTTTTTACATTACCTGTTCAATTTTACTTTTGAAGATTACTTTTGTAATTCTGAATAGACAATACATTTAAACGTTGTTTTTAATTGCTATGACACCTAATAACTAAAAGTTACATGCTTTTTTTACTAATACTATCCGCGACAAAATAAACTGAACACCAAATTCTGACCTTGACAGAAAAAAATGTGTAAAGCAACCTTTATGATGATTTGGTTTTCCTAACCTTACATTTCCCAACGTACGTTACTAAAGAACTATCAAAAAAAAAATGTAATGGTCAATTTACACAATTCTTGTCAATGTCAAAATTTGGTGTTCAGTTTATTTTGTCGCAGATAGTATTTCAAGGACCTTTACGCCGCTGGTTCGCAAAAGAGACCCGTCGAATTCTGGTAAAAGGAGCCTAAAAGAAAAAAGAAGAGCCCATGGCTGAACCCATGTTTTGTTTCTATTTGTATTATAAAAAAAAACTAAAACTAATTTAACTAAAGAAATTAAATCGGTGGCGTGTAAAAGAGGGAATAAATCAAAAAATTAGGTACTAAAAATAGAAAGAGCTTCATTACCAAGAATAGAAAAAAAATAGGTAACTGACGTCGAAGAATAGACCTGAGTGGTTATTAAAATTTAAAAACAACTTACACATCGCGCGTTTTGGTAACTACGTTACCATTCTCAAGTGAAATTTAAGAAGACGTATTAGTCTTAAGTTTCACTTGAGAATAGTAACATCGTTCCCGAAACGTATCGTTTGCAAAAAAATGTTTGCTTCTATTGGGTGGATTTTTCGATTTATTCGATACGTCAAAGAGATCGAACAAGAAGTCTGTTGCTTTAGAACAAAAATTGAACTGTGTATCTGGTTAAATTTTATTCATTTTAAGACTGATCGAATTAGAGATAAAACTGATATTTGGATTGCAATTTTTTTAAGGGGTCCAACTGGCCGTAGCGTGCCCGACATACCGAGGTCACCACGTGTTCTCGTTGGCGGAACGCTCACGGGGACAATGTCCATTGTAAGCTACCCTTCATGCATTCACAACATTCATAGTTTTCAGTCGGATACGAACCGACATCGGTTTGGCGCTAGTGACTCGGAGTGTGCATTGTGCAACCGCTACTACTACGCTACTGCCGAGTTTGGATTGCGATACTCAAGTTGCTTGCTATTGGTATTTTTCAAGAGAATTTCTTAAAGAGCAGACCTCACAACCGCAACGTAATTGGAAATTCAAATTACTAACTGTCATAGCGTTCTATTAACTACTGATCAAACGGTGCAAAACCGACTTTTAGAAAGACTATACTAGGGTCGCCGAACAGATAGAGTAATAAAACTCACTGGTAGAAGGCGAACAGCATAGAACGTAGAACGTTCTGCGGTAAAGTTAGATTTACACTGTACCATTATTTGAAGTGTAGATGTGAGCACTTCAAATTTGAAGTTGTTGGTTTTGGAACTCAGACAATCAAAACAGAAAAGAGTAAACAAACACACTCTATGTTTAGCTTTTGTTGTTAGGCGCAAGCGTGAAAATTCTTACTCTCTAAAAATATGCTCTCGTGTGTTCAGGACTTTTACTTTAAGCGCTCTATTTAAAATTGACCAATGACGACCCGTTATTCAAATAGCGCGTTTTAAGTAGGCGTTTTTATTACTCTGTTCGGTTACCCTAGTAACAACTGTTCATTTAAAAAAGTTGTCAAGTGTGCTATGAGATTTTGATAAAAGAAAATGTAGCGAAGAAAGGATGTCGGAACTTGATACACAGCTTCACAGTGCGCGCGCAGTCGTAATTTGTCGTCGTAACTGACAGTACGGCAGCCGAATTAAACTAAGACATACTTCAAAATGTTTTTGTTTTTTCATAGCACACTTGACAACTTTTTTAAATGAACACTTGTTATAAGCTGTCTAAATTTCTATATGCCACGCATGCGTACATTACTCTATAGGTGCAGCTGATTGATGAAACTGTCAACGTCAAATGTCAATGTCAATCAATGTCAATTTTGTTTAGGTTACGTGAGTTAAATGTGGGATTTGCCTGAGATATCTGAGGTAGGTAAACAAAATGCATTTTTGACCATAAAGTAAAACTATTTGTTATTCTATGCCACTACGGAAAAAAGTTTGTTTTGACAACTTCCGTTTTGTCAATTTTTTGCCAACCTTAGGAAAGTGGCAATTCGTTATTTTGTTGCGAGTTTCCAAAAGACATGATTTAAGAATATCAAAGTCTAAAGACGTGGTGCAATTAGCTCGAATATCATGGTACAACTTATCAACATTTTCCTGTGAGGAATACTGTTCCGTTTGCTGTGTTTGCTGTTGGTTGTCAATTCTAAGGGTAAGTTCATTATTTAAAGATTGACCGTTGAGGTTGTTGATGTCTATTTGCAGATCTTTGATTTCTTGTCTGTTTGCAAATTCATTCTCATTGTTCAACTGAGATTTTAAAAAAATTATCACCAGATGGATATGCTTTCAAAAATGATTTTTGATGGTGGCTTCATAACAAACATTTAAACCTGTAAATACAAAAGTTGCAGATGGAACATCTCATTGTTCGACAATCACAAGAATTATTGACAATTTCCACCTGATAAAAGTTAATGACTGAAGGTGCATAAACCAGAAATGTAGTGTCATTCATATGAACCACATCTTGAAGAGACATTTCTGTGGCTTTTTTATGTGCACGATTTACCTCCAAATCACGATGGGTAGCTGTTGGTCTTAAAATTGAAGAGATGCGTTTCCAGGATTTATCTGTAAGTAAAATCTCTAACCTTTGAACACATTTTCCGTTAAAATAGTTGTATTTCAAATGTTTTTGCATGACTTCTAGATGCAGGTTTGTATTAATTCTAGCATTCTTTTTATAGCAGTGAGCCCATGATGTTATTCTACTTTGATCACTTAAGTAATATTTAGTGACGTACTCAAAATAAAAAATCTTTTTCTTTTTGAAGATAAGTTAGTAAATCTTTTTTTATTTTATGAAATTTGTGTTCATCCACTGCTTTTGTTAAATCATTTAACATTTTTGGATTGCTTGTACATTTTTTTGATCTTTTATCTTTTTTTACCTTGTATCACCCAGTTTTTTTTGACATGCCATGTACACAGCAATTTATTCTGCAACTTCCCCATTGTTTGATTCCAGGCATCTCAGTATACATTAGTGTCGTCACTCATAAAATAATTGGGAAGAATTGGACCTGTATGTTTTTTTAATTCTTCAATACACTTTGGTGTCTTTTCGATTGGTTATAATAAATACAACCGCAAGTCCAACATCTTGATCATCCAATACAAGGATAGATGTTAACTCATATTTGTATGGATTTGTTGCATGTGTTCCATCCATGCAAATGATCCGTGGTCCATACATTTTCAGCATATTGCTGCATTTCTGGATTCATATATGCGAGTAAAAAATCATTTGCATGCAATCCCTCAAATTCTTCACCAGGTTTTTAAAAAGAAAAACATTTTGAGAATATAAATTTCACTCTGCAATTTTAAGCTCAACAGCTACCATGTCTGACTTGTGTCTCTTTCCACTCAACTTGTGTTTTTCAGATAATAATTTAAATCTTTCTTACTCAGTAAATTTAATCTTGTCACCTGCTTTTCTTCAATTTTTCTGGCATTTTTAATTATCCTGTCGTGAGATATTCCAGCTTTTAATTCTACTAAGACGTGATCTTCATCGGTTTTTGTAAGAGGTTGACATTTTAAATCTTGATTATGGCCAACATAAGTTTTAAAGTAATCCACCTTTACAGACGACGTTGATCCAGAGCATTTAACAATAAGTCTTGCTGAACAAACCCCAGCAATTTTTATTGAACCACTAATTTTAGGTGCTCTTTTGGTACAATGGCTTGTGAATTTTTTTAAATTGCTTCTGTAGCACTTAAAATAAATTATCTTGCCATTTGTACTAACAGATTCCGTGTTCTTAATATAAAAAGATTTTGTTGCTGTTTCTTTTCTTTTTTTCCATAGTAGAAAGACATTATAAGTATTAAACTCTAATTTTTCACTGTTAAATATAATATTATGAACAGACTGTTGGTGTAACATTAGTAGTTCAAAGTCTTATAAAACTGTTTTATTTTAGGACAACAAGGACACATAATTCGTGATTGACAAAATGTTTGAAGGGTCCCATTACCATCAGTTTCATCGCTGTGGATATTTCTTAAGTGCCTATTTCGAGAAGATTTTTATCGAAAAGTTTTTCCACACAGTTGACATGTTATTATATCACTGGAAAATTATTTTATGTAATAACAGTGGTTTAAATAAATTTCCAAACTTACTTGAATTTTAGTTCGTTCATTTTTATAACAATTTTGTTAAGATTGCTCTACTTCACTATTTTATTTAACTAATTACTCGCATTCAAAAGCGGGGGAGTAAGTAGTGCAGATTTAGCAAGTGCAACTCCCACACTTTAGGCAACCAAAAATACATAATAAAAAATACGCATGCGCGGCACAGAAATTTAGACAGCTCCCTAGTATAGAACCAGAGAACAATAGAGAAGCGTCAATCGTTTTGCAGCATTTTAGAAAATTCGTCATAGTTTAAAACTAAATTAATCTACCCTCTATTTTTTGTACAAAATAGAAAGAATAGATCCTATTCTATAAAATTTACGTCCCAATATGTGTCTAAAAGATATAATATTTCGGAAATTTTAAATTTAGGAAATGGTCATAAGTGAACACAGGTTTTCTACTTTAGAAATTCGTTAGATAAGGTTGACCTCAAGTCGACCTTGTATTTTCAAATAAATCTGTTGTGGCAAACCTGCGTTCTATACTAAAATCCCTAACCAAATTGACAGTTGTGAAATGTTTATAACCTCAATTCTGTTTTTTTAAGTATTTTAAAGTCATTCGTTTTTATAATAAAATGAATTGTTCTTCTGGTTCAGTTAAAATAAACAACTTACGAGGATATTTCATTTACTACTTTTTATTAGGTAACAAAACGACAATACAAAGTTTCTGTGAAGAGTCGCTAACAACATTGAAAAATCCAAATCAACATTTTTCAGTATACCAATTTATAAGTTTTGTAAGTGGAAAATAGAGTGAATTAATTGATTACCCTTCGAACAAATTTGAAATTTGTATACCTTAATCAACTTGACTTCAGCAGGTAAGTCCAATATAAATATGGTTATAAATTGACTCTACTCTTATTTTAAAAATAACAATATTGATTTGTGTTGAAAATCTGGCTTTATAGATGCGAAAGAATGACATATTTTCTGTTTTTTTAGGTTTCTTCAGTGTGTCTGTGTTGTGGAATTTTAATGTATAAAAAATCCTTATTCTAACAAATAACCACAACAGACAGTCTAGTCTCTAGTGGAAAGGAAGGACATGGATAGTTAAATAGCATTACATTAGAAAAAGGTTTTAAAAAACAATTTGTTGTAATTTTTAAATTTGTAATGCTTGTTGTTTAATTAAATTCTAGGTTAAATGCTTTATTAATAGAATTAGTTTTATGAAATACATACCGACTTTAAGTGTTTTATTTTTTATATATTTTACCGTCTATAGAACTTAAATAAATATATATGTACATATAAGCCCCACGTTATAAATTAACAAAAATTGTAATAAGCCGATGAAATAAATGTTACAAAAGTTATTAATCACGTTATTGCTTCATTCTATTTTGATGCCCTTTGATCACAACAAAAGACTGGTCAACTTTCAACGCATGGGATGTAAGAAATTTTATATAATACAAAATTGTACTTTGTTGCTAAAAAATATATTTTTTTCTAGATTTCCAGTTAATATTGTTTAGTTTTTAAAGTTTTTTATGAAAGTTTAAGCAAGTTGAATAAATATGTGAGGTAATGTAAATAAAAGTCAATAATTATAGTTTAAAATTTATTAGAATATGTAGTTGTTATTTTATTAAGGTTCTTAGCAATAATTTCGTTAAAATAATTACGATTTAATTAATAACAAAACATTTTTGTTATTGTGTAAGATATTAAATTTTTATTCGTTGTTATCGTAATAATTCAACATTACTATTTTCAGAGCAGAATTTGGTGTATTGGTTTTTAAGTATTATTTCCTCTGTAATAAAATGTATATGACCTTTAATAAAAAGAGTTACAATTATTTAAGTTTTTTTTAATACTTTTAATAAAAATAAAATGCTAAACAGGATATAAAAAAACAGTCGATAAAAATTATTTACAATAACCGTTTTTAATAAATTATATAAACAATCATATGCGTAAGTAATAAGCTTGCGTTGAATATAAATCAATAATAGTAAGCGTTATTTTATACTATTCGGTGGTTCAAAGATTTCTAAAACAGTTTGCAATAATTTTGAATTTAGCGCCACAAAAAAATCGTTGTGCACGGAAAGATCGGTAAAACTCGCGTTTGCATATTGTGGTTTATGACGCTTCTCTATTGTTCTCTGATAGACCTCTGAACGGTTCGACGTTTTTGAAGAGTTTACTACTTGCACAGTATATCAGACCAGTAGTTTCACTCTAGTGGTGGGGACGGTTATGAGCATTCCTCGTTACGCATCTCTGTCGCCATTTTGTGAGAATAGAACAACACCGATCAGCTGGTAGTTGTTTGTGCATCGTACAATTGTATTATTATTATATCTTATCTTGTGGTTTCATATACTTTATTGGGTCATTTTTTACTTTTCCGAAAGGTAGGTGACTTAAAAAGTGACGTGAAAATGTCTTAGAATTATTGTAGGGCAAAAGTGTGGGTGATGGCTTGCGGTCGTGAAGATCTGGCAGAAGATCTTGAGGATTTGTTTAAAAGTCATAGGCTTTGTGGAACGCACTTTGAACCAAAAATGTTCCTAAATGATTTAAGAAATAGGTTACATAGGCACGCTGTGCCTACACTTTTCCCAAGTTTGGAAAGATCAAGTTCTTCAGAACACAATTACTGTGCTCCACCAATTCAAGAAGTAGCGACAGAGCCTCAAACGGGACAGGCAACAGAGAGTGATCATGCTGAACAACAAAGTAATTTTTCAATCAAAATTTTATTTTTGAAATAGTTTTAACATATTGTTTAGGTGATTTTGCAGCTATATCTGCATTGCCAGAAGAGAGCACTGACTTTGTCTCGAAGAGAGAACAAAAATTTGATGGTAAGATAAATAACCATACATATATGTATATTTAGGAACCATTTTGATTGCAGAGCTTGTTGTACGAATTTCTGATGATTCAGAAATAGATTATTCTACTGAAGAGTCACTAACATATCCTGTACATACTCAGACACCATTAAGTCTAACCTCAGGGACTCCCAGGGAAAAAAAGTTGTGAGGGGAGCTGCAATAACTTAAAAAGGAGAATGAGAAACTCCAAAGGGAAAACACATATTTGAGAGAACAGTCCACTGTGTGCACTAAGGAGCAGTTCAAGGAATTATGTTACAAAATGTGCACAGAACTCGCAAATTTTATAGTGACACAAATGGAACTATAAGCAGTAAATTACCCCAAGGGCGAAGATATGGGCAGGAGTTTAAGATGGAATGTTTAAATATGTATTTTGCTAGTCCAGTGCTATATAAGAAACATTTGCATGAAAAATCTTGTCTACTATCTCCATCTACAGACTAATTTTTTTTTATAAAACCACCAATATTGCATTTTCTCTCAAAAGAGATTTGGCAATCTAGCATCTATCTGACATGGGGTAAAATAAGGGTAATGACAAGGCGTGATCTGTGACAGACACGAAGACAGGTTATGTTAGCAAAATATACAAGTGTGTCAAATTCAGGGGGTCTCAACTCAATTCGAATGGAACGCCATGCCATGGACTTGTTTTTTCCTTGGGCTTTGCGGTTCCCAACGACAGATGTCGGTGTTGGTAGTGGGGCTTCATGCAGTAGGTATGCAGTTTATTGCAAGAAAGTTGAGATTTTTTATTTGCGTTATGTTATTTGGTAGATTTGCGTTCAACAAGGACTTTTCCTGTGATATTGTGTTTTTGGAGTTTTCAGGATTTTCCTCAGGTAAGTTCCGCCAGCTATTTACCTATCTCTTATTATTTTAATCTAATATTGATTATGTGTTTTTAGGGGATTAAGAATAACGTCCGATAGTTATTCAGAAAATGCTGTGTGATGGAATGCCCAAAAGAAAAAGTTTTAACTAATGTCACAAAGCGACAAGATTTTCGGTTCCCACTGATAAAGAATAAGGGGTTAGATAGATTGGTTCAGGAGTTGGGAAGCTGCAACAGGGAATCCTAAATTTGAAGTTACAATACGTAAGTTAATAAAACTAGGTAGAGACTGAGAAGTGTTGGGATCATTGATGCTAATTTTCAGGACCAATGTTGTCTTTGACTGGAGAATCGACTGTGAAAAAGCTCCGTTCAGCAGCTTAAAAACTTCATCACGAAATGGTGCCATAGCTAATTGGAAAACTAGTCCGGCTTGTTACAGATATTTCCTCTCACATCACAAACCAGGGATCAAAAACATTTCTAATTTTCACAATGTCTTATACTGTTAGGCCACATATCTGTTGAAAAGTTGGCTAAAGCATGGTTTTATAAAGCATGGTGGTTTTATAAAAAAAAAATAGACAGTACATTATTTCGATTTATCAGAAATATTCAAGTTTTCCAGGGTTATCAAATGATCAGTTGTTTGAAAGACTAGCGATAAAAGTTCAGAATTTTTCAGAAAGAGATATATTGTGTACTTTGTGTTTGGATGAAATGGCTTTGAAGGCAAATTTATTCTACAACATCTTGCAGGACAAAATTGTAGGAATTGAGGGCAGAACATCTGATGGAGGATGTCTAAACCAGTACAAAATGTTACTGTTTTAATGATAATAGGTATTTTTTCTAAATGGAGCTAGCCACTTGTATACTATTTTTCACACTCTACTTGTTTAAGTGCCTCCCGACCACTTTGTCTACTATGTTGCAATGTTAGAAGTTTTGTTCCAAAATAATTTTGAACGTTTAGCGTCTGAAACAAATTTATTACATTTTTTTTTATAGTTTACTTAAAACCATTAAGTTTGAGCATCCATGTAGGTTGTTATTTTCCATATGACTATTTAGTTTGTTTATTTATACGGTTACGAGTTTTTTATACGTTAAAATTTATTAATCAAAGCTTTAAGAGCCATCCTAGAACCAAATTGTATGAACCAAATGATTGTATGAAGACACCAATAAATGTTTTATTTTGATGTGTTTTATTATTATTTTGTCAGCAATTACCACTCCTATTACCTATTGATAATGCTGAGAAAACTTAAATTTCAATTGCAAGTTTTTATTTTTGTACTTTTTCGGCCCCTAAAATAACTGGAATACGGCCCTGTCAATTTCCTGAATACACCTCTGACTTCTATTCTAACAAGATGGCGCAAGGTCAAATATTTTCATTAAGAGATCAAAGGTGCCGACACCAAGTTGTGGCGGATTTTATCCCCACAATAATAAAAGTCAATTAAATTAAACGATTTATTCACAATTCTACAGAATATTACATATGAGCAAAAATAATGAATAGTCAGTTTTAGCGTGGTAATTCTCGCGACGCGACCGTGAGAGCGTGTGTTGGTGACGCCGGAACTGATGCCTAAAACTTGCCGATAATACAGGTACCTACAGATTGCCGATAATACAGGTGCCTACAAAGTGAAACTTCTGGTCTTATTCTGTGCTACTTGTCTACTACTTTGCTGCAGAAGTTTTGTCATAGTGGCGGACACGGGTCTTGCGCTAGGCGAGTTGAAGAGCACAAGCCGACAACAGAGTCAGTTGTCCCTAGATACCAGAGTAGTTTAGTCGCCTTTTTTCGTTCTCATGTCAGAGCAACTAATGTACATAGCATAGTTCGGAAATAATTATAATGAGGATGCAGAATATAATTAAAATAAATAAAAATTTAATTGCTTTGGTCATTTTACTCGTTTCTCCCACCTCTAAAAAACTTCCGAATTATAGTTTTTAGATAGGTACTCAACGGGACGGCGGAGGGTTATTTTTTGACTTATGCAATCACTATTATTGCAATTTTTTTTAAAAAAATCTCCGTTGTTCTAAACTGTTTGCTACGTATTTGATCCTATATACATATAAAAAAAGTCGACAAACAAATTAAAAGTTTTCAGTGTAAACACTTACAGTAAGAAATGAAAGAGTTGTACACAAAAATTGAGTAAAAAACTAAGAAACTTGATAAAATATATTTTAACTTTTAGTAATAGGTATTTTGATTCATTTTTTACAAGTTTTTTTAATTACCACCATTTCTTTAACAGATTTTGTACAAATATCTTGCCGTAAACACTTCTGTATCCTAGAAATGTGTACAGAGGACATTTTCATAATTTAAGAAAGCGTCTTTGATAATACAACACAGCTCTTCAGAGGTAGAGATTATGAGAATACATAATACACAAATTTCTAACGCTTATTCGTTTTACCCTAGTAAAGAAAACCATAGATGTTTTAACTTTTTTAACCAGTGCAAAAACTTGTTCTCAGTAACCAGTTTAAATTAAAACACGGTTATGCTGATAATAATTTTATTATGTAATTTTTCATACAAATATTATTTAGAAAAAAGTAAACAAACCAAAAAAAAAACATTTAAAGAAAAAACAAAGTTCCAATAGGTAATTAATTAAATCATGTCATTTAAACAAAAAACATCGGTTTTCCTCTCAAAATACTCTCCTGTATTTGATATGTCTGCTGATGTCTCTGTAAATGATCCAAATACAACTTATCATTTTCAATATAGACTTTAGCCCTAGCAGCTGCTAAGTGAGCGTAATACGTCGGCGCCGGATAACTCACCGACCTATTACATCTCGTAAACATATGACAAAGATGGTATGCCAGTTCTTCAATATCATCATTACTCATATCATTATCATCCCATAAAGTGCAGTACTTGGTAGGTTTGGCCACTCCTTGTATACTTCCATGCGACACTAAATAAAAATTCTGCATAGTAGGATTAGTAATATGCGTATCTACACACGTTCCTGCCGGGACATTACAATTCTTATCTTCTGAATCCCTACGATCCATCGGAAACAATCGTGTATGATGCCTCTTCTGCACTACAAGGAACGTAATTTTCGGCTCGTAATCTTCTCTCTGCAACGCTTTACACGCCTTCTGTATCGCTGAAATCTCCGCTTTCATTACTTGTCCAAATTGACCTTCAGACACTCCATCACGGAAAAATACGATTTTTTCCGGTTTATGACCAGTCTGTTTATAGAAAAACATTAGCTGCTCCCTAGTAATATTTAAAAGATCTTCAATTATTTCAACATTTGGGGGCTGTAGCCGCCAGCAGATGTATTTTAAAGCTTTAGGATCATGGGAAGCTGTAACCGCCGCGACACTCGGGATGTCTTTAGCATCTGGGGATGGATGGGTAACGTCAGCACCCATAATCATGCAAGGTCTCTGCATTATCGGCGGGCGTGAAGGTAAAGCAAAAGAATGATTCGTTCCGTTAAGCTTGCTGTTAACTTTAAGCAGAATATTGCCAACTATTTGCGGATTGAGCTTTCCTATAGTGCGTTCTTTGATGCATTGCGTAAGACAACCAATGTTTAATTCCGCAGCTTTTTTTATGAATGAGTACTGAGGACCACTGTTTGGGACTACTACAAAAATTAGGTCAAAATCTCTTTTCTTGGAGAAGTAGTCGGTAATGTCTTGCAAGCTTTGGCGGCCCCCAATGTGGGTGAATGGGGGAAGGGCCCTTGCAGTAATTTGCATACCGCTGGTATTGGCCATTTTGTAAACCTAATATAAACAAAATTAATAATTTTATTCTATACATTTTGTACAATATTTAGAGGGTGAATAAATTGATATTAAAATAAAACTATGTCAAAATTTATTTATGGTCAGATAAGAGCTTTTAGCAGATCGTCTGCAGTATGTAAAGAATTAGATTAATAAGAGTAGGAAAAAAAACCTTAAATGTAGAAAAAAAAGATAAAAAAAGACTAAACCTAATGTCTGTCAATTGTAGTAAGCCATAATAAACCTAATCATACTGGGCATTAAATCATAGATTAAAGACTTTTCCCACTAGGCATTTGGCACCTCACACTGTTTACCTCAATTAATTCTTCAACAATGTATTATTTTATAATAAAATAACAGTTGTTAATATCATTCGTGTAGAATAACAACACAGAAATATACAGGATGATTTTTTTAATCGTTCCCGCCCGAAACTCAAAAAATAGGCAACACATTATACATTGAAAATTCTATTTTCAAAATTAAGGCCTAAAGAGTTGTAAATTAATGTCAACATTGTTGACAATACCTTTAACAGTGCTTCTAGAGTCAATTTATTTGGATCATTTTTTGCCACATTATTTAATTAATTAACTTACTTTTCGTTTGTATAACGTGTTGTCTATTTTTGGAGTTTCGGGCGGGGGCAGATAAAAAAATCACCCTGTATATTAAAATTAGTGATTACATAATTTATTATCCATTACGAACATCAGCAATATTTCTTTAAGAAACGCTTGTTTGTTTCTAATTTTTAAATCTTTACATGTTTTGAACACTATGTCGATTTTCAGTTGTTTTTGAAAAAAAGCCGTGAACCATTTGAAATAAATAAATACCATAAAAATTTTGGGAAAATTTGTTTTTCATGAAAACGCTTGAAATCCTATCCTGTTAATTTCCAACGAGCATTTTTTGGCAAAAAAATGGATGTACAGGTTGTTCCAAAATTAAGATACGACCCTGGACTTTAAAATTTCAAATAAAAACTCAAATTTTTTTAGCTTTTATCTGAATTCTACGTATAATTTTGCGTATTTTTATGTAGCACACACTAGGTATGTCGATATTAGTTGTTATTGAAAAACAAGGCGTAATCTATTTGAAATAAATAAATTCGATAAAAATTTAGAGATTTATACGTAGAATTTAAATATGCTAAAAAAAATTAGAGTTCTCAATTTAAATTTTAAAGTTGAGGGTCGTATCTTAATTTTAGGCCACTGTGTACTGTCGTTCTCCACAAATTTGGAAAAATGACTTAAGTTATAAATTTTACAACAAAGGAGCTTAGAACCGAAGTTAAGTCGCCCGCAATAAAGTCCGACTTAACAGACCGGCAGAGGCCAGATTTTAAACATTTGTTTCAATAGCCAAAAAAATACCTATTGTGCACTTTATTACAAGCGATTTAACTTCGGTCCCAAGCCCCTTTGTTGTAAGATTTATAACTTAAGTCATTTTTCCAAATTTGGGGAGGACGACAGTATATCCATTTTTTTTGTCAAAAAATGCGCGTTGGAAATTAACAGGATAGGATTTCAAGTGTTTTCCTGAAAAACAAATCCTTAAATTTTTATCGAATTTATTCATTTTAAAAAGTTCACGCCTTTTTTTCAAAAACAACTGAAAATCGACATAGTGTGTGCTGCATAAAAATACGCAAAATTATACGTAGAATTCAGATATGTTAAAAAAATAAGGTTTCCATTTGAAATTTTAAAGTTGGAGGTCGTACCTCAATATTGGGACACCTTGTATATCCAACTTTTTTGTCAAAAAATGCGCGTTAAAAAATAACATGATACGTGTTCAAGCGTTTTCCTGAAAAACAAATCCCTGAATTTTTATCGTAGTTATTCCATACAAATGGTTCACACTGTATTTATGTACAGCTGTTATTGATAAGGTAAGGTATTGATCAGGTAAGATTTAAGTTTAAAAATCATTTAGTATATTCATGAACATAAACATCGATGAATGTGTTTTATAATTTTCATCTCATTCTCACTCTCGTAATTCATAATCTAAAAAGCAAAACAGCCATTACATTTCAGTGAAAACTGTTTTATTAGCCGGGAATATTAGCAAGTTGCAGAGAACATTTAGAACAATTTTTAGTATAGTTCGACTCACCGTCTTATTCCCATCTGCAATAAAATTATTAGAGTATGCCCCAATCTACAAAGTATAGCTTCGTGTGAAATTGACATTTGACAAAACAAAAACAAAACATTGAAATAACAAAAATATTGTAATTTTGGAAACTACATTGCAGAAATTTTTGTTGTTGCAACTGAAATGAATACAAGGAATTATACTTTTATACCCAAAATTTTAATTTCTTAGGTACTGAATTACGCTGAGGTTATTGTCTGCGCTACCATCTAAATGCATTCGAGTTTCTAATAGTACCCTAGAACCTAGAAGCTGTCTTTGTCGTCGCGTTATGCTGAAAAAAGATGAAAAGTGTGACATAATTAATACAATACGTTTTGCGTTCATTGCATTTTAAGCCATGATGTAGAAAGAGATAGCAGTAAGAACGTGAATCTTTACGTGCGTTGAAGGTTTTATTACAAAGGTGGATAAGACCGTAAGACGTAGTATACCTAAAAAATTTCTAGCTTCGTACCTTTACTAACAGACAAAGAAGAAGATAAGTATTCCTAAATTTAATTATAAATATTTTAGAAAAACCAAGATGTAGAGAAACCAACCCCTTAGTAAATTTTGACTTAAATTGTAAATCTAACAACATTGCCATTCGAGATATTTGTACTTTTGTACACTATTCAAACTGTTTATGATGCTAAACCGTGTCTTTATGCTTAATTGCCCCATCCGTTCCTTCCACTTTGGGCTTCTGCTTCATTGTGTTAAAAAAGCAATAAATAACTAAATAATTTACTGCAGTGCTTCTGTCCTGAACAGCATTGTTGTTAGATTGTATTATTATATGTTGTTAGATTAATTCTCTTAATTAGATTTTTACCTAATTAAGCATTATTAGGTTTTTTTCTCTATAATAATCTATATTGACTTGATAATGTGCGGTGGCGAATTCGTGTGAGCCCAGCACGTATAGCCTGTGTCACGGTCTTATTCCTTTTTGTAATAAAACTTTTAGAGCATACCTCAAACTATGACCTATAGCTTTGTGTGAAATTGACTTTTGACAGAACACAAATTAACAAAACATTTAAATAACAAAAATATCGTAATTTTGGAGACTAAATTTCAGAAAACTTTGTTGCTGCTACCAAACCCGATACAAAGAATCATACCCTTATATACCCAAAGTTTTAATTTCTTAGGTATTGAAGTGACATCTATAAGCAATAACCGCTGCGTTAAAAAAATATTTTTTTTAAAAGCTTACAGTTTTATTTAAAAACAAAAATTATTAAACCCAGATACAAAAATATGATTATCTAGTCAATAAATTATTGAGGATTCACTTAATAAATTGTTATGGTAAAACATCGAGATTGCTAATCCGTCAGGTACAAAAATATTTAAGTATTTGAGTAATGAACGTCGAAGAAAAATTAGAGCTGATTGGGGTTGAAAACTGGAGATTCAACTTTACAGAAATTATTCTGTGTTCGAAGTGTTTGTTTTACCTTGTTTTATAAGATCTTTTTTCAATTTATATTTTTCAAATTGGTTATTTTTAGAACCTAGCACTGTTTCTGTATTATTTACCATTGCTATTTACAATGTCAAAATAAAAATTTTGTTATTTCACGACATTATTATTGCAAAATGTTTTTACTTATCACAATAATATTTAAGACGAGTTTCACAATAAAACTCTGAACCTTAATAGAGTAACAAAATGATTTAACTGGTTTTTCAGTATCTAATTAACTGATGTTTTTTAAATGAAACAACAATAAACAACAAAAAAAACACAGAGTGTAAGTTATAACAAAATCTTTGTTGAACTTTTAAGTTTATAAAAATTGTAAAAAAATCACTTCTAATCTTTGATAATATCATGTTTTCTAACATAGTAGAATGCATTGAATAAAGATAAATTTGTAAACTGGTGCTAATATTTTGGTTACTTTTTATTTAGAATGTTTGAGTTACAACGGTACAAGTTAATAATACAACGATATAACACTTATCCTACAAGCTTTGTCTTTGTTGTCGCATTAAGCTGAAAGAAGATAGAAAATGTGACACAAAGTGTGACATTTTTAGTAGGTTTTTTGTTCGTTGCATTTTAGGCGATGATGGAGAAAGAAGCAACAATAAGATTCTTTAAAAATAAAGTAAATCTTTTCTTACGTTGTAAGGTTTTATTACAAAAAGGAATAAGTTCGTGACACAAACTTTACCGGTCATTGACGATTAAAAAGTTCATGTACGCCTGTTCAAAACTATGTATATATACGCCATTTTTATTGTGCAGCTAGCTACTTTAAGGTGTCACGTTGACAAATTATAATTAAATATAATATCAACTTTACCATCTACCTTTTATCATTTCACAAAGTGAAAAATTAAGTGTTCTAAAAATTTTTTAAACAGCAGAGAGAGCAGACAGAAAAAACACGTAATGAGAAAAAACAGATTGAACGTCAAAAAATATAATATAATTTACCTTCAAGCGGTCCACTCGCATAAAAATCGCATTTTTATGTATCTCTATAAAAACGGTTAAAGTGCCTTTTTTATTACCGGAGTTGAAAGTTTTCAAGTCCATGAGAGTAGAAATGTCCACAGGCGGCTCGACCAAATCGAATATGTATAAGGTCATTTAAATAAAACATTTCACACAATAAAATTACGATTAATTTATCCATAGTTACAGGAATTATTTAATAACTAAATTATGTACCTTTAATAAAAAAAACCGAAAGAACTAAATAACGAAGTTATTACCTAAGTATTCACAATATTTAATCGGTGTGTGAAGTAACATGAGTCACCAATGTTCGTTCATAGATGACATGAGTGACATATGACAGTTGGCAAAATAAAAAAAGCAGAGTAACTATTCAACTACAATAATTCATGTGCTAAAAAGTAAACAGTTGTAAAATTCTAACAGTTAACTTTTCAGAATATAAAATAAATTGTTGAAAATTGTAATTTTTATAATTTTTGCTTTATTTAGAGAATAACGAAGTACATATGTCCTATAATCACCTAAGTCATCTAAAACACAATGTACTCTACCGGGTGAATCAACTTTTACTCGCACCCCAAAACCAACTATTTCTAATTAAGCAAAAATTTAAAAAAAAAAGTTTGGGTGATACATATTTTCAAATAGAAGAAGATTTTCTACAAGTTTCAAATTGTTTACTTGTAGGGTTTATTTTTAAGTTTTGCTCATTTGATTATAAATTAACGTTTGCTTACAAATAATACTCATATATAAGGAAGTCAGCTTGCGCAATTAAAATTAATTAAAATCTTTTAGCAATTAAGATATCTTTGATTAAAACGAGACGTCACTTTAAGAGAGATATTTAAAGTTTATTTACTTTTCAAAAAATTACCAAAATTGCAGTTTACACCCAAAATACATCTGGCAACATGGCACAACTTTTAAAATGACATACAATAAAATTAACCTAAATTTACCAGACATTTGGAGCTAAAATTTATTCTTTTATTACATTTTAACAGCTTGTTACAGTTAGGTGCAGTTGTTGATCGAACAAATGGCTAACTGTTTGTAATATTTTAACATTCTTATTTTAATTAAAAACCAAAATTTTTAACTTTTTTGAGCATAACAGGAAAGTGACAGAATAACTAAAAATTTTGACAATGTCAAACGGACTAACAAATCTCTAATAACAACTGTTCATTTAAAAAAGTTGTCAAGTGTGCTATAAGATTTTGATAAAAGAAAATGTACCGAGGAAGGGATGTCGGAACTTGATACACTGTGTTGATACATCAAGGACGTTGTATGACCAGGACGGAGGGTCGCCTATATTGCCAATGCTAAAATGTTGAAGACATTCGCTCACTCTAAAGTAACCTTTTACGACTCTATTACTCTCTCTTTCTTCTATACAAGGCAGAGGCGTTGTATGGCGTGGACGTAAGGTATATCTAACGTACAATTTGGAAAACGATTCTGTTAGTTGCTTTAACTGTTAAATTTAAGCTGCTGGGCTCAAAATAAAGTGTGTTTGAGTATAAATAAATTTAAAATTAACATTTTAGATTGAAAGCTTCTCGTGGCGTGCTCCAATTTATAAATCTAACGAGACGCTACTGGTTAGACATGCGTAGAATGGTCTACTTTAGTAACCTTTTATTGCTCAACGTGCATTGGCGCCGTTTTCACTTTTTTGAATTGACCCTCCGTTCTGATCATTCAACGTCCTTGTGATACATAGCTTCACAGTGCGCGCGCAGTTGTGATTTGTCGTCGTAACTGACAGTACGACAGCCGAATTAATCTAAGACATACTTCAAAATGTTTTTGTTTTTTCATAGCACACTTAACAACTTTTTTAAATGAACACTTGTTATTTTTAAGATTATTGTAGCGCCTGATAAGTGAATGGTTAGTTAACAAGTTTTATTTTTTTCCATTTATTCTACGGGTTCAAAATTCCACTATGCATATACGATGGGACACCCTGTACTTTGCCCAGTTGCCGACCTCGACTTCATCACCTCGACTTTAACACAAAACAAAAAGACATTTCTATTCTTAACGATCCAATCAGCTATTTAAAACAAAAAAAGAATAGAAGATATGCATAAAAAATACAACGTAATATTGATATTAAACACGTAACAATAAAAAAGTTAAAAAAAAAAGTAATCAATTCACCATATCAGCCAATTGCTCCATTGATCTATTTGGATACCTTGTAAAACAAGCTATCGTCTATTTACTGATGGGGGCTCCTACCAAAAACCGATTCCTGTCGGCTCTCCACACACCTTTGGTCGGTCTGATTTCAGCATTGTCAGCATAGAGTAAAGACGGTGGTTGTAAAACTCGTGCATCCAATTATTCGAACCTGTTATTAACCGAAAATCCAAATTCTCTAACACAGGCATCTTCGTTATATTTTGTATCGTTTAAAGATTTCATAATTTTATCCTTTCGAACATCGGTCGAAGTTGCCGCTTTCTTGATCATTGCACTTGTTTGGTTTTCAGTCATCCTACGGTTGACAGCTTGTCCAGCCACAACCGTGCAGAATTCCAATGGTAGTGAGATTTTTGATTTGCGTTCTCTAGAACCAACCCAAAGAGATGGCAAGTGTGGATAACGAAGTTTGTACCGTTTTTCGTTTTCGTAATATTTTTCAACAGTAGTCACTGTTCCATTATCTAGTGTAAATCTGGCTTGAGATGGTGGAGGTCCTAAATCATTGACTCTGTAAGTTTGCTTTGTACTGCTTTTTCCAGAAATCTCGTACTCTACTTTTAACTGTCTTATAAACTTTTTTAAAGTCTCTTCAACAACACGATTATGAGGTCTATCAAGCTGATCTCTAGTCATAGTATTTCTGTAATCGCTTCTCAGCTCACAAGTAAGATCCAAAAGGTTCAAACATTTTGGAAATGCTTTATGTGCGACGTCGACATTTAATAATGCTTTCCAACCTCTAATGGCAGATTGATACAAACCGTAATACATCTCCATGCCTTCTCCAAGAGGTATAATTTGATCTTTCGGACGAGTAAAAAAACATCTTCCGGCACTTATACAGGTGTTAACAGGAGCGTTCCTTAAAACTATATCTAAACACTGAAGAGCGTCTTGAGGCGACTGTCGAGTCATAAAAGTGTCATGTAGAGGAGTCAAATCCACAGTTCTCGCTAGTTTTATTTGGACTTTAAATTCTCTTGGACGGTTATCTCCTTGAATTTCAATTGTGTCGCTTTTTGAGTCAGAATCACCAAATGGGAGTTTTGTGGGGGAATAAAGATTCTTACGACCATCAAAAGCTGGATGATATTTTGGGTAATTTTTGTGTCCAAAAAGTTTTATCACATCGCGAAGTAGAGATTTCGGAGTGTCAGGAGTTATTGCTACATCGTAATGATAAGCTTCTTTTAAGTTACCCAAATTTAAAGCTAAATAATTGCTCTCTACTTTGATCTTTTTTCCTCTTGTTCCAGGAATTATGGTGCGCGATTCTGAAAGACAATCGCCTCCTTCCCAAAGTGGAAGGCTTACTTCCTTTGAAGGAGGAGATAATAATTTAGATGTTTGTTGCTGTTTCGATGAACTTAGATTTTGTTGTTGTGCTCTTTTTCTTTGCTGTTGATGTTGAAATGAACTAAGTCTTTGTTGTTGTAGTCCTCCTTTTTGCTGTTGATGTTGAGATAGATTAGGTCTTTGTTGTTGTGGTGGTCTCCTTTGCTGTTGCTGCTGAGATGGATCAGGTCTTTGAGACAGAGATAGGTCCTGCAGTTTGCTGTAAAAAAATTATTAGGTAGATGTATTCGTAAAATAATATAAAATATAGTATGCCTGTATTTTAAATTATATATCCATGACTCTATTGAACTTAGCAGTGCGGTAATAAAACCGCGTGTTTTTAAATAAAGATAGAAATGAAAACTAAATCAATTGTACATTGTGGTACATAGTGGAACATTGATAAATACGTTTCGTTTTCTATCATCAAAAAAGAAAATGACAATATTTGTACAGGTCATGGGTGTAAAAATGACTAAAAATCAGAGAATATAATTATTTGAATTTTATGCATTTTTGTTAAACTTTTAATTCTAAATCCCTTTTAGTTTGTCGATGAAAAACCAAAGATAAGGAAATAAAACGTTTTTTTTAAAAAAAAACTAGTATTTCGGTCAATCACAAAAAACGCGTAAAAAAATTTATATTTCATGGTTCATATGGAAAATTTTATTCTAAACCCTTTTGTTCTTGTAAATTAAAAAAAAAACAAGAAGGTACAATATATTCCTCCCCTGGTTCTGTAAAAGATTTCGAAGAGACTCCGATTCCTAGCTTGCCTTGAACTGTGATACTAATTTAACATTAGTAATGTGTAATTACTAATTACACAGCCATCAATTAATGGGAATTTGTGGGTTTTTCGTCTAAAAACTGTGACTTACAAATTTGATATTTTTCTACAAAAATATATATATATATATATAACACAACTCATTATGACTTAGATGTCTTGAACCAAAAAACCCTTTAAAAAAGTATTAGATTTCTTCTAAAAAAATAGAGAAGTTCAAAAAAATAAAATGTCATTTTTGTAACGATATTTTGCATAGATAATTATTTATTTTAACAAAAAAAATATTCAAGGCAATAAATTCAAGATGTTTACTATATAGTATCAAAATTTGAAGTTCGTTAGTTATTTAGCGGCTCTGTACTTTTTTGAGGAAATTTTCCTGTAAGACAGATAAGAATTAAAAACATCGAACTCTATATCCTCTCTTGTCGTCTCTCTTCTCATTCACAGCTAGGCATCCGCACGCTCCCCTTTCTGTTCCTGTAAGTACTAATGGTTTCCAAGAAATGTTAATATAAAAAAATTGACGAATTCGTCTAATCAACGTTTAGTTGTATTTTGTACAATACTTCGTGACAAAATGAGGAAAAAAAAGAAAATTGCGAGTGCCGGACGTCAGTAAAAGCAAAAAAATATTAACTAAAATAAAAGGTAATAAACACTATTTGTAAATATAAATACTTACAGTAACATTCAATAAATTTTGGTTGTCAATACCAATTTGTGATGTTATCAAAAATGTCATGTAACAAGGGCATAATTGTTATAATAAAGGTGCTGTTTAAAATAATGGTTATGTGTACTTAGTGATACCACAAATCTTTAGAAAACCAGATAAAATTTTGCATGGCATTGACGACTTTAAATGGAACCGTAGTATACAGAGTGTAAACGAAATTACACTTATTCTTTTTTTAATAATATTTTTGCTAAATAGTAACGCATTTAATTTGCAAATATTTTATAAAAAATCGCTATTAATTGAATAATAAACCAGCTTATAAAAAACAAAACAAATAGTAAGTAAATCTAAAATTTAACATGGAGTGATACAGAATAAAGATTTTTTTTTAAATACAAAAACGACATTTAGAGAATGTAACATATCTGGTTTTATCGGAAATGACTATAACTTTAGATTTGTAAATAAAACACCATATACCTTTTTAAATTACCTACACTAGATGTTACATTACACAAAGTGTGTATAAGGCTTTAGTAATCTATTTTTCTTAAATATTTCTACAGGACTATGTACTGCTTCTCAATATCTTGCAAAAGAACTTCTTTTACACAAGCATTTTTTTCAGTTTTTTATATGCACTGTTTCTAAATATTAGAAAGTGTTTATAATTTTTATCAGTACCTAAAAGCGAATTTTATTTAAACATTGTTACGTCTCTAAAAATGCATAGTTGGCATCAGCTCCATCAATTTCTATATTGCGTTTTTATCACAGTAAATTCTTCGAAATTAGTCTCGTATCGTTTTTCGGATATAAACGATCACCGAAACTATCATACAATCATATTTTGAAAAATTATATATAGTCTACAGTGCGTAAAGAATGTCACCTCTATCAATTAACAAATCATTTATGATAAAAATGTAAAAGTCCCAACACAAGTTAAAATTTTTGAGAAAATGACTATTGATATTTATAAACCAAAATAATTCATGTTTGCGGCTTCAGCACAGTTTTTTATAATCTGGAGTGCACTTTACGCACTCGACTGTAAAGTTTGTTTACTAATCAAAAAACCACCACCTGTTGAATTAGGTTTGTCATAATTAAATTTACTAGAATTTGACATCGTCAAAATTTTTGGTTAATTTGTCACTTTCCTGTCATGCTCACAAAGAGTTGAAAATTTTGGTTTCCAATTAAAATAAGAATGTTAAAATACTACAAACAGTTAGAGATTTGTTCGATCAACAACTACAGCTAAGTGTAACATGCTGTTACAATTTAATAAAAGAACAAATTGCAGCTCCAAATGCTTGTCAAATTTAGGTTGATTTTATTGTATGTCATTTTAAAAGTTGTGCCATGTTGCCAGATGTATTTTACGCGAAATTGCGACGTTGGTGGTTTTTTGATAAGTGAACAAACTTTATGTACACCCGGCCAATTTAATAATGTCGCGTCTATAAACGAACCCCTGCTGACGATCCCAGCCCACTAGCCGCAACCATGCATAAATTATCCCCTAGTGCAATAATCTTAAACTCCGAAACTCTGGTCTAGGGCAGATTCTTTACATCGCCTTAGTTTTCAGATAAATTTAATTTTGTGTTTTGTGTAATAATGTATTAATTTTGTAAATGATTTGATATATTTACGAATAAAAAATAAATAAATCAAAATTTGTGTTATAATTTAATTCTGCCGTCTTTACTAAATGAAACCAAAATTCGCAAATAATAAAATTCTAAAATTAATAAATTTGTTTCGTTAATTTGTGAGTTTAGTTACAAAATATATTACTACAATTTTTTCTAAACAAAATTTGCGTAATAAATTTTTATTGTTGTTACATATTATTTAGAGTACTACATTTGTAACTGTCTCTTCCTTTTTAAATTAGATCTTGTTTAAAAAAAAAGATCTTAAAAAAATGATTATGCGAATTATCGTTTTTCTATTATTTAAAGTTTAATAATGCGGATGAGATACGAAACCGACATAGGATCTCTAATAATAATTTTTTGATAATATTTATATAATTACAATAAATAAGCATATTGATTTATAGGATTTTTCTTTAAATTAATTATTTGACTTGTGGCATTTTTGTTTCGTTACAAATTTTGTTTTTGCTCTTATAATTGCTATAGTTTTATTAACAAATTTTAATTTTTTTTGGGTTTTGTTGACGTTTTCTATCCCCACACAAGCAGTGGTCCGACTCTTTTAAATCATTGATTCAGCCTGTATTTTAAATACTAATAAATATGATTTTTTTGTGTTACTTGGATTTTGGCGCGTCTGTTCTAGAATACTTAAAAAACTACCTTTTTGTTTTAAGAATTTTAACCTGTCACATATAGGTGTTTTTAATCTTATGCATAAATTAAGGTAAAGATTTAAAGAATGTTCTATAGTAACGTTTCTGTAAAATAAGATCTCTGGGCCTGGCATTGTCTTAAAACTTTATATCTAATATGTATTAATGTGTTGGTATGACTAAAAGACTTTAGTTTCACGATTTCAGGAATCTAACCCAAAGTTATTGCGTTACAATCACCGCCCAATGGCTCAAGCAAATATCTATTGTTTCTTTGTCAAAAATAAAACAACACCCCAATCCCGAAACACCGTTTTGAGGTAATGGCAGAAATAACTACCAACTCACGAGCTCTAAGTAACAAAAATAAACATATGTTTTTTTTTATACATTTTATACTATAAAACTAAACCGACTTGTTTAAAGGTGAGAAAAGAAAAAAATGTTGTAATAATATAGAAACGTTACTATAGAACATTTTTTAAATCTTTACCTCAATTTATGTATAAGATAAAAAAAATTACCTTATTAGAAATTAGGTTGATATTTGTAAAACAAAAACGTAGTTTTTTAAGTATTCCAGAACATTCCAGAACAGATGCGCCAAATTTTTGAGATATTGTAAATTAAAATCTCAGTAGCACGAGAAAAAATCGTATCTTTTAATGTTTAAAATACAGACTGAGTCAGTGATTTAAAAAGATGAGGCCACCGCTTATGTGGTGATACAAAACATCAACAAAAACCCAAAAAAAATTAAAATTTGTTATTAAAACTATAGCAATTAGAACAAAAGTCATAACGACACAAGTAAAAAAAGCATTTTAATAAAAAATACGATAAATTAATATGACTGATCAAATCATCTGTGATTATTGAAAATTGAACCAATAAAAATAAGATATTGTTTGGTTAACAACCAATCACGACGAATTTTAAGTGAGATAACCACGCGTGGTTAAAAAAACATAAACTAGCTAAAATTCAAGCAGACTGTAAAACAAAACAAAGGGACATGTTATGTTTAATATCTGTCTATTTTATTTTTCTGTTAAAATGCTAGTTTGCTTGAAATTTTTTTTTAATATATAAATTCTTCAGATATTAAAAAAACAAGTGCGCTTCGTGCGCTTGAAATACGATGCGTTTTGAATCCGAGAAGATTGAATTTTATCTTTTTCCCGCCAGAAAATTGACAGTTCTAGAGTCGGCCAACAAAAATAACTGTTAACACTTTCGAACAAGTATGTCAATTATTTTTGTTGGGCGACTTTAGAACTGTCAATTTTCTGGCGGGAAAAAGAAAAAATTCAATCTTCTCAGATTCAAAGCGCATCGGATTTCAAGCGCCCAAAGCGCACCCAAAAAAATTATATTTTCAAATAATACAAAAACTACTGAGTAGATTTTCTAAATTTTGGAATCTTTGGTTTGACAAAAAAAACGCTAAATTTTAAAAGTTTATTGAGGCACTATTATTCTATTTAAAAAAAAATAGTTAAACTAAAAAAACTAATTAAATCTAATTTAAACTCAAAAATTTTCTAAATTAGATTATCTATGAGACTATATTTAATTTTTAATGGGTGTCTACATTATTTAGAAATATTTTTTACTATCACAGCATTTAATATAAAAAAAAAAATCCAAAGTTATAGACGTCCACGGTAAAACCGGAAGTGATACAAAGTTTATTATTAACATAATGAGTTTCTTAAGTTTCGTTTTTCTATTTAAAAAAATACTATTAAAAAAAAGGGGTAAGCCTAATTTCGTTTACCCCACCTGGTATAAATATTATCAAAACATTATTATTAGAGATCCTATGTTGGTTCCGTATCCCATCTGCATTATTAAGCTTTAAATAATAGAAAAACGATAATTCCCATAATCTTTCTTGTAAATGTTGTAAGTAAAAAATTGCAAAATGCAAAAAATAAACTTAATAATTTATTAGTTAAACAAAACCAAACAGTATAATTTTTTTAAAAAACAAGATCTAATTTAAAAAAAAAGACAGTTACAAATGTAGTAGTCTAAATAATATGTAATAACAATAAAAATTTATTATGCAAATTTTGTTTAGAAAAAATTGTAGTAATATATTTTGTAACAAAACTCACAAATTAACGAAACTTTATTAATGTTAGAATTTTGTTATTTGCGAATTTTGGTTTCATTTTGTAAAAGCATAGAACGGTTTACGGCAGAATTAAATTATAACACAAATTTCGATTTATTTATTTTCTATCCGAAAATTATCAAATCATTTACAAAATTAAATTTATTTGAAAACTAAGGCGATGTAAAGAATCTGCCTTAGACCAGAGTTTACGAGTTTGAGATGATTGCACTAGGGGATAATTTATGCATGGTTGCGGCTAGTGGGCTGGGATCGACAGCAGGGGTTCGTTTATAGACGCGACATTTTTAAATTGGCTGATACATACATATTTAGATTGTGTATTTAACTTTTTTTATAAAAATAATAAAATAATTGCTTACTATGCAGACTGTAATGTAAGGTACCTAAAAGCTAATAAAATTTTGCTATTATTAATTTGTAGGTTTTTTATTTTGTTTATAAAAATCTATGTACTTTATATGACAGTAATACAAGACTTTTTCCTTGGCTTTAAAAATATGTAATTATTGCAAATATATATTTCTTGTTTATTTATTTTTTACCCGAATTCAATCATAAAATTATTGCCTAGCATCGAGTTGGCTGTGCAAGATACCACTAAAAATTGTGAATGACTGCAGCCGTGATTATTATACGTTACTTGAGAGGCCCGCTAGCAACCCTATTTCGCATAAAAGCTTGCTCACATAGTAAACATGCAGACCAATTTAACAGAATAGAGAGAAATTCTAACTTCACCCAAAATGTAAGAATCCTCTTAAGAGTTCTGCGCACTAGAAGCAGTAAAACGATAAACGCCACGTTTTCAAATTAGTACTTCCTCATTCCTCTCTTTTAATTTTTTTTAAATTTAATAGTAGATCGAGGTGATTTGTTACAATTTGATTAACATTTTAAAAGCATTTTGTACCAAAAATAATAAATGGGGTGGAGTAGAAGCATATTAGTATCACTCAACTTATTGCGTACCGGGAAATTGTAGGTTTGGTTACAAAAAGAAATTAAAAGTTATTAGAAAGTAGTTTCTTGATAATTAACTATGCATTTCTGTGTAGATTTTTTAATTTACTTTTAATTTAAAAACCGTTAAAAGTTGCATCTCCAAATTGCAGTTTTTGTTGCAGGCTCTGCTGTCACTAAACTTCAACTTGATGCATTCTGCTATAAACACTTTCTATTTGTAATTTTTGAGACCAAATAATAAAAAACATCAATATATAGAGTCCGTACACTTTTAGAACAGCACACCAATAAAAGTGTGCAGATGACAAAATAGTGTCGGGCCAGTCTCATTTGCAAATTGAAGGAGAGGAAGCCAAGCGGCACGTGGTTAGCGAAAGGTCAGCGGCTTTTGTCATTCTTGGTCATTCTGTTTAGTGTCGTTCGCTGACAGATTTTGATGACCCAACATGCTGTTCTGAAAGTGTACGGACTATATAGTTCTCGTTTCGAAAAGAAAATTGCATTTTTGGTTAAAGCGAGAGGTATTTTTTTTATTTGCGAAAAATTGACTTGACTCTAATTATGAGGTAGTAGCACACAAAAAAATAAATGACAAAAAAGATTAAAAACAGCGAAAAGATTGTTAAAATCAATATTGAAGTCATTATTTACTCCAAATTTTAATTAGTTACTGAAAATTACTTACAATTGGCACATTTTAACCACTATTTTTACGAACTGGAAATAGAATGCAAATGCATCAAGATTTATAGATGTGTCTAAATTTCTGTGCCGCGCATGCGTATTTTTAAATTACCATCATACGCTCCGCGGTGCCTAACCTGACCTACCGTAATAGAAGAAATAAAAGTGATTGGGAGCGCTGCGGGCCCCGCAGGCGGCTTACAAACATACTCTACTTTCCCTCATAATCTGTAGATGATAGCATATTTTCGCTAGCCAAACACTAGAGATTTAGGCAACTCAAAATACATAAAGTACGCATGCGCGGCAGATAAAAATTTAGACAAATTTTTAAAAAGGTAGGTAGCTAATAAGTCGGTCTACTCCGGGGCACACGCCAATGCTTGGAGTTCCCGCAGTGACATTTCTATAGGTTTGTTCCAACCGTGGAGGGAGGAATAAGAGGAGTTGGCATGCCCTATACCGACAATGTTAGGTTCTTGGTCGAGACACATACACCTTTTACAACCTTATTCTGAATTTGCCTCCTAAACAAATGACTTGTGCGCAAGTCAAAAATTGTTTTCACAAACAGCTGATATCATAGGCGTCTCATAGTGGTTTCTGTGCTAGTGGCATCTAAACAAGTCGTTTTTTAAGTGAATGTGAACAGTTTTACAATGGTGAGCTGCAAACTTTGTAAGTGTACGCGTCTTTCAAAGGACAAGCAAGGTGCAGGTGATATTATTACCCTTCACAAGTAAGTATATAAATGAATCTACTGTTTGAAGTGTATACTGATTGGTTGTAAAACAAAGCCAAAATTGCTTTTGAAAAGTTATTCTGTGAACTTATTGGGGTAACTCCAAACGGATAGGGTGTATAAAATGGATTTACCATCTATTTTATGCTCTTCTGTCTGATTTAATTAGAGAAATTTGAAATTTTAGTTCAACAAATTAAGTTAAGTTATACTCTTATTTCAAAACCTTAAATATTCTTCAATAAATAATTTCACAAAGAATAGTGTTTAAAATCTGAGACTTAATACTTCTAAATTATACTTCATATAACATTTTTAAAATTTCATTTAAAAAACTTGATTTTTTTTCACGAATTTAGCGTGCGAAGTGGCACTTTTTTTCACTCAAAATATGAAAATTCAGTGAAAAACAGCAATTTTTTCTATCAGTCAAAAAAAGGGACATTATTTCATTGTTTTCGTTTTTGTTTTCATTGAATGGACTTACAGGTTATTGGTTCAATACTGCATATAAAAATTGAATAAAAAAAATTCAGGCTATTGCTTCTATTCAGGCTGTTCGTCATTATTTTCATCAGTGTATTGTCACATGCGCCACATATTTAACTAGAACTTTAAGGCACAATACAAAAGTTAAAATTAAAATGACAACCTGTAAGCAATTATTGAAATTTCTGAAACTTTCCCCAATCCGTTTGTAAACAATTCTTAACAAACATTGAGAATATCTGGTAATTCCACATCTTAGAAGGTGTCCAAGCTAGGTAATAAACTTTAATCTGTTTTCTAGGTAATGTCAATTATTGTGTTCGACGAATTTTGCAACAGATAATATACTCTTGACCCAAGCTTCTATGACCACTCTGACTTAAATCGTAAATCTTTACATAATAGATCTCCTGCTGCGGTGACAATTGCAATTATCATGTACTTATGTTGGCCTAGGAGTTTTTACGATTGTGCCTCAGGTAGATCGCAGATCCCAATGAAGCTTGGGTCGAGTATACTATTCTAAACCAATTTTGGCCTACCTGACTTTAAAGGCAAGTCTGTTTATTACTAGTGCAATAAAAATTGTATTGTTACCAAACGCAAGTAATTTATGGGCATTAGACCTTTCCATGCTACCTAATAAAATCTCCCGGGACAGGCAGATTTTTTATATTTTTGTTAAATATCTTTAAGCGAATATTATAATTAAATATATTAATAAAATCTTCACTTTTATAGATCACCTAAAAATAATGAAGTGAGAAAACTGTGGGTCTCTTTCGTTGAATCAGAAATGGGAAAGTCACCTGAAAATGTGAACTTTTTTCTGTGTTCTAGACACTTTGAAGAACATTTCTTCGTTAGAAGTTCATCAAAAAAAGTAATTTTACGGGCGAATGCAGTCCCTACAATCTCATTCAGTTATGCGCAACGAGTAAGTTTTATATTATTATAATTTTACAAATTATTATATAATTATGTGCATTATTAATTTTATAATTTGTGTAATTATTTTCTTTGTTGCAGATCCAACCCAACTTTCAAAGTGTTGAAACTTGTGATATTTTTCCTACTTCTCCTGAGCAATCCAGTAATGAAGATGACGACGACGTAGCAAATATAGTATTTCCTCTAAGTAAAAAAATAGAAAACCTTACACTGAAGACGTCTGAAGTTGTATCCTTAAAAGAAGAAATAAAACAACTCAAAACACAACTTTATTTGCATAAAAATATAATTGCAAAATTACGTCGTCAGAATGAAAGGAAAAACTTACAAGTAAAAAATTTGCAAGAAATTGTAAAATCTCTTAAAGAAGATTTAAACAAATCAACTTCCAAGGAGATAGAAATTTCCCAGTTTGGTAAAAATGAAGAATTAATTAGGAGAATGTGGTGTAATCATTTGAAATTACCTGTACCACAAAAATATGGTGAAGAATTAAGAAAGTTTTCATTAACTACACATTTTTATTCGCCAAGAGCCTATTCATTTATTAGGGAAAAATTTGATAATGCTTTGCCTCATGTTAGAACATTGTTTTCGTGGTATTCTTCCATTAATGGCTTACCTGGATTCACGCAAGAAGCTTTTGAAATGTTGAAGTTGAAAGCTGCTTCTAATGGTGGAAAACTGTTATGTTCGTTAACTTTTGATGAAATGGCTGTTCGACAACATGTTGAATTTGATGAAAAAGAAACCTATGGATATGTTGATTTAGGGTCAGAACTTTTGACACAGAAAATAATCGCGAAAGAAGCGCTAGTTTTTATGCTTGTCGCTATCAACGACTCCTGGAAAGTTCCTTTAGGTTATTTTTTAATTAGTAAACTTAACAGTGAACAAAAAATGCATCTTGTGCAACAATGTTTATATTTAGTTAAAGAGTGTGGCATTATAATAACAAATATTACTTTTAATGGTTGCCAAGCTAATATAAAAACAGTTGAAAAATTAGGATGTAATCTAAATGTGGATGGTTTAAATACATCTTTTGGAGAGGATAATGTTAATATTATACCTGATCCCTCACACATGTGCAAATTAATTAGGAATGCTTTTGGGGATAAAAGAAAATTTATAGATGTTAACAATAATATAATTGATTTTTCTTATCTTGAATTGTTGAACACTTTACAAGAAAATGAAGGTCTTCATCTGGCGAATAAATTGAGGCGGCAACATATTAATTTTTTTTAGACAGAAGATGAAAGTTTATTTAGCAACTCAATTGTTAAGTCGTTCTGTTGCAGACGCTTTACTATTTTGCAGAGACAAATTAAAATTAGAAGATTTTAAAGACTGTGGCCTTACAGTGCAATTTATAGTTTTAATAAATGATGCGTTTGATTTTCTAAATTCACGAAGTCAGTATGAACATGGTTATAAACAAGCAATAAAAGATAACAATATCGAAAATATAAAAAAATTTACTAGTGAATTCACAAATTATATTTTGCATTTAAAATTTTTTTATAGTAATACATTTGTTTTAAAATCTTCTAGAAAAACAGGGTTTCTTGGTTTCATTGTTGCGCTTAATTCTGTTATTGATTTATATAAAAAATTTATTGATGTAAACAGTCCTACGTGTTATTTAAAGTATTTACCTGTGTATAAGTGTAGTCAATTACAAGTACAAGTGTAGTGTAGTCAAGTGTACTACTAGTACATGCAGAAATAAGTAACAGAGGATTTGGAAATTGTATTCCATTGCAACAAATTAATATATTAAACTGTTCGTCATCTAGAAAACAGTCATTAGATTTTAATAGTGCAGACAGAGAAATAGACTTGATTTTAGCTGAACATGAATATTTATTTAATAATGAAATTTTAACAGAATTTGTCGAAGAGACAGTGATTTACATTTCAGGATTTGTATCTTTTAAAATAGCAAAATTATCAAAATGTGAGAATTGTGTTGCATCTTTATTTGGACAAAAAGAAAATTTAACAGGTAGTCTTATAGATTTGAAATCACGTGGTAGATTATGCTACCCCAGTGAGGACGTTATTTTGATTTGTAAATCTACCGAAAAGCAATTTCGATATAATATAAAGATTTCCGATTCAAACATCAATATGATGAAAATTGTTAATAACATCTTAGAATATGTAAATTCAAATTCACTTTTCAAAAATTACAGTGACGAGCATTATTATGACCTAATAAAGAAAATAGCAGAAGTATATTTGACGTTGCGAATAAAATATTATTGTAAAACCCAAAATTTTAAAGAACCTAGAATTCGAAATTTTAATAAAAAAACTATTCATTTTAAAGGGCAGTAATAATTTCCTTATGTATTGTTCTACCATTTGTATTTTTTATATATGTATTGTATAATAAATTTTAAAAATATGACTACTGCATTTTTTTTACTCTGCCTCAAATACCATTTTCGTAGTGCTGTCCCCAAAATTAAAAATTATTGACTACGCCACTGCTTTCAAATTTGTAGAGGAGGGAAAGCTAGCGCGCGAAATATGAAATGCTTGTAAAAGGTGTTTGTCGATTTACCAAGATTCAGCGCTTATGCCCACTCCTCTTATTCCTCCCTCCACGGTTCCAACCACCCTGATGACCGTACATTGTACGGTCCCGCTCAAGCGCAATGAATAAACGGCGTTCCAACCAACCTTTGGATCGTACATGGGATGGCCTCGTGACGGTCATTTCGATACATGGTTCTGAGACTAGGTACTGGTTGAACTATCATGCGCACTGTGAATATTCGTTGACTTAATCAAATAAGTTTGAATTTTTTTTATTAAATTTTTAATATGGGCGATATTGATAAAGAAGACAGTGATATTTCATCAATATCTGATTTGAGTAGTGATGATGAAATGTTGATAAATAAATCCCGCATAAAAAATCAAAATTATTTAGAAATATTTGTTGTTTTAAAGATTTTTTATTGTAGTTTTTACATTATTTTTAAATAGTTAGTAATAGTGGATATTCATTAAAAGCAAACTTAGATACGCTATACAAAAACAGAGAAAATTTAACTAGAAGGCAGCAAAATTATAATTTACAATTAGCAAAAAAATCGTTGTCATAGAACATTATTTTGAACTATTAAAACAAAAATTTCGTCAGTTATATCATATTAAACTGCAAAATATTACGGTATTGGTACACTTTATTAGGGCAACATGTGTTTTGCACAATATAGCGATTGATGATTAATTTCCATTTAATAGGTTACATCCTAATAAAATAGATGTACCAGTTCCTCAACATAAAAATGATGACAAAGATAAAAATGAGGATGAAAATATTTTAATAAAAAATAGAAAATTTTAGAATTTTGTTAACACTTCAACTAACGCTTTCTCATTTCAAATTTCGTGCGAAACTGTACCACCACAAGACGGTCATCAATCCGTTCCAACCTCTTGCAAAAACCTCGGCAGTGCCATGTAATCACATGCGCACTAAAACGGTACAAACAGTACACGGTATCGTCCCGTGTATCGTACAGAAACCGCTGGTTGGAACAAACCTTATGCCTGTCTGTTTATAAGCTTGCTGCTTGTCTACAAACTGTAAGCAATCAAGCAATGCGTCTGGCAAACTTATAACACGTCATCATGTCCGCTTTAGAACATGTTCAAGATGCGATACCTATAAATGTCTTCACCACCGTGGTGTATATATTATTTTTTCCACTACTAGCCAAATTTAAGGTAAAAATTAAAAATAATAAATTATCTTGAAAAAATCAAATAGCACAGCAATTCGTTTTTCCTTTAATAAAACAAAAACCAAATAGTCTGATGCAGATTGACATTTGATGGTTAAATACATTAAATATATTCGCAAATACGTTAAAAACAATCCCCCGGGTATACAAAATGATGTTGCAGAAGTTTTTGTTAAACAAGTACCTTAAATTCTCAAAACATTTAAATTTGTTCATTATTAACCTAGGTTAATAATAGAAAAAATTATTAACCACTAGCAAAGAAATTCAACTTCTCAGTTAGCTAGAAAACGCAATAATGATCAACTTTATAGCTAGTAGTATAAAAAAAAATATGTAATGAAAATTCACGCGCATTGTGATAAGTGGTAATAAAAAATAATAAATCTTCAAAAAAGGAAGGTTTTCTGCTCTTTCAGATATACGTATTATTTAATCTGGCTATGTAACATTTCATATTTGTATTACGTATGTACTACACTGACTGTAGCCATATAACATTTCTAACTATCTCGGATTTGCAATTAACAAAGACGTAAACTCTGTCTTAATTCTTGGTTTTGCCAATGACACCACAATAGTTGCCAATAGCCGACATTCATCTGCAGAATTATTTTTAATGACTAGACACCTCTTTCATGAAATAAGATTGCAAATTAGCTAATATGTGTTCAATAATTGTTCTGGCCAGATCGCCTATGTGTGGCAATTGTCACAAAAAACGTAAGTCTCGGTTAACATTACAGAACAATAACACATAACAGCTCCCAGTGCTCTGCTTTTTAACCTCTTGCATACTTTTCGAGTTTCTGTGTCTTCTTTTAAATTAAAATCAGTTCCTTTCAGAACTTGCATACAATTATCATAATTTGCAATGTGATTTTTATTAAAAACTCCTAAATGCAAAAAAAAGACAACATTTAGACAGTTGACAGCAAACCATATGAACTTATCACGTCAACCTACGTTCATGCTAGAAAGAAAAAAGCACAGCAACTCATGACCAGAACAATTATTGAACACATATTACAATCAATCCATCGCAATATGCACAAAAATGGATTACTCGACAAAAATAATCTTCAGTTCTGCTACGGAGAATCGAGTTACTGAGACATAATCGAGTCCTGAAGGTGCCAACAAGGGGCTGTGGTGAAGAAGAGGGCGTCCCGACGACGATAAAAGACAAAGAGACAAACACTCCGATCCCGTAATCCCGTTTCTGTGCCGACTCGAGAAAGGTCGCGGCGAATTGTATTTTGAAAATTTTGAGTGTATTTTCGCACTGATTTTCAATAAATTAACTTTCAACAGTTTTATTTAAAATGTACAGTTTAAAAGTGAAATAACTCAGCCTAGATTGTGGTGTTTTCGCCTAAATTTCTGTGTCCTGCGGCTGAAGTTTGACAGCGTACAGCCGACAAAATGACGGGCAAGACTGGCAACTGACAAGAGCCGTCGGCGCTTAAACGATTTGGCGGTAGATGAAAATTTGAAAGACGGTTTAAACATAGATATTCGAGCAATGGTTCAGCAGCAGATGATGGAGATGCGGAAAGAAATAAGGGCACAATAATTCGTCGTCCTTGCACATGCACAGGTGCCAACTCCCTAGTGGTGATTGACGAAAGTGAGATTAGGGTGACAGTTCCACCAGCGTCAAGCACCGTGGTGTCAGATCTGGCGTCTCCAGAGTTAGTGCGGTAGCATGATACTAAGACTATAGTATAAGACCTATGCTAAGACTACACAGTTAGTCTTAGTATCATGGTGCGGTAGCACCCGTGTTCGACCCTGATGAATAGAACGCCAACGTAACCACTGGGGCGATCAAGATATATCAACTAGAGAGGAATCAACTATGGGTAGAATTTGTAGAAAGAAGGTGAAAAAATCTGCATAATGCACATGAAGCTATAGAGTGCGACCGGGAGATGGTTCCAGTCGCTTCTGTCGCACAATCTGTCGTACAATCTGTCTTGGAAAGAGTGAAAGTTGGTAGAAGTGAGAGTAAAAAACTAGGGGAGTCCTCTTGTTACAGGAATAAACTAGAAACGTGCGAGAGGGTGAAAATCAAGGAGCCAGATGCCACCTCTTGTACTTGTGGCGCAGATAGTGGAGAGAGTAAAAGAGCCAAGTAAGTCCTACACCTCTTATTACAAGAAAAAACTAGCGACGTGCGAAAGGGTGAAAATCAAAGGCCAAATGCTACCTCTTGTATCGTTCACAGCCTTCCTTTACACCTGAAAGTTCATGCTTACGCTCTACAGTGCCAGCAGCCAGAAGCACTGGTAGAGGGTGAAAGAAAAGTGATGATTACTATTGATAGTAGCAACCTGGAGCTGGTGTCATTAGTAACGGAGAAAGCGGTGGCTAAAATCGATCTTATTTTAAGGCAACCGATACTGAAGAATGATGACATTATTTTGAAGGTGGGGGAAGGCGTAGCGAAACTGTTGCGACTCAATGACATGTTTAGTAACCTGACCTTAAGCGAAGATTGTAGGACACGAATGGGACATTTAGTGACAAGAACAGTCTTGATCCCAGACACGATGACAATGGTAGATATTGCGCTTATTGATTCCGCATCTGGAGGAATATGGACCATGCCGGCGAAGGTGATGGAGAATGGACAAAGTTGTGTAGCAGTAACAGGGTGTGTGTTACGCTGGAACAGAAATACAGCCATGCTAGGAATAACAAATCTCGGAGAAGAAACTGTAGAGTGGTCAGAGAACATGGTGCTTAGAAGAGCAGAACTATGACAAAAGAAATGGAGGTTTCTGTTGCTGTTTCTGACTCAACGGTGAGTGCGATAAGCGAGAGCAGAGCGAGCATGATAAATTTGAAGCCGGTTCGCGTTGGTGCAGAAGAGCAAGCGAATCTGGTGAAACGGTTGAAGGCCAATTCTTGGTGTTTTGTCAGTGTTGACGACATGAAAATAAAATCGTCAGCAGATATACCAGTTTATACAAGACCATATCGACTTCCAGAGATCGAAAAACAGAAGGTAAAAAATAAAGTGGTTAAATTGATAAGATCAGGTGGTGTGGCGAGAGAAAATAAATTAAATCATGGTAGTTCCATTATCTTGGTGCCAAAGAACAATGATATCAGATTTTGCGTAAACTAGAGGGCAGTGAATGTTATTGCGGTAAAGGACAGATTTCTTTTAGCACTGGTAGAAGATCAGCTAAAAAAATTCTCAGAAAAGTATTACTATACAATATTTGATTTAGCGCAGGGTTTCTACCAGGTGATCGTGGATCTCCAATCAATGCAAATTACCTACCCTAAAATTTCCCAACAAAAAACACCCTGATTATGTTACTACTAATAGTGTTTGGTGGCTATTGCCTGCCATTTTTAAGAGAAACTCATGACTTAACTGTAGACAAGTTAGTTTGTGTGCAAAGTTAGGATCGGATCCTAACTGATGACTACTGGTTGTATCATTTGAAATACAACCAGTAGTCAAAGTTATGTCAATTATTTTTGCGGTGTACTATGAGTACAAAGCGTACTGACCATAAAAGAAAAATATTATCTTCAATTAATGATCCCTAAATCCCTTATGTTTTTGTATAAGTAAATTAGCAATAAGTTTCTAAGAAAAGTGTTACAAAAACATAAATTTCCAAAATGGAGTTAATTTGGTTATCCCATTAAAAAAACACCATGTTATTTGATAAGACAGGCTTTACATCAACAGACTGGAGAAATTATTTTTAATGGTAGGCAACGTTGCTCTAATAAGAATTATTTCAATAATACCCGTTGCAGGCGCTACAGCAAGGTTAAAACCCCCGCTTCATGTTTTCGGGTCTTGATAATTCGGTCTCTTATAACAAAACATTTGACACCACTGTGTTCGAAGTATAATAGTCTGCCAGCAGCCTACGTAAAAAAAAAGATGTGTATAAAGGTTGTTCCAACCAGCGGTTTTTGTACGATACACAGGACGATACCGTGTACTGTTTGTACCGTTTTAGTGCGCATGTGATTACATGGCACTGCCGGAGTTTTTGCAAGGGGTTGGAACGGATTGATGACCGTCTTGTGGTGGTACAGTTTCGCACGAAATTTTGAATGAGAAAGCGTTGGTTGAAGTATTAACGAAATTTTAATATTCTTTATTTTTTATTAAAATATCTACATTTTCATCTTTATCTTTGTCCTCATTTTTATGTTGAGGAACAGTTACATCTATTTCATTAGGTTGTAACCTATTAAATGGAAATTAATCATCAATCGCTATATTGTGCAATACACATGCTGCCCTGATAAAGTGCACCAATACCCTAATATTTTGCATTTTAATATAATATAACTGACGAAATTTTTGTTTTAATATTCCAAAACAGTGTTCTAAGACATAACGATTTTTTGCTAATTGTAAATTATAATTTTGCTGCCTTCTAGTTAAATTTCCTTTGGTTTTGTATAACGTATGTAAGTTTGCTTTTAATGAAAACCCACTATTACTAACCATTTAAAAATAATGTAAAAACTACATTAAAAATCTTTAAAACAACAAATATTTCTAAATAATTTTGATTTTTATGCGGGGTATATTTATCAACATTTTATCATCACTACTCAAATCAGATATTGATGAAAAAATATCACTGTCTTCTTTATCAATATCGCCCATATTAAGAATTTAATAAAAAAAATTCAAACTTATTTGATCTAAGTCAACGAAAATTCACAGTGCGCATGATAGTCCAACCAGTACCTACTCTAAAACCATGTATCGAAATGACCGCCACGAGATCGTCCCATGTACGATCCAAAGGTTGGTTGGAACGCAGATAGGGATCGTACACTGTACCGTGACTTTTGGGTTGGAACGCCGTTTATTCATTGCGCTTGAGCGAGATCGTACACTGTACGGTCTTCAGGGTGGTTGGAACAAACCTACTACGTCATTGTCACCGGCAAAAGAGAATTAAAGCATCAACTTAAAGTCAACATTAATTCCATCAATTAGTAACGATAACGAAATGTTGACATTAATTGTCCAGTTAGACAATAATTAGTTATTTTATGCTTTGTTACATCGAAGTTAATAGGCGAACTTTATAAATATTGCATCGACAACATATCTCGAAAACTATAAACATTTATATAAGAAAATTTTGGGTATTTAACATCTTTTTAACGAAAGTCTGTTAAAATTTCTAACATTACTTGAATAAGACCTAGTATAAGCGTCTACTTTGTGGTCTGTTTTTAAGATATAAGAGCTGGTAATTCCGAAACAAAAAATTTTATAGAAAAAATGAAAAATACGTATCAATTTGTTTTTGATTTGGGGTTAAAATATTTGCACTCGTTCGTGAGATATCGTCTATAAAAAACATTGAAAATAAAAAATTTCATTTTTTTAAAATGTAAAGCCAATACTAAAATAATAAAAAAATAATAATTGAGGTACAATTAAAATATACTTATGTCAGAATACACTCCTCAGATAGATAACAAGTAAGAGAAAAATTGTAAATGAAGGTAAAACTTTAAACACCCGCACAAAATACACAAATACAAAAATAACGGACCAGAGCTTGCTCTGATTTAACAACTTTCTGTTCTCAGGGCATGATAGTCAATCTTATATAAATACACGCGTAGGGGGAACGTAGAGTTACAGCGTTTCAAACTAAAGAGTGCAGCGTTTTGATTTTAACTAAGAAGTACGACGATTGAAATTTTAAAAATTATTTTTAGAGTCCAAATGCAAATCTAAAGCTTTGTGTATATACAAGAAGTGATGTGGAAAATATTTTCAAGTATAAATGAAAGAAAATTATATTTTTTACGAAGTACAGCGTTTGAAGTAAGAAGTACGGCGTTTCAAACTAAGGAGTGCAGCGTTTTGATTTAAACTAAGAAGTACGGCGATTGATATTTTAAAAATTATTTTTAGAGTCCAAATGCAAATGTAAAGCATTGTGTATATACGAAAAGTAATGTAGAAAATATTTTGAAGTACAAATAAATTTCTAATTTTTTATTTTTTTTATTTGTTTTTTTATTTTTTATTTTTATTTTTTTTGAAAATTAAGTAAATTTTTTTTAAGAAATAGCTATTAGACTTTATGAAGTACCCCTATAAAAAAAACCGCATCATTCTAACTTTATTTAAACTTTTTCGAAATTTTTGTAAGTTTGGGGGCGGCTGGAGGCCGTATGGGGGGTGGTACAGAGCAACTGATGTTTTATTTGTTTATTATACGTTTATGTCTATAAGTTAAAAAATTTTTTTTAAAAATCCCATATTTTTTTTACTCCAAATTCCATCTCAAACTCCCAAATTTCAGTGAGGGGCGGGGAAAAACTTTTTTATTTATGGTCCTAAAAATCTGAAATTTGGGATATATAAAACATAGATTTTTTAAAAATTTTCCACTTTGTCAGAATATCTATACGACTTCTAGTTTCCGAGAACTGTAGACGTTTATTATCCAGTCTGTGTAGCCTAAACCGTACTGCGCATGCGCAAACTTTTTGTAAAATATTAAATTTAAGACATGTCCGCAAATTCATTTTGGAGTCACTTACTTTCAATTTTATATTTAGGGGTCCAAATAAATTTTTAAAAATTTATTTGTTTTTTTTTTGGTTTTTGTTTAAATTTTTTTTTCACCCCCCTTTAAAATTAAAGTAATTTTTTTTTTAAGTTTTGGGTATGAGACCTTATAGGGTACCCCTATAAAAAAAAACCGCATCATTCTAGCTTTATTTAATAATTTTTGAAATTTTTTGTAATTTTGGGGGCGGCTGGGGACCGTATGGGGGGTGGTACAGAACAACATATATTTTATTTTATCATTTCAGATTTATGTCTACATAATTCAAAAAAAAAATTTGAAAATCGGAAAATTTTTTTTGCCCCAAATCCATCTCAAGGTCCCGATTGGAGTCGGGGGGGAGGACGAAAACTTTTTTGTTTATGGCTCTAAAAATCTGAAATTTGGGGAATAGAAAATATAGATTTTTTAAAAATTTTCGGCTCTAACAAAAAGTCTATGCGACGTCTAGTTACTTAGATTATAGACGTTTATTGTCCAGAATGCACAGCGTAAACGACACTGCGCATGCGCAAACTGTTTTTAGAATATTAAAGTTAAAATATGTCCGGAACCTCATTTGAGGGTCTCCGTTCTTCTATTTTATATTTAGAGTATAAAATAAATTTTTAAATTTAAAAAATGTAAAATTTTACACTTTCAACCCTTATTTGAAGGGGTAGGTTTAATTTTGAAGAAACGAAATTGTCAAATTCGTAATGCCCGGTTCAAAATACGTAAGAATATGTGTCACTTTTTTGTTTGTGGGATGTCGTTTTCCATCTCACGTTCCCTATTAGTAGTAATTGATAATTATAAAAAAAAATGGAACTGTATTCAACATACTTCTGAAAGCACAGAAGGACTCTAACTGCATAGCTTATACTGTTCTTATTAGTTTATATTTTATTTGTTCATATTATTAAAACTATGCTGTTAAAGTGTTAAACATAATCCTAAGTTTTTCGATGTCTGTAATCACATTTATATTAAACATTTATATTAAAAGTTACCTGAAACTACCTAATTAATGTAAAAATGCAATATAGAAAGTTTTTTTTATAGAATCTATAAATAACAATTAGTTTGACATTTTTAACCTCAAATATTTTTTTGACAATCAAACTAAAGGTTGTTTACATTTTAGTTATAAAATTTTAGGGTTTATTTACACAATCAGCGCCTACTGAGATCGCATTTATTTTGAAATAAACCATATATATGATGGGAGATCCTGTACATGCACATACTTAATGCATTATAATTAATTATTATGATACGAATATATTATAAGTATCATATTTTTGTATTATAAAAAACTGAAATCGAAGCTTTCCCACCCTTTAAAATGTTTTATGTTGCTACCATAATCTGTGTTTTTGGCATTTACAATGCAATGTATCGTATGTCTTGTTAAATTCGTACGGCGATAAAGCGACATCTGGAACAAATGCTGTGAACCAAAAAAAAAATTCTCCATTTTGTTGAATAATTGAAATAATAATAATACTGAGACCATCCAGGTCTGGCTGGCCTTTTAATATATGCAACCAACAATACGGCGACATTATTTTAATGTTTTATTACAGGAAAGGGTTGGTAATAGCACATACAAATGAGATAGGGTTGTGCTACATTTTTTGCACTTTTATTTGGTAAATGTTTTAGTCAAATTTAATGTGTATAACTGCTATTTATTTAGCCTCTTAATTTTTCAGCATTTTAGTGAACAATAACTATACTAATTATCGTTTTAACAGGTGAACATCGAGCGGACGATGTTCAGTATTATTGTCTATTTATTTATAATCGTAAATTGTTTATTTATCTCGGGCCCGAGTATTATAATTTGTTGTTTTCATTTCCACAGCTCCTTTTTCAGCCATTCAACCCCGTAGCGAGTTATCTATCAAGATAAACTTTATGAAAACAGAATAATTAACATTGTTATTCATCTACATATTACAGGAACCAATTAATTGTTTATATTTTAGTTAAATTAAGAATATTAGAGTCGAAAATCGAAGGTTTTAGAAGGCAGAACGAATCGCCGTTCGACGGAAAACAGGTCACCGGGTCACCCATTAAAGGATTAGTTACGCTTAGGGGAGATTTCTCCACACGCTCTCTTGGGGCGAAAACCATCAAGTTTCTAATGGAAGAAAGGCCATAAGAACAAACCCTTCTTTGGTTCGAAATCGCTAAAAATTAATTAAAATTCCAAGAAACTGTGGGGACGCACAAGCAACCCCTGGGAACAGTCACGTAGGCACCTTCGACGTCACTAAAAATTTAGATATAAAAGGAACCCCCAGAAAAGCCATCGTCAGAGAGTGCTTAGCCATTCTCCAGGTTGATGAGAGCCCCTCTGTCCGTGACGAGTTGAGCATCATTAACTATTCTGCGATAAACTTATTTTTTTCCTTTATTGGAAAAGACTGTTTATTGTACCTGTTGTCTAAGGTGGAGCCCCTCTGTCTGTGACGAGTGAGCACGCCGCGGATAACCCTTTGAACGCACTACACTAATTATTTTTGTTCTTGTTGACGAGAAATTGGTTACCTGTTGTCCAAGGTGGAGCCCCTCTGTCTGTGACGAGTGAGCACGCTGCGGATAACCCTTTGAACGCACTACACCAATTATTTTCATTCTCGTTGACGAGAAATTGGTCACCTGTTGTCCAAGGTGGAGCCCCTCTGTCTGTGACGAGTGAGCACGCTGCGGATAACTCTTTCGAACTCTCTTAACCGATTATTTTCGTTATTTTCGACGAGAAATCGGTCATCGATAAAGAAGTCCTTTCCCAAAACCTCCACTAGGGGATAAACTCGTATAGTAATACCTAATTTCTTTTGTTAATAGATCGTGAGGCCTCAAACAGCCCGAGGACCATCCTTCCACGGTTTGTGAGCGGTCATCAGTTCCTGAAAGTGACCAGACCCTCGTAGCTGTCCACGATGTCAGGGGAGCCAGAGGACCACCCTTTCGCCGTCCACGAGCAGTTATCATCTCGTGAAGGTGACCAGATACTCAGAGGTCGGTATAAAAAGGGGTAAAGCCTAATTTGATTACTTTATATTTGTATTCAACAACTTATAATCACAGGGGGGTCCCTGTCGGTTATGACCAATTCATATAATTGTTATCTTGTTAACTCTTTCATTTACTTATTATTTTTATTTTTACCGATTAAGTTAGCTCCGCGTATGACTTGTACGTGTCTAACTACTAACGGCCTTTTGCTGTAATTAACTAATAGTTGATTACACTCATCTGACTCATTACTTGCACTTTAATTGCAAACTCTTTACTATTCTCCTGGCCAAGCCAGGGACCACTACCACACCACGGGAAAAGACTAAGCCAGCCCGGGTGTAGTACTATGGCAATAAAAAGACTGCCTAGCTAATTATTAACAAACAAAAGACTCCCGAAAATGGGACATATTAGGGAAAGAGAGTACGCGGTAGTTGGTTTTTTGGGGAGGCTTCTACGCACTCTTATCTATTAATTTTCTGAGTCAGAGGTGTTTAATCAGCTCTGCAATTAACTCAGGGTTTAACCCTTTTTAACACTAAAAATCTAATTTTTTTGAACAGGCCAGGCCTTAGAAGTGTCACAATACATTGTTTATTTTAAATTCTTTAAAGTGTATCTAGTCTAAGCAATGTCATTTAAAAAACATTAATTATAACAAAAATACAATATATTTTATATAATTTGACAATGCACCTGTCTTTAAAAATGTTACATATTACATAAATGTTACATACAAAAATTGTACATACCATATTAAAAAATCAATTTTTTTGTTTAAGTTTTAATCACAGAAAAACGAAAAAAATAAATAAAAATATTTTTTTTAATATAAACAATTTTTTTAAAAAACTAACAAGGCATTTGCCTAGACAATTAAAAAAGTTTTCATTTGATGTGTAATTATATGTGAAATAATTAACTAGAAGAGAACTATGCGAAAACAAAAATGCTTCCCTTTAGAGAAACCATAATATTTGTGGTTGAGCCTAATACCTATTAATAAATGTTTCTCCAGATTATTAAAAAGCACAAATTCTTCTTAGCGGTTTGTCTTTACAGCAATTGCAATAATTGCTTTATAGGTTTCCTCCATATTTTTCAGCAAGGTAGGTTAAAATTTTTTCATATCTGATCTGGTGATTAACATTATTTTTGGCGTCTTAAGAACCCCCGCAGTGTTTATTAAATAAAGCTTATTCGTGCCGGCCGGTCCGTTTTGCAGACCAACGCCACAGGGGTTCTTGAAATGTGTCGCTTTTGCGGACCAGCCTGGGGATTAGCGCTACGCAGTAGGAGGTGGTTTATAAGTTCAACACTTGCTTGATTAGAATACGTTTTAAAAATATTTAAAACTCAACGGGTAAAGAAAAATTGATGATTTGGAATATGACGAAAATTAACGAGAAAAGGTAATGAGTATGTGTGTGAATTATGAATACACCGCCTTTTTTTCTAAATAAATAGCAATTTTCAAAACAAAAGTTGTAAATCTTATTAAAGTCAAAGAATAGGATAAAATAGTGACTAATTTTTAATGAGCACTAGAACTGTGAAAAAATATTTATTTTATAATTTTTAAACAAAAAAAAGGGAGTTTTACTTTACAAAATTTTATTACATTTACAAATATAAAGCACATTTTACAAATTTAAGTCTGATTTATTTTTAAGTAAAAAGAATGTTTCAGCATTTGCTACAATAATATACAGGGTGGCCAAACGAAAACGAAACAGGCTATAACTCTCAGAAAAATAAGTTGTCGAAAAAACGAAAAAACAGGTCTATTTTGTTTGGAAGAAGGACATCTTTTGGCATAAATTTAACAATTTTGTATGCAAACCACTAAGCGGGGAATGCATCCTTTCAAAAATTTTAAATGGGAAGGGGGGTCGTGTTGCACATCGTTGCAAAGCCATTTCAATTCTGTATATAGTCGGCCCAGGGTCCTATGGCCACCCTGACTTAAATCGTAAATCTTTACATAATAGATCTCCAGCCACACATTTCCAGCTGCGGTGCCAATTGCACAGGTACTTTAGTTGGGCTGAGGGTTTTGACGATTGTGCCACAGGTACATTTCAGATGTTTTTCATTTAAGTAAATATGAGATAATAGAAAGTTTATTTTTTGCAAAATTTTGTTTTGATGATAATAGACTAATTAGAGAGCGGGTAATAATTATCAAAATTTGTTAGCGTTAATTCGATTTGTAGAGATCGATTTATACCAATTATAAATAATTTTTTTATGTATTTATTTTATGCATAATTTATATATGTATTTTTTAGGGTGTTTGATAGAATAATTTGATGACAACATTATTCCATAATAATAAAGGTTTTGGTTTTAGTAATGTCTATAAACCTAAAAAAAATTATAAAAATTTATTTGCAAAAGAATGCTGGATAATTTTTTTTGTTGATCTTTACAAATAATATTTTTGAGTTACCATGTTTCTATTTGCCAGCGTCGATAAGTAAAAAATGAAAGTTAATGCATTTATCATAGAATTCTACAGAACAAAAATATATCCTATACCTGTCTATTTAAATTACCCCTAAAAGAATTAGAAACTCAGGTAGATGGACAGGTCAAAAGAACACATTTTGCAAGTTTAGCTTAACATTTTTGCATATTAATTACCTACTATGTTTCTTATAAGTGATAACTAAAAGTGAAATTCGTTTTCAACTGACTTTTGTTACATCAAAGTAGAAACACTAAAAAATATTTAATGCACTTTTTGTTTTTAAATAATTTGTTGTGATTTAGAAACCAATTTTGTCGATTAATAATTGGTATAAATCGATCTCTCCAAATCGAATTAACGCTAACAAATTCTGATAATTAATACCCGCTCTCTAATTAGTCTATTATCATCAAAACAAAATTTTGCAAAAAAATAAACCTTCTATTATCTCTTATTTACTTAAATGAGAAACATCTAAAATCTACCTGTGGCACAATCGTAAAAACCCCCAGCCCAACTAAAGTACCTGTTAACTGCAATTGGCACCGCAGCTGGAGATCTATTATGTAAAGATTTACGATTTAAGTCAGTGTGGCCATAGGACCCAGAACATTGCGTAAGGAACCAAGGTAGGTGTTTATTCTAATGTACAAAAACATTAGTGATTTTACAATGATGTTTTATTTATTATAGTTGTGTTTTTGTATGGTCTTGTACAGGGTGAGTCAAGTTATACCCGCACCCCAAAAACATGGCTTAAAACACAAAAAAAAATTACCAAATTTATATATTACGATAAAGTGGTAACTAATCTACCTTTAAAAAAAAATTGTTGTCCTAGCAATTTATTTGACCTATAAAACTAAAGAAAAATGGTTTCGAGCAAAAATCTTACGTCCTGTTTTTTATATCAACTGATCAAAAATTTCTAACAAAATCAAACTGCATAATTTATTTAAAAAAATAATTGTTAGATTTTGAATAAAACCCATTTTTATATTATTTATCAAATATTTTAGTCTAATTTATGACTTGCTTAGTTGGAGTAGTAATAAATACCCTCATTATCACCCTCACTATTAAAGTAGATTTATGACCGACCCCTGGGTAATATCTACCTACAGCCGAATTTTCGAATTGGTGCCGGTAAGCCATAAAACTTTATTGCTCGGGTAAGGACCGAGCGGTTGAAGTGACAGGTTCAGGCATAGTTCAGCGCTTCTCTAATACTAGCGCAACAGAAATTGATAAGGTATAATAATAGCTAAAAATTATTGTATTTAATAAGCAGAACATTTTTATTGTTTCCACAGCCTCCTACGAGCTTACAACCATTTATAAACACTTTGTATTATTTGTAACCATTTGCCATCAATCAACTACATTTTTGGGTACGCTGAAAAAAATAAATGCGCTTTCACTATGCAAATATTTTTCTTAACAGCCACTGTTTGTGTCTTTGTTCAACACACTTGTTGGACGTAAACATCTTACTTTGTGGGCTAAAACTCATCTACCTATCCTGATATCTCCCAACAAAAGACACCCTCTTTAGCTTCCAAATAGTGTGGTTTGGTGTCAATTATCCGTCTTTGTTAAGAAAAATTTATGACTTAATCGATTTACAACTTACCGGCACCATTTCGAAAATTCGGCTGTAGTTTCGTCGGTTGGCTTCATTCAGAGCCGGAGTAAATAAAATTGTTCTTCTTAATCTTAGAACTGTTTTTGTTTTCTTAGATTTTATTTTCAACAAAAAATTTTAAGAAAATTAACAAATAAAAGCATAATTTCAATAAAAAAAATTGTTTAAATTAAAACTCTATCCAATAGTTTTAAGATAAAATAAAAAAAAGAATGGACAATAAAATATTAACAAGATGCATTTCTCAAACACTCTCCATAGATCAAAAGCATTTCAAGCTTTTCCAAATATGAATATTGAAAGGGCATTTTAAACACTTAAAGATAAATAAGAATTAATTGTCAAATATCGATAAAATTATACCACAAACCTTTAAAAAAACACTTGATCAACACACACTTAAAACTATAAAATTGTCAAAAATACTAAAATAAACACTAACACTAAACTAACAAACTAAAAGTGAAGAAAAGAGAATCAAAAACGCGTACGTAACAAAATTTAGAAAATACTAAAAACAAGTGCCAAGAAAAAATAGGTAATGACAACTCAAACTTGTAACCAGAAATGAGGTGATTGTTGTGTTTGTCTAATAGGGGCACAATAATTTACCTGATGGATTAGAAAGCTTGTCTCCCCTAAATGATGGGTTTTCATCATTTCTTTAAAAAAGATTAACATTCCATTTACAATAAACACATAAAATAAATGGATAAATTTCCATTGCAGGGCAACTATTCCCTAATCTGATCTGGGTTTACCTGGAAATTTCGAATAACAGACACGACAAATGCTAATGCAAAATTTACTTTTAATTAAGTTTTGACGTCATTCTAACTAAAATTTTCTGTAAAAAAAATCACCCCAAGTGTTGATCGGCAATAGAGATCTTTTAAAAATAAATAGACAATCCGGTCCTGGAAACTTGTAACCAGCTGCCTTAACCTTCAAGTTTTCATAATAGACGCGTGCCCGGTTTATGACGAATACCATAAATTTCAAGAACCACCACACTAATGGGGTTCTTTCTTGAATAAAATTTATGACTCTCTCATAAATTATAAGAAAATAAGTGCGTCAATATCAAAATATTAAATAACAACAAACCACACATTTGCTCAAAAATTTAATTAGCTACTTTGATGCATTGTATCAAAATACACCTGTACACAAAAAATCGTTAACATTAATTTATAATTAAATGAGCAAAAGTGAAAAAAGTAACCGTACAAGTAAACAATTTGAAACTTGGAGAAAATCTTCTTCTATTTGCAAATATCACCTACAAATTTTTGGTGAATTTTTGCTTAATTAGAAATGGCTGTTTTTGGACTGCGAATATAACTTGACTCACCCTGTATATTGAAGTATTCTTGTTTCAGATATTGTGATAAGGATCCGACTATGGTAAAATTTAATCCACCATGTACTAGGACTGGGCAAAATAACTGATTAATCGCAATTCGATTATACTTTTAAATTAGTCGATTAATCGATTATTGACTAAGTGATTAATTGATTAATCGATTATAAGGTTGTAGAATCTAAATTTTATAATTCTAAATTTTTATTCTAAATACCTAAATCAATTAAAAAAGATTAATTAATCGATGTATTAAATAATCGCTTATTTCGAATAATCGATTAATCGATAATCGGAATAATCGACTGATCGAAAATCGGAAAAATCGATTAATCGAAATAATCGATTAAATTGAATAATCGATTATCGATTATTTCAAATAAAAATCGCCCATCTCTATCTTGTACACATGAGGAAAAACAATATTCTTGCTGTTCAATTTCTATAAACGATTTGATGAATGCGAAACAAAAAATATTTAAATTTCACAAAAAAGTTGAGCAGAATAGGAAAGTATTATACATGCTGAAGGTGTCAGGTACACGAAGATACAGATCATCAACAAAGCCTAATTAGACAATTTTTGAAAAAATTGAGCACATACTTGTTTCAGATCTTTTTGCACTTCTGTTTCTTGTCTTAGGCTCAAGAAACAGAAGTGAAAAAAGATTTTCTGTTAAATATTACATTCCTGTACAACAAGGAAAAATTATGTCTGTATGTGCTAAATTTTTTCAAAAATTGTTTAATATTTCTCAAACAAAAATTATTTCAATTGTTAATGCTGTACTTGGTGGTGAGGGAATTCTTGAAGGGATAGGTGGAAATCATAAGGGACATCTCTACGGCAAACAAGACAAGCTGTTAATGAATTTATCGCACAATTAAAGGCGCGACAAGTCATTGTAACGGCAAAAAAAGCAAGCTTGTTTATTTGTCATTGACCCTGTCTATAAACAGGCTTTTTAAAGTGTATAACAACCAAATAAGTCAAGAGCTTTAAGTAAAAAAACTTTTTTTTCAACAATTTTTTCTACCAAATTTAATATTGGATTTGGCACACCCGCAGTAGATGTAATTTAACATTCTTATATGCCCTCCAAAACAAGAATATACTACAGTGTACAGATAGAAGAAATATAGATAAATTAGAAAAAGACTAGAAAATGGTGGATATAAAACATTTTTCAGATTCTATAAAAAAGTTGGATGGTATTAGAAACGTTAAGAAAATTTACATAAAAAAGACAATGATAAGAAATGCAGCAACGAAACAACTTAAACTAAAAATTGATGTAAAAATAAAAATGTCTTATAATGTTGATACTGGAAAAGTTTATAGCTCAATTATGAAAAGAGTTTAAAATTGACAATGTACCAGAACCTGAAATAATCAACTGTAATAGAGAACTAAATCAGAGAAATAAAAACGATATAAAGGTGTTGCTCAAAAAAGGTTTTGGTGAAAAGTGGCGAGACAATGAGATGCTAGAATATTATAAAAACATTCTAGATGATAACAATGAACAAGTTTTTACTGCTTCTGATCATAAACCCGAGGAAATGTGTGACTGTTTGGAAGAGGACGACGAAACAAATAATTAACAAGTAAAACGTTTTACCTATCCAACTGTATTACATCTAATTGGCCGCATTAAAAAGTATTATGTTAAGACAATTGCATCCATATGTATTAAAATCCAAAAACAATGTTTAGTTTTGCTAAGTTTTATAAATAAAATATATGTTGATTAAAGTTGTGTTTGCTTATATATTAGGGTGGGCCAAAAAAATCAACTATTTTTTTTTTAACTTCCGACACTGAAAAATTGGTTCCTAAGCACTAAATGTTTTTTTAAAATGGACTTTTAATTTTAATAGGAAAAACTTTCTCATCGCAGTTTTCAATTTTTTTTTCAGGTCCATATGACAAAATCCTTATCTCGTCACTACTTGATTGTACAGAAAAAATTTGTATACGTTTTTTGTAGGAAATTGAACGCTCTAAAAAAAGTATCTTGCAATTTTTTTATAGCTTTTACCTTTTAGATGATATCAGAAGTCAAACTTTAAAGAATTTAGCAAAAATTTCTTTTTCACTTCTAAATTTTATAACTCGTGGATAAATAAGTATTTCAAAGTGCGCAACATACGGTTTTGTAAAAAATTAAACGCTCTACAAAAAAATGGTTTGTGGTTAATCGGTTACTTCAACCATTTAAAAAAAATTGGGGATTTAGTATCAAATTTTAGTTTTTAAAATGCGAATATCTTCTAAATGGTTAGAATAATCAATTAACTACAAGAGATCTTTTTTATAGAGCGTTTAATTTTCTACAAGGTTGTATGTTGCGCATTTTATAATATTTATTTATCTCTGAGTTATAAAATTTAGAAGTACAAAAGAAATTTTTGTTAAATTCTTTAAATTTTGACCTCCGATAAGACAAAGACAAATAAGATAAGACAAAATTTTTTTTACAGATTTTTATTATTTGTGGTGCTGTATTTCAGGTTAAAATATTTGCACTTATTTTCATAACACTCTGTATATGTAACTGCTAACAAACCTCATTGTAATATGGAATTGTCTTCTTGTGTCACCTTGTTAACAAAATTGAAATAATTTATTTATCTCAAAACTTATATTAATGAAGTTAACACTCTTTGATTTGTTGCTCTTCAAATATAATGTTCAAAAAATGTGGCACAGCTCATTTTATTTGTATGTGCCATTGCTACTCCTTTTCTGTAATAAAATAGTGTCCGTGTATTGTCAATTGTATATTTTACGAAACCAGCTATACAAAATGATAAATATTCGGAATATACTCAATATAAACCCGAATACAATCTACGCGAATACAGTCGACGCGATTTTTAATGGTTAAATGAAACAAAAACGCTTGGAGCAATCAGGTTCAATATTTGAATTGTAATTCGTATCGTTTTCAGCGCAAGTGTTTTCGGGCGCGTGCACACTCGTGTCCGACTGGCCGGCGTCCTTTTCTTGTATCAGTAAAACCACATTGTTGCTTAAAACACGTGATTGTATTTTGTGTCGGATTAATTAGCTTTAAAATCAGTAACTGCCTTTATTAGTTATTTAAAGAAAAACTGTGTTTTAGTTCTTTATGGTGCGTGCTAATTAATTACAAGGTTGAACCTTGAAAATAAACATTTCGTATGTGCACAAATGTGGGAAAGAACAGTCGACAGTTAGATTCTTCCTCTTGTTAAGACTGTTGGAAAATAGGGTGAGTGCATTTTTCTGTCAACAATTTATTTTTGTTGTTACATTTTAATCATGATACTAACACTAACAAGATATGATCACTTGCCGTCAGTGTTGCCAACAGTGTGTTAATGAAAATGAAATTCTCAATATGACAAAGTAAAAGTAGCTAGAATTCTCCGTGTTAAGCTTAGACAAGGAAAGAGAATGGACTCGTAATGTTGATGCGTGCACTGAAGCAAAATGACACCAATCCTGTTTAAGCAGTGGCGTGTATAAAGGCAAAAAACTGGGGGTTTCAATTGAAATAAAACTTTGATAAGTTAAAACGATCCGAGATAAAACAAACTTTTAAGAAAACTACAAATTTATGATTAATATATTTTATTGTCCTCTAAACAAAATTGTTTAGAGTTAAATGGCTTCTTACAGGATCCATTTGTTCAGACTGCCGTTTGACAATATAATGCACTCTAATATTAACATATTTGGTACAAATGGCTTTCATCAGAAAATATCTATGTTGGATCTGCATTTCTACATCATGGGTGTAGAGGGTTGCAAAAATATCTGTACCAATGTAATTTTTTATCATTGTAATTTTTAATTTCTTTTTAACGATTGACGCAGCACTTTGATTCGCTGAGTTTTTGCCCTCAGTTGTGCTTTTGCGAGAAAGAGCTGCCTTCGTAATTTGTGTTTTCTGGGGGTGTCTTCCGCCTTATGTTGCTTCTCATGTTTCGGAGTGGTTTCCGGAAAATTCCCATATGGTAAAAGACCAGAAGTTGAAGGCTGCAGTTCCACCTCTGGAGACGAAATCCTTGTAGCACTTCTCGAGTGAGCCCTTATGCCAGATGTAGATGGCTGAGGTTCAACTATTTCACCGCCGCTCGAAGTAGACCTTTTCAGCTTCTGTAATACAATTATTTTACTGCTTTTCATATTTACAACACTATTATAAATAACTATAAATATTATAATTAATATTATTTATATTTTACTAATAACCATTTGCATAACAAGCTTGGCACTTATTACTTAATTAAGCAAATATTTAGATCACTAATTTCACATACTTTCAACCTTTTGGTATCTTCGGTTATACCGGAAACCAATACTAATTTTGTTATTGTATTACCAAATTATTATTTTTTTACATATATTAATTCGTGTTCAAAACGTAACATTCTTGTGCTTTTTAATGCCTCGTTTAGTTCATTTCTAACAATTTCAGAAACATTTTTTTAATTAAAAGAATTGCGTAGCTTGCAAAGTCTCATATAACAATTTATTTATAATCCACTATTAAGAGCAAAATGTAGCTTTATGCACACCTGTTTCTTTCTAACTTTAACAAGAACTTGTTTTACAGAATATTAAAAACTGCTGTTGAAACAAATTAATTTACTTGTTACCTATTTTAATAGCACTACCTTTTTTGGTTGGAGATAACTTGGCAGTTGTGGAAATATTCTCGGTATGGCTTCGTTCACCAAACCCGTTGACTTTTCCGTTTTATACAAATAATGTGGTTCGAAGTGCAGCGAACACAGTCGATCATTTGCAGTTGGCTTCCAATCTGTAACTTTCATGTTTTGGACCCACGCTTTACATTTTTCTTTATCCTTTGGAAACCTGCAAATAGTCACTTTAAGTAACCTAATTGTAGCATAAAATTTTATACGCTCGCTCCCCTTTTTACTTGAAATCCACCTACGCCACTGGTATTCAAAGCATGAAAACTGAAGGTCACATCTTATTTGCATAAATTATAACAGAAAATGTTAAGAAATAGCTTCCAACTCAAAGTGATATATGGCACAGAGATTTGTCCAGATTTTTATAAAGGGAGCAGTACTTGCAATCCAATAATTCTCGAATAAATTCATTTTATGCAAGCACTCGTTTATCACACAAAGTTTTTCTTACCTGTGGAATGTAATTCCTGGTGTTTTTTTTTGCTGCGACTTTTGCAGCCAAATGCTGTACATATGACCATTTTGGCACACTAAACACAAAGTCAAAAAACGTAGGAACCGTTAATAAAAACCTTTAAAAACTATGTTGGTGTCGAGGCGTTGTTTGGCACCAATCTAATGGCCGCCAATTACCAGCTGACTCGATTTGGCTTCACTTACAGCGCAGGCGGCGCATAGGTCTTTACGTATCCTTTAACTTCCATAATCTAAGGTGTTAAGCAATTCAAATATCTCCCACCTCAAACAAAATTTCAAATCATTCTCATAAAATTTGCTTTATTGCACTGCATTCTTATGAAAATAAAAAATGTAAATAACAATAAACACACAATTATTAATTCTAAATAAACATAAAAATAAAAAAAATATTAGTCTGCAATTGACTAACAATATGGCTATAATAACATAAACAAAAAAATAAAAAAACATTAGTCTGCTATTGACTAACAATATGACTATCACAACATAAACATAAAAAAAGAAAAACATCAATCTGGTATTAATTATTAACAATATGACTATTTTTTGTATATTTTGAAGATAAAAGTTAACAGAATGTTAATAACTCGTTTATATCTAATCCAAAATCTCCATCTTCAGTTTGATAAACCTCTTTGGTACCAATTTTTTTAATTTCAGAGTCAGGCAGTCTATAATTATCACAGCACTTGTTTTTTGATTTTAATCCAAATCTAATATGTAGTAAATTATTTAGTAATGGCAATTTCATGCGATTCCTAATTTTATTTTTTACGTAATTCATTGCACTAAATACACGTTCTACATCTGCATTTGAATGTGGTAAGCATAGAAATTTGAGTGCGAGTTCTACTAGGCCCAATAAAGGGTTTTCATTAGACGCGTCCCGATATTCTGATACCTCAATCCAAAATCTTTCAGTATTATTGACTGAAGTCCATGGTATCAAATGAATATTGTTCCATTGCGTCTCAATCTGGGATATTACATATGGGTCGGAATAGAAACTTTTAACCAAGTCGGTTATTGAAGGTTTATTATGTTTTAAAACTTTACTGACTGAAAACAAACTTATACGTTCCAATGTGTTAACATTTTCAGGTAGCCTATTTTTTATTTCCACAGTGAGTCTTACGAGAAATGTTTTTAGTCTTTCCTTAATTGTTCCTCGATCATTTGCAGTTATATCATATTCTTTACAACTATTTTCAAAAACATATCCCAAATATGGATCAGAATCTAAGTATTGTTCAATATTATCATTTATTAAATCTATTTTTGTTAAGTGACTGGGATTAACAATTTTACTAGCAACTGTTATATATAACCGTTTTAAATCTTGACTTAATTTTAAAGGATCGGCAGAAGTTGATTCAAATACTTTATTCGTTTTTTGAACAAGTTCTAAAATTGATAGTAAATAACTCAAATAAACTCGATTGTTATTATCTGCGTACATTTGGTATAGACCTTCCGCTCCGTAACAGTTGTCTTTTCGCCGAGCCATTTCAAAATGTAATTTTAAAACATCCCACTGCACTGGGTCAAAATTCGTCTTACAGCTGGTTCAATCGACAACCAACGTGTGCTTGAAAGTTGCAAAATTTTAAGTGGTATTTTATCATCATTTATTAATTTATAAATCTTCATATAAGCAACTTGTTTGATTGTTGAGTGACTAAACCAGTTATACGTCTCTTTAATTAAGTAGTCAATATTTCGGGGAATAGATTGCTCTGAAGCTTTTGAAACCGCCAACTGGAGCGAATGACAGACACATCGCACCAAAACAAGATGGGGTAGTTCACTTTTTAAAAGAGTGTAAACACTATGATTTACGCCTGTCATTGGAGAAGCATTGTCCGTTCCAATACCAATTAAATTTTTTAATGGTAACTTAAAATTTTGTAAAATGTTTTTAATAGCATGTACAATCGTTTCAGCAGTTCCATCTTCAATTTGTATAAGACTTAAAAATGTAGAAATAATTTTACTGTGATTTGTACTAAAATATCTAATAACAAGTCCCAACATTTTGTGAACACTTATATCAGTTGACTCATCAATAATGAGACTGTAATTTTTTTCACCTACGTCCATCAAAAAGATCTTTCATAAAATACGGCCCAATTAAATTTTTAATAATGTTGCTACATAAAGTACGATGCAAAGAAATGTCAAGCTGTTTAGATTTAGAAATATTACTTAAGTGGTCAACAGAATTCATTGTACTGTGCATGGCTACATATAAACACAATTCACTTTCCTTTATTTGTTTCTCATTAACACTAGAATGTGCAACTGGCTTAAAATTAATTTTTTGTTGCCGTTGCGACGAGAAATGTTCTGCTGCAGATTTATGTTTCTTGCTGTTTATATGTTTTTTTTAAATCGGTCAATTTTGCATTGAGTATCTGCTTACAGTAAAAACAATAGGCCTTTGTGTCGTCGGTAGTGGAGGGTTTCAACCAATTTTTAAACGCTGCCATCTCCTCCCATTCCCTTTTATATTTTTGTTTGTATTGTGGCGCCACTAAAAAATAAAATGTGCAAAAATGGTTTGTTACAAACATGAAATACTTACTTTTTTAATGTGGATAAATGATAATTCAATTAAAAATTGAGATTAGATTGTTGTAAACTGGTGAGCCCTTCTCAATAGATTTGTTCCATTAGCTTTCTGTGTTGAATTATTTAATGTTCATTTAAGTAAAGTAAATAATATTTCTAAATAATTACCTGGTTTCTGTAAGCCTTACAAAAAGCCAATTCTCAATAAAATGAAAATTGTTAAGATCACAGAGAGCCCAATGGCCGAATTAGTTTAACGCACATGTTCAACGGTTAAATTTTTGTTTTGAATTTTCAACGGCCAACGAAAATCGAGATATTGCGCGCATGACAAAAATATGTTTCTGCCAGAAAATCGACAGTTTTTTAGAGTCAACCAACAAAAATAACTGATATATTTTTTCGAACTCGGGATGTAATATTTTGTTGGCCGACTCTAGAACTGTCAATTTTCTGTCGAAGAAAAAACAAATTCAGTCTTCTCGGATTTAAAACGCATCGGATTTCAAACGCCAAAACTGCATCTGCGCACCCCTATAAAAACCCAAAACCAAACATGGCGAGTACTCTAACAGTCCTATTGGCTAATATGTATTAGCATCTTCACCTTCACCATCACAAAGCTGCCTTACGTTATATTTAGGGTGTTTACGCGTTGATAGTATTCTGATTTTGCTAAAATTTTTATAGGGAGTTCAAAATCGCTAGATTTGAGACATGTCTCAATTTCGCTCAAAAAGTCGCAATAACAGGTATAAAATCGCTAGATTTAGCGATAAATTCGCCAAGTTGGCAACACTGCTTGCCGTACGAGTTTTAGACTAGTTTGCGCATGACGTCAGCGTGTGACAAAAATGTACTGCGGTATTAGAGAAAACATGCATTATGCATTTAATAGTATTATTAGAAAATTACTCGGAAAATTACTAAAACTTTTGTTGATTCTAATGTTTCAGATGAATATTATTTAATTATACTTACAAAGAATAGCTACAAGCATAGGCTTTTCCTGCGAGCGGAAATCTGAAATGAAATAATCTTTTGGGGTAGAGGATTGCAGTCTGAAATTTTAAAATTGAATTAACACGTATATTAATTAAATATAAATTGATGTAATAAGTTAATAAAATATGTGACTAAATATAAAAACCTTAAAAGCTAATAAACAAATTAAAATTCACTTGCATGTGAATTTTTAATTATCATAAGTTTACTAAAGCGCAATATAACACTTTTTAAATCTAAAGCGGATGTCAATAAAGTTAGCAGAACACTTTTAGCAGAACATATATTTCTTCGCAGAAAAATTTAAAGCTAATTAAGAGCTAATTAAATGCTCTAATTAAAAATTTTGTGCTCGTATTTTTTTTCAAAAAACAACATGTTCTGCTAGCTTAATAAAAAGTTAGCAGGGCAACAATAAAATATGACATAAAACGTAAATATAATAATGGAAATATTTTAAGCTTATTACGAGCTAATTAAATGCTATAATTAAAAATTTAATGCTCGCTAATTTAAAAAAAAAAACACATGTTCTGCTGGCTTAATGAAAACTTAGCAGAACAACAACAAAATATCACATCAAACATAAAGATTATAATAAAAATATTACAAGCTAATTACAAGCTAATTAAATGCTATTATTAAAAATTTTGTGCTCGTATGTATTTAAAAAAAAACATGTTTTGCTGGCTTAATCAAAAGTTAGCAGAACAACAATAAAATATCATACCAAACATCAAAATGATAATAAAAATATTACATGCTAAATACGAGCTAATTAAATGCTGTAATTGAAAAAATTATGTTTGACTTTTTAAAAAAAACATGTTCTGCTAGCTTAACAAAAAGTTAGCAGACCAACATTAAAGTATCACATTAAACGTAAATATCATAAGAAAAATATTTTAAGTTAATTACGATCTAATTATGTTGAAAAATCGTTGTGAAAAAAGGGTCAGTTTTTGGGGAAAAAAGGGTTCGCGCATGCGCACAATTGTCAAATAAATAAAAAAGTTTTTAGGAGTGATTATAAGACGCAAGGAAAGTGAAACAAAGTAAAATTATCAAATTAATTTAACATTTTAATGCGAAATACCACCTTTTTTTCCTAAACTAAACTAAAATGTTAAAATACTGCCGAAAATTATTTGAAAGATAGACACCTAAACATACACATTTTTAAATATTTGTGCGGTGACTGATAGATGACACTTTGGATAATTTATTAAGTATTTTTTTAATTAACTAAAGTACGATTAATTAGCTCGTAATAAGCTTTAAATATTTCCATTATTATATTTACGTTTTATATTATATTTTATTGTTGTTCTGCTAACTTTTTGTTAAGTTAGCAGAACACATTTTTTTTAAAAAAAAGGCGAACATTAGATTTTTAATTATAGCATTTAATTGGCTTGTAATTAGCTTGTAATATTTTTATTATAATCTTTATGTTTGATGTGATATTTTGTTGTTGTTTTGCTAACTCTTCATTAAGCCAGCAGAACATGTGTTTTTTTTTTTAAAGTAAGCGAGCATTAAATTTTTAATTATAGCATTTAAATAGCTCGTAATAAGCTTGAAATATTTCCATTATTATATTTACGTTTTATGTCATACTTTATTGTTGCTCTGCTAACTTTTTATTAAGCTAGCAGAACATGTTGTTTAAAAAAAAAATACGAGCACAAAATTTTTAATTAGAGCATTTAATTAGCTCTTAATTAGCTTTAAATTTTCCTGCAAAGAAATATATGTTCTGCTAAAAGTGTTCTGCTAACTTTATTGACATCTAAAGCGGGTACATAAAAAAAAACTATAAGTTTAGAAGTTGACAAAAGAAGGATTATCGATTCTGCATTTAATCTGACAAATATTGAGTAATAAAATAAAAAAAATATATACTAAAATAATTCTACCTTAAATTAAGCATTCTATTATTACAATTGATTACTAAACTATTTTAATAAAAAAATATATATATTTAAGTGGCAAATGTTTTGAACATATTCTAGCATGTTTTGTATTAAAATCATGCTTTTGAGAGCATTTTTGCACCCATAAATTACAAAGTTTGGTCACAGGTTTGGTATTGGTCGGAAAACTAAAGTATCGACAATCAGACGAACAGTTTTTGCTTTTTTTATTATTGTTGCTGGTACAACCCATCACTGCACAATAAACCATCGTTCACAAAATCAAACAATTTTCAATTACAAAAACCAGTAAAACACTCAAAACAGAGAGAATTTAGATGCTAATAGTCACGCTAGTGGCGCCACGTTTGTCACCACCACAAGATTTGTAACACAATGACGTCAGAGTCGAAAGAGAGAGAGAGGGAGAAAACCTCCGCGTGATCATATCTTGTTTAGTCTTAGTATCATGCATTTTAATTAATAATGGAATGACGCCGTAATAGCTGTTCACAGTATAGTAATGAGTATAGTGACCAGATCTTGGTTAGGTCTTCGCGGGACAGTGGGACAAAATAATAATAATACTGATAATAATAATATGTTCAGCAACACAAATCACTTTTATTGAATAACTTTAACGACAAACGATATAATAAAAAGAATCATGTACAACTACATAAACTAAATATAAATATAAATCACAGATACTTTTCGGAAGAATGGATTTGTTTTAACAATTTGCTATTAGAACACAAATTTGATTTAACCCTCAACTGGTATAGTGCTATTTAGGAACGTAACTGGTATCGTCGGGTCATATAAGACCCGGTTTTATTTATTACTTTTTTGTTATCAAAACATTTATTTATTGACTTATTATTGAGAAATGCTTTCAAAGGTAACATGTAGACTACTCCTATGCAAAAATAAGCTCATATAAAAATAAACATATTCTACAAATAAAAAACGAAATTCATATAATTTTAGTCAAATATTTACAATGTAAATCAAAATATTTTTATTTCTTATGTAGATATTTTTTTATAGAAAAAATAATCATGGCACACTCTTATATATACTCAGGAAGACCTAAAAATGCATAAACGAAGCTAATTTAACAATTTACAAAAAAACGTGCAAGGACTTTTTGTACCCATAATTTTATTGCTTACATTTTTCGCACAATATTGTTGTGATACTGTGGACCTTGCAAACGTGGCTCGCACATTTTATACATGTGGTTGGATATTTATTGTCCTTTTTTTGAGGAGCACATGTAACACCTGTGCCTTTTTTTACCACTTGCGCTGGTAGATGACAGACTTATATCAGCTTGGCGCTCCTCTGTTTCCTCACCATTTTCAAAACTCTATTTATAATAGGGTGAATTTTTTTTGGAAGTCTAGTTTCAATCAGTTGTCTTTTTAGGTGCGGCTCTAACAAGTTTTGACCTAATTCTAAAACGAAGTTACGCTTTAATGTGGCATTCTGTTTATCAGTTTTATATAAATAAATGCATTTACGGAAGCTATATTCATAACGGCAAACCAGATGGCACAGAGCCATCGCATTGTTCTTCGACCTGTGTTGTAATGAGCAGTTTTCTGATCCAATGCATCTACGCCAGCTTTGGTGGTATTATAGTACATTATTATATCGGGTTATTTGTTTTTTCGTCTACCTTGTCATCATGGTGCATTGATGATATTAGTAAAACATATTTATTAGGTTTCGGTACATATGATATTAGGGTTTTGCTGTTAGTAAACACAAACTTGGATGGATCGCGCTTAGTTTTTTTTTGTTTTTTTTTGTAATTTATCAATTAATTCAAAAGATGAGGACCAATTGTCTGCTGTCATGTTTCTATTGGTATTTCTAACTGGATCACTCAAACGTTAAACGGTAAGTGTGGAGACCGACAGTTTACGTGGATTAGGCTCTGGTTTATCTAATTTTCCAGAATGCATTCACAAGGTAGTGTGTTCTGGCATCACAAAGACAAAGAACCTTCAAACCATATTTATTGGGTTTATTTTTCATATATACACGAAAGGCACATCTTCCTCTAAATCCTACCAGCATTTTGTCGATAGTAAGATTTTCTCCGGGAATATATACAGATTTACAATTCTGAATAAATAATTCGAAAACTTGACGAATTGGTTACAACCTGTCTAATGGCCGTCTTTAATCACTCGTAGAAAGAAGATAGAAGCGTAAAATGATACTAATTGAAATAAAAATCTTTTTAGAGACATTGTGCCACGAAAAATATCTCTACCGGTCCCATCAGTTGCAAATAAGCCTTTAACATCTTCATGGTTTGATTTAAAAATATACATCAAGTAGAGTAAGCCATAAAACGCTTTCAATTCAATATTATCTATATGCTTGACAAATGCTGCAGTTTGTCTACATTTATATGATGACTCACAGCTTTTTTCATTTGTACAGTCGACAATAATGTGAATAATTTTCTCAGCGATTAGCAGCGACCAGTAATTTACAGCATTATGTCGGAGTAGTGACCTAAAATCTAATTTCACGAATTATTTTGTAAAAAATTGTACCTTGCTCTACTGCAAAAATTATAAAATTTTAGTTCTACCAAACTTTATAAAAACACTACTTCTTGCGTAGGTTAAACCATTCACAAAACACAAGTTTTCTTGTGTGATCCACCAGCAAACAACTCCTGGACGGCTGTTATCCGGTAAGGGTACAGTCCTAAAGCCTCCCATACAGTCACAGCAACAAACAGGATACAGTCCCAACAACAAACAAACAAAAAGCAAAAATTTACACAAATTATCAAAAAATATAAAAAAAAGTAAAAAAAAAATAAAAATTTAATTCTTCTCCATTTTTCTGCTGACACACGTAACTTCTTTCATCCATTCTTTTCCTTCTCCATTTTCGCTTAGAACTTTTATCCTTCCATACTCACACATTCTTAACTCTGCACCTCTGACAAACAATGCTCTATCTTTTCCCTTTCTTCTCTACATAATCTGCACATTCTTTTCCAATCTTCTCTCCAAAACTTATTTTCCCTTTCTTTATTCCCGCATCTGAATCTTTCAACCATTTTTTAATTTTTACTTTTCAATTTATGTAGATATTTTGGTAGTTCGATGGTAACAATTAGGGCATATTTGGAATTGTACCTTGATTCTTTTATACCCGCAATTCTTTCCTGTTTATCTATGTCAGCATCTCTTTGTTTTAGTTCTTCTTTCATTGTTCTTCCTCCTTCTCTCATTCTTTCAGTTTCTGCACACGCATACCCCTTTTTCTCATAGTAGTCATCTCGTTCTATCCACCTAACATTTTCATTTGCTCTTTTAATTTCAGCTCAGCATTGTCGCAGTATTTTGCATTCTTTTTCCTGTTCTCTCAACTTTTTTCTCTTACTTTCATCTCTTACTATGTATCCTGGCGTTTGTTTATTTAAACCTAAAACTCATTTTATATACTTTTCTTGCACACGCTCAATTTCTTCATATTCCTTCCATATCCATACTTCAGCTCCATACATTACGATGTTTTTCACCAGACTGTCAAACATCGTCATTCTTCTTTTAAAATTTTCACCAAATTTACGTTCTTCCAAACTCCAGACACGTCCCATTACTTTGTTTGTTTTTTTGACTACTTCCTTTATTTGTTTTTTTTTTATTATTAAGATAAAAAGCGCATCAACTGCTGCGGTTATTAGCGCTTACAGTCATTTACAAGTGTATATTTACTAAATATTATAGTACAAATTTATAGCCTTCAGATATTCCATCAGGTTCGAGTTTGGTCTGCTCAGGTGGTGGGTATGTTTGGGTGTTATGTTGTACATCGATCGGTGGGGCTCGTACTCTCGGCATTGGAAAATGTGTTGAATGGATATCGGCGTACTACATGAGTCACATACTGGGGGAGGGGTTTTTGCCATTAGGTGTTGGTGGGTAACTCTGGTGTGTCCAATTCTAAGTCTGTTCCATATGACTTGTTCTCTTCGGCTGGTTGGATGATTCTTTTTGGCTTTTGGGGGCTCTGACACAATTTCCTTGAGTTTGCTAGTGTTTAGCTCCCATGTGTGTGTCCATTTTTCGTGCATTTTCTCCTTTATGAAACATCTGTAGTCGTCTTTGGTGATAGAGTCGATATTTTTTTCCGCTTTCGTTCTGTCTTCTGCTACTTCTTTTGCTGCTTGATCTGCGTTTTCGTTTCCTTCGATACCAGTGTGTGAGGGTATCCAGACGAAAGTTATTTCTGAGTTATTTGTATTTGAGATTTTCTCTTGAATTTCTTGTACGATTTTATTGGAGCTGAGTTTATTTTGGATAGCTTTGATGCTGGATAGAGAATCGGAGAGGATTGCAGTTTGTTTTAGTGGTTGGGCTTCTACGATGTATAAGGCTTGTTGTAGGGCAGTTAGCTCTGCGTTGAATATACTGGCCATTGGCGGTAGAGTGAATTTCATAGTGGTGTTTATTGTTACTACAGCCCCTCCTGTTCCGTGAAGGCATTTTGAAGCATCTGTGTGTATTATTTGGTGGCCTTGGTAAGTACTTTCCATTTTTTCTAGGAACAACTTTTTGTAGATAGTGTCATTTGTCTCATTTTTCTGATGTTTTGACAGGTCTATATCTATTTGTGGGATTTTTATTAGCCAGGGTGGGGTTGGAGATATTTTGATGGGTTTGATCCGGGGAATTTCCGCGTGGAGATTTTTTATTATCTGGCCAACACGGATGTTAAACGGAAGTATTGCCTTTGGCTTTCTTAAATAAAGTCTTTCATTGAAGTTACTTGCGAGATATGCATAGTTGATGTTTTCCTGATTTGAGATAATGTTTGCTGCATATATCATGCAAAGTTGTTCTCTTCGAAGAGTAAGGGGTGGTTCTGCAGCTTCACAACATAAGCTGAGTGCTGGGCTGGACCTGAATGCACCTAGGGATAAACGTAGGGCTTCATTATGTATTGCATCTATTGTTTTCAGTGTTGTTTTAGAAGCCGATATGTATGCCACCGCTCCATAATCTATCTTTGATCGAATGATAGTTCTATAGATTGTCATTAGGATAGATTCATCTGCACCCCATTTTTGGTTTGCTAAGACTTTCATTATGTTTAGTCGCTTGTTGCATTCCATTTTGAGATTTAGTAGGTGTGGTTTCCATGTCAGCTGTCTGTCGAACGTAACCCCCAGGAATTTGACAGTTTCTTCTTGAGGGAGTTGTTGTTGGTTCAAATAAAGTGGGAATCGTGTGGGCTCTTTTCTTTTAGAGAAATGGATAACTTTTGTTTTGGTGGGAGAGAATTTGAACCCAGAACTAGTTGTCCATTCGTTCAATTGATTGATGGTTTTTTGTAATATTATTGAGGTAGTTCTGGCGTTCCTTCCTCTACAGTAAATGACAAAATCATCTGCGTACATCAGACATTTTACAGGCTGGCTAATCTTTTCCATTATCTCGTTAATGGCAACAAGGAATAAGGTTACGCTAAGTATAGAGCCTTGAGGAACGCCGTTTTCCAAAACTTTTTGTGTAGACATTTCGCCGTTTATCCGGACCCTAAAAGATCGCTGAGATGTGAAATTTTGTATAAATCTTAGGATGTTTCCTTCAAGACCCCACTCTGTCAACTTTTTGATTATACCCCATCTCCATGCCATATCGTAGGCTTTATCAATATCGAAAAAGATCGCAATCAATTGGTGTTTGCTTGCAAATGCATCGAGGATTTCGGTTTGTAAGTGAATTATGTTGTCCATAGTGCATCTGTTTCTTCTGAAACCATTCTGTTGATTACCTAAAAAGTTGTTCTTTTCTATGTGCCAAACTAGTCTGTGATTTATCATTTTCTCCAAAATTTTACACATGGTGCAAGTTAGCGATATTGGCCTATAGCTGGCTGGATCCGTTTTACATTTACCAGCTTTATACACAGGGATGATAATTGCTTCCCGCCAGCATATTGGAAATACTTGATTTTCCCATATTGAATTGTAAATGTCTAGTAAAAGCGATAGGGCTTCGTCTGGAAGATTTTGTATAAAAGAGTAGGGAATGTTGTCAGGGCCCGGACTCGATTCACTACTGCTTTGGAGAGCATTTTCTAACTCTGATAATGTAAGAGGTTTGTTCAACACTGTAACTTCTTGTCTAGGGACCGTATTTAGTCTTTCTGATTCTTTTGTTTTCTTATACTCTTGGAATTGACAGTTGTAGTTATTGGTGCTAGAATTTTCAGTGAATGTGGTTGCGATCAATTCAGCCATGTCTTCGTTACTGGTCATTTGTTTTCCATTGGTGTCTATTAGGGTCTTGATACTTGCATTATTTTTAGAGCCTTTAATTTTCTGTATTTTATTCCAGATTTCTTTTGTTGGGGTGCTACTCGTCATTGTGCCTACATAGGTCATCCATGATTCTCGTTTGCTTTTATTTATGATTCTTCTAGTTTCTGCTCGCAACTTTTTAAAATTTATTCTGTTTTCCATGGTGTTGTGTTTTTTAAGTATGTTAAATGCATGTTTTGTTTTTTTTAGTAGGTTCTTACATTCGGTGTTCCACCACGGGACTGGAACGTGGTTTTTTGGAGGGGTATTTGTTCCGATGGCTATGTTCGCGGCTTTTTCCAGCATCTTGGTAAAGTGGTCTACTTGGTTGTTGATGTTTCTATATTTTTGTTCCGTATCATATTCCGCAATATATTCTAGTATAGTGTCCTTGTATAACGACCAATTCGCCTGACTGAGTTTCCATTTAGGAGTAGGTAACTTGTTCGTCTGTGGAGGTGTGTACATTGTTATTTGAATAGGGAAATGATCACTGTCATGTAGGTCTTCTATGACTTCCCATTCAACCACCGAAGATGTTCTCGGATCAGCAATGGACAAGTCTAGGTGGGAACAACTTCCGTTGTACGAATTGAATCGAGTTGGTTGACCGGTGTTTAATAATACTGAGGTTGTTGAATTTAGCACATCTTCTATTATTTGCCCTCTGTTGTTTGTGGCTACGGACCCCCAGATGGTGTTGTAAGAGTTGAAATCGCCCACTAAAATATATGGTTTTGGTAACTGATTTATTAGCTCTTCTATCTCTAGTTTACTAAAATCTTTATTTGGCGGTATATAGATGTTACAGATCGTCAGTGCTTTGGGGCAGAAACATCGAACAGCTATAGCTTCAAAATCTGTTCGCAGGTTTACGCTTACAGAGTGATATTCTTCTCGTACGAATGTTGCAACACCTCCACTGGCTCTTTGTTGATTCGGGCGATTTTTTGAGTAGGTAATGTATCTTTTAATTGCTGGTGTATGATTTTCTTTAAAATTAGTCTCTTGCACACATAGAATGGTTGGCTGATGTTGGCCTATTAGCAGTTTGATCTCATTTAAGCGAGCATAGTATCCATTAACATTCCAATGGATTAAATTACTGAATGTTTTATTAATTAAATTAATATTCGGATTGTTGGGAACTTATAGATTCAGTGTCTGAAGAGAACTCTGCATTTTGATCATGGGGTTGGTGGGATAGTCGTTTTGTAATTTTTTTCTGGAGTCTTGTAAATCTGTTTTTTAGTGAAGTACTTGTAAGCAAGGGATAAACATTATGTATCATTCGCCGCATATCCTCTATTTTACTTGTGTGTCTTCTTATTTCAAGTAATATGTCTTCACATTCAAAGGAATTTTCTATAAAACTTTGAAAATTTTCATACGGTATTGGGAATTTTGTTCGATTTTCCAGTATTGTCATTTTGGTTGGTTCTAGCAGCTTTTCCAGGTTGTCCATACGATTTTCTGTAGAGACAGATTTCTTGGCTTTCTTGGATACATGGGTAATTTTCTTTGGTTTTTGAAATTTGGGAGGTGGAGTCTGGAACGTTTCTGCTACAGTCACTTGTAAGCTTAAAGCGGTGTCTTCATTTTCGTCAATTATTTGGGGTGTAGAGTTGTCTATGTTTGTGTCCTGTTCGCTTATAGTGGTGGTACTTGATGAAACATGCCTTTTTCTTGGTTGTTGGCTTGTTGTGGGCACGGGGTTTTTAACAACTATATTTTCATCGTCCATTGCTTCTGCTACAGTTTCGGTCTCTTCTGGTAAGTTTGGGCATTTGTTGGCTACATGTCCAGCTTCTTTGCATAAGAAACACTTCATTTCGTCATACGATAGAAAAATTCTGAACGCAGTCTCTTCGTGGTTGATTATTATCGTAGGTGGAAGAACTGGATCGGCTTCTGTAGGAGGGGTAATGAAAACCTGGCGTCGAAAGCTTTCAATGTGACTGTATTCGTCACCGGGGATGCCTGCGCGGAGAGTAGTGATAGGGGATACCAACTGAAATCCTAGGCTTTTAATGGATGTTTCGATTATTTCGTGTGGGATTGAGCTGTGTACATTTGAAATTATTATTCTTTTAGCTGGTGTTATTAGTTTTCTTATTTTAAAGTTTTTTTCTTGAATTTTGACCAAAGGTTCTTTTTCTAGTAGATTTTCCACTATCTGTGTACTTGATAAGTAAATACATATTCTATTGTTTGAAATCTTGGATGCCGAGATAATGTTTTTAGGGGAGACTATGTTTCCGATGGCAATTACATAATCGCTTAGGCGCAGTTCTTCAGATGCATCTAAAATAATGGCCTGTTCTCTCTTCGGGTATTTTATTGTTGGAATTGATTTTGTTGCAGTAACGTAGGATTTATTCATGTTGCTAGTTTTAGAGGTGAGATCCTCACCCATTGTTGCAAGGTAGTAGTATATTTGGTTGCAGCCAAACAAGGCGTGCTCCAACTACTTCTTCAGTTTTGAAACTGTGTCTGATAAGATTGTTGATCACAAAAACTGAATTCAGTCCGAACAAATTACCATAAAATCGTTGTTATTCGGTAACACCGACTGTATGTTGCAGTCTTTTCCACAGGGTTACATGGTGGTTATTTCTCATGGACACTGGTGGAAGGGTCAATATTACTTTGTGTTTGTTAGTCACCGATTAAACGATTTGAATTGGGACACGTTTTCACGGGCTCACTCCACAACCTCTCACTTCAAATTTTTTTTCCTTTCTTTATTTGTCTTTTGTCTGTCATACTACTATTTAATACATATCCCAAATATTTCAACTCTTTCACTTGTTCTATATTTTTTCCTTCTTATTTCTATTCATCTTCTTTTTCGATTCTTACTTTTTTTTTCAAACACCATCATTTTTGTTTTATCTACATTAACTTGGAGTTTTTTGTTTCTTACATATCTTTCCATAACTTTTATCATTTCTTTCATTTCACTCTTGTTTTTTGCTACAATTAATATATCATCTGCAAACGCCAGGGACCACACTTTCTCTCTGCCTACAACTATCCCTCCTACTTGCGCCCTGCTTAAAACTTTATCCACCTTAATGGACAGCCTTGTCTTACACCTTTGTTTGTCCAAAAACATTCAATTACTTCTTCACCCACTTTTATTTGGTTAATAGTTTCCTCGTAAATTTCCTCCATCTTGCTTACCAACCACTTACACACCTCTTTCTCTCTAAGATACTGCCATAATTTTTTCCTATCCACACTGTCAAAGGCTTTTTTAAAGTCCATGAACAATGCATGCATACGTCCTCCCGCCTTGTCTATTTCTTTCTTCGCCAGATGTCTCAAAATGTACACATTGTCCATGGCTCCCCTTCCTTTTCTGAAACCTGCTTGTCCGTCTGGCAACATACTTTTTTCGTCCATTTCCTTTCTCAATCTTTCTTCTAAAACCATCGCATATATTTTGTAGATCGTATTAAGTAAGGATATGCCACGGTAGTTTTCAGTTTTATCTTTATCCCCTTTTTTATGTATTGGTACAATTAACTCTTTTCTCCACTCCATAGGAAAGCCTCCTCCCATCCACAGTGCATTTAGCACTTCCCATACTCTTTCCCATAGCTTTTGTGTACCAAACAACAGCGCTTCATTTGGAATTCTATTTTCTCTGGGTGCTTTCTTTTTCTTTAACCTAAACATTTTTGTTTCTCAATTTCCTCTTTAGAAAGATTGTTTATTTTCACTTGAAAATCCTCATGTCTTGACAAGATGCTTTTATTGTTACTTCCACCTAAAACCTCTATAAAGTGTTCCCTCTATTTATCCATACTTATGTTCTCACTTATTTTGTCTTTTCTTTTTCTTTCTTTGTTTATAAATTTTCATACTTCTGCTTCTGTTTTTATTTCTTTTATTTTCTTTTCTTCTTTGTTTCTTTGTTGTATTTTTCTCTCTTTACAATTTGCTTTGTACTTTTTTCTTGTTTCTAGATACTCTGCTTTTGTAGCTTTTTCTTTTATCCATTTTTTAAGTTTACTGCAAATTTCTTTCTTTAGTTTGCCGCATTCTTTATTCCACCATTTATTTCTTCTTGTTTTTAGATACATTTTTTTTTTTTGGTTATTGCTGCTTTCATTTTACTAACTAGGTCTTTATACATACTATCAATGTCTAAACCTCGGAAATTTTCTTTATATATTTTGTCTGTATTTTTAAATTGTATCTTCGTTCCATTTTGTTTTTACTTGAAATTTATTTTTCTCTTTTTTTCTTCTTGGTTTTCTCGCTTTCTCGGGTCCTTTTATCGTGATTTCTAGAGGCATGTGATCAGCTTCGACTCTTATTTTCTACCTGGAATTTGACTATATTCTCCCAGGCTTTATTATTTGTAATTCCATAATTTATGTGGTCGTTTCATTCTGTCCAATATATGTGAATTCTCCTTCACGGTGTCACCTTCTTTGTTTCCATTTAGGATTTCCCAACCCTTTTCTTCAATCATCCCGATTAGTAATGAGCCTTCTTTGTTTTTTACCTTGCCTTTTGCTGTTCTCTTTTTTATTTTTTTATTGTTCTTTGTTTTTGCTTCTTTTGTACCCACTCTCTCGTTGAAATCCCTCCTATAATTAAACACTTTTCTTCTGTAGCTTCTATATTTTCCTCTAGTATTCGCTTGTTTCTTTCATTTGTTTACTGTATACCGTCACTATTTTCCATTTTTTGCATTTACATTTATTTCTCTTTCTAAAATACCCTCTTCTTTTATCTCCCCTGTTTTTCTTTTTTTCAGTGTTTTTTTAACTTCTGTTAGAATGCCACTTTTGGCTCTACCTTTCTTCTTTTCTCTGGTCGCGTTTTGAATCTCCCAGTTAAAGTTTCCAGACAGTACTTTTTCCAAGTTCTTTCTTCCTTTTTTGCCAACCCATGTTTGTACTACACCAACAATGTCGAAACTATTGACATCGTCCCAGAAACTAGCCTCCTTTTCGCCCAATCCTGCTACATTCCAGAAAAGAATTCTGAAATTGTTTTCCTCTTTGTCTGTTTTTTCACTGCGTTTTGGTTTTTTCTTCAATTTTGTCATCCATTTAATCTTACTCGTGTTCTTGTTCATTGCCGGTAATGTATTTAGTTTATTGTTGGAAGAATTACTTTTTAGTTTTTTGGATCACTCTTATAGAGTTTTTTTTTCCACTAATGTTTCTTGTTTTTTTATCCCAAGTATACTCTTTTTCATTAATACAAATTGACTTGAGGCCCAACTTAACTTTGTTGCCTTCTTTTCTTTCTCTTCTTGCTATTTCTCGTAATTCTTTATGTATTTGTCTTTCTTTTGCCGTTAAGTCACTATTTATGTATATCGGGTTACCTTCTTTGTTTTTAGTCTGCTTTTGTTCTCCATTATTCTCATCTTGTCTTGTAGTTTTTCTATTTTTACTACGCATCTGTCACTTCCAATTTTAATAATTTGTTCTACCTTTATTTCTACTTCTAATTTTTTCCTGGCACAATTTTCTATAGCTTGTATTAATTCATCTTTATATTTTGAGTTTATAACCATTTCTTGTACAATCACATTTTTCTGCTTTTTATCTCTATCTAGTAGTTCTACTTTTTCATTTACTTCTCGCAATTTTGATTTTAGGGTTTTATTTTCTTTACGCAAAGATTCATTTTCTTTCTTTATTTCTATAATTTATTTTTCATAATTTTGGTGATTAACTTTAATCTCTTTGAATTCTTCTATTACTGTTACCATCATACTCATTAATTTGTCAATGTTCTGGTCGGTTGCTCTTGTCTTTTCAGGGCTCCTAATTAGTTTTTTGCTTTATTTAAAAGCAACATTTTTTTTTTTAATATCACTTAATATCTCCTCACAATAATTTTTCCCTTGATCTGACAATTTAATTTCCTTAGTACGGCACTGTTCTTTTAAAATTTATCTTATCGGGTTTTTAGCGCGCTTGGCGATAGGAATCGTTGATCGGATCAACTCCTCGAAATTTCCGTTCCTTTACCTTACGCTCTCTACTTTGCCTTCTTTGCCTTACCTATCTTTTCTTTAATATTTATTTCTAGTGATGCCACCCTTCTTCCTGCACCTTTCATATGTTTTTCATTAAAAACTGAAACTTTACTACACTCTAATTTGTGCTTGTTTTTGGAGTAGTGTTTGCTGCAATGTTTACAGGCCCGGACTTTTCAATCAATTTTAGTACCCCAGTTTTCCAAAATTGGGACAATTGCATAGCACTATTTATCAGATAATGATAAGTCACCACTTGCTTCAATCGCACTGTGACACTAACTAAGATAAACTGTAAAAACCACATAAAAATACAATAAACCAAACCATAGTATAAAACCTAGTAGCGACACGAAATTGGCGGGAAAATTTTGGTAGGCTTTATATTCACTGTATTAAAGCACATTTTCGCTTCCATCAAGCTCGGAATGAAAATTGGGGATTGAATGGGGCCACGTCTTGCCTCGCTTCCCCCTCTCCAAGCCTCGATATACTGTGGCCTCGCTTCCCCCTCTTTAACCACACTTGCAATCTAGTTACTTTTCGCCTTGTCGTCTATGTTCGTCGTTCTCCGCAATGAATGGGGCAAAAGCTATGGCAAAAGCATCAATAGTGGGACGTAAGCGCCGCCTACTCCTTACACGAAAATCGGCTTTCTGTCGCTACTAGGTTTTATACTATGACCAAACATAAACAAACAAGCGTGTCTTGCATAAAAATGGCGAATTACACCATGTGACCGTTTCAACCAATGAAAAATGAGAGGCTACATTAATTCTCCCAAAGCGTCGTGACTTCTGCGCAGTTGAGTGGAAATGCGGAAAATGTTAAATTTATCACAATAAATACATTTATTTCAAAAGTAGATGCACCGTAAACCAAAGCTTTTAAGGAAGTTCGGTAGTTAGTTACGCAAACTAAATCCGCTATAGGAGCGCTAGTAGTTCCAAATAGAATATTTTTGCTTGTACCGCCTACCGGTTGGACGATAGAGAGAGTCACATAAAGAAGTCGACATTAATCGCGTGAAATATTAGCAACACTTAGCTGAGCGGATTCGTCGCACATTTGCGATTGTTTTGACTACCCCACTCTAAAAACTCTTTTACTTAGAATCTAAACCAAGCAAATTTCGATGAAATTGTATAAAAACATTTTATGCATTTATTGTGCTTGCGTCTAAGGTGTAAGGTAATAATCATGCCGAAAGCCAGAAAATGCTTTTCACGATTAAGAAAAAATTCGAACTTCTCAGATTCAAAATTAAAAAAAAAAAGAATAAGACAAGCTACATATTATTTGATCATTTTTATTGTTTACATTTTTTAATCAATTAATAGAAATGAAAACAGAGAATTTATTGAAAGTGCATCAGCTACTAGAACACCAGGACTTTCTGTACCTGGCTGTTCGGCGTTGTCAAATGAGTATATTAGCAATGAGTATATTGCTCTCACAGCTCACAGTCATTTTGTTAATTATATCCAGTGGTTAGGCGTTGGTGCAGTAATTTTTTAAAATTATATACGTATATATATATATTAGATACAGTATGTCACATTTAAATAAAGCACCCTATATAACCTTGTTGTTGATAATTTGTTGCAAAAATCTGAAATAAGTTGATTTTCAATTAAAAGAAAAGAGGTCCCCCCAACTTGTAAGACTAAACTCAATCTTGTCGCCCTAACCTCCTAGCCTCAGCAACCCCCATCTCAAAAATGCTAGAGAGCAAGAGGAGTAGAGTGTTCCTTCAATTGAAAGGTTTTTAATTTTCTATGTATACAATTGACCGATAAGGTCACTTTGAAAGGGAAACATGTCCCTTATTTTGTTATTATTCGAGATAAGACAAAAAATTTATTGCAGATTTTTATCATTGGTGGTGTTGTATATCAGATTAAAATTTTGCTTCAATTTTTTGAATTACCCCATTTAAAAGACTAAAATATTTCTAAATGAAGTAATTTTTAGAGAAATAAAAAAATGTTTTGTTTTAAGTTTATGTTTAAGAGATATTAAATTCTAATTCAAATCAAAGTTTTTTAGATCAAAAAGGTTAAAATATTTGTACCTGTTTATGAGAAACGCCATTCGTTAGTAACATGCAAGCTTGGCCACTGTTTATAATTTAATAAAGTAACAATTATTAAAAATATAAATTCTTAAATTAATTCTTATTTTAGTGACTTTAAAATGCAGGAAACTTGTGTTTCTTCAATTTAGTACTTCTTCAAATTCAAAAAAAGCAAGTACTTCTTCAAAAAGGACACACTCACCTGCACCCAGGTATTTTGTAAAATCACCGAAATACAGTTGAACCCAATTATTTGAATGAGTAATTATGATCAACATAATACATGTTACTCCATTAGCTACTGTTGCAGCAACTACAATTCGCGAAAAAAAAACCGACATCAGATCTTGACTGACAACTAGAAAAGTGTAAACCATCTTTTCTTGTTACTTTTGAGGTTAGTTATTGATTGTAACCGATTAATTATTTGTTAGATTGTTTAGATTGTAATCAAAAAAGATATTATTTTAATTGTGTATTTAATAAATAAGACAAAAATTAACAGTTGATTTACACACTTTTTTAAGGTCAGTGACAAAGTGTGATGTCCACCTTTTTTACCGCAAATTGTATAAAATTTCTGTAATGTTTTAACTGCATTAGTGTAACATATTTGTAGTAGAAAATGTATAAATCTTAACAATGTTGAGTGCTACTTGCTAGCAACTTAATAAAGTGAGATTTCCATTTGTTATTTTTATGAATGGGAGAACCAATCTAATAGCACTTAAACAATTGGTTATTAAAAAGAAAACAAAATTCAGGTATCTACAACGTTTTACGCACAAACTGAAAGCATAAACTTAAAACTCCAAACTTTTGTTAAAAAATTCTGTGCCAGTTGATTCTCAAAAGTAACCGAGTTTTTCTATGATATTATGCTCGTGTTGCAAGACAACGGTCATTTTAATATCTTTTCGGTCTACGGGCTTAATGTTATATACATTTTTATGTATTTTTTCGTATAGTCACTACAAGGTCATAGTAGAATAACTGTTACACAATATAATATTGTGCACATTGACAAAGCCGCTCTTTTTCGTCTCTGAGTGACATTTTTTTAATTTACCATTAAAAAAAACAAAATCCCATCTCTGAGTGACGTCAGACATCGTTGACAATTGGCGCAATATCATTCTTTCCACCAAACTATAGGTGTAAATACATAATTTTGATTCAGTTGTTCGTAGACAAATGATGTTATCTTCGTATAAATGGAGTTGTATTGAAGAATAATAAAATGTTAGTATTTTTTGTTTAATAACCGACACTATTTATTAGAGCCAACCAAAAATTCAATTGGCTTATTGATGGTGATGCAGAAGATTTACCTTCTTTAGAAATAGAAGTGGTCAAAGAGACAAAAGTACGTACTCTTTCGATCATAATCGTTGGAAAAAGAACTGTAGATTTAGCTCATGTACTTAGTCAGTATGAAAAAATCATAAATCATTCCCACAAATGTACTATGGGCAAAATGCAATTAGTTTATGAAAAAAGACAAGGACTTTGTTTTTTCTTGAATTTTTACTGCGATTCATGCGAAAAAAAATTGTAATAACGACACATCCGTATTTTTTTTAACGGTTTAAAATTAGATTATTGTATCAAAACCCAAGTTTATAATAAAACAATGCACTTTGCTACTTTTATTCATATAAAACACAGAAATGCATTCACAATATTGCATTCGAATTTTTTATTCAATAATCCTATTTGTTATTTTTTCTCTTCCTATCATGTTATTATATATTGTTATAAAGTTTTATTATTAAAAATTGCATATATTGAATGTAAGATTATGTATTCAGTTTTTTCCCCATGCTCACTCTCACTCTAATTTTTAAGAAAAAGTCAGTTTTTCCCAATCTATTTATCCCAACCGTACAAAAAAGTTGACAAATTAATTAATATGAGTTACTGTAAACAGTTTCAGTAAAAATTGGATGTTTTACAGAAAAAAAAACGATTATTATGAATTTTTGTTATTACGTTAGTTTTCAATTACCGTAATTTAATTTAATTGTAACTACTGTATTTAATAAAACATTATAAACCATATATCTACCAACTATGTTTTTACTTATATTTTGTAGCTTATATTTTTAAAAGCGATGTTTCTTTTGTTTTGTAATACCCCTATAGGTAAAAATTGATGTAAAATTTGACAAGAAATAACACTAATTTTGGTTTACTCTACATAAAAGAACTTGCTTTTTTTTTGGGTAAAATTTATTAAAAAATGTTACGAAAATTTCTGTAATGTTTTTCTAAAAACTTTGACAATATTTTATCAATTAATTGTCCGCTTGATTAAAAAAACAAATTTTATCTTTATTCTTTACATTAAACAATGTGGTCATAATTTATTAATGTAGTTCTTTCCATTTTACATTTTCTGATTTATAATTTATAAAGAATTATAGTAGTTATTTATAATTTATAGTAGTTATTATTTATTTATTTCATAAATATAAATACGTGTGAAATTATAAAAATAAAGAATGGAAGCTTTAAAAACCAATCCTGCAGAAAAGAATCTGTGCAATAGATCGATGTTTATAAATTCAGTTAAACAATAAGTACCTTAGTTCTTTAGATCAATTGTAATAACTTAATCATTGGATCAGTGTACATTTTTTTTATATTTATGCTACAGTTTGGTTGAGTGTAATTAAATTACAGAGTGCAAGAATTTGGAAAATTACCCAATCACCAATTTGTAATAAAAGTTAAAAATCAGTGTTACGTTTGTGATAAAATACATTTTGTTAAATTCAAGTATTATTGAATATAAGCTTCTAACTCCATTTTCTTTTTCTGAGAATTGTTATGTTTTGTTTTCAAAACATTTAGCAAGTAGGGCGGTCATGGCCTTGATCTAACAACAGAACAAGGCGTTACCAAATATTGGGCGGTGACCTAAAGCATTATCCACAGTTTTTCAGTTCCAATTTTGTTAATACATATATGTAAAAAAAAATTTTTGTTACTAAATTGTAAAAAATAAAGTACTAGATGCTTCAACTTGCGATTTTTGTATCACTATAAAAAAATGTGTCTTACAGGAGTAAGAGAAGAGTTCGTGTTTTTCAAGCCTTTTATTACCAAAAGTTGAAAGTTTAAAGCAAAAAATCGTATGTTGAATCAGAAGATCAAATGTTTACTTTACAATTGCAAAAGCAGAATTTTATGGGTAAATAAATAATACGTGTAGGTGTGAAATCATGAAGCCTTGTTTTTTAAGTAAAATTTTTTTTACAGCTTGTTATTTAAAAAAAAAAATTTTTAATTATTTTTTCAACATTCTATGAACACTAATGGAGCAAACGCTTTAATCATTTTGGAAAAAAGTTGTTATTAATTTTTGGTACTGAACCCCCTTAAGCATGCAGGCACTGTTGATAGGGTATTCATTTTAATAATTTGTGGGACCGGTAAACAGTACTTCACATTCACAGGTGAATCAAATATTATTAAATTGCGATTAAATTTTGATTTACGATGAACTTCTGACTTTTCTTGCATTGGATAAAATTAACTATCGCGAATCAACTATTTAACGTAAAAGTAACATTTCTGTCACATTATATACCTAAATCAAAGCTAATAAGTATGTTTCTAAAATGTGATATTTATTTTGATTAGACAAAAATGTCTTGTGTGTTTGTTATTAGAAAAAAATAAAAAAATTTCTTGCAAAAAAGACAGAAAATTATGTTGCATTTTAAAAAAAATCTCTTTATAAACAGTAAGATACAACCGTAATTTTATATATTTTTTTATTTGACATTATATGTTGTAAAATAATAAGACCCAAATAAAATATACACAATATATTCGTATAACAGTGGGAGCACGTCTTTACTGTTACATCCATTATCTAAAATTGATCTAAAACACTTGCACAACTTTGTTAAAAATATTAAATAGTAATAACAATAATAATGTTTTGAGATTAAATGCGAGTTTGTTCTAACGAACAGATTGTGGTACTAATAATGTACGAAAAGCTATTTCTTGGCAAAAAAATCACGGAATAATAACTCAGTTAAGAGCTCTGAATACGTGATCATCAGAGAAAATCTGAATTTTAAATAAGTAACGTTTGTTTTTTATATTGAACTTTCAAAAATGTCACTAAACTTCACTACTGAAATCACTAACACTTTGATGCACCTGCGCAGAAGTCACGACGCTTTGTGAGAATTAATGTAGCCTAAAAATGGGGCACATACACGTGTCGCCACTGTTCTTTAAAGCCACTGTAATGGCGCCTGTACTGCAGCGTCATCTAACTTTTAGCCATTTCTACAGAAACACTTTTAAAAAAACAGATATTTAAATTTTTATTTAGCAAAAAAAGTAAAATTTGTGACAGTCAGTTCAAATTCATAATCAAAAGCATCAAATGTTTGACACTGATTAACCAAAATCAAGATCAAATAAGTATATAGGTTATACAAATGTCAAAAAAGACATCCTGTAGGATTACTAAATATACGGGTAGCGCCAACTTTCTATCTCTCTCTTGGACCTCTCTTTTAATTGAACCCAAATTTCTATTTTTATCCTTGTTTTACTCATGCATGTATCTAGCTATCTCTTTTAATTTGAATCCACGCATACAACGCTTAGTGAACTGCATTGGCGCTACCCGTATATTTAGTGACCCTAACATCCTGTACTGTGTAGCTCCCTTTAAGAAACTGAAAAAAGACCTCGAATTAAGGCCCGATAAACACCTGGCAATGCATACTATAATCTAGGCAGTCATGATTTGAAAAATTCAAATTAACAAATATATCGTTTGACAAATGGTTTGTCAACTAAAAGTTTTATTTTGGTACTGTCCTTAGCAACTAATTATTAAATAAATAATTTTTAATTTTTCTTAAATAAAAGTCTCACCACACTTTAGATATTTTTCAAGAAAAAAAAAAAACAAAAAGTAACCCGTAGTGCTCCTTTAACCTCAAAAGCTGACATGTTAAAATTCAAATGCAGCTTCAACCTAAAAAAAAAAAATCCTGTTTCTAGGTCGCAGTTTATTTTTGTGGTTATTTTATTTCTTTGTAACGAGCGTCTAGAAATGAATGACGTAGTATATAAGGCCAACGTTTGCAGGTCCATAGCACACTACGTCTTTCATTTCTAGACGGTCGTTATTTAGAAATTTTGTTTTTTCTTTGAAATGTTTACAGAAAACGCTTTGTTTTCCTTTTGCTACATTTGTGTTTCTTGGTTCTTGCATCATATCACCTACGTATACAGGGTGATTTTTTTGTTTGTTCCCGCCCGAAATCTTAAAATAGGCAACACGTTATACAAACGATAAACAATTTAATTAATTAATTAATGTAACTACATATGATTCAAATGAATTGACTTTAGAAGCACTGTCAAAAGTATTGTTAACAATGTTGACATTAATTTACAACTCTCTATGCCTTAATTTTGATAATTAAATTTTCAAAGTATAATGTGTTGTCTATTTTTGAAGTTTCGAACGGAAACAAATAAAAAAAATTACCCTGTATAAGGGGGGAGGTTTTGAGGGTCCGGGCCACCAAGAATGCGTGTAATTTTTGTAGCACCACGCCGCAAAATCTGGCATTTTGCAAAAATATTAACGTATAAATAATTTTTTTTAAATTGCATTATCAAGGGGGTATCTCTCCGTTTTTCTATCCGCTGAATCAAATGGAATAGTCCGCAAGTCAATTGGAGATGTATTTTTAAAGATATAAGCAAAAATAGTTTATTATAAACTGTAAAGTAATCGGCAAATTTTTTTCATATACGATAAACCTAAACAAAACAATGCAGAAAGTCAATGTTGATTTGACCAACATTTGCGCTTATGCAGAAAAGGTAAAAACGGCTTTACTAAAGATTCGGAATGAAAGTAAGTTTGAGATCCTTTTATAAAATGTGGACGGGTTTTTGAGTTATGAGTTATAAACTGTTACATTAATTTCTCCATATACCGATATAATTTAATTTAGGGAAAAGCCCCTTAAGCAAGCACAGCAGATGAGTTCAAGCGACATAGCTGTGCCAAGAACGAAGGAATCTAAATTCCAAATGCTTCTACCTGAGAAGACCAGTAATGACTCCAGGTTAAAAGAATATCTCAAAAAGATAACACAAACGTTTCTGAGTGGTGAAAATGAAGGCTTTTTGAGTAAATATGAGATATGGCACAATCACTGAAAATCTGCAACTGTGATAGACGCTATTGATCACTGCAATGATCAGTTTTTCCCTTCAATTAAGAAGCTTCTCATCATTTTAGCCACCCTCCCTACAACTTCTGAAAGGTCTTTGTCTACCCTAAACAGGTTAAAGATTTACCTCAGAACTAAGATGAAAAATGAAAGACTAACTGGTCTGGCTTTAATGAGCGTACATTGAGATCTGGCGGTGCAATTAGATTCACTAATTCACTACTTTTAGGTTTTTTATTATTATTATTTTTTTAATTTAAGTTCGTCTACACTCAATAGTGATTCAAAAATACACTTGTATTTTTGTCTACATTCGGATGAATTTTATGGTGCAATAAAGAAATTAACTTTTCAGTCCCTCACCGATAAAGAAACCCCAGCCCCTGAATTTTAAGTGAATTGTAAAGATCTGGCACGTGGCACCCGTTGCTTGTCTTCTTCGAGGGTTCAGCTGGTCGGTTCCGTAACAATAGGGTTCACTTATTACAACCGTCCTTATTAAATCCCTCATAAATTAGTTTATACTTCAAAACCATAAAATTCATCCAAATATAGACAACCTTTAGCTTTTAAAATATCTATTCTAGAATTACCGTGGAAATAATGACGTCTCCATGATTTAAGTGACGCATCCCTTTTTCCATCTTGTTTTTTCCCTTTAATCTTTCCCTTTATTTTCGTTTTATAACTAGAAAGCGGCAATTGAAAACGTTCTGTACTAAAATTTGTCACAATAATCACACAATCACAATGTTTAGACTCATGTAGACACTGTTGCTTCGTTGCTTCTACGACTTTTTTTTCCACTGGGCTGCGCCTGGTGGCGAGAGCGCGGGACCGACAGGGTTGCCAACGTATAAAAAAAATACTTATCGAGTAGTGATTACGTCCTTGCAATAGCTAAAAATGAAACTATTTTCTTTATATAAAAAAAAGTTTAGAAAAGAAAAGCCGATATGTGGGAAGTCTTGAAGGCACATAAAATATTAAAACCGAAAACTTTGCAGAAGCTATAATTTAATAAAACAATGAAATGTACTAAATCCTACAAATGTACAAATTACTTCAAAGTGGTACTGACGTACTAAAATTAATTAAAAAGTACCTGATTTATTACGTTTGTACCGATTTGAACAACACTGCATTCAAACTGTTATTAAAGAAAACATTCTACCAACCTATAATATTTTGACATTTTAACAGTCCCTAAAATTCACGAATGATTTAAGGGTTGCATAAAACAAAAGTTGAAAATAAAATTAATTAGAGCCTATTAAAAAAATGTATATAATTAATAGTAAATATGTATTACAGATAACGAACGATAAAGACTCTTGGGATGTTAGTTAGCCATGGAAGAAAATGCTACATATAGTGGTCATGTCTGAGATTTGTACCTTTTTTAGAATATCAGAATTTAATTTTCATTTTTTCACATTTGGTTTGCTCCTGAAAATCTAAATAGATATTTGTACATAAAGTTTAGAAAGGTAGGTATAGTATTTCTGTCTAAGTTTTGCCCACCATAAACATTATTGTTATTGGAGTTAATTAGGGTCCAACCCCAAACATTTACAATCGGTGATTCTTTTCAACAGCAGATGGTCCATTGCCCTAGGCTTAAGATGCTTTTAAGGGTTATATTTCTCCAAAAGATAATACTTTTCATCATATACATTTACCTAAACATTCCAACAGTTTGAAAGAAATAACGAACTTAAGCAGGCACGTGGTTTATTTGTGAATTAAAAAATCTGCTGTCGCATTGATCATTAATGAACTAATCAATAAATCGTTATTCAAATGTTCAATGGCGATCCGAAATCAAAAAAAAGAATGAAATAATAAAGTTTCCTGTTGCAAAATTCGTTGTACACAGTAATTAATGTTACCTAGAAAACAGATTAAAGTTTAGTACCTACTTTCCAAATATTCTAAGAAGGTACAGAATTACCTACCAGATATTCTTAATAGGTATTTGTTTAGAATTGTTTACACATGGCTAGGGATGGAAATCATAGAATGAGGGTGAATTTTAAAAATTTTAAGTACTAATTAGGTATTAATGCTTACGTAAAGAAAAAACTATAACTAAAAACACACATAAAGTATATTATACTGTAATAGTATTACAAATATACATGAAATACTAGTTTTAAACTACAAGTTTTACACTACATAAAATAAGTAATATATAATGAATAGCCATCATTAATACAAATATAATAATAATTAACTAAATATTTAAAGTAGCAACAGAACATAATATTCTAATAATATTTTTAATAAATGCTAATGAAAATTAAACACATTTTTTGTGCCATAATATCTATTCATTTATAAAAATCATTTAAATCATAGTAGTAAAAATTTAAATTTTGTAAGCGGTATAAAAATATTAAATAAACAAGGAATTGTTAATAGTAATGAATGGATCAAGCGGCGAAGAATACAATTTACCCAAAGATTCTATATTTCCGCGAGGAGAATAAAAACAATATTTATTTAGATAAAACCCACTGTGACACCTATGATTTTATAACCAGGAAAGAAAAATAAATCCTTTTTTTAAATATTGTTGAACTATCAAATTTAACAAAAAATATATCAAACCTTATTGGTTTGACCACCGACCTGATATTAACCACGTCGTGTTCAAAACTAGTATTAAAAACTGCTTTTATAAAAAAAAGTGGTCATATTATTGGACATTTATTGCATCTTATCATTCACATCTCGATAAAAAAAATCCTAAACAATACACCGGAAAACTGAAATAGTTAACCTAGATAATAATAGTTATAAATGAAACTGCAGTATAAATATTTTGCAACAGGTAAGTTCATTATTTCATTCCTTTTTTTGATTTCGGATCGCCATTGAACATTTGAATAACGATTTATTGATTAGTTCATTAATGATCAATGCGATGGCAGATTTTTTAATTCACAAATAAACCACGTGCCTGCTTAAGTTCGTTATTTCTTTCAAACTGTTGGAATGTTTAGGTAAATGTATATGATGAAAAGTATTATCTTTTGGAGAAATATAACCCTTAAAAGCATCTTAAGCCTAGGGCAATGGACCATCTGCTGTTGAAAAGAATCACCGATTGTAAATGTTTGGGGTTGGACCCTAATTAACTCCAATAACAATAATGTTTATGGTGGGCAAAACTTGGACAGAAATACTTTAATTCTATACCTTCTTAGAATATTTGGAAAGTAGGTAACAAACTTTAATCTGTTTTCTAGATTGTATTAACGAATTTTGCAACAGATAAGTATTATTTGATTCCTTTCTTTGATTTTGGATCGCTATTGAACATTTGAATAACGATTTATTGATTAGTTCAATAATGGTGAATGCGACGACAGATTTTTTAATTCACAAATAGAGCACGTGCCTTGCTAAGTTCGTTATTTCTTTCAAACTCTCGGAATGTTTAGGTAAATGTATATGATGAAAAGTATAATCTTTTGGAGAAATGTTACCCTTAAAAGCATCTTCAGCCTCAGGCATCGAACCATCTGTCGGTGAAAACAGCCACCGATTGTAAATGTTTGGGGTTGGACCCTAATTAACTTCAATAACTATAAAGTTTATGGTGGATAAAACTTGGACAGAAATACTATATGACTAACAATATTCTGCGATTATTGCTTTGACTCTTTAAGTACTTTATAACAGTTGGACCCCAAACCCCAATAAAAATAATGCCGACCAGATGTTTACAACAGGCTTGAGAAATATCTGTTAAGATGGACCGTACTAAGGGCTTTTTTTGACGATAAATTTTTTTTATATAAAATAAAATTTTAAAAAAATTGTTAAAGCAACCATAATTCTTATTTTTACAAAGTTAACAAAACTGTGACCACGTGTGCAAAAATAGAAAACCTCATAATTCAAAACTGTAGTTTTTAATATAAAAGAAAACTATTTCAGCATATATATTACTTAGAATATTTGTATACTTACCTGCTTTTAATAATATTCTTAGAAAATACTTCAATTAGTCTTAAATTCCTCAAAACGTAAACTTTCCCCAAAACATTTACCTGCGACCTTATCTACTCTTTTGACTTCTTGTCGTGTTTTGTAAAAGTTTGGAACTCATTCTCTTGTTGTGAGTTTGAGTGAAGCAGTCTAGCTTTAAAATTTATCTTATCGGGTTTTTAGCGCGCTAGGCGATAGGAATCGTTGATCGGATCAACTCCTCTAAATCTTCGTTCCTTTACCTCACGCTCTCTACTTTGCATTACCCACCTTTTCTTTAATTTTTATTTCTAGTGACGCTACCCTTTTTCCTGCACCTTTCATATATTTTTCATTAAAAACTGAAACTTTACTACACTCTAATTTGTGCTTGTTTTCGGAGCACCGTTCGGCAGTGTTTGCTGCAATGTTTGCAGAACCGGACTCGATAAATTCTGTAGTGAATGAGCTTATTGTCGACCATTTAAGAGAATCGCCTACGGACGGCAGTTTTTAAAGTAGTAATCGTTACTGGGACGCTCTAATGTACTGACTACAACTAGATAATATCATTTACTGATATGCTTACAAACGATTAAATTCTAATTTGAAGAATTAAAAAACTATGTGGAAAAAATGTTAGAAATTTATTTTTTACCGGTTATCGGCCAAAATCATAGCTTTAAACTTTATATCATGGCCAACTCCATCAATACTTGGCGTATAAGGCCATGACACGTGAGGGTATAAAGTGTTCCGTAGACAGGCATGTCATGTAGTGTCTTCTTTTAGCTGTTTTGCAAAGTTGAATTTTAAAAATTGCTAAACTGACAACGCCAATTTTAAATGTCAGAAATTTTGAAAATTACAGTTTGAATTTCAGTTTGTGTGTTATATGTATTTAAGACGTTTATGTGTTTATTATTGTTGTTACTGTTGTTGATAATGTTTTAGTTTGAGTTTCGTTCTTTAGTTTTTTTTTTATAGTTTACTTTGCCTGTCGTTTCCCCTGTGTATTTACTATCAATATCAGAAAAATGGGAAAAAAAATGTTTCTTTGTAACAACATTGAGACACCTTTATTTGAATTTTCTAATAATTCGCAGTTAAGAAACCAGTGGTTAACGAATTTAGAAAAGAAATATGGTACCAGAATTTTAATTTTTTAGAATTTAGTAAATTAACTAAATGTTTTATTTTAGTTGTAACCAAAATTACAAGTAGAACACTTATTTGCAAAACTCACTTTGAAGATCAGTATTTAATAGCAAGCAAAAAACCTAAACTTAGTTCAGAAGCTGTCCCAACCATTTTTGTAAATATACGGCATAAACTACCTGTTTTAAAACCATATTTGAACCTCAGGTTTTGATACCTTATCATATAAATTCTAACGATCTTGAGAACGATCCTGAAAGTGTTGATAATCTTCGCTACCACATAAAAGTTTTAAATCAAAAATTAAAGCTAGCATATAAAAAATTAAGATGCAAGCGAAAAAACAAAAAAAAAATAGAAATAATAAATTTCATTAATAAAATAAAAGAGGATGCACCACAAGATAATGACAAAGCATTATTTCTTCTAGAACTGATTCAAAATTATTCTAAAAACAAACCAAAAAAATGGTCTGAAATAACTATTTGTTTTTTCATTGTACAGTTTGGAGTTTTTGTTTACTCAAAGGATATGAATTCGGTTTTAAAAATTTATTAGAAGTCCCATCAAAAACGACTATACTAAAACATCCTAAAAAATTTGATGATGGTACGACTTCACTAATGCAACAACGTCTTCGAGCTGAAGTGGCTGTCCTAAAGCCAACTGAACGAGTGTGCAGAAAAATATTAAAGTTTTATTGTTTTTGCTTTGTTATTACACACCTTATGTTATTTGCTCCTTGAATCTTAGACAAAAAGTAGTATAAATAAAATTTTGTTGATGACTTCTAAGATTTTAACATATTATTGACTAGTGCGTATATGTACATACCAGCAATGCTATATCTTGAGCCTCAACTATGCATTGCCATTTCTGAAAGCAGTCTTAAAACAAAGACGAGATCATCGTGCAAAAAACATATCTACTGTTTTTTTTAAAGTGTAGTATTAAGCTTTTGTTGTTTTTCTTCTTTCTGTTTAATTTTAACTTAACCACTGCATCTTGCATTTGTACAATTGCATAAAAAGAAGTTTATTTCAACATAGACAACAAATTAACTAAATGGTAAAAGCAAAAACACAATGGAAAACAAATAAAGTAAAAATTGAAGTAGTAATAAATGCCAAATAGTAAGAATGCTTGTATTTAAGACTTCTTTGACAGTATTCATCTAGTAGTGACATTTATTGGCATTTTTTTTTCAATTTAGGTTAGTTTTTTTTGTGTGGTGGCGCCACATGACACTCCATTTTTCATTTGGAACAGTTTTTACCCTCACGTGTCATGGCCAAGCTAGATTGACGTACAGAGACATTGGTGCCAACCAATGAATAGTGATACACTCGCTTGTCGCCTCTGTCTTGTTATAGTCTCTGTACGTCAAGCTAGTGTCCTTGTATATTAAGAGAAAGTACCGCAATAGTCGCCATTTTGTCTCCAACAAAAAGCGGCAAATTTAATATATCAAGTCAATAAAAGAAATTGTTTTCTAACATTGCCTAAAAAACAGGTGTTTGCACATCAATTTCAGTGCGTAGAGCACGCGTTTTTTTACCGTTATAAAAAGACTTTGGCGCAAGTTGAAAAAAAGTTTCTTTATAAAAGTTCAATAATTCTCAATCAATCACAAATTTTATTGAAAAAATTATAACAGACAATTACAACTTATTAATAATTATTTAACTAAACAGAGTGTTATGGAAGTGAATACAAAAAATTGAACCACAGATAGAACTTACAGAAATAAACAAAATATTTATTTAGCATTTTTGTCAAAAACGCACCCTTACCGAGTTAAAGTTAAAAGTAAATAGAGCACGAAAAACCATACCCGCCTATGTGTTAACGCAGCGAACAAATCACACTAGAAAAAATTTAAGACAAAAAACTTACCAAAAGGAAATGTAAACACAGTTGATTTTAGGTAGGTTAGTAGAGCAAAATGAGACTTTATTAACCCTGTTCATGAAGGGTACGATACACAATAAAGGCAGAAACACCTACACGTATTATTACGGAAGTCTACGAAAACTTAGATCTGGTTCATCTTCAATCACTTAAAGAATCTCTGGCTCTACTTTAAGTTTGTGATCGCTTCTTGGGCGTCCTTCTTGATGATTTGGGTAAACGTTCCATGGTCCTGTAATCGTTGTACAGCACCTGTAAACGTCGTTTGCGTATTGGGAGATACACGTTCCGAAAAACGGTGTTGGGACAAACGCCGAGCTGCAGACTTCTTACCGTGAGCTTCTCCGTAACATCGCCATATAAAATAGTAAAGTTCACTATTGTTATGAATTTATTGTTGCACTACCGCAATTTATTATTAGAATACTGTTGATCACAATGAGACAATGCGAAATGTTGTTGTAGCCGGTTGCCTGTATCAGCATTTTTTTTCTAAAGTAAAACGCTCAAGTTTTTATAAGATTAAATTTTTTATCTTTTTGCTTAAACTTGAAAATGCCATCATGAGCGCAGTGTTAAATGTGACCAAAGCACAAAGTCGTAAAACGGGAATTCCATGGCATCGAATCCGAGGGGGTTCAAGAGGACACCTAAGCGTTTTGCAAGAAAATTATTGTATCCTTGAATGCAGGTTTGGGCGTTGGTTTATTCAAAGCTTGCTTGATAATAGGGTAAAGGTTGTACATCAGAAAAGCTGTTTGGTAATTAGTGTATAACAGCAAATTTTCTATATCCATGGTCTTGATCCTTGTATTTGTTATGTCAAGGAACAGCTTTTCTTCTACTCGTATTTCGTTATCTGGTACACGAGGATGCTTGCTGCATCTTCCGGTAGAATAAAGTATAAGACCGAATGAGAAAGGACAACAGTTCTTTTGGCAAGGTCTAGAGATGCAAGATCTGTAGATATAGTTAATGTAGTTATAACGGGTTGCTCTAGTGTTATAATCTATCCAAACAAAATATGCGTCTAATTTGGTGGATGGAAAGTATAGTGGATCGGATTGAGGAGGCGATAAAGCAATTGTGTGTAATCTACGTCTACATTAATATCCAATTTTGATTGACCACATAGAGTTTCTGAAAATTTATCTTTGCTTATTTACACCTCATTTTTCTTGGCAGTCTCCCATTCCAAGCACTGCTTTTATCTGTCTACGAGTGTTATGTAGAAATTTCGCCTGGTAATAATCCTTGTTAAAAAGATGCAAAATACTCAAACTTGCCTTATCCATAAGTTATTGCTCAAAAGTATTGTTGTCATATATTGTGTATCCCAAGACGAAACTCCACTGTTAAATACATACAGTGAAAACACTCATAACAGTAAATACCAAATGATGAATTTGAATGATAAAGCACCATTTTAAATTTTTAAATATATTGTCAAAATGAGAAAAAAAAGGACATTTTCTTTAAGTGTACAACACTTATTTTTGTCTTTCTAATCCATAAATTGGGAATACAATTTGTTAAAGATTTTTGCAGAATTTGTAGGAAATAACGTATTTGTAGCAGTTCTAGCTATTCTACTATGTATTTGTGGTGGCGTAAGATTTTCTATTTCACAATCACTATTTTATTTTTACTCGTTTTTTGCTGATTGTAACGAAGCTTACGTTACTTACCAGACCGGAATCTGCAGTTTTAATGGCGACTATTCGATTCTGATGGTCTCGCATAGCAAAGCGTTTGACACAGAGTGAGAGAGTTTGAGATTTTTGTCGAGACAAGCTCGAACAGAGTCTTCAAGAACAGTTTGGACTCGCTGTTTCTCGAAGGGGAAGAGGTCAAAGAGAGTTTTTGTGACAAATCTGATGATTTGTCGGACTGAAATGAAAGGTTCGCGGTCGTCGATTTCCGCGTCTGAGTTTTCGGGATCTTTTTTCTCGTCAACGATTTTGACGGGATTGACTGGGGTTTTGGGGGTGATTTCATTGGGTTTTGGAAATTTGGGGCAATCGGGGACCATGCGGGGTGGTTGCCGGAGCATTTGGAGTCTTTGGCGACTGAGGGGCAAGAGTTGAGGCCGTGCGATTCGGTGAACGTGGGGCAGATAGGTTTGTTGGGGCATTGTGAGAATGAGTGCCCAAATGTGAAATATTTGAGGCACTGAAGAGGGGCTTGTGTTGGGGGTTGAAAGGGTTCGCAGTGGTGGGTTTTGCCGAAAATAGTGAGGCCGTTGGTGAGAAGTTTGTCGCTGACAGATTTGTTTGTGGTGATGATGCGAATGAGGGGGGTGAGTTTGTTGGTTTTGGCGGAGATGATTTGCCAACACTTGTGAATTGAAATGACTTTCGAAATGTGTGAGGGTGTGATGTCAACACTGACGTCTCGAGTAACGATGGAGAATATGGGGGCTTTTGGATGGGGGCAGAGAAGTGTTGGTGGAGGTTCAGGAGTTTGAGGGTTATTTTTGGGGCATTGAGGCCGGTTTTGAGTGTGGCGCTTTCGGTTTTGGTGAGAGGATGTTTGAGGACGAGTAGGGCAGACTTGTTGTAGTTGACTTTGAGTTCTAAGAGTGTTTTGAGGTCTAGTGTGATGAGTATAGATTGGAAAGAGGTATGAAACCTGAGTAGAGCGGCACAGGTTTTGTGAGTCGATTATAATGGTGTAATACGATCTAAAACTTGAACTCTCGATCAAGTAAGGGCCAGATTTCAAGTCGAAGTTGCGTTAACGCAACTCAAAAAAACACGCAAATATTTTGGATTCGTGGAACACGCTAATTTACTGTAGGTATACACTCTGGATTGTAACTTGAAATTTTTTTGTCGAATATTTGAACTTTTTTTCGTAAGTAACACAAAATTAGAAACAAATATAGGGACTCAGAAATAGTTATATATGTATTAAGAGCGTAATCAAGGGGATTATGGCACGAGGGAATGTTTAAAGCCCGACGTAGGAAGGCTTTTAATTTCCAGAGGGCCATTAGTAACGATTACGCCCGTGGTACGTACAACGTTTTATTTTATTTTAAATCGTTTAAATTTTTCAAATCAAAATAATAATATTCAAAATTCCGGTATTTTTTTTTAAACTTCCACAAAAATTCTGATTAACTAGTTGACTAGTTTGTCGTTGCCAGGATACGCTATGTTGTTATTTTCTTTTTTGCGATTTTTCAAAATGGACTCTGGTGAAAATCCTGTATGAAAACGTGTTTTCTAGAGAAATGTTACAACACGTAAGAGCCCAAAATTCAAGAAAAAGTTGTGTCACACTCCGTGCTTTTGTAGTGTTTAACAGTTTTTGAAATAAATGATGATTTTTCGTGATAATTGTTATTTAATGTATAAATGACGTTTACAAAATTGAAGACGTTTATTTCACAGCTAGACGAATGTAAAGTTATTTATTTGTAATTGTTGCGTAGCAACTTTAAAAAATTTATGCCCGGTTGCACAAAAGATAATGGATCATTAATGGACCGTTAATGATTCATAAACAGTTTTGTGCAACGGAACGCAAAGTTAACGAATGATTAATCTCTCATTAAATATTTGATGATCATCAACGATAATGGACCATTAATGGTTCATTATCACTATTTTCGGTTGCACAAACAGAAATGTCATTGTTAATGACTCATTAACGAGTCATCAGTTTAATGGTAGATCGACCGGCGATTAATGGACCATTAATAATCTCAAAAATTAAACGTCTCATTATTTATTTGGAGTTTTAAGGCGTTTTTTGCTAAATTTTGTGTATTAAACAACTGTTAAATAATAATTTGATTAGTTTATTTCAAAATGTGGTGGAATACATCTTCTTTAAGCGAGAGTGAGTTTGAAGATCCTGCTGAGAGGCCCGCGCGGAGAATACGTTTTATCCGGGAGCGTGAAGATCCATTCGTGTTGTTGTGTGATGTTGAGTTTATAAAAAAGTTTCGCTTAAAAGGACCTGATTCGGCCAAGCAATTAAATTCTTACATGACAGCCTCTCAATGCCTTGGTACCTTTGTCTTCAATTATATTTTTATATCAAATTAATGAGACAATAACAAGGATTAAAGAGTTGGAATGTGGAAAACATTTATATGTTTGGGCAAAATTGGAACAAAGTGAGGTTAAAAAGTGTGGTGTTGCTGTGTTGTCAGTGATGGTTCTCCTAAAACAAATTTGATAAAAACTTACTTTGCTGCCAGCGAAAGCAATATATTTTTTTAATTGTGTGTGTAATTTACCCTCTTCGATGCCATTTCTTATCAACAAACCATTCACAATTCACAAAAAACTACCCGGTCAAACACAGTCAGATGTCAATCATATGTCAATAGAAGCAATTCGGCGCCGTTGCCAAATTGGGTATTTGGTTAAGGGCTCGTTAACCGACCATCATATGGTGAATCATTATAACACCTGTAAATTGTTTTGTGCAACACAATTCGACATAATGAATCGTTAATTTATGAATCATTATATAATGACCGATTAATGGGAGTTTTGTGCAACCGGGCATAAGTGTTGTAAAAATAAAGATTACGCCTTGATTTGCGGGGGTATAAAGTAGATTATGGTTCCAAAATAAAATCGAGTGTCAAAATCGTGACAGAAGTTCAATTTCTCTCCATAGGGAGCAAATATTTGCTATCAACGTTGCTAAGAACATTGACTCGTTGCTAGTTCGTTGTCAACAAAAATGTTTATATATATATATATATTATATAGATATATACCTATATAAATAACTATTTTGTGCTGCTTAATTTAGTTAGCATTCTATTTGCAACAAGTTTTGACGTAATTTTCAATTGAATTGTAGTTTATTTGATTAAATTTCTCAACTATCAACCAATGAACCAATTATCTACATACAATTATTTAGACGTACAGTTAATATATGTTTTAATTGACTAACTTTTACACCATTTTGCTAGAAAAATACCTTTTCTATAACTCCAGAAAATCCAGTTATTTATATTTGCAGCTTTAATGAAATCACAAAACCAATAATTACTGTACACGTTCAACAGGAGTAATGTTATGAAGAATTATAAAAGATAAAAACCAAATTGTATTCAACGGCAAAGCGCTGGATTTTTGTCAACTTGAGTGTGTCAAACATTTTTGTTTCTTTACTGGGCCCTAGATTAGTTCAAACGAGATGGTGATGGCGTATGAAAGGTTCTAGTTTTGTATGTAATATATTACGTATAGAGTTTTTTTCGTATAAGTACATAGTGTATCAGAAATGATGGTCAAAAATTTAACCAGTAATACCGTGATATCAACAATTATCTTGATCGAAGGTGGTCATGCATTTAAAAAATTATGTGTTCTTGTTTCGTACATTCATTAATTGTCAAAATCTGATAAGCAGTTTTGGTCAAGTCTTCTTGTTTTCTAAGTTTTTTATTCATGGTTTTTTCTACAGAACACAAGATTTACATAATTGAAGCATATTTTGGAACTCGTGAGGTAGTAAATGGAATTGTGCAGTACAGTCAGCTCTTGTGTTTGAACGATTTTCGAGCGTACTTTACACACTTATTGGCAGTTATACTGAAAGACTTTTATGCGTGGCTTTCAAATTGTGTTCGTGCGTTTCGTGAAACTGGGTCTATAACTTATAAGAAAGGTGCTGGCAGACCAACCATTCGTACAGAAGAAGTTGCTAATGATGTTAATGATGTCTTTACCTTTCACTTTTAGTTAATAATTTAGTTAAGTGATAACACATTTGATGATGCTTTTATGAGTTGTCAAAATTTCACAGCATTATGATAAACCATATGAAGTAAATGAGATGTACGTTTTCCATTTCATGACCACACCACCCTTGATCAAAATTGTTGATATCACGGTACATCTCATCACAAGAAACGACTTGTCTATATACCATTTTTGCATCAGATGCTAAAAATTTTGTAGGTCGGTGACGGGTATGGTATTTTGTACTAAATATTTAAATAACTTTATTACCATCATTTCTGATACACCCAATTTGCATATATTTCATAGGTATATTTTATAATTCCGTATATAAATTAATAGAATAAAAGAAAATAAAAAGATAAAAGAGCTTCAGTAATTGCTCAAAAATTGTAAAGATTCGCAAGTTAAAACACAAGTTGATTTTGTAATAATAAATATTTCTAGAACCAATAAAATGAGAAAGAGCTGGCTTAGGCTAGTTTTTGAGTTAAAATAATACAGTGCGGATGCCAAGTTTACAATTAATATAATAATGAATATAGGCTTTAAATATATTACAATAACATAACTCTAGTGGGATATATAATTGACATGACGTATTTCCATTAATTTTTAAAAGCCTTGCAGTCCATTGCAAAAAAAAAACATAATACGACAATGTAGATTTCTGCAAATAACACACGTTATGTTAATTGTATACAATAATTTTATTGTTTTTTATTATAAAAATGTTTTTTTTATAATTTTGACTGTGGGGGGGTACGGCGGTCTCGAGCCTCCTCTATGACAAAAATAATTTTTTTGTATAGAAAACATATTAATAAAACAACAGATAAAACTATATTTACCGTTGTTTCCATTGGCATTGGGTCGCTGGTACCACCGACCCGGACTGCGATCCCGGCCGCGACCCCGACGGCGATCTCGGCCACTACCTCCTCCACGACCTCCTCCACGGCCGTTACCTCCTCCACGAGCACGTCCACGGCTGTTACCTCTTCCACGACCACGTCCAATACCTCGATCTTCCGTGGCTGGAGGACCAGGATGATAATCTAATTCTATCTGATGCACCTGATCTGCATCAGGTGCATCAGAATGCCTCGACCCCGACGGCGCTGGCGATGTATCCCGGGTCCGGCAGCATTATCTCCTTGCCCCGTTTGTATTATGTTGTCTATAAAATGAAAATTTATAATATACATACAACCTACAATTTTTTAATCCTCACGTACCGTCTCCTGCCATCTTTGTAGAACTTATTATCAAAGAAATCTATTATCGTAATAATGCTTGCCAACAGAGAAAATAGAATATTTCCTAAATGTTTAATTAATAATATGATGCATCTATTGCATTGATCTAATTCCCACATATTCTTAAAAATTTATTTTATTTTTTATTTAAACTTATTTTGAGAATATTATTTATCATATGTTCAAAACTTTCAATACTACTGAGTTGGTCATACTGTTTTATTAAAAAAACGCTTTCTAATCTTTACTTGAGATTGGTATTTATCAATCGAAAACATCGTCTGAATTATTTGCAAAATATTTCAGGCAATTACACTGTTGTGGTAATGATGGTTAAAAAATTGGTACGTAATTTCTAATAGTTCGTAAAAGTTGTAGTTTAAAAATGGTTCTAGTTTCAAGTTATAAAAGATCAAAACGATCTCGTGCGCAAGGACTCCGTTACAAAAAACGGGAAGGCTCTATACTCAAAACTAATGTCATTTTTGCACCGATAGAAACTACGGATAATAAATATGAAGAACAAATGACGTCACAATGTTGCTCTCACACTGTAGCAACAAGTAGCGATTCGAAAATAGACCGGAAAGACGAGCAATTTTTTGTGGGCAATCATAAAGAAGAAGAAGAAGAGAGTGACTTAGAGAAATGCATTGCGAAAAATCCAAATTGGGGACTTAGAAAATATATGAAGCTCACATATTTTTGGCTAAACAGTCAAAGAATATTGGTGTAATAAGAAATAATGAGTTTGTTGATATTTCCAGTCACGAAATAGAAAGAGAGAAAGTGCCGAAACAACCTTCCCCAATTGAAGGAAACCGAATTGTAGAGTTAGGGTACCTTTCAGATCAAGTATTAAAATTACAGTATGACCACTGTCAAAGTTGTACTTTGGGAAGGCTTATCACAAAATCGGAAAGTAGAAAAGCATCGGGTTTAGTAAGTACAATTGTTTTACAGTGTGAACAATGTTGCAAAGAATTCAAAATTTCAACTGAAAATCCTAAATATTCTGTATCACAAATTACTACCGGCGCTGTTTGGAGAACACTTGCCACAGCAAGCACATATTCTTATTTAGAAGAACTTTTAAGTTGCATGAATATTCCAACAATACTAGACAATATGTTTTATATAATGGAAAATGACTTGGGTAAAGAATGGAAATGGTCATTGATACATCCAGATGAATGAAGCAGGGAATAAAGAAAGAGAATTTGCAATTGCCCAAAATCATCTTTGTCTTGATGGAACTCCATGGATAACAATTTATGTAGACGGCTGTTGGAGTAAAAGGTCATATGGAAATAATTATAATTCTCTTTCTGGAATGGTTGGAATCATTGGACGTCTTCTGGCCAACTTCTCTTTGTAGCTGTAAGAAATAAATTTTGCTCTGTTTGTAGCAAAGCCGAACAAAATAATGAACATCCCAAACAACACGTGTGTTACAAAAACTGGAACGACTCGGCACCGGCTATGGAATCAGATATGGTCGTAGAAGGATTCAACTGCAGTGAAGAAATGCATGGTGTTAGATACTGCAAATTTATTGCAGATGGTGATTCCAGTGTATTTGCGAAAATCCGAGGAAACGACAAATATGGGGCTTTTGTAAAAAAAAGTGGAATGTACAAATCACGCCATAAAAAACTACGGTAAGCATTTATTCAAAATAAAAGCTGATCTGCGATAAACAAAGAAGGTAGAAAACTGTTAACAAAAGACAAAATCAAGAAATTAACAAAAAAAAACAAAATGTTCCATTTATGAACATTCCAAAAACGGCCAAAATGTAGATAATTTTAAAGGAACCCTCCGAAATGTTTTTGGAGATCACAGCAAATGTACAGCTAGTATTTGTAACAACATTGGTGATATGTCTTTAAATAATTTACCTAATCTGAAAAAACATTTAATTTATGATCATTTAATAGGTGCTCTTAACTTATTAGTAAGGAAGGCACATTTATTGATTGAAAATAAAACTAACAACAGAGCAGAAAGGTTAATTAATATAGTTTCAAGATTTAATATGGGAAAGAGATTAAATTTGGTACAAAGAGGTTCATATGAACGCAGAGTTCATCTAGCTGGGTTAAGATATAATCATTCTTTTAAATGGCATTCTAGTGCGTGGAAAAAAACAACAGGAAACAATCCAGGCAAATATTTAGAAGAGTTTATGAAGAAATATGAACAAAAGACAAAAAAAGCAAATGCGTGGCATAGTGGTCGTAAAGATAAAAAAATACACAAAAAATAGCGAATAATGTTCATACCGAAGTCAATCGGGATTACGGCAAATATGCCGAACAACCCTCAGACGATGAAGAAACGGTAAACAGAGAATTCGAGCTATTACTGCAAAGGTTACAAGTAAGCAACAAAATAAAACATATTTATATTACATTTAATTTACTTACTACAAATTATGCTTTAGATATCTACCGAGGAAGAAAGACAAAAAATCCAAACATCAACAGTTGGGCAATTCGATAACACTTTATATGAGTATCATCGAAAACACAGACTGACAGCATCCTTTTTGGTAGGATTATAAACAGAAGGCCATACACACCTTGCCACAACATTGTGAAAGATTGTTTAAAAGTAAACAGAAACATTTTAGCCGAAGCAATGCAGTTTGGTATTTGCAAGGAAAATGTTGCTATTGAACTATTTAAGAAAGCAATGGCAGCAAAGGGTACTATTCTTAATGTTGATAATAGTGGGTTGTGGGTGGATTTACAATATGGCTTTCTTAGAGCATCTCCTGATGGACCTGTAAGGAAAGACAACGCTATAATTGAAGTGAAATGCCTTTATAGTGCCTGTAAAGCAGAAGTTTCTTCTATACAAGAAGCCATTGCATTAAAGAAAGCACCTTTCCTGGAAAATAAAAACGAGACAATTTCTCTGAAATTAAGTCATAATTACTACTATCAGCTAATTTGTGAATTTTATTTTTAAAAGAGAAATGTATACTAAGTTTTTTTTTGTTTGTGACAGGTTCAGGGACAATTAAGTGTTACACAAAAAGAAAAATATTACTTTACTGTGTACATCAGCGATACCGTAGACATTTTTTATACTGAGGTTTTTAAGGATGAAACGCTGTGGAACAATACAATGCTACCAAAGCTCATTCAGTTTTATAAGGAGTGTATTGCTTCAGAAATAATACGGGGAAATATTATGAAAAATAAAAAAGCAAAGATCCACCTTTTATTACGAAAGAAATTGAATTGCACCAAACACAAACAAAAAAAGACACAAAGTTAGTGATAATTACAGGTATCATTAAAGTTGTTTGGGGTAGTAAAGCTTTGCATAAATAAGCACAATTTTACTCTTTCACTAAATGTTACAATGGTGCTGTGTAGTACGAGTGCTAAAATACCACATAAAAGTTGCATGATAATTGAAAGGCAAAAGAAGGCAACAAAAAGTGGGTGCTTTAAAATATCTAAGTACAAATAAGACACACAACATTGTAATTTAATCATAGTTCAAACTAATTTGATTTTCATAGTAGGCTTTAATACCCCTTCAAAATACATAACTATAAATTATCAATTTTAGTGAAATAGATATTATTTAGATTAATTCATTTTTCACAATTTCTTTTTAATGAATGGTGGAATTTGAAATTATTTGATAGTTTGTAGATAACAGTGGTTTAGTGTAGGTAATCCTATTTAATAATAACTGCCATAACTTTTCATATCCTTTGTAAGATAAAATAAATTACGTTACAATTATTGTTTGTTGTTATTCATTAATCATTTTCTTAAGAAGAATGTATGTAATTCAGCCGCTATAAAAATTACTTACAATCATCCCTTATTAGTAAATCAATGAAAACTTATAATTATTAACAAGCGATCGTTCTTTCAAATAAGAGATTACGATTTATGACTCTTCTATGTAACTTAAATTTATGAATAATAAAACTTTGTTTTTCAAATAATTTTATTCAAACAAGCATCAAGACTGGTTTACAATTGATTGATTAAAGATGGAAAGAAGAGTTTATAATATAAACTTATTTTATCGGATTGGCTTTATAACAATTACTTATCTTAACCTTAGCTACAATATTTTAAGTTTTATACCGTTGGCGTGCGGTGATAGTGTAAGATGACAATATAATACTGCTTGAAAATAAATTTGTTTTAGATTATACGCTGACTTTTTTGAGAATATCTATCACATCAAAGCACCACGACAATTAACAGAACTTATGTAGCTTTATTTGTTGCTACTCTTTCTTATAATGCTATTTACTTTTTGCTGTCACAATATATTTAATACTAATGTACAGCATTTTACATACAACACAGCTACTGTACACTGCTCTACCTGCCCAGGGGGTGTATCTTGTTAGGTATGTACTGGAGTAGCTTTCAATTGGCAAATTCGGGATATAATATTCTCTTCTTATTTTTTAACCATTGAAGAAAAGAGTACCTAGCACAAGGATGGTATAAAACTGTTTGTCTAAAATTTTTATTACGCTTTTAATCAGTCAAAAAAATAATATGTTAGCAACGATTTGTTAAACAACGATCATTTGAAGTAGGTTAAAGTAATGTTCTTTATTGTTATTCCGTTTACAAATCAATTTGGAGTTTGATACATAACCTCACACCTCCATGGAATGTTAATAACTGCTTTTTGAGTCCATAACACACGTTAAACTGAAATAAATAAATAATATTCCATAATATTATTTGAAGCGATTGTTGGGATTGTTTGTGTGACGACTTTATTGTGAATTAGTATGATATATTTCTTTATTTAATGATAATTAAGAAAATATCCTTTCTGCAGTGGCCGAACAATGTGGTAAACACAACAACCCTTTAATAAAATTTGACAAGTGAGGAAAGATTTAACTCGTTAAGACCAATTTTTAAATTAAAACAGTAGGTCCAAAACTCAACAAAAGGTTTGGAAGAGTTCAATTTGATTTCAGGTGTATCTGACAGAAGTCTCCATTCCGAATTAAGCTTTTCTAAATTATTGACTAATCTAGGAAATCTAAGGCAATTGGAACCAGCGATTCACAGATACCAGACACTGCTATGCTAGGTTCCAAGTTTTCCATAAATTTCAAGACATCATCATTAAAATTAAACCTTGATAATATCTGTTGAGAGAATTCAATATAAAAATCTAGACATTTTATCTTAAAATTATCTAATTCAGTCTTGTCAATTGTTGTACTGTTAATTATTAATTAACAATTAGCTCCGCAATAGATTTCTTCCAATGTTTTATAATTGTATGGAATGAATTTTACTTTATTGTAATAAGACCCGACGTTGTTCAAATGTTGCGGTTTAACAAAATTTTTTAAAACTGATTTAAACAAACCTGTGATTCTGCTATATAATACGTGCAGCTTTGGGGATTCACTCTGAAATTCCAAATTCATTGTATTTACAATATCAAGTATGTATGATAAAAATGAAAAGTATAATTGAAATACAGGATTTCTTAAAGCAACAAGAATTTGCTGAGGATTAATAAGGCTATTTTTATTGTAAACCTCGTTTGTAAAAAATAATATTAAAGTACTACTTAACTTAAGAAGTTTATGTTGGCTTACATCAATAAAACCTTGGTATTCTTTTAATTCGTGTTGTCGTTTTGAACTATGCGCAAAATAAGAAATAATGTCTCTAGCTAATTTCTCAACTGACAAAGGTAGTTTCTTACAAGCTGCTCCAGAACAAAGAGCTAGTGAATGACATACACATCCCAGTGCAAACATATCTGGAATGTTTTCTTTTAATTTTGCTTGCACATTGGTTATGTTGCTTTGCATAACAGAAGCGATGTCCGCTGCAAATCCAATCATTTTGGAAATCGGAATGTTATTTTGCACCAATAATTACTTTGTCGCAGTATACAGTGACTCTGCTGTACCACTTTCAACTGGAATTAGACCTAAATATTCGTCTTTTATAATTTTTCCATTATAATATCAAGCCAACACTGTTAAACATTTTTGCGTGGAAACATCTGTGCTTTCATCTATTATTAATGAAAACCAGGTATTTTTTAACGCCTCAGATACCTGACGCGAGTGTTCTGGTCCAGTTATTTCAGTGCATATTTTTGTCTCTTTTTTACGACCGCACTGTAGATGTTTCGCAACTTCTGAATCATAGCATACTGAAGACAAAAATTGAGGTAAATGTTCAAGTAAACGAAATGGGAGGTTATGTTCTGCCAAAAACATAACCATCTTAATTTCAGCTTGCTTTATTCCTTCTTTTAATCTCTTCTTTTCTGTTGAATCTGTCATCAAAGCAGCAATTTGTGGAGTTGCACTTAAAGATTTAATTTTTCTGGTTCTTTTGAACTGCTGTCAAGCCTATTTATATGAGTAATTTCCCCAACTAAAACGTTATTGCACACTCTACATTGTGTTTTTCCAGTCTCAGGTATTTCGGTCAACCACTTTTCAGTATCCTTGGTTATCCATGATTTTTTAAATTTTAGCGTAAATGCATTTCTTTTCCGTTTTTTTCGCTTGTGAAGAAGACCTTGATTGTTGACGCTGTAATTTTCTTCCTCCTTTGCAGGCTCTACTTCTATTGGTTGTGTTACTTCACTTAAATCAGTCACATCATGGTTAGAGTCCGCCCTGGTTACGTTTGTTGAAGTCGAAGCACGGGCAGCATTTTTTAAAACTTTTTTGCGAATGATAAATCTAAAATAAAATGGTAGAAATTACAATATTAACATTAATAAGGGTTTTCAATCTATATAACAACTTACTTTTCCATTTTGTGAGAAGTTTTCACTTTTTTTGTACACACTCACACTGTACAGCCGGGGCCAAAGGAGAAACACAGGTCAGGTAGTCGGGCCGGTAATACGTTCCCATTCTAATTTCTAAGACCTGAGTTTAGACCCAGGCCGATAATACAACAGTGTTCCGACTCAATTCATTGAAAAAACAGCATTTGTGAAAATATAAAATAATATCTTAAATTTTAATTTAGACTAATTCAATTTAGAGGAGAGTGCTTAAAAATTGTCTTGAACATCAATTGAAATTTAATTATGTTTTAATTTTTATTTTTAGTCAATTTAATTACAAAAATCTGGTGATAAATAAAAAAATAATTGTGACTAGATAAATATTTATTCCACTCTACCTGTACCTACCTCCCCGACCACCAGCAGAACAGAGCACTACATGGATTTCACCAACCTCAAAACAATTAAAATACTAAATTCATGCGGAAATGTCAAATACTAGAGTTTATAGAAGAAAATATTTTCATAATAATTATTGATAAAACAAAATTGTAATGAAATTAACTGATTTTCAAATTGTAGTAATGGCGTAATGACAAGAGATAAATTGTAATGGAATCATTACAATTGTAACGACTGGAACATCCCGAATATTTCTGGTCTGCATGTGGAAGCGCCTCAGCAAAGTGATATTCCTGTCTGTAGACAGAGGCCACTCGAAGAGCGTCATTCGCGTTCGCGTCATTCCTAAACAAAATGGCTTCGTCTGGAGTCGTGTCGCGTGATTCGATGGTTTACAGATTAAAAATCTTGTTAAAATTAGAGTTTTGTGTGATATACTTTGGTGCATAAATATGTGAAAACAGAAACAAATTCTTAGTTTGTCTTAATTGTGTTTTCTCTGGTTAAAAATTGCAATTTGGGTGTGAGATTTTCGGTGTTTGTTTTTCTCAGTTGTGATTATCGGTTTTGGACATTGTTGTTGTGTATCTCCTCAATTTCAACGTATATGGTCTTCCGTGGGCTGTGGTAAGTATATAATTATTCATTTGGATAATTTTATTTCGAATCTCAGGTTAAGATAAAATTGCGGTTAAAGGTATAGTATTTCTGTCTAAGTTTTGCCCACCATAAACATTATTGTTATTGGAGTTAATTAGGGTCCAACCCCAAACATTTACAATCGGTGATTCTTTTCAACAGCAGATGGTCCATTGCCCTAGGCTTAAGATGCTTTTAAGGGTTATATTTCTCCAAAAGATAATACTTTTCATCATATACATTTACCTAAACATTCCAACAGTTTGAAAGAAATAACGAACTTAAGCAGGCACGTGGTTTATTTGTGAATTAAAAAATCTGCTGTCGCATTGATCATTAATGAACTAATCAATAAATCGTTATTCAAATGTTCAATGGCGATCCGAAATCAAAAAAAAGAATGAAATAATAAACTTTCCTGTTGCAAAATTCGTTGTACACAGTAATTAATGTTACCTAGAAAACAGATTAAAGTTTAGTACCTACTTTCCAAATATTCTAAGAAGGTACAGAATTACCTACCAGATATTCTTAATAGGTATTTGTTTAGAATTGTTTACACATGGCTAGGGATGGAAATCATAGAATGAGGGTGAATTTTAAAAATTTTAAGTACTAATTAGGTATTAATGCTTACGTAAAGAAAAAACTATAACTAAAAACACACATAAAGTATATTATACTGTAATAGTATTACAAATATACATGAAATACTAGTTTTAAACTACAAGTTTTACACTACATAAAATAAGTAATATATAATGAATAGCCATCATTAATACAAATATAATAATAATTAACTAAATATTTAAAGTAGCAACAGAACATAATATTCTAATAATATTTTTAATAAATGCTAATGAAAATTAAACACATTTTTTGTGCCATAATATCTATTCATTTATAAAAATCATTTAAATCATAGTAGTAAAAATTTAAATTTTGTAAGCGGTATAAAAATATTAAATAAACAAGGAATTGTTAATAGTAATGAATGGATCAAGCGGCGAAGAATACAATTTACCCAAAGATTCTATATTTCCGCGAGGAGAATAAAAACAATATTTATTTAGATAAAACCCACTGTGACACCTATGATTTTATAATCTGGAAAGAAAAATAAATCCTTTTTTTAAATATTGTTGAACTATCAAATTTAACAAAAAATATATCAAACCTTATTGGTTTGACCACCGACCTGATATTAACCACGTCGTGTTCAAAACTAGTATTAAAAACTGCTTTTATAAAAAAAAGTGGTCATATTATTGGACATTTATTGCATCTTATCATTCACATCTCGATAAAAAAAATCCTAAACAATACACCGGAAAACTGAAATAGTTAACCTAGATAATAATAGTTATAAATGAAACTGCAGTATAAATATTTTGCAACAGGTAAGTTCATTATTTCATTCCTTTTTTTGATTTCGGATCGCCATTGAACATTTGAATAACGATTTATTGATTAGTTCATTAATGATCAATGCGATGGCAGATTTTTTAATTCACAAATAAACCACGTGCCTGCTTAAGTTCGTTATTTCTTTCAAACTGTTGGAATGTTTAGGTAAATGTATATGATGAAAAGTATTATCTTTTGGAGAAATATAACCCTTAAAAGCATCTTAAGCCTAGGGCAATGGACCATCTGCTGTTGAAAAGAATCACCGATTGTAAATGTTTGGGGTTGGACCCTAATTAACTCCAATAACAATAATGTTTATGGTGGGCAAAACTTGGACAGAAATACTTTAAAACATTATTTCATAATATAGTAGAGTCTCGCTAACGTGAACTAATTAGAGTGTAACTCATTGTTCTCAACACTGGCAATCAAAGTCATCACAGTCTCGAAGCAAATTTTACCAAATTTAAACTGAAAATCACCAGCATATATTAAAATAAAAAAAAAACATATATAGGGTCTTTTAAGGTCTAGAAGAAACTAGAGAAACTGGGTTTGAGAATTGTAATACATACTGTAACTATTAACAGTCAGTCACATTCAGTAGTTTACAGTACTGATTTACATTTGATACACATGAAATTTTTTCTTGCATTCTTAAAAATCATAAGTTAGGGTCATATCCGATGTAGTCAAAAGTGCTAAAACATTGCTTTATTATTTAATTAATGGCAATTTTCACGTCATTATTTTGATATTTTTTATTTTTTTTTGCAATAAATTTTATCTTTTCTACAGTTTATAAAGTTGTAGAAATAGTATATTATGTATCAAGGGAGAGAATTGTAGATTATTCCTGAGGTTATAGCCAAGGGCGAAAGCTCGAGAGCTATAAGCATTGAAGCAATCATAGCATTTCTCTTAGTAGTATAGGAAAGCAAACCTAATAGTGAATTTTAATTTAAATTATAAATCTAACAACAATGTCGTTTGGGACGGTTGATTGCACTGTTATAAAGTATTTAAGTTATTTATTCCTTATTTCGTACAGTGAACCAGATGCTTGAAGTGCAAGGGACGGATGGTATCGGGTAGGTAAAGATATAGGCACCATTTAGCAGTAAGGTACTTGTACCAATTAAGGCCACGTTAAGGGAAAATTCCTCGTTATAGGCATATGAGTTCAATGGATTTTATTGTAAATACGTATGAATGTTAACTATATACTGTGTGTGGATATTTTATATTGATTATTATTTTTATTTAAGCCAAAAGAAAATTTTTATGCAAAAAAACATCTCGAAGTACCATTGGCCTTATTTAGAACACAGTGTTGATTATAAGGCCACTTGCGTAAAAGTACATAACAAGTGTATCTTTGACAAAAATATACATGTATGTTGGTTATTACTACATAAAAATAATAAATAAGTCGTTTTCTAACAGAATTATCAAAATTTTTCAGTGGCCTTATTTGGAACATGGTGTTTATTATAAGGCCACTTATGTAAACGTAGCAACAAGTGTATAAAAAATATTTATTAGCAAATAGTAGTAGAAGAATAAAACGAATTTATCAAAACTCTGTAATCAGTAACTGTAAAATAAAATATTATTCTACGCATAAAACAAAACAAAATTGTGTATTTAACCTAACATTTCTAGTTCTTAGACAGGCTAAGCTTCATTAATTTCTTCGTTCTTTTTCTTACTGGAGGTAAAGCTGTCCTTTCTGCCTTAAATAGGTCCCTCGTAACTACTTGAGCTGACGAGTTTATGGCTTTACGTCTTGGATTTGCTGCTGTTTTTATTTCTGGTGTAGGAAGCAATTCAGTAAAACTAGATGTGTTTAAGATTTCGTTATTTTTTGAAAGAGGTTGGTCGACTACTGGAGAAAGCTCAAGGTTTTCAGGCTGATTCGAACAAGAAGGAGCAGGATGCTGATTAATATCTGATGAAGAGGTTTGTAACGGTGTCTTAAGATAGTCTGAAAGAGGCACTAGATCAGAGTCTGACCAGTCAGAATCTGCCCCATTATTTCTGGAATTTTCACTAACTGGATTATCCTGCTGAATATTTAATTCCCTTGTAGTTCTTTCAGTCAAAACGCTTGGAGCAAAAGCTGTTTCGGGTATCGCATTAGGATTAAATGGGTATATTCCTGTTGCTCGAAACCCTGCCATTAGATTTTGTGGTGACATGGCTTTCGGCCAAACAGCACTAAGAATGCTTCCAAATCTACCTTTCGTAATTTTGCGTTCAGGTTCTTGAATCCAATATCTCAACACCTCCTCATCCCAAAAATGTTCAAATGACCGAAACACACTTTTGTCAAGTGGCTGTAGTTCATGTGTGGTATTACTCAGAAGACATAGGAGTGTTATATTGTGGGAATTAGCAGTTTCTACAATGTTTGCATCCAAATGTGAGGAAGCCCCATCAAATATCAATAAGCAGTGTCCAGGTGATTTATATCGAGCAAAATGATCTATCCATTTGATAAAAGTGGATGTAGTCATGCTACCTTTAGCAGTCATTTTTACTGACGTACCCGGCGGTATGGTATCAATCCATTCAGGCTTCTGGCGTTTTCCTTTAAATAGTACCATGGGAGGGAAAGACTGCCCAACTGCATTTCCACACGCTACTACTGTAACATTTTCAGCATGTTCTGGGGCAATAAGGTGAACCCTTTTCGTCCCCTTTTTAGCAAGGACTTGCTGCTGGTGGTGAAGGTTAAGGCGGCATCCTTTCTCGTCCATATTGTAAATTAGTTGTGGTTGATTTATTAGCCTTAAGTCTATTCAAAAGTTTTTTAACTTTTGAAAATAATCCTCCACAACAAATTTATTTACTTTTTGCGCTCTCGCTGGATTTAGAGATTGTGCTTTCCGTTGAGCTGGATTCCTTTTATAAAACGCACCCATCCATTTTCTGCCCGCCAATTTTGTATTTTGAGAAAACGGATGCTGCATACCATTTTGTTCAACAAAAGTAAAGACACTTCTTCTTAGACATTTACTCGTCAGAGGCATTCCAACTTCTGCTAAACGGAAAATTCGTTTACATAATTCGTTTTCATGGTCTTTAGTTAAAAGACTTTTACGACCTAGTCTTCGTTTGTTGCTTCCAGTAGAGATATGGTTTCTTAGCGTTCTACGAGGAATTTCATAGAGTTTGGATGCTGCAAGGACAGACATTCCATTAGCAATTGCTTCCAATGCCTGCTTTAATTGGTTTTCAGTCCAAGAGGCTCGTTTTTTATCCATTTTTGAAAAGTCTGAAAAGAAGATTAATTAAATTGGCATTGAAAAAATGTTATAAAAAATCTGGTGCCGAATAAGGCCATGGTGCATATTAAGGCCATGATGCCATTGGCTGTGGCTTTATTAAGATCACAATAATTTTTTATGAGTTACGTTATAACAAATATTTCACAAGTACATTAACAAAATACTTACCATATAAATAAGGTGTACCATTTACGGCATTTTTATGATTTTTATGATTTACGATTAGATTATCAGGGAAACACAAGAATTCTGACCTACAATTTTATAACGTGTGAAATCAGAAATGGCAGTTGACCGTGTTTGACACTATAGGTAACTGTGGAAAGTGAAAATATTATTCAGCATTTCTTATTATAGAGCTCTTTTCTTCTACGTTTGTACTTTTGTTAAAAGTTACTTATTTTGTCAAAAGAGGGCGGCTGGCCTTATTAAGTACATGGCCTTATTCGGCGCAAGTACCTTATAAACAGCATAACCATAGCATTATTTGAATTTATTAGTCAATTCAAAATGTTGATAAAATCCATATTGAAACAAACTAGATATGTATTTAAAAAAAAACATGGTTTTAGATTATTTTCTGCAAAGCGAAATTATAGAAAAGTAAGGATAAAGTAGTTGGGAAAAGAAAATTAAAAAGTTTGCTAATAAGTTAAAAATTGGTAATATTATTAGCTACATGCTTAAAAAAACTACGATCATTTTTTATTTCTTAATAAAAAAAATTAAAACTTTCATCAGATAAGTACAAATTATGCTGATGCGGTTCCCTAATTTTCATTGATCTACAAATTTTCGTTCAAAGGTCTTTAATAAATGACGTCTTTGTGTTAAGTGGTCTATGAGCGATTGCACATTTGGAATGTCTGTGGAGGTTAACGATTCCTACCATGCTGTGCGACTGGTATAATTAAGATGATTACATATGATGTGAATTAATAGTACATCCCAATTATCAATATTCACACCTAATAACGTTAACGATTCTAAATTTTAGTGTAATTGATCTAACAATTGCCTGAGCGAGCTAGCAGGATCTTTAGCAACGGAGGGTAAACTAAATACATTGTTAACGTGATGCTGTACTATGATCTTCTTATTTTCATATCGCGTTTTTAATGTGGAAAAGGCAACGTTATAATTTGCTAAGTTTACGAGAAACGCCTTCCATATTGACAGTGGCGAATTTGAAGGTAGCCATTGAGAGACTGGAGTGAGAAAAGAGGGTGTAATTAGGAATTAATTGATGGTGAAATTAATTTTGTTGCCAGAATGAGAGACTTTGAGATTTTTGTCGAGACAAGACAGGTCAAAAAAAGTTTTTGTTACAAATCTGATGACTTGTCGGACTGAAATGAAAGTTTCGCGGTCGTCGATTTCCGACTCTGACTTTTCGGTGTCTTTTTCCTCGTCAACGATTTTGACGGGAATGACTGGGGTTTTGGGGGTGATTTCATTGGGTTTCGGAAATTTGGGGGAATCGCGAGACCATGCGGGGTGGTTTCCGGAGCATTTGGGGTCTTTGGCGGCTGAGGGACAAGAGTTGGGTGCGTGTGATTCGGTGCACATGGGGCAGATAAGTTTGTTGGGGCATTGTGAGAATGAGTGCCCAAATGTGAAACATTTGAAGCACTGAAGAGGGGCTTGTGTTGGGGGTTCGCATTGGTGGGTTTTTCCGAAAAGAGTGAGGCAGTTGATGAGAAGTTTGTCGATGACAGATTTGTTTGTGGTGATGATGCGAATGAGGGGGGTTGGTTTGTTGGTTTTGGCGGAGATGATTTGCCAACACTTGTGAAATGAAATGACTTTCGAAATGTGTGAGGGTTCGATGTCGAGACTGTCGTCTCGAGCAACGATGGAGAATTGGGGGCTTTTGGATGGGGGGTAAAGAAGTGTGGGGGGGGGGGGGGGGGGTGTTCAGGAGTTGAGGCCGGTGTTGAGTGTGGCGCTTTCTCTTGCAATTCTGTATACAGGGGTGGGTATTTTAAATTTTGTGAAATATAAAAAAAATGCTAATGAAGTGGCACATTAGTTTATTTAATGTTCAAAGCATTTGTGGAGTAATTTGACGGCATTCGTTTACTATCTGCTGCCGTAAATCTTCCAAAGAGGTAGGTTGGGTTGTATAAATTGTACTTTTTAAGTGACCCCATTAAAAATAGTCTAACGGAGACATGTCTACCGAACGCGGAGGCCACTGAATAGGGCCTCTTCTTCCAATCCATCGTCTTGGAAATCTCTGATTCAGATACTGCCGTACAGGCAGTGCAAAATGCCTGTCTTGTCGGAATATCAACGCATTTTCTTCATAGCCTTCATAATTTTCGATAATTTCAGTCAAAGCCGCATCAATAACGTCTTCTAATAAATTTAAATACATTTCGCCAGTTAAATTGTCATCAAGAAAAAAGGGGTCAACTACGTGATCCTCAAAAATGCCCGCTCAAACATTCAACTTTTTAGGAGTTTGTGTGTGCACCTCGTGATGAATTCTAGGATTTGTGTCGGACCAATAACCAGTTGTGGCGATTGACAGTACCGTTTACGGTATTGTCAATGATCTGATTATTCCATTTTCTAAACATCATGAATAGATCTACTGTTTTTTTTTACACTGGACAGAATCATTATGAAAACTGCCCTACTACATCTTCCTGCTCATCCAGAAAGGACTGTGTTGAATAGTGCGGGAGTGCTAGGGCCTGTCTTTCGCTAACCTTTCTTGAAGTTTTATACCTTCAAAAGTGCGGGAGTAAATTATGGCCTGTTAACCGATAAAAGTTTTGTACACATTTTAATCTAAGACACTTACCTTTATCAGGAAAAACAAAAATTAGTATTAATAGACTTTGACATGTTTCATCAAGCCACTTTCGTAAATCAACATGATTTTATCTCATCTTATTTCATCAAATCATTTCATTTATTTTTACAATTAAATATTGTATTTATGGCAACAGAATTTTAATGTTGTTGTCATTCTATACTTTTATTATTTTCTTAATTTTTATTTGATTTATAATTACTGCTATCTTTCTGCTTTTCACTAGTATAGAAATTTACAATTTTAATTTCTAAATATCAAAATGTAATGCCATTAATGCAGTAAATTATTATGGTTTTTATAATTACCTTAAATTAATTTAATTTTAATTTTAATTGTTTAATCCTATCTCATTTAGTACTTACTATTATTGTTGTAAACGCGCCCAATTTGGCGCCCATAAGTTCTTCATAATAAATTACCCTCTTGGGAAAGTAGTTGGGAAAAGAAAATTAAAAAGTTTGCTAATAAGTTAAAAATTGGTAATATTATTAGCTACATGCTTAAAAAAACTACGATCATTTTTTATTTCTTAATAAAAAAAATTAAAACTTTTATGAGATAAGTACAAATTATGCTGATGCGGTTCCCTAATTTTTATTGATCTACAAATTTTCGTTCAAAGGTCTTTAATAAATGACGTCTTTGTGTTTAGTGGTCTATGAGCAATTGCACATTTGGAATGTCTGTGGAGGTTAACGATTCCTACCATGCTGTGCGACTGGTATAATCAAGATGATTACATATGATGTGAATTAATAGTACATCCCAATTATCAATATTCACACCTAATAACGTTAACGATTCTAAATTTTAGTGTAATTGAAAGTACCGTTTACGAAAAAAGAGCATTCATGAGTAAAGCAGATATTGAATAAAAAATTCTGGTTCTTTACTGCTTGTTCACTCAGAACTTCACAAAATTGCAGACGACGGTCAAAATCGTCTTCATTAAGTTCTTGTACCAAATGTATTTTGTATGGATGGTACTTACGTTATTTTAAAATATTTTGAATACTGGACCTTTTAACACCGGATACAGTAGCCAACTGCCTTGTACTTAACGTTGGATCTATTTCAACATGTCCTAAAATTGCTACTTCGACACCTTAGTTTCTTACCGGTCTTTCAACTTGGTGTTTTACATTGGCTACAGATCCCGTTTCACGAAATTTTCATACTAATTCCAACAAAAATTTTCGATGGACATGCTTTTCTTTGTGACGGTGAGTAAACAATTGAGCTGTTCTGTTAGCGCATTGGTTATTTCCAAAAAAATCTCGATGATTTAATAATAATAATAATAATATGTATTTATTCCTTTAAAAATACAGACATATGTATACAGGAAACGTCAAAACAGAAAACAGAGACTTTCATGATAAGAAAAACTCATTTAAAGTATAAAATGTGTTAGTAATTAAAAAGTTTTTTAGATTGAGCTTAAACTTTGTAATAGTTTTGCAGTTTCTAATTTCGCTAGGTAACTTATTATATATTGTGGGACCTAAGCAACGTAGGGAATTTTTGACTATGTTGTATCTAGTATAAGGAATAGAGAGGTTGTTGCTTTGTCTGGTGTTTAGCATGTGCACATCGCTTACATAAGGTAACTTATGTCGATTGGAATAAATAGAAACAGCCATCTCGAAAATTAAGAGGGAAGGTACCGTCAATATTCTATACTCCTTAAAAATATCTCTACAGGATTGTCTATTAGACAAACGAAAAATCACCCGTAACAATTTTTTCTGCGAAACAAAAACATCCAGTGCCATCGAAGAATTTCCCTATAGGCAAATTCCGTAGCGAAGTCTGCTATCAACTTGAGGAAAGTAAACTTGCATTAGTTGTTTTACATTAAGAATATCTTTTAGCACTCGGAACATATATGTCAAAGAAGACATTTTGGTTATTAAAGCTGCACAGTGATCTTTCCAATTCAAACATTTATCAAATACTATTCCCAAAAACTTAGTGCTATTGGTATCAACTAGTTGTTTATTAGTAACATTTACATTTATTGGGATAGGACAATTCTGTGGTACATGGAAGCGCAGGCAGTTAGTTTTTTCAGCATTGAAATGTAATTTATTAGTATTAAACCAATTAAAAACATTATCTACAGCATCTTGAGCTTTTATTTTCAGAATTATATCAAGTTTGTCAGTAATAATAATTACAGTATCATCTGATAAAGTATTATAAATCCCTTTGATGAAATATGTTCAATGTCATTAATAAACAAAATAAATAAGACTGGCCCAAGTACAGATCCTTGAGGAACACCCATATTTAGTTCCACAAGGTTTGACTGTACATTTTCAGAAGAATCTTTTCCCGGAAGTTCAACGTATTGTTTTCTGTTCTGTAAAAAAGTCTTAATCCACTCCAGAGCTACACTTCTAATACATATATTATTCAATTTGTCAAGTAGCTTAGCATGATCTACGCAATCGAATGCCCTACTAAGATCACAAAAAATTCCAATAGGGCATTCACCGGCATCAATATGTTTTAGGATATTGTCATAGAAGGTTAGTAAAGCCATTTTTGTGGAGCATTTTTCTCGAAATCCAAACTGATTGTCGGATATAACATTTGTTATCTTTAAAAAGTTACACAAGCGACTAAGATAGCTATACTCAAATATTTTAGAAAAACCCGAAGTCAAGGTAATAGGCCTGTAATTTTCGATAGCATGAGTGTCGTTCTTTTTATAGATTGGGATAACCTTACCGATTTTCAAAGCTTCAGGAAATTTGCCGCAAACAAATGACAGATTCACAAGATACGTTAACGGAGAAACTATGGCAGGGATACATTTTTTAATAATGTATATCGGCACATCGTCAGGTCCAGATGACGTCTTGCTCTTAAGTTTAGAGTTTAACAAGTTTAATAGTTCATCATTACTGAAAGGAAGAAGAAACATGCTACTTTCTATAGAATTAATCGCACTAGAACTAGAGCTTGAAACACTTGACTGTTGATTTAATTGATTAGTAATTTCAATAGGAACATTTTTGAAATAAGTATTGAATCTATTTGCATTCAACTTTGGGTTTTTCTACCCTTTCAGCGATCGTGTATATCTACCATTATTAAATGTAAACACAAACGCAGTGATCACTCAATAACAATCAGGTACAACTAAATGCACCAAGTATGCGGATAATTTTTGTTTCGAACATTTTTTGTTTTGCTCAGAAAAAAGAAAACTAACAAGTTTTTGTTTCATACAACTGGATGCTCGAAGAGGCCTGTGTTTCGTTTTCATTTGATTGTTCGAAAACTTTCTAAAAATTATTAAAATTTAAAAGTAAATCACCACAGTATACAGAATTGAAAGGGCTTTCTAACGATGTGCAACTCGACTCCCTTTCCCATTTAAAATTTTTGAAGGGATGCATTTCCCGCTTAGGGGTTTGCACACAAAATTGTTAAATTTAAGCCAAAAGCTGTCCCTCTTCCAAACAAAATAGACCTCTTTTTGCGTTTTTTCGAGAAATTATTTTTCTGATAGTTATAGCCTCTGTTTCGTTTTCGTTTGGCCACCCTGTATATCAACTACATAAACAGTAAATTAAAAAATGTTTATCAAACATTAAAAAAAATTAAAAATAATTTTTGTTCCGGAAATATTAATTATTATTAGTAACATAATAATTATTATTAGTTTTATATAAATTAAGTTTTGTAATCGAAGTTTAAAAGTGATAAATTATGTATGAAGCAGAAAGACTAATTTTTGTGAAGAAGCTTTAAAACTTGTTTAAGAAGTTCCCATTGCGAAGGTGATAAATTTGAGAAGGAAGAGTTAGAGTGGTCAGTAAGATTTAATGAAATTGCACGTTTTTGCTCTAAAAGAGCATATAGCATATAGAAAGTTGAGTTCCACCTAGTACTTACATCTTGGACCACGTTCTGTTCAGAAATACCCAAATCTTTTTGTAGGATGTGTAACTTGACCTGTGCTTGAGTAATTAAAGTGAGTTACAATTCTTCTGGCTACACTTATCACTTGTATTATATCATCCTGCATTTTTTAAGAATCTGTGACAAGTTGAAGAGTGTGTATAAAACAGGGGATGGATTGAATCCCTGTCTTTTTTACACCCTTAACCATATTTCGTACGTTATCATGAATGACCACATGTACTTTTGATGGATTAAGTTCTCAAAGATTTGAAATTTGTCTAAGGGCAGTTGCAATTTTTGCGCTTGTATGTTGTCCGACAAAATGTTTCATGTTTAATACTGCATGTTTTATTTTAAAACCTTCGGTTAGCCAATGAGCTGAAAAACTCAAAAAACTGGTATTATTGTTCATGCAAGTTCATATATCTGATGTTACAGAATCAGCGCCAGCGGTTGTTTCGCTGAGTATTTTCTTAATTTTATTAACTGTTTTATTATACACATCCGGTATAATAGTTTGTGTGAAGTACATTCGACTGGGTATTTTATACCGTGGAAGAGCCTTATTTAAAAGTTTTTTAAATTTTGATTTTTCTACTATTGATTAGGGGTGGTTGATTTTCATTTCAAATAATCGATAATCGATTATTCAATTAATTATTCGAAATAAGCGATTATTTATTACGTTGATTAATTAATTAATCTTTATTAATTGAATTAAGTATTTAGAATTAACATTTGGAATTATAAAATTTAGATCCTACTACCTTACAAGCATTGAATAATCAATTGTTGCTTAACTGATTAATCGAGTAATCGATTAATTACGTAATAATCGATTAACCAATAATCGATTACTTTAAATAGTATTAATTTAAATAATAATATTAATTTTGATAAAAAGTATAATCGAATTGCGATTAATCAATTATTTTGCCCAGTCCTACTATTGATATAGGTTCATTATTGACAGCTATCATTTCGACTATCAGATAATGATTGATTTTTTGTCGCTTAAATTTCATTTGTTTAGTTTTTCACAATCTTCAAGCTTTAATTGTCTCAAATTTTTTTGACTTGAAGAAGGTTCAGGCGCAAATTGTGTTCCATTATTTGGAACTCTTTTGAACTTTCTTTTGAAACTCTTCCGGATGTTTGTTTTTCACGTGAATAATTGTATGTAAAAATTCAAAAATGTTATCCGGTTTTTTAATTTGTGGTAAAGCCCAGCTATAAATGGGGTTTCAGTTGTGCAATTTCTGTAACTCACGGAAATTAAAGTGGGCCAAAATTGGCTAGAGGAAGATTTTGCCAAAGGTAGACCATTAATATTTACATCCATATTAGCGAAAATATTAGAAATTAAATCCGTACAGTTTTTCAATAAAGTTTTCAAGACTGGCAATCCTAAATGATAATATTTTTCTTTCTTTATAGTAAGCATATCACATGATAATTTGTTTGGTGTTCTCAAAAATGAGCCCGTGTTTTTTGGAAAAATATATCTATCTTTTTTAAAATGCTTAACGTTTCGTTGATGGCAGTTTGAGAAAGTATTATTCTGAAATTTAAAATCAAGTTTCTAATGTTTATAACGAATTTGTCATAGTTATTAAATGGTTTATGTTTATTGTCATTACTCTGATGTTTAATATTTTGAAAAGAGTCAAGATTTTATGTGTCAGAAGCGTGATCTAAACTGGATGTTGTAGCGCCCTGTTTTTCGAAACAAAAAGGAAATTATACATTTATTGTAGAGAAATCTTAGTCTTACATTTCTCCTAATAAACACTAGTTTTTATTGTGCAGTCAAGGTCGAGAAAGTGTGTTACTATAGGGTTATCGATACCAAGGAGGATAGAGGATTGTTATCCTCGGCGAAGGGTTTATCGATGATTTTACGTCTAAGAAGTCGTAAATTAGAGCTCAAGAAAGATATCTAGCTTAAGAGTGTTTTGTAAACACACAGGTGTCAACAAAACAGTGGCATAAGATTCTACTTACTGCGCTATTGTTACTTGTGACGGAGTTTATTTAAATGACCCAAAATGCTTATAAACCCTACCGACGGTTCTTGGAACTCAAAACAATCAAACTCATTCTTCGGAGGAGACGTCGTACATCCATCGAGTGATACTTGGTTTCTGGGACATGCAAAAGTCTTTTTTCCAACATCCTAAGGTACCAAAAAACTGTCTTTACGCTGAAAGGGTTAATAAGCGATTTTGGGCTGAGGTTAAAATATTTTACTGAGTTAACCGTGTATTCTACCACTTATAGTGGAAGCTGTATTTTTAAGCAGCTAAAGAAAACACATTTTTTTATTTAACTTATTGCTTAAAACCGATTTCATCCTCAACTTCTTCTGGCTCTAACAATTATCGTAATGTGATCTTACGTGTCGTTTTATTACTAGTTGCACTTTGGCCAATTCAAGTTTACAATTTAATATAGAAAGCTAAAGTTTTTTTTCTTTTTTTTTGTTTTGGTTTATATTTTTATATATATATATATATTTTTTTGTATTTCATTTAACTGAACTACATTTTTTTTTGTTCTTTTTTGTAGATACCTACAGTTTATTTTGTTTATTTTTCTAATTTGTGTCCTGTAACTGGTGTATTCCATTGGACAATAAAGAGTATTATTATTATTATTTTTATTACTAGTATTTGGTGAGTGGCTATAAATGTAATTTCTATGAAGAGTCTTAAACGATTCCTCAAAGGCATTTCGGTATTCTTATTTTATATTTATTCAAAACCGGATATAGCGAGTTGACTCTCTAACGCAGTTTTTCTGGAGACTATTGGCAGTTTAAAATTGTGTGTACAGAGCTAAATGTAGCAATTGAATGCAAACAGTAAAACACGGCAATCGTCACTCATTACCACTAACCATCGAGTGCTATGGACCTGACGTAGCATTTTTCTGTTTATTTGATGGTTTGGGTGTGCCAGTTCTGGTACAAAAATCAGCATGAAGTTTTTGAACTCGGGGTATAAAGATTGCAATGAACGTTGAAAAAAGATCAATAAATTTTAATTTATCTTTACTACTAAAATTATTTGTACATAAATGGGACTTTCAAATAGCAAAAGGTATAAGAAACTACTGTAAACAAGAAAATAGTAAAAAAATAATAGGAAGAAACTTATACAAAACTAGAGATGTCATAAATTGTAAGAATGCTAATAGCTTAAATAGGCGTAGGTCTTTTTTATTCCTTAGTAGGAGGAGGTTTTTATTTCTAAGATTCACAATTTAATCTCTTATGGAAAAACTTTACTTTGGTTACCACCCACCGAGTTTAGTAATAGACCGGTTGAAGAACTGCTTCACTCTGTAACAATACCAAGAAGCCATTTGATAAAACTGTTTCACTTCTTTGACATTGGGTGGAGGGACGTTAATAATTGTGGAGACTTTTTAAAGGATCAACGTGTAAGCCATCTTTGTCAACTACATAACCGAGGTACTGAAGACTAGAACGCTTTATACAATTTTTTCAACACAGATTTTTGTATTTCAAGGTGTTGTTGAACGTAGGTGTTACAATTATTAGGTCATCCAAATACTGGAAAAGAAACGGTTTTAGTTTGTTTGTTAGTATTGTTTAGTATTGTTTTTCAACAATAATAAATACGGTACAAATTTATATCAGTTATTTAGATCGCGTTACGTCACTTTATTTTGTGAATTCGTTTTGATTGTAATTTGTCTCGTCGTTACGTGCAATTCGCTTCAAATGTGACGCTGTGGCATTGGGCATTACGGTTGTTACTGTTGATAACATGTGAAGTTGGCCACGGAGCTTGTTCAAATTATATAAATTGGACCAAGCAATTAAATCTATTATATTAATATGCGGCATTTTCAAGCTATACTGAGCTACAGCCCACATTTTCTAATAAAATATATGTCAGCCGGAAAATACCGCACATAAATTGGTATTATATTACCGAAATGAGCAGCACATAAATAACACATGATTCTGCACTTCTTTTTGGGCTAGAAAAAACAGTTTTTCCACCTCTCATTTTAAAAGTAAGAAACTTTATTGGAGCATAAAATTTTAATTTCAACGCATAATTAGCACATAAAAACACCTAAATTTTGCATAATTTTTTACCATATGTGCAATGAGAGTACAGCTCGACGGACATTAATACTAAGACTAGACTATGAGGTCACAGACTTAAACCACAAAAGAAATTCTTCTGTTTAGTCTGTTTAGTACTTGGACCAAATTTCCTGACTCTGCTGTAGTCGCTTTTTTCGTCACTTTTAAACTATGACCAGCTTGATAAATATTGGAAGTGAGTGAGATATTGTGCGAGCAGGCTGTGTTTGAGGAGCTCTTCATTTCCAGTCGCTTCTGGTGAGATTTAATTTTTTTGAGTTTGTTTTCGCACAAGGTCTAAAGGTGGGAACAGACTTGAATATGCATGCATTGAGTCGCTAAACATGGCATGTATTTGCGTGTTGACTCGACGTATGTGCATCACGACACGTTTAGAACTTATTTTGCATGTGACACATGCATGTTTTCTCACTGCATTCTGCTCATATCAGTATATATTTCAAAATGGCGGAAGAACTGTCGATTATGGGAGCTGCATGTGTAATAATGTCCCATTTATTAAAAAAAAAGAAAACGAGAAAGACGGTGGTGGATCACCCACCCACTTGTACATCAAACGGGGGGTTCCATTGTTACAAGATCTTTTGTTAAACGAGGCTTCTTACGGTCACTTTGAAATTTTTCTCCGAATGGATGTAGAAGACTACGAATTTTTACTTAACGCGATTGGTGCCAAAATTGCAAAACAAGACACACACCTAAGAAAATCTGTCTCAGTGAGAGAACGATTATTATAACTCTACGTTTTTTGGCAACGTTGGGGATTCATACACAAGTTTGCAATACTTGTTCAAAGTATCCAGGCAACTAATTTCCACTATCATCCCAAAAGTTTGCTGTGCTCTAATAGAAGTTTTAAAGGATTATATAAAGGTACGTACAGAATAATATACAGGGTGTGTACATTTTATTTGGACGGTGCTTTGAATAGGCAAAATTTTTGTTACTGGGATGACACTAACCCACATTTATTACGTGAGGTTTATACGCAACATCCGGGAAAAATAAACCTTTAGTGCGGCATATTAGGAAACCATATTGTAGGACCACTTTTTATCCCTGGAAATTTGACTGGAGAAGTGTACTTAAACATGCTTGAAGATTCAATTAGCCTTCTTATTATTGAAATTGTAGAAAATGATCAAAACCATAATGTTGATCGGCTTCATTTCCAGCAAGATGGAGTACCTCCACACTACGTTCTTCCTGTAAGAGAATTTTTAAACAATCAGTTTCCTGGACAATGGATTGGAAGGGGAGGCTCAATTGAATGGCCCGGCAGGTCACCTGATTTAACGCCCTTGGACTATTTTCTTTGGGGACACTTGAAAAATAAATGTTTTGCTACAAAGCCCAATTCTATAGAAGATCTTCGCCAACGGCTTATAGCTGAGTGTAGGAACATAACACCTGACATATTGTAAAGTGTTCGAAATAGATTTGAACAAAATCTTTATTACTGTATGGAAGTAAATGGGTCACATTTTCAACATTTATTGAACTAAATTTGTTTCACTAAATCTTTAAAAAACATGATTTAATTATTATAACATTATTACTTCTTTGATTCTAAATAAACAATACATTCGAACGTTGTTTTTGGTTGCTATGACACCTAATAACTAATAGTTACATGCCTTTTTCACTAATACCAAAACTACGTGATTGAAGTTTCTTAGGCGTTTTTACATTAGTTCAAGTAAAATACAACGAATGGGGGGTACCATTATAAAGATAATTTTGTGCTCTTTAAAACGATGTGTCACTCGACCCTACTTCCCATTTAAAATTTTAGGGGTGTAGTTCACCCTCGTCAGAGGGTTAAAGATATGGGTTGCAAAATATTTTTAAAATGAAAAAAAAATTCAAAAGAAAATCGACCTGTCCGAGCATTTCTGCATTAAATTTCACAAACAAATGTGACGCTAGGTGAAAACTTTTGATTGGACCAGTTTGTATATATAAATGTATATTTAAAAAAATAAAAACTAAATTAAAGGGATGATGTAATTCTACAAGATTATACGTAATAAAAAATTAGTAACATTAAACTTCCACACTGCATTCTTGAGAAAAATTACCTTATTATTAATTACAGGAGTATGAATACTAGAATTATGAATATTCTCTGGAGTGTAGTGTGTAAAAGAAGGTACAGAACTTTCTTTAGGTAGAAACAAATAAATATAATAAATATAATAAAAATAATATATTATTTCTTGGGTTCTACAACAGCTTGTGTTTTGTTGCTGTGTTTGTAGTTTATTTGCTATATGTTGGTCATAGGTCGTAAATCGCTGATTCTGCTGCTGTTTAGCTTTATAATGTGAAAAATTCTTTATAATCACATAGATATTTTGTGCACGACGACAGGTAGGCGCTTCAGCGGGTGGGTTATTAGTTGAACTATCTAACCTGAATTTTAAATAAAGTATATTTTTCTATTTAAAGTATTACAGTGATATTTGAGTCTGTTTTATCAAAATCCAAATAAAATTATATTTGATAAATTACAATTAATACCTAGATAAGTATAATTATAGACATACATGTGTTCCGGATAATAAAGACTTACTTACGTATTTATTAAAAAAAAGATAGAAATACACAAAACATAAAAAAGACTGTTTTATTTACAACACTACACATTTATATAGTTATGATTTTACCAATAAAATAACGTTTTAATTTTACAAAATCATTTATTTAAGTGTTCATACAACTGTTATGAGATTCAAAAGCAGAATGAATGATTATGCGATAAAAATAAAGATTCAGCTTGCTCCGGTCATCTCCACCGGATGCTGAGGTAGCAGGATGAGTCTTATGACACTGTATCATTACACCTTCCCCCTTAGGCTTGAACGTCCTCGTTCATAGATGATTGACCTGGCTGATGACTATCTCTTATTATACGAATGATTTTCCTGGGCTTGCAGAAAACTTCAACAATTCTCGTTCGGTATCGGAATGCAAGGATAATGACCACTATTAAGATTAAAATGATGATGACTGTAGTCGAATAGTGAATTATTTGAGTTATTGGCCGTAAAAATAGTGGCTGTTCTTGGAGTCTTTCAGATTCTTGCAGGAGGTCTTCCGGAACTTTCAGATGCCGTAGGTGTAATTCGGCTTGCCGCTGATACTCGAGACAAACTTCGGTGACATTTTGAACGGTTATTTCAAAAACAGGGATGGTATTTTCATAGACTGAGTTCTTAATCAAAACCTTACATGAGGAACTCAAAAGTTTAACTCCTTGTACGGACCGTCTTCTTAAAATTCCTTTGCAATCTTCGATTACTTCTATAGGTTTCTTGGAAATCACCAGTAATTGCTTGTTCCTTAATATCCGAATAATTTCGTAATCGTTGCTTACTTTTGTTGTATGACATGAATTCGGTATTTTCAGACTGCAGTTTTCGTGCATTGGTTGATGCAAGCATAAGTTTATGGAGTCGATGTTTCGGCAATACTCATCACTCCAAAAGTCTTCATTGGTCATTTGCATACGGTATTTTTTGGGCGGTATGAGTGCAACGTCTTGGTAATTAGGTATAGGGTAAATCTGGGAATAGCTTGCCGTGTATGGTTTTAATATAGGGATTTTTAAAAGGAAAGTAATCGCTTGATTTGTACCTATAACGAAAAATTTTGCGAACTCTAAAATTTTGAATGGATGAACTTTGTCGATTGGCAATAATTGTTGTGGATTGTAAATTTTTTGCAAATGTTCATGAATTAAAAGAATTTCGCTTAGATTAATTAACTCTAAATTTGGAATTTCATTTAAAGACATGCTTATTGTCGTTCAATCATTTGTAAATGAGTTAGTAAAGTTTCAGATTGATAAATCTCGTTTTGTAATAAAACTCTGATTTCTTCTGTATTTGACAAATTATGAAAAAATCTTTGTGTCTCCTTAATATTTTCGTTTAACAATTTAGTGTCTTCGTAATATCTATTCGAAAGGTGATTAGCGAATGAAGTTAATTTATCGATTTTATTGATTTCAGAATTTTGATTTTTATATAATTTGTCTAAATTTTCGTTAATTACTTTTAAATCATTATCATCTAAATTTCCAGTGACAAACTTAATTGCAGTACCCAGAATATTAACTAGACCTCTTTTAACTCGACCACTATAATTAAATTTATTTAAAAGTTGTTCGATTTGTTTTATATTGGATGTAAGTCGAAGATATACTTTATTATTAAGTGTATCGTAAAGTCGATTGGTTTGCCGAAAGGTTATTGAATTTTGAAGCAAATTTTTGTATCCACGTTCTATATTACTAATGTTTATGAAAAATAAAAAGTTATGATAATCATCTAGAATTTTTACTTGACCAAGTGGTTCTTCAAAATACCCATTATTGCTTATTGTTGAGACCTGAAGGGCCGGAGTCTGCCAAATTAGGAGTGCTATGAGGAGGGTAGTCGGGATCCTGTAAAGAAGAGAAATTTTGTCTTAGTCTCTTTAATTTTTTTATGTGAGCTGTAGTTGCTCTTGATTTTTCGGTCGTCCCAAAAAGTTTATTTTGATTTTGATCGTTTACCTTTAATTTTTCGTATGGTGGATCTGCCTTTCGCGGCCTATTTCTTTTAATAAATACTTCGATGTTCTCTAAATTTGGTGGGTCATCGCGATTTTCATTTCGTTTATTCAAAGTTTTCTGAACTTTTTCTTTATTGTTTAAGTAAACATGTTCGTAAAATGGTAAAAGTTCCTGCCGTCGTTTCTCGTTATACTGTTCGTAAATAGTCATGTTCAAATCAAATTCGGGAATTTTGTCGTAAGGACCGTAAAGCAGGTAGAAAGGAGAAAATCTAGTACTTGAATGAATTGATTGATTATAAATTAAAACAGCAGTGATAACAAGGTTACAAGGGAGTTCTTTTGGGTTTTTAAGTTTTAATATTCTTAATTTTTCTAATAGAGACGAATGAAATCTTTCAATGGGAGAATTTGAACTTGGATTATCTACAGTGGTAAAGTGAAAATCAATTTTATGCAGTTTGAAAAATTCTAAAAGTGTTTTATTATGAAATTCTCTACCTTCGTCGCAGACAATTCTTTGTGGAATATTGTGGTGAGTAAAATAGTGTCGTAGTTTGTTTATAATTGATAAAGCTGTTAGATCTGAAACCAGGTATGCTTGGGCGTATTTTGAAAATAGATCAATAATTGTCAAAAATTTGGAATTTTGAAATGAAAAGGTGTCTATGTGAACTTTTTCAAATGGTTTTTTTGCTAAAAGTGGTCCTGAAAACTTAAGGCAGTAAGGATGGCGTTCATATTTTGATCGCAAGCATATCTCACAAGAATTAACAATTTCCGTTATAGTGCTTTTCATGTGTGGCCAATAATAGTTTTTCTTTAACTGATTGTAAGTTTCAGTAATGCCGGTATGAGTTTGGTCGTGATATTGGCCAACAATATCTCTTTGATATTTTTCGTTTATTACATCCCTACAGTATAAATTGCTGATTACGAGTTTAATGGAGTAGTTAAAAGATCTTTGACATATATCAATAAATGGCTTTCTCAGGTCATTGTTTATAAAATAAATTCCGTATGTTTCGTTTGGTTTTAAAATTTCGTTTAACATTTTCAAGATGTCTCCTTTAATTGTGTTTATACCGATTGTCAAAACATAATTATTTTTGTTAAAATTTTTTGTATATTTACATTTGTAATGTTCGCCAGTATTTAGAATTATTCTGTTGGAGAATACGTTAACGGATTGTTCAGTTATTAGAATAACCTTTTTGTTATCTTCTTGTGTCGAATGAATAGTTGCTAATGAATTTTCAATTTTGAGTGAGGGAATGTAATTCATCTAATAATTTTTGGTATTCTTTGTCGTTTTCGACATTTTGATTGGTAATAATTTGGTCTAAATCATCTTTATTAAAGTTTGAGTTTTTTTGATACTTTGAATTATTTTCAAAATTTTGGTTACTGTTCAAGATGTCATCTAACTCTTTATCTGTTAAAAGCGGTAATTCGTTAGCAATTGGTATAATTGAATCATCATCGTTAGGCTCGGAATCGGTTTCATTATTATAGACTTCAATACGTGAGAGAACATCAGCTACCCTGTTTTCTTTACCTTTCTTATATTCGATTGTAAAATCAAATTCTTCCAATTTTAATTTCCAACGAATTAGTCGCGAGTTAGGCTCTTTGATTTTGTAAAGCCAGACAAGAGGATTGTGGTTAGTTTCTATTATAAATTTTTGTCCAAATAAGTAAGGCCTAAAATGTTTGGTTGAATCCAAAATAGCAAGTAATTCTTTCTCAATCGTAGAGTAATTTTTCTCTGCAGAATTTAAAGTACGTGAGTAATAGGCAAGGGGTCTATTTGACTGAGATAAAACACTTCCAATTGAAACGTTAGAGGCATCACAAGTTAACTTAAATTGTTTATTAAAGTCAGGATAAGCTAGAATCGGGGCATTTGTTAAGAGTTCTTTACAAAATTCAAATGCCGCAATATAATCTGAATCGTTTATATCAATTTTCGAACTCTTTTTTTAAGCACTTGGTGATAGGAAAAACAACTTTTGCAAAATTTGAAATAAAGCGTCGATAGTACCCGATTAAACCCAGAAATGATTTAATTTCTTTTGTATTTTTTGGAATAGGATATTTTTCAATAGCTTCGATTTTAGAAGGATTTGGTTTTATGCCGTCGGGAGTAATAACATGACCTAAAAATTCTACATCTTTTTTCAGAAAGTTTGATTTGTCAAGTTGTATTTTTAAATTAAAATTTCTTAATTTTTCGAATATTAATTTTAGGTGGCAAATATGCTGTTGTAATGATTTCGAAAATATTACAATATCGCCCATTTAGACAAAACAAAATTTATGTAAAAATTCTTTTAACACATTATCCATAACGCGTTGGAATGTACTGGGCGCATTTTTAAGTCCAAAAGGCATCCTTAAGTATTCATAATGCCCGTTATTGACAGTAAAAGCTGTTTTTTCTATTGAATCTATATCCATCTCAATTTGGTGAAAGCCTTGGGCCAGATCAAGAGTTGAAAAATAAGAAGATTTTCCTAGATTATCCAGAATTTCCTCGATACGCGGAAGAGGGTATTTATCTTCGACAGTTTTTTCATTCAATTTCCTATAGTCAATGACCATTCGATATTTTCGTTTACCGGAGGCGTCAATCTTTTTAGGGACGATCCAGACCGGTGCACTATAGGGTGAAATTGAAGGTCTTATTATTTTATTGTCTAACAATTTTTGTATTTGTTTTTGAATTTCCTCCTTCATTGAATATGGGTGTCTGAAAGATTTAACGTAAACAGGCTCTTCATCTTTAGTTCTAATTTTGTGTTTAACGGTATTACTGAAAGAAAGGTCACAATTTTCGTCATAAAATATATCTTCAAATTTTTTACAAATTTTTATTATTTCGCGCTTTTCCTCAAGGTTCATGTGTGAAGTTCTAATTACTTCAGAAATTTTAATTTTATTAAATTGCAATTGGTTAGGAGGTGGAGATATTTCTGATTCATTGATAGGTCTAACTTCGATACGTTCAGAAATGTTTAAGTCAATATTTTGTTGATTATCCAATGGCAGAAGGCAAATGCCATCTTGGGCTATAGCTAATGATTCTGGTATAATTATATTTTCGCTTAATCTGGTTTCTGGAATTAAAATTTCTCCGTTGTCTATTGTGACAGGAATTTTGGCATAATTATTTGTTAAAATATTTTGGGGCTTAATTTCTTTTGAAGAGTATTGCAATAAAAATTCAATTTGAATGTTATTTATTTCTAATGTGTTTGTTTGATAATTTATTTTAGCGCCTAATTTTTGTAAATCTGCACTTCCTAGCAAAGCGTCAAATTTTGTGTGCCAGTCAACGACGTGTAAGTGAATTTTGTCCGGTATACCAAGTTCGTACAATAAAGGAATTTCAATATTATGTTCAGAATATTTTTGACCGCCAAGACCGGAGACTAAAAAAGGTTTTTGAAATAAGAATTGAGAAAATCTTTCGAAAGCGGGTTGTGAATTTATAACTGAGTTTGATGCCCCAGAATCTATTAAAATGTTTAGATCAATTTCGGGTAAATAAATAAAGGGCAGTTTTGGCTTAATCTTGAATGAATTTAAATCTATGTTTTCGAATTCTCGGAGGCCATTGCTATAAAATTTTCCTCTAACTGATAATAGTCATTATCGGTGTCATCTTCGTTCGCATTAGGTTGATCGATACATAATTCGGGTTCGTCTATTATTTTTTCCGTATTTTCAGTTTCCAAATTGAATAATTCTTCCGACATATAATTCGGAGGTTGTAAATTTTTCGCAGTTTGATTCCAAGGCCAGTGGATTTTATTTTCATTTGGTGTTCTTTGCGTATTAATTGTAGTTTGAACTGACATAGGTGTTGGTTTTTGATTTTGTTGATATTTTACTAGACTGGAACCAGGTTTTGTTCCAAAAACTTGTTTATTAGTAAGAAGTTTTTGAGGTTGTGAAATCGGGTTGTTTATTGGATACTGAAAACCTGATGTCTTAAAATTTTGTGGATGGGGAAAATGCCCGGTCGCATATGGTGTTGGGTACGTTATTTGGCAAAAATTATTTGAATTTGAGCTTTGAAAATTTTTTGGTTGTTGAAATGAGACTGAAGGGCGTTGATTTTTCTTGGGTATTTCCTGAGATTTGCGTACAAATTCGCAATATTCCCATTCTTGTTTTCGATTATCGTAAAACTGACATTTACTTAAACATGCTTCAATAGAATTGAACTCAAAATTGCAAAAGTTCTAAAGGCCCAATTTAAAAAGTTTTATGAGCTAACTGGTTATACTCGACTTTTTTATAAGCTAAATAATTAGCGTCTGTAATATTTAAAGAAACGTATTGCATTAAATCGTTAAATGCTTTAAGTAGTTTGCTATAATAATCCATGTAAGTTTCATTTTTTTGTTGTACGCATTGCATCAGGGCCGAGACCAAAAGTTCCTTGCTTCTTTGGTCACCATACTTTTGTAATAAGGATTGTCTAATTAGTGGCCATTCGGTAGCATTTTGATAGGCAATAAAATTTCTGGCGTCACCTTTAATTTTTGATCGGATCGAGAAATTTACCAAATAATGTAAATCTGGTGATAACCGCGTGTTTAAATGTGTAAATAAATTATCGACTTTATTAATAAAAATTGATAAATTTTGTCCAGGAGAATATTCTGGGATTGCATGCAATAACATTTGAATTTCGTCTTTTGGCAATGGGGTTGATGCATCAGTTGTTGTAGTCATACTTAAAACTTTACTAGGGTTATTTAGAGAAAGTTTTGACTCTTTTATTATATTAGGTTTTTGTCTAAAATAATTTATTTGATCTAAGATTTGAGATGTGTCCAAATCAGATAAATTTAAATTATTGTCAATCGCAATTACTTCGGTTTCACTGTCCGTATCACTCATAAGGTAAATAAAAATAGAGCAAGCAATTACTTAAACATGCAGGAAGGAAAAACAAAGGACTTACAGCACCAAGACTTGCATCCTAAAGTGAGGTCGTCCCTAGATGTATTCCTTCAAAATGGGGATGATTCGGATATCGCACGAAGACTTGAAAGTCACCTGGGGTTCGCAGAATACAGAATTCACCGTTGGTGGGTCACTATTCTTCAGAATACAGAATTCACTTTTTGGTGGGTCACTATTCTTCAGAATACAGAATTCACTTTTTGGTGGGTCACTATTCTTCAGTGGAACCTGTCAGTTGCAATATCCTGTTCGCAGCGCCAGTTATGATTTTACCAATAAAATAACGTTTTAATTTTACAAAATCATTTATTTAAGTGTTCATACAATTGTTATGAGATTCAAAAGCAGAATGAATGATTATGCGATAAAAATAAAGATTCAGCTTGCTCCGGTCATCTCCACCGGATGCTGAGGTAGCAGGATGAGTCTTATGACACTGTATCATTACAATATTTACATGAATTAAATAAGTACCTATGTAAAAACACTAAACTTTAAAAAAACACTTTTAACAAATTCGAATCTTGGAATGACGTTCATGTCGTATTCAAAATCTTTTTCTCTAAAAAATTTTTTTTATCTCGTACATTTTTATTTTGAATTTTTACAGGTTCAGATAAACTTTGACTTTTTACCTAAGTGTCAATCTGAAATTGTTGTAGAACATGTACCTATAAAGTTGTATAAAGATGGGTGTACAGACAAAAATTATTTTTATTTTTATTATTCTTATATTAAAGTAATTGCGGAGACATAGCCTATAACGCAATATCATTACAATGAGACGCGGTGTCAGTTGCTAGCTTATCACATGTCGAGGGCTTATTTGAAATGCTAAACAGAGTTAGCGGTGACGACATTTTCTGGTAAGTTGTTCCTTAGATCAAACGCTTTGTTGGTCAGATAATTTTGTTTGGAGATTGTCCGAATTTTTTTTTTTGCAATTTTAAAAGAGAGTCTACGTAAACCTTTGTGGCGAATTTGACAAAGTTTGTACCGTTCTGAGGAAGTAAGTTGTGAGTAATACGGAACATTTGTATCATATCAGCTCTATCTTGTCTGATCTCTAATTTTGATTGTTGTTTATCGTCCTATATATATTTATTTATTGTACTATTGGGATAGACGACTAATAAAAATGACTTATTGGCTGCCGACCAGTTTCGTGGAGTTTTTTTATTTTTTGTTCACTTTTTCAAGGCTAAAATACAAATTAACGTTAAAAACATGGTATAAGTTATAAAATAAAAACAAACCTCAGCTCTTTTCAATTATACACATAATTATACATTACAATTTTCAATGACGTTTCATTTACATTAATTCCAGTAGTTGGGGTCTGTCAAAAAATTTTTTATACATAGGCAACCCAACTTACTTAAAGTATAAAAAAATATATAAAAATTCAAAGTTATACATAAAAAAACAACAAAAATGTACATAAAAAAATTACTCGACCAAGTAATTATTCTTATATTCAAATCTTGTTAGGGGTTGGACACTTTTTTTGGTTTTTTTATTTTAATTTTCTTATTAAAATCCACATAATTTATTGAGATTTTCTGTGTCTGTTTTATAGTTCATACTTTTATTTTTGTTTATGTGCAGCATTTCACTGAACTCCCTCTTTTGTTTATTGGTTTCTTTGTCTAATATGGTGGTTTGTATGAAATTTAAATGATGTCCTACTTCATGTTTGTGATAAGCCAGAGCCGTTTTCTCTTTTTTTTTGCTTGTGTAATTTCGCAGGTGTGTCTGTGTTGATTGATTCTTTTTTTGATGTGTTTTGTGGTGTGGACCACGTAGTTTAGGTCACAATTATTGCATGGAATTGCATATACTACATTTTTTTTTCATTTTCCATGTTGTTTGTGTCTTTTAGTTTGGTGTATACTGTATATATTGCTAATTTTATTCTGAGGTTAAAACGTTAAGTTCGTGTAGTTCTTAAAAATTGGTTTAAGTTTTTCCGAAATGACTTTAATGTATGGTTGTTTGGGGGTCAGTTGCAACAAAAAATAAATAAAGAAAAAACAAAACGAATAATGGGTGGCTTACCTTGTCAAACTGTACACTTCTCGAAGAGGCAGGCCTTTTCCAATTTGTTACGAGTGTCTTAGCGATGGTTCTTAACAAAGTCTTTTGTCACACAATCTGAGACGAACTGAACTACGTTATTTCTTCCTCCGAAAACTACATATTTTTACGCGATACATTAAAATTGAAACAAATAAAATTCTCGCTTTTACCCCCAAAAATGGTCTAACGAAAACGATAATTCAAAATTAAATAATAGAATAAAACTTACGATTATTTGAGGCAAAACAATGGTAATTTATGATATTTATGGATTTCTATTGTAACTGTATTTTGTGGGTTATTTATTTCCTTGAAAAAATTTTGTATATTGGTTTTTATGAAATAAACCGGATAGTTGTTGTGTAGTATTTGTTTTACTTTTTCTATATTATTAGAATGAAATTGATCTGAACTCAAGTTAGTTATTCTATGAAGCAAACCTTTTATAAGGGTTGATTTTTGGTTGTTAGTAAAAAATTGATGTCAACGGGTTTTTTTTTACCAAACTGTTAGTATTTTGTTTCTCTGATCCCTAAATACTAGTATGTCCAAGAAAGGAATTTTCTTATCTTTCTCTATTTCAACGGTGAACTTCAGTTTAGGATGAAAATTGTTGAAAACTTTACAAACTGTGTCTATCTGTTGTTTACTCGTAGGTATAGCTAATAACGTATCGTCTACATAGACCATTAGTATTGGGATCTGGAAGGGTAATTCTTTCATTACTATGGTTATTAGTTTGTTCATTACTAGTGAGGCTGATCTCTAATGTTGGACTTTTGAGAATTTGTAACCGCTTTCTGTAGGGCAACTGGGCCAATTTGTGGTTTCATCTCGTTACTGCATGTTGCACCTTCTCTAGTAGGTTTTTATCTTTAATTAAATTTTGTTTCTAAACAGGTACCTATGCCAAATTCTAGGTGGGGTCTAATGTAAGTGGTATAGAGTTCACTGACTAATTCAGGATATGGAAAAAGAAATGCTATTTTTAATATATAGAGTAGCCTTTGGGCGCTACTAGCCGCCTCTTTGCACTGTTCGGACCAAGACAGATTATTTGTAACGATTACACTGAAATGTAGATGAGAAGTTTTTTGATTAGAGCCTGGTTTCCCAACGAATGATTGATTATGGGATTGTTAGCATCAATATGAATGACCATACACTTTGACATATTCAGGTGAATTTCCCAGTTATCATACCACTTGGAGACAGTGTTTAATTTTTCCTGCAAGTTTGTGGTATAGGGGTTACCATAAAGCTTTGTATCATCAGCATAGGCGGAGCAGCCGTCAAATCGCTACTGTATAAGATAAAAAGCACTGGGCTCAAAACTGATCCCTGAGGGACACCACTGTCAACAGGGACAGACGAAGAGGAAGACTCACCAACTTTAACGACAAGGCTTCGGAAGGATAGAAATGATGAACTAAACTTTGCTTGAAAAGCACAGTAAAAAATTAGTAATACTAATACTAATAATAATAATCTTTATTGATGCCAACATTCAGAAGTATTCACTTACGTCAAATACAATGAGAAAATAAAGCACTTAACAAAATTTAGATTATATAAAAATGAACTTAGAACTAATCTATAGCTACGATCAACCCACAGCAGCGCAAGTATGAGGAGCATTACTCAAAAACTCATTAGAACTATAAAATGCATATGCTGTGAGATAGTTTTTTAAACGTAGTAATACATTCATAAAGTAATGTTATGAACAATTATAAAAGATATAAACCAAATTGAATTATTAATACCGATTCTTGTCAACTTGCGAGTGTCAAAATTTTTTTCCTGGGGTCTTGGATTAGTTTAATCGAGGTGGGATATGAAAGCTTCTAGTTTCGTATATAATATAATAGGTATATTTTTCGTATACCTATATATTTTTGTATATATGTATTTCGTGTATTTTCTAATAAAAAAAAGATAAAATAGCACCAGTAACTGCTTAAAAAATGTAAAGATTCGCATGTTACGCAAGTTGATTTTGCAACAATATTCCTAGATATTAACATAACGAGAAAGAGCTTGCTTAGGACAGTTTTTGAATAAAAAATATACAATGCGGATGCTAAGTTTAACCTTCCGTTAGGCGCGCACTTATCCGTAACGCAGTTAGTCGCGCTGTACCTCTCAGGTACATGTATGAATACAATAACTTTTTTAAGAAAAAAAATTTATAGAATTTGTAGATGTAATATTTATTTAGCTAAAGGTTACTGTTCAGGATTTATTTGTGAAAATCTGATATAAAACGCATTTAAACATTAAAAAAAAATTTATTAAAATTTTACAATGGTGTTCTTATTCATTAATATAAATACAGTTTTCACAAACAATTTTTGAATGTTCTTTCAAACACAAATTTATGCCGCACTTTTCACATTTATAAATTGTGGATTTCGATGCTTTGTTGTGTTGGTAACACGGTTGACAGCGTCGTTTTTGGGGTGTTTTTGATGTACCTGCTTCTGGTTCTTGGGTCTGATATTTCTGTAACATAATTTTAATTTCGACGGGAAGACTAATAATTTGGTCCCTAATTTTAAGTTGATCTTCAACTAAATTTAGAGCTAGTGTTTTTAAATAATCTCGCCTTGAAATAAATTTATTATTATTTGCCAAAAAAATTATTTGGGAGTTTAATCCGGCCACATTCATTAGATGTTAAAAAATTACCATTGGCCACCTTCTGGTCGATCCACTAACATTATATGTAGCACAAAGTTTGTCAACGACGTCAACGCCAGATTTAGTGTCGTTGTAAAACAAGATAATTTCGGGCTTTTTTTTTGGGTCGTCGGATACTTCTTTTGACGATACGTGCATACTTGAAAGTAACACAACAGTTTTTCCTTTTTTTGGAACATATGAAACAAGAGTTTCATTTTTTGTATATCCAAAAATGCTACTAAAGCATTGTCGATTTCTTGGTGAAACAAAATTTTTCGGAAGCTCCATTTTATTTTTTCTGACTGTTCCCACATAAGAAAGTTTCTTTGTTTCCAATTCTCTTACCAATTTTAAACTGGTAAACCAATTATCTGCTGTAATGTTTCGACCAGATCCCAGAATCAGTTTAGACAAGTGCAGAACAACAGAATCTGCTGAGTTTGAAAGGTTATAAGGGCCTTCTGGTGTTGACCACAATAAATTTCTATGTTAGCGGTGTAAAAGAGTTTGGCATCACTGAGGCAGAATATTTTTATACCATATTTGTTTGGTTTAGATGGGATGTATTGCCTAAATGAACATCTACCCCTAAAGGCAGGCAACATTTCATCGATTGTTTCACTTTGACCAAGATGGTAATGTTTTTGACAGTTTTCAGTAAAAACTGTGAACAATTCTCTTACTGCCGCCAACTTATCCACTGCACGTCGCGTTTCCCTTGTGTCTTTGTCGTCAAATCTCAAACACCTTATTAAAAATCGAAACCGTTTTTCAGACATCGTCATTCTAAATATATTTATAGCTAAGCCGTCGGTGGCCTAAAAATCACTTAGGCGTTGATGACCTCCCCGAAAAAACACCGGCTAGATATAATAATCCCAAAAACGCTTTCATTTCTGCTATGTCTGTAGGCCGGCAATTTCTTTCTCTTTCAAATTTTTCTCGAACGTTTTGTATATAATTGTACTAATTTTGTATAATTGTACTAATAAATTTTAAATAAAATTTGAGAAAAACAAGTTCCAACATTCGAATTCAGTTTTCGCGTTCTTTGCATCCTGTCCAACTACACCAGGCAATTTTAGTAAAATATTGTGTGGACGAGCCTTTGAAATTTTAGGCGGTTCTTTTCTCCATTGAGTACCATCCTTACCTAAAATTTGAGTCATAAAACAACAACAAGAAAAAAATGGTAACTTACCAGAAAAATATTGATCATTTTCGTCCGGTTCTTGAAACTCTTCATCAGTTTCATCAGGGACATAATCATGATCCGTGTCGGAATCAACGGACCTAGTTTCAACTCGATCACCTGAATCTGATCCATCAGATTCATCAAAATTTTCTTCTTGAATATCGCCAGGTTCATTCTCTTCAGAAATCAGTCTATGCACTTCTTCAATGTCTTCGGATTTTGATAAATCGAAAAATTTGTTTGAACTCATAATGTCAACCAACTTTTTTACTTTGTTATAAAGTCTTACACAGACGAAGTTTTCAGAGAGACTGAGCCTGATATAATAGGTTTGTTCCAACCAGCGGTTTCTGTACGATACACGGGACGATACCGTGTACTGTTTGTACCGTTTTAGTGCGCATGTGGTTACATGGCACTGCCGAGGTTTTTGCAAGGGGTTGGAACGGATTGATGACCGTCTTGTGATGGTACAGTTTCGCACGAAATTTGAAATGAGAAAGCGTTGGTTGAAGTGTTAACAAAATTCTAAAATTCTGTATTTCTTATTGAAATATCTTCATCCTCATCTTTATCTTTGTCATCATTTTCATGTTGAGGAACTGGTACATCTATTTCATCAGGTTGTAACCTATTAAATGGAATTTAATCATCAATCGCTATATTGTGCAATACACTTGCTGCCCTGATAAAGTGTACCAATACCCTAATATTTTGCAATTTAATATAATATAACTGACGAAATTTTTGTTTTAATATTCCAAAACAGTGTTCTAAGACATAACGATTTTTTGTTAATTGTAAATTATAATTTTGCTGCCTTCTAGTTAAATTTCCTCTGGTTTTGTATGACGTATGCAAGTTTGCTTTTAATGGAAACCCACTATCACTAACCATTTAAAAATAATGTAAAAACTACCATATGTTTATTATAATTTTTGATCAGAGGCTGTCATGAAAAACAAAAATTCTAAAAACGTAGCGCCTAGATTAATTGACTTGATAAATGTCATTTTGCTGTCACTGTCAAAAGTAAAATTTAGATTTGATTTGAATTATTGGGTTTATTGCAGAACAGAAATTTTTTTTAGTGGAATCATATTTTCGTAATGGACACTTAGCGAACGGAGAACGGGTTTACTCATCCAGACTTTGTTTTGACGAGTTTCGGGAGAAATTTCCAGAAGAAATCATAATAGAGTCAAATTCTTATACCAATTTGAAAAACACGATCACGTCTTTTCGAGAGCCCGGCAGCGTCAATCGGAAGAAAGGTACTGAAAAATCAAAAACAAATCCCTTTGTGAGTGACAGTAAAATGATTTTATTATCAAGTGAAAAAAGTTACGCCCTACGTTTTTAGAATTTTTGTTTCTCATGACAGCCTCTGATCAAAAATTATAATAATCATATGGTACATTAAAAATCTTTAAAACAACAAATATTTCTAAATAATTTTGATTTTTTATGCGAGGTTTATTTATCAACATTTCAACATCACTACTCAAATCAGATATTGATAAAATATCACTGTCTTCTTTATCAATATCGCCCATATTAAAAATTTAATAAAAAAAATTCAGACTTATTTGATCTAAGTCAACGAAAATTCACAGTGCGCATGATAGTCCAACCAGTACCTACTCTAGAACCATGTATCGAAATGACCGCCACGAGATCGTCCTATGTACGATCCAAAGGGTGGATGGAACGCAGGTAGGGATCGTACAGTGTACCGTCAGTTTTGGGTTGGAACGCCGTTTATTCATTGCGCTTGAGCGGGGTCCTACCAGATCGTGCACTGTACGGTCCTCAGGGTGGTTGGAACAAACCTAATGTAACGTCGATGGTCGCGCTGCACTCCTCAGGTACACGGTCGACCGAATTTGGGTTTTATTGCTCTAGCCGCAAAACTAACAAGAATTTAGGCCTGTCTTTCTAAGAAAAGGTTAAAGACATATCGGCTTATAAATACTCGAATACTTTTCAACCAAAGCTTTTAATTCGCAAGGCCTTACAGAGACAAAAGTTTTCAGAAACACTGAGCGTGATATAATGTAACGTCGATGGTCGCGCTGCACTCCTCAGGTACACGGCCGACCGCATTTGGGTTTTATTGCTCTAGCCGCAAAACTAATAAAAATTTAGGCCTGTTTTTCTAGGAAAAGATTAAATACATATCGGCTCATGAATACACCAAATTTCAAATATTTTTCATTATTTATTTCTAAAATATTTAGAAGAAAGTAAGGCATGCACCCAGGAGGTGCATGCGCGACTAACGGAGGGTTAAAAATAATATAAAATATGAAAGGTAATATAATTATGGCTTTAAATATATTACAATAACATAACTCTTACGTGATAATTGCCATGATGTAGGTATCTCCATCATTTTTTAAAAGCTTTGCAGTCCATTGCAAAATTAAAAAAGAATCCACTTTACGACATTGTAGATTTCCTCAAATAACACACTTTATGTCAATTTTATATTATCACTCTATTATTTTTAAGTATAAATATATATTTTTTTAAAGTATGCGGATGGTCTTGAGCAGGGCGGTTTTGGTCTTAAGACTGATCTATGAGAAAAATAAATTTTTTCTTATAAAAAAACATTAACGAAACCAGATGAAACGATATTTAGGGTAAGCTGGTCTAGGAGTACGCACTTAAGATTCAAACTGTTCTAAAATAAACATAATACAATTCTACATAATCAGTGAAGCTTTTATTTTATACTTTATTATCACACTTTTCATAAAATAACATAACATGTAACAAAAATATACCAGTTTTTGAAAAAATAAGGAAATGACAAAAATGAGAATTGCGTACTCTTAAAAGTGCTATTGGATAAGAGTACGCATGTTTGTCTGTAAGGGTACGCAGGCAAAATTGTCCCTAAATTTGGGTTTTCATTACTTGCAGTTGTCACAAATGAATATATTCTGACCTTTATAGCTGGTACAGGCTTCATGCCACCACTCCCCGCATTTGGAACATCCAAGCCAGTCTTTTTTAGGGGGATCTATGTATACTTCACCACATGGCGGACATTTCCATATTTTCTTTTTGGGTGATTTCTTTGGAACTTGGTACGGTTTTTTTTACAAAAGACCTTTTTGTACTTTGATTTTTAGTGATTTTTGGTTTTTTCTTTGGTACTTGTTTTGAGGCTGAACTCTCTTCAAGAGCCAATTTGTACGGAGACCCACCTAAAATGTCTGACTTTGCTTTTTTTCTGTTTCATCTTGAGAATAATTCAGCTCGTGGCAGTGGGGCTACATCTGCAAGCGACACGTGTGGCGGTGTAAGTGGTGCAGTGACTCCTTCTCTCAAAATATTTCGACTCTCTTCAATTAAAATATTTTTATCCTGTAGTTGGTCAGATATCTCAACTGTTGGGCATGAGGACTTGTTCGACGTTGACGTGTTCTCAACCTGTAATTGCTCCGATATTTCGACTGTAGGACATGAGGACAGTCGCTCCGCCACCTGATGGACTGGGTCATGAACTGGTTGGGAGTTTTGTTCATCTTGAGTTTCCGACAAAGGCCTTTCTGTCACTGCGCTTGCTAAGAAGTCTTCTAGTCCAAAAATGTCCGGATTTAATGGGTGTATTCCTGTTATTTTGAAATTCTATATGGCATTCGCTGGTGTAGCTGCTCTGAGATAAGCTGGAGTTACAATTTGAGCTATTTGATAAACCGTTATCACTCGACCAAGATGATTACGCATCCACTTTTCATATTCCGATGCGTAAAAAGTCTTGAGGCTATTATGAACGCAGCGATTGAGTGGCTGAGTTTTGTGGCTGCTGTGTGGTGGTATTGTAAGAGCATAAATGTTGTTAGTTCGAAAGAAATTATCTGCCTCTAAAGTGCAGTATGACGTGTGGTTATCCAATATCAATTGAATTGGATTATCTTTGTTAGGCCTTGCGTGATCTCTAAAATTATGTAACCAGTCCAGAAACAAATAACTGTTAATGTAGCTTGTATCAGACACCATTCCTACAGAAGAAGGAGAAGCCCCATTCAAAAGTCCAGCCTTCATATGCTTGCGAGGGAATATGAAAGCTGGTGGAATAAAATTCCCGCCGGCATTGACAGCATTCACGGGTGTTACGTTGGTACACGTTCAGCACTGGAAATTTTGTTCACACAGCGCTTGCCTTTTGTAGAAATTACCTTTGGTTGTTTATTTGGGACTGTAGAGATTCCAGTCTCATCCATATTGTAAATTGCGTGAGGAGGAAACTTGTAGGTATCCATCAATTTTGTCAGATTGTCAAAGTAGCGATCGCACTGAGGCTTATTAAAGCTTATTGCTCGAGCAACACTTGTTGAGGCCGGTGTACGTAATGACAATTCTGCATGCCTTTTCATAAATAGCCGAAGCCACTCTGTACCTGCCATTTTTTTTTATTTTATTATAGTGGTTGGGTTTTGTCGTGGGTGATGACCTTGAATAGATCTGCGTGAAGTAAAATCTTAAATGCGATAAGTGAAACCCAAAAACATCTGACTAGTTTCAGATTGCGGCAAATTTAAAAGTCTGCATGAAATGCGCAGGCAGGGACCCGTTGTTTGTTGCATTTTGTACAATAATACAATAAAAATACAATCTAAAAGATAAATTTAATAGAATAGACTGCACAGCGATTATTAAAAAACAAATGATAAAATAAAAAGTGTGAAATTTTTTTTTTTAAATTTATTCTGTTGACATAAAACATTTTGCATTATTCTTGCAATTTTGCGCAACCTAAATCGTTTTCCTCGTCGGAAGAAATGTAAAATTCCGAATCGTTATCACTTTCGTCAGCTCTAACAGAAATTATGAAGTCCTCTATATCATCCATAATGTGTTCTCTGACCATGTATTCCTTCTCGGTTTTTTCTACGTGGTTACATATATTTCTCCATTGTTCCACTGAAATCGTAGCAGGTATGTCTTTAGCTAATTTCCAGACGTCTTCTAATTTAAATGTTACGTTGTGAACGGCCACATGATTTTTTACTAATGCCCAAATTTTTTCGATGGGGTTAAGCTCCGGGTGATATGGAGGCAACCGTAAAACTGGCATATTACATTCTGCCAGAATTTTGTCGATCGCAAATTGCTTATACGGTGGTTTATTCAAATAATTTTTTTTATATAATTCTGTCTTTGTTTCTTTGGTCCCAAAAAAAATTCCTCTTTCGTTTAGCCATTGCTGCATTGAAATAAGTTTAGGGATACGAAAAATTCCTTTTTAAAAAATTTTTATTACAAGAATATTATTAAATGACTACGAGAATACTAATGGCATACTAACTCTAACAGGATTATATATAAATTTACTTATGCACACTCAGCACCTCACATATGATAAGCACGATGCATTTATCTGGCGACGTAATTCCTCCCTCGGAAGATTCGACTACGCAGTGGAACGAGGAAGGCGAACATTTGGAAGTTCAATGGTGGGTGGTTGGGTTTCTTTTCTTCCTTGATAGAATTTCGAAAATAACACATAGGTTATTACTATGACGATTCCTATGTATAAAATGATCGTCCAGGCACTTGGAATATATGGTGGTCGGTCAGTGGCAATTTGAGGTTCATTCTTCAAAATTTGATTTTTGATGCCTTGGAGTTCATCTAATTTTATGTCCTCAATTTGGATTGAAATTTCGGTGTTTACTTGATGTTTTTCAGGGTGATTTAATTCGGGAAACAACATTGGTGGATTTTCGGGGATAATTTTGTTGTTATTGATTTGCCCAAAAGATGAAGTTATTTGTCACCCGGTTGGAATTTCGAATAGGTACGACCCCATCAACCTTGTAGTTTCTTGTTGATTGCTACACTTCAGACTAACAATTTCATCAGTCGGAAAGGTCTCAATCCATCGACCCGAGTTGGCGATTTGTGTAAAAATAGGTTTCGTTATTTTCAATTCAGTAGGGTGGCAATTCGAAGTATCTTCTACATTTAAAATTTGGATTTCGCAAGGGTTTTCTTGAAGTTTCTCCCGGATAAAAGTATTTTCGCATAGATAGTTTTCGGGGATGATTTTAGTACAAATTTTGGTTTGAAAAGTGTAGAACATTTCATGATTTAGCAAAAATTTATGGGCCGAAATAATCGCCTTCAATTGGCTCTTATGAGGTATCGGAATAGGATATAATTGAAAATAATCGAAAACATAAGGGGTTACGATAGGTATTTGGAGTAAATATGTGACTTTATTATTAATAATGTAGCTTTCAATTTGGATTAATTTTTCAATTCTTAATGTGTTTTCAAATGTAATTTTTAGAGGTAAGCTATTTTTTTCCAAAGAATTTTCTATTCGTTTTAGTTGATGAAATAGGTCTGAAGTTTTAATTATACTAGGATGCATAATGTTTAATTTTGAAAATGAAATCGAATTTTCAATGTCCTGTAAGATGGAATTGATTGATTCATACATACTCAAAATTTGGACAAAAAGATCTTGAACGAATATAACATCAACCCAAGTTTCCAGAGTTTTACCAATTTGCGAAATTTTTGCATCTAATAATAATTCGTTATGAGAAAGTTGCTGGACTGTAGTATTAAATCTTTCAATGATTTCTACAGAAATGAAATTTTGTTTTCGAATGTTTTGGGCTAAATTTTGTTGATTATTTTGTAATTGTTTTATTAGATATTCGTACCGTTCTCCATCTGAAGCATCTAAATTTCCTGTGATTGATTTGAATATTGATCCTAGCCCGTTGATTAAGCCTCGCTTTGTTCTTTTGGGTTCTGGAATTATTTCTCTTAATTTAGCTTCTATTCTTTCCTTTGACGATTCTAGTATTTTTTTATAATTTTCATTTTCGTAAGCATAAAGACTTGATAAGTTACTTTTTGTTATTAACTTTATTGTCTGGGCATTTAATTTATTGATATCTAAAATTAGAGGATTCAGGTCGTAGAAATGAATTAGAGTATGAGTATAATCTTGTACCTTTGCTGTTCCTAATTTTACTGGGATTAGTCCGGGATTATTTTTAAGATTTTTCAATTGGATCCGGTTTTCGAGTGTTAGGGATATGGAAAGCCTGAAAAGGATACTTTCATTAAAATCATAGGTTTTCTTAAGAGGACGTTTTAAATTATCCATGCTAATTTTTGGTTGATTATCAGTTGCAACAGTTTTGAAATTTTGATCGGTTTCTTTTATGGTAGTGGGGTTACTAAATTTATTGCTTGTTTTACTTCTCGAATGCTTTTTGACATAAGTTTTAGTTTCCGGTTGGAAAATACCTGGATCGTCACGATTTTGATTTAATTTTGATATAACCTTGTCTTTGTTTTCACTTAAGTGTTCATTGATTTTTGAATACATTATTTTCGTTTTTTCGCGATGTTGATGAATGTAATCCGTTAATAAAATTTTCTCTAAGTCAATGTCAAAAGGGTTTTCATTTTCAAAATGTCCATTTACAATATCTATTGGTTTTAACTTAGTTGCCAAATGAACAGAATGATTGTAGGCCAAAAATGCGTATTTTATTTTTGATTCCATTGAACAATTTTGATATTCGGTATTATTAAGAATTCCCACATGTTTAATTAGTGTTGAATGTAGCTTTTCAACTGGGCCATTCGATTGAGGGTGTTCAGGAGATATAAAATGCACTTTTACTTTATGTAAACCTAATAAATCAGTAATAATTGTATTTTTAAATTCTAAACCATTATCCGAAATAATTTGTCTAGGTACTCCATGATGACTAAAGAAATTTATTAAGTGTTCAACGATTTGAATTGATTCTAAGGATTGTAAACTATAAGCTTGAGCATATTTAGAGAATACATCGGTAATAGTTAAAAATTTGTGTCTTTCTATAGTAAAAGTGTCCAGATGTACTATTTCAAAGGGTTTAGAAGGGGTAGGAGTTATATTAAATTTTGTTTTCACAGGATTACGTTCATATTTACTTTTTTGACAAATCTCGCATTCATTGATAAAAGTTTGAACTGATTTCTTTAAATTTGGCCAATAATATTTAGTTTTAATTCTTTCTTCTGTCTCATTTATTCCGCGATGATTTGTTTTACTTTCGTGATAGTTCCGAATAACTTCCTTTTGTTCTTCTTTATTGGTTATATCAATTAATTTCATTTTGCAATATTTTAATTTGAGTGAAGGTCATTTGAAATTTTCATTAATGATGCTACAGAATGGTTCATAAAATTTGGATTCTTCAAAATGAATATGGTATTGAACATTTGGTACTACAAAAGCTTTGATGAAATTTATTATGTCTCGTTCAAAATTGTTTTGAGATAGTTGTACAATAATTCGTTGTTTATTTTCGAATAATTTAATAACTTTTGGTGTAATGGGTGTATGAAACACAACACTAATAATTATTTGGTTCTCGCCGTGATTTACAGGAGATTCTGAAATTGGAATTTTAACTATTGGGTTTTGTTCGATATTTGTATGTACTGTAACATCATTCTCATCGTTTTCTTCATCGATATCCAATATTTCGGTATCAGGTTGAACTTGCATAGAAATATTATCAAGTGACTGGTTTGGTTGATTTGATTTTGACATTTGTCTATTAAAATCTTCCATGTAATCAAATATGTTGCCCGTTTCTTTTGTATGAATTTCTATTCGAGATAAAGCGTCAGCATTAGTATTCATTTTACCTTTCTTGTAAATTATATTATAATCGTATTCTTGTAACTTAATTCTCCATCGCATTAATTATGAACTAGGGTCTTTTAGTGACATTAACCATTGAAGAGGCTTATGATCTGTTATTATATTAAATTTTCTACCGAATAAGTATGGCCTAAAATACTTTGTTGCCCAAACTATGGCTAAAAGTTCACGTTCAATGACTGAGTAATTTTGTTCAGATTCGTTTAGGGTGCGTGACGCATAAGCGATTGGTAGGTCTTGACCAATTGGGCCTTGGCTTAGTACTGCACCTAGGGCGATATTGCTTGCATCAGTGGTTAAATTGAATGGTTTCGAAAAGTCAGGATATTTGAGAATTGGTTCATTAATAAGTAAATTTTTGCAATATTCAAAGCAAGAGATAAATTCAGTGTTATGTTCAATTTTAGCTCCTTTTTTTAAACACAGTGTTAGAGGTTTAGTAATTTTGGCAAAATTTTTAATAAATCTACGATAATATCCTAAAAGACCTAAAAATCCTTTAATTTGTTTAGTTTTTTAGGTAACGGAAAATTTTTAATTGTTTTTCTCTTATCAGGATTGGGTTTCACACCTTCTGGAGTTACAATGTGACCGAGATAAGCAACCTCTTTTCTTAGAAATTCTGACTTATCAAGCTGGATTTGAAAATTTGCTTCTCTAAGTTTTTGAAACACATGTTTTAATCTGTCAAGATGTTCTTGTAATGATGTGGAAAATATTATTATATCATCGAGGTAAACTAGACATTCCTCGTTTTGAATTCTGCGAAGTATGTTATCCATAATTCTTTGAAATGTTGCAGGTGCATCTTTTAATCCGAAAGGCATCCGTAAAAATTCGTAATGACCGTTTTCGGTGGTAAAAGCGGATTTCTCAATATCTTTTTCATCTAATTCAATTTGGTGGTAACCGCTAGCGAGATCTAAGGTAGAAAAATATTGGCAACGACCTAATTTGTCTAATAAGTCTGTTATATTCGGTAATGGATATTTGTTGTCGATTGTTTTCGCGTTTAATTGCCTATAATCTACTACTACTCTCCATTTCGTTTTACCGGAAGCGTCCATTTTCTTGGGAATTCCTCTCGATGAATAAATGGGTATCGATAATTTTTTGAATATACTGGTATTTCGTCGACAGTTTTAATTTGATGTTTAACGCGATTTGTGAATGTTAACGGTTGACCTTCTTGATAAAATATATCGGAATATTCTTTACAAAGTTTTAAAATTTGATTCCTTTGTTCATTATTTAAGTGATCAGTCCGAATTTTTGAAAGATTAATTTGTGGCTTATGAGTTGTATTAAAATTATTATAATTAATTTTTGGTAATTTTTGTTCTTCATATTTCTCGACAGTTATTGGTTCGGAAAAATTTAACGTAACCGGATCAGTTGTGCTATTTAGTATTGTTGTAAGGGCTTTGCCATTTTTCGCTATTGATAAACATTGAGATATTTCACAATTATGTATTTTTTGATGGGGGATTAAAATTTCACCGTTTTGAATTGAAACATTAACTTTTATTACTTGCTGTGATCTAGGTGACACAGTAATTAGATTCAAATCATTTTTAGTTTTATGATATTTTAATTTAATAGTTGTATATGGGGTTCTTAGAATTCCATTTGCAAAATCTAAGTTAGCTTGGAGTAATTTTAAATTATCTAGACCAATCAATCCGTCAAAATTACCATGAAATTTGAATAAGTAGAATTTTAAAGAAGAGGGTTCCGGTAGGTTAAACAATTTTGGAGCTGGTATTTTAGCACTATATTTATGCGACGATTTTTGGAATACATTTGTAACAATAAATGGTTCATTTTTTATACAATTTGGATACAACTTGAAGGTTAAATTAGGACTAAGAAATGATTTCGTTGAGCCGGTATCTATTAATATTTTAAGTATATGTTCTGGGAATATGATATATGGTAATTCACTTGAATTTCCGCCGTTGAAAGAAAGAACTTGTGGAATTATGTTTGATTGTTTACTGAGGCTTCGTATTGAAAATTTTGTTCATTGTTTATAGAATTTTCATACTGAAAATTTTGATCATCGTCATGGTTAAAATTTTGGGGTGAGCTAGTAGTTTGATCTGTAAACGATTCTTCTTCGATAGTATTATTAATTTCTGTGTTATACAATTCTTCTGAAATCCAATTTTGTTGTGGTTGATTGTATTTGTTGTAATTATTTTGTGGTCTAAATTGGTTTGATTGTCTAGTTAAAACGCTCATTGGAGTCGGTTTTGTAAAAGGTTTATTTTGATTTGGTCTAAAAACATTTTGGTTTTGACGTGGTTGCTTAAAGACTTCTGAATTTGTTGGAAATCTTTGTGGTGGTGGATTAGAGTTTCTCTGTAAATTAATTGGTTGAGAGGGAAAATTATTTTGGTTTTGTGGTTGATAGAAATGATTATATTTTGGATACGGTTGATAATTAGGATTAAAATTTTGGGTCTGTTTAACATAATTTTGATTTCGATTTGTATTTTGTAAATTTGTAGGTTTAGGATTACTTTTTTGAGAAAAATTTTGAAAATACCGTATGTTTTCTTCTTCAATAATTAATTGTAATGCTTCATGTAACGTATTCGGACGCATGCATCTAATTGTTGTATCCAAAGGTTCTCGCAATCCAGATAAAAAGGTTTTCAAAGCTAACTTATTGTAAAGATCGCGTTTTAATATTTTTGCCGCGTTTGTGGCTTCATTTAAATCAACAAAAGAACAAAGGAGATTTAGTATTTGTAAGCAACGGTCAAAAAATTGTTGAGGCTTTTCATTCGGATATTCTCTTAGCATAACTAGGTCTCTATTTAAACATGCTTCGTCTCGCCCATCTGCAAAATTTCTTTGTAAAGTTTGTTTTAATTCATTTCATGTATCGACATTTTGAATATTGACAATTATTTTTGCATTTCCCGACAACTTTCCAATAATAGAATTTATAATAAACAAATTTTGAAAATTATTTGGGTGATCGTTATCATAAAAATTGGTTATTATACTTTCGCAACTTGATATAAATCTGTTTAACTCATTTGGGTCTCCGTCAAAGTGCGGAATGCAATTTAAATATTCCGGTTTAAACGCCATTTCTACTACAGTATTATTTTCTATATTATTTATTTCTATATTTATATGATTTGGGGATTGATTATTAGGAGTCGAGCCAACTGAAGACAACGACAAATTTGAAAATAAATTTTCTAGTTCTGAACTTAGATTAATATTTGAATTTATGAAATGTACTTACATTAGGCCGAAAAGGAATAGTCGTCTCATCACGTTTAAGGTTCAATTCTTGTGGCGTTGAAGTCTCCTTGTTGATTTTTGATAAACCACAACACTCCAACCCTCACAATTCACTATCCAGTTAATTCGTTGATACGAAAAGTTGCAAGTGCGATACTTCCAACCCTGGGGTATCCTACTGACTGCGCCAAATAAGTTTAGGGATACGAAAAATTCCTTTTTAAAAAAATTTTATTACAAGAATATTATTAAATGACTACAAGAATGCTACTGGCTTACTAACTCTAACAGGATTATATATAAATTTACTTATGCACACTCAGCACCTCACATATGATAAGCACGATGCATTTATCTGGCGACGTAATTATTGCTGTTTTTTTTCATGAGTTCGGACTAAGTTCTATGGCCACATTATTATAGGACGCGTTATCCACCACCAAAACCGATTTCCTTGAAATGTTGGAAATAAATTTTTCTTTCAACTATTTGGTGAAGTTGTTGTGGTTCATTTCATCGTGATAGTCGCCTGTTTTCGATCCCGATTTAAATATATTTAAAGCACTTGGCACAAAACCTTGCGCGCCTCCAGCGTGTAAAATAATTAGACGTCGCCCTTTGGCTATCGGTGCCTTAAGCATGTTATTTGTGCCATCATCCCATGCCATCGGTACAGTATGGGAACTGTGAAGGTAAGTTTCATCACAGTATATAATATTTCGACCTTCTTCTTTGTACTTTTTAAGTTGTCTTAATATTCAACTCGTTTTAACCTGATGTCCGTTTTTTCAATTAAGATTTTTCGATTATCTGTCGATTTCTTTCAACGAAAACCTAGCTTTCGGATGAACTGTCTAAATGAATCTATTTTCCCAGTAAAATTAACACCTTCACGTTTTACTGCCTCAAATAAAACTTGCATTGTCGGTCTTCTTTTATGAATGGCGGCAAAATTATAAATTACTTTTCGAACTATTTCTTCTTCGAATTCATCCAATGTGCTTTTTGGCGATGGTTTGTTGATTTTTTTACGCGGAGATTGAAATTTGCTATTTTCAGGTTTCTTGCTACCTTCTTCTATAATTCTCCTTACCGTGTTAAGACCAACACCAGTGGCTTTAGCAACACGTTCTTGTAAACGACTTAAGGGAATTATATATATTGTCGCAAAGTATGTTTTGCAAAAACACATTTATATCCTTGTTTCTAAATTGTACTAGGTATACTTACAAAACTGTAAACCACGAAAAAAACAGAGTCTTGAAAAAGACTGTTGAAATAAAATTACAAATCTGTCAATACACGCAGGCTTAACCACAACCGTTCGAGAAGAAGGAACGAAACGAAATGAGAATGTTTTTGGGTTAGGGAATAGCGCTTAACCAAGACGTACTTATTTTCGTACTTTACGCAAAATGACTCATCGCCCACGACAAAATTCAACCACTCTAAAGCGATGTCCTAACCTATTCTTCTCAGCAAAAGCATACACCACTTCTCGTATCTTTTTAGTAGTTAGTCCGTAAAACATGTTATCTATTTTTTTTTATGTACTCGCACAGTTTTGATTCCACGCGCGTACTCTTACAACCTTACAACACTCGAGTGCGTACTCTTGCACATATTTTCGATATTCTAATCAAGCGAACAGCACTGCCATCTATGGCAATGACAGGGATGTCTTTTGGATTTGACACCTAGATAAATGTCTTGTCTGCCGGCCAGCATCGTCGTATTTTTTTAAAGTATTTGTAGTTTAATTTCTAGTGTACTTTCAAGATGCTATAAATATTTAAGAAAATATGTAGAAATGTTTGAACTTACGTAATTTCTTTGTTCTTACAGCTTTTTTGTTTATTTTTCGGCACATCACCTTTTACTAGCTTGCACTTAAAAATGAAACTGAAGTTAGACACGTATTATTGACGAGGTCATGCTCATTGGCATTGCGTACTCTTATCGGATGCGTACTCTTAGACCAGCCTACCCTACCGTTGCTTGGATTTTCATTTTGTCGCTGGTACCGACTATTGGGAAACTAGCGATCTCGACCTCGACCTCTTCCAGGACCTCGGACTCGTCTACGACTTTGACCGTGTCCACGACCTAGACAGGCTGCATTTACAGCCTCGACCTGTGTATACCTACATACATAAACTTCCCGTCTCTTCAGCGCCCTCTAAAATAGAGTTGCCTCTTTGGAATTTTTTTTACCACCTAAATATAGTGGTATGATGTGGACAAACATCACCTTAGGCAAGAGTCATTTCATCTAAGCAGTGGTCTACGTTTAAACCACACACGAAGTTATACCGCAAAACTGCCCGTATCTCATTTCACGACCACGATGCTATAGCAAGCCGTTTGCGCTGTTACTACTAACAAATTTGTGAGCTCAGCGACTTGGCCCGGCAATTAACTTTGCAAATATGAATACGTTTTAACTTACACCAACAGACATACATATTGCAAAACTTTTCTAGTGCCCTTTGTGTTATAGTTAAATATAAGAAATTTAATTATTTTTATGTGAATTTACTCATCTTTATTAAATAAAATAGAATATACCTTTTTAATAAATATAATAATTCATATCATTTTCTGCATTTTCTAAGTCATCTAACAAGTTATCTGTAATAGGAATACTTTGATGTACATTTTTTTCTTAGAATAATTTGGAGTTTTACCGTTTTGTAGGTTATTATCTTCAATGTTCCTTCTCAATAGTTACTCTTCTCGTTTGGTATCCCAAGATTCTTAAAAAAAATTGTATTCCTTCTTGGGAAAAATTTTGTCGAACTAATAGTTGCTCATGGTTTCTTAACATAATATCAATTCTCCGATATTCTTCGCCGCCATGGCGTTCCAGTTATTACTTGACGTAAAGACAACTATATTTGTGGTCTTTTTTCTGTAAATGTTTCACAAAGTGCCATACGTTGGGGTGTGGTCCTCCTATTATTTTTGTTATGTTTTTGTGGGATGACTTCACAGAATTTTTAGTTCTATGAGTTGTCTTATCAAGCGAAATATTTGGAGAGTTCCAGTTTCTCCAAATGTACTGGATAAATTGACATAAATAAAATGCTCTTCTGGCAAAATATGTCGTCTTAACGACATTTTTGATAGCATTTATGCCATCCACAATAAAGTCACCTGGCAAAAGTAGCAACGCCATTGTCATGTTTACAACACTCGTAATTATGGCATTGTCACGGACGATTTGTGCCATGTTTAGGCGTCGAATTTTGCGGTTTACCGCTTTACAAAAATAGAGCCAACATCCCTTAATAACTATAATTGGAAATGTGTGACGAATTGCCGATGTTAAGGCCATCTCAAAATGCGGCAAATTGTACATTAGGAATTAATTCTATTAATATTTGAAATATTGTTAAATATCTTGTTTTCTTTTAAACAATATACCAATGGGAAAGTTTACAAATTTAAAAGAGAACGATTATCTTGTCAACTAAAATGTGAGAAATTAGAAAAAACTTATAAAAAAACCTTATTATTAATCAAAATATGAATGCAGAATAATTGCATGGCCTCAAGTAAACGAGGTACTACTCTGAAATTGGCATCGGCATCTAATTAGATGTCCCTTAAAAAAGAAACCAGGATTGTGTCCAATAGAAAGCCCAAATCGGTTATTGTATCTATTGTAAAAAAATCGCTACATTAGTTATTATTTTTGTTTTAGATTAATCATTAATTACCTTGAATCCATTATTAATTACGAAAACATTTCTAAACTGTTTGGGATTGGGGGATATTCCATGTGTCTTGCTCTGTATAGAGACTATTTTATTTTGCGAAATCCGCCGTATTCCGAGGCTTCTTATTCATGATTTGCTTGGGCATCCAAAAACACATTTTCGATGGGAATAGAGGTTGTGCGAGCATTGTTTTACCTGTTTTAAAAATCTAAAAATATTTTTTTAACCATATTACATATTCGTATTATTTACTTACCTTGCTTCTGAAATCTCAGAAGGATTTTCAAGATGAGTATGGCAAGCTCTTGTGTTAAATATTCCATTTTTTTCTATTAATCGGGCGGGACAATCTTGTTTTCGACAACGAAAATATCTATTAAAAATTAATTTTAAATAGTTTTCTCATTATAGTGACATCAAGTTTGACTTAAAACAATAAAAACAAAAAAAAAAATATCTATCATAGATAAATCTTAATTGGGGTATTATAATATTAGTGGAACCCCCAAATTGGAAAAAATAGTACATTATACAACAAGACATGAAAGTAAGATTTTCATCCCTATAGTGCTAAAAATTATTTTTACCTCTAGTTAAAAAAAGGTGTACTTTAATTCACAAGTTAAATTCGTTGATTTAACACTCGAATTTTTAAAAAACTTTATTTTGAATTATTTTACACTACTTATATTTTATAATTAACATTACTGTTAACTTAATAAAACCCCACGATAATCAAAACTAAAAATTTATTCAACTAAACCCAAAATCACAACTCAAATTTATTCCAACCACTCTCGATACCTGTTTCACTCGCTTGCGGCACGGGAAGTGAAGTTCTGCGCCGCTTCTACCTGCGTCACCAGTTTCCCGCGCTGTCACCTGTCAGTTGTCACCGTCACCAGAAATCTCCCCACCAAGGCCGAGTGCATCGACCTTCACCGTCGTCGGCTCGTCCTCTTCCGGATTGCCCCCATCTTCGGTGCCCTCAGGACCCCATTATGCCCCAGCAGCTCAACCCTCCGTAACATTACACTTATTTTATTATTAACTGAAAAATACACTTTCTAAATTCGTCTACTACACTTATTATATAAATTGATTAAAATTCTGAGACATGTACACAGCACAAGGCTAAGCTGGATACATCTTCGTCTGCCCTACTCTAACTAAAAGGTCGTATATATATGATTCTAATATGCTGACTCTGCAATTATTACACAAAGGGGTTACTATTCTATGGATGTTATAAGTCCTCCCGCCCAAGATGGAGAACCATGGGGTTCGAAGCCGAACTGTCAGGGGGAACAATGCCATCAGGAGAGCCACGTCTTGACTTCCTAAAAAGTACGAGTAGACACCTGAGGATCAAGTATCCGATGTAAGAGCCGATAATCAACGAAACCAATATGAGCCATTTGGTCATATTTTCATACTGACGTTCCGTTGATAGGTAAGGGTTGGTGGGTCAATTTTCTCCAGGTTCTTTTTTTGGAGATCTAAAGAACCTTGTATTTTGTTCAAATCGCTGAGGTCGATGTTTTCCAAATTTGGCTTGGTGAACTGACCAGATCGTTGTTCCTCAGCCGCATGAGAGATATCCAATTTCGGTAGTATGACGTTTTTGAATACTGAGGGTGGTTCTTCATAATTTCGAATAATAAAGGGTTCAATATGCATTTTACACGAGTCAACAATTTCGAGGACAAATGTACCTTCGAGATGGATTCGTTTTTCCAAATTTCTACATTTTTGAATGGCGATGATTTTTGATGGTACAATCACAATCCACTGATTATTCTTGATTTTTCAAACCTTGGGCGAATTTACGGAAATCTGAAGTGGTCTGCAATTTGATTGTTGTTTATAAAATATAAGTTGAATTTCGCAAGGGGCATTGTCTTTTGGTATTTCAACACTAGTTCCTTCGCAGATAAAATTTTCGGAGATGGCTTCTTTGCAGTGTGTGTCAGAATAGATATAATTTAGGTTATTTAGCAACAAAATTTGAGATTTTAGGTGAGGAACAGGTAGAGCGTAAAGGTGGTAATAATTATATTTACTATCCTCCACAATTGGGATTTCCAAAACAAAATTATCTGATTTCTTTTTAAATAATTTTTAATTTTGGTTATGTTTTTAATGATCAATAAATTATCTAAATTTGCTTCAAAAGGCAATTTTTCCATAGTTATGTATTTTTTAATGTTTGAAATTTCTTGTAATAAATCATTTGGATCAACATTTGAACTTTGTAAAGTACCTAAATTTGAAAAGCTTACAGCGACTTCCATTTTCTCTAAAACTTCACTTATTGTTTGAAATGAAATTGTAATTTGGGATAATAACATTTGCGTTCTAAACAAGCCTTCAGGACCAATAAAATTTGATTCTAATTTTTTAAGTGAGTTTTCTACATAAATTATTCTTGATTTCAAAATTAGCTGATTGTGGGTAATTGATTTAGAAATATTATCATATTTTTTGGTTGAATTTTGAAGAATTGTGAAGAATTTATTTTGATTATTCGAAAGTGATATGATTGCTTTATCATAACGTTCAGCATCATGCTGGTCTAGATTTCTTGTTCAAGTTTTTATTACTGAACCAAATTCCTTAATCAATCCACGTTTAACTTATCTGGAATTTTGGGGTTAATTTGCTTAATCTCTGTTTCAATTTTGTTTTCCAATGTCCGAATAATATTATAAGAATTATAAAGTTACTATTTACCATCGAGGAATTCTCTATGGCGGTTTTCAATTTCAAAAAGCGGGTACGATGAATGTTGAACTCATCAACGATAGGGGTAACATCATAAATTTGAATAAAGGACCAAAAGTCTATAATAGTATTTAGGCTTTTTCTGGTGCGAATAGGCAACATTCCTGGATTATCATTTAGGTTGTGAATTTTGAGTGGGGATGCATCCGAAAATATGGAATACGTTATTCTGAAACATGAGGAATTCTTAGTTCTTTTAAATGAATAATTTCAGTTTTCTTTGTGTCTTTATTTTGAATTTTGACATTATTATTTTCGAGTAAGTCAATTAAGAAGTAAGGGCCTAAAAATTTATTTTCTTTTTTATTACGTTTTTTATTTACTTTATAAACTGTTTGACCTGGTTTAAATTGGTGTTGATCGGGTTCAAGATAATTTCGATTATCCAAAATAGTCTCTTTTTTTGATTGCAATGTTTGAGAAATTTTATTGTAAATGTGTTTGAGTTTCTCTTTATGATTAGCAGTGTATTTCGTATAAAATGCAGTTTCAATTAGATCAGAGGGATCTCTAGCGTTGGTGTGACCAAAAGTTGTATGGGCTCAGATTAGAGAGTAAACCAGATGCGAAGCTTCTGTCGGTCCCTTTGATCTTTTGCAGAGAGTTTCAGTGACCCTGATAGCTTAGTCCCTTTAAATCGGAGTGTAGGAAATGGAGCGAAATTTAAATTGATTTATATTACGAATTGTGGTCGATTTCAATCTGCAAATCTTGCAGAAAACAAAAATGTAACAAAAGTTTAGCATAAGGAACGCAGGAGTAAAAATACGAGTCAGTCGGTGCTCGCTACTAATACTGATTTATTTATTGTAACAATTATAATGATTTATTATAAAAATAATTAAGAATTTATAAACTGAAACTACAGTGGCTCTAAAACCTTATCAAAAATAAGGAACGTAATAACAAAGAATTTGCACAATTTTGTATTCAAAACATTTTCATCAGCTCTGTAAAATTAAAATAAAACTATTGGAGAGTAGAAAAAAATTTAAAAACGTGAAAAAAATTTCAAATACGTATTACAAAAAAATTATTTACTGCTCTCTACATATTCATTTAAATACATAATTTTCTGTTTTTTTTTTTGGGTTGATTTTTAAGTTCCTTAGTAAATTTCATTACATAGTACAATCTAAAACGCACAAATAACTTAAGTAAAAAATCAGCAGGAAAATATTTGCAAAGATGTTTAAACCCATATACATTTTTGCATCATAAAAACAAACTTTTACCAAGTCCTGGTTTACAAATGAATTTTTCGACATTGGCAAAAAAAGTGGTTTCTAAAGTATACAAATAATGATAAAAACTCTTATGTGGGGTTTTTAAATTTCCAAATTCAGACTGCATTGTACAATAAGTCTTAAAGTGAATAAATATGTTAGTGGCATCAAGTTCATCGTCGGATTTAGCAAATTTAAGACAGTCATCACAAATGTGTTGTTTTAAGCATCTGCTAAGGATATAACCACCAACATACTTAAAGGCATTTTGTTCCTGTAAACTCTTCTCGTGGTAATCACAGTTGCTTACGTGAAACGGTTCTGTAACTGTAGGTGTTGAAATTATTTGTTGGGGTAAATTAAGCTGACTTTCGGAAAAAGTGCTCAAATCTATCACAATTTTATTGAAGTTTTCTGAACAGTTGCAATGTTTTGAATAAAAGAAAACAATTACAAATAATTTTTTAAAAAGATCTGCTAAATTGTATTGGTGTCGGGTTTACGCAGTTCCCTCCTTGTTGCCTCATACTTCCAAAAAATTTTTCCAAGCAGTCTTGATTTATCCTCCTAGTTACAATAAATTTAAAGTTATATTTTTCCTTTAAGTAACTCCACAGCATAATTAAAGAATTGCTCGTAACTTTCCAGCCATATATAAATTTCATATAATTTGTGGTTTTCTTGCCTTTGAAATCATAGACTTCTAGGTTGTCTAAAAATTTTAAAGTGTCTTGCAAAAATTCGTAATAACTGTTTTGATCCATAAAAGCACCATTAAATTCTTTGTTTGATTTCAATTTTGATGAATTGAACACGTCAAATAGTTTGTTAAATCTTGAGACAACATCTGCTGTTGCAAGGGCTTCTTCTGGTAACTGTTTTAAGTGCACGTAAGTGTTGAAACCTGCAGCAACAGTGGCACTTAAAACTTGTACCGCAAGTTTAACTTTTTGTTTCTCGAAGTAAGTTGGATGAATATGGTGTTCTGACAATCGAGGGGCAAGACGATTTTTTAACTTCGAATCAGTATAACAAAATTGTTCAACATACTTCCATGAAGTTTTTTTGGTGTCCCTGTGGAACTCATTATTTATCAACATATTTCGGGTTGCATTTAACAAATGAGGAGGGTCAAAATAATAAAAAAGCTCCTTGTTTCCCAAAACAATTTTAGGATTTTCTGGGGTTACTCCAAGTAACTGCGACAATTGTACGAAATTTGCACCCATGTCAGACAACAAAACTACTACATTTAAGCCAACATTTGTTAAGGCTTTTACATATTCATCTAGAACCTCTTTTGTTTGTATGGAACTGCGATTTGTTTGACTAAAAATGTAGCCCAAAGGTTGTTTCCATGCTTTTTTCAGACCTCTGGCCATTATTACAGCAGCAGTACTTGCTGGTACTGGATTTTTCTTTGTTCCATCATCTTCTAACCCAATTACTTCGTCCGAACCATAATTGTAAAACAAATTACTTTTTACCGCCATTTCATCAATACAAATTGCACATAATTTGTCGTCAATGTCCAATTGCCCAACTTTAATTTTTAAAAATTCAAAGACTTGTTCATTAATTCTCACAGTAAACTTGACTTTTTCTACATATTTTTCTAAAGCTCTTTTAGATGGCAAAGCAAAAGTGTTTTGCAATTGTCTGTAGCATTTTGGTCCTAGAAAAAACATAGACAAAGCTAATTTTTTAAACTCATCAGAGTACTTCCTACCAAAGTTGGTTTTGTTAGCCAACTCTACTTGCGCCTTAACAAAATTTGCGAGTTGAGGTTTAAAGAATTTGTCGCAAAAAGACTTAAACCGGTTAATACTTGGTTCTTCGTCTAGCTTTTTATTTAACTCAGAAATTCTGTTCTTCAGCTCTCTGTTTTCTAATAACAAACTGGAAATTTTCCTTTGCAGTTGTTTTTTTCTAGGTAAATTTGAAGTGAATTTTTGTGGTGTTTGGGTTTGTACGGGTGACACTTCTAAAGATGTAACACATGTCAGATCTGTAAAAAAAGGTAGAACTTAAAAAAAGGTAAAAATAAAAATTGATAATCTCCATTGTAAGAGTTTTTTTTTTGTTGATGAAGAAAAAATACAGTTGAAAAATTGGTAGTTTTTAACTCTTAAATTTTTTTTTATTCAAACTTGATACTTGATTACAGCTGTTTCGGCATTCTATGCCATCCTCAGATCTACAGAATTTTTACACTACTAATTAATAAATTTTAATAAAATTCTTACCTAAAACTTATGCGTGGTTCTCTCTCGATAACCTATCCCTGAATAAAATTAACATTGACATAAGCGGAAAGTTTAAACCTAACCTTAAATATTAGGCGGGAAGTTTGAAAAGTCTTAATTTACATTTATAACACCTTAAAATTAACACATTAAAATCTAAAATACATTAAATTATACATTTGTTATAATATCACATTAGAGATATCAGAGACTTAAATTTCATTATACATGATATAAAAGGTAAAAAGGTCGAAAAAAAGAATATATATTTTGTTTGGTTTTTTTATCAGATTAAATAAAATTTAGCTGCCTACCTTCAAAACTTTGCAAATTCACCCCGGAAGTTGAAGCAACTGATGAATAGTCCAAACTTTGTTTGATTTCCAATGAGAGGGCTTGTAGAGCAAGTGGGGGTACAAAAACTAAAAAGTGAAAAACTTATAATAATATTTATAACATATGTAATTCGTAACACTACGATGCATAGATACAAACCTATAGGGCCGGTTTACAGAAAGTGAAATTAACTTTAATTGCGATTAAATAGTTAATTCGCGATTAAATCGGCTTTCTTCGTGTTTGATTGGTCAAAATCGACATTTAATCGCGAATTAACTATTTAATCGCAATTAAAGTTAATTTCACTTTCTGTAAACCGGCCCTTAGTATTTTCTAGTATTTTAATACGTTTGGCTGGAGGCACTGTTGTTTCATCCACCTCCTTTCTTTTAGAATCGAAATTTGTTGATGATTGAGGCTTAGAATTTGAAGCTAAAAACGCAAAAATTAACCAATAATCTTAAGAATATTAAAGTCAATAAAGTTACATTTGATATAATGTAACAGTTCAAGTTATCATTTGATAATTAGACGTGTTATTATTTAAGAACTATAATAAAACATGAAAAAAACACCAGTGATACACTGTTAACTTTGCTCAAGAAAATTATAAAATAACTTACATGTAGGCACATATTTTTTTGGTGCAGCAAGAGGCAAAAGTCGACTGTTTTTTACATCAGGTCCCATGTACATATCACTTTCAAAATGTAAACTGCACAAACGATATGAATTATTGAGACGAATGGGATCTATTCCCGACAAGTCTTCTCGACCTGCTGCATTAAGCCACATATCACACCTTTTAAAAGAAAAAATTAGTAGTTTTCTATTATTAAAGTAAACAAAACCTTACAAATTTTTATCTGTTGGAAATCTAAAAAATCTAAGATTACTTTTGCTATCATCACTTTTGTAAAATTTGGAGCAACAAAGTTTGTAGCTGCATACGACACCAGTTTTCTTTTGCTTTTTGTGTTCTTCTTCTATTTCCATTAATTTCATTGCGACGCCGAAGTGCAAAAACCAACATGAAACCTCCTTGGAACCTAAACTTTTATATTACAATATTTACGACTTACATGGACTAATGGGTTTTATAATTATAACAATAACAAAACTTGTATCTTACCTGTAATCCCGTGAAAATTCACAAACAGAACAAAAACAAACGTAAATACAAAAAACACCGCTTTGTTTGAAATTCTAACAACAAGACAACGTCTTCGTCATGATAGACAAACTTAAAATGGACAAAATATTTTTTATGTGGAACACAATGCAAAAGGGTCTCATTAATATTCCGAAATTTATTGCAAAAGTTGCAATGCCAGATGTCTGCACTACGGTGGGCTGTTTTGGTGGCCAGTGTGCTGAGATATACATAATACATATACAGTAGGGTGGCCCAAAACAATCGACAATTTTTTTTTTAACTTGCGACACTGAAAAATTGGTTTCTACGCAAATTAAAAAAATGCTTTCTAAAGATGAGCTCTTAATTTTAATAGAAAGGTTCTCATCATCTCGGTTTTTCATTTCTTTTTAAAGAAAAATTTTATTTAAATTTCTTGTAGAAAATTAAATTTAAAAAAATTCAAATTAGTACGTTTGTACTGATTTGAACAACACTGTTTGCCATGTGTTCGTATTAAACGCAAGCGCCAAACACACCACAAAACCTTTTTGAACCAATAGTAATGCTTTACTCGTACGTAAATACACGACACTTTGCGATGCACGATTGGGACATTTAAATCGGTTTGCATTCTTTATCTCACTCTCAAAATGTGGTTCTTCGTCTTACCTTCGCATCTGGTTTACTCTCTAATCTGTGGTAGGTATGGGGTAAAATTGGTTGCTGAATGTATCGAGCTGTTGTATGCAATCATTGCCTATTTCATAATAGCTCATTCAAAATGAACATAATTCATAAGAAATACATAAGAGAAACGTCAAACGTAATGTTGAATGCGTGTAAAACCAATGGCGCTGTTCACAATGGACTAACGTAATTCTTATGTTTATGTGACGTTTCAAGGTCAACGTAAGATGAACATAAAGTTAAAACGAATCCAACTTTATGTACGGCTTACGTACAGATTTAGTAACTTTTAGGGTTTTTTGTGCGTTTAGGGTTTGTATCACCTATACGTGAGGACACCAAATGAGTCCTAACCTCTGAAAAACAACTTTTGCTTATGTAATTTTAATTATAACATTGAATTATTATATTCGGTATGATTTCTTTGCCGATTTTGATTGGAGGGTCTAACCCAACAGCCTTTTTTTAAAATAATATTAATTTTTGTTTTTTTTACGTAATTTTCTTACAGAGAGAAGACACAAAATTTAAATAAATTTTTTTGTCGTAATTTTTATATTTCATAAACAAAACAAGAAATAGTTAGGTTAGGATCAATGACAGGTGACAGGATGTACAGGATGTACTTATGTACATTCTGAACACTACGTGTAAAAATGTCGCTTACGACCATTTTACGCTTATGTATTTCTTGTCAATTATGTTCATTGTGAATGAGCTATAAGCCTAATGGGGTTATGGTCAGTATGAATTTGCCTGAGTGTCTTAAGATGTTTGATAATGGTGCAATGAAATCTTTCGATTATTGAATTCGATTCGTGATGTCAAGGGGTAGTAAAATGAATATCAATATTATGCAATTTTAAAATTTCGCGAATTGTATCGTTTTGGAATTCAGCTTCATTGTCCATTGTAATTTGTTCCCGTATTCCGTAAAATCTAAAGTAATCAAGAAAAGTCACATACTTCAATGGCTGTTTTTCCTTGAATAGGAAATGCTTGTCCTAATTTTGAAAAACCGTCTGTTATTGTTAAAAAGTTTTGATTTTCAAATTTAAAAAGGTCAGCATGTAAAAGTTGAAAGAGTTTATTTAAAATTTGTCTGAGAGACTGAGTTTGAACAAAGGGTACATATAGTTTCTTCCGGGAATATTTGAATGTTTGACAAATTACACACTCATTGATATAAGAAGTTATATCAGTTTTCATATTTTTTTAGTTATAATTTTGTTTAAGGTGTTCTAAGGTTTCAGCGATTCCTCTGTGGTTGCATTTCCTTCATGTTGATATTTTATCAGCATTTTACGTTCGTCCTCGTCGCGAACGAAATTAACTAATTTGGTAAAATGTCCTGAATAAACGTTATTGATGTTATTATACATTCTATCGTCATAAAAATAGATGCAAAAGGTTTTATTTTTCACAGTATAATTTTTAAGAAAGTCCAAAATTAAATGTTTGTGGATTTCTTTTGGTATTGGTACAATAAGAATTTTTAAGTTTTATGCCGTCATTTAATACATTCTCATTGTTTTCGGTGTGAACTGTTGTAAAACTGAACGAATCATCATTTAAATCGAGTTCAGGGACAAGGTTTAATATCTTCACCTGGAATTTTGATATTTTGTAAATTTTATATTTTTGGTGATTAGAGAACTAGCTGAAGGTGTTTCATCGGAATTTTGAAGATTTATATTTGAAGGGTTTTGAATATTCTGATCAAACTTTTGAGGGTTTATATTTCAAGGGTTTTGAATACTTAGATCGAAATTTTGAGGATTTTCGGCCAAGCATCTTAAATATTTATCTTGATTTACATCTCTGGGGTTGTTAGTTACACTTTCTTTTTCCAAGGTATTTAAATGAATTCGAGGTTGCACTTTCGATTTGTGAATTTGAGGATGTCGATACGATTTTGTATAAATAGGTGTTTTGTTTCACACATTGGTACCTATAATGTTGAATTTCATTAGTAAAGTTATCACAATAAAATTTGTCACGAAAGTCGTAACATGATTTTCGAACTTTTAATTTTTCTTCGCGATTGCAATGCTTAAGACGTAACTGTTTTAAATATTCTTTTAAATAAATATTATAATCAGGATAAGATGTTTTATTTATTTTTATAGGTTCTGTAAAGTTATATTTAAGATCGTTAAACGGTTCGACATCTAATGGTGAAGTAAAAGTGATTTTAACAGGATTTATATTTGAATTTGTAAACGTGGTTGTAGTGTAGCCCGTGGTGTAGCCATAAAATTTTTAATTTTTACTAAGGCTTGAGGTGTTTCTGTTCCGTATCTGAATTGTATATAATTTATTATTGCGATTTTTCAAAATAATTTTGTGACTGAAAATTTGAATTTTGTGTTTTTTGGAAATAATTTTGGGGTTGATAATTTTGTTTTTGGTAGTTTTGATTTTGGTGTGGTTGAGATTTGTTCGAATTTGGTTGTTTTAAATTTTGATTTTGACCGTGACAAAAATATTGAAAATTTTCTTCTTCTGTCACAAGAGCTATAGCTTTTTCTAAAGAGTCGGGGTGTTGCAAAGGTACAGCAAGTTGTATTTGATATGGAAAACCGTTAATAAATGTTTTTAGCGCAAAATCGTTATTATGATTAATTTTTATTTGTCGTTCGCCTTCGTTCATTTGGGCCGCAGATAATTTTGAAAAGAGCAAACTACGCGTATCTTGTATATGAATTCCGAACTGAATTGGGTTTTTTTTGTCGTCGAATTGATATTAGGTCTTATATTAGACAGTCGATGATTCTTTGATCAGAAAATGTTAAAATTAAGGAATTACGTATAGCGTCAATTGTTTTTAATTCGGAGCGTGAAGCAATTAAATCTGCCACACGACCAGCCAATTTTGATAAAATTGTGCCAAAAAGGCAAATGTTGATGGGTGCATTTACATCAGCAGCATCTCTAAAATTTAAATAAAGATTTTTACCACTATTAATAAATCTCTGTAATTGTTTGGGATTGTCATTAAATTATTTATTTTTTCTACTTTTCTACTTCTAAATTCATGTTATCTTTAATATTAATATTTCGAAAACTATTTAATATCTCTTCTAATTTGTTTTCAATCATCAATTGTGGTAATAGTGAATAAAATTATCGGAAAGGACTTACATTAAACTAAGGATTACAATTTTCATTCTTTGTTTCTTTCTTCTTTTTTTTAAAGACTGTAATACCAATAGGTTGCGTCGATGCTAGACTTGCCCTGAATTTTCGTTGGAGTAGGAACTTGGGTTGATAAATTGTTGAAACAAACCGGATCTTTCGATGTTTGGAAAAATACTGTCCAACACAATCCTATTGATTGCGCCAGTTAAATTCGTTGATTTAACACTCGAATTTTTAAAAACTTTATTTGATTTATTTTAGACTACTTGAAATTACACTTATTTATTATTAATTGAAAAATACACTTTGATTAATTATAATGAGAGATGCGCACATTAGAAGGCTAAGCTGGATACATCTTCGTCTGCCCTGCTCAACTAAAAGGTGGTATATACAGTAACGGCCAAAAGTAGAGAAACATCTCAATTTTCTATAAAGTTTTCAAAATTTGCGTATATGAAAATGTCTAGTTATTATTCATATATTAATTTCACTTTAAAAAAACAAACTGTAATAAGTGGGAGCATTTTTCATGTACTTGTAATTTAAAATTGTACTTTTTCTAATTTACGGCTGTCAAAAGTAGAGAAACTAAACAAATAATATCTGTTTATAATTATCCTTTATTAATATTTTGTGACAAAACCTGTATTTTTTAGTACAGCCTGACAACGTCAAGGCATTGATGCTAACAGATTATTAATATAGTCTAAGAAGATTTGTTGCCATTCCGCCGACAACTTCTCAAACAATTCTTTTTTGTTTCTGAATTTTTCGGGACATTTTTCTCTAATTTTATCATCTACGTAGTCTCACAGGTTCTCAATAGGATTTAGATCCGGGCTCTGTGCTGGCCATTTTAAAACTTTGACCTGTTGATTCCTTAAAGACTTTTTAATTACTTTTGCCGTGTGTGTGGATGGTTGTCATGTTGGAAACTCTATGTAAGAGCCAAGTTATCTTCGGTATAAGGGAGCATGTGTTTTTGTAATATGTCTAGATATACATATTTGTCTATAATTTCCTTGATATTTATTAATGGCCCTATCTCGCGCCCAGGAAAACATTTTCATACTAGTATGTTACCTCCACCGTGTTTAATTGTAGGTAGCGTGTATAGTCGATCTAGGGAAATAGTAGAGTGACTAAAGCAATAAAGTCATAACCATTGTTAACTTAACAAAGAGTGGTACTCAAGTTCGGTTGCACAAATGATGGGCTCGTTAAACCTACCTGCCTCGAGGTCTTGGAATTTCAGAAAAGCAACACAATCGGGTGACAGAAAAATTTACGACGGGCCCATCCATCATTCCTGCAGCTTAACTCGAGTTCCGCTCTTGGTTAAGTTAGCAATGGTTTTGACTTTATTGCTTTAGTCATTTTACTATTTCGCTAGATCCAGTATATCTGGAATTGAAACATTCGTTCTTCGGACGTCGTACCCATCGTATTCCGTTCGAACCAAATAAATTAAACTTGCTTTCATCTGAAAACAAAAGGTTCTACTTATTTATTGTCCATTCAAAATGATCCTGTGCAAACTGAAGTCGGAGATGTCTATTTTTCCTGGAAATAAACGGTTTTTTCGCCGGTCTTGGTCTTGAGACTCATCTATGAGAAAGATACATTTTTCTTATAAAAAACAAACATTAACGAAACCACAGATGAAACGATATTTATCGTTGCTTGGATTTTCGTTTTGTCGCTGGTACCGACTATTGGGAAACTAGCGATCTCGACCTCTTCCAGGACCTCGGACTCGTCCACAACCTCGATCGCGTCCACGACTTAGACCGTGTCCACGACCTAGACTGCGTTCACAACCTCGACCTGTGTATATATACATAGCCTTTCCGTCCCTTCAGCCTCCTCCATAAAATAAAATAAAAATGCCAAATAAAATTGCCTCTTTGGAATTCTTTTTACCACCTAAATATAGTGGTACGTTGTGGACAAACATCACCTAGTGCAAGAGTAATTTCTTCTAAGCACTGGTCTACGTTTAAACCACACACCAAGTTGTACAGCAAAACTGCCCGTATCTCATTTTGCGACCACGATGCCATAGCAAGCAGTTTGCGCTGTTACTTCTGACAAATTTGTGAGCCCAGCGACTTGGCCCGGCAATCAACTTTGCAAATATGAATATGTTTTAACATACACTAACAGACAGACTCCTTCAGAACTTGGTTGATTCATATTGCAAGACTATTCTAGTACCCTTTGTATTATAGCTAAATAGAAGAAATTTAATTATTTTTTATGTGAATTTACTCAACTTTGATTATTTAAGGGGAATTATTATGTTTTTTGTAATTACTAAATTACCTAAGTAGTGGTTAAGAATATAATTACACTGTAAGTTATTAAATAAAATAGAATGTACATTTTTAATAAATATAATAATACGTATCATTTTCTGCATTTTCTAAGTCATCTAACAAGTTATCTGTAATAGGAATACTTTGATGTAAAAATCTTTTTAGAATAATTTGGAGTTTTACCATTTTGTAGGTTATTATCTTCAATGTTCTTTCTTAATAGTTACTCTTCTCGTTTGGTATCCCAAGATTCTTTAAAAAAATTCTATTCCTTCTTGGGAGAAATTTGGTCGAACTAATAGTTGCTCATAGTTTCTTAACATGTTATCAACTCTCCGATATTCTTCGCGACGTCGCGCGTCGGGGAAATGGCGCGCCATGGCGTTCCAGTTATTACTTGACGTAAAGACAACTATATTTGTGGTCTATTTTCTGTAAATGTTTCACAAAGTGCCATACGTTGGGGTGTGGTCCTCTTATTATTTTTGTTATGTTTTTGTGGAATGACTTCACAGAATTATTAGTTCTATGAGTTGTCTCATCAAGCGAAATATCTGGAGAGTTCCAGTTCCTCCAAATGTACTGGATAAATTGACACAAATAAAATGCTCTTCTGGCAAAATTTGTCGTCTTAACATTTTTTATAGCATTTATGCCATTCACAATAAAGTCACCTGGCAAAAGTGACAACGCCATTGTCATGTTTACAACACTCGTAATTATGGCATTGTCACGGACGATTTGTGCTATGTTTAGACGTCGAATTTTGCGGTATACCGCTTTACAAAAATGGAATCAACATCCCTTCTTAACTATAATTGGAAATGTGTGTCGAATTGCCGATCTTAAGATCATCTCAAAATCAGATATAAAAGATGCGGCAAATTGTACATTAGGAATTAAGACAAAATACAAACCCAATTAAATTGTCACAACAAATTTTACCAGTATTGAATTTTGAAGAACGCGGAATTTATTGAGTATAAAACAAAGAATCAGTGATTACATGTTCTTATTTTAGACCTATGTATTACATTAACTTTCAATGAATTTATAAATTATCAAAAAGGGCTTTATAACACGTCCCCCTTAAGCTTGAAATTTGTACTTAGGATTATTAGATTGAAGCAACTTTCAACAATTGAATCATTATCACCAGCACTTATATTTGATTCGAAATTATGGGCAGACAACTCTCTCAAGGATAAACGAGTTGCCGAAATAGGATACGATGGAGGCGTTATAGTTATCTCTCTATTTTTTCTACAAACTGTTATCTTAAACATAGTAAACATAACAATTAACAACAAAAAAATTAAAACATAATTAACAGTGGTATGAATCATTGAAGTATTTTGACATATGCGTTTTAATTTATAATCATTTTTATTTCATTTTAATTTATCTATACATGTTCTAATTCCCTATTAGTTTTATTTGCATATTTATAAATTAAGAATCAAATTGCCTTATCAAGAAATGTACCCAACATTGGAGCGTTATGTTAAAACAACTAAAAAAATTCTTTAAATTATCTTTTAACAAAAAAATACTTTTAAAAAGTTCTTCTAATTAATTAGCATGCCCATGTGATTTTAAAAACAAACACAACAGCTTATTTGTTTTGTTCACAAGTCATAAATTTTTCTAATGCGTAGATAAGACGTTCTCTATCGTCCTGAAACAATTTCTACATAAACACAATCAGGAACCAGGAATTTTTTTGACAATATAACCTGAAACATGTGCCAATCCCTGTTTGTCTTCTGTTTTCACATTTTCGTCAAAGTCGTGATCTTTAAGCGAATCGACTTTCAACTCGACTTGCATAGCGGAAGTAGATACCGATTGAATAAGTTTTTTCAATAAAGCATTTAAATTATTGAGCAAAAAGTCCCCATCATCTTTGCAATTGCTTTGAGGGTTGCCTGGCATAACCAAGTTGTTACACACACACGTTTTCAAAGCGGACCTAAATTGATAACAACTGGGGTTAGTACTTGAAACACCATGTTGTCGAACACAACAAAACAAGTTCTCAATAGGATTTTGATTGAGCACCCGACCACACAAATTTTTCACTCTCAAACTTTGTAGTTGATTCCAAATAGCAATCATTGAACGAATTGTAACATTCCATCCATTAATAAAATGAAATTGGTTAGTTACATCTTTTCCGGAAATTTTGTTAATAATTTTCCAATTAGATAATTTTGACAAAAGATCCATCCAAAAATCAATATCTGGGGAGTTTTCTCTAACTGTACACCGTAATGGTTTACCACTACATTTACTATATTTTGTTACATCATTACACGAATCGAAAAGTTGATCAATTAAATGAACAAATTTAGCGATGTGAGCTGCACTAGCTGGCAACTTATTGTGTGACGCATAAGTTTCTAACTCACATGCAACACTGTAACAGTTACAGTGTAACTCAACTCACGTGCTACAACACCAACTTTTATCTTTGTATATGAATTTTTAAAATTAAAATGTTCATGTGTTAACTCATGGAGTAATTTAAATTTTCTCTTCTAATCCGATTCGAAAACCATTACAATGTGCTCAAAATCTGTTCTCTTGCTTGGTTCAAATTCTATAAAATTCTGTAGCAACGCATTGCCAGTATTTTTTTAACAAATGATCAGGATCAAAAATTGTATTAATTTTCTCACCTCCAACGTCAAAATAATAGTCAGAGGGAGTGTTGCTTATGGCAGAGACCAGCTGATTAAGAGCTGCTCTATTGGTGGCACCTTAGTCCCAAACAGTATCAACAACAATTGAGGAGCTTGCGTGCAAAACGGGATATATCCACTTTTACAAATTTTTCAGGAGATGAAAAAAACACCCTACATATTTCTTTAGAAAAATAATGTTATTTAGCGAAAACAGTTTAAAATTAATAGGGTTATGCAAGTGATTAACATATATTTTTTTTGTATAAAAAGTAAACAATTTGGCATTATTAGCAAAAAACTATTGGATATATCCAGTTTTGCTCATAAATGACATACACTGAGCGAAAAAATTATTTATTTTTCTTGAAATAAACAAATTCAAATTGGTATTTGCAAAGAGAACAAAAAAATTACATACGTACTGCAGCCTTTTCGTTCAGGGTATCGCATAGCTTCTTGGGTTTCATTTTGTTCTTCGTTTCTTCTCCCATTACCGTGTAATAATTTTTTATACCACAAAAGGTCTTCCCTCTTTAGCCAATCTTCCCCAAATTGTTTTTTTATTAAATGTTTTAAGCTTTTTTTCTTCTTATCTGGATATATCCGCTGTTGTTTGCAAAATTTAGATAGATATAACCGATTTTGCTCCGAATGTCGAACTTTACTTAACGCTTTTACGATGATTAAAACGATTTTGGTTGCAAACGCATATATGGGCCTATAGATATCACAACTTAGATCCAGAAATCACCAAAACATGATTTTTTGTGACAAGTGTATATATCCGGTATTGCGCACAAGCTCCTCAATTAATCCTATTGATTTTAATTTCTCTACGGCTTTAATAATTATATTTTTCAAAGCAACTGCTGAAATTGTGGTCGCTGTAAAATAATATGCAATGGGTTGTTTCCATCGCCTGCAAACTTTTCTTGCCATTAAAGCAAGTACCTGATTCGCCAATTTCAATGACCGACCGAATGACCCAGGTTGTCAAATCTTATAATTGCCTGTCTACTTTTGTCATAGTAGAAACCAGTACTAGTTTTTTTTTTGTCTAATATCAAAGTGCAATGACGATCTAAGTTTTCTATGTTCTCGTTCTCCATTACTTGGGAATGTAGATTTTTCGGTAAATTATTATTTAAACCGGGATTAAAATAAATCGAGTTTAACAATCGTTTCCAAACTCGAGGAGAAGGAAGTTCAAAATGTACCTGAAGATATCGATCCGATCGCGGACTCCTCTTATACATTGACATAACAAATAATTTGAAATTTTCTTTATAACGTTTTGCTGGTGGTTTCTAATTGTGATTTTTTAACTGACAGTTAACAAGTTCTTTGCTAATATCATTTAATGAATTTTCAATTATTTCAAACTGTTTTGACTCACACAAAGACTTCAACTTTTTGAATTGATCTCGTTTTTTATATAAAGCAGTTTTTAGTTTAGAAATCCTTGCCAAGGTGCTTTGTTGAATATTGTACATCAATCGTTCAGTGGGCGTAAGTTTCTTCTCTGATAAACTTATTTTACTTAAAATATCTCTTGGTCTAGAATTGTCAGAAAAATTTTGAAAATATTCAGACAGTAACGAATACGATCCCTTTGTGACGGCAGTACAACTGCCATTATAATTACTACAGCCACTAGTAAATGAAGAACTTGGTTGTTTTTTATTCAAAGGTGTTGAAAAAGACGTATTTGTTTTCGTTAAGTCACTTGAATTTTGGTTTTGTTCATTCACATCAAATTGAGTATTAGATGTAGGTATTTCATAAATTACATTATTTTTAACCTGCAAATGGTCGGCAAGTTTTAGACAATTAATATTTACATCTGTTATTACCATCCCTAAAGTTCCGTCCTCATCAATTTTACAACAAGAGTGTTCTTCTCCTATATGCTGAAAAGTTTGCTAATAAGAGTGTTCGTCTGTTACATGGTCAACGAAGACAGCCGCTTTTGGAATAGCAAATGGGCTCCTTCGTACTGCTTTGACTCATGAGCCTTTGGCGAATCAACAAGACCGGTCATTTTTGTTCGAAATTTCTGTAAGTCTGATACTATTATTATTCTTTTCTTTACAGCATTTTGCTGGCCAATCATTTACAGCGGGTGTTGTCACCAAGTTGCAAATGTTATCTCTAGTCTTTGGTGTTAAGTATTTTTCGCAGGAAGTGGCACGTGTCTAGCAGCACAACTGTCTGCAAGCGGCTGTGCCTGTACCATGGTATGTCTATTGTTTCTAGGCTTTATTTATTATTATATTATTATTAAATTAAGTTGGCGAACAGGCGAGTCCAATAACAAGCCAACTAAAACTAAAATTATTTAAATCTGAACTATTAAATGTTTTCAAGTAATCAATGACAATAGATTTAAAAGATCGTAAATTAACATTAAATAAGTCACACTGGTCTACTATTTTATTAAACAAACTGCAGATTTTAATAACAGGACTACGATGTAAGATGTTAGTACTAGTTATAGAAACATGAAAGAATCTTATTTTCTTAAGTTGGATTGAGGAACTTCAAAGTTGATCTGAGCAAGCAGATAGGTAGATGAATGCCCTCATGGTTTCTTGATTTAAGATGAGCAGCTCCGTGCGCGACGCTAAAGTAACTTCACCCCAAACCAGGAGTCATGTTTTGTTCATGATATCACTCACACAGTTGTATTTTTGTCTAGCGTGAACGTGGTGAGCGATATCATAAACAAAACATGACTCCACATGTTGCTTTTGGAGGTGACTTTATGACGGTTTGGGATGAAGTTTCTTTAGCATCGCCCACGGAGATGCTCATCTTAAATCAAGAAACCATGAATGTTTCACGGTATCACGACTTGGTTATTTAACCTATTATAATACAATTAGTAAGTAAAATATTTGCTTTCGTTCTGGTCTGTAAATTAAATTCTGAATTTATTGACACGTTTTCTAAAGTTGTTCTAACGTCTAAAAATTTTTCATTATTTATTTAGTTTTTGATGTCTTTTGAATTAGTAAGTAAAAGCACATGCTTGAAAAATTTTATGAATAGGGAATTAAGTATTTACTTATAGTATGAGTAGATGCCTTGAAGTACATGTTTATACTTACAAATATTTATTTATAAGTAAATACTAATTTTTATGAATACCACCCAGTATGATAAACGAAGTGGAAACCGTCGTCGACGCATAACAAATGGCAATGTGCTGTTTGTTGAAACAAAATCAATTTTTGGCCAAAATACGGTCTTACTGGACAATTTGTCATTGAAATTGATAATTTTAGCTTTAATGTGATGTTCAGTCAGATTTCTGACGAACAATCGAGTACTATTGCAAAAATTTGCACGGATATTCAAATTTCTTTATAACATCACAATGGAACCATGTTTGAGTGTAAGCTCATCCTGTGCAAAACCCGGTGGAATGAGTGAATTGAGAAATTCTTGTGGGTAATTTGCAGCTTCAGCGTCATCATCTGTTAAAATGCTATCAATACTCAGATATGCTCTTCGATGATATTGATTGGATCTTCAATCAAATTTAGTCTGTATTCAGGTGGATCTTCTAGACCAAATTCAGACAATCTTCGTCCGTTGACCATTAGAGTTAATTAAATTTTTTGAGGCGTTTTAATTTCAGCTTCATGTTCTTTCATTCTTTGTCGTCGTGTAAAATCTTCTCCCATGAAACGTTTAAAGTCGTTCCACAATTGGAATGGATTATTGAGAGTACAAAATACCAAAATGTATGCAAACATTTGTCCTATTTGTTTTGGCATTTCTCTTCACTTGCTTCGGTCAAGCATCTGACTCATTCTTGATCTTCAGCAAGTAAATTTAATTCGCTACATGCTTCTTGAAATTTTCACAAATTTCTCCGCTGACTGTTTTCAACGATTCAAATAATGTTGCTCGATGAACTCAAAGCAAAAGTACTCTTATTAAATAGTACGATTCTCCGTTTCGTACGGAAATGTTGTACATGCGAGAAACTGTGTTTTCAAAAAAACGTTGCCGTTGTAATTTATAGTTATTTTTTTTTGTAAATACATAATTATTAAATAATTGTTTAAACACATCTGCTTTATCCTGTCAGATTTGTAGCACATTTATATATGATGAATATAAATGATTAAAACAATCTGAATAAGCAATTGAGTTGAATTGTTTATAGTTGGGTTAAATTGTTCATAGTCGGGTTGGATTGCTCATAGCTGGGTTGAATTGTTCACAGTTGGGTTTTTGAATGTCTAGTGCCAGGTAAAAATGCCTTGCGATCAATTCTTTGAGTATTTTTATACATTCGGGATGATTGGCGACTTCAGGACAGGGTTGCTCACCTCCGAGTGGACGTTCTTGCAACTCTTCTACGTCCAGGTTGTACTGTGTGCAAATGTTATGCAGCACACAACAAGCAACAACTCTTCTGCATACTTTTTGTGGTTGTGGAATTGTGGTTGAATTAGCAACCGGAGTCATTAACCAGGGTTCTTGTGGATATCCTGAGTCACCCACAAGCTATTCTTCAGGAAAATGTCCTTGTGATAATCTTTCCCGAACAACAGAATTCTTCTAAATGCAGGAATCATGGTTTGATCCAGGAAACCGGACAAAAACATTATATATTTTTAAGTCAGTACCTGCAATCAATTGTACGTTTATAGAGTGATAGCGGTGACACTTGATGTATTGTTCCGGGTTGTTATGGGGCGCCTTCAGTTTGCAGTGGGTGCAGTTGATTATAGACTCCCAGCACGTAAAGCACGAGTCACTAAGACGTCTATTCTGTAAATTTTCGTTTATGAACGAGTCGTTTCATACCGATTATCGTTCGCCTGGTTGTTAACGATCGGTCCAACGATTTTCGAGAAAATTATATTCTGTAACGTCAATCGTCAAGAGATTGACCTTCGAATCAAATTGAACGAATAGCGTTCAATTTTTGGAGAGAGTGTACTCGCTTTTGACAGTTTTGATAGTCGTGTTGTGTTTTGATTTGCGTTTTCTTGGTTATGTGTTGAAACCGTTAACCCCTTAAAGTGCCCGTAAACACAGCCCTAAAAGTGATTCGATTCTTTAATAATGATGAGCAATCAAAGCAAACGGGTGGAGGGCCGCCACCAGATAAGCCACTGACTGACCTGGAAAACAAATTATTAGATTTCACAGGTAAAGTTGTGGTCCATGGCATTCCAGATATTGCAGAAGTGGGTTTAGATGATGGTATATACACACATTTGTAGTGTATGATGTTAAATAGTGTAAAATATAATTTTAGAAAAGGAAAATAATCAAGAAAATAATGTAGAAAATACGGCAATAGAAGCAGGGGTATTGGAAACACCACCTTCTCAAAAGAAGAGAAAACAAGAACATTTAACAATACCACTAAAACGGACCCCAACATTAACCCAGTCTATAAAAGACTTGTTGGCACACAATAGTACTGAGACAAGCATGAACGTATCAAATAATATATTAACAGAATAAATAATAATCTGGTCAAATTAATAGAATTAAAAACCAAAGAAGTGGCCATAAAAGAAATCAATT